>BSBN01001221.1:6345240-7614289 GCA_027924645.1 Cunninghamia lanceolata | reverse complement strand
GCACTCTTTGGCTTCCATCAAGTCATTTCATGATAGAATTAGTGTGTTCATCTAAAATTATGACACATTTGTGTTGAATTTGTAAAGCAAAAAATGCATCCATTAGTTACCCATTCTTAAGCAAATCTTGGGGGATTACAAGTTTTCTCCTTATCTCCTCATAAAAAAGTAACAATAAGGACTCCTTTTTTGTCTCTACAACACTACCACTTTAGCAACAATTAAGTTCTCCCAAGATTTGGCCAAAGAACAAAGTAACAAGATACATTAATCTTCTTCATCAAGTTTAACACCTACAAAACATAGTTGACTCAAAATCAGATTAAAGGCACTCAAATGTTCTACAAAAGAATCACCTTTTTTTATTTTTAAAGAATATAAATTTATTTTAAGATATAACTTATTATTCAAATATTTATTTTGATAGCTATCACCTGTCCTCATCCACAAAGAAAATGTGATGGCATCTTCTAAAACATTTGAGAGGACAGAATTTCCAAGACACTACTAAATGGTTCATCATGCCTTCTTGTCTAACCTTTTGTAACCATAAACATTGAACATATCAATTTCTAACTATGATATGTTGAACATGGACTCCATAATTGGACGTGTAGAACCCACTAAAACAAATACTCCCACTAAAAAAACCTCACAACACTTCTAGAAGTCTATCCCTCTTTAATCGAATCCATTATCTCTAATACCAAATGTTGAGACAATTAGTGAACAATAATAGTGGAAGCATAAGATTAAAGTGTACAAATCGAATTAACTCGAGAAGAGGTACATTTGATTAAACAGTGAATATGAAATAGAACATGACTAAATATGTATAATAGAAATAAGAAATCAAAAAGAAAAAAATTGTTAGCACATGCCTAAAATGTTTTAAAAAATCTTGAGTCTTGTGCCCCCTTTATTGCGTTGGACTTGTTTACCCATCACTAATAACCAATCTGAGAGATCTTCAATGGGTTATACCTTTGTAAAAATTTTCCTTGGATGTAGTACTTTGCTTCTCCCATGTCTTTATTATGTGTTTCTATGTCCAAAAATTTTGGGTCATTTTGTGGTGTTTTCTTCCTTTGAAAATTGTCTAAGTGTTGAGTTTTCAAGTGGTTTGTAGGTTTGCAAACCTACCAAACACCTAAAAGGATTTTTGATTTAGCCTTTTGAGAGGTTCAAGAAACACCAAACCTATCTAAAGGTTCATAGTTTTTTAGTTCATCTGAAGGCTTGAAGGAAAAAAGATAAAGTGGCTTTTAACAAGTTTGCAAGTTCGAGAACTTTCTAAAAAGTTAAAGTGGTTCACTGGTTCATGGTTTGCTTGAAATGCTAAAAGATAACAAATCCAAGAAGAGAAAACAAGGAATAGAAGAGAGTGAGAAATAAAGTGGCTTTCAACAAGTTTACAAGTTCATGAACTCGCCGAACAGCCGAAGAAGGTTCGCTAGTTTCCAAAATGCCCAAAGAGCCAAAGTGGCAACGAAGACAAAATTTTTAGCAAGTTTGTGAGTTCACAAACTTTTTGAAATGACAAAAAAGATCAAGAGGCAAACATTTTGGCAAGTTCATGAGCTCATGAACTTTTTGAAACATTAAAAGAAGAAGGAAGAAAGACAAGAAAGAAGAAGAAAATTGGCAAGGAAGATATGTTTCAGCATTTTGATAGGTTTGCAAACTAGCAAACCTACCAAAAAGGTTTGTAGGTTATCAAAATTCTCAAAAGACTAAAAAGAAAGAACAAGGAAAAGGAAAAATAAATAAGCCTTTTGATTAGTTTGTGAGTTCACAAACTTGCCGAACCATTGAAAGGAAAACAAAAAGTAAGGGAAATTTTTAAATTTTCAAATATGTTGAGGATAAAAGGAACAAGGCCGCCAAGGTAAAAGTAGCCCATCAAAATATAATGTAGGCGTGCATTAAAATACCCCAACCACATCAACAACATCCAGGAATGTCATGAATGTGATAGATGATTCTCAACTAGACCCTATTGTACCTATGCATGATCTAGGCCATTCATTTTGGGCGGGAAGATTTCAAGCACAAATCTCATTCAATGCAGACTAGGGTAGGACCAATCAAGATATATTGGCTTGTTATTCATTTTAGAGGGGGGGGCATTCTTTTTAGTTTCTAGGTACCAGAAGTGTAGAAAACTCTCTAGGGCTTAAAAAAAACTAGTTATAGTTCTTCATGAGGTAGTGATATGAAGTGTATGAAGATTTTGAATATATAATCTAATATCAATTTTGAACTTGTCCATTGTTGTATGTAATTTTCTAGGGAATCCTTAAATCACAACCATGGCTTCCTCTTTCCATGTTTTATGGTATGAATGTAATCACACATTTGATGAATGTCTCAAGTTCTTAAAACATTGCAGGCTATGTAATGATCATTTATGTATTATGTGTGGATAAATGTAGTACAAGATGGGATTACTAGTATATTCATTATCTGATATCAAATTTGATGCATTTGGGTATTCAAGTAGGCACTCATATGTTTCTACATTACTATTTTCCTTTGATAAACTAGCCCATTGGATAGGCACTAGTCTGGGAAGTGTTGATCACCCACACCTTTTTAATTAAACAATATCATTCAACTATGGAATAGAAATAGGTCATAATCTATATGCATATTTGATTTTGCACTTTAACTAGGGAATATCTTCAGCAAACCAACCAAGCCCCAATATTATTGAACCAAACATGCATACCTACATCTTCCATTGCTTCAAGGATACCCTTATCATATTAATAAGAGGTTAATAGTGTAGTAGGTTAGATTTTTATCTAGTGACAACCTTTGGAGTCAAAACTACAATCTAGGTACTACTATTATGTTATTTTTTCATATGTTTGTGTTGCAATCAATCCCTATTGAGGGATACCTCTAGGAACACCCTCCCAAGTCTAGCGAATCTTAAAGTGAAAAAGATATTACCCACTCCTAGAAATTGGCTCTTAATCATCCTCAACATGTTGATGAGCCCCTTTCTTGTCTCCTTGATGATACCCCTAGCCAAGGAGATTAGGAAATACTCTAGGGTTTTGGGTTAGCTATTTTGGGAACCAACATTTTGCTGTCATTGGTGGGGATATGTTAAGTTAGAAATTATTTTCAAGACCCTGGTGATTTAGTATTTACATATTTTTAGCCATTGTCAGGTGCAATTTGTTGTTTGTTGAAGTTGGTAGCTTGTCAACTTACACCAACATTTTGGTGCCTTTATCAGGGAAAGTCTGATTCTGGTTATAAATTTTGTAACTCTATAACTCAATAAAATTATTGTGGTTACAATAGTGAATCTAAAATTTGTGAAGTAATCTGTTCCAAGTGGGAAGTGGTGACTCTGTTCAAATCAACACAAAAATTAGTTTGCAATTAAAAGAATTTACAATGGATAGAAGAAGACACCGAGATCAATTTGGACATGAAGAGTCCTTAGATCATATTAGAGGCCAGAGAAATCAATGAAGAATCAGAAATACTAGTGATTCCTCTAGACTAAATGTTCAAGATCAAGAAGAAACATCAAGAAGGAATGACACATTTGTAAATTTGAGACATCAATACCAATACACATCAAAATATTCTACAAATAATATACTAAGGACAAATAGAAAAGTAAATAGAGATGGATTTGAAGTTAGAAGAAATAAAAACATCATTGGCAGGGGAAGTAGAGATAGGTCTAGAGAGTTACAAAGTTGAACATTTGGTGTGCAAAATGAAGAGGCACATCAAGAAGCCCAACATCCTACCCGCTAGATCACTAAGGAATGAACATGGAAACATTCCCTGTAATGATGAGCAACCAATGAATTTATGTGCTAAAGAAAGGGAAAGAACCTTGTATGAGGAATTATAATTATTAAATCATGTTAGATAAAGAAGACAAGAGTTGGACTAGAAGAAAATGAATTTTTGCAAGCTCAACTTGCTCAACAAGCACAAGCTCAAGCCCAAGTAGCCTAGCAACAAGTCAAAAATTACTATCATGATCAAATTCATACTAATCAACAACAATATTAGTATCAATATCAACAACAACAAATGGGTCAACAATTTGGTCATTCCAAATCCTAGAGCTACATTTTGAAAACTATCTCAACAGTTCCCTCTAGTAAGGCAAACATTGGGAGAAAAATGGTATAGACAACTAGACTTATTTGGTATCCCTAATTTCCTAAATCTTATTCCAAATGAGACAAGAGGAAAGATCCCTAAGTTTTAGAGTAATAATTCAATCTCTAGGGAATAAAATTTGACACTTTATCAATGTCGCAGATGCATATGAGATAGATCATGAAGATGTGATGATGAAGTTATTTGTTCGTTCACTAGAGGAAAGTGCCAAGGAATGGTATAAAAGCCTCTTGAAAACAATATTGATTCATGGGAGGAGTTTATGAGAGTTTTTGGAATTCAATATGGGAGTAGGATTGATCCCAAATTTTCCATACATGAACTTATTTTCATCAAGAAAGGAATAAATGAAATAATGGTGGACTTCAACAATAGGTTCATCATGACCATGAGGAAGGTACCTCCAAACCTTAGACCAAATGAATCAATGTGTTGAGTTTTTTATTATGGTGCATTTGATTCTAAGATTGGGTATTGTCTAAGGAGCACTAATCCTCAAACATTGAGGGAGACATATGTTATGACCATAAACATTGAGAACAACATTAGAGCATTAGATAAACATGTTAAGAGATTAGATGTAAAGATATCCCAACCAGATAGGGAAACTTTGAATAATCCTCTCATAATGGAAGATAAGTTGGATAATCTCATGGGAGCAATGAGATGTTTATCTTATAAAGTAGCAAGAAATGAGAAGGGATTGTCACCTCAAGGTATATCAACACATTTTAAAGGTCAAAGATTACATAATAGGCCCTATAACACTAATTGGTCCAAA
This sequence comes from Cunninghamia lanceolata, assembly GCA_027924645.1. Taxonomy (NCBI): domain Eukaryota; kingdom Viridiplantae; phylum Streptophyta; class Pinopsida; order Cupressales; family Cupressaceae; genus Cunninghamia; species Cunninghamia lanceolata. The sequence continues at coordinate 7,609,344 of BSBN01001221.1, read as the reverse complement.
AGGACACAATAGAATGATAGGAATGTATCCCCCAAGCAAGTAAATTTAAAGCAGCTTGAGGATACACTGGATCCACTGAGAAGGGATCAAATCAACTTCCAAGAGCTGTCATCATGGCACAAGGCCTATTTTTTACACACGATTTAGCCAATTGTGTAGTTTCTCATTCAATGAGTAAGGAAGAAGAATTCCCTAATGAATAGGATGGTGTTGAGTACTATGAGGATGAAATCAACCAATTTAATATAAAGGAATATGAGAAAATGAATGAGGATGTTGATTATGAAATCTATGGTGAAGATGACCATGTTCTTCAATATGATTATAGTGCAGGTCCTAAAAGGTTCTCATGACTTTGAGCATTTGCGAGAAGTAATGCAAAAGAAGTATTAGTAGTCCAATCATCAAAGGAAGACATGAATTCCCTTATTGATGTAGTCATAATGTAGGTTCAAGGTGGGTATCAATTAATAAATAGACATGTACCTACACAAAGTAACCATGCTATAGAATTAAGGAGAAATGAAGTTGATACTAAAAAATAAAATAAGGTAGGAGGTAAAAGAAAGAACAACAATGTTCCAAAGAAGATGACTAGAAAGAAGAAGGTTCCAATACAACATTCAACAACAAAAAAGAAATATGTGTTAAAATCTCTAGCACATGTGGTGCAATCAACTGCCACACAAATTCCAGAAATTCAAAATTCAAAGAATGATACCAAGCAATCCCAACCCCAGCTACTAAAAGAACAAGAAAAGATCAAGGAGAAGAAAAAGAGTTGAAAGATAAGGCCAATTGATGCCTTTCATCTCCGATGCAAATGATTTACCCTCTCATGTGATACACTACCAAATTACAACCTTGTGGATATGGCTCATGCTTTTAGTCAATTCAAGATTTCATTGCCAGTAGGGGAAGTCCTTAGAATTCCTAAGAATAGGGATAGGGTTTTAGTATATATCACTATTGTCAATGCACCAAAATAGCCAACTATTATTCCAAGTGATATCAATGAGGCTAAAAATGAATAATAAATTGTAGAGGTTTATTTAGAGTCATCCATAGTTAAAAATGGTTGGATGTTGATTCTTTTCACACAAAATTGATCATTAATAAATGGGTGTTACATAACTACATGCTTGACTCTAGAGCCTCTAGTAATGCCATGCCATTAGAGGTCATGAATAACTTGGGTCTAAAAGTTTCTAAGTCCAATGGCAAGTGTTTTTCCATGGATTCTAGAGAAGTCAATGTGATTGTCCTTGTGAAATATGTTGAGGTCCAACTTGTTTCTTATCCTGATAAGTCTTTCAAAATGGACATTATCATTTTGGATTGCCCTACTAAGTGGGGTATGTTGTTGTTTAGAAAATGGGCAACTTCTATGGGGGGTAGTATTCAAATGGACTTATCATATGTTACCATCCCAGTGCATGGAGTAGAAGTAAAGTTGTATAGGGAGAAGAATATGTTGGAGGGCATCGAGGATTATTACAAGATAGATGATGAAATAAAATTCTTTGATTCTAAAATTGATCATTTTATAGGGTATTGTAATGAAGATGATCATAACATTGATGCTGGTCTTTCCCATTGTGCTACTCCTAATCATGATGCAACTAATTTATAGAAAACATGTTTTGATGGTGCATGCTTTAGAGATGGTTTAGGTGTAGGCATTGTTTTGATATCACCAGATGAGGAATGTTCTAGGATGTCCTCCAAGATTGATTTCTAATACATGAATAATATTGTTGAATATGAAGCTCTTATGTTGGGCTTGAATATTTCTCATAGGGATGGAATTAGGTGTTTAAGAATCTGAGGAGATTCTAAATTAGTTGTGCAACAATTAAAAGATGTTTATATGGCCAAGGAAAAAAGATTAAGATCATATATAAACACACTATGAGACGCATTAGAGTTATTTGATTCTATTGGTATTGAATAGATTGAAAGGTCTGAAAATGTAGAGGTAGATACTCTAGCTATTGTAACTTCAAAATATAATCTACAATTAGTCTCTTCTCATTCTTAGTATGTTGTTGAGATTCTTACCAGACCTGCTATACATGAAAACATCTATAGCTGGCAAGTGTTTGATGACAATGATTAGATTTATAGGTTCTTGAATTGTATGGATGAATTTGACAATCGGCTAATAGATTGATAGCATATGGTGGAAATCGAGGATGGAAAAGAGACCGTATTTGGTAATGAGGTGGTATACTTGAAGACATACATAATTCCAAAAGGGAGAGTAACATTGGAAAGAATATTTGATAGTGCAGATTGCTATAGAAATAAAGGCAAGCCAGTTGAGGAAGCTAATGTTCAGGGTGTAAATTTGGGGACTGAAGCTGCCCCCAAATTGATTTCTATTACTAAGAGGTTGAAAACAAATTAAAAGCAAATGTTGATTGCATTGTTGAAGAAGTTCAAAAATTTTCTAGCATGGTCATATGATGAACTCAAAGCTTATAGAGAACATTTGTTTCATCATACCATTCCTCTCTAGCCTGATGCAAAACCTTTTAGATAAAAGTAGAGACCAATCAACCCTACTCTTGCTCCTAAAATATAAAAGGAATTAGAAAAGCTAAAAGGAGGAGTTATAATCAAAACCATACAACATTTAGAGTGGATATCTAACCTTGTCCCTATGAGAAAAATGAATGGAGAGATAAGATTATGTGTATATTTTAGAAACTTCAATGTCAAATCTCTCAAAGAAAACTACCCTCTCCCAAGCATGGACCATTTATTGCCAAAGGTGACTAGATCAAAATTGATGTCCATGATGGATGGATTCTCTAGCTATAACCAAGTGATGTTCAAGGAGTCAAACAATACAAAACATCATTTACTATCTCTTGGGGCACTTTTGTACATGTGAGAATGCCATTTGGTTTGAAGAATGCAAGTTAAACATTTTAGAGGGCAATGGATGTTGCCTTTGTGGGCCTCATAGATGGGATCATGGTGGTTTACCAAGATCATCTAACTACATTCTTTAAATAAAAAAATATCATTGCAAACACCTAGAGCTGATATTTGAGACATGCCTTGAGTATGTGATTTCTCTAAATCCCAAAGATTATATGTTTGGGGTTGACGAAAGAAAGCTACTAGGACATATAGTGTCAAAGGATAGGGTAAGAATAGATCTAGAAAGCGTGAAGGTGATTGACCTAACCTCTCAACCCAAATCAGTCAAGGCTGTCCAATCTTTCTTTAGAAAAATCAACTTTGAGTGGAGATTTTTTCCCAACTTTGGTGAAAAGACCAAAGCCATTTCTAATATGTTGAAAAAGAGACAATCAATTACATGGAATAAAGAACTAGCTGCTACATTTGTTGAAATAAAGGAGGTGTTGGGATTCCTATTTTCAATCCAAGTATTTTCTAAATCTTGTTAAATTCATCAAAATTTTCCTAAGGGTCCTTGATATAGGAGCGTCCAGGTTCACAAGCAATTCTCATTACCCAAAAATATTTTGTTTTCTTTTCCATGTGTTTCCTTTATTTTTTCTTGTAGGAGTAGATGTTCAAAAAATTTGATAGATCCATTTGGAATCATGCCCAAGTAAGGAGTGCATCTTGTTAAGGAGCCAAATGGGTACCTACAGTTTAAATTTGAAAAATATATGATGAATTTTGGATAAGTTATGCTCATCACTCCAATCAGACATTTTTTTAACTAGATATCTAGTTGTATTTCATGTATGAATCCAGTTACATTTCTTTGTATTTAAACTAAACATATTATCCAGATCTTGTTGCCTTATCACATCTGGATCTTGTTGTCTTATCATGTCCAAATTTGGTTGCATCACCCTTTATATTCCAACTGGGCATTTACTAACTAGATATCTTTGTTGAGTTTCAATATCTAGATCTAATTTCCTTATTCATATCTGGTTGCATTATCTTTCTTCAACTAGAAATTTCATCTAAACCTTTCCTAACTGAATATCTTGTTGAGTTTTAATATCCAGATCTGGTTGCCTTATTCATATTTGGTTGCATTGTCTTTCTTCAACTGAACATTTCATCCAGACCTTTCCTAACCAAATATCCTATTGAGTCCCAATATCTAGATTTGGTTGCCTTATTCATATCTGGTTGCATTGTATTTCTTCAACCGAACATTTCATCTAAACCTTTGCTAACTAGATATTCTATTGAGTTTCAATATCTAGATCTGGTTGCCTTATTCATATCCAGTTGAGTTGTCTTTCTTCAACCAAACATTTCATCTAGACCTTTCCTAATTGGACATCCCATTGATTTTCTATATTTGGATCTTGTTGCTATTCATATCTGAATCTAGTTACAATGCTTTATTATCCTTTTGGATATCATGTTACACATATGGTTACACTGCTTGTCTTCAATTGGACATATTTCTAACCAAATATCCTATTGCATTTCATTATCTGGATCCATTTTTTGTTCGCATCTAATTGCAATGATTAATTTCTAATCAAAAAATTTCTATCCAGATGTCTTGTTGACATATCCAATTCTCGTTGCCTATTTCATCTTCCAACCGTACCATTCCAACTGGACATCTCTCAAGCAGATATCTCCCATTCAAAGTTCCTTTTGTTATCCATATCTTGTTGTGTTACTTATCACCCAACTAGACATCTTTCCATTCGGATGTCCTGTATCATGTCATTTTGCTCAATTACATTCGATTAGCTTGCAAGATGACCCAAAAACACCTAGAAACATGGGAAAACATGTCACCGACTCTCCATATCATTATTAATGCAAAGTGGGTGGTTGAATTTGATGTTTTCAATGTAGTTGGTGGAGTTGTTGAGGTTTTCCTGATGAAGGGGGTAAATCACAAAACACGTAACAACAGAAATTGAATATAAAAAATAGAACTTTCTTTTATTGATTTGGGCAACTTATTACATTACAGAAGCTCAATTACAATAAGAGGAATCAACCCTCCACATGCTATAACACATTACAGCTTCCTCTCGCAAGACCCTGGAATCATCTGCCTTCTGTAACCCCAACTTAGCTAGGGTTTCTATTTTCCCGCCTATTCTTGACTCTATGCTTCCCCCCCTTAACTCTACTACTCCCAAGGTTCCCAAAAATGGTTATTAATAGCCTTTTTGGGGCCCAACAACCTAATTTCAAAATTTGCATCTCCCTCAAAAAATAGGTCAACTTCCAGGAGCCATAACTTTTGATTCGGGTGTCCGATTGATGAACCGTTTTATGTGTCAGAAAGCTCGCGGAGTGCTCTATGTGCTAGGAACCAAATCTATTGGTTTCAGCCAATTTTGGGTCTGTACAGGGCCGTTTAGTGCCTCAAACTTGAGTTTGAATAATTTTTAGGCATTTTTCAGGAAACAAAAACTTTAATATCTTTCAGCTCACAAATGATCTTTGCGTGATTCCTTTGCCAAAGGTCTTATATTTCTGTTATGTAACTTCCTGTAAATTTTCACTTCAATCCGTGCCCAAATGCAAACTTTCTAAAAATAGCAGGTTACTATTTTTAGCAGTTTAGAAAAACTAAAAGTCCTACATCATTATTCAAGCGATTATGGAACCAGAACCACAAATTTTGAAAAGAAATGGAAAGAACATCAACAATTTTGAAACACATCTTTTTTTTTTGGGTGATGCAAGATTTCCCTTACACCACTGGATGCTCCTGCATCATTTCCCTCCCATTTTCCCATCAAATCTGAGTTGTGAAGGCCATAAATTAAAGATTAAAACTCTTTTCAAGGGTAGGCCTTTTGGCATTTTTTAGGAAACAAAAGTGCATAGCTCTTTAGGGTTTCAAAGAACAAAAGTTCTAGTTCTCTAATAGGGAAGATAACCAAGTTATGAAAAGATTCAAATTGGTTTCAAGAATCACTATATGAACTTCTCCTTTTTATCATGTAATTTTTCAAGGAAATCCTAAGTTTCAGCTAGGGTTTCCTCTTGCCACACTTCATGGTATGATTGTAACCATTGATTAGATGAGTAGGAAAGATTCTTAAAAAATTATATGCTATGTGATGATCTCTTCCATGGTTGTATATGAATGATTGCATTTTGATAAAGGATTACTAAGCATATTCCTCACTGGTTAATGTTTTTCTGCATATGGGTATCCAGAAAGTGCTTGTTTCCATTTTTGTATTATATTATCCTCTTCTTAACTATGGACTCTATAGCCCATCCTAATAGGCACTGATCTGAAATGTCTAATCACCCACACCTCTTTTAAGAATTAAAACAAATCTATCTAGTGTGAAGTAAATAGTTACTACTGTATGCATTGTTGTGGTTCTGTGTTGTAACCAAGAAATATTGTTAGTGAATCTTCAAAGTACAAATTTTAGAAAACCAAACATGCATACTAGCACCTTCCATTATTGCAAGAGTGCTTTTCATCATCTTAAACAGAGGTTTTAGTGTAATAAGTTTTTCTTAATCTAGTGGCTATATTTAGGGATCAAAACAATAGTTTGTGTATTGTTACAATAATATGGGCTTAAAAAAATCTTCCATTATTGTTAGTCCCTGTTAAGGGACACCTCTTGGAACACCCTCCTTGGCTTAGTTGAGCTAGAAGTGAAGGGGAGATTACCCATTCCCAAACATTGGTCCTTAATCATCCTTATCCTATTTATGAACCTCTTTTATATCTCCTTGATGACATCCCTGGCCGCGAATATTGGAGAATGTTCTAGGGATTAGGATAAGCTATTTTGGGACCAAACAGTTTGGCACCATTTTCAGGGAACAAATTACTTTTGGTTGAATTGTCACTATCCTTTGACATAGTGAAATTTCTAGTATTTCTTCCCATCAAGGAAGTAGCAACTCTATTTAGTCATACCCAAAAATCATTTTCAGACTAAAAAGAAATTAAGATGGATCGTAGGAGAAGACTTGAAGATATGTCAACACTTGAGAGTTCTTTTGACCATTCAAGAAGCTAAAGGAATAGGTGTAGAACAAGAGATCCTAATGCCCAAGGTCAGGCAGGTACTTCTAGTAGAGATGAGGCATTTGATGATTACAGAAGTCAGTATCAGTATACTTCTAAGGACTCTTCTAATAATATACTTAGAATGAATAGGAGAATGAATAGAGACAAGTATGAGATCTAAAGAAATTAGAATATTATTGGCAGGGGAAGAAGAGACAAGTCTCATAATGCAAACATGAGAATATTTGGCATGCCTAATGAAAATAAAGAGGCCCACCAAAATAATCAACATCATATTTCACCCACAAGGTCACTTACAGGTCAACAAGACAACATCAATGATGAGAATGATCAACAAGAACAACCCAATGCCAAGGAAAGGGAAAGGACCCTTTATGATGAATTAGATTTACTTGATCACATTAGAAATAGGTAGAGAAAAGTGTAGGCCCTGCTTGATTTGCACCAGGCCCAACTTGCTCAAAATGCACAAAATCAACCTCAACATCAAAATATTCCCAATCCTAAGCATGCAACAAACTAGAGACAACATAAAAAAATGGGGCAATAGGGTAGGAATCAGAATTAGGAATAGACAAAATAACCAGTTTCCAAATCAGTCTCCTCAACAATAGGTAAATCGACAGTATGTGAATGCCACAAATCCCAGACTTGCATTTCAAAGATAGGATCAAAGGTTTCCTCCTCCTAGATAGGCCTTGGGTGTAGAAAGATACAAGCAGTTGGACTTTTTTGATATTCCAGATTTCGCCAACCTGATTCCAAATGAGATAAGGGGAAAATTCCAAGGTTTCAAGGCAACAATGTAGTCACAAGTGAGGAACACTTGAGACACTTCATCAATGTCACCGATGAGTATGATATTGAGGATGAAGATGTGATGATGAATTTGTTTGTATAGTAATTGGAATAAAGTGCTAAGTAATTCTATAAGGCTCTCCTTGATAGCAATATTGACTCTTGGGAAGAATTCATGAGGGTGTTCAAACTTTAGTATAGAGAGATGATTGACCCCAAGATTTCCATCCATGAGCTCACTATAATCAAGAAAAGAATCAATGAGACTATTACATACTTCAAAAACATATTTATCATGACAATGAGAAAAGTACCTACTAATCTTAGACATAATGAATCAATATGCTTAGTGTTATATTGTGGTGAATTTAATTCAAATATAGGTTATTTCTTGAGGGACAAAAGTCCTCAAATACTGAGAAAGGCTTATGTTGTAGCCATAAACATAGCAAGTAATATGAAAGCTTCTAGAAAGCATGTGAAGAGTTCTGATGTGGAGATTTCCTAGGTAGATAGGGTTGCCTTGAGCAAACCCCTCATGACAGAAGACAAATTAAACAAACTTATGGGAATCATGAAAGATATGTCTTATAAGATAGCATGAAATGAGCAATGGTTGCCCCCACAAGGTGTTGCAATACATTTAAACAAAGGCCAAAGATTGCATAATAGACCTTACAACACAAATTGGTCTAAAAGGCCACAACAACAAAATTATAGACCAGCTGCCCCTAGGCAGGTCAGTTTCAAGTAGCTTGAAAGAGATACACATGATCCTTTAAGGAAGGATCAAATAAATTACCAAGATGCCTTGTCTTGGTTCAATTCATCTTATCTCTCATATGATTTGACAAATTGTGTTGTTGCTCACTCAATGGGAAGAGATGAAGAATTTCCAAATGAAGAAGGTGCAGCCAAGTACTATGAGGAGATAAATCAATTTGATATAGAGGAGTATGAGAAAATGGGTGAGGATGTCGATTATGACAACTACAAAGAGGATGATCATATTTTCCAATATGATTATGATGCAGGTACAAAGAGATATCAACTACCAGCTCATGATTTTGGGCAATTGAGGGATCTTATGCACAAAAAGTATAAGCAGTCTAGACCTTCTAAGGAAGATATGAAAGCATTGACTGATGTAACCATTATGTAGGTTTAGGGGGTTATTAGCTAAGGAAGAGGCAAGTGCCTATGTAGAACTCCTCTACTACAAAGTCAAGACATGGTGCATTAGATGGTGAGAAAGAAAAGTAAAAGGTAAATGTGGAGAAGAAAGACAACATTAATCCCAAGAAGAATGTGCCAGAAAAGAAGAAAATTCCAATGCAACCATCAACAACAAAGAAGTAATATGTGCAGAAGAGTCCAACACAAGTAGCACAATCAGCTGCAACATCCATTCTGAAGGTTCACAATCCAAAGAGAATTGAGAAGCATGATCAGCCTCAGGTACCAAAAGAACTAGAAAAGGGAAAGGAAAAGATGAAGGAAAAACATATGGATGTATCTTCTAATCAAGTAACACCTTACATTCCTTGTGTAAATGATATTACTGTCCCTTGTGATACCCCTCTACCAAATTATAGCCCTATTGACATGGCCCAAGTCTTAAGCTAGGTTAGAATATCAGTTTCTATAAGGGAATTTCTCAAAATCCCCAAACATAGAGATAGGGTGGTGTCATTCATCACTATTGTTGATGCACAGAAACAACCTATTATTCCTAGTGATGATGACAAGTGTAAAGGCCAAATGAAACTATAGAGGTGTACCTAGGGTCAACTATTATTAACAACAAGATGGGTGTAGACCCTTTTTATACAACACTAATCATAAATGGTTGGTTGTTACATAACTGTATGCTCGATTCCAATGCTTCAAACAATATTATGCCCTTGGAAAAAATGAATGAGTTGGGACTAAAAGTGTCCATATCTTTTGGCAAGTGCTTTTACATGGATTCTAGGGAAGTTAACATAATTGGTCTAGTTAAAGATGTTGAGGTCCAACTTACTACTTATCCAAAAAAGTCATTCTTGATGGATGTTATCATTGTGGACTATCCTACAAAATAGGGTATGTTGTTATCTAGAAAGTGGGCAGCCTCTATGGGTGGAAGTATCCATATGGATCTTTCATATGCCACTATTCCATTCTAGGTCATGGAATTGAATTTGTATATGGAGAAAAAGGTGGAATATGAGAATATTAAGGACTGATATAAGACACAGGATGATGATGCCAACTTCATTGATACTCACATTGACCACTTCATAGGATGTTGCAGTGAGGATGATCTTAGCCTTGATATTTTACCTTCCTCTCCCACTATTCCTACTTGTGATACAGGTGATTTACAGACAATGTACTTTGATGGTGTATATTCAAGAGAAGGATTTGGTGCGGGTGTGGTTTTAATATCAGTAGATGATGAACATTTTGGGCTTTCCTTCAGGCTCAATTTCTAGTGCACCAACAACATTGCAGAGTATGAATATCTTTTTCTTGGTTTGAATATTGCTCACAAGCATGGGATAAAGTGTTTGAGAGTCTTAGGAGATTTGGAGTTGGTGGTACAGTAGGTTAGAAATGCTTATGAAGTTAAGGACAACAGGCTAAGATTGTATTGAAATATAGTTTGGGACACTTTGGAACTATTTGATGCTATTGGCATTGAATAGATCGAGAGAAATATAAATGAAAAAGTGGATGCTTTGGCTATCATTGGTTCAAGGTTCAATCCATAGTCAACTTCTTCTTCATGCCAATATGTTGTTGAAGTTCTCACTAGGCCAACAATTCCTGATAATATTTACTTTTGGCAGGTTTTCAATGACAATGATTAGATTTATAGCTTCTTGAATTGCATAGATGAGTTTGACAATCAATTAATCGATTGACAACCTATGATAAAAGTTAAAGATGGAAAGGAAACTTTGTTAGGTGTGAGGTCATGTAGTTGAAGATAAATACCATTCCCAAGGGTTTGGTTGCATCAGAAAGGATATTTGATAATGTTGACTATTGGAAGAGTAAAGGTAAGCCAGATGAAGAGGACAATGTTGAAGGTGTTGACCTTGCACTGAGGAGGCAAATAACATGGTTTACATAGGCAAGAAGTTGAATCCTCATGAGAAGCAAATATTGATTGCTCTACTGAGAAAATTAAAGAAGTGTTTTGCATGGTCATATGATGAGCTCAAGGCCTATAGGGAGGACTTGTTTCATCACACTATTCCCTTCCAGCTTGATGCAAAACCATTTAGACAGAAGAAAATACCTATAAAACCTACCAAAGCTCCCAAGATGCAAAAATAATTGTTAAAGATGAAAGAGGGAGGTATCATTAAGCCCATCAGATATATTGAGTGGGTATCCAAACTTATCCCAGTAATAAAGAAGAATGGGAAATTAGGTTGTGTGTGGATTTCTAAAATTTGAATATCAAATCTCTTAAGGATAAATATCCACTCCCAAGCATGGACCATTTACTGTAGAAAGTAATTGGATTAGAATTGATGTCCATGATGGATGGATTCTCTAGGTACAACCAAGTGATGGTTAAGGAATCAGATCAGTACAAGATATCATTTACAACTCCTTAGGTTACCTACATTTATGTGAGGATGCCATTTGGTTTGAAGAATGCAGGGTCAACATTTCAGTGGGCGGGCCATGGATGTAGCTTTTGCTGGTCTTATTGATGAGATCATGGTGGTCTATTAGAATGACTTAATTTCATTCTTGAATGAAAGAGATGAGCATTAAAAGCACCTTGAAATCATCTTCAAAAGATGTCTAGAGCAGGGGATTTCACATATCCCAAGAAATGTATATTTGGTGTTGAAGAGGGAAAGCTTCTATCACATATTATGTCAAAGGATGGGGTAAGAATAGATCCAGAACGAGTCAAGGCTATTGACCTAATTCCTTAGCCCAAATCAGTAAAGGGAATTTAGTCTTTCTTCAGGCAAATAAACTTTGTCAGGAGGTTTGTTCCAAATTTTGCGGAGAAGACTAAGGCCATTCTAAAATGCTCAAGAAAGGACAGTCAATTGTATGGAGTGCAAAGCCATCTAAAGCATTCTAAGATATCAAAGAATCTATTAAGGAAGTGCTAGTACTGATAAGTCCAAATTATTCCAAACCCCTTCAACTATTTTTTAGATTAGGAAATCCAAATGAAAGGAGAAAACATAAAACAAGTGCATAAACAAGCATTATACCTTTCACAAATGAAGACCCAATCTCATCAAGGGAAATGAGCTTTGCACCCAAGAGATCCTAAGATATATCCTAGTTGATGAAGACAAATGTGAAATGCTCTATTCTAATGCAACTCACAAACTAGCTCAATGGATATTTGGACATGGTAACATTACTTGAAAATTGGATCCCAAAATGGGTTGGAGGATGTTGTATTTATAGATATTTTGGAAATTTTTTGATCCAAGGGTTGAGATTGATTTGAGAGATCAATGATGGAGGATGAAGATGATGTGGAGGGCCCATATTTCATATTGGAGGGCTAGGAATAAATATGAATCTTATATTCATTTTTGGGAAAAGGGTGAATTAAATGAGTATGGGTGAGATGGAATATGTGAATTAAAAATTCACATGGGGAAGGGTAAAATGAATTAAAAATTTATTTGGGGATCAGTGGAGATAAATGAGGTATGGCATGGGTAAGGGGTGTAAGAGGAATTAAATGTGATGTTGGACTTATTTTAATAAAAAATTGACTTATGTGGATATATTCCAATTTTTTATTTGGAGGATGTGGGGAAGGGTGTTAAGCTGGATTTGACCATTTGAATGAGAGATTCAAGATTAATTAAAGTTGTATTTAATTAATCCTAAGGCTAGGATGAGGTAGGCTAGGGTAGGCAATTAAATAATAGCTATTTAATTACCTAGGGTAGGGATAGGTCAATTAATAGGCTGAATTAATTAATCAAACATGGTTTAGCTAATTAATTAGATTTAATGAGGAGGGAGAAATTGACCAAATAAATATTGCATATTTATTTAATCAATTGGCTAAGGTTTGAACTATTGAATTAATGAAATTAATCCAATTGTTGGGGATAGGATGATGAAAAATTAGGTGATGAAGGGATAATTAATTAAATAAAAATTTAATTAATTGATTAGAAGGGGAATTGGTATGTTTAGGGATGTCGGGAGTCAGTTTGACGATGAAGACATTTTTAGGTGTCTACATTTGCCCCTCTTTGATGTGGTGTCAGGACCTAGCAGGGAAGTGGTGTCAGGTCAAAGAAAGAATATGCCCCAGCTGCTGGGAAGGAATAAGATGGGTGAGGGATGCCCCTTCGAGAGGTCACCGAAAGATAATTTTTTTTTAGGTGAGCTCTCAAAAGGATGAAAGGATGTGATGGGAGCGAAGGTTGGATAGAGGATGGGAAAAGAAAATGACGGGAAGAAAAACAGAGGAAAAAGGTTGTGATCTACACCTTGGAGGGGAAAGAGAGTGGGTGGAGGGATGACATGGCTTGCTATATTAAGACAAGTAGGCCCTAAGAGTGCCACATTTGCACACATTGACCTCTTGAGAAGAAGGAGCAAAGGAGAGATGGCAGAGCGTAACCCTACATTCTTGTGACTCTGACACATTTTCTGAGCATTTTTTATCATTTGGCCGGGCACCGGAGGCTAGACCCCAGGTAGGGCCTAACCCTGGCTTTGTGATTTTTTAATTTTGTGCATTTTTTTAGGTTAAGGAATTGGGTTTTGGAATGGTGGCGCTATCACAAGGTCGTGCAGCACTAAAAGTACACTGATTAGCGCCATCCTTTGGATTGGCGCTATCTGCTTGGGTAGAATAGAGGTAGATTGGCACCAAATATATAGCATTTTGGCGCCATCATCTGTATTGGTGTAATGTGCGCAGGGGTTAGGGTTTTAGTATTTTAGTACCAAATGGTTGTTAGGGTAGCACTCTGTTCTCGACTAGCGCTAGTTTAGGTAGTGGTGCTATATTTTGTTTTAGGGCTATGTAGAGGATTAGCGCAATATTTGATATATGCGCTATTGGGAGGATTGGTGATTAGCACCAAGTAGTAGGGCGGCACCATTTGTTAAAATGACACAAAGTGGTGTGCGCGGTGGTGCTATTATCTGTAATAGTGCCATGAGAAGAAGTGGTAGTGCCATTGTTAAAAATGGTGCAAAATATGGTCTATTTTGGTGCCAAATGATTCTGGCTTTTCAACATTAGAAGAAAGGGGTTGATTCAGAAAAAGATAGGTAGATTTCTAACTAGAAAGTTGTGGATGCAGGATACAACTTCATTTATAGTGTCCTTGTGGGAGTGACGTGTGCCATTTGTGATGGCACTATTTGACCAGTTTGATGATGCCACCCGGGCCCAATTGGCTAGGTTGGGGCTCCTGACAGCTGTGTCGATGCCAGTGCTACAAGATCATAGAGCTCTGATGACTGTGGTTGTAGAGTGGTATCGGCCAGAGACTTGTACCTTTTTGCTTCCTACTGGTGAGATTACTATCACTCTTGAGGATGTTTATCACATCCTCAAGCTACCTATTTGTGGTCGTAGGGTGACATACGACACAAGGAGGGGACATAGGGCCTTGATCAGAGTGTTTGGCCATGATCACATTGTTTTATTAGTAGATAGGAGGGAGATGAGCTATGAGGGGACACTAGCAGTGGGTGCAGATCCCTTTGCCTTATTCCTATGCACATTGATTGGTGGCATAGTGATGCCCTATAGGAGGGGTAGGGGATTTCTAGTTGGATGGGGAGAGGTGATTGAGGGGATGGTCAGACATGAGACCGTGTATGCCTGGGGACCAGCAATGTTGGTGCAACTGTAACATGAGATGCACACTGTTATTTATCATTATGATGCAGCTTTATCAGCCGGGGTTACTTTGCTGCATGTGTGGATCTGGGAGCATATTGCAGTTACTCAGCCAAGATGTGGGTACTATCGCCATCCATTTGAGGCCTTTGTGTTCCTGTATTGGGATGCTGAGTACACTTATATGGGATAGGTTCGGTATTGGAGGCGGGTGCTGGATGATGTCATTCGAGTGACCTGGTGACCTTACATCAGAGTGGAGTTGTGGCTAGATGATGATGTGCATATGCCATTTACTTTTTAGCAGCGCTATTTGATAGGTCGTGGAGACCATATGATCGACATGTATCTACCACCGCGGGTTATGCTACAATTTGGGTTGCGGCAGGATACTCTGCAGCAGATGGCTATTTTTGCACGGACTCATCGGGATGCCTATTTTTGGCTGGCAACCATACAGCCCTGGGTTGCTCTGGAGGATTTTGTGGTGTTGCAGCCGTTGTAGTGGGATTGGTAGAGTACAATCAGGGATGTAGGCACTACTCTTGCATACGAGACATGGTGGTAGATGTGGTGACTGACTCAGTTTACTGATCCAACAGAGGAGGTATTCCCAGCGGAGGAGGCGGTGGGGTCAGGGGATGAGGAGTTTGAGGATGATGGGGATGATGATTCTGATGGGGATGATTTCCTGGAGGAGGGTGAGGAGATCCTTGCAGATTACCTCCTGGAGGTTGGAGGGGATGGAGAGGAGAGGGAGATTGGGAGGGATGGGCAGTCGATGGATGTGCTAGCAGCAGTGGTAGCTGGATAGGTGCCCCAGCAGTAGGTGAGACAACAAGCACCTATACAACAAGTTCCTGTTGAGCAAGTTCAGATTGGGGTGGTGCAACAGCAGGGAGGACCTCGGCGACATGGGGGATAACCGAGGGTGGACAGGGGTGCGATGCCCCCACCACAGGTTTTACCGCAACAATAGGCTATTGCAGTAGGGTAGCAGGTAGAGGCAGGCTCTTCAGGGGCAGGTGGAGAGGCTAAGGTTCGAGGGCCCACACCCCGTTGGTGGCTGTGGAGTGGAGAGGAGGAGGTTGAGACTCTACAGGCATAGGTAGCCAACCTGCAGGACACTTTAGAGAGCCGTGAGACAGAGTTGGTTTAGTTGTGGGGGATAATGGCCTTATTGGATGGCTCAGATGGACAGGTGACTGCATTGCAGGCACAGTTAGCCTAGGCTTAGGGTGATATAGTGGTTTTGACCAGAGAGCAGGACGCGACACTTGCCAGGGCACAGCAGGCAGAGGCTACAGTGGGTAGTTTGCAGGCTTCAGGTACTGGTATGGCCCCAATTTTGACATTGATGTAGACATAGCTATCCCAGGCACAAACACAGTTATATCAGATATAGGGACAATTATCTTAGGTACAGGGATAGTTGTTGGAGGCTAGAGGACGGATGGACTATTATCGGGCCCTATATCATGTGGTAGTGCCTGCAGAGCAGTGTGCACTGAGCTATAGTCAGGTCAGTGGATCCTGGGCATCTAGATCACATAGATCTAGATCAGTTCAGTCCGTTTAGTAGGTGATGGGTCCTCCATCACATGTGCCCCAGTAGGTTCCACAGGTATAGGTACAACCGCAGCTGCAGCCACTGCCTTAGCCACAGGTAGGACCACAGCCACCTCCAGGGTCAGGATCCTCGACTGCGTCAGAGAGAGGGTCTTCTATGTGATAGTTGTATCATTTTGGCCCTTGGAGGCATTGTATTAGGACATGTTATTATATTTTTTGATGTATATTGATGAGCAATGTATATTTTTGCAATGATGATATATGATATGATGTTGTTTGATGGCCTACTCATTTATTTATTATGATGATGCTCTTATATGATTATGATGATGCTTATGCTGATGGATGCAATATGTTTTATGGATTATATGCTATGGATGTGTTGTGTTTATGCAATTTATTACGTTGATTTTATGGCTGTACCTATTGATGTATCATGATGGATGTAATGATGGTTTACTTATTTTGATATATGCATGTGTGTGATTTATGGATGATGATGTAAAATGCAAATAAATGTTTAGATTAATAAACATTTATTATGGATACAAAATGCAATGGAAATGTATGTTTATCTTAATAAACACATGTTATGTAAGGAAATATGGATATGCAGCTAAATGTTTATTGATTATGATTATGCAATGTAACTAAATGATTTTAAAATGTACCTAAATGATTGTAAACTAAATGATTATTATAAATGAACCTAATGATTATGCAATTTAAATGAGATGATACACAAACTAAAGGATTCTAAAATGAACCTACTAAGATGATATGCAACTAACAGATTCTAAAATGAACCTAATGAGATGATATGCAACTAAAAGATTTTAAAATGAACCTAATGAGATGATATGCAACTAAAAGATTCTAAAATGAACCTAAATGATTATGATATTAAATGACATGTAAGATGCAAATTAAAGGATTCTAAAAATGTACCTAATGATTATGATATGCAAATTAAATGATTCTAAAATGAACCTAATGAGATGATATGCAACTAAAAGATTCTAAAATGAACCTAATGAGATGATATGCAAGTTAAATGATTATGATATGGAAACTAAATGATATGTAAGATGCAAAGTAGGTGATAGGTGAGATGCAAATTAGGTGATAGGTGAGATGCAAATTACGTGATAGGCGAGATGAATAAGTCTTGACACATGATATTGTTTGTTGGACCCTGGGTGGTAAGGCTGTGTGGCAGGGGAATAGATGGGGAGAGGATAAGGGTGGATGAATGGGGTACCGATAGGATTGGGAGAGGCTAGATTGTGGGGGGATGAGGGAATTGTTTGGTCATAAGACACCACGTCATTGAGGGGGGATTTGGTTTGGTTCGGGATGTGTTGAGTGAGAGTAAGTTGGAGGAGTGGGATTAGTGAGGGGATTTGGGAAGGTGGGGGGAATAGGCTAGGTGTTTATGAAATCTAGGCCTAGATGGTATAGTTCAATAAATGATTAACAGGACGATTTGAGCTAGTAATAGTAGTTGCATAACATTAATTGAGAGCATTTCTTGGTTTATTATAGTAATGTAGGATATAGTTCACAAAGGTATGAGATGACCTAGGTGATGATATATATCCTACAATTGCATGGACTAGACCCGCAAACAATAGGTTGATTTCATGTGTGCCCAAGGTAGTATAACCTTGCCTAGCCTAGGAAGGGGACTCATAGCGATGAGTGCTAATAGTACATTTAAGGTTTTGATGCTTGTATATGCAAATGAGGCACATTATGCTAGAACCGACCCAGGCTTCAAGATATGAATACTATTCTTGGAGTAATGAAACTACCCCACAAGCATAGCATACAGAAATAATGACCATGTCTAGTCCAGATGTTATCTACCACTTACCATGATATAATGAGATCAACGTAGCTTTGGAGATGACCTAGAGTGAGACAAAAAGATAAAAATCAATAATAAAAAAAAAAGGACCAATAAAAAGATACAAATAGCCTTTGTGTGCTCTTGCCAAGATACATGTTGATAGAATGATAGATTCTTGTCCATTGTAGGCATGATATATCCTAGGACGCGAATCAGTTGGATTTTGTTGGATAATTTTTGAAAGGTGCGAAAAGGGACAATCTGGCTATGTGTGGGATTATAGTTGGTATGTTGATTGATGATTTTTGCGTTAGGAGCCATCCTTCAAGTGTATACTTAGCATGTGTCTCATTTATTGGGTTCAACAGGCTCAGTGAATGGGGTCCATCCAAACGGGTTGGATGGGTGCATCTTATGTACTTGAGTACTGGAAACTTCTTTTGTATTCTAGACTACCTACATACATCGTGTCCACGGGATCAAGGTTCTTTCAAGATGCAGGCGAGATGAATATGTAGTTCTGGCATGACTTGATGACGTGGGGATGCTTTGGGATGGGTGTGATGGTGAGGATTGATGGATGGTGATGTTTGCGGGTTGCAGAGAGATCGATGTATGTGATGAATTGTTTAGGAAGGATTTTTTTGGATTTTCTATTGTTTTTTTTGGATTTTTGTGATTTTGTATTATTTTTTTGGATTTTTGTGATTTTGTATTATTTTTGGATTTTTGGATTTTGAACTGTACAAAAGGAAGCTTACAAGGATCCTCGTTCCACGAATTAGCCTTGGGTGAGATATTGCAGGGGTGGGTGATAGGATTTGATGTTTCAGAATTCCAAGCCATGGGATGTGTGCAATATGGAGTGTTGTGATGGAAAAGAGGACTTATTAGATGGTAGAACTGGCCACTACACATGGTGCCTGAAACAGGTTTTCACCATGGTACCAATCCAAGGCGTCACCAAAGTGATTTTCACCATTGGAAGTCTTTATTGCACTTGGGTTTTTTTCTTGATTTTTTCAATTTTTTTATTTATTTTTATTTTTTAATTTTTTGTATTTTTGTATTTTTTTGATTGGGGTACTCAATGGGTTATGTGTAGAATTTCTTCAAATGTAGGATGTTCATAGGTTCATCTAGAGGCTACCCCTTAGGTGTTGCAAGCTGGTATGCTCCTGATCCATAGGTGGCTGTGATGACATAAGGTCCTAGCCAATTGGGCTTGAATTTTCCTTTCTTAGGATGCTCCTGCAAGTTTTTCTGGTTTTTCATAAGGACAAGGTCACCTACTTTAAATTTTTGGTTTCTGATTCTCTTGTTGTAGCTTCTTCTGAGGTGATTTTGATAGTCCTATAGATGGTTCAACGCATTTAGGCGTTTCTCATCCAGTAATTCTAGCTGATGCAACCTTGCGACTCAGTACTCCTTATCATTATTTATATTTTGCAGGGATACTCTTAGGGATGGGAGCTCAACCTCAATAGGTAAAATGGCTCCAGACCTGAATACAAGGCAAAACAGAGTGGCTCTTGTGGGGGTGCAGATGCTTGTGGGATAGGCCCAAAGGATGGGATTGAGGTGGAGGTGCCAGTCACGGCCGGCTTCATTAACCGTCTTCTTTAGAATGCGGAGGATGGTTTTGTTTGAAGCTTCTGCTTGACCATTTCCTTGAGGGTAATATGGAGTGGAAAAGTGGTGTTGGATTTGGAATTTTTTACACAAAGTCCAAACTTCCTAGTTCTTGAATGGTTTTCCATTATCGGTGATGATGGATTGAGGGATACCATAGTGGTAGATGATATAATGGAGGATGAACTTGGATATCTGGGTTCCGGTGGTGAAGGTGAGTGGTATTGCTTCCACCCACTTAGTGAAGTACTCGGTAGCTGTGATGATGAACTTATGGCCATTGGATGATGGTGGATGTATTTTTCCTACAAGGTTGAGTCCCCATTGTGAAAAAGGCCATGATGTCATGATTGGTTGCAATTCCTATGCTGGTGCGTGAATGAGATCTCCATGTTGTTGACATGGTAGGCATTTTTTTATGAACTGGTAGGCGTCTCGTTCCATGGTTGGCCAATAGTATCTGGTCCTTAGGATCTTTTTAGCAAGTGCGGGGCCACTTGAATGTGCCCCACAGATGCCCACATGTACCTCTTGCAAGGCCACTTCAACTTCCCTAGAGTCTAAACATCGTAAAAGCGTGCCATCAAGACTCCTTTTGTATAGGGTATCTCCTACAAGGGTGAAGCGGGAGGCTCGGCGGATGAAAGATTTTTGTTGTGAGGTGGATAGGTTGGGAGGGATGATATTGTCATGGAGATAGAGATAGGCTTCTTGATACCACGGGGATAGGGGAGCAATGACTTCACACACTAGCTCTGATTGGGGAACATCATATGTTGGAATCAGGAGTTCTTCTATCAGGAACTCACACTTCTTGTTATCTTTCTTCATGTTGACCAGGGATTCGATGGTGGCCATGGCATCTATAGCTTTGTTGTTTAGCCTTGGGATTTGCTTGAAGTGGATGTCATCAAAATAGTCTTTGAATTCATTGACCATTTTTTATAAGGCAGGATTTTATCATCCTTGGTCTTGTATTCATTGTTTACCTGTCGGATGACCAATTGAGAGTCTCCATACATAGTCATCTTCTCAATTCTCCATTTGATTGCCATTCAGAGACCTATGATAAGGACCTCATACTCTGCCATGTTGTTGGTACATGGGAATGTGATTTTGAATGACTTGGGGATTGTGTCACCTTGAGGGGTAAAAAACAGGATGCTTGCCCTTGAGCCGCTGTGTGTGTATGATCCATCAAAGTACATTTTCCATGTTTTTGTTGCTAGTGCTATTGTCAAGATGGCTTCATCAGGGAATTCTGCCAGTGTGGGATATTCTACAAGAATGGGTGCTTCGGCCAGCTGATCATCAATAACCTATCCTTTGATGGCTTTTGTCATTCTCCCAGTACGAGTAGCTCTGTTTAGCAGATATTTCAATGGATTGATCTTGGCGATGAGCTTGGTCTTGTGATTGAGCATGTAGTGTCTTAGTTTTTGTGAAGTAAAGACTAGGGCTAGACATGCTCATTCAATTGCTGTATAGTTTAGCTCATATGAGATCAAGGTGTGGCTGATGTAATAGATGGCTCTTTCCTTCCCTTGTTCATCGTGTTATGCTAGTAAGGCTTTGATAGTTATCTCTGTTGCTAAGATGTATAATAGGAGGGGTTCTCCTTGCCTCGGTGGAGTTAGAATAGGGGGATTAGCTAGATAATATTTTAGCTAGTTGAAGGCAACCTGGCACTGAGTGTTCCATACAAAAGTTGTATCCTTTCTAAGTAGATGTTGGAATGGTTGACATTTATCGGCAAGTTGAGTAATAAACCGCCAAATGGACTAGAGCTTCCCTTGCAGACTTCTCAACTGTTTTAGGGTTTTTGGAGGAGGCATTTCAATGATGGCTTTGACTTTTGCAGGATCTACCTCAATTCCCCTTCTGGAGACTATGTATCCTAAAAGTTTTCTGGAGGTGACCCCGAAGACACATTTCTTTGGATTTAAGTGAACATTGTATTGTTCCAGTCGATCGAAGATCTTCGCTAATACATCTAGGTGTTCCTCCCATGTCTTTGATTTTCCTAGCAAGTCGTCCACATAATCTTCCATGATGTGGTGGAAAAGATCTTGGAAGATGACTGTCATGGATCGTTGATATGTAGCTCTGGCATTCTTTAGGCCAAATGGCATTACCACCCAGCAGTACGTCCCCCATGGACATATAAAGGTTGTCTTATGTTGATCCTCTTTGGCAATTATGATTTGATTATACCCTAAAAAACCCGACGTCCAGGAGTTTCTTTAATTCTGCTTTGACTAGGAGGGCAACCTGAGGGTTCATTTTTCTGAGCTTCTGTTTTACTGGTTTTGCATCAGGTCGTACTGCAAGGTGATGGACAACCAAAGCGGGATTGATCCCTGGCATGTCTACATAAGTCCACGCAAAATTGCTATTTCTACGTTTGAAGAAGGCCAAGAAGTTTTCCTACTCTTGTGTGCTGAGAGATTTTGCCCTGAAGGTGATTTTCAGTTCTTCTTCCATCCTAAGATTCATCTCTTGAGTGGGCTCTACCAAGACGAGTGATCTATCAGGATATACCTTGTCTATCTTGGGAAGGCCCATGCTTCCATCTCCTAGCACCTTGTGGAGGTTTTCACTAGGAGATACATCTTTCATTTTTACTTTTTTGGGATCTGACACTACCATGGAATGGTTTTCACCATCAGATCCATGTTTGATTTTTATATTTTTATGACTAGAAGTAGGGGTTGTCTCCTCAAAGTAGGCAGCCGTATCAAGTTCCATGATGTATCCTACTCTATGATCTCCCAGGGGGAAGTGATCTCTAACCCCCATCATTTCAGCGATGGCCTCATCATTTGGTGCTATGTCGAAGATAGGAGGTCCCTGTTGGTCTCAGTCTATGAGGTCAGGGTATACAAGGGGTAAGTCATTGGATGAAGAGGCTAGGGTGGTAACTGTATATAGGGTACATATGGATGAGTCGAAGAAATCGGTGAAGTCACTAAAGGAATATTGATGGCCTGTTTCATTGACATTATCAACTTCAGGGGAGACCGTAGTGACCTCAGCTAGGATACATTCACCAGTAGTGAGGATACATTGTCGTTGACCATATCCTAACCCTTGGGTATAAGGATTTCTTGTCACTTGGACTGGTTCCACGATCCCCTGTTCATGAAGTCCAATATTGCCTTGTCCTTTATAGCCCATGTTTTTGATAATTTTTGACCCTTTACCATAGATCTCTATTGGTATTGTGGGAGCTTCTTGGGCTGTTTCCTCATCTTTATATAGCTAGGATGATATGTCTTTGAGCACATTTTGATCAAGGATATGTTTCCTCTCAAAGGTAGGTGATGGTTTGCACTTGATGACAATTGTATTGGCTTCTTCTTGCTTTGGGGTACCAAACATTTTAGGTTGGGTAACGTGCCCACACAAAAGGTGTCGTGTAGGTCGTACTCCCCACATCCCATGTCACTAAGCTTGATCTTGATCTCAGGCGGTGGAGGTGTTTGGGATGAAGTGGTGGCAATGTTGGCGGGGTTGATGTATGAAGTGGATGTTGTGGGGTGGGCTTTTGTGATGGCTTTGTTATACGGATAGAAGGTGTGGTTGTGGCCTTCCAAGAAACTGCAATATTGGAAGGGGTGGGGATCGAGATAGATAGTTACTTCCATGCCGTTGTGAGGGAACTTGAGACATTGATGGAATGTAGAGGGGACAGCTTGCATGGCATGGATCCATGGTTGGCTGACAAGAATGTTGTAGGGGAGATCAAGATCAAGGACTTGACATTTTGTTTCCATTATCTTTTGTCCCACTCGAATAGGGAGCTTGATAGTACCCTCAGATAGTCGTTCAGTGTCATCATACCCTTTGATTGTTATGCACTCACTGGTGTCTACAACCACATTTGAGTATCCCAATTATTTTAGTAATTTAAGAGTGCACGGGTTTAGGCCAGAACCACCATCTATTAAGACTCTCTTGATGATGTGCTTGTGGATATGGACTTTGATGTGTAAGGAGTCATTATGTGAGTTTTCAGATGCAGGGAGATCTTTTTCTGAGAAGGTGAGATGGTGAGGCATGGCAATATGACCCACCATGGCTTGGAATTGATTCACATTGAGGTTGGCAGGAACTTGGGTTTCCAAGAGTGCTTTATCAAGGACTTCTTTATGGAGCGGTGACGTGCGAAGTAGCTCAAGTATGGAGACCTATGCAGGGGTCTTTCCTAGATGTTCTAGGAGTTTGTACTGATTGGTAAGCAATGGGCGCATAGTTGGACAATTGGGTAGGGAATATGACATGGATGCAGGGGTTTGATTAGTGGTAGGGGCTATGCGGATGGATACACGACCACGACAAGTTGTGATGGTGCAATCAGGTGTTTGAGCCTAAATGGTGATTGTGTTGATATGGTTAGATGATGGTTCTATCTGCCCTATGATAGAGTCATAGGATGCGGGAGGTAGAGTGATGTTGTAGGCTTGATTGGATGAGGAGGCTTTGTTATGATTGGGCAGTGGATCCTTGTAAGCTCCTAGATTAGCATTAGGTGATGGTTGGGTGCTTTGCTCTAGATTAACTTTGTTCTGATCGATGAGGTCTTGCACATAATGCTTTAGCTTCATGCAATCAGTGGTCTTATGGCCCACAATGTGGTGATAATCATAATAATCATTTTCATTGTACCATGCTGCTTTGAGCTCACTCTCTTGGTGGGGTTTAACAGGTGGGAGAGTGACCAAACCTTTCTTTGGACATCTATCGAGGATATCCACAATTGGTTCACCTAAAGGTGTGAATTGTCTTCGAGGTTTGTTTTGTTTAAATTGCCCCCTTTGGGTATTTGTAGTGGTAGCATATGTATTTGAGGGTGTTTGATTTTGTACATGTTAGACGGCCTTCACATTAGTGACACCGTCGTTCAAGGTGTTTTTGTTCTTTCCCCAATAACATGGCTTTTCATTTGGTTGCGCGTTGTTGTTGTTGTTTGTATTGGGGACGTTGATGTTGAGTTTATTGTTATTGTTGTTGTTGCTGCTGTTGGACTTGTAGTCATATAATTTGATTGAGCCCTTGGCAATGAGGGCCCGTTCTATGGTAGTACCTTTATCGTTGACTTCTTCAAAGGTAGACACACAAAGGATCTATAAATGGAAACCTATTTCCTGATTGAGGTTAGTCACAAACATGGTGATGAGTTGTTTTTCAGGAATTGGCCAAGGGAGTTTGCTTGCTAAGTTTCTCCACCTCTGTAAGAAGGAAGCGAAGGATTCTCTGATTTTTTGTTTTGTGTTGCAAAGGTTTGTCATAGATATTTCATGCTCAAAGTTATAGGAGAAATGATTGACAAATTTTTTTGCGAGTTCAGGGAAAGACCTAATGCCGGGGGGAAGATGTACGAACCACTTAGTGGCTTGACCACCGAGGCTTCTTGGAAATAGTCTCATTAGGTATGTATCGTTGTTTGAGACTTCTAAGCAAGCGAGATAGAACTCCCTAAGATGATCCCTAGGGTCTCCCTTTCCCTTGTATTTGTCAAATTTGGGTGTTTCAAAATTTTTGGGGAAAGGGGGCATGTACAATGTTCGATCAAATGGATAGGGGCAAATATCCTCAAAAGCATAATGCTTGTGTTTTCCCCCAGTTTGCATATTGTCTACCTTTTGAATCAAGGCCTGTACAATGGTTGTGAGATTCGGGGTTGGTGGTGGTTGAGGTGTGTAGGTTTGCTGATGGATGAGGTGTTGGAGATTGGGTGATGTTTTAGTTTGGAGGTTTTGGGAGATTGTGTTTTGGTACTATGGGGAGGTGTTTTGGTTGAGTTGTGTGAGGTGTTGTTGGTAAGCGTGGATTTGTTGGAGAATATGGGGGGTATTTGAGGGTTGGGATTATGATGTGTTGATGATGCTACGGGATTTTGTAGATATGTGAAATGAGAAGGATTGACAGTGGATGGGTTGACATTGGATGTATTGCCATGAGATGCATTGACATTTGATGGGTTGGTTGTGTTTTGAGGTGGTTGTGAAAAGAATTGTTGCATGTAGGCTATGGTTTGAGGGTTGAGTGGAGGTACACTTGTGGAAGCATTTGCGTGCATGAGGTTCCCTTGTATGCCCAAGGTGATTTGTGGAACAGAAGAGTTTACGGTAGTTGTGGTACTGGATGTGATGATGGGTTAGGAGGTGGTAGGATTGGAGACACTTGTGGGGATCGTAGATGTGGTAACATTGGAGACACTTGTGGGGATCGTAGATGTGGTAACATTGGAGCTTGTGGTGGTGGTAGATATAGTGGGAGTTGAGGTTTGTGAGACAATAGGTTGGGTGTTTGATGTAGATGGTTGGGAGGACGTTGTAGGATTGTTGTTAGAGGTGGATGGTTGGGACGATGTTGTGTTGTGGGGTGGTTGGGCACCAATTTTGAGGAGGTAGTCAAGATATCTATTTAGATCTGACCTTAGGATTTTGTCAAGTAGTTCCATGCTATCGGTGTCTTGTGTAAAGCTCAAGACATCTAGATCATCTTCGAACATGGTGGGGAGGTTTTGTGGTGGTGGTGGTGGTGGTTGCAAGAAATGGAAGGGATTTTCATTTGGATTATATGTTAGGATTTGAAAGACCGTAGGTGGATTGTGTGTTTGGTTGGTATTAGGAATTCCTATGCCCATGTATTTTCCAAAATCTACCATTGGTTGATTCTTCTTGTGTTGTGATCTAGTTATGGGCATGCAAGTGTATGGATTTGATTTTTTTTGAGGTGGATGAAAGGGGGATGGAGACCTTAGAGAATCTAGATTGATTTGCTGGACTCGAAAGAGGATGTGGTAGTGGAATGGAAGATGAAAGGGTGATTGTAGTGTGATAAAGGATAGATTTCTCACTTCTAAGATGATTCTCCAAAAAAGTGTCAATCTAGGGATGATACAAGTGGGTGATATTGATTTTTACAATGTTTTGGACCAAAAATGGTAGATGAGAGATGAAGTTTGCTTGAGGATGATTTGACGAAAAGGATTTTGATATTGATTTGGATGGTGATACTTTTGGATGAACTAGATGTTTGGTATGAGAGATTAGGATGATGTTTTTTTTGAAAAAAGGATTTGATGGTCAACGAATGAGCTTTAGTAAGATCTAGTTTTGTATTGCACAAACGGATGTTTCTCTTTGTTTGGGGTAGACTAATGACCTTACACAAAGAAGGATGATTTTTACCTGACAGGTTGACTAATGACTCTTCAAGCAAAATATGATGTAAAAGATGAAATCTAGATCTAGCCTTAGCTCAAAGGGATGACGAGTTTTGGATGTTGATTTGATGGGTGTTTGGGTTTTTTGAAGATTTTGGATATGTTTTTAATGAAAGAAACAAGATGATTTTGGAATGATTTCTTGTAACAAGGATGTTTGTTTGGTCCAAAAGGTATGCAAAGATTAATGGGGATGAATGGATATGATATTGAGTGGATTATGGCATTAGAAAAGGGTCCAATAATGATAATGATTGATCCTCTAAGGTCAAAAAGAATTTATGATTGAAAAATTTTGGATAAAAATGAGTGGGGTATGGATGAATTTTTGGAAGGTGATTATGGATTATGGAAAGGCAGGTCCTATAGATCACAATGGATTTTTCTCTAGTTTCAGGCAAGTCAATCTGCAAATAGCACCAATCCACAGGTGAAATGGCACCAAAAGTAGACAAAGATGGCACTAAAACAGGGCAGTGTTGGTTGAGGATCTGAAAAAGTTGGATTTTGTTGACAGATTTGGATTTGTTTTGATATGAAGTTTGATCAAATGATTTTTATTATCTCTTGGCAAGTTTCTTAAAAGCACTTCAAGCACAATAACACAAAATAACCAAGATTTTGTTTGTGAAAAGTCGTTTGATTTTCTTAAACAAGCGCTTTGCACAACCTAAGTCGAAGATATGACAGTATTTGTTGAATCCCCTAGCTGTGCCTATTCAAAGTAGGTAGCTCCAGGATCTTGGTAGCACTGGCTCCTCCTTACAAGTGCACTTACTTCTCATGCATACCAAGATCCAGGTTTCCATGAAGGCTTGTCCCTGCTACCTTAGCTAAGAACCATATGAATCAGGGCCGCTTCAAAGGTTTCCCTTCTGCGTCAACAAAAAGAAGGTTTTTGGCTTGCTAAAACAAAGGTTCATAGTAAGTGCATTCGTTCAGGTGGCCATACATGCGGTAGTGCTACTCTCTATTATGGAGTCTCCCAGCCTCCAAGGGTTACACCTTGGAGGGTTTTGGGGGAGGTTAGCTGTCGGTATGACACATAAACACCTGTTGCTTGTGACTTTCATCACAAACACATTATTCTATATAGCAGCTCGAAAGAGCTTGGCTTTAGCTTGTTGCCGCTTGGTTCGTTCCCACCTTTCGAAGCGGGGTGGTAGGCCCTCTAAGGATTAACAAAAGCAACACAACCACATAAATACTTTTGATCCCCAAGTTCATACAAGGATGCGAGGGGAGAGTATACGTATATTTTGTGCTTGTATCACACTAAACAAGGTTCATTTTAGTTCTTTGGATTATGTTGGGTGTGATTTATGCCAGTGTTGTGAGAAGCTTTTGATTCCCAAGGTCACCAATAGTACGAGGGAAGAGCACACACTTTTCACACTACAAACATAATCACGAAAATACTTCACACCAATTTGATTTGTTTTCTTGTTTAGATGAGTGAAAAATGTAGATTGTTGTTCTTTTTAATCCAATGAGTTTATTGATGCACTTTGTGGTTCTTTTTAAAGCCCAAAATTGAAATGTTTGTGGATTTGTTGGCAAACACTTGTGAATTTTAGAGCACCAAATTCAAATGTTGTTTAAGCTAAGGCACACAAAGATTTGTTTGTTGGTTGTTGATCAATTTTATTGCACCAAATTGAAATGTTTGTTTCTAAGATAACATGCAAGGGTTCTTTTTAAGTCCCAATTGAAGTGTTTGTTTTAAACTAAAGATAAACACCCTGCAAAAAAACTTGTTAGTGGCCGCAAAATGATGGTGATGACCTACAAACAGTTTGTTAGTCCCTGCACAGAACCCAAAGTTAGCTTGCAAACATAGCGCTAAAACAGATACTGAATGGCGCCACTGTGGACTGTAATGGCGCTACTGACAGAAACACAACTAAGAACTTGACACCCTAGAAAAATAGCACTAATATATACATAGATAGCGCTGATTTACAAAATGGCACTAAAACCTGATACAGAACGCGCCAAAATAGAATATAGCATTGAAAAATTATACATAAGGCACTTCAACATAACATAGTGCTGGAATTATATACAGAAGGCACTAAAACAGATAATAGCACTAATATGACTATGACAAGGCACCACTACGCATGCGATTGAAGAGTTTGGTCAATAGCTGAAAATAGCACCATGCTGGGTGCCGATAGCACCGATACGAGATTGAACTTGTCAATCCTTCAAAACAGAGGCCTTCCTAATCAAGCTAGAGGGTTAGACTGCAAAGATAGGACTTGGTTAGTCTTGTTAGCCTAATGAATGGAAAATAAGACAAGATAAATGCCAAAATATGTGTTTGTTTCTTAAGCAAATTTTGGCATGACCTCCCCCTCTTCGTTCAAGATACCTACAAAAATAGAGAGCAGATAACCTAGAAAAATAATAGGAAGAACAAAGATCTGAAAGATAGGTGAATGAATTCTAAGAGAGAAAATGTTGTGTAAAATAGCGCTAAAACAACATATAGTGCTAAAAGGCATCAAAGATAGCACCGCTGCGCAGGTAGATGGCGCCACTCCTACAAAAACATGTCTTTCACAACAAACTCACTAAAATTTGATTAGATTAGACCTTGTGGGTCACACCGGATGTGCCAATGTAGATTAAGAAATCCAAGTGAAATGAGAAAACATAAAACAAGTGCATAAACAAGCATTATACCTTTCACAAATGAAGACCCAATCTCATCAAGGGAAAGGAGCTTTGCACCCAAGAGCTCCTAAGATATACCCTAGTTGATGAAGACAAATGTGAAATGCTCTATTCTAATGCAACTCACAAACTAGCTCAATGGATATTTTGACATGGTAACATTACTTGAAAATTGGATCCCAAAATGGGTTGGAGGATGTTGTATTTATAGATATTTTGGAGAGGTTTTGATCCAAGGGTTGAGATTGATTTGGGAGATCAATGGTGGAGGATGAAGATGATGTGGAGGGCCTAGATTTCATCTTGGAGGAATGAAGGGCTAGGAATAAATATGAATCTTATATTCATTTTTGGGAAAAGGGTGAATTAAATGAGTATGGGTGAGATGGAATATGTGTGAATTAAAAATTCACATGGGGAAGGGTAAAATGAATTAAAAATTTATTTGGGGATTGATGAGTGCCAAGTTGCACCCATGAAATACATCTTTTTAGCTCTCTTTTTCTCCTTCTTGAGTCCATCTTTCCTAATGTCTGCACCCAAATAAGCTAGCAAGATCATTCTAGTTAATGATTAATTGAGATAGATTACTTAAGATTATAATTTCTGATTGACTAATGTGCATGGAATTGATGAAAAATGTAGAAACTTCTCTCTTTTTGAATCAACAGGTGTAGATGCCAGGAACAACAATTTTGTGCATCTCTGGAGATAGTCTTCAATGATCTCCGGAGATAATACCAAATTACCATGACACCTGAAGTTTTGAAGAAATGAGGAAAGCCTCTCCAGAGCTCTATGGGAGTCTGGAGCATCTCCGGAGCTGAACAAAGAAAGCTATAGATATCTCTGGAGCTACAAACATATCTCTGGAGCTACAGACATATCTCCGGAGCTGTAGATAGGAACAGATATCTTTGGCGCCTCCTGAGAGCAGGGCATATTTCCAGCATAAGTTGCCGATCAGGCACTCTAAGCAGTGATCTTAATACTCCTCATTTCACTCAAATCATCACCTGAGTGGTGAAGGGTCATCTTTAGTTAAACTGCTGGAGTTTTTATCTTTATAAAGTTTTTGCATGAGTTATGGATAGAACTAATTCAATACCCATATTTTCAAGGCCTCACTGCCCAAATGTATTAAGACTCAAACTTAGAATTCTGAGTGGACTTCTATTCCACTCAGTCTTCTTTTATTTGCATGATTATTTTCCATAGTTAGACAGCTACTGCAATAAAGAGATGGATGTCAACTCATAGAGGAACTGGTAGAGAAGATAAGTGATAGGTCATCACTCTTTTTGATATATACTTGTAAAAATAGTAGAAGAAATATACAATGATTGAATTATTCTGATTCTCGGTAATCTTAGTTCTATGATATCAATATTTTTCATGAATGCGAAGTGAATGGAATTGGATTGGATTTAGTTGTGATCTTCTTTTGTTCTAATTTTCTATTGTAGCCTTCAGCCCTAAGGGTGTGGAGCAAGGGCCCACTCTCACCACCAAGGTAAGAGGCTAGTACCACTATTTTATTACTTCAGCTTTTTGTTATGAAAAGTATTTACTGATTTTGATAGGTAGATGCATGTTACTGTTTTAAGATTGCTTTGAGTGAATTTCATGTTTTATTCTATTTCAACATTACTTAAATTCATTTAGGAAGTAGACAGATTAATCTTTTCAAATTAGTAGAAGCTGTTAAGATTAGTTAGGAAAACTGGTAATTGTAGAATCCCTAGTTGCAGATAGCTGAGGACACAACCCCTAGATTTTTGACATCTGAAAATAGATTAAATGATGAGGTACAACGACACCTTGTCATTTTTGGCACCGTTACTGGGAACATCTTGTGTTAATTAGGGAAACTAAGTTAAAATAGTTTTTAGGATAGATCTGTATAGTTAGAGCTAGAGATTCGAAAAGAAGATATATAAAGCAGACACCCCAACAACAAGCCATAGGAGAAATCAGTGGGGTGGCACAAGATTTTGTTGAAGAGAGGAACCTAGAGCCTACTTTGGAAGATGTACCTCAGAACAATAATCCATTAGATCCTCCAAATCTTCCACTTGTTGATTATATCCAGGAATTACAACAAAAGTTTCAGGCAGACCCTTTAAGAGAACATAATTTCCTAGAACCTTAGGGAGAAGAACCAATACTAAACATGGAAAATGATAATCATGAGGAAGAAGAAAATTAGCCTCCAAGAACCTTCTCATATCCTATTGTTTTGGCTACTGGAGACAATGCTCCTATGAAGAATATCTCACCAGCACACCTGCCAAATTTTAGAGGACTTTCTTCTGAGGATCCAGATTAGTTTTTGTTTGAATTCAAAGTAGTTTGCCAAACTTATGATTATGGATCAGATAACCAGCAACTCAAACTGTTCCCTTCAACTTTGAAAGATTCTGTGATGAGATGGTTTATGGGTTTACCCCAAAATTCTATCCATTCTTGGGATTAGATGGAAACAAAGTTTTTGGAAAAATACCAAGATTACTGTAGATCCAGTAATAAAAATGAAGAATTGTTTAAAATTAGGCAGGGGGAGGAAGAAACCTTAGAGGACTATGTGGATAGGTTTAATTTTGCCTTGAGAAGGTATGGTAACCCAGTGGATCACTCCTTGGCTAGAACCTTGTTTGTAAAAGGATTGGATAAAGAATCAAAATAGGCACTGGATCTAATGGGAAAGGGAATATCAACAAAATGGAAATACCTGCTATAGAAGAACTTTGCAAGAACTATTCTAGAACCCAAGATGGAGTGAGGTCATCTAAAAATTTTAAAGGGAAGAATGAAATAGGACAGTTAATGGAAGAGATTGCAAATCTAAAAACAAACATTTTGGTCCAATTAAATACCACATTGGATGGGATTCAGGCAAAAAATAGAACAACTGATCAAAATAGAGCAACTGAACCACTCTCCATCTATTGTCCTAGGTGTAGAAACAAACATTTGTTGAGAGAATGCCCTTTGGACAAATCAAAGATTTGTTAGATCTGTGATAAGGAACATCCTACCAGTCAATCTAGTCAACTTCCAGCCTTGAAAAGATTGAGTAAGAAGAATGCTGTAATAGAGGAGGAATTGAACTATGTGAGACAAAAACAAGCTGTGAATTTCCCTTAAAATCAGTATCTAAACTAGCCTTCTTACAGGGGTCCTTCTAATTGGGGAAATAATCAGTGGAATCCAACTTGGCATGGGCCTCAAAATAATCCTCCTTGGGGACAAGAAGATTGACAAAATCAACATTGGCAAAACCAAAATTGGCAAAATTAGGCTTGGGGAAATCAACAGTGGCCACCACAGTTTGGATCACAAAACATGCAACCTCAATGGGGTTCTTAGCAGGGATATAATCAACAATACCAGGGACAACCTAGATGTTTCCAACCTCAACAACAAGCTTTACTAACTGGACCCTCCAACACACAAGGTCAAGCATAAAATGAACCAGTTAGCCAACCACCTTTACCAACTTAGCCTATACCAAACCCATGGAATAAAAAGGAAGCAGCTATTTACATGACAGAGTAAGAAAATCTAGCTAGAATTAATGCTATATATTCAAATAATCTCTAGCTACGTTCTGGGAAAGCATTCCCAAAACCATCTCCTCCAACTATAGTTGAAATAACCAATGATGAGGAACCTGAAAATTCATCCACTCAACCCCTGGAGGAGATTACTAACGAAAAAGTGCTAAAAGAATCATCCTTGGACAACTCCAGAGTTGCTCCTAAAAGACTGACTCTGGAGAACATTCCTGAACACAATTCTGACAAGAGCTCTAGAGATGGAAAAACTAGCACCATACCCAGAACGACTTAAATAAAATGTTCCCTAGAAAAAGATCTTACAAAAACAAATCCAAACTAACCTGGAATCAGAACTTTTACAAGAAATCAAGCAACTAAACATTGAAATTCCTCTCCTCCAAGCAATCAGAGATGTACCAGAACTAAATCAGTTCATTAAATAGTATTGTATCAAAACGTAGGGCAAGAAGAAAAACTTTCCCTCCACAATACAGGTGGAAGGACAAGTAGTAGATCTATTGATGGGAGAAATTCTCCTTCCAAAATATGGAGACCTTGGAAACCCTGTCATAACTATTTTCATCTCAGGGGTAGAAATTTCAAATGTTTTGGTTAATTTGGGAACAACAATTAATATGATGACAGTTCACACAATGGACAAATTAGCTCTATCAGGTATCCAAGCCACAACTACAATTCTCCAACTTGTTGACCAGTCAGTAGCTGTTCCATAAGGAGTAATCACTGATGTACCAGTTGTGATAGATTCATGGGAATTTCCAGTGGATTTGCTGATATTAGAACCTAGAAACCAAAGAAATGCTTATCCACTGATCTTAGGAAGACCATGGCTGGGTACAGCAGCAGCATCTATTGATTGTTGAACTAGGGATATGGTCATTTCTAATGGGATAGATTTGAAGAAAATATCTCTGTATCCTCCAGCTAAACCATCAATGCATTATACAGGAAGAGTATGAGTGGATGAGCTAGAGAATAATCACAATAGTGTTTCAGTAGCTATGCTAACCATCAAGGAACATCTGGGAGAGTTAGAAGAAGAAATATACTATGATACAACAGAAGACATTACTCACATCCTAATCAATGAGGATGTGATGGAACTCACCCAAGACTGTAGGAGAGAACTTCTTACTTCTTCTCATTGTACCCTCACCAACATCATTCCTTGTGGGGAAACCTTTTACAAAGACTTAGCCACTTTCCACATGTTGCTTCCACATTCTTGTCCTCTCAATACTATAACTCCAATGTGCGGATTAACTACATCTATGGAACAAATCACAAAACAAGTCATGATTCTACCAAGGAAAACACTTAATATCAATACTCAGTTAACAACCAATCAGGAAGAAAAACTCATCCAACTTCTGATTTCTGACTCAACAACTTTTACGTGGGAATACCAAGATATGAAAGGCATACCTCCTAAAATCTGTACCCATCATATATATACTGAAGATGTTAACCCTATCAGACAGCCACAGAGAAGATTGAATCATGCTTTAAAGGACATTGTCAAAATTGAAATAGAAAAATTACTTCAAGTAGGATTCATATATCCAATCTCAGACAGTCAATGGGTCTCACCCCTTGTCATAGTGCCTAAAAAAATGGGAAATGAAGGGTGTGCATTTATTATAGAGAACTCAACAAGGCCACAAAAAAGGACTACTTTCCCTTACCATTCACTGACCAAGTACTAGACAACCTTGCTGGGAGAAAGTATTTTTCTTTTCTAGATGGATTTAGTGGGTATAATCAAATTCAAGTAGCACCTGAAGATTAGGACAAAACCACCTTCACATGCTCTTGGGAAACTTTTTCTTACAAAGTTCTTCCCTTTGGACTATGCAATGCCCCAGCTACATTTTAGAGACTTGTTTTAGCTATTTTTGTTGAACTAGCTAATGAATGCATGGAGGTATATATGGATGACTTTACTATGTATGGGGATAATTTTGAAGAAGCTCTCACAAACCTTGAGAAAGTATAGAAATGCTATGAGAAAAATCAATTATCCCTTAGCCATGAAAAGTGTTTTATGATGGTAGAGGAAGGAATTATTTTAGGACACCACATTTCAGAAAAGGAGATCAAAGTGGATCAAAACAAGATAGAAGTGATTACAAAGTTGCCTTCACCTAAAAATCAGATAGATGTTAGAAGTTTTCTAGGTCATGTAGGCTACTATAGGAGATTCATATAAAATTTCAGCAGAATAGCTGCCCCCCTGTTTACCCTGCTTAACAAAGACACATAATTTCTATGGACAAGAGAATGTCAATCAGCATTTGAAACCTTGAAAGAGAAGCTTACTGTCACACCAATTTTAAGAGGACCAAATTGGACTTTGCCATTTCACATACAGACTGATGCTTCAAATGAGTCCAATGGGGCAGTTTTAGAACAAAATGAGGAAGGAGAAAGTATGCATGCCATTTATTACATCAACAAAAACCTTACCTCTGCAGAAAGAAATTACACCACAACTAAAAAAGAATTCTTGGCAGTCATCTATGCTATAAACAAATTCAGGCATTATATCATTGGATATAAGATATTTGTGCACACTGATCATGCATCTATCAAGTATCTAATGAAAAAACTAATAGTGGGTGCAAGGATCATCAGGTGGTTATTGCTATTGCAAGAATTTGATATTACCATAGTTGATAATCCAAGAAAGTTTAATTTGGTTGCTGATTTTTTGTCAAGATTGCATACAGGAGGAGAAAACCAACCAGTGGAGGACAAGTTCCCAAATGAACATCTTTTTTCTATATCCTCTACTGCACCTTGGTTTGTTGACATAGCTAATCTTTTAGCTATAGGCTTGTATCCATCCTACTTTACCTCAAAACAAAGAAAATGTTTGGTTAGAGAAAGTTTATCTTACAAATGGTTGAATGGTTTACTATTTAAATGTGGTCTTGATTTCATTCTACGCAGGTGTCTAAAAGATGATGAGATTTTTGATGTGTTGAGAGCATGTCATGATGAACCATCTGGTGGCCATTACTCCTTCCATAGGACAGTCCACAAG
Organism: Cunninghamia lanceolata; assembly: GCA_027924645.1. Classification (NCBI taxonomy): domain Eukaryota; kingdom Viridiplantae; phylum Streptophyta; class Pinopsida; order Cupressales; family Cupressaceae; genus Cunninghamia; species Cunninghamia lanceolata. Next base: position 7,573,106 of record BSBN01001221.1, on the reverse strand, counting down.
ATCCTCGGAGCTGGTTACTACTAGCCCTCTCTTCATAAAGATACAAAGAAGTATGTGTAGCACTGTGATCAGTGCCAAAGGATGGGACAACCAACCTTTACCCAAGAGATGCTACTTCATCCTCAAGTCATGATGGAACCATTTGAGCACTGGGGTCTAGACTTTGTGGGACCAATTTCCCCACCATCATCAGGTAAGGAGTACATTCTAGTATGTACAGACTATGCTACTAAGTGGGCTGAGGTTCAAGCATTACAATTTGTAAGGGAAGAAAAAGATGCTGATTTCCTTTATAATAAGATTTTCTTAAGGTTTGGAGCCCCAAGATCAATAGTTTCTGACAGAGGACCTCAGTTTACTTCACAAGTAATCAAAGCATTCATAGATTTATATTAAGTCAAACACAAAAAATCTTCACCTTACCATCCTCAAGCGAATGGGCAAGTAGAAGTAACTAATAGGGAACTTGAAAATATTCTAACAAGGACAGTAGCAATGAACAGAAAAGATTGGGCTAACAGATTACCTGAAGCAGTTTGGGCTTACAATACCACCTGGAAGTCCACAACAAAGTTCTCACCATATGAATTAGTTTATGGGAAAAGCCCTATTTTTTCTATAGAATTTAAACTCCAGACACTTAAAACTATATTGGATATTGGTCTACCATTGTCTATAGCTCAGCAGAATAGAATTCTTTAGCTCAATGAGTTAGATGAAATTCAGACAGAGGCCATTCAGCAAACAGAACTGGTTCAATATCAGAGGAAGCAATGGTATGACCAACACATCAAAAGGAGGACATTCCAACAAGGTGATTGGGTTCTTTATGATTCTAAATTCAAGGAGTTCAAAGGGAAATTACAAACTCATTGGATGGGTCCTTATCAAGTAAAGGAAGTTTTTGAAAATGGAACTGTATTATTGGAACTTATTGATGGAAGCACAGACACATTTCTAGTAAATGGTCACTGAATCAGGCTCTATAAAAGACCATCTACTAAAGAGGAGTTTCTTAATGATTTGTGTTTTGATATAGGGGATACCTCTTCTGTCACAGTGTTGGATTGAAAAAAAAAAAAGGAAGGTTGAAAACCAGCAAATGGCTGCCTTCTTAAAAAAAAGAAAAAAAGAAAACAAGGAAGGATGAAAACCAGCAAATGGCTGCCTTCTAAAAAAAATAGAGAAAGATAGAAAACCAGTAAATGGCTATCTTTCTCGACCAAGGGAGTTGAAAACTAGCAAATGGCGGTTCCCTTCTTCAGGATAGTTGAAACAATTGAGCTCCGGAGGTGATTAGCTACCGGGAGTTAGTCAAATGCACCTCTGACACTTCTCAAACCAAATGCACCTCTAGTGCTTCTCAAACCAGGAGCACCTCCGGCGCTTCCCAAACAAGGAGCACCTCTGACGCTTCTCAAACTAGGAGCACCTTTGGTGCTTTGTCAATAAAGAAGTCAATTTCAATAATAAGAGAGGGGACCTACCTCTCTAGGCGGTAAAGTGGACACATCACATGATGATGTCATCATGACTCATCCTCTACTTTATCACAAGAATAAATTAAATTAGCACGCATATCATTTGTAGGGGTATTCACAAAGACGGCACTGACATCACCCAAGGAACGTGGATTTTTGAACCACTCAATGAAATGATTGCAGGTTGTGTACCAATGAAGTAGTGGATGTCATCTCCAGCCACCAAAAGTTGCTCATGTGCCATGATGCGTGCAGTCTCCAACAATGACGCAACATCTCTACCATGTACATCACCCTCATCATTAAAACTGATCTAGGTAATTCTATCTTTAATTAAGCATTAATAGCAACTGTCTTGTCTTTCTGTTTTGGGTGCCGCCACTATGACACATCCTCCAGCCATCATTTCCTTTTCTATATTCACGCATGCTGCCATCTGTGTTGTACTATCACCTTACCTCCGGAGTGTCCTGACATTCTGTCGCATTTATGACTACCTAGGTACTCTAACTAATCTGCATAAGCCTAAGCTGAGAAACATAACATTCCTCATTTGAACCTCTGAAGTACCCTAAAGAACAAAGCAACTTGAACAGTCCTCTGGAGCCTACAGAGCAAATTGAATAGTCCTTCGGAACCTCCAGAGATAAGAGGAAAGGATAAACTACAGATTGAGGAGTTGAGGAATTAAGCATAAAAGGTGGAACTAATTTGGTAATGGGGGTAAAGAAGAAGTTTGAGCCAGTAAGTGATGTGGGTCTTCTGTAGGATGAAGCTGCAGCAAACATTCTAAGAGCTGCAGGATGGTTAAACTTCCTAGAAATTTTTGAAGGGTTTCAGGAAGATGTTGTGGATGAATTCCTCAGAAATTTAAGGGACAATCAGACAACTGTCAGACGAGTCTAAATAAATTTCTCCTTAGCCACTATCAGCCACATTTCTAGACTTCCTAAACAAGGTGAGAGGTTTTATCACTTGAAAACCTTATACACTGATTTAATTAAGAATTTCTCTATTCGTGGTGAACTTGCTATATAGATGCATTCAAATAAAAATGAAGTAAAAGGAATTCTTAGGTCCACACTCCCAAACCCTTGGCAATTTGTTGCCACCTGGTTGATGAAATATTTTACTTGTGATGGTCAATTCTCTCTAGATTTAGGGCCAATCATGAAAATGCTAATTTTTCTAAGACATGGTAATAGACACCCTGAGTTTAGCATAAACATCCCCAATTTCCTGTATTCAACCATCAGGGCAACTGCAAAAAAATATCAGCAAAATAAGGGTCCCATGAAACATCATGGTCTCATCTTTCTAGTAGTTAAACACCACTTTCTGTCTCAGGCCAATGGGGAAGAATTATGGCAAAACTTTCTTGAATAGACTTCCTAAAGCAGAAGACTAAAAATGGCATAGCTAGGAGGTGAGAGTTATCCTACCCACCAAGAAGAAGAAACTGAGTCTTCAGCCTCCTCCATAGCTATTCAAAGAGGAAAGAAACCCTCTCAAGAGGCATCTTCATCTGCAGCCCCTATTCCTGATAAAAGGAGGAAAGGCAAAGAAATTATAAAGTCTGCTCCTAGACAAACCCCATACATGACCTGATCAGTTAGGAGAAAAATGATTCTAACTGAGGAATCTTGCCCTAAGGATTTAACAGAGGAAAGGTCAGGACAAAGAATAGAGGGAACCTGGTGGGTTGAAGAACCATCTCATGATTCAGATGAGATCCCTCTAGTCAGGAAGAGAAAACAAAGAGAAGTTTCCCCAGCACCATCTGTTCACCTGGGGTCAAGTCTAATTTTAGAACCATCATGTGCTCCAGAGACAGAACAAATACAAACTCTTACTATTTCCTCAGACTCTAAGGATGCGATACCTGCTCCGGAGGCACCTGCCCCACCTCTGCTATGAAGAAGCGAAAGGCAAAGACAACTCTCACAGGTTGAGGAGGATACTACCCTCCTAGCTGAGGTATTCCTAGGGTTTAGAACATATGAGGATAAAGCTAGGACTTCATCAGTACCAGCAAAAGCAGAGGAACCCCAAGAGGACCCTCAGGACATGCAACCTAAAGAAAAGGATGAAGCAGGGCAAATAGGTACAATTGATAGTGTAGGGCAGATAGGCATGGAAAACCTTGATGATCACCAAATAGCCGTAGAAGCAGCAACAGAAGCAAAAGTAGAAACCTTCTCTCATCCCTCTGATCAAGAGGATGTGGAAATTTAAAAAAAAAACAAATGATGGAAGAAATTGAAAACTTAAAGAGATTACTCTGGGGGAAGAATCTGATTATTACTGACCTCAAGAAGGTTAGAGTAGAGGTAGAAATGGGGCAAAAACAAATCATTGAAAATCTACAAACATAACTCCAAAACAAAGACAAGATCATCCAGGAGAAAGAAGCAAAATTAGAGGCCCAGAGAGTTGAGAAAGAAGCAGAATTGGAGGCCTAGAAAATTAAGGCAGTCAAACTATTGGAAGAGAAAGAGAAATAGGCAGTACAGAGTGTTTCTAAGCTCACCATGGCTAGAGACAATAGCCTCACAATAATGGCAACATTGATTGAGAAAATACAAAGCCAGGATAGATAGTTAACTTGGGCCAACAATAGACTAGATGACCAGGAGGAATATATTCAAGAGTTGGCTAGCCCAAGGGCAACCAATGAGTAGGAAATACAAATAGATGCCTATGTGGGTCCAATCCCCATTAACATTCGTAAGGCCCTGTTCCATTGGGAGAAGAAATGTAGAGAATATGAGGCTTCCAAGCCTATGCTGCAGTTACAAAGGGCTGTCATTGCCAAAACAAAATGAATAGAAGTTCTGGAAGGAAAAATCCTTGAAATGGCCTCCCTTTCTTCAGAAATTCTATCCTGCAAACCTCCAAGTGTAAGCTATTCTATGTTCTTACAAGAAAGAGTTCTGCAGAGGAAATTCTCTTTAGTCCTATCTGACCTGGTTGAGGATACTGAGACAGTAGACGGATTCATGACAGCATATACAAGGAGTAATGATGAGGACAAGAACTTTCTATGTGAATTATACCTGCATGGGTTCTGTGTTAATGATATAACTTTCATTCTTAATCATTTTGTGGGGGAATGCCAACTTAAGGCATTTATGTCCCTAATGAGGAATCATCAGATCTGGAATGAAAGGATGGAAGATCATCTCAAGAAAGATTTAAAATCAGATCTCTTCATCAAGAAGGAATGTCCCAATCCCAATGCTTTCAAGATTCAACTCAAGTCCCTTATCTATCATCCTGATAATAAGAATAGAATTTTGCCATTATACCTAAAAAGTTTGCAAGAATGTCCATCAATTTTGGTCTTTTCATGATCAATTCAACAAACCCAGTACTTGCCATAGCAAAGAAGAGATGGAATATTTTGACCTCGGAGAAGAAAATGAGAGGTGGTCACCCATGCAAACTTAAGATTATTCATGAGAAAAGAAAAGTTGATATCCAAAATGATGGATAACCATAAGCAAGAATGGATATGTGGATGGTTCAAGCCCCCTCTAATAATTGAACCACTCCTTGTCTGGGCAGAACAGATGGAAGATGAGAAATTGTAGGACTGGATGAAGCAAGTTGATGAATACAGAGGCAATGGTAATATCAACCACACAACTTGGACCACCTATGCACAGGATTATAGCTTGACTAACAAGCTATTTCACCAAAATAAATCCAAAATGTGAGAAGTAGGAGGACCTGCCAAACCTTAGGTATAGGGGGATGATGAGTGCCAAGTTGCACCCATGAAATACATCTTTTTACCTCTCTTTTTCTCCTTCCTAAGTTCATCTTTCCTAATGTCTGCACCCAAATAAGCTAGCAAGATCATTCTAGTTAATGATTACTTAAGATTATAATTTTTGATTGACTAATGTGCATGGAATTGATGGAAAAATGCAAAAACTTCTCTCTTTTTGAATCGATAGGTGTAGATGCCAGGAACAACAATTTTGTGCATCTCCGGAGATAGTCTTCAATGATCTCCAGAGACAATACCAAAGTACCATGACACCTAAAGTTTTGAAGAAATGAGGAAAGCCTCTCTAGAGCTCTGCAGGAGTCTGGAGCATCTTCAGAGCTGAACAAAGAAAGCTACAGATATCTTTGGAGCTACAAACATATCTTTGGAGCTATAGACATATCTCTAGAGCTACAGCAGGAACAGATATCTCTAGCACCTCCTAAGAGTAGGGCATATTTCTAGCATAAGCTATCAATCAGGCACTCTTAGCAGTGATCTTAATAACCCTCATTTCACTCAAATCATCACTTGAGTGGTGAAGGGTCATCTTTAGTTAAACTGCTGGAGTTTTGTATCTTTATAAAGTTTTTGCATGAGTTACGGATAGAACTAATTCAATACCCATATTTTCAGGGCCTCACTGCCCAAATGCATTAAGACTCAAACTTAGAATTCTGAGTGGACTTCTATTCCACTCAGTCTTCTTTTATTTGCATGATTATTTTCCATAGTTAGACAGCTACTGCAATAAAGAGATGGATGTCATCTTATAGAGGAACTGGTAGAGAAGATAAGTGATAGGTCATCACTCTTTTTGATATATACTTGTAGAAACAGTAGAAGAAATATACAATGATTGAATTATTCTGATTCTCGATAATCTCAGTTCTGTGATATCAATATTTTTCATGAATATGAAGTGAATGGAATTGGACTGGTTTTAGTTGTGATCTTCTTTTGTGCTGATATTCTACTGTAGCCTTCAGCCCTAAGGGTGTGAAGCAAGGGCCCACTCTCACCACCAAGGCAGGAGGCTAGTACCACTATTTTATTACTTCAGCTTTTTGTTATGAAAAGTATTTACTGATTTTGATAGGTAGATGCATGTTACTGTTTTAAGATTGCTTTGAGTGAATTTCTTGTTTTATTCTGTTTCAGTATTACTTAAATTCATTTAGGAAGTAGACAGATTAATCTTTTCAAATTAGTAGAAGCTGTTAAGATTAGTTAGGAAAACTGGTAACTGTAGAATCCCTAGTTGCAGATAGCTGAGGACACAGCCCCTAGATTTTTGACATCTGAAAATAGATTAAATGATGAGGTACAACAACACCTTGTCAGGGATAAGTGGAGATAAATGAGGTATGGCATGGGTAAGGGGTGTAAGAGGAATTAAATGTGATGTTGGACTTATTTTAATAAAAAATTGACTTATGTGGATATATTCTAATTTTTTATTTTGAGGATGTGGGGAAGGGTGTTAAGCTGGATTTGACCATTTGAATGAGAGATTCAAGATTAATTAAATAAGGTTGTATTTAATTAACCTAAGGCTAGAATGAGGTAGGCTAGGGTAGGCAATTAAATAATAGCTATTTAATTACCTAGTGTAGGGATAGGTCAATTAATAGGCTAAATTAATTAGTCAAACATGGTTTAGCTAATTAATTGGATTTAGTGAGGAGGGAGAAATTGACCAAATAAATATTGCATATTTATTTAATCAATTGGCTAAGGTTTGAACTATTGAATTAATGAGATTAATCCAATTATTGGGGATAGAATGATGAAAAATTAGGTGATGAAGGGATAATTAATTAAATAAAAATTTAATTAATTGATTAGAAGGGGAATTGGTATGTTTAGGGATGTTGGGAGTTAGTTTGACGATGAAGACATTTTTTAGGTGTCTACATGTTCTCCTTTGATTCTTTTTGTAATGTTGTTGTCTTACTCCAAAAGAATGAACATGGATATGAGTAGCTTGTGTCCTCTTTTAGTAAATCATTGCAAGAAGCTGAGTTGAAATATTCCATAATGGAAAAATATGCTTATGAATTAATAAAGGTTGTGAAAAATTTTAGATCATACCTCACTGGTGCAAAGATTATAGCATATGTACCACACACAACAGTAAAGGACATATTTATGCAATAGAAAGCTTCAGTTAAAAGATGTAGATAGATCAATAGGATCCAAGAATATGACATAGATATATAGGTCACAAAGTTGGTTAAGGCCAAGGTTTATCTAGGTTGATGGCTAATTCAAATCTTGATGCAGTAGAGGTAAATGAAATGGATGTAGAAGATACTCCTCATTGTAGATTGATTAACAATGCATGGTACAAAGATGTGATATTTACCTTGAAAATATGAATTGTCCACCATGTATGGATGAGAATATGAAAAGGACCCTCAAGCTGAAATCTCAGAGGTATGTGATGTTCCAAAATGAGTCGATGTGGAGAAATCATGAAGGTGTATTGCTCAAGTGTTTGGATCAAGAGCAAGTTGAAGCAGTAATGAATGAGTGCCACCATGACATATGTAGGGGAAACTTTTAAGCTAGGACCATTACTCATAAGATCCTTAGAGTGGGTATTGGTAGCTTGCTTTATTCAAGGATGTAGCATAGAAGATAAGAAAGTGTGATGCTTGCCAACATTTTTCTTGTAAGAAGTAATTTGCTAGATCACTTCCCCTTTTTCCCCTCATAGTTGATGCACCTTTCTAGTAGTTGGGATTGACTTCATTGGAGAAATACAAGAGAAATTTAGCAATGGATTTAAGTGAATCATTGTGGTCACTGATTACTTTTCCAAGTGGGTAGAGGCAGTCCCCACTTGTGATGCAACTTCCAACGTAGTTATTGATTTCCTAGTTAGTAGTATAATAACCAAGTTTGGAGTGCCAACTAGGATTTTAGTAGACAATGTAATCCATCTTAGGTCTCAAGAATTGTTGAACAAGTTTTCTAGGTTTGGTATAAACCTTGTGCATTCATCCCCCTATCACCCCCAAAGTAATGGACATATGAATCAAGTAATAGAAGCTTGATGAAGATCATAAAAAGAATATTGAATTAGAATAAGAAAAGATGGGATGATAGTTTGAAATATGCTTTGTGGGCTGATGGGATAACTTTCAAAAAGGCCATAGGTAGAAGCCCATTTGAATTGGTATATGGAACAAAGGTGAAGATGCCCATCAACATGGAACTACCAATCTATCAGTTGCTACAATATATAGAAGATCAGTATGATGGAATGTCCTAGAGGATCATATAGTTGATTGATTTGGAGGAGTAGAGAATAGTTGCACATGATATAAACTTGAATCATAAGTAGAAAATGAAGTTTTATTTAATAAGAATACTATGTCAAGAGATTTTCAGATTGTTGACTTGGTCCTCCTTTGGAATGCAAAATCTAAAGATAAAGGGAAGCATAGTAAGTTTGATCTATTATGTCTTGGGCCATTTAAAGTGGCTAAGAAGTTGGAGCTCAATGTGTACTGTCTGATGAATCTAGAAGGAGAACTCATGGATCTACCTGTTCACATTCAACATTTAAAACATGACTTTTCATAAGTAATGATTTCCTTCAGATTTTGAATGGTGAAGTCAAGTTCTATCTTTCATATTTTGAACCTCGTGTAGTCTTGACTATTATTGGTCATTATGGTGTGTTTGTGTTGTGTTTTTCCCATTCCCATTTTTTGTGGTCTATTCAGAGATGTTCTAGATTCTCATTGTACCACTGCTTAGCACACATCCCCTGTTGGAAGAAGGGAGTGAGAATGAGGTAAAGTTGCATCTATGTATCTTTTAAATGTTTTCAAATCTAAATAAAAGCATGTGTAAATCTAAAAAATACTTTCAATTTAGATGTAACCGTATTTCTCCAATTTAATCAATGTAGTAGAGAAGAAAAAAGCATGATAGAAGTAGACACAAAATTTACTTGGAGCAACCCTTGCAATAAAACACTCCACACCCAAATAGATTATGCTTGTATTAATTCTTGTAAATTAGTTTACAATAATTCTAACATAATCTTTGGATTCTACCAGCACTTCGTTACTCCTTCAACTTCAAATACATGTCCTTAACTTGTAATTTCTGTGATCATTTTTCTACCAACTCAAGACATCATTATATAGAAGCCATGGATCACAAACATACAATAAACCATATCCAATAACATGAGAAGAATCCTCATGCAAATCTAAGCACCCAATATAGTGAACTCAAAAGCTACATAGTAGATTAAATCAATTGTTAACTATAAGTGTCAAACATGGGCACCCAAGAAGTCCCAATAAAACTTAGTGAACTAAAATATTATGTGATAAAAACAAAGTTTAATTGAAAGTCTCTCCATGAGCACCTAGTAACTCCCAATTAGATTTAGTCAATTGAAGTATCAATGAAGTACCAACACACACCAATGTCATGCAAACAACATGCATCAATAATGTCCCCAATGTTATTATGTAACAATTTGTTTTGTAACATGCAAGAGTCATGTAACCACTTATAGCACCATGCAAAAGTTATCTAAAAATGTGTTCTGAGTTAGAGTGTCAAGCAAGATACATGTAACACCATATAAGTACATACATCTAACATGCAAGTACATGCAAAAACATGAAATAACGTGCAAGCACATGCAAGTTACATGGAACAACATGTAAGCACATGCAAGTGACATGAAACAATCATGCAAGTACATGCAAGTTCATATAAGTGACATGCAATAACATGCAAGTCCATATAAGTGACATGCAACAACATGCAAGTCCATATAAGTGACATGCAACAACATGCAAGTTCATGCAAGTAACATGTAACAACATGCAAGTACCTGCAAGTTCATATAAGGGACATGCAACACCATGCAAGTAACATGCAACACATGCAAACTCATACAAGTGACATGCAACAACATACAAGTCCATGCAAGTAACATGTAACAACATGCAAGTCCATGCAATCTTTTATGAGTTCATGCAAGCAATATACAAATATCATGCATCTCTAACTTCACTGTTAACTACCACATCATATTCATGCAAATATCATGCATCTCTAAATCTATTGTTAACTGCCACATCATGTTCATGCAAATATCATGTATTTCTAAATCCATTCTTAACTACTACATCATGTTCATGCAAAGTGTATCAACATTATCCACTCATGCACACAAAAAAGCAAACTCTTAGTCTTCATTAGAAACACCTTCCAAAGTGAGTGCCCAAGTTAACTCCCACTTCCTAGGAAGTATAAACAAGTCAAGATAGACATCAAAGAGTTAACTACAAGTCACCATGGACTCCACTTCCAAAGTAGGTTGCCAAGTTGGGTCCTACCTCATAGGAGTTATCAACAACATACCATAGTGCTATAATTAATTATTGTTCTATCTCTCAAGTTCCTATGTGTTGGAGAACACTTTCTAAGAACTTTGGAGACACATGAAATTGGTTAGGATTACAAAGTTAATGACAACTTATCCCAACATCCCCAACTAGAGCCACTATTGGGATTCCTATTTTCAAGCCAAGTATTTGCTAAATCTTGTCAAATTCCTTAAAAGTTTCCTAAGGTGTCCTTGATCTAGGAGCATCTGGGTCCACAAGCAATCCTCATCACCCCAAAAAAAATTGTTTACTTTTCTATGTGTTTCCTTTGTTTTTTCTTGCAGGAGTAGATGTTCAAAAAATCTGATAGATCCAATTGGAATCATGCCCAAGTAAGGGTTGCATGTTGTTAAGGATCCAAATGGGTACCTACAGTTCAAATTTGGTGGAGATCTAATGAATTTTGGCTAAGTTATGTTCATCGCTCCAACCAGACTTTTTTTAACCAACTATCCAAACATTAGATTGTATTTCATGTCTGGATTTGGTTGTACTTCTTTGTATTTCAAGTGGATATCTTATCCAGATCTTGTTACCTTGTCACATCTAGATCCTATTGTCTTATCATGTCTAGATCTGGTTGCATCACCCTTTATATTCCAACCAGACATTTACTAACCAGATATCCTGTTCAGTTTCAATATCCAGATCCAATTGCCTTATTCATATCTAGTTGCATTATCTTTCTTCAACCAAACATTTCATCTGGACCTTTCCTAACCAGATATCCTATTGAGTTTCAATATCTGAATCTAGTTGCCTTATTCATATCTAGTTGTGTCTTTCTTCAACCACACATTTCATCCAAAACTTTCCTAACTATATATCTTGTTGAGTTTCAATATCCATATCTGGTTGCCTTATTTATATCTAGTTGTGTTGTCTTTCTTCAATCAAACATTTCATCTAGACCTTTCCAAATTAGATATCCCATTGAGTATCAATATCTGGATCTGGTTGTATTATTCATATCTGGTTGTGTTATCTTTCTTCCATTGGATATTTCATCCAGACCTTTCCTAACTAGACATCCTATTGATTTGTTATATCCAGATCCTGTTTCTATTCATATCCAGATCTAGTTGCTATTCATATCCAGATCTGGTTATGATGCTTTATCACCCATCTAGATATCTCATCTGGATATCATGTTACACATTTAGTTACATTGCTTGTCTTCAACTAGATATATTTCTAACTAGATATCCTATTGCATTTCATTATCCAAATCTAGTTGTTGTTCAAATATGCTTGCAATTCTTCATTTCTAACTAGACATTTTTCTATCTGGATGTCCTATTGACATATTCAATTCCAGTTGCCTATTTCATCTTCCAATCGTACAGTTCTAATTAGACATCTCTCAAGCGAACATCTCCCATCCAAACATCTTGTTGTTGTCCATATCCAGTTATGCTTCTTGTTGGGACAGGAAAATTTCAAAATTTTCCTATACTCCTACCCACCCCATGTCCAACCAAATCAGAAAATCATACACCCAAAATCATAATAGAAGCTGATAAATTCCATAAATATCACATGATTTTCACCACAAATAATTGTCTCACCCCTCAAACTGTAGTATAATAAGGGGCCTCAGTTCCTTGATTTCAGTGAGACCTCGATGTTTTTTATACCGATCCATGTTCCATTTGAAGTGAGCTAGATGTGTATCGACATTAGGATTATGGTCAGAGTCAAAGTTTTAGAAATCTCTGATGAAAGAAGTAACATCGATGACCCTTCATTGGAGAGAGAATTCCCAGTCATGCTAACTTAATCAAAGGTGAGGACCATTGGGATGAGAAAACATTATTAGAGAATACTCCAAACACTCCCCTGATAGTATAGATCACACCGATGAGAGAATTCAGTAAGACTCCTGTTGAACTACCCATGGAATGGGTGAAGTTAGAGACTCGTTGGGAAGAGATGTACATCAGGGCAAGAGATTAAAGTGTCTCTGACCTTATGATGTCTTAGTGACCATAAGGCATTTTCAGCCTAAGTCACACCGATGTATATGGTTGATATAACTCATCAGCAAAAGGGAACAGATCAGAGTAGAGTTTATAAGTCCTACCGAATCTATAGTCACGATGATGAAAGGTTTTGGTGACATGTGATAATGATCATTCCGATGAAGGATAGAAAGAAAGGCATCAGGGAAACAACCAGGATCGGATAATTCGAATGAAGTCATCCTGATATCATGTGTTGTTCTGATGAAGATAGTGGCCACACTCATCGATAAGACTCTTTCCGACATGTTATAAAGACAAGTGATATTGGTATTAATTTCTTGGGTCTTACCGATTTCACTAACCTACCTTGTAAAGAGAAGCTGATAAACATTTCGACAAGACTCATGCCAATAGTCATATCAGAGATCTTTAAAATATTAGAGTACGATGTTATTCTCACAATGATAATGTAAGTCAGGCTAACAACAGCTCTCGTGCTCATTTCTATATCAGATAAACCTTGAAATGTCTTGCCGATACAGACATATATATGTTTTCATAAAAGGCGACATCGAGGAGACAAAATGAAGGGTCACAATGATTGAGCCATCTCCAAATGTTCACGCCATAAGAAGCTATTAGATTGCCCTAACATTACAAAAGTCTCACTGATGAAGGAGGTTATGACGATGTGACATCTCACAATGATTATGAAATTAATGCACTGGAACTATTAATTAAAGACTGAGAAGAAATCCCCTGAAGAGTCATTCGAAATCATTGCAATTGGGTTCAAAAGAATTGTCTGAGAGGAGCACACAAGCGAGAACTTGGAGGAGAGAACAAAGGAGTTTGATCATCATCTCAGACAATAGGTACATACGTAAAAACCTCTATGTGGTGGATTACAATTTAAATTTGCTATCCAGAAGTATAATGGAGACTCCAGTAAAGGGCAAGGGTAGAAAACAACAAGGTGAAACTAGTAAATCTAAGAAACAGAAAATTGACAAAAGCCCTGATGAAAAAATGAAAGAGAAAACTAAATCAGGATTTAATAGATCAATTGCCTGGGTCTACCCCTAAAGCTGGAAGGTTTGTACAACTCAGGGTAGAGGTAGAGAAATTAGAAGACAAATGCAAATACTTGGGAAATGTATGGACACCAATCAAAGGCTATGATTTGTTCAAATTCCATTATGATAGAAGATTTAGGAATGTCCCAGTGTCTAATCCATGGCATTTGAATTTGGGCAAATTGATCATCCCTGATGTGTTTGTGAATGTAGAACTCCTAAAAATCTTGGCTAAACATTACAATCCCAGCCTCAAAGCCATATGCAATCCACAAGGAGAGCCTATTATACACTTGTCTAAAATGCCATTTGTGAAGTATTTGATTTGGATGATTTGTGTACTCTTCCCATAGTATATGAAGATTTGAATAGAGAATACTCGAGGATGGACACCATGTACAATGGATGGAGATTGCTTCTCCACAGGCCTAGGGCAAAGGGAAAAATAGTGCCTTTTGATGATAATGATGGACCTCCATTCCATGTGTCCTTGTTTGAACCATATATGCAATACACATACTATTCCATTGGCCAAGTCCTAGGGTCAGAGGTTCCTGATTTTATGACAATTCCATTAATGGTGATAGCCACAGACATCCAGTGTCACAATGCTAGGTAGTTTGACTATGCTGCTTATGTTTTTAGAAAGATTGATTCTAGTTTAATTGCAATTAAGAACAATGCCCCAACAGTGTCTCTTGAGCACTATTCACTCCTCACGCACATGGTATTATACTATGGCCAAGAAATTGGAATATGGCCAAGTGAACTTAGAATTGCTCAAGTAGACAAGAGGGGACAAAAGTCACCTATGTAAATGTGGACAAGGATATGGGACAGTAGGTTTGCCCACTCCAGTTACATTCATTTTGAAGAATATTGTGTAAAAGTGTTGTATAGGTATTTCAATCATCCTTGTGAATATTCACTATTAGATGAAATAAAAAGGTTTCTGAGACAAAAAGATTTTGTTGGTCCCCCAACTATCACCCACAACTGGGGAGATTGGTATTGCTTTGAGGATTCAACCATGGTTAGAATTTATGGTTTTGAAGATACCCCATTTATATTGCCCAAGACAATTCCTGATAGGATTGCCTACCTAGAGATAGTCAGGCAAATGAACTACTCTAATGTGATGAACTTGAGTGTCTATGACAAATAATCCTTCATGCCTAGTACTCTGTGCTTCAGGGATTTTACAGTGGTGTCTAAAGAGGGTTAAACTCTCATCAGGGACAAATTAATGCATTACAACATGAGGTGTGCAGAGGTGAGAAAAGGATTTGATCCCAAGGGTTTCATTGATTTTGTTAGGAGAAAACAAAATCTCAGTAGATATACACATATTCCGTATCCACATGATGATATTATTAGGAACATGGAAGAAGCTGAGGTTGAGTTGATAATTGAAAAGTATAATAGAGAACTAGATGAGAAGAGGAAACAACTTGTAGAAATAGAGTTGTTGTCTTCTGGTGATGAAGAATCTACAGGAGAAGAGGAGGTACATGAACAAACAACCAAAATCTCTAAATGAAAAATGGAATGTTATCAATCTCCTAATAGAGAGTAGGATGAAGAGGGGCCTGGTGATGAGGATCCTAGACAGTTAGCATATGATTCTTTTATTGCAGATGATCAATTTATTCATTCTCAAGAATTTAAATCATTTTTGTATAAATGCAAGGGAAAAGAACTCAGGGAATCAGTTGAAAATGTTACAGCTGATAATGAAAAACAATTGATGAATATGTTAAAAACAACAGTAGACAATGAATTGAGGGATGTGAATCCTAATAGAGGTAGACAGTTACTTAGAGAAGTAGGTGTCATGATATTTCCTAGACTTGACATAAATTATGCCTTGGTGTTTGATAGTTTCTTGTACAATACTGATGACAAGTACAAGCTCACTCTTGAGGGTGTCATAGAGGTATACATGAGTACCAAGTATAATAGTGATGAAAACTCACTCATGATAAGGGCCTTATACCCTCCTCATAAGAAGACTACCATTATAGATAGTGAAAAAACTTTCAGGCATGTTATGACTTTGAAAGCAGGAGAAACTAATCCTTTGATTACTACAGACATTGGTGTAAATGTTGCAAAACTAAATAAAGAACAAGCTCATATGCTGATCAAGGAACGAGATGCATATAAGCTGAGTTGTGAAAGATTGACAAAAGAAAATGATTTCCTCAAAGATATTGTCAAGAACGCCTTTGGTGGATCAGTTAAAAGATTAACCCAAGGAGAGAGTTCACAAAGTGCCCAGTCACCATCTGTTGATCAGATAGCCCAGGGTCAAATTGACACACTTGTAGCAATACTACAGAATAGGTATATCAACATGATGCATTGGATAAACAAATTTTGGGATGTCTATTTTGAAAACCATAAGGTAATCCAAGAACATGAAAGGTTAAACAATAGGCTTCAAGAGAAGCTCCATGAGATATAGAGTAGGGATGCCCCTGACACTACAGGTACCTCCAATGCAAAAGACTTGATCAAAAAACATAAAAAATATCATGACCAGCTTAAAACTAATGCCAGGAAATGCGTTGAGGCTTCAATTGCGGGTATACCCATGTTGTTCAGAAACAACAAGGAGCTGAAGAGAAAAGATGAATGGAGTAAAGAATGCCAGGTGATATTACATGAAGCTTTAAAGGCTCTCAAGGATAAAGACTCAGCATCTGGGGAAGCCTGTAAGCATCTAGAGAAGATGGTGACAATGGACATGATCTCAAGAAATGCTATTGAATTTACTAATACAGATTGTAGCCAAGAATACCTGGATCATGTTGCTCATATATACCTGTGGCTTAGTAGGGCTTAGGGTTGTTATCTTTGTTATTGTTATGTTAATCCTTTTTAATTTTCAAAAAGATATTTTGAAGAGTTATGTCTCTTCATAAATATTTCTATATAAGTTGGACATATAATGATCAATTATCATCAGCAGTAGGAGATAATATGAGAAGTTCATAATATTTTAAAAGACCATGTTGCAAGTATTATATTAAAGAAGTTAATAGAAGATCTCTGATTCTGTGGTTTTATACTGGCATCAATTGTTTGTTCAAATTATTTAGTTATTTGGTTGTCTCTAGTTCAGTATTTCCTTATTTTTCAAATTGATATATCAAGTATATATTTAATTTGTCAATGCACATTTGTTTTATTTTTGTGACTTGATTAATTGGTTTCCTTAAAGGGGAATTAAAATCCTTCTGGTCAGTCACAGTAATCTGGAAGTGTTGATTTGGATCATTAAGAAGAACCATATAATTAGGATTGTCATTCTATATCCAAGTTTATATTATCTGTTGTTCTTGTATATTTCATTCAATTGGTTCCTTCAAGAAAGGATTAAATTTCCTTCTGGTGAATAACAAGAAACCTGATTGTGTCAGTTGGATTATTAAGAAGAGTTTGTCAATCATTTCCCTGCATGTTTATACAAGTTGTAAACCAAAGTATTGTGCCAAATAGTTAGAGTTCTTGCCCAATATAAGCCACTGATCTTAGATTTTCATTTGGCTTTGTTTACCCAACAAGGCACTGGTCTTATCTTGATTCATCATTTACTTTTATTCAGAACCCATCAATTAGTTGAGCATAGTTATTGTTATTAGCCAGATTTGCACCCTTGCTTGCAGTTGTGAAACTTCAACAATCTAGAATAACATGGGAATGATCTCTAAGTGTGGGACTTTGCTAAATGAGATCAGACCTCTGGAGAAGGCCAGCTTCCTTGACTGGATATCACCTAAAACTACTAAACTTCAAGGGAAAAGGGAGAAGGAATGCTTCTATGAAAAATGAAAACAAGAAAACTAAAAGTAAGGGTGATGCACCAGATTGATTAAAAGAAACTTTCATAGAACTGAGAAAATGCACAACATAACTAGATACAATAAGTAAGCATACACAGATTCAAATGATCCTACCAAAGGTGAGAAACATAACGATTGAGAGGAATGAAATATTCACAGACAATCATATGAGGATTCACACTAAACTAAAATCAGCAAAAGAGGTAAAATGACTTGCATATATTTAGTGGGAAGGCAGAGTTATAGTAACAAAAAGCTCTGTTTGAAAATAGAAAGTTTCAAAGCCAAAAAATTTCCAACCCTATTTACATCATAAGCCTCAACTTATAAAGCATTTCAAAAATGCCCTAAGTCGGTTACAAGATTTGCTCAGAGAGCTGCCACCAAAAATATCTCTAAAAGGACGTCCCAGCTGCCAGGAGTAATGGCGCAAAAGATCTGGAATAGGGGCAAGTGGGGAGATATTTAGAGTCTTCAATGTAAGTAGGTTACTCATCGATCCTTAGTAACGCATATGTGAAAATATCTGAAACAAGGCGATGGAAAGATATTTCTGATCATGAATCTGAGCTACTTCGTCCTTGTGCAGCAATAAATGCAAGAAATATCTGCGACTGCCACAAAATGGTCGCTGAAATGTCCCTTCGGAGATCTAAAAAATGCAAATCCGGATCTGAAATTGAAAAGTGAGAAAATCCCCCTAAAAAGCCCGCCAAATGAAAGAGGAGACGAAAACATGCATTTTTCCCTCTTGCATCATGTCGAAATTCACCAGGATGAAGGAGATACAGGCAGTCAAAGCTTCGGTCAACTGCCTGTATATATCACTTCACATCTATGTATATATCGCTATCCGGATCAGCCCCTAAAATTTCTTTGTATGTGAAAAGCACCATCCATGCACCTCTACTTGGAGCATCACTTGATCGGTTGCTAGGCTGATCCTAAAAAGCATTACTGAAAAACTGCATCTTCCTCAGCCCTGCATCCTTTCCTTATGAGGGATATGATGGTGACGTCACCACCATAGACGGGCCTTATTGAAACGTGACAGGATGACGTCATCATCATATCAGGATGATATTTGGACGAAAGGGGATATTACAAATATCAGGGTGATATTTGGAGGAAGGGGTAATATTTGGACGAAGGGTGATATTTGGAGGAAGGGGTAATATTACAAATATTGGGGTGATATTTGGACGAAGGGGTGATATTTGGAGGAAGGGGTGATATTTGGATATCGGGGTGATATTTGGACATCGGGGTGATATTCAAATATCACCTGATGTTCAGAATATGACCCGATGTGTGAAATATCACCCGATATTTGAAATATCAGGTTTGACCAGATGTTTGACCATACATAACTTCCATATTTTAGCAAATTTCAGGGTGATGTAAACAGTAAACTTGCCTATTTTTTCAAGCTCTTTCACATGGTAAGCTTCTTCAGGCAAGTTTTAGACCTTGAGATTTGGGTTCAGACTTCATGATCACAAATATAGCTTACATTGGGGATATGCACACTGACTGATGCTGCTTGAATTATTTGACTCCGGCTAAAAGAAAAATAGGTCAACAATTTGGTGACTTCTATGGGATGTTTGCCTGCTAAACAATTAGATCAGTGGCCTTGAGCATCTATTGGGCATGGAGTCATACATAGACTAAAATATATAGATACTTTCTGACTTTAGCAACTCAGCACAGTAGTGAAGAACATTGGAAGACCAACCCAAGATAGAAATGTTGAAAGCAACCTCCTCAACTATGCTAGACAACACTTAGGGAAAGCAAAAGGGATCTAAACTAATGTGCAGCAACACTTATTGAAAACATAGAGACCTGATCTACTGATTTACAAAGCACTCATACCTTAAAACACCTCTTCAAGTGTATCCCATTTATTGGGATAGGCAAATTTTGTCCATCCATACTTGATAACTGAAATGCATTGTGCTCCTTGCATTCAGTAATGAGAAATGGGCCACTCCACATGTTGTCAAACTTGGAGTGCTTTCCTGGCCTACTCTTCAATTCATCCCATTTGAGCACCATAACACCCTCCCTAAAGGTTCTGGGAGAGGCCTTCTGATCAAAATTTCTTTTGGTCTGAAGCTAGTGATACTCCATAGCTTTCATAGCTTTATCTCTGCTCTCTTCAAGCTCCATAAGCTGAGCATATCTAATAGCCATGGGGCCCTCTGCTTCAAACATTTCCAGCTGATTCATGATGTCTAGTGCTAGCAGTTCATAGACATAGGCAACCTTGCCTCTTTTCCATAGACTAACATATATGGAGAGTTTCCAATGGACCTCTTAGGAGTTATTCTATCTTCCCATAAGGCATATTTCAAATTAGTGGGCTAGGTCCTTTGGTTGTCCTCTAGTGATCTTTTAATAATCCTTATGAGATTTTTATTTGTAGATTCTGCCAAACCGTTACCCTATGGGTAATAATTTGATGAAGTATTAAAATAGATCCCATTCCTCACATCCCAGTCAGTTATCCTCAATCCAACAAAGGCTAAAGCATTGTCAGAGATGATAGACTCAAGCACCCCAAATCTAGAAATCAAATCTTGATAAAAATTTAAAACAACATTCTCATTTGATTCCTTCAGAGCCACTGCTTCAGTCCACCTTGTGAAATAGTCTGTAGCTATGAGTATCCACCTATGGCTTGCACTTGATGGTGGGTTAATGGGACCTATGAAGTCAATACCCCATCTCATGAAGGGCTGCTCTACTTGAATTGGCCGAAGAGGTAAGGCTGGCAGCCTTTCTTTCCTTGCAAAAATGGCACATTTTACACATTTTCTAGCCCATGCATGGGCATCCTTAAATAAGCTGGGCCAGTAATATCTAGCTCTCATTATTTTCTAAGTAGTAGTCTTTGGGGCAAAATGACCCCCTGTTGTCCCATCATGAAATTCATGAAGCACCTTGTCAGTCTGATCATCATCAACGCACCTTAACAATACACCATTAAAGTCCTTTCTGAAAAGGTTGCCATTTATTAAAGCATATGGAATGGACTGTAGTCTAAAATATCTTCTTTTAGTTCTATCTAGACCTACTAGACATTCACCAATTTGCAAAAATTGAGTCATATTATTAACCCAACTTGTGCCGACTACTGCTGCATTATCTTGAGGTGCATCCTTAATGGTCAGGAGCACCTCATCTTGTTTCTCTATTTTGTTCTCAGAAGTGGTAGCAAGCTGTTCACTGAGTCCCTTGCCTTTGACAAGCTTGGTTATATTTAGCTCTACATCATATTCCATGACTTTGGTGATCCAACCAGCCCTTTTCTCATTTACATCTTTACTCAATAGGAACTCTTTCACATTAGGGTGAGCTACCATCAAATGTATCTTGTTATTAGAAACAAGATGCCAAAATTTCTTGAGGCTCCTTATCATTGCAAGGATGTGCTTTTCAATGAAGCTATACCTCTATTCATACCCCTCCAACCCTTGACTGAAGAAAGCGATAGGTTTCTCAAAACCTTCACTCTGCTGCTGTACTAGAATCGCAGAGATTGTATCCGGGCCGCCATAAGCATACAAGATAAAGTCTTTGGAGAAATTAGGATTTGCTAGCGTTGGTGCAGCTACTAATGCCTCCTTTATGGACTCAAAGCTGTGTTTGGACTCTTTTGTCCAACTAAAACCATATTCTTCTTTAACATGGATGTCAAAGGCTTCAAAAGATTTGCAATATCAGGGATGAATTTTCACAGAAAATTAATTCTGTCAATAAAGCTTTGAAGTCCCTTTTTATGACTGGGTAAGGGCAGCTCCAAAATAGCCCTTACTCTTTCAGCATCAATGGTAATGCCCTCCTTTGACACGACGTGCCCTAACAATTTGCCTTCATGCATAGTGAATATGCACTTCCTGGGATTGAGAGATATCTTGAATTCCTTGTATCTTTCAAATACTAGCCTCATATGAGATAAATGCTCAGATGCATTCTTGGAAAAGACTATTATGTCATCAAGGTATACCAACACCAGTTTATATAGCAAACCCTTAAAAGCCATGTCCATATCTCTCTGAAAAGTTGAGCCAACGTTGGAGAGACCAAAAGGCATCCTTTTATAGGCCATGGTGCCCCATTTGGTAGTAAAAGCGGTTTTAAACTAATCCTCCTCCTTGACTAACACTTGATTATAGCTAGAAAATCCATCAAGCAAAGAAAATCTTTCAGAACCAGCCACTACTTGTAGAATCTGCTCCATTGAAGGCAATGGGTAGTGATCTTTTAGGGAGGCTCTGTTAAGGTCCCTGAAGTCAACACACAACCTAATCTCTCCATTCTTCTTCCTGACAGGGACAAGGTTGGAGACCTAAGAAGTATGCTTGATTGGAAAGATGATTTTCCCCTTAATCAGTTTGGTCAACTCCTTAATCATCAGGGGCTCTAGCTTCGGGTTTAGAGGTCTTTGCTTCTGCCTCACAGGTTTAGTATCTGGTTCTAATTCTATGCTATGCTGGGAAATATGAGGGTCAAAACCTTTTAGGTCTGAGTAATCCCAGGCAAACACATCTTCAAATTCTCGATAGAGAGCAATAAAAGCTCTCCTTTCCTCAGTTGAGCAGATTTTACTGATTTTAAGAAGCTTACCTTTAAAAATCTCTAGTTCCTCATAATGCTCTTCTTTTACCTGCATGCTAGTCTTGCTTTTCTTAAGGTGATCATCTATTCTAAAAATAGACTCCAAGGTTACCAATCCCTTGGCCAGCTTATTTGTTCTCAACTGAACAATTTGATCATTGCCATACTATTGTTTGAGTTTATCCTGATTCATCATGGAAAATTCATCTTCTTCTAACAAGAAATGTAGGATCTACTCATCACTCTCAAAAACTTGCTAATGAATGTTATTATCAAGGATAGAGGGCCTATCAACTATTTTTTACATGAGGTTGTACCCCTTCCCTTTGAATATCACTGGGGATGTCAAACTGAACCCCAATTGCAGCTAACCTATCAGCATGAGAGTTCTGGTTTCTTGGAATGGAGCTCAGATTGAAAGCATCAAACTCTTCAATCATGTTCCAGACCCTATGTTTGTAGCATTTTAGAACATCACTTTTTGTAAGATGCAGTCCTCTTACCTGATTCACAATGAGTTCACTATCACCATAGACCTGCAAACAACCTATTTTCCTCTTTCTTGCCCATTGCAAACCTTGGATTAATCCTTCATATTCAGCAGTGTTATTTGTACATGCAAAGGCAAAACGAAAAGAAGAATAATATTTTTCACCTTATGGTGACACCAGCATTGCACCACCTCTAGATCCATTCCTATTCCTTGAGCCATCAAAGTACATCTCCCATACTTCATTATGCTGTTGTATCAACTATTCTGCATCCTTTATAAGGCTTTGTATTACTGTTTCAAGTTCATGCAGTATGTAAACCCCCATACCAGTTTCTTGGATGTGTCCTTTAGGATCATCCACATTATTTTCTAAGGCCCACTCCCTTAAGAGTACCTTTGGTATGCTTTCATCTTGTAGTTCCTTAGCAACAACTAATTCAGGATCATCAGAAATAATGCAATTTGCATTGACAACACTTGGTGTGTAAGGATCTATGTGATGATTTGAAAGAAACTCAGATTTTAAAGTTACTTTGGTGCCATATCTGGTCCTGAAAAACATGTGGGACTAGTTTGAGGATAAATATCCTCCTATCTTGGCTGTAAATTCTCTTGATAAGCACACGGCAAAAAAAGGAGGCAAATCTATGATGAACACCTCCTGTGCAATATAAACATTGGGACAGGTATGCAGAGTGAGACCTAGGTCTTTTATTACACCCATAATATTAACAATTGTGCCATCTAATTGGAGTACACCCCTCTCAAGGGGCTGTACTTGAGCCCTAATTGGTCTGCAATCTGCTTACGCATCACAGAACTGCTTGCTCCACTATCCACCATGCAATTATGTACTAATTTGTGTCCAATTATCAATGATACATAAAATGGGAGTGGTTTAGCACTTTTGTTGGGCTGTTTGCTGTTATCCTGGGATGAATTGGTAAGGACAGTCCTATTCAGGTCAATAGTTATATCATTGGATACTTTCAAATCAGATAAGGCAAATTGCAACATCTTTTGGCTAGGGATGGCTAGGGAATCCCACATGGACATTGTCACATTCATCTTCTTCATATTTTCAATAATATTGAAGGGTGGAATGGCACTTACCTTCTGATTTGATTTTGCAGCAACAGTATCAGCCTACAAATGAGGCATCTCCCTTGCTATTGCTGAAGTGTTTCTTTGTAAAATGTGGGGAATATGGGATGTAGAAGCCTTAGCCAGTCCTTTTCCTTTATTTGTTGCTTGGTCTATCTCATAACCCCTCTTCTTGGCTCTTGTATTTGCTGCAACTGAGGTGTTATTGCTGTTTATGCCACATAATTCACCTTCCTGCTAGTTCATGAAAGCAGAATCACTCTGAGGTTGCTCGTGCTGTTGGACAACCCCATCATGAGGTGCATTTGGTTGTGTGGCTGCAACATTCTGCACCATCAGAGCTTGATTTATGACCCCATTCGAGAAGGCTGCCTGATTGTGTGGTAGATTACATGGAAAACACCATTCATATTCAGCTGCAAGGTTATTCTGAACATGGACAAGGTCCCTTACTACATTAATAGGTGCTGGATTATAAGGCTTAAAAGGCCTTTGATTCACATTCTGCCTGGCACCTTGGTAGTTGCTTTGATAAGGTGACCTATTAGCTTGGTAAGGCTGATTTTGGCCTTGAGGTTGTGGCTGACAAGGCTGTCTATTCTGGGATTGCTGCTTTTTAATGTTTACCAACTCATTCCCAAAAGTCTGCAGAATATTCTCTATTTTTTGTTGGCTATTTTTGATCTCTTTTAGCTCTTGAGATGAACTAGAGGCAACATTTTTAGGATTGGCAGTACTAGGTAATGCTACAGTAGTAGGTAAAGGGGAAAAATTTGGGATTGGTAAACACATTGAAGCCTAAATCTCAGGAAAGATAGGCACTGGTGGTCTAGGTGCTATTTTTCCAGCTTGAATCAAACTGTTCTCTACCCTAATAGCTATTTCATAAGCATCAGGTAAAGTAGTACCTCCTAATGATTGTATCATCACTGAAATATCACTATTTAGGGCTTTCAAAAAATACAAGAATGCATATTCAGTTGAAGGTCTTACCATGGCAGGGATTCTGTCCCATGTCTTTTGGTATATGAAGTTAAAATCCATCATTTGCTCCTGAGGAGCTCTCTTTATAGTGGTCATCTGTTCAACTAATGATAGGTTATCTGATTTATCTTGGAATTGCATGTTTAACTTCTCTCCTAGATCATCCTAGGTTCCTATAGTCTACACTGGTAGGCTCCTGAACCATTGCAAAGCTTTCCCCTTGAATGAGGCAACCAGTAGCCTAATGGCTACATTTTCTTGGGTGACATGATGTACACCACACATAGATGCTATGTCTCTAATGTGCTCAATAGGGGTAGTTTGATTTTCCCCTCTAAAATAGGGCAGGCTCTTCAAATTTGCCATGGGTATAACATCATGTATTGTTAAGTTTAAAGGGCTGCCCGCATCAAAAGTCACGAATGGCTGATTTCTTTCCATCTAAATAGCTGGGGGTAGGTTTGCTTGAGTTGCTACAGGGACTACAGAGGCAACTGGTTTGAAATTTGGTGGAGTTGACTATATCTTTTTATAAACAGGAGTCCTTACTGCAGCTCTACTCTACCTTCTAGGTGGAGACAGCTGCAAGTAATCAAATGCACTTGAACTCCTAGTTTGAATCTTTCTCATAAAATGTCACAGCAACACTGATCTGCTTGTCTCTCCTCAGTATGAGTCACCAGATATGCAAATTTTAACCTCTGACAGGTCTAAAAATCACTGGCTGCACATCAAAACCAGCAATAATGATTATCTATTTGATTGTTGCTCTAAATCTTTGTCCCACCGGGCGTGCCAAAGTTGTTATCACCTAGATTTGCACCCTTGCTTGCAGTTGTGACACTTCAGCAATCTGGAATAACATGGGAATGATCTCTAAGTGTGGGACTTTGCTAAATGAGATCAAACCTCCGGAGAAGGCCAGCTTTGTTGACTAGATATCACCTAAAACTATTAAGCTTCAGGGGAAAAGGGAGAAGGAATGCTTTTAATGAAAAATGAAAATAGGAAAACTAAAAGTAAGGGTGATGCACCAGATTGATTAAAAGAAACTTTCATAGAACTGAGAAAATGCACAACATAACTAGATACAACAAGTAAGCGTACACAGATTCAAATGATCCTAGCAAAGGTGAGAAACATAACGATTTAGAGGAATGAAATATTCACAGACAATGATATGAGGATTCACACTAAACTAAAATCAGCAAAAGAGGTAAAATGACTTGCATATATTTAGTGGGAAGGCAGAGTTATAGTAACAGAAAGCTCTGTTTGAAAACAGAAAGCTTCAAATCCAAAAAATTTCTAACCCTATTTACATCATAAGCCTCAGCTTATAAAGCATTTAAAAAATGCCCTAAGTCAGTTACAGGATTCGCTTAGAGAGCTACCACCAAAAATATCTCTGAAAGGACGTCCCAGCTTCTAGGAGTAATGGCACAAAAGATTTGGAATAGGGGCAGGTGGGGAGATATTTAGAGTCTTCAATGCAAGCAGCTCACTCATCGATCCTCAGCAACACATATATGAAAATTTTTGAAACAAGGCGGTGGAAAGATATTTCTGATCACAACTGCGAGCTGCTTCGTCCTTATGCAGCAATAAATGCAAGAAATATCTGCAGCTGCCCCAAAATGGTCGCTGAAACATCCCTTCGGAGATCTAAAAAATGTAAATTCAGATCTGAAATTGAAAAGTGAGAAAATCCCCTTGAAAAGCCCGCCAAATGAAAGAGGAGATGAAAACATGCATTTTTGCCTCTTGCATCATGTCAAAATCTGCCAAGACAGAGGAGATATAGGTGGTCAAATCTTCGGTCAACCGCCTATATATATCACGTCGCATCTGTGTATATATCACTATCTAGATCAACCCCTGAAATGTCTTTGTATGTGCAAAGCACCATGCATGCACCTCTGCTTGGAGCATCACTTGATTGGTCGCTGTGCTGATCCTAAAAGCATTGTTGAAAAACTATATCTTCCTCAGCCCTGCATCCTTTCCTTATGAGGGATATGATGGTGACGTCATCACCATAGATGGGCCTTATTAAAATGTGACAGGATGGTGTCATCATCATATCAGGATGATATTTGGATGAAGGGGGATATTACAAATATTGGGGTGATGTTTGGAGGAAGGGGTGATATTTGGACGAAGGGTGATATTACAAATATCGGGGTGATATTTGGAGGAAGGGGTGATATTTGGATATCAGGGTGATATTTGGAGGAAGGGGTGATATTTGGATATCGGGGTGATATTTGGAGGGAGGGGTGATATTTGGATATCAGGGTGATATTTGGACATCAGGGTGATATTCAAATATCACCCGATGTTCGGAATATGACCGGATGTGTGAAATATCACCCGATGTTCGGAATATGACCCGATGTGTGAAATATTACCCAATATTTGAAATATGACCTGATGTGTGAAATATCACCTGATATTTGAAATATCAGGTTTGACCAGATGTTTGACCATACATAACTTCCATATTTTAGCAAATTTCAGAGTATTTTTTCAAGCTCTTTCACATGGTAAGCTTCTTTAGGCAAGTTTTAGACCTTGAGATTTGGGTTCAAACTTCAAGATCACAAATATAGCTTACATTGGGGATATGCACACTGACTGATGCTGCTTGAATTATTTGACTTTGGTTAGAGGAAAAATAGGTCAATAGTTATAAAATTTACCTTGCTATTGCTTATACAATTTATACCAATCATCTTTCAGATATTAGATATAGAACTAGTTAGCAAGGTTTCATCTATTTGACACCATTTGCCATTGTGGGTAGATCCATTAACTTAGTCAAAGCACTTACACTCATCTAATCTGCTTCAACTTTCAAGGTCCACCTGCCTAGGTATAGCAGTGACTAAAGTGCAGGGAGTCATCAACCCTATAGGTTAACTCCATCGCATTAGTTCAAAAATATTGCCAATTTGATCATAGAGTTTGGCATCCTCTTACGATTTGCAACCTGCATTTTTGAGACCTAACAAATTGGTGACTCTATTGGGGAACCAAATACAAAGGATCTTAGTAAGAGACCATTCTTTTATAGAGTCAGAAATTTCAAAATACAAATTTGAAACTCTACTGGCAAGAAGAATTCGGAAAGATAAAATATAAACTTTCCCTATTTATAAAAATAATTGGCAACTCTAGAACCTGTATAACATAAAGTTATTACCAAATGGATGGTAGAAGATCCAAGATGGAAGGGAAGAAGTTACAATCATCCCCACTAATTAAATCTATTCCCAAGAAAAATGGAGCATCAAATTATTTTCATCAAAATAATAATTAGGAACCTCAAAAGGATAATACATAACAAACTATCATAACACACAATAGTTTTACCCCTCTGCATGAATCAAATGATAATTTGTCTCAAACCAATGGAGTAACTGATGATATATTGGCAAAATACAAACCTAATCCTCAAGAATAGCTTGAGTCTAAAGCACGGGCCATGAAGGAAATTGATCAGAGGCAAGCTGAATATGATTATAAAATGTCATTACAATAGGGAGAGGGGGTAAAATATGGATTCACAAATCAAGAGGTGAATAAAAGTCCAAAGAATATAAATGAAGTACATTAGAATGTGCTTAAGCTCTAGGAAGAACTTGAAATGATCAAGATAGAGGAAACTGAGATGCTATTTAAACAGGAAATTCAACAGATAAGGAATAGGACTAAAATAGCTGCCCCAAAATATATACCTCCACTAGAGGAAATATTTTAAGGAACCCACAACAAAACTTGCACCAAAATACAAGTGGTGTTTCCAATCCACAAGCATCTGAAAGTCATGTTCATGAAAATACCCTCCCAAATAATCCTAGACCACCTCTCATACATAACACCTCTCAACATATGGCTAATCCATACCCACCCCCTGGCCAATAGTATTGTAGACCACAAAATCCTCATATGAATCCCCACATAAATCTACAACAGCAATACGCTTATCGTCAGCCTCTAGGCAGATATAATTACTACCCTAACTCACCACCCATGAATGTTCCACACCAAAACCTCACAAACATATGCGAGCAATTTGATCTAACTGGATATCAATTGTATCCATACCCTATTGATAGTAGTTGGAGAAATATAGTTCCTAAGTTCACTGGAAACAGTGCAGTATCAGCTGAGGATCATATCAGAAGCTTCAATGACTTTGTACAAGATATAAGTATAGATTATGAAGATGTTAAAATGAGGTTATTCATGATGTCTCTGACTAAAGATGTGAGAGACTAGTTCAACAGCTTACCAGATGCCTCAATCAGTTCCCTAACAAATTTCCATAATCAATTTAAGGAGCAGTATGGCAATTAGTATACCCCTGAGTTTGCATTGCATGAATTGATAAGCATCCAAAAATACCAAAATGAGTCAGTATATGATTTCAATATGAGATTTTCCAAATTACACAACAAAATACCACATGGATCAAAATTGACTGATCTAGCAACATTAAGTATCTATCTAAAAGCATTTGATCCTAAGACAGGGTACGAACTAGAAATCGGTGCCCTATGACCCTGGCTGAAGCATAGAAAGTGGCATTAACTATTGAAAACAATGGAAAAGCTACAGGTATGGTTAGAAAAAGAGATAATCCCAAAATTCCTCAAAGCCCAAATACTCAACAGAATAAACAAGGTCAGCATAGACATGAAAGACCTAGATTGCATGATATGCCATATAATACAAATTGGAAGGATGGGAGACCCATTGAAAGTAGTAGAAAGAAACATTATGGAAAAGATACTCCTGACCCTCTAAAGAGGAATGATGCACATATGGTAGAAAATAAACCTTGGTGTTTGGTATGCAATTTACCACACTCACTTGAATATTGTGTTGTGGCTAAAACAAGACAACAAGAAGAAGCATTATACAACTATAATAGAGATAATCACAAAATAAACATGATGCAAGATACACCATACTTGTTGAATGAAGACTATTCTTCTACAGAGGAAGATGGATATGAATATGATGTGGGGAACTAGAAACATCATATCGACATGGGAAAACAAGAAGTATTCTCAGATCAAGAGGATGGCTACAAGGGACCTACTTATTATCATAACAATTCACCATATGATCAATGGAGAAAGCCCACTGAAAAGGAAAGGGAATTTCTTACAATAGCTGCAGTTGCCCAAGCTAAAAATGCCTATAATCTAAGAAATAGGATAGTAAATGTAGAACAGGGAACACCTGGGAGTGTCTTTATAAAAGATCAAAATTACAAAAAAATAACACGAAATCCTCATTTAGAGAACCAGAAAAAATTGATCAAAATAAAACAAAAGATAAATCACCAAATCAGGAAAAAGAACATATAAAGACATAAAGGAATGATCAGACTATAGCCCATTCATTTGACATTGCTCATGCAATATCCCAGGTAAATATATCAGTACCATTTTTGGAAATGATGAAGATAGATAAATACAGAATTACAATGGTTAAGCTGATTTCAGATATACCAAATCAAAAATATAAAGAATCAGAGAACAGAACAAACAATGTTCACCAAGAAACATTCCAAACTCATGAAGTATATCTAGGTGATACCTTAACAAAGAACCCCTCACAAGTGGACCCTTTCTACACCACCTTATTAATCAGAAACAGGCTAGTGAGGAACTACATGATTGATTCAGGTGCGGCCATGAATATCATGCCAATAGCAGTCATGAAAGAACTGGGAATGTGGGTTGACACTACATTGGTAAGTGTTATGCAATGGACAATAGGTCTATCCCAGTTGTGGGCATTATGAGGGATGTTGAAATAAAACTAGCTTCATACCCTGAAGTAACCTATAATATTGATATCACTGTGGTCAATATTCCACCATATTATGGAATGCTATTATCAAGACAATGGGCTGCAATGATAGGAGGGAATGTCCAATTAGATTTATCATATGCCACAATACCAGTGGGAGGCAAAGAGATCAAGCTGTTATGGAACCAAGATATGAGAACATCATAGAATGCTTAGATCAAAATCAAATGAACCTATTCTGTGATATAGATTTGGGAACCTTCAAGATTGAAACAAATCAGCCAGAATTGCAAAATATTGATCCAATACATATAGAATATAAGAAAGAGGAGAATGATGTGTGGAAAATGTATTTTGATGGTGCATGTAGCAAAATGGGAAATGGGGCAGGACTATTATTTATTTCACCAACTGGTAAAACTTTCAAATACTCGTTCTTATTAACATTTGAATGCACAAACAATGTAGCAAAATATGAGGCTTTGCTCATTGGTTTGAATATAGCCATCAAGCATAAGATAAGAAAGTTGGTTGTATATGGTGATTCAGAATTAGTTACTTCTTAAGTAAGAGGGAAATATTTGTCCAAAAACAAGAGGTTGAAGAAATATAGAAATGTTGTCTGGGATGATGTTGAGTTGTTTGATGCCTTCTCAATCAACTAGATTGATAGATCAAAAAATATTATGGCAGATTTTCTAGCTAATATTGCATTAAAAAGGGATGATATCACATTAGGAGGTATTACAGAAATTGAATCCAAAACCAGACCCACTATCCCAGATAATGTACATAACTGGCAAGTGTTTGATAATGATATCGATTTAATCAAATTCTTGCATTCTGTCAATCACTATGAAAACCAAGAGATTGATTTTAATGCATTTGTGGAAGAACATGATGGAAAAGAAACTCTCTTTGGTCAAGAGATAGTCCAGCTAAAAATAAATAAAATACCTAAAGGATTCATAGCGTTGGAAAAAGCGTTTGATGGATGTGACAGATTCAAAATGAAAGACACACCCATAGTACAAAATGATCTTGAAGAGATTAATTTGGGGACACAGGCAGCCCCAAAGAATTTATACATTGGAAAGAAGCTCATTCTCAAAATTAGGAGCATGCTCATCAACTTACTTAGGAAGTATAGACATGTATTTGCATGGTCATATGATGACTTGAAAGCATATAGGGAGGATCTTTTTCAGCATGAAATACCATTAAAACTGGATGCCAAACCATTTAGGAAAAAGTAGAGACCTATTAATCCTACACTGGTCCCTAAAATGATTGAAGAACTCACAAAACTAAGAGATGGAGCTATTATCAAACCCATTAGACATTCTTCTTGGGTTTCTAATTTGGTGCCTGTCAGAAAGAAAAATGGTGCTATTAGATTATGTGTGGACTTCAGGAATCTAAATAAATATTCTTGTAAGGACAACTATCCCCTTCCTAATATGAAAGTAGTACTGCAAAAAGTTACAGGGTGTGAACTATTGTCAATGATGGATGGTTTCTCAGGGTATAATCAGGTGAAAGTCAAAGAATCAGAACAATATAAGACTGCATTCACCACACCATGGGGAATGTATGTGTATTTAAGAATGCCATTTGGACTCACAAATGTTGGAGCAACATTCCAAAGGGCGATGGATGTGGCCTTTACAGAGCCGATTAATAAAATTATGGTAGTATATCAGGATGACATGACAACATATTCTAGAAAGGCTGAAGATCATTGTACACATTTAGAGCAAATTTTTATTAAAGCCTTAGAATATGGAATTTCATTGAATCCTAAGAAATGCCATTTCGCAGTAATAGAGGGCAAGTTGCTTGGTCACATAGTCTCAAAAGATGGAGTAAGAATAGATCCTAAAAGAGTAAGAGCCATTGACCAAGTTCCCATTCCTAAAGATGTAAAAGTTATACAATCATTCTTTGGCCAAATCAACTTTTTTAGGAGATTCATATCAAATTTTGCAGAAATTGTTAGTCCCATATCAAGAATGTTAAAAAAGAATTCAAAAGTGAACTAGACAATAGAAACATTAGAGGCATTTGCCTCCATTAAGAATGAAATCAAGGAAGCCCCAGTTTTGGTATCTCCTGATTTTGGTAAGCCATTCCAGTTGTTCTCATTTGCTTCATATCATATAGTTGTAGCAGTAATGTTGCAGAAAAATGATGAGGGATATGAACAACCCATTTCATTTTTTAGAAAATCTCTTCAAAATGCAGAATTAAAATATGACATAGTTGAGAAACAAGTGTATGCATTGGTGAAAGCAGTCAAAGCTTTTAGATCACACTTGGTGGGAGCTGAAATAATAGCATATGTGCCTAATGTTGCAGTAAAAGATGTATTGGTCCAAACTGAGGTCACGGGCAGAAGCTACAGTTGGAGTAATAAAATTTAGGAATTTAATATTGAAATCCAAATCACCAAACTAGTGAGAGGACAGGGTCTTGCTAGACTAATGGCCGAAAGCAATCTTGAGGCTTCTCAGATATGTAATACTGATGAAGTTAATAACATGAGTTCTAGCATTGAGCATACTCCATGGTATACTGACATCATATATTATTTGAAACATATGAAATGTCCTAAAGGATATGATGATAACAAGAAAAGGACACTTAAATTATAGGCCTCAAAGTATGTATTTATCGATGGAGACCTTTATTGGAAGAATAGGGATGGTATTCTGCTGCTATGCATAGATGAACATCAGTCAAAACATGTCATGAAAGAGTTACCTGAAGAAGTATGTGGAGGGTATTTTTCAACAAAAACTACAGCTCACAAAATCTTGAGGGCTAGATACTATTGGCCTAGAGTTTTCAATGATTCATATTGTTATACAAGAAAATGTGAGGCATGCCAAAATTTTTTAGGAAAATTAAAATGTCAGGGAGCA
This sequence comes from Cunninghamia lanceolata, assembly GCA_027924645.1. Taxonomy (NCBI): domain Eukaryota; kingdom Viridiplantae; phylum Streptophyta; class Pinopsida; order Cupressales; family Cupressaceae; genus Cunninghamia; species Cunninghamia lanceolata. Next base: position 7,539,573 of record BSBN01001221.1, on the reverse strand, counting down.
CTACCCTTGAAACCTATGCAGGTGGAAGCTTCATTCAATCAATGGGGTATTGAATTCATAGGAGAGATTGCAGAGAAGTCAAGTGGAGGACACAAATGGATTTTAGTGGTAACGGATTACTTCACAAAATGGGTGGAAGCAATCCCAACTAAACAAGCAACAAGCAAGGTGGTGATCAATTTTGTAATGGAAAATATTATATTTAGATTTGGCACCCCAATGAGGTTGATTACAGACATCAGAATGTACTTTAGGTCTGATGAGTTCAAAAATTTCTGCAATATATATGGCATCACTATGTCTTATGCTGCCCCTTATCACCCACAAGCAAATGGGCAGGCAGAATCTAGTAACAAAAATCTTTTGAAAATTATAAAAAGAATGTTGGAGGGAAACAAAAAGGCATGGGATTCAAAGTTGAGAATGGCTATGTGGGCTGATAGGATTACTGTGAAGAGAGTAATTGGAAGATCTCCTTTCAAACTAGTGTAACACAAGCAAGGATTCTATTAGAAAATCTTCTACTAGTTTACAAATTTGTTCTTCAAGAGGATTTAAACATTCCTGAACCAATGGAGGAAAGATTAGAACATCTTTCAGAACTTGATGAGACAAGGAGACTGGCTCAAAAGTAGAACATCAAAGTGCAGTCACAAGTAAAATACCTTTTTGACAAAAAGGCCAAGGATAGAAAATTTGAGATAAATGACTTGGTATTGATGTGGAATGGCAGATGCCAAGACAAAGGAAAGCATGGAAAGTTTGAAGCCTTGTGGTTAGGTCCTTTTGTTGTCATTGGCAAAGGAGGAGATGATTCTTACTATCTGCAAAATATGTCTAGAGAAGAGCAGGAACTGCCAGTGTATGGACAGTTTCTGAAACCTTTCTTTTCATGAAAATATCAAAATCATGCACAAAGAGAAATAAGTGTTGCCAGTGCATGGATAACTCTTAAATAATTCTTGAAGTACTCTTATTCCATGCACAGTAGTTTAGGGTAATCAAGAGAGATTAGGATCTACCAATACATGGACAGTCCTATGAATCTCTCAACAATAACAAAAAACTTTTATATGTACAGTAGTATAGGATCATCCCCATTCTACATCATTATCACTTCCAGCTCCCATTCTCATTTCATATATATATTCCTAAAATTCTGTAAAGCTGTCATCCCCAATAAATAAAATACATGGTCTACTCCCCCAAGAGATCTAAATTCTTATTATACCTGCAAGGGGTATACATCCTAGACAGAGCCACTATTGGGATAGGAAAATTTCAAAATTTTCCTATACTCCTACCCACCCCATGTCCAACGAAATCAGAAAATCATACGCCCAAAATCATAATAGCAGCTGATAAATTCCATAAATATCACATGATTTTCACCACAAATAATTGTCTCACCCCTCAAACTATAGTATAATAAGGGGCCTTAGTTCCTTGATTTCGGCAAGACCTCGGTGTTTTTTATACCGATCCATGTTCCATTTGAAGCGAGCTAGATGTGTATCGACATGAGGATTATGGTCAGAGTGAAAGTTTCAAAAATCTCTGATGAAAGAAGTAACACCGATGACCCTTCATTAGAGAGAGAATCGCCAGTCATGTCGAGTTAATCAAAGGTGAGGACCATTGGGATGAGAAAACATTATTGGAGAATACTCTGAACACTCCCCTAAGAGTATAGATCATATCGACAAGAGAATTCAGTAAGACTCCTGCCGAACAACCCATGGAACGGGTGGAGCTAGAGACTCATTAGGAAGAGATGTACATCAAGGCAAGAGATTAAAGTGTCTCTGACCTTATGATGTCTTAGTGACCATAAGGCATTTTTGACCTAATTCATCGATGTATATGGATGATATAACTCATAAGAAAAAGGGAACAGATCGGAGTAGAGTCTACAAGTCCTGCCGAATCTATATTCACAATGACAAAAGGTTTTAGTGACATGTGATAATGATCATTCTGATGAAGGATAGAAAGAAAGGCATTGGAGAAACAACCAGGATTAGATAATTTGAATGAAGTCATCCCGATATCATGTGTTGTTCTGATGAAGATAGTGACCACACTCATCGATAAGACTCTTTTCAATAGGTTATAAAGACAAGCGATATCGGTATTAATTTCTTGGGTCTTACCAATTTCACTAACCTGCCTTGTAAAGAGAAGCTGATAAACATTTTGACAACACTCATGCCGATAGTCATATAGGAGATCTTTAAAATATCAAAGTATGATGTTATTCTCACAACGATAATGTAAGTCAGGCTGACAACAGCTCCTGTGCTCATTTCTATATCAGATAAACCTTGAAATGTCTTGCCGATATAGACATATATATGTTTTCATAAAAGATGACATCGAGGAGACAAAAAAAAAGGGTCACAATGATTGAGCCATCTGCAAATGTTCACGCCATAAGAAGCTATTAGATCGCCCTAACATTACAAAAGTCCCATAGATGAAGGAGGTTATGACGATGTGACATCTCACAATTATTATGAAATTAATGCACTAGAACTATTAATTACAGACTGAGAAGAAATCCCCTGAAGAATCATTCGAAATCATTGCAATTGGGTTCAAAAGAATTGTCTGAGAGGAGCACACAAGCGAGAACTTGGAGGAGAGAACAAAGGAGTTCGATCATCATCTCAGACAACAGGTACATTCATAAAAACCTCTATGTGGTGGATTACAATTTAAATTTGCTATCCAGAAGTATAATGGAGACTCCAGTAAAGGGCAAGGGTAGAAAATAACAGGGTGAAACTAGTAAATCTAAGAAACAAAAAATTGACAAAGCCCTGATGAAAAAATGAAAGAGAGAAAACTAAATTAGGAGTTAATAGACCAATTGCCTAGGTCTACCCCTAAAGCTCGAAGGTCTGCACAACTCAGGGTAGAGGTAGAGAAATTAGAAGACAAATGCAAATACCTGGGAAATGTATGGACACCAATCAGAGGCTATGAGTTGTTCAAATTCCATTATGATAGAAGATTCAAGAATGTCCCAGTGTCTAATCCATGGCATTTGAATTTGGGCAAATTGATCATCCCTAATGTGTTTGCGAATGTAGAACTCCTAAAACTCTTGGCTAAACATTACAATCCCAGCCTCAAAGCCATATGCAATCCACAAGGAGAGCCTGTTATACACTTGTCTAAAAATGCCATTTGTGAAGTATTTGATTGGGATGATTTGTGTACTCTTCCCATAGTATATGAAGATTTGGATAGAGAATACTTGAGGATGGACACCATGTACAATGGATGGAGAGTGCTTCTCTATAGGCCTAGGGCAAAGGGAAAAATAGTGCCTTTTGATGATAATGATGGACCTCCATTCCATGTGTCCTTGTTTGAACCGTATATGCAATACACATACTATTCCATTGGAAAAGTCCTAGGGTCAGAGGTTCCTAATTTTATGATAATTCCATTAATGGTGATAGCCACAGACATCCAGTGTCAAAATGCTACGCAGTTTGACTATGCTGCTTATGTTTTCAGAAAGATTGATTCCAGATTAATTGCAATTAAGAACAACTCCCCAACAGTTTCTTTTGAGCACTATTCACTCCTCATGCACATGGTATAATACTATGGCCAGGAAATTGGAATATGGCCAAGTGAACTCAAAATTGCTCAAGTAGACAAGAGGGGATAGAAGTCTCCTATGCAAATGTGGACAAGGATATGATACAATTGATTTTCCCACTCCAGTTACATTCATTTTGAAGAATATTGTGTAGAAGTGTTGTAAATGTATTTCAATCATCCTTGTGAATATTCACTATCAGATGAAATAAAAAGGTTTCTTAGACCAAAAGATTTTGGTTGTCCCCCAACTATCACCCACAACTGGAGAGATTGGTATTGCTTTGAGGATTTAACCATGGTCAGAATTTATGGTTGTGAACATACCCCATTGATATTGCCCAAGATAGTTCCTAATAGGATCGCCTACCTAGAGATAGTCAGGCAAATGAACTGCTCTAATGTGATGAACTTGAGTGCCTATGACAAACAATCCTTCATGCCTAGTACTCTGTGCTTCAGGGATTTTACAGTGGTGTCTAAAGAGGGTTATGCTCTCATCAGGGACAAATTAATGCATTACAACATGAGGTGTGCAGAGGCGAGAAAAGGATTTGATCCCAAGGGTTTCATTAATTTTGCTAGGAGAAAATTGAATATTAGTGGATATACACATATTCCATATCCACATGATGATATTATTATGAACATGGAAGAAGTTGAGGTTGAATTGATAATTGAAAAGTATAATAGAGAACTAGATGAGAAGAGGAAACATCTTGCAAAAATAGAGTTGTTGTCTTCTGGTGATGAAGAATCTGCAGAAGAAGAGGAGGTACATGAACAGACAACCAAAATCTCTAAATGAAAAATGGAATGTTATCAATCTCCTAATAGAGAGTAGGATGAAGAGGGGCCTGGTGATGAGGATCCTAGGTAGTTAGCATATGATTCTTTTATTGCAGATGATCAATTTATTCATTCTCAAGAATTTAAATCATTTTTGTATAAATGCAAGGGAAAAGAACTCAGGGAATCAGTTGAAAATGTTATAGCTGATAATGAAAAACAATTGATGAATATGTTAAAAACAACAGTAGACAATGAATTGAGGGATATGACCCCTAATAGAGGTAGACAATTACTCAGAGAAGTAGGTGTCATGATATTTCCTAGACTTGACATAAATTCTACCTTAGTGTTCGATAGTTTCTTGCACAATACTGATGACAAGTGCAAGCTCAGACCTGAGGGTGCCATAGAGGTATAAATGGGTACCAAGTATAATAGTGATGAAAACTCACTCATGATATGGGCCTTATACCCTCCTCATAAGAAGACCGCCATTATAGATATTGAAAAAACTTTCGGGCATGTTATGACTTTGAAAGCAGGAGAAACTGATCCTTTGATTACTGCAGACATTGGTGTAAATGTTGCAAAACTAAATAAAGTACAGGCTCAGATGCTGATCAAGGAACGAGATGCATATGAGCTGAGTTGTCAAAGATTGACAAAAGAAAATGATTTCCTCAAAGATACTATCAAGAACACCTTCGGAGTATCAGTTAAAAGATTAACCCAAGGAGAGAGTTCACAAAGTGCCCAGTCACCATCTATTGATCAAATAGCCCAGGTTCAAATTGACACACTTGCAGAAATACTATAGAATAGGCATATCAATATGATGCATTGGATGAACAAATTTTGGGATGTCTATTTTGAAAACCATAAGGTAATCCAAGAACATGAAAGGTTAAACAACAGGGTTCAAGAGAAACTCCATAAGATATAGAGTAGGGATGCCCCTGACACTACAGGTACCTCCAGTGCAAAAGACTTGATCCAACAACATCAAAATATCATGACTAGCTTAAAAATGATGCCAGGGAATGCATTGAGGCTTCAAAGGTAGGTAAACCCATGTTGTTCAGAAATGACAAGTGTGTATGAGGAAAAATCGATTAAATCTAAACTAATAAAACCAAAAACCAATCACATAAAGCGAACCAATCTAAGTAAAAGCCATTATCATCAAATCAAAGTAAAAATGAAAGCTCTTACCAAAACCTGTATTGTTCCCTTTTGGAGAAGTGTGGATTGCTCAATCAAGTTGCGAAACCATAGCTGCAACAAGCAAGTAGTGTGCTTAATGTGCTCAAAGATCAATGTTAAGAGATCGTAAGGTTGCTCAATCAACGCATTTTATATGCTCAAAGCTCTGTTAAGTATGCCTGAGAATACTATCGAAGAGAGAGACTCAATGAAGGAGATGAGGGGGGTTTATATAGGTTTCAATGAAGATTGATCAATGGTCCAGATAATTCAGAAGAATCAATGGAGGAGAATAGTTGTGGAACATGCAACGAATAAGAAGAAGCCAAGTGTCTTGCTTTCTTTTGCATGAGAGGAGTTATCAAGAATAGAAGAATGAGTTAAAGCAATTAACAGAATGTAATGATCAGTTAAGTGATTTAAAACAAGAAGAAGAGATTTGCATGAGAATAAGAAGATATTTTGCTTTATTAAATATTAGAAATATTTAATTGCATGAGCAAGAAAGCTTGAGTTATATTAGAGATAACTCAAATTTAGAAGAAAAAGTAATTTAAATAAATAATTGATTTATTTAATTTTAGAGCAGATATTATTGGAAGAAATAATTAAATAATTAGAATTATTTAATTTAGAAGATTTGAAAGCAAATTAAATAAATAAATTTATTTAATTGTTGTGCATGATTTTGGAAGAATGATTTTGATTTAATTAAATAATTTAAGAATTATTTAATTGTAGATAAGAGGGAATTTGTTGAATTAATTAAATAATTGGATTTATCTAATTAATGTGGATTTGATTTTTGGAAAGAGGATAATGATCTAATTAAATAATTAAAATTATTTAATTGTGAAAGAATAATAGAGGAATTTGATTTAATTAATTAAATAAAGAGAATTTATTTAATTAATGTCACAATTTTGTGATTTAGAAGAATTTGGTGAATTTAATTAAAAAATTAGATCATTTAATTAATGTTTGAAATGTAGGTGATTAGACAGATGACGAAATGCAAGTGATTCGACAACTTGGTCATTTTAGGGTGTCTACATTTTGCCCCTCTTTGATGCAGTGCAGTTTACAACGTTAATTCAAAGAAAATGATTGTTGAAGACATGGTACAATTTACTGATGCCCCAGTGTAGGTAGTTGCTCCAGCATAGTTAGTGTAGGGTGCCCCCTCAAGAGGAAAGATAGGGAAGCGACAGAAGAACTGTGTTGACGCTCGACTAGAAAATTTGTTGGAGATAGGCGAGGTTGAATAGAAGAAAGTGGAGATAGAAAAGAACATAAGAGAAAGACTATTGATTGATCTTTGCTGGAAAACTATATAAGGCAATGGAAAAATGGATGGTGTAAATGGATGAGCTTGTTACAACGGTTTCACAGTTGTATATAAAGAGCAATCCTTATTTTTGATATAGCACGTGGATAGTTCGCCACCAAGTTATAAAAGACCAAGGTACAGTAATATTTGAGTGTGTGGACGTTGACTCTGCAAGCAAGCGGTTTGAAATTAGATCCCTTAGACATAATATAACCTTGTTGGAACATGTGAATGAGCCATAGTCTTGGAACATAAAATAAACTTCAATACATGTAAATGCAAGAAGAATATTAATATGTAAGATGCTAGGTCGTAACACACACAAGACAAATACAATGCTAAGAAAGATGCTGAAGATCATTCCTCAAACACGGCACACAAAAGCAATGACTATGCCCCCAATCCATACTGCATCGCAACATACCAAGATTATAGATAAATCAAGGTAGCCTTAAATAGGTAATGGATAAAAGGAACAAAAAATAAACCAAAAAGCAAAGTGACTGACTTACAATATAAACATACAGCCAACATATTCTCTTGCCAAAGAGGTTGCTCAGGATAGATTGGATAGGAAAGATAATAGCCTTATCGTAGGAAATCTGTGTCCGTTAAAGGGGGCCATCTACCTAAAAAGACAATATCTTACTGTAGGAAATGCCACATGTCGCAGGAGACGCGTGTGTTGGTCTAAACAATGGAACATTCTACAGAAGACAAGCTTGTGGATCTGGTGCTTTGGTTAAGCGGTACTTAGCTGATGTTAGCAATCGGTATGTAAGATAGTAGATGACTCTGGAAGTAGGCCTCTTTGCTATAGGTTTGTTAAGGACTTTGTGCTTTGAAAGGATGCGCTAGCTTGCTGCTTGAGTTAGTCAAGTTGAGGCGAAATGGATTTTGATAAACGGAAGACTAGAAAGGTGACAGTGTTTGATGGATTGGGACAGGTGGAGAATGATGGATCGTGTGTGCCTGAGTATTGGATACATCCTTCGTATTCCAGACTGCCTACATACCCTATATCCACAGGATCAAGGCACACGACGATGAAAGATGAAAATGATAAATATGTAGTTCTGGATAGAGTGATGAGATGGGTCAAGGTGAAAGGGGGAGATCTTATGTACCTGAGTACTGGAAACTTCCTTCGTATTCTAGACTGCCTACATACCCATATCCATGGGATCAAGGTACCTTAAGATTGAGATGAGATAATATGTAGTTCTAGTTTATGTGATGATGTGGGAAAAGTGTTGAGAAGATAACATCCTTATCGTAGGAGCGATGTGTCCGTTAAAGGGTGTTATCTGCAGAAAGGAGAACGATTGAAGAGCGGCGAACCATAAACAAGGATCCATTCCTAGACCTAAGTTAAGGAAAGAGTTGCCCCCATTCCGGTAGAGGAATTTGTATGGATGACTGATGAAGAAGACTTAGAAAGTTGTGACCTAGGACCAGGCAGCGCAAACTGTTGACACAGATCAAGATGTGGGATGACGATGAGGGACATTGACAAATTTCCAAGCTATACTAGATAGGGAGATGGAAATGCAAACAAAGTCAATGGTTTTATTATGGATGGATGGATGAAGCGTGCTTTGTGCACTGGACATAGAGTGGATAGGACTCAATAGACAATGGATGCTGACTCTACACATAGCGCCTATTTGCCAGGTTTTCACTATGGTACTTATCCAAGGTGCTTGTTTACCAGGTTTTCACTAGAGGATGGATTTTTTTGTTTTTTTGCTTTTTTTTTTTTTGTGGAATACTCTGAGGATCAGGCATAGAACTTCTTGAGATGGACACTATTAAGTGGCTCATCTAGAGGAATGCCATTAGGTGTAGCTAAAGTATAAGCTCCTGATCCATATGCTGCTGTGACAATGAAGGGACCTAACCAGTTAGGCTCAAACTTGCCCTTCTCTTGATCTGCTTGATTTCTCTGATTTTCTTTTAGTACAAGATCACCAACTTGAAACCGTCTTTCTTTGATCTTTTTGTTGTAATTACACTGGAGGTAGTTTTGATAGACATGGAGGTGATTAAACGCTGCAAGGTACCTCTCATCTAGGAGTTCTAGCTCAGCTAATCTGGAAGTGCAATACTCCTCTCCGCCGATCAGGTCCTGCATGGATACTCTGAGGGATGGGATCTCAACCTCTATAGGTAAGATGGCTTTAGAGCCAAAGACCAAGGCATATGGTGTGGCACCAGTTGGTGTTCTGATACTAGTGTGGTAGGCCCTTAGGGCGGGATTGAGTTGCAAATGCCAATCACGACCAGCTTCATTGGCTATTTTCTTGAGTATTTTGAGAATGGTTTTATTAGAAGCCTCAGCTTGGCCATTACTCTGCGGATAGTAGGGAGTTGAAAAGTGATGTTGGATACTATATTGTGTGTATAAGGCACAGTCATCTTGATTCTTGAATGGTCTCCCATTATCAGTGACAATGGCTTGGGGAATACCATACCGACAAATGAGGTAGTTAAGGATAAACTTGGCTATTTGCTTGCCGGTGATATAGGTCATGGGAATGGCTTCTACCCACTTCGTAAAGGACTCAGTGGCAGTAATGATAAACTTGTGGCCATTGGAAGAGAAGGGGTGGATTTGTCCTATGAGGTTGAGACCCCATTGAGAAAAAGGCCATGGGGTAGTCACAGGTTGTAGTTCATGAGCTGGTGCGTGAATCAAATCACCATGCTGCTGGCATTGTAGACACTTCTTAGCAAACTGTGCAGCATCTTGCTCTATTGTAGGCCAGTAATAACCTGTTCTGAGTATCTTCTTAGCAAGATTAGGACCAGTAGAATGTGCACCACAGACACCTTCGTGTATGTCTCGTAAGGTAGCTTTGGCTTCTTTCGCGTTAAGACATCATAAGAGGATACCATCGAGACTCTGGCGATATAGTGTATCACCCAGAATGATGTAATGAGAGGATCGACAGATAAAGGTTTTGTGTTGGGTGGATGATAGGTCAGGGGGAAAGGTATTGTGTTTAAGGTATTCATAGATATCTTCATACCATGGGGAATTGGGACCAACAAGTTCACAGATGATTTCAGTAACTGGAACGTCAACAGTGGGTATCAACAATTGCTCGATCAAGAATTCACATTTCTGTGTATTTGCAGGCATGTCTATCAGTGACCCTACAGAAGCCATAGAATCCGCAGCTTTGTTATGCTCTCTTGGAATTTGCTCAAATGTGATGCTAGAAAAGTGTGGTTTGTAGGTGTCCACTAGTTGTTTGTAGGGGACCAACTTTTCATCTTTTGTTTGGTACTCATCTGTGACTTGGCGAATGACTAGTTGTGAGTCTCCATATACTTGTAATTCTGTGATGTCCCATTGAACTGCTATATTGAGACCGATAAGGAGTGCTTCATACTCGGCTATGTTGTTGGTGCAAGGGAATGCGAACTGATAGGACTTAGGAATATAGTCATTTTGAGGTGTGATGAACAAGATGCCGGCCCCTAATCCATGCTGTGTGTAGGAACCGTCAAAATATAACTTCCACATTATGGAGTTGGAAAGAGTGAATAGATTCTCATCTGGAAAGTCTGCTACCATAGGGTGTGTATCTGTCATAGGTGCTTCTGCTAGTTGATCTGCTAGGGCTTGTCCTTTGATTGCTTTGCGATCCATATACTCAATGTCGAACTCACTAAGGATCATGACCCATTTAGCTAGTCTACCTGTAAGAGTTGCTTTTGCTAGTAGATACTTCAAGGGATCAATTTTGGCTATCAGATTGGTGTGTTGGTTCAACATGTAATGCCGCAACTTTTGGGAGGCGAACACTACTGCTAAACAAGCTCTTTCCATTGGTGAATAATTGAGTTCATATCCCACCAAGGTTCTACTGATATAATAAATTGCATGCTCTTTTCCTATTTCATCATTTTGTGCTAGAAGGGCCCCTAAGGCCGAATTTGTAGTGGAGATGTATAATATCAAAGGTTTGTCCACAACTGGTGGAACCAATATAGGAGGTGTAGCTAGATACTCTTTGAGCTGATCAAATGCTACTTGACACTTATAATCCCATCGAAATGAGACATCCTTTCGGAGCAAGTGTTGAAATGGTTGACATTTATCTGCTAGCTGTGAGATGAAATGCCTAATGGACTGCAACCTTCCCTGAAGACTCCTTAATGCTTTAAGGTTCTTTGGTGGAGGCATCTCTACTATAGCTTTTACTTTTGCTGGATCTACTTTGATGCCTCTATGAGATACAATGTATCCCAACAACTTTCCTGATGTTACACTAAAGACACACTTCTTTGGATTGAGTCTTACTTGGTATTTCTCGAGCCTATCAAAGATCTATCCTAGAACCTGTATGTGATCTGCCCTAGAAGATTTAGCTAGTATGTCATCCACATAGTCCTCCATGATATGATGAAAGAGATCATGGAATATCACTGTCATTGCTCTCTGATAGGTTGCTCCTGCATTCTTTAGACCAAACGGCATGACACACCAACAATAATTGCCCCAAGGACAAGTAAAGGTTGTTTTATGTTGATCTTCCTCTGCTATCCTTATCTGATTGTATCCTGAGAATCCATCCATGAGAGAAAGCATCTTGTGACCTACTGTTAAGTCCACTATAATGTCAATGTTTGGTAGTGGAAAGTCGTCTTTAGGACATGCTTTGTTGAGATCTCTAAAATCATTACACATGCGGATGCGCCCATTAGGTTTGGACACAGGTGCAATGTTTGATACCCAATCTAAATAGTCAATGGGTCGTATGAACTTTGCATCTAATAACTTCTGTATTTCCACTTTTACCAAGAGAGCTATCTGTGGGTGCATCTTTCTCAACTTTTGCTTGACTGGTTTAACTTTCAGATCAATTGCGAGATAGTGAACAACTAGCTTGGGGTCTAGCCCTGGCATATCAACATAGGTCCATGCAAAGTTGATGGTTCTCTGTAAGAAGAATGTGTTAAGGTTCTTGTGCTCTGTTTCTGATAATGATGCTGCTAGGAATGTGGTCTTTGGATTTTGTTCTGTGCCTAGGTTTATCTCTGTAGAATCTTCCACCAGGAGTGCTGATTTCTCTTGGTACTTAGATGGTAGGGGAAGGTCAAATCCTCCATCCTCAGGTGCCACAGTTGGGTTTTCACCTTTGGATACGTCCTTTGTTTTTACTATTTTGTGATCGGGAGGTGCCACAGTGTGGTTTTCACCTAGAGATCTTTCTTTATTCTCACTTTTGCGACTGGAGGATTTGGCATTCTCACCAAAATAAGTTGTTGGCTCAAGTTCCATTACAAAACGTGCCTTATGATCGCCAAGAGGGATACCTTCCCAAAGTCCCATGAACTCAGCTAAAGCTTCGTCATTCTAAAATACATCTATCATGGGGGACCCTTGTTGGTCCCAATCGATAAGTTCAGCGTAAACAAGTGTGACATTCTGGGTGCTGGTGGTGGAAGTTAAGGATACGGAGGATAGCGTAAAAATGGAGGATTCTGTGAAGAGGTTGGTCATATGGAGGGAAGAGTCATCGATGATATCCTCTGTAGACATCGAATCGGTGGGAAAAGTGTTAGCTACCTTGTCGAGGATATACTCGATGTCCAAGGCGTGTGGTACCTTCTTACCAAATCCTAATCCCTTCTTGTCTAGCTTCTTTGTTACAACAATGGGTTCCATAGTTCCTTGATTCTGTTTCCCAAGGCCACCTTTGCCTTTATAGCCCATATTTTTTACTATCCTTAAGCCATTACCATATTGCTTGACTAGTATTGTGACTAGTTCTTTCTCCTTATAGAGCCAAGAAGAAATGTCCTCAATAGTTTCCTCTTCCAATAACCGTCTATGTTGGAATTGGGTTAGGAATGTTGGGGGAGGAATAGATGCTTTTTTGGTTACTTTGGCAATGGGTGGTTGGCCGTAAGATTTAGGAGATAAGGGCATCCGCCCTACACAACAAGATTTTGAGATATCGTAAGTGCCAAAGCCTATGTCTCGGATGCGAGCTGTGATTACAGGCAACGGATTGGGTTCACTTGTAGAGGCTAGAGTCAGCATTGCAGGGTCAACATATAATGGGGATTCAAGGGCTTTTTCATTGTTAGGCACCTGGTTGCAATTCTTATAACTGCCTTGCAAGACACGACAGAATTCAAAAGGATTGGGGTCTCCTGGGATAGTTATCTCCATACCATTATATGGGAACTTTAGCGACTGATAGTACATGGAGGGAATAGCTTTCATTGCATGGATCCATGAGCAGCCTAGGATAATGTTGTAAGGCAACTCAATATCAAGGACTTGGCACCTGGTTTCAAGCATGACAGGCCCCAGTTGTATAGGCAAGTGGATAACACCTTCGGAGTGACGTTCAACATCATCATACCCCTTGATTGTAATACTATGATCAGAGTTGACATGATCCTCAGAGTATCCCAATTGCTTAAGTAATTTTAAAGAATAGATGTTGAGACCAGCACCACCATCTATGAGTATGCTTTTGATTTTGCGCTTATGGATGAGAACCTCAATATGAAGGGCATCATTGTGACAAGGATCATGGGATGGGAGATCTTTCTCTGAGAAGACCACATTGTAGGGCGAAGCAATGTTACCTACTATCACTTGGGAATCCGCGACTGCTATGTTGTTAGGAACTGAAGACTCTTGGAGGGCTTTTTCTAGCACTACTCTATGTGCAAGTGATGACCGTAGGAGGTCCAAGATAGAGATTTGTGCTGGCATTTTCTTGAGATGTTCGACAAGATTATAATCAGATTGAGTCAGAAGACTGGGTGTAGGACCACGAATGGTGACACAACCATGACGAGTTGTAACAGTGCCATCCATAGAGTTGCCTTTGATTGTGAGGGTAGACACTCGACTCTCTTCAAAACGACCGACAATGGAATCAAAGGAAGTGGAAGCATGATTGATACCTTTACCTTTATCTGGAGGAGGTGGTGGACCATGGTGAGGGAATGGTTTCTTGTACATGTTGAGATCTTTGTTTGTGTATTGCGTCGATGGTTCATTCTCAAAAGTGATTTGGTTGCCGTCGATGAGATTTTGGATTCGGTGCTTGAGTTTCATGCACGATGCGGTTCTATGCCCTTTGCTCCTATGGAATTCACAATATTCATTTTCTCTATACTGCGCAGTTTTGTAAATAGGTTCACCATATGGGGGAGCATCCAGTAAGGTAATGAGCCCTTTGTGTAAAATCTATTGTAGGACCGACTCTATAGGCACTCCTAAGGGAGTGAATTGTCGTCATGGTAGGTAATCTTGTTGAGGTCGCTCCTATTGTCGTTGTTGTTGATTTTGATACGGTTGCCGCTGTTGTTGCTATTGTTGAGGTGGAGCTTGACTTGGTTTGGAGAGCTACAACAGTGTTTGCAAAGTTTGGACATGTTTAGAATCAACCACACCGTCGTTAACCACGTTTTTGTTTTTGTTCCAATTTTTGGGTTTATCATTCATTTGTTGATGAGGAGCATTGTCTTTTGTTTCTTTAAAGATTTTGACCACACCCTTAGCAATGAGGGCCTTCTCAATATTGATTCATTTGTATGTGATTTCGTCAAAGGTTGTAGCACTGAGAATTTGCAAGTGGAAACCTAACTCTTGGTTGAGGTTCTGCACAAATATGCTAACAAGCTGTTTCTCAGGAATCTTGAAAGGGAATTTGCTAGCCATTTGTCTCGACCGTTGAAGAAAAGAAATAAAAGTTTCCCCATTTTTTTGTTTGTTGTTGCATAGATCAGTCATGGAAATCTCATGCTCTGCTTTGTAAGAAAAGTGGGTGGCAAACTTCTCTGCTAGCTCATTGAAAGACTTGATACCCATGGGTAAGTGTGAGAACCATTCTATAGCTTGACCTCCGAGACTACAAGGAAAGAGACACATAAGATATGTGTCGTTATGTGAGACCTCGAAGCAAGAAAGATAGAATTCCCTGAGATGGTCTTTTGGGTCACCTTTTCCTTTGTATTTATCAAACTTAGTAATAGTAAAATTTTGAGGAAAAGAGATCATTGGTAATGACTGATCAAAAGGATAAGGACACACTTCCTCTAAAGAGAAGGTCTTCTTGGTGTGGCCAAACATAAGATCAGATAGCTATTGTTGAACTTCCGTGATTTTTAGCTCCATCATTGTGGGAGGGGTTGGTAACATCTCCTATTGTCCCAGAAATGGTTGGTGTTGCCCATACGGAAGATTGTATTGTAAGCCTTGAGCATTGGTAGTATAAGGGTCGTAAGATTGGTTGGGATCATACGTGTTGTACGTTTGGTTCAGATTGGGTTGGAATTGGAGATTTTGATTCGACAGAGGTGGAGGTGGCGCTAGGTAAGAATGTTGGCTTTGTGATGGTTGAAGAAAAGAATTGGGTGGAGGAAAGCTAAAGTGTGTTTGATTAGGTTGCAATGGCGGCACATAGCTTTGGGAAACTTGATGTTGGGAATGTTGAGAGTGGCTAGGCAATGTGTGAAAGAATTTTAGTGAGGATGAACATTGTGGAGGAGGGACATAGGTAGAAGTGATTTGTGACAGTTGAGGTGGCTTGATGATGAGCGTAGAAGAATGTTGTGGTTGGAATTGTATGACTGTAATTGGTTGAGAGACATGAAGGTGTGATGATATAGGAGGTGGTATTTGTTGAGACCCTTGTTGCATGGCTACATAATTGTTCCCCGGATTGTAATTTGGTGGGAAACCTATTCGTGATGGGGTAACCAAGATTCCACTTGCGATTGGTGTGGACACTTTAGGAGGTGGTTGCATATTCGATCGAGCTAAGGTGGCTTGCTTAGCTAACTCTGCTTGATGTTGGAGAGTTTCTTGTTGGTTTTTGTAGATCTCCATAGGAGTCAGAAGCGGTGATGCAGCCCTCTCTCCAGTTGGGTTTTGATAGAGGGGATTCCTATACCGCGAGCTCTGTTCCGGTAAAGGTGTGGTCACTGTTGACATGGTTTGAACTGCTTGTATGGTATCTTGGGTGTTGCTAGGCTCGCTAAGATTAGATAGATCAAAATCTTTGGGTAATTTAGCTCCTTGCTCTGCTAGCAAATGAAAGAAATGATCTTGGCTCTCACTAAGGATTTTGTCAATGGTGGCTATGGCCCTAGGATCTTGCATGAATTCATCAAGATCTTGCTCATCTTCTTGAGAGGATTGACCTATTTCAAAGTGTCGCTCTTCTTGAGATGGGGCTAGATCTGCAGTATAACCTTGTGGGACAAAATCCTGAGGCAAACCGGTGGTGTATTGGGGTGTACTTACCAACGGGACCCTACCTTCTTGGGAATTGCTTGGTTGGTTGATGTGCGGCATGTTTAGAGAATTGGTAGATCTTTCCGCAGGTGTTCTAGGAGTGACCTTGGGAGAAATGTTGAGACGACCCAACTGCGGTGTGTGAGGAGGTGACTTGCACTTCTTATGGACAACTTGCTTGGACTTCATAGTTTGCTGGAGTCTAGTGGTTACCATGGAATACACTAGGACAAAAGGTAATGCTGGGATTCTGCTTTGTGCTTTTGAGAAAAAGACAAACTCTTGATGCACAATGTACTGGTCCAAAGGTGCTATACTATTTGACCAGAGGTGCAGGACTGTGCAACCAAAAGCATGCTACTGTGATACTAAAGGCGATGGACTGAGCTACCAAGAGTGAGTTACTGCTATGCCAAAGGCGAGCTAAGGTTACCAAAAGTGAGCTATTGTACCACCAAGGGCGAGCTGCTGTAATACCAAAGGCGCTGAAGTAGTGTCTGATGCTTCTAAAAGGCAAAATTTTGATAGATTGGTTCTGTTTCTGATTGGATTTGTTTTGGCAAGAGAAAACACAACAAACAATGTTGGCACAAACAAGGGACTGACACAACAGATAGTGTATGTTCGAGGCTCAAAACAAGCCCAATGTTTCCACAGGTATAAGACAATTGCAATCAATAACAAGCACTTTTTATCCCTAGAGACAAGGTTTCATTGCAGTAGATCAACTCACAGCTTAATACTCCGTCGATAAAAATATCATTCCATAAAGGTGTCAGATATTTAGTATCTTTGCGAGAGACGATAGGTAGGGATATCTCACCCTCCCCTTGGAAAGCTCAAGTAGGTCACAAGAGCTTTATGGCCAAGGGAATACTATCTCTTCTCAAGGGAGCCAATGGTGAGTATCTTAAGGGCTTAAATCAATTCCCCTTGCACTGATGATTACCGCAATGTTTGGAGGTAGGTCGGGTGTCTCTATCTAGAATGGTTCTTAGTAACTTTGAGGGACCAATGCCTTACGAGTAATGCGACAAGCTACTAAAAGCTTTAACCAATCCTACTAAGAGTATCAAACACTTCGCTTAATGTGAAAATCATTTCCACAAAGAGCTAGTACACCTCTTTTTAGTTTGGCACCACAAGGTAAGGCTGACGTCGGTTAGGACTTGGCTTTCGCCTTATCTCTCTTATATAACGGTTCAAAGGAAAACTCCGCTTAGGGTTGTCCCTTTTGGATGAAGCACAATCCAAAAGCAGGCCCTTCTAAAGGAAGTACAGAAATGTAAGAACAAGCACGTCAAACAAAGGTTCAATTCTCCCGTTATAAGAAAAATAAGGTGCAACTAAATTAGGCACACACACATTTGTAGTTGTCAATTGTCCCTTACGAAATTGAAGTGTTTTGTCATTCATGTCTATTGTCCCTTAGAAAATTGAAGTGTTTTCGCATACATGTCCATTGTCCCTTAAGAAAAGTAGTATGTTCCTAAAACTTTAGATTGCCAAAAATGATTTGTTCAATTAACCCTTAAGAAGGCAATGTGTTTCTAAGACTTAGTGAGATAAATCAAAATTTCTTCAACGCTCGTCCTGCATGAACATGTTAGAAAACCTATTTGCTCTGTGTGAGTGATAAGAAGCTGCAACAAGTGATATTAGGTCCACACAAACTCAAAAGTTAGCAAGTGTTTGAAGTCATAGATTGAGAATAGGCCAATGAGTGGTCTTAAAAAATAAATCTTAGAAAATCTTTGAAAAAATATTACCACTGTGTAGAGGACAGAAAAATATCAACTTTCAAAAAAAACATCACCTAAATCTGAGTCCGTTTGTGAAAGTTATGCTTGGAAAGTCAAAAAGCTGTGACGAGACAAAGACATCAGTGAGAAAATTAATTTTCTGGAAAAATAGAGAATCTTGAGAAAAAATCAGTTTCACCACGATGTAGATCATGAAATTCTAGCCTATTTTTTAAAAAAAGTACTGAAATACGTGTCCGTATGACCAAGATAATGAGGTTTGAAAATCGCCTATTAGTTTAAAAAGCTCATTGAAGAGGGGTCTATCGTAGCCCCCTGTGTCTGGCTCTTGGTCATTGATGTGACCTGCTGCTGAGGGCTAAAAAGAAACTTTTATTTTAAAAAGAAATTAAATAAAATAAAGTTTTGCCCTTCCTCTTATAAAAAATAAAATCTTCTTTAAAAACTTTTCAAAAAGAAACATTTAAAATTGTTTTTTATAAAAATGAAAACCTCATGGAAAAGAAAGGTAAGGTACGTACCTTTTTTGTTGGCAGGTAGGTACCCTGCTGTGCATGGTAGTACGTACCTTTTGCTGCTCTTTTTTTTTTCTTTTGACTTTTTTTTTTTGGTTGCTTTTTTTTTTGGATTTTGCTTTTTTAAATTTATGAGTTGCTTTTTTATTTTTGTCTTTATTATTATTTTTTTTTGAAAACCAAAAAAAATTTTCGCAAATTTTTTTTTTGACCTTTGTACCTGTGTAATGACTGTACGGCTTCGAGTTGCGTGCCCAAGAAAAATTTTTTTACCAGATTTTTACTTTCACAAATAGGCCAAATTATATGTTTTTCTTCACCTCTCGACCTTTCTGGACGCAACCGTGATGTCCATTTTTGCCCAACAAGCTTCTTTTAAAAATTCTTTTTCGGATCTCTCCTAAAAAAAGTGTTAAAAACCTGTGAAATCAAACTAAAAATTCCACAAATTTATATTAGATCAGGACCAATGGGTCCCACCGGGCATGCCAGAATGTGTATGAGGAAAAATTGATTAAATCTAAACTAATAAAACCAAAAACCAATCACATAAAGCGAACCAATCTAAGTAAAAGCCATTATCATCAAATCAAAGTAAAAATGAAAGCTCTTACCAAAACTTGTATTGTTCCCTTTTGGAGAAGTGTGGATTGCTCAATAAAGTTGTGAAACCATAGCTACAACAAGCAAGTAGTGTGCTTAATGTGCTCAAAGATCAATGTTAAGAGATCATAAGGTTGCTCAATTGACGCGTTTTGTATGCTCAAAGCTCTGTTAAGTATGCCTGAGAATACGATTGAAGAGAGAGACTCAATGAAAGATATGAGGGGGGTTTATATAGGTTTCAATGAAGATCGATCAACGGTCCAGATAATTCAGAAGAATCAATGGAGGAGAATAGTTGAGGAACGTGCAACAAATAAGAAGAAGCCAAGTGTCTTGCTTTCTTTTGCATGAGAGGAGTTATCAAGAATAGAAGAATGAGTTAAAGCAATTAACAGAATGTAATGATCAGTTAAGTGATTTAAAACAAGAAGAAGAGATTTGCATGAGAATAAGAAGATATTTTTCTTTATTAAATATTAGAAATATTTAATTGCATGAGAAAGAAAGCTTGAGTTATATTAGAGATAACTCAAATTTAGAAGAAAAAGTAATTTAAAAAAATAATTGATTTATTTAATTTTAGAGCAGATATTATTGGAAGAAATAATTAAATAATTAGAATTATTTAATTTAGAAGATTTGAAAGCAAATTAAATAAATAAATTTATTTAATTGTTGTGCATGATTTTGGAAGAATGATTTTGATTTAATTAAATAATTTAAGAATTATTTAATTATAGATAAGAGGGAATTTGTTGAATTAATTAAATAATTGGATTTATCTAATTAATGTGGATTTGATTTTTGGAAAGAGGATAATGATCTAATTAAATAATTAAAATTATTTAATTGTGAAAGAATAATAGAGGAATTTGATTTAATTAATTAAATAAAGAGAATTTATTTAATTAATGTCACAATTTTGTGATTTAGAAGAATTTGGTGAAATTAATTAAATAATTAGATCATTTAATTAATGTTTGAAATGCAAGTGATTAGATAGATGACAAAATGCAAGTGATTCGATGACTTGGTCATTTTAGGGTGTCTACAACAAGGAGCTGAAGAGAAAAGATGAATGGAGTAAAGAATGCCAGGTGATATTACATGAAACTTTAGAGGCTCTCAAGCATAAAGACTCGACATTTGGGAAGCTTGCAAGCATCTGGAGAAGATGGTGATAATGGACGTGATCACAAGAAATACTATTGAATTTACTAATACACATTGTAGCCAAGAGTACCTGGATCATGTTGCTCAGATATACTTGAGGCTTAGCAGGGCTTAGGGTTGTTATCTTTGTTATTATTATGTTAATCCTTTTTAATTTTCAAAAAGACATTTTGAAGAGTTATGTCTCTTCATAAATATTTGTATATAAGTTGGACATATGATGATCAATTATCATCAGCAGTAGGAGATAATATGAGAAGTTCATAATATTTTAAAAGACCATGTTGCAAGTATTATATTAAAGAAGTTTTTAGAAGATCTCTGATTCTGTGGTTTTATACTGGCATCAATTGTTTGTTGAAATTATTTAGTTATTTGGTTGTCTCCAGTTCAGTATTTCCTTATTATTCAAATTGATATATCAAGTATATATTTAATTTGTCAATGCACATTTGTTGTATTTGTGTGACTTGATTAATTGGTTTCCTTAAAGAGGAATTAAAATCCTTCTGGTCAGTCACAGTAATATGGAAGTGTTGATTTGGATCATTAAGAAGAACCATATAATTAGGATTGTCATTCTGTCTCCAAGTTGATATTAACTATTGTTCTTGTATATTTCATTCAATTGGTTCCTTCAAGAAAGGATTAAATTTCCTTCTAGTGAATAACAAGAAACCTAATTGTGCCAGTTGGATTATTAAGAAGAGTTTGTCAATCATTTCCCTACACATTTATACAAGTTGTAAACCAAAGTATTGTGCCAAACAATTAGAGTTCTTGCCCAATATAAGCCACTGATCTTAGATTTTCATTTGACTCTGTTTACCCAACAAGGCACTGGTCTTAAAAACCCATCCATTAGTTGAGTATAGTTATAAAATTTACCTTGATATTGCTTATACAATTTATAGCAGTCATCTTTCAGATATTAGATATAGAACTAGTTAGCAAGCTTTCATCTATTCCACACCATTTGCCACTGTGGGTAGATCCATTAACTTAGTCAAAGCACTTACACTCATCTAACCTGCTTCAAATTTCAAGGTCCACCCACCTAGGTATAGTAGTGCCTAAAGTGCAGGGAGTCATCAACCCTATAGGTTAACTTTGTCATGTTAGTTTCAAAACGTTGCCAATCTAATCATAGAGTCTGGCATCCTCTTAGGATTTGTAACCTGCATTTTTTAGACCTAACACTTCTTATCTCATTTTTCTATTCAGATGTTGTGTAGCGTGTCCTCTTGCTTGATCACATTTGGTTAGCTTGCAGGATGGCCTATAAACACCCAAAAACATGAGAAAACACACCTTCGACTCTCTAGATTACCATTAATGTAAAGTGGGTGATTGAATTTGATGTTTTTAATGCAGTTGGTGGAGTTGTTGAGGTTTTCCCTCTCATTTTTCATCAAATCTAAGTTGTGAAGGATATAAATTAAAGATTAAAACTCTTTTCAAAGGTTGGTCTTTTGATAGTTTATTAGGCAACAAAAGTGTAGAGCTCTCTAGGGTTTCAAAGAACAAAAGTTCTAGTTCTCTAGTAGGGAATATAATGAGGTTATGAAAATATTCAAATTGGTTTCAAGAATTGACGTATGAACTTCTCTTTTTTTCTCATGTAATTTTTCAAGGAAATCCTAAGTTTCAACTAGGGTTTCCTCATGCCACACTTCATGGTATGATTGTAACCATTGATTAGATGAATAAAAAAAAATTGCAAAATATTATATGCTATGTGATGATCTCTTCCAGGTTGTATATGAATGATTTTATTCTTATAAAGGATTACTAATCATATTCCTCGATGGTTAGTGTTTTTTCTAAATTTAGGTATCCAGAAAGTGTGTGTTACCATTTCTATATTATCTTATCCTATGCTAATGTATGGAATCTGTAGCCCATTCTAATAGGCACTAGTCTAAAATGTCTAATCACCCACACCTCTTTTAAAAACTAAAACAAATATATCAAGTGTGAAGTAAATAGTGTTGAACACATGAAATACTGAGAGGGGGGGTGACTCAGTATTCCTTTAAACCATTCAAACATTGGACATCCAATCCATTTAACATATTTAATTGCATAAAATAAAATAAAGCATGAAGCATTTGAAAGCAATTCAAACCACATGAACACTAGGATTTTTACGTGGAAAACCCAAAACAGAAAAAACCACGATGAATATTACCTCACAATATATTATAATAAAGCAATCGGTTAAGGTTAATACAATTGGTGGACTCACTATCCAAGAATGCTCGCTGTAGGTGACTCACTGCCAAAGGACTTACTGTCCTGAAAGAGAGAGATAGAGGAAATAGTGGCTCACTACCAATTTTGAATTGTTACAATTGCATCTAACATATGCATGAAATGCAGTTCCAATGAAAGCTCAAAATATAGATACACAACTCTTCACACTGATTTGAAATATCACACTACTCTACTCTACATTTTCTTAATTCACATTCACAAGTTCTCATCGCATCACTCGGATCACACGTTTCATTTTTCATCATGAAACACTGAAAATAATGTTCTTTAAATATTTGCTTCACTCATAACATCAATTAGGTCAGCCTAATTGGATGTAATGTGCAAATTATGCAATATAGTACTTGTCGACCCCAACCCTTCACACACAACATGGACCTAAAATAGCTCCCATACAATGGATTAGAACATATTCATCTTCCGCAAATCACTCAACTTATTGGGTCAGCACCAATGAAGACCTAATTCAAAAATTTACCAATTGTACATTCACATCCTAATGTGCAAATCACCACAAATCATGAAAACTAGAATTTGCCATCTATTAACACCTATGAACATCTCTTTTGAACTGCAAAGCAAGAAACTTATCTGTGGAGGAGTGCAAACCCATTTGCTCACATGCTTTGTACCGGAGACAACTGTAAACTGTCAAGCCAAACTTTTGTCAATCACAACTTTCACACTGGAGATCACAAACAGATGAAATTCTAGAATTAGATACTCTTAACAACTAACAAACACATATTAGAACCACAGAGCTAGATCTTCAACAATGGATTAATGCAAACCAAATTACCAGAGCTTTGTAACTCAGAAATGCTAGAATTGACACTTAGCCAAATTTCATCATGATGTTCTTTACTGAATTGAACCTTCTTGAAAATTAGTCTTCTACAAAAGATCAAACCCTCTTGCAAAATTATTAATTATCCAAAATTATCTGTACCTTACCAAAATGCAATGTTGAACAATGTTGACATCAATGACAACATTGCAATTTATGACTGTATGCTCATGTTGCCAACAACAACATCAATGACATCTCATTCTTCCAACAATCTCCCTCTTTGTTATTGATGGCAACATGCCAAAACATTACTCCAAAATACTCTCCCCATTTGACATCAAGGGAAAAGGGTGTATATAGTAGTCTTTATTCACACTGGATCTCCCCCTATCAAGTATACTCATGTATAGTAAACTAAAAGTTTGAACTAACTCCCCTTGAGAAGCATATGTACAAACTAAAAAATTGAATTGAATCCCCCTAAGTCATGTACCAGAGCTAGAACCAAATATTTTGTCCTAAAAACTATTCTATATATTCTACATATATACAAAGAATTTGAATCTGAAATGTATAAAAAAGTAGAAAGTGTTATCACCTGGATGAAGTAGGTGCTTGTAACTTTTGTAACTGAGCCTGCCATCCATATTTTCCTTCATCCCAAGCTTGATTGGCTTCTTCAAGTATTTTGTATTGAGTTTCAAACTCCATCAGAAGCTCTTCTCCTTCTTCTGAAGTACTGGGTACATGATTTATTTGTGAAGTTTAGTTGCACTCAACAAAGCTCTGGAAACAATCACAAATTTGGGATTTTCCAAATCCCTTATTTCTCCAAACTACAAAATAATATTCTCTTTTTGGGCCTATAGTTGAAAGAATTTATTATGCAAATCTTCAATTGCATTCCTTATACTCCCATCAAGGTCAAGTGGTGGATCAGAGGCATCAGAGGCATTATTGATCTGGGACTCAATGGAGTCCATCTATTTCTTGATGCTCTATGTGGCTCTAGGCCACTTCATGCCAAATTGAAACAAAGCCTTTGCCTCACCTACAAAGTTTTTTGCATCCTTCAATTTTTCCTGGAACTTTTTATGTGCACTAGCACATTTCTCAATAATTTCCCTCAACCTCTTCTCATTTATTCTCTTTTCCACCTCATCTTCAATTTTTCCTTTAAGATCAGAGGCATAATCTTTAAAAGAGTCAATTAAAACTTTTAAATTTTCAATACCGGATAGAGAAGTATCAATGTTTGCACCTGGTATAATTTCTTGCAAAGTTTTCACAACGTTAACCATCATCACTTCACTCTCCTAGTGAGTCTCTATATCTTCTTTCTAGGTAGATGCATGAAATACATCTCCCAACTGTAGTTTCTAGAGAGGAGAGATTTTATCTAGATCTATGCTTCCTTGTTGCATTGGTAATTGGAGCACCTGTGATGAAACAACAGGTTGGAAGTCAAGATGTATACCCAATAAGTTCTTCAAATAGTCTTTAGAGGATCTAGAGGATTCCATAGCTTTCTCTTTCAAGTCTTTCTCCACATCTTCACCAGAGCTTTCTAGATTTTCTTCCTTATTCTCTACTTCTTCAAATGCATCTTTGTCTTTATCTTTCTCTTCATTATTTTCTTGTTCTTTATTCTTCTCTTCTTAAACCTTTGCTCCATCATCTTTCTTATTAGTATTCTCTACCTCTGCAGAGTTCTCAGTATTGCTTGGAGAATTGGCATCTAGTGCAAGAGGAGGAGTGGATGTATTTTCCTTTTCTATTTCCTCTCTGGTGGCTGTCTTGTTGATCATGATGTTAGTAATAAACAAACATAGAATAAAAGTTACACAACAACCTTTACTCATCTTGAAAGATACGAAGAATTCAAAGAATTCATGATCCCAAGTCTCCATGGATTAGTTCTTAATCAACTGACATTACTCAGTGGTTGATGTGTGTTGCTGTTTTCCATTTTGGGGCCTTATGTTTGTTCATCAGCATGATTCAGTCTCTATAAAGATGCTACACAAAAAGTTATCCACACAGGATATTTTCACAAATAGTGTGTCTATTCTCTAATCTTAGCATGATATTTATCAATTGTACATGCTTTAACTTCAAATATGCTATAAATCTTCAATTATCTACAAGATGTCTGCATATTTCATGTAATTTGCTTCTGATTATCTATTATTTGCAATTGTGATGGTGAACTATTCTGAAATTAAAAGAAATGTAAATGAATACTTCAAATTATGATGAATCTTCAGCTATTGAGCCACATACACACTTGATACAGTCATGAGAAAGAAGAAATCGAACCATATTTTCACCAGGATGTTCCACAGCTAGATATAGATGATGCAAACTTCAAAGGATGAGGAATGAAAACAATATATGCAGACTGATGAACACTCTAAGGGATGTAGCAAATCAAAGCATATATCAAGAGTTCAGACACAGATTACTTAGAATTTATGGTGATTTGTAATCAAAACAAGTCTTCATTTCCATTAAGTATGCGAAAATACGTATGCTTACAATAACTTTGAAATAGGCCCTGAATATTTCAGCAAACAAATTTCAATTAAGCTTTGAATGTCAAAAACAAAGCATCCCTGCACCTTTTATAGAATAAGGTGAGGGAGTGGTTACAAATGATCTACGATCAAGATTTGTCAATTAAGATCAATGGTACATATTTCTATATGACTTGGTCAACTTCATCTTGTGGCATAGGTTGCCAGCTGGCAACCATCTAGGTAGCTTATTTTTTGCTAAGTGCCTAATGTAGATATTCCTTTTATAGTGCATCTTCATCTACTCATCAGACTCCTCTTCTTTATCTTCATGATCATCATGATCATCACTTTCCATGTCTTCATCATCTTGATGAATATCACCTTGTATATGGACCTGCATGATTGTCTAGATATTTTCATATGCTTTTACTATTCTTTCAACTTCTCCACCATCCTGAGTTTTGGCTTTGCTGATGGCATGCTTATGTGCTTGGAATTTATCCCTGAGGGTTTCCAATTTATTTTTCCTACTGCTTAATGTTTCATTATAATTCTCCTCCTTGACCTTGATCCTCATAATCTTGTTCATTTCTTCTTCTGTCAGGTGGTTAAGAGGGTCATCAACCATTGGCTGGAAGTTATTATGTAGAGCTTTTATAGCAGAGTCTGCATATTGATTCTCAATCTTTCCTTCTACTTTTCCCTCTAAAGTCTCCAGGATTTCTGCTTCAAATGACATCATGTCATGCAATTTCATACTGATATCCTTTAATTTATTGTTGCATCTCTTCAATACATCATTTTCAAACTTGATGTCTTTATTCCAAATATCTACCAATGTGGCAGTGTTATTGTCCAATACCTGATGATTTATTAGAACCTAAGGATTTATCCTCTTTATTTTGTTCAAAACACTCAAGGCTTTCTCCAACTGGAACAACCTTCTCCCGGCCTCAATCTATAGTTTATCAACTTTTCTCCTTGAGATACCTAAATAATTCCACCTCTGCAAAGAGTCTTTCACTACTTCCTCAGCTCCTATGAGTGCGGACGACATCCACTTTCTCATAATCACTGACTCATGTTTCATTAGGTCTAATTTATTGACCTCTTCTTGAGAAATTGTAGTCAATGGGACTACCTGATCTAATATTGTGTTATCAAGGTCAATCAACCCTTTTATGTATGCATGTAGCTGGGCAATGTGCTCTTTATGCTGCTTATTCTTCTCCTTTTCTTTCTTCACCCTTTGGGTTAAAGAATCTATTATGTCCTTCCCCTCCTGACCTTCCTGGTCCTCATTAGCAAATCCTAAATCCACTGTGGTAATCTAGAATTCTTCCAGAGTGATCTTTCCTTTTTCTTTCTCAATGGTGGGGAGTGCTACCTGGGTGGTCCTTCTGCCCATAGCAGGATCTCTTCTTATGGCGGACGTTAATCTCGCCTTCCTCTTTGGCTTCATGATGGTTTCTGAAAATAATGTCGAAACATCAAATTCTTGAAGTTCAAAACTAGATTCCATACCTATTTCTTTCTTGAGCCATTGAGGTGTTTGGTCTCTAGATCCTTAGCGTCCATCATCATCATGTCTACCCTGATCTCTAGTATCTACATCTATTTTCATTGGAGAGGGTGACTTCCTTATTTCTTCCTCATGATGTTCATCTTGAGGGTGACCTTGTTCTACTTCTTCCTCCTGAGGAACTTCTTCTTGCAGTGGAGGATCTTGCGGTGCATCCACCTGATGATCATGTATTTGATCCTGCACTGCATCTTCTTTTGTTTCATCCACCTTGGTGATCTCCTCATCCTGAGGCATATTCGTATCTATGGATATCATGGTATCTAACTTAGGTGCATCTATCTGATCTTGAATCACATTTTGATCCGCACCTGATGAATCTACCTCTTGAGTTTTTAGGTCATCATGACCTGATGTATCTTTCTCACCTGAGGTTTCTTGAGTTCAAGGGGCATCATCATTTGATGTATCTTTATCTTTATCTCCCTTTTGCTGGACTTCTACTATTTTGGGCTCATCAAATAAATCCTGTTGTTGTTGGCCCATCTCTGGAGTGTTGTCTGTTGTCTCCGCCAGCTTGACTTCTTCAATATTTTGTACTTTATTAGGTGTCCCTGCTTGATGTTCAATACTTTCATCCTCCTTGTGCATTAGGTCTACCACCTCAAGGCTAGTCACTTGATCCACTAACTTATCCAACCCTATTTCTTGGGCTGCTCTCTCTGGATTATCTTCTTTTTCTTGCTCCGTCTGCTTCAGCTCTTCTAATATCACCCTCTGTGAGGATGGTGTTCCTTGTGGAGTCATGCGAGTATTTGAAGCGAGGGTCTCCATCTTCTGAGAGGCTACGTTCTCTACCACCTCGTCATCTGATAAGTCTACAGTCTCTTCCAGTGAGACGGGACCACCTTGAGTTGCTCTTGAGGCTTCTTTTAGTTTCTCTTCAACCTTCTTAGTTTTCAATTGAATTATGGTAGGAAGTGGCACATTATGTTGCAATTCTTTTCTAAATACTTCACTACCAGCTCCCCTTAACATTACAGGGTCATGTCTTATCTCACCCCTCATATGTGTTCTTGGTTTCTTAGGGGTGGATGCCATTAAGGATGCCTTCCTCTTCCTTTGAATATCATAGGATCATCATCTGAAAGCTCTTTAGTCACTGACTCCTTCTCAACAAGGACATCTTCTTCTTCATGTTGCCTTGAGGATTGGCCCACATCTTGTGTCTCTGTAGTATCTACAGCTACCCTCAAGATCTTTTTAGTCTTTTACTTATCCTTTGGAGGTGGTGCAGATGAGGTTGATGCATGTCCTGATGTGGATGCACCTTCAGCTGATACATCAATTCTTTCAATTATTACCCCCTTAGGATTATCATTAGTTTTCTTCTTTCCTTTGGGAGGTCCTTTGCTTTGTTTCTGAGGTGGCAACCTCTCTCCATTAGATTTCCTTTTCTCCACAAGGAAGTCGTCATATTCTTCATCTAAAATCTCTTTCCTTTTCTTTTTGTTATCTATTGTGACTACCACACCTCTCTTCTTCAGTGCATTAATTTGTTCCGTCACCCATGCCTGGGTCAACTGTAGCATTCCACCTGTAAATCTATCCAATGAAATATTCTCAAGCTGCGTTAGATCAGGAGTTGAAATGGTGTCATTGTACACCTTCTCTTCATACTCATTTGATAACAACCTATCGTCATCCTTCTTCAATTATGCAGGCACTGGAATGCAATCAAATGTCTTGATCTGGTTGAGGGTGAGCCTTTGATATTTCCTTCTTCTGACCTCGGCTTCATCCTCACAATCTATCTAGAAATCCTCCAAGTGCTTCTTGTGGATGGGTTGACTTGTAATCTTTTGCATTCTTCCATAGGGGTTGTATGATCTAGCCAATGGAAATGGCTGCAAGTTCATCATGTTCAGACCCGCTATGGCCTTCTTTATATTTCCAGAATCTGGGCACATGTACCACCCTATAGTTACTGGAAACAAAACTGGAGGAATCTTATTATTTTCTTTATATGTATCCAGTATGGTTGATACCTATCTTAGAAACTCCATCAGGATTACCCCATCAATAGGGTACTTGGGTAACATTAAGGGCTGGCCCTCAAAACCTTCTACTCTTATGTATGAGAATGTGGCAAACTGTATAAACTAGGCACCATGCCTGTATATAACTTCTTGAGCTTCCATGCTCAGTCTTTTAGTCCTATCCTCCTCCATTGTTCTAACCAGATGCATAGAAAATGCATCATTCACTAATTTGTAATCATGGAGATAATGTGTTCTCTGCAACTAAGGATAATGATCCCATATATGGGCATCATTCAAACTACCACCAATCTTCCTGACTGTAGTGAGTGCATCAAATGTACCTTTATATGCACATGAATATACAATATATGAGGTCATGTAAAATAAACATTCCAGGCCTCCCAAGTTCATTAGCTGTTCATCCAGGGCATCACTGATCATTTTAGCCCAAAGTGGTTTATTATCTATGTAAATGCACATTATGATAACCCCATACATCCAGTCCTTGAAGCTTCCAACATTAGGTTGGTCTGTCACTCTGCTGAGTAAGGCAATCATATATTGATATTCTTCATCAAAATCAAACTTGTACAAATGCACTGGTAATTTAGAGGAGGTAGTGTAAGAGTTGTTCCTAGCTCTCCATTGATACATCCTCTTTCTTGCAGCCTTTTTGTTGTTTATATATTCAGCTTCCAGCTTCCTCAGATCCATGCTAACTACCTTCTTCCCCAGTGGTAGATTAAATGTAGTTGCAATCCCTTTGATAGATAGATCTACATATACTCTGCCATGCTTTTCCACTCTCCTTGTCTGAGGGTTATAATTCCTGGCGCACTCAATTACCAACTCTGGAGTTTCCATAGCATAAGGAAATCCAGCTGCATGCCACATTCCTGACGCAAATATGTTGTCCAGCAGGGTATTATCTTTATCTTCTCTTGTCTTGGATGACCATGCCACCATATCTGTACTTCCCTGATGAGTATCCCCTAGGGTACCATATTTGAAATGTACTCCTTCTGGTTGAGCAAACATAGGTTTGATAAATTCTGCATCAGACTTGTTCTTCCTGACATCTACCATGGCTTCCTGCAATGAAAACGATTGGTCTTACGATACATTTATATTTATTCATATACAACATTATATGTTTACAGCATCATGCACATTATACTCATTAAGCTTTATTTCACCATGATATACCTACTTACAGTTGAACCTACTTGAATAACATCCTACCTGGACATGCAAAAAATGACAGCAGGGGTTTTTTTTAATTACTTACTTGATTATGTTTTTCCCATGTGCTAAACTGATGATTACTAAAAAGGGTTTAGATACCAGTGATGATCACGTGTTCCATTTTGATGTGGGTTGTATGCGTCAACAGGTAGCTCGTACAAGGGTTTGAATGTCTACACTGTAAACTCTCGTTTTATCGCAAGGTAAATGCAAAATGACGCTGGAAATTCACTTTTATCCTCATAATTAGGGCGAATTAGGGCAACACAAGGAAAATTTGATCATAACCATTGATCTTCTGTCATAAATCTACGGGCATTGCTAGGTGTTTAGATCATGTTTGCAATCAGCGGGAATCCACCTACTGCATTTATGGCATTTAATGTTGCGTGGCAAGATGAGGGGGTGATCTTCAGAAGATTAGGTGATATTTGGAATATGACCCCCTTGGTGTAATATTGGGTGATGTTGAAATATTGGGTGATATTTGGAACATCGGGTCATGTTTTAAGATCGGGTGATATTTGGGAACATGACCCCTTCAAAAGTAAAGTGACCCCCCTTTTGAAAGATCAGGATGATGTCACCATCATGCTATTGTAAAAGGACGGTCGCTAGAAATATACCTCCACGAGGTAGCAGGAATATGACGTCATCATCAGGGTGATTTTCTTGGATTATCAGGATTGGATGACGTTATCAGCATATTGGTTGTAGGGTGATATTCAGAATATCAGGTGATATTTAGAATATAACCCCCGCAAAATATATGAAGCTGACCGACGGGTAAATACCTCTATCACTTAAAATTGATGTTTGGATCTCCGGATAATTGATTATCGGGTGATATAATTGGATCGGGGTGATCTTTCTTAAGATGACTGATATTTGTAAATGACCCCCCTCAGAAAATCAAGTTTGACCAAGACTTTGACTTGTCATAACTCTCGTTCCCTAAGGAATATCAGGGTGATCCAAAAGGCAACCCTACATGAAATTTTGTACTCTTTTCAACCATGAGGTTATTAACATGAAATATTAATTTTGACTAACTGACCTCATCATGATGACTTACCCCATCTGCCTTATGCAGGATCACCTGCATGACTTACTTTTGCCAGACCGCTGAAAAAGTAGGAAAACAGAAGCCAAGCCAAGCAAAAAGTTGGGTCCCTGTTTTGTCAAGTCAAAATGGGGCGTGTTGTTTAACCACACAACAACTTGCCACCAAAGAAAACAACAAAATTCCAATGATTCAAGTGAGGTGAACACATTCATATATAGCATTCTAACTCTTTCTAAATATAAGCATCATAATCTTTCTGTATGACAAAGTTTTCATCACGGCAACAATGCTAACAAAGAATTAGGTGTGTGCAAATGATTAATTATCCTCATCTTGAAAGCAAGTTGAAAACATGAGTAACTGATGTTAAGCTACATAGTTTGGGAGCATCTCTCATAGCCAACCTAGATAGAGCCTTGCTGCTAGCAGGTGTCCATAGCCCTGGCAAGGTTATCTATACAATCCCCCTAAGTAGAGCCCCACTACCAGCAGGCGTCTATAGCCCCGATAGAGTTACTTAGATGGCCTAATTTTATTATATTTTTGATTTTTCAATATTTGATCTATATATATCTGATGTCATTATGTAAGCTCAGTGTGCAAGGTATGGTCACTTGCTGATTTAAGTTGGAGATTGTATTGGTAGCAAGGGAGTCCCTTTAGATTTTTCACTTAACACCTATACTTGTGTGTTCAACAAACCCAAGGCTGTTAGGTGAGTCATTGTGAAAAAATCACTTTGGTCAAGAAAAGGCACCCTGATGAAAAAAATATCACAGACCTGATCATAAGTACTTCTCAGAATAAGTCATAACCTATACATAAACATGTTCTCATCACTTCAATCCTAACAATTTAGTTATTCTCTGGGGTGATGAGATACATCATCTTGAATAACCAAAATAAAGACTCAACAGGCAAACAAAACAAAAACACAAAAAAACTGTACAAACAACTATACAAATATACACTATGGTACACATGACTGTCATGAAGCTAACTCAAGCTTGGAAATAATGTTTGAGGAATTGTCCATTAACTGGTAATGGAACATTCTCACCTATCAATTTTTTAAGCCTAAAAGTGTTGTTTCCTAATATCTCAGAAATTTGGAAGGGACCTATCCATAATTTGTCAAACTTACCATGGTCTCCTTTCTTCTCATGTGCTTTGTCCCACATCAAGACTAAATCGAATATCCTGAAGGCTTTAACCTTGGCTCTTTTGTCAAACCAGTGTTTGACAATAGCCTGATGTTTGGCAAATTGATCAATTGCCTGACTTCTTTTTTCTTCCAGGTGCCTCAATTGAAGCAACCTGACCTCTTGCTTATTGTCCATGCCTAGGTATTCTTGGGCAAACTGTAGTGTAGGAATCTTTAAGTTAATAGGGAGGATGGGATCCACCCCATATACTAAATGGTAAGGTGAGTTTCCTAATGCAGCCTTGTTCTGGTTCTGTCTACCCATAAGGCATACTTCAGAAGGGTATTCCACTCCCTAGGGTTCTTTTCTATTAACTTTCTTATGATGTTCAACAAATTTTTATTGGTGGATTATGCTAATCCATTCCCTGGGGATAATAGTTGGAGGAGAATTTCAGTATAATCCCATAATCAAAAGCCTAGCTTGACATTTTTGTTGATGCAAAAGCAGATCCATTATCACTTACCAGAGCATAGGGAACTCCATACCTGGTGACAATATTATTTTCCAGGAATCTGATGACATCTTCAGCATTGCAAGTCTTAGTGCTGACAGCTTCAGTCCACCTAGTATAATAGTCAGTAATCGTTAAGACATACCTATGGCCTGATGATGATGGAGGATTAATTGGCCCTATGAAGTCCATGCCCCACTGTGCAAATGGACGCATCTCCATCACTGGCTGCAAAGGTCGAGCAACATATCTTTCTTTGTTAGCAGCAACCTGAAATACATGGCAGCATTTAATATGTTCAGCAGTATCCTTAAAAATGGTGGGCCAATAGTATCTTGCCTTGAGGATAGTGTGAGTAGTGGCCAAGGGTGACCCATGTGTTGTTCCAAATTTATCATGCATTTTTGATAACACTCTATCTACTTCTGGCCTCTCTAGGCATCTTAGATATATTCTTTCATATTTTTTCTTGAAAAGGATCCCTCCTTTCATCATATACTTCTGTGACCTTATTTTTAGGGCTCTCCTTTGTGAAGCCTGCAGTCTTGGAGGACATCTTCCAGTAATCAGGATGTGCCTGTTGTCTGAGTACCACTCTCCATTGTCCTTTGCATTAATTACATACTGCTGACTCATGATATTGGGGTCAATCTTTGATATCATTTGGCTTAAAGCTTGTCCTCTTACTAGCTTCATGGGCATAATATCCATGTCATATTCTTATAGGACGGTGATCCACTTAGCCCTTTTTTCACCTGGCTCACTCTGCATTAAGAGCATCTTTACTGCTGCATCAGGCACCACAACAATAACTTTACGTCTCAATATATAGTCCCTGAACTTCTTTACTGCTCTGACCAAAGCAAGTGCTTACCTTTCAACATCCATATATCTTAGTTCAGCATCTTTGAAAGGGCAACTCATGAAAGCTATGGGCTTCTCTTCCTTCTCTTCATTTCTCTATGTTAGCACTGTTACAGAGGTATGCTCTGAAGTAAATGAATAAATGTAGAAGTCCCTGGTGTAGTCTGGACTGATTAGGACTGGAGCATCAGATATTGCCCTTTTGATGTCTTCAAAAGCTGCTCTAGCCTCTGGTGTCCACTCAATTTTTGCATCCTTCTTGATTATGGCATTTAAAGGTCTGACTATTTCAACAAAACCAGTGATAAACTTTCTAACAAAATTAATCTTACCAAAGTAAGATTTGAGCTCTTTCTTGCTTCCAGGAAGCTGTATTTTCATAATGGACTCTAGCCTGTCAGGATCAATGATAATTCCATTTTCAATTATTAGGTGGCCCAGTAGTTTTCCTGTTGTTACCCCAAATATGCATTTCTTGGGGTTCAAAGATATCCCATATTATTCACATTTTTTAAGCACATTTCTGAGATCTATTACATGGTTTCCTCTATCTTTAGAGAATACTGTTAAGTCATCCATGTATATGACTATACATTTTCCTATTAAGCCTCTAAAGGCTATGTCCATTGCTCGCTGGAATGTTGCTCCAACATTTATCAGGCCAAATGGCACGTGCCTATAGGTGAATATCCCCCACTTTGTGGTGAAGGCAGTTTTCAGTCTGTCTATCTTATCTACCATTACCTGGTTGTAGCATGAGAAACCATCTAGAAATGACATCATTTTGGCACCATTTACAATTTGTAGGACCTCATCTAAGGAAGGTAGAGGCTAATTATCCTTCTCAGATGCTTTGTTCAAATTCTTGAAGTCTACACATAGTCTGATGTCTCCATTCTTCTTTCTCATTGGAACCAGATTTGCTACCCAGGTGGAGTGTCTCATCGGAAATATGATCCTGGCATTTAACAGTTTCTTAACCTCCTAAAAAATAATTGGTTCCAACAAAGCATTGATAGGTCTTTGCTTCTGTCTAAAAGTTTTGGCATCGGGCTTGAGGGGAATGGTATGTTTGATGACTGATGTGTCATATGTCTTTAGCTCATCATAGGTCCAGGCAATGGCGTGTATGTAATCTTTTAGAGCCTAGGTGATTCCTTCTAATTCTTCTTCTGTGCAAACTTTTCCTATTAGGAAATTCTTCTTTTCATCATTCTGGCCAATGTTAACTTGTGAATATTGTCCTCCATCAACTTTTGGAATATCCTTCTATTTCAACATGTTATCCAGATCAAAGGCTCTCTCTAGCTCTATCATTCCTTTTGGAATCTTATTGCTAGGTAACTCTAAGATTTCATCCTCTTCCCATACATGATCTTCTACATTGTTCTCATCTATGATCTAAGCATCAAATATATCTCTATTAGAGATGAAGTCTAGGATATGTTGATCATCATCAAACACTTGGAGGTTGGTTACATTGTCAGGCACAGAAGGTACTGACACCAACTCTACTGAAAATCTTTTAAATCTTGAAATAGATAGTGGCTCCAAAGTACTAGCAGCCTGGGCTAAAGCATCAGTCCTATGGTTCTGTTCTCTAGGTACGTGGGTGATATTAAATGCATCAAAGGATTCTATCAAATCCCACACCCTATGTCTGTAATTAGATAGTTTTTTATAATTACAAGAGTAAATTCCTCTTACCTATCTCACTACTAATTCTGAGTCCCCATAGACAAGCAGAATTTTTACTTTCTTCTTAAGGGCAAACAGTATCCTATGGATTAAAGCTTCATACTCTGTTACATTGTTGGTGCATGAGAACTGTAGTCTGTATGCTGCCAAGTAGGATTTTCTTGATGGATCAACAAGATCTATCCCTACTCCAGCTCCTTGTTTGGACTTGGATCCATCAAATCTAAGGATCTATGGTTTGTCTTCAACTAAAGGCCTATTTGAACCTTCTTTTTTCTTTGTAGCTGTACTGTGAAGCTGAGGCCTCCTCTTTCTTTCTTTCATCAGGAGTTAAATCCTTTGGACTAGGTGATGTTTGTCTTTTCAGAAGATGTAAACACAAAGAATAGGTAGTCTCTGAGTGAGGTGCTTCATGTAACCTACACCAACCTTCAACCAAGACATCTTGTGGAGGCCTTTGCTATTGTGTCATCTTCTGGACCTCTTCTTTTAAAAATTCTTCAAAATTTAGACAGATTACTACCTCTGTCTTCATCAGATAATTCATAATCTGATTCAACTAAGCAATCACTCCCTTTGGTGATTTTCTTCTTTTTCTTAACATTACTCTGGTTGCATACCAATATCTCTTCTTTCGTCTGATCATGACTTTCATCTTGCTGTATAGCTTCCTCCGTTCCTGCAGGAAACAAACAACAATCTGTATCACTATCATTATCACTTTTTGATGAACTTACCTCTGATGATGATAATGATGATGATGATGATGCATCACTGCAGGCCTATTCTAACTCCAGCCTATCTATACAAGTTTCACAGGTCTTCTCAGAATGTGACTCATTATGCAACCTACACCAGCCATCCATTAGAATATCATTAACATGTATTTCTAACAACTGACATCGTTTTACTTCTCCAGACAAGTGCATCTCAAAATTCCTGAAATGATCCACCTCATTGTCATTCTCATTTTCAAGATTACCATTAGATTCTACAACTATTTTGATATCCTGAGGATCATCATGATGATGATGAACATCATACATCAGGATTTCTTCTATCTTGAGCATCTGAGGTCTTATGGAATAAACTCCAGGTTCTACATCTACATACATGATCTCATTAGTTTTGTTATACTCGGTGATCATGTGCTTCATTCTAGGTTCAGCGTCTATTCTTATCTGATTTGGTGTCCCCTTCTAGGGTAACCACATGTGACTGAAATCTGTGGACATGTATCCATCGAGGGTTTTAGACCAGTCTCTGCTAAGAAACATCCCATATGTATCAGGTATATCAACTACCTGAATGTCAATATAATATTGGATTTTGGGATCAGATGCGAGTTGCATGTGAATGTGCATTAATTCTCCTACTACGCTTACTTCCGTTTTGTCCAGTTGTGTGACTTTCTTCAAAGATTTAGTAGGATGCAGTCCTAAAACATTGCATATAGACAGGGGCATCACATTTATAGACGCTCCTGAATCTACCAAACAATTGTGCAGGTTTTTGCTGAACATCCTTATAGTCAGTAAGAACGGGGGTGACTCACTCTTATCCCTATATAAGGTCATGTGGGAGGTCTCTGCAACTTGAACAGTAGCTGGCACCTTGTGTTTAACATTAGGATCTCTAGCAACATGATCCTTACTACTAGACTGACCTGAGGGATGGCTATCCTCTTTGGAAGCAGGATCATCTAGAGATTTTATAAATGCTTTCTTGATGGCAGGGGTTTTGAGCAACTCTGACAAGGATAGGCTGATTTTGATCTTCTTCATTTCATCAGCCAGATATGTGACTAATTTGTCAAATTCATGAAGCAGACTAACAGTCTTAGGCACATTATTTTGAGTTGTTAAATACTGAGCATTCACCTTGGAAAAACTAGGGTTATTACTTGCTTTGGGATCTAGAGGTGTATTGAAATTATTCAGAGGCAAGGATGAGGTTAATGGACCAGAAGGTCTGTTGGCATTACTCCTCATATTGTAGTTATGCTTACCCTGATACTGTTGTTGGTAGGCATGCACTTCCTCATGTTCATTAGAAGGCTCATTTTCATCTTCAAAAGGGAAGACATAATTTGACTCAAAAGCCATGGCTGATTCCTCACATGCCAGAGTGTAATCCTGGTGATCATGGACTATTTACTGATAAGGATGATGAGTGTAACTCTCAAGCACTAAAGCTGAGTCATATCCACAAGGGACAAGTTCGTTTCCTTCTATATGAGGCTAATTTCCTGAAGTATTGGACACTTTAGTCTGAAAAATGCTAGCAGCAATTCAAAATTGAGGACAGTCTAACTCTGCATGTGCATTGGTGTTATGAATTCTGCACCAGTTAGTGAGAGTTGCCTCTATAAGGTTGACTCTAGTAGTCTATTTGGGCTCACCAGGAGGCTGGTTATCTAGGGGTGATGGCAATGAACCATTGTTTGGCCTAGTGTTCCACACTCTAGGCTGTCTCTAAGGATTGTTATTGCCATTATTGTTGTAGTTATTATTGTTATATCCCCTATCTAGATAATTTGGTCTATCATTGTTATAGCCTCTATTTTGATTAGGCCGAGAGTAGAAGTTTTGACTCCTCAAGTGAGTGATCTCAGTTGTAAGCTTTCTTAGTTGGGCTGATATTTCTTTGATCTCTTCCTTCTCTTCCTAAACCTTAGCCACTATGTTTTCTATCAAAGGCTTGAAAATAGAAGATCCATTGTTTTGATTGTTGGCAGACTGGTCTACAACCTGATGTGCTTGTATTTGTCTTGGATATTGCATCATCTGGCCATTTCCATTTAGAGGTGGCATGATACTCAAAGGAGGTATTTGCAAAGGTGCTGGCATGATAGCAGGAGGCATCATGGCTCCATTATGCTGTGGTTGAGCAGGATATCCTCGATAACCAGGAAGTGTGGGAAATGCTATGTTTGGTGTAGGAGTAGGAACTAGCTGCTGATTTACTTTGATAGTTCTTGAAAAGCTCCTATTAAAGTTGTGATTTCAAGGTGTGCTCTCCTGATGAACATGGATGTTAAAGGATCCAGGGCTGAATAATAAATGATCCTAGCAGTAGCGTCGGCTACAACATACGGGGTGACTAACTTGGATAACATTTTTTGGAACCTAGCATTGAAATTGGCAATAGGTTCTCCTTCAAACCGTTTGATTGTGGCAAATAGGTGATAGTTCATTGAAGGATCAATAGGTACTTTGAACCTATCAGTGAAAGCTTTTTCTAAAATAGCCCATGATCTGACAGAACCCTGACCAAGGCTAATATACCAGTTATGAGCTTCTTCCCCTAAGGAAAAAGGAAATAATTTGCATACAACGTCCTGATACTCTATTCTGGCTCTACAATAGGCTTCTTTTGAAAGTCCTAATATGATCATCCACATCCTGATATGGATGATATTTTGGACAAAGTTTGTCTGGATTCTTTGGCAAAGGATGATATGCCAAGAAAGTTAACGGTGACTCTGCTGCAAAGAATGACATTGCAACCAGAGGAGGCTGAGCTTGAGGTATGATTGGCTGAGGCTGAACTTGAGGCGTAACTAGTGATCCTGTAGGTGATTGTAAACCAATAGGAGTCACAGGAGGATGATCTAGTGATGCTCCTGAAGCACTAGAAT
The DNA here is from genome assembly GCA_027924645.1 of Cunninghamia lanceolata. Classification (NCBI taxonomy): domain Eukaryota; kingdom Viridiplantae; phylum Streptophyta; class Pinopsida; order Cupressales; family Cupressaceae; genus Cunninghamia; species Cunninghamia lanceolata. The sequence goes on along the minus strand of BSBN01001221.1, from coordinate 7,499,977 downwards.
CAGGAGTATGATGAATATCAATAGTTCTAGGTCTAAATCCTCTGATAGGCAATTCTTCAAATATTCTGGTGGATCGGGACCTAGTATTTATCTTGTGAGCTAGGATTTCTCAAATTTAAGGAAAATCAGCTGGTTGATTTAAAAATCAGTTGGAATTTACTAGCAAAGGTGATATTTATGGTTTGCAAGTGAAATTGACCGGATATTTACAGAATATTTGCACGAACAATACAAATATGAGGTGATATTGAGGTCTGGTGACACTTTCAACCGAATATTAGGTTTCTAAGGCTTATTACCTCAAAGCTTTGACAAATTTACCTGAAATTAACCTTATCTTTGCAAATTCATGATGATTTATCACAAAGCTTGCAATATTTATGGTTAATCCTGAAAACTTCACAAATGATTATCATGTACAAGCTTAAAACAACAAACCTTTGTGTATTATTTGAAATCTGGAGGTATTTCAGTGTTACCTTACTTCCTGCATCATCAAATTTGACTTACTGATGCTAATCTTCTGGTGGCCCTCCTTCTAGTGCAAATTTATGGTGGGAGCCGAGTATCCTAACCAACTAGACTACAACACACAATAGGTCTCTTCTTCAATATTCTCCTTTACTTCTTTGTAAGTCTGAGCAATTCCTTTTAATATTGGAGGAATATTATCCTAAGAATGTATAGTATCTGTTTCATGCTTATATTGAGTATCAATATTTTGGACCTCTTCTCTAGTAACAACTTCTAGAACAGAGTCCTATGAGAACATTCCATATTTCTAAGCAATGTCAAAAATTTTCTCAAATGTCTCTTTTTGCAATTTATCAAAATCATTTTTTTCTTTACTCATTAGGGTGGTTACCCTTTGTTTGACCCTAAATTTAGTTGAGAAAAGATGAGCCAATGTGGCTTAGTTCTCCATAGACAAAGAAATACCAACTTTTTCAGGAGCATATTCTTTTATCTTTCCCTCTTCCTGAATGGCTTCTTGTCTCCTGTCCAATAGGACATTCCAGAATTCTATAGGTATTTGATCTTCAATGTTTTTCATATCTACTTCTAATACGATAATATATTTCACAATAGCCTCAATAATGGTGGCCTTATCTACTTCATCAACCTCATTATAGAGGGCAACAGTCTCTCCTAGTGCTTCATGCTCCAACATGCTACTAAATAAAGCTTCCAATTTCATTGGTGAGTGAGGTCTTATTGGATTAGTTTGTTTTTCTATTTTTCTTTCATCTAGTGGCATTTTTTCTTTCTTTTTCTTTGGAGACACCTTCTTCTATTCTCTCATATGAATAACAAATTTATCTTTTTCATTTTCCAACTCTTCTTCACTATCAGTCTCAACCATCTAAGTTTTTCTTCTTTTAGCACTAGATTCACCTTGTGAAGCAATATTTCTCTTTTTTCAAATCAGTTGTGATTCTTTTTCCTCCTCTTCTTCTTCCTCTTCCATTATAGTTGCAATTGCATCTTTCTTTCTTACTACCTTAGTCTTTATTCTTTTCTTGGCAGGGGATGTAGGAGGAGTTCATATGGTGGTTTTCTTCTTTTCAGCCCTAGTAACCAGAGAATATTTCTCCTTTACCATAGGATCAGCAGTGGATTTCCTCTACTCTCTAATAGTAAGCATAGTCCTAGAGGACTTATAGATTGTAGGAGGGGTGGTAGCAGTTCTACCTAATCTTCTTGTACTCCATGAGCTCTTTGTAGTACTGCATTCTCCCTTGGCTTTTGCTCTAGCTTGTTGTACTTGCTCCTTGGGGATTCCCATTCTTTCCACATAGTCATCAAATATTCTCTCAACCTTCTTCCTTATAATAGGCTTTTTCTACTCCAAATGTACCTCCATGGATTTCTCTTCAAATGTGCCAAACCTAGCTTTGGATGTGTCCTTAGGGATTTTCAATAGAACATCAGCTAGACCATCAATTTCTTACTCACTAACTTCATATCCCATTGCATGAATCCATATTGACCTTGGTTCCATAGCTTCCATCATGCCTTCATCTATAGAAACTAGAAAGGTGATGTCACTTTGATATTTCTCTACCATTTTTGTGGGTATCCCCTCTAGGAGCTTTTTTGTATCTTCTTCTGGAACACTACAAAGAATGCAGTAAGAGCATCATCTTGTGCTTTAGCATCACCAAGACTTCTCATGAAGTCTACAATCTGATGTGCCATAGGTCTCCCTTGTATCCATCTTACATTTTGTGTTCTGGGAAGCTCTTGTAGGAAATAGAAGAGTAGACAAATAACAAGGGTTCCAATTTTGAATGGATACTTCTTCTCTTTTGTTTGCTTCAGATTATCTAATAGTTGTTGCCTTAATAACTCACAAAGATCATAATCTTCTCCTTTCTAAGCCATCTCATATGCCACATTGATTGCGTTGGCAGAAACTTAGTTTTCCCTATTAGTAAAATATAATTTATAATCTATGATCATCGCTACATATCTCACAACGGGATTCCAGATGGGATTTACAGTGAGAGATTTATTATCAGATGTTGCACTTGTCAACTCCATTACAATTTCATTTTTGATGGAGCAAAGACTCGTGACTTCTCTGATAACTTCCTTAGTTATCATTCCTAACATATCTAACCATAAAAACTTGTGATGAATTCTTCTTAGAGAAATCCTGACCCATTTGTCATCAAAGCAAAATTTTGGGAACCACTACCATACATCAAGCTTCTTTGCAACTAGGTTTTGATATTCAGGCTTTAGGGCAAAATCATCTCTAGTAAGTTCTTTTACCCAAATGTCTCCTAACTTTCTATGATTAAATTCTCCAATCTTTCCATGAATGTAAATCCTAATGTCCTCAGTTAGCAAAACCCCAAAAGGAATAGACAAAAATATACTTAGTGGGTCATCTTCGATTTATTTAGCAGGGTATTTATTGAACTTAGGTTGTGGTTTCTTGCTGACCTCTATGACCCTTGGAGTAGCCATTTGTAAAAGAAATCAAATGCTTCAGAAAAAAATTTCTCTGAGAAACTAAGGCTAACTAGAGAATACCTTTCCTTCACTTGCAGAAACTAGGGTTTGAATGCACTAAATCACAAAACACCTTAGTTTCTTCTTCACTACTTAGCTCTTGGTCTGGTCTTCTTCTCCACTTGAAAAATTGATTGCAAGATGAATTTTGATTAAATGCAATCACTTATAAAACCCCTTTTATAACCTAATTCGTCATAAATGCTTCATCCTGGATAAAGTTGTCACACTTTTCTCTGTATACACAGTCACTTTCAAATGCTCCACAAACTTTCATATTATGAGATTTCTACCAAAATTCTCTTTAACAGTTCAAGCATATTGACCTACACCATATATCCTTGTGTTGAAGCATCAGCACCTTTTATTTGGTTGGGGATGAAAGATTTTCATTAAAGCTCCCCCTGAGCCAAAGCTCTCAACTTAGTTTTCAGAGGAAAATTCTAGACCAGATGTAATTACATATATATCCTTAACCTCTATTTCTTCCTTCTTTCTCTAGATCTTTTCCATTTCCTTCTTTGTTTCTATAGGATCAATCTTTTGTACTAGTTCATTCCTTTCAACCGGTTTATCCTTCTTCATATTTTTAATTTTGTAAAACTTAGAAATGTGTCCAGGTCTATTGCAATTGTAGCATATAACATTCTGTGGACCAATATTCATTTCATTCATTCTAGATCTACAATGATTATCTTTATGCCCAAATCAATTGCATGTAAAACAGTAGCCTTTGAAAGATTGAACCAGTCTACCACTATTATAGTCATTCATCATTTGACTTCTGCATTCACTAGCTCTATGACCAAATCTCTTGCATGTAAAACGTTGACCACAGAAAGATGAAACATTCTGATTCATTCTTCTACATTCTATTGCCTTGTGTTCAAATTTATTTCAAGAATGACAAAAACTATTGAAATATGGGTATCTTTGTGCATTTGGTTGTCTAATCGGTGGTATTCTAGCTTCATTTCTTTGATTCTAGAGTTGTTTTCCATTGTTCTTATTTTAGCATTTGATGTCTGACCTTATTTTGAAATTTCACCCATTTTCAATTCCTAAACCCTCTTTATCATTAGGACCTTTCTAATTTGCAATAATTTCATCAAGCTTTGCAGTACTCATCTTGAATTTGTCCTCATGACTTCTTGCTTTCTCCAAATCATATCATAGATTCACAACTTCTTGTTCAAGCCTTATACATTCTTCAGATTTGCTTTTCACCATAGCATTAAGACATTGCTCAATTCTTTTATTTTCTTCAACTTGTATCTTTAGACTAGTAGCAGTTTCATTTGTTTGCTTCAATTGTTCATTGACTTCCTTATACCTATCTCTGAACTTCTTGATTTGCTCTTTCAAATTTTTTATGTATTTGTTTTCTCCCTTGACATCTTCCTTCAGATCTCTGGTACCAATTTTTGAACACCTAGAATACTAAGAGGGGGGGTGAATCAATATTCCTTTAAACCATTCAAACATTGAACATCTAATCAATTTAACATATTTAATTCCAACAAATGAAATAAAGCATGAAGTATTTAGAAGCAATTCAAACCACATGAACACTAGGATTTTTATGTGGAAAACCCAAAATAGGAAAAACCACAGTGAGTATTAGCTCACAATATATTATAATAAAGCAACAAGTTAAGGTTGATACAATTCGTGGACTCACTATCCAAGAATGCTCATTGTAGGTGGCTCATTGCCAAAGGACTCACTATCCTGAAAGAGAGAGATAGAAGAAATAGTGGCTCACTGCCAATTTTGAACTATTACAATTGCATCTGACATATGCATGAAATACAATTCCAATGAAAGCTCAAAATATAGATAAAAAACTCTTCACACTGATCTAAAATATCACACTACTCTACTCTACATTTTCTTAATTCACATTCACAAGCACTCGTTGCATCACTCAGATCACACATTTAATTCTTCATCATGAAACACTAAAAATAAACTTCTTTAAATATTTGCTTCACCCATAACATCAATTAGGTCAGCCTAATTGGATGTAACATGCAAAATATGCAATATAGGACTTTTTGGCCCCAAACCTTCACACATAGTATGGACCTAAAATAGCTCCCATATAATGGATCAGGACATATTCATCTTTCGTAAATCACTCAACTGATTGGGTTTGGACCAATGAAGATCTAATTCAAAAATTTACCAAATGTACCTTCACATCCTAATGTGTAGACCACCACAAATCATGAAAACTAGAATATGCCATCTATTGACACCTATGAACATCTCTTTTAAACCGCAAAGGAAGAAACCTATCCATGGAGGAGTGTGAATCCATTTGCTCACATGCTCTATATTAGAGACAATTGTAAATTGTTAGGCCAAACTTCTGTCAATCACAACTTTCACACTAGAGATCATAAATAGATGAAAATTTGAAATTAGATACTCCTAATAACTAAAAAACACATATTAGAACCCCAGAGCTAGATCTTCAACAACAGATCAGTGCAGACCAAATTACCAAAGCTCTGTAACTCAGAAATGCCAGAACTGACACTTAGCCAAATTTCATCATGAGGTTCTTTACTGGATCAAACCTTCTTGCAAATTAGTCTTCTATAGAAGATCAAACCCTCTTGCTTATCAATTATCCAAAATGATTTGCACCTTACCAAAATGTAATGTTGAACAATGTTGACATCAATGACAAAACTGCAATGTACGACTGTATGCTCATGTTTCCAACAACAACATCAATGACATCTCCTCATTCTTCCAATAAATAGTTACTACTATATGCATTGTTGTGGTTGTGTTGTAACCAAGAAATATTGTTAGTGAATATTCAAAGTACCAATTTTAAAAACCAAACATGCATTCTAGCACCTTCCATTATTTCTAGAGTCCTTTTCATTAGCTTAAATAGAGGTTTTAGTGTAGCAAACTTTTCTTAATCTAGTGTTTGTATTTAGGGATTAAAACAAGTTGGGTATGTTACAAAGATATGAGCCTAAAAACCTTCCATTTTTGTTAGTCCTTTTTAAGGGATGCCTCTTAGAACACCCTCCTTGGCTTAGTTGAGCCAAAAGCAAAGGGGAGATTACCTATTCCCAATCATTGACCCTTAATCATCCTTAACCTATCGATGAACCTCTTTTATATCTCTTTGATGACATCCCTATCCTTGAATATTGGAGAATGTTCTAGGGATTAGGTAAGCTATTTTGGGACCCAATAGGAGGCACTCAAAGATGCTCTAGTCTTAATAATCCCAGATTACTCTAAGCGTTTCTAACTCTTTTCTTTTTCCTCACTCTACACCATAGATGTTGTCGTATTTTAGAAAACAAGGATGGGTATGAGCAACTTGTTGCATTTTTTAGTAAATCATTGCAAGTTGCTGAAATAAAATATTCGACATTGGAAAAACATGCACATGCCTTAGTCAAATATGTCAAAAACTTCAATTCATACCTCATGGGTGAAAAAACCATTTCATATATGCCACATATAGCTATAAATGATATTTTTGCACATCAAGAAGCCTCCTGTAGAAGGTATAGATGGAACAATAGGATCCAAGAATATGATATAGAGGTGCAAGTCACTAAATTGGTTTAGGGTTAAGGCTTGGCCAAGTTGATGGTAGATGCAAACTTAGATGTAGTAGAGGTAAATGAAATAAGTTTAACTCATGTTGTTAGCCTGTGTCATCTAGTTGATAACCTATGGTATAGGTATGCCATCTTTTATCTTGAGAACATGTGTTTCCTGCTAGGGATAAATTAAAATTAGCAAAGGACACTCAAACTACAGTCCCAAAGGTATGTGTTGATTCAAAGTGATTTAATGTGGAGGAATCATGAAGGGTTGTTACTCAAGTGCTTAGATCAAGATCAATAAATGAAGGTAATTGAAGAATATCATCAAGGTATATGTGGAGGACATCTTCATCTGAAAACTATAGTACATAAGATCATCATAGTAGGGTATTGGTGGCTAACTTTATTTAAAGATGTTCCTAGAAAATTCAAAAAATGTGATGTATGACAAATAGTTTTAGGTAACTTAAAGTTTGAAGGAGCCCTTCATCTCATTACAATTATAGTTGAGGCTTCATTTCAGTAGTGGGGGATTGATTTCATAGGATAAATTCAAGAAAAATCTAGTAACGAGTATAAGAGGCTCATTGTGGCAACCGACTACTTCACCAAGTGGGTTGAGGCTTTTCCAACCCTAAATGCTGCATCAAAGGTGGTGGTAGAGTTCTTCACAAACAAAATCATAACCAGGTTTGGTGTACAATATAGAATTATTATTGATAATGCCATGTGTTTTAGATCCTAGGATATATTGAATATGTGTTCTAAGTATGTGATTAATCTAATCCACTCATCTCTATACCATCCCCAAATAAATAGACAAGTTGAATCCAACAATAAGAGCCTCGTGAAAATCATAAAAATAACCCTAGCTATGAAAAAGAAGAGATGAGATGATAAGTTAAAACATGTAGTTTTGGTTGATAAGATAACATTCAAGAAGGCTGCTGACAGGACTCCATTTAAATTAGTGTATGGAATTGAAGCTAAATGCCAATCACCCTTGAATCACTTGTGTATAAAATATTGCAACAAATTGGGGAATGTGAAGATGATGCCATCTTCATGAGGAAACATGAGTTGACTGAGCTTGATGAGGCTAAGAGGGATGCACATGAAAATAATTTATTATAGTAATAGAAGGTCAAACATTTGTTTGACAAAAGGGTAGTTAAAATGTGTTTCTAAATTGGTGACCTAGTCCTCATGTGGAACTCTAGGTTAGAAGACAAGGGAAAACATGGAATGTTTGAAGCCTTATGAGCTGGTCCATATCAGATTATGGAAAGGTGCAGCCAAGACACATTTTACCTCAAGGGTCTAGATGAATCTATGGAGATGCCAATTCATGGCCAATATTGGAAGCATTATTTCTCTTGATTAGTGAGGTACTTTTTTACTTGTCTATTTCCCCTTCTAGTTTTGCCTCATGTATATACGTTTGTGTTTTTTCCCTATTCCCCATTTTTGTGGTCTACCCTTGGAGAGTCTTCTAGATTCTTGATGTGCTTATTAGACACATGCCCCCAATTAGAGCCAACATTGGCACGTGCTTCAAATTTTTCAAAAAATCCTGAGTCTTGTGCCCCCATTGTTGCCTTGGATTTGTTTAACCATCACTAATAACTGACCTAAGAGATCTTCAATGGGTTATACCTTTGTCAATATTTTCCTTGGATGTGGTCCTTTTCTTCTCTCATGTCTTTAGTATGTGTTTCTATGTCCAAACATTCAAAATTTTTGAAGTATAGGTCATTTTGTGGTGTTTTCTTGCTTTGAAAACTATCTATGTGTTGAAGTTTTCAGGTGGTTTGTAGGTTCATGAACTTGCCAAACACTTGAAAAAATTTGTGATTAAGCCTTTCAAGAGGTTCATGAATCAACAAACCTACTAAAAGGCTCACTATTTTTCAATTCATCTGAAGGCCCGAAGGAAAAAGAGAATGTGGCTTTCATCAAGTTCGCAAGTTTGTGAACTTGTCGAAAAGCTGAAGTGGTTTATTGGTTCATGGTTCCCCAAAATGTTGAAAGAGAACAAAGTCAAGGAGAGAGAAAAAAGAAGAGAACAGAGTGAGAAATAAAGTGGATATCAGTAAGTTTTCAAGTTCACAAACTCATTGAAAAGTTGAAGAAGATTTGCCAGTTTCCAAAATGCCTGAAAAGCCAAAGTGGTAATGAAGACAAACTTTTTGGCAGGTTCATGAGTTCATGAACTTGATGAAAAAGGATCAAGAGATAAATATTTTAGCAAGTTCATGAGTTCAAAAACTCAACAAAACATCAAAAGAAGGAAGAAAGATAAGAAAGAAGAAGAAAATTAGCAAGGAAGAAATGTTTTGGCATTTTGGCAAATTCACAAATTGGTGAACCTACTGAAAAGGTTTATAGGTTCTCAAAATGCCCAAAAGAATGAAAAGAAAGAACAAGGAAAAAGAAAACAAATAGGCCTTCTGAATGGTTAGTGCATTTGAACTCACTGAACTACTAAAAGGCAAACAAAAATCAAAGGAAAGTTTAAAATTTTCAAATATGTTGAGGATAAAAGGAAAAGGCCACCAAAGTAAAAGTAGCTCATCACAATGCAACGTAGGCACGCATTCAAATTCCCCAACCACCTTAATAACTTCTAGGAACTCCATGAATGTGGTAGGTGATTCTTAACTACCTATTGTACCTATGCACATCCATGCCATTCATTATAGGAAGAAAGATTTCAAGCACAAATCTTATTCAATGTAGATTAGGCTGGACCAATAAAGATATATATTGGCTTGTTACTAATTTTAGAGGGGGGATCATTCTTTTTAGTTTCTAGGTGCCATAAGTTTAGAAAACTCTGTAGGACTTAAAAAATGCTAGTTCCAGTTCTTCAGGAGGTAATGATATGAAGTGTATGAATATTGTGAATATATAATTAGATATTAGTTTTGAACATCTCCATTGTTGTATGTATTTTTTTAGGGAATCCCTAAGCCAAAGCCAAGGTTTCCTCTTGCCATGTTTATGGTATGAATATAATCATAGATCTGATGAATGTGACAAGTTCTTAAAACATTACAGGCTGTGTAATGATAATTTTTGTATTATGTGTGGATAAATGCAATACAAGAAAGGATTACTAAGTATATTCATTGTCTGATATCAAATTTCATGCATCTAGGTATTTAGGTAGGCACTCATATGTGTCTAAATTATTATTTTCCTTTGATAAATTGAAGACTCTGTAGCCCATTGGATATGCATCAATCTAGGAAGCATTGATCACCCACACCTTTTTAATTAAACAATATTAGTCAACTATAGAGTAGGAATAGGTCCTAGAGTCTATATGCATCTTTTGGTTCTGCACTTTAACCAAGGAATATCTTTAGCAAGCCAACCAAGGTCTAATATTACTGAACCAAACATGCATACCTACATTGTGCATTGTTTCAATGATGCCCTTATCATCTTACTAAGAGTTTAATAGTGAGATAGTTTAGATTTTGATATAGTGACAACCTTTGGGGTAAAAAATACAATCTAGGTATTATTGTTGTGTTATTATTTCATATTTTTGTGTTGCAATCAATCCCTATTGAGGGATACCTCTAAGAACACCCTACCAATTCTATCTGAGGTTAAAGTGAAGAGGAGATTACCTACTCCTAGCAATTGGCCCTTAATCATACTCAACATGTTGATGAGGTTGTTTCCTATCTCCTTGATGACACCCTAGGCCTAGAAGATTAGGAAATACTCTAGGGTTTTAGGTTAGCTATTTTGGGAACCAACATATTCTATTAAATACATGTGAAGAAACTATTGACCTATTTTTCTCTTCTGAAAGTCAAATAGTTCAACCTATAAATCTTGTTGAAACGTAAACCTGAACACTTAAAATCCTTCAAATCTTAGTGTTTTCCTTCTAAAAATCCCTAAAAATTCATCAAGAGAATCCTTGCAAAAAACCAAAAAAATTTGATGCCTTTACCTTAATTTTTGCCCCCTTTTGGCCTTTATCGGCAAATTTTTAGATTCTTGAACTAACACAAAAATGGCCAAGGCATGAAGCTTCCCTTTCCCTTTGTTGACAAATTTTTTTAAAAAAAAACTCTTCACCAAGTTCAAAATTTCATGAGTTCTCCGACCCAACATTTTGTTGATAAAGGGGTAGAAGGGAGCTGACTTCTTCAAATTTGTCTAAGGCATGAGAAGGCAAAGGAATACTTTATTGGTGATTTTCCCAAATGGTGAACTCAAGAAGAGTTCTAAGTTTTAAACATTCACTGATTGGGCAAAGTCTTGACAAAAGGAAAGAAAAGGGAAGGATTTGTGAAATCGACTAAGTCAAAAATATGCAAGAAAGGAGAAACAAAGCAACGTTCAAAGTTTGAACATTTTTCTGATAAGGCAAAACACAACCAAGAATGGTTCAAAAAAAGATGATTTTTCTGACAAGGCAAAATAGAGTGAAAAGATGAGCCAAAAGAGTTTGAGAAAATATAGTTTTGTCAATAAGGCAAAAGTGATGTGAAAGAGACAAAGCAAGGATAGTTCATAAAAATGGATTTTTGCTGATAAGGGCAAAAATAGAAGAAACAACCATAGTTTAGAAAATGACAAAGTTTTCAACTAAAGATAAAAGCATGTAGGAAGCAAGATACAATGGTTTGTAATAAGCAAATTTTGATGATAGGGCAAAATATAGGCTATAAACATGTAGAAATAAGTGAAATAGAGAATTGTAATGTATTGTATACTTTAAATAGCTGAATGTAGATATTTAAAGTGTTGTAAAAGCTCTATGTAAAAGGATTTTGGAGGGAAAATCTATTTGATTTTCCTCATCCACCATTAATGCAGATCTAATCGTCTCAACTACCCCTTTCTAGATATTTTGAATTTATGATTGTAGGTGATGAATCAGCTGTTTGCATTAAAGGAAAAATATCTTTCAACTACTCCATGATCCAAGAGATTGTCTATATTAAATTCTTGTAGGCAGACATTCCCTTTGTAGGGATATTTTCTGATAGGCCCATGGGGTGAATTTATTGAGAAATGACTGAGGCTATTGTAATCAAATACTATATATGTATAATTTTAAGATGTAATGATAGTTGGAAAATAGTGGGATACTTTACATTCTTTTGTATTCCAAACAAAGCCCTCCTCTACTGTAACCATGCCTTTTTATTGAAATACACACTATGTTTTACCTTCTCTTATTGTTTTAGTTCTTCTAATATAGGATTGGTTGTTTGTGAATATTATTTCCTCTCAACCTTGTTCTTTTCTTTACCTCTGCTAAGAATTTGCTAGATTTGTGTGAGTTATCAGTTGTATCTCTTTATCTTGTGCATTTTCACTTTTGTGAGACTATTATATTCAAACCTGGTGCACCACCTCCATTAATTTCTAGTTTTATCCCTCTTCCTCTTTTCATCAATGGTGGATAGATTAGGTTTAGTCTTAGGAATAGCTGAATCTCCCATTCAACAAAGGAACTAACCTCTCTCTAGAGATTTGACCTCCTTGCAGGGTCCCACACCTGGAGGTCATCTCAATGTTTCATTGGATTGTTGAAGACCATTAAACCTCTCCAAAACAAGGTGCAAATCCAAGTGACAACAATTTCTGAAATGCCCAGTGGGATTGTGAGCAATCTAAATCAAAGGATCAAGCTAAGAATCTTGTGTTCTTCTCAATATTCTACACTTCGATAGGCATTTCATGTACCTGGTGACTCTACAAGCTTTTGGTTCTGATCAGTGCAACCTTTCATGCCTGTGTAAACAAGGGCTTCTTTAAGAGGTAACTATTAATTTACTAAATTACCTTTTGTTGCTTCAAGGAGAAGGTCTAGGCTATCTAGGTCTCTTGTGAGAAGGAATAGTAGCCCTGTTTTAGCTCATCCAAGAGCTAAATATACACCTCTCCTATTAGGTTTCAATACACTAGAATAAGCTTGCACATACCTAGATTGAATTTGAATTTTCCTAGGATGACAAGAAATTTGCCTTTTGTGACCTTCAATGGAGACAATCCTTTAGCTTTGGCTGCATATAATGACATACCAGTTGTAGCCCTTAAAATTATTTCATCCTTTACGAGTGATGGTTCTACAACCCTTGTTGAGCACATCAAAGATATATCCAACGTGTGTTTAGTCCATCACATTCAGCATGAAGATGTTGTAGTTCGGCTCATGGTCTCATCTTTCAAAGGGAGAGATCTTCAAAGGTTTAGGAGCTTAACCCTTAAATCAATACATGACTGGGATGAGTTGGGAGAAGCCCTCTACAAGTAGTTTGGGGAGAGGGCAGATAATGTTTCATTGCTAGAACAACTGACAACAATCAAGAGAGCTCCAAGTGAGATGCTGGTAGATTTCAACTTCAAATTCTGAAGGACGTCTAAGAGAGTTTCAAATCTCCTCATGCCATCTCCACAAGGTGCTTTTTTATATTTTTTAAGAGCTTTAAATTCTGATATTGTAGTAATGATGCAATCTATGGGTGCTGAAACCCTACCTGATGCTTATGAGACAACTTTAAAAGCTGAAAACTATCTAATACAAGTTAGGAAAATTGCTCCTAGATCCCCTGTACCCCTTTTTCTAGAGCTGCCTTCATCATCTCAGCAACCCATTATTGCTCCCATCCTAGAGTCTAAAGCTTCCACTTCTCTTTCTCAAGAAGAGATTGACCTTAAAACCCTAATGGCTAATTTGACCAACAAGGTAAATAGCATTGCTATTCAAACTACCCCCAAACCCCAAACCCCATCAGAATTATAATCAGGGGCAGTCACCCAACCAAAATTGGAATCAAGGTTACAATCCCAATAGAAACCAAAACTAGAATTAGGGTTACCAAAAAAATAGATATCAAAACCCTAACCTTGCTCAACCTTTGCAAATAGTCTTACCTATACAATAGATTCCAACTGTGAATATAGTTAGGTCTTTAGTCCCTACTCAAGATAATCTATCCCAAGAGTCAGATTGGTGCTACTTCTGTAATCAACCTCATAATTAGTCCAATTGAGTTTTTGGAGCACAAGAAAGAGCTTTAATGGTGCATAATTTTCATACCCATAGACATCAATATAAGAGGTAGCAAATAACAACCTTGAGGTATCAAATGAGGCTACCTCTGATGCCAATATGATGCTATGGATGTTAGAGGACTTTTGTCATGTCAATTAGCCCATAGATAGTGTTGTTATGCCCATTGTAGACAACATCAGATAAAAAAGAGGCAGTTGGAGGCTAGCCCCATGCCTACTATGTTACAAAAGGAGCCTGTTTCAAAGGATAAAGTGGCCAGTTCCACAGATCCAATTTAGAGAAGTAAATTTGCTGCTACAAAAGAAATTCCATTAGGCTCAAAGGTTCCTGAACAAGCTATAGATCAACCAAAGAAGGGGACATGGAACCCCTCAATGCATAAGGCAGCCCCTATTCCCCTAAATATTGTGGAACTGATAAAAAATGAATATAAATGTCTCAATATGGGAAGTGATGTCAATCCCCTCTCAAAGGGATTTGTTACAAGAAGCCTTAAAGCAATTCCCATTAGCTGAATCAACAGTAACTAACTCATCAACAAAACAAAAGGAAAAGAGACCTATTAGTCTTGTACAACCAAGGGAAGAATAAGTAAGTTTAGTAAAGAAGCCATCCCCTTTCTACTTGTCTCTAATCATTGGCATGTTTTTAGTGCACAATTTTATGATTGACTCAGGGGCTAGTGTTTTAGTCATGCCCAAGAAGATAGCAGATGCACTAGGCATCAAGTATACCCCTATTTCATTAGGAGTATTACAATTGGATGACACCTCTGTAAACACTATGGGAGTGATCAAGAGACTAGACTTGACTCTACATCCCTATCCAAACTTGACTTTCAGTCAAGACATTTCAGTCATTGATTTTCCTCCCTTCTTTTCCATTTGCTTGTCAAGGGACTTCATAGCCAAGGTAGGCGGCTATCTTTCTTTTGACTGGTCTCATATGCTATCGAGAACCAGATATGGCACAAGGTTCATCATCAAGGCTGAACCAATTTCAAATTATCACGTGGAAAACTATGACCACAGCCTAGTGAACTCTCACATTATGATTTAGGGAAAGGAAGGGTAGGACTTGGAGTCTCTATAGGTAGCATCTTCACCTCTTCCTACCCCTAATCTTTTTCTTGATGAGTGGGAAAGAGATCATTGTGTTTTTAATCCTTATGACACCACTGAGGCAACTAACATGGGCACTTATATGATCTATGAGGGGAGTTCTTCAATCACTTCTATACTTAAGCCGTATGATGACTCCAATGGCCCATGGAAAATGTTCTTTGATGGTGCAAAGAGTAGAAATGGAGCTGGTGCAGGGGTTTTACTAGTCTCTCTGACTGGTAAGAAGTTGCATTTTTCTCATAGATTACATTTTTCTTGTACCAATAATGTTGCAAAGTATGAGGCATTGGTTCATGGTTTTCTACTTGCTAAAGATAAAAATATCAAGCATTTGGAGGTCTTTGGGGACACTGAGTTGGCGGTCAGCCAAGTCAGAGAAAAATATGCAACAAAAAATTAGTTCCTAAGAGCTTATCCACATAGAGTTTGGCACTTATTTGAGAGTATTGATGCTCTCAACCTACATGTAATCCAAAGGAATTGAAATACAGAGGATGATAAATTGGCAATAGTGTGGGCTCACTTTTCCCCTCCTACAAATTTGTTCTAGGGTCCCGATCAACATGTTAAAATATTCGTCAGACCCTCTATTCTTGACAATGATGTACATTGGCAAGTCTTTGATAACAATGAGCAGATTGCAAGCTTCATTTATAATGAAGCAGAGTTTTCTTCCATGGCATAGCCCAAACTACAGGAGGGTTATGATGATTAGATCATCTAGCTCAAAACCAACAAGCTACCCAAGGGTTTAGTTACTCTTGAGGTCATTTTCAGCTTAGATGATGAGTTAAGAGGCAAGAGAAAGAACATGACATTCAAAAGAGAAGATTATCAGAAGGTGATTGTCGCCAAAGATAGAGATTTTCTATTAGGTAGGGTATGTAGTGATAGAGAGCATCAAGAATTTATATGGTTGGCTCAGAAGTACAGCGACATTCTGGCATGGACATATGAGGACCTTAATGGTTTCAATCTAGACATTGCTTAGCATGCAATTGATCTGAATCCAAATGCCAAGCCTATCCATCAAATTAGTGGCCCATAAACCCTAAGAGTGAGCTGCTCATGAAAAAAAAGCTGGCAAAGCTCATATAGGCAAGGATCATCTTCCCCATTAAATATTCTACTTGGGTTGCCAATCTAGTGCCTGTGAGGAAGAAAATGAGGAGATAAGGCTTTGTGTGGACTTCAGGGATCTAAATCAGGCTTATTTGAAAGATCACTACCCTCTGCCCTCTATGGATCAAATTTTGCAAACTATTGCAGGGGAAGAGAGGTTTTTATTATTGGATGGTTTTTCTGGCTATAACTAGATCTTTGTCAAAGAAGAAGATAGATTTAAAACATCATTCACAACCAAATGGAGAACCATGGCATATGAAAAAATGCCGTTTGGTATTTCTAATGCTGGTGCCACATTTTAGAGGGCAATGGATATTACCTTGAAAGGATTTATAAACAAGTTCATCATGATTTATCTAGATGACATTACAGACTTCTCCAAGAGAGGAGAAAATCATATGGAGCACCTGGAGAAAGTTTTCCAAAGATGCAGAGTTTGGGGTGTCTCTAAACCCCAAGAAATGTATTTTTGTTGTTGCTTAGGGTAGGCTTCTAGGGCATGTATCATCTAAGGATGGGATCTTCATAGATCTTGAAAGGACACTGGCCCTTCTTTCTTTTCCCCTGCCCACTTAAAAAGGCTTTACAATTATTTCTAGGATAGATCAATTTTGTTAGGAAGTTCATTCCTAACTATTCTGGTTGGTGAAGCCTCTAACCTTTATGTTCAAGAAAGATGTAGTTTTTAGATGGGCTAAGGAAGGGAAAGATGGTTTTGAGAAGATCAAAGAAGAGATTTCCCAGGCTCCTACTCTCATGAACCCAAATTATGAGAAGGACTTCGTCCTTTATGCACGTGGAGGAGAGAGTAACATTGCAGCTATTTTGATGCAACAGAATGAACAAGGAATGGAACAACCCCTAGCCTTCTTCAGGTAGACCTTGAAGGACTATGAGGTCATATATAGCCCCATGGATAAACAGGTATTTACCTTTTTTAGAACTTTGAAAAAAATCAGATATATGCTAGCAATTAATCATATCAAAGTGTTATTTTCTCATCCTAGTGTGAGAGATTATATTCTGGCCATTAAGATTAGTGAAAGAGAGATAGCTGGGTCACTAAGATCCTAGAGTATGATGTGATCATCAAAGACACTAAGCTAACTAGGGGCAGAAGATTCCATGAATAGCTAGCTTAGACTTCTGTAGATGAAGAGAGTTCATCCTATCATTTGAATGAAGAAGAACCTATAGCTGAACCATCAGCTGTGAGTTCTTGGACAACATATATGGCCAAGTTCCTATCCACTAGTGAGTATCCCTATGGATTAGATAGAACCAAAAGAAGACATTTCAGGCTGTAGTCTATTCCTTATGCTTTAGTGGATGGTGTTCTCTTCAAGAGGAATCTGGATGGAGTCTTACTGAGGTGTATAGAAGAAGATCAAATTGATAGACTACTCAGTGAATTTCATGTTGGCCCAGCTAGAGGGCATTTCTTTGCTAGAGCTACAATCATGAAAATAATGAGGGAAGGTTACTTTTGGCCCACATTATTTAATGATGACCATGTATGGGTAAGAAAATGCAAAGAGTGTGCTCTCTTTGTTGGAAAGAAAAGATTGGCAACACTTCCACTCCATCCTATTCAAGCTGCTCAGCCCTTCTCATAGTGGGGATTGGTCTTCATTAGCATGATAAACCCCACTTCCAATGCTAGTCATAAGAGAGTTTTGACTGCAACAGACTACTTCACCAGGTGGGTTGAAGAAGTCCCACTCAAGGAAGCCACTGAGTCATCAATCATGGATTTCTTGGAAGAAATCATGATGAGGTTTGGAGTTCCTCATACCATCATTTCAGATAATGCAAAAGCATTCACTGGTTTTAGAATTGCTAATTGGGATCTAAAGTACAATGTGTTGAAAACTTCATCCAACTATTACCCCCAAGGTAATGGGCTAGATGAATCAACTAACAAGAACCTAATCAGAATTCTAAAGAGGGCCATGGAAACAAACTAGAGGAAGTGGCACAACAAGATCAAATTAGCTCTTTGGGTTGATAGGATCACTTAAAAGAGATCCATTGGTAACTCTCCTTTTGTTCTTGTGTATGGAAGAGAGGCTAGATTTCCTATATCTTTGGAGCTTCCTACATTGGAATTAGCTCAATGATTGGAATTGGAAGGAGAAGATGCTAGGTCTATCAGAATGGCTAGATTAATTGAACTAGAAGAACATAGACAGTCAACCATGGATACATTGGAAGAGCATCAAAGGAAGACCAAAAAGTAGTTTGAGAAGAAGGCCAAGGTTTAGACCTTTAATGAGGTTGATCTTGTTCTAAAATGGAATGATGACCGAGCCAAATTTGGAGGCCACACTAAGTTTGATGCACTTTGGAGTGGGCCATATATCATCATCAACTACAAGCAAGCCAATGCTTGCATTCTTTCAAGGTTGGATGGGGAATTTCTCCTGATCTTAGTCAATGGGATCCATCTCAAACCTTACCATTAAGGTTGGTCTGAGATTCTATACATATTATTTTAGTTTTACTTTTTCTGTAGTTTTCCCTTTAATAAGTGTTATTGCACAAGATGCATTCTCATTAGGAGAATGCAGGCCTTGTTCCTTTTTGGTGTTGTTTCAAAAGGTAGGGTTTCAATTGTGTTGACCTATTGCAATCCCTTTTAGACTCTATGCCCAATGGATGCTTAAGGCCATAGGTCTATTTGTTTAGAAGGCAAACATCCCTAAGAGTTTGTCAAAATGTTGACCTATTTTCCTCTTCCCAGAGTCAAATAGTTCAGCTTGTAAATCTTGTTGAATCTTAACCCTGAAAACCCAAAAAAATTAAGGCTTTTACCTTAATTTTTGCCCCCTTTAGGCCTTTATCAGAAAAGTTTTAGATTCCTAAACTAACATAAAAATGGCTAAGGAATGAAGCTTCCCTTTCCCTTTGTTGGCAAATTTTTTTAAAAAAAAACAAACTCTTCACCAAGTTCAAAATTTCATGAGTTCACTGACCTGACATTTTGCCAATAAAGGGGCAGAAGGGAGCCAACTTCTTTAAATTTGTCTAAGGCATGAGAAGGCAAAGGAACATCTTATCGGTGATTTTCCCAAGTGGTGAACTCAAGCAAAGTTTTGAGTTTCAAAGGTTTTCTGATTGGGCGAAGTCCCAACAAAGGAAAGCAAAGGGAAGGATTTGTGAAATTGACTAAGTCAAAAATAAGAAAGAAAGGAGAAACAACACAAAGTTCAAAGTTTGAACATTTTTCTGATTAGGAAAAGCACAACTAAGAATGGTTCAAAAAAGGATGATTTTGTGGACAAGGAAAATAAGATTGAAAAGATGAGCCAAAAGACTTTGAGAAAAGATAGTTTTGTTGATAAGGAAAATGTGACGTGAAAGAGACAAAACAAGGATAGTTCATAAAAATGGATTTTTGTCGATAAGGGAAAAAATAGAAGAAACAACCATAGTTCACAAAATGAGAAAGTTGTCGACTGAACATAAATGCATGCATGAAGCAAGATAGAATGGTTTATAATAAGCAAATTTTGCTGATAGGGTAAAATATAAGCTATAAATATGTAGAAATCAGTGAAATAGAGAATTGTAATGTATTGTAAACTTCAAATATTTGAATGTAGATATTTGAAGTGTTGTAAAAGCTCTATGTAAAAGGACTTTGGAGGGAAAATCTATTTGATTTTCCTCATCTTCCATTAATGTAGATCTGATCTGCTCAACTAACCCTTTCTAGATATTTTGCATTTATGATTGTAGGTGATGAATCAGTTGTTTGTATTGAAGGCAAAATATATTTTAGCTACTCCATGATTCAAGAGATTGTCTACATTGAATTCTTGCAGGAGGACATTCCCTTTATAGGGATATTTTTTGACAGGCCCATGGGGTGAATTTATTGAGAAATGATTGAGGTTAATGTAATCAAATGCTATATATACATAATTGTAAGATGTAATAAGTGTTAGAAAATAGTGGGATATTTTTCATTCTTCTGTATTCCAAACAGAGCCCTCCTCTGTTATAACTATGCCTTTTTGTTGAAATACACACTGTGTATTACCTTTTCTTGTTGTTTTAGTTTTGTGTAATTCAGGATTGGTTGTCTGTGAATGTTATTTCCTCTCAACCTTGTTCTTTTCTTTACCTCTGCTAAGAATTTGCTAGATTTGTGTGAGTTATCAGTTGTATCTCTTTATTTTGTGCATTTTCAGTTCTATGAGAGCTCTATATTCAAACTTGGTGTATCACCTCCATTAATTTCTAGTTTTATCCATCTTCCTCTTTTCATCAATGGTGGATAGATTAGGTTTAGTCTTAGAAATAGTTGAATCTCCCATTCAACAAAGGAACTAGCCACACTCTAGAGATTTGACCTCCTTGCAGGGTCCCACACATGGAGGTCATCTTAATGTTTCACTAGATTGTTGAAGACGATTAAACCTCTCCAACACAAGGTGAAAATCCAAGTGACAACAGAAGCCTTTTTTGAAAAAACTCTACCACCAACTAGATACCAATCTTGTATTAATTAAGTAGAAACAAGTACATCATTACATCTCATACAATCTTATTTAGTTTGACAACATTCTAAGAGAATGAGATTACTTGCATAAAAAACATATATCATCCATACCAAGCACTCAATATATGACTTAAGGAGCACTATGATCTCAAAATACCATGGTAAAATTCTCATCACCCACTACTCTTACATAGAAATTAACATCATAGAGTCCATCACGAGATGTCATTAATCTTACTTTCCTATTTATAATTGCTCCATGAGTGCAATAATTACATTTCCATTGTCTATTTTGAGAAAGATGCTCAGTAACTCCCTATCTTTGACTTCCTTTTGTAACCTCCATTATTCAACGTCATTACAACAACATATCACACAATTAAAAGAATAATAATAAAATAATATCCATCAACTCCTCATGGGCATACAAGTTACACATAACAATAAAGTTGGAGACTTGACATAATACATTAGGATTGAAATTTAAGTATCACACTATCATAATAGAGATAAATGAAATATATTGTGAATTATATCCAAAGTTGGTGATAAGGATAATTTATAAGCCAATGGGTTGATCTTTTGCAAAAAATTAATAGTCCTATGAATTTTCAAAAGGTTCCTTGGACTCTTGCACCTCTTTGTGTTCCTAATTATGTGGAATGTTGATCAAGCAAAGTTGGTTTACTAGGACTTTTGTCATATTAAAAAGTATTAGGATGTAGTTCATGGAAAATAGGCTCATTTTCTCCATTTAAACCCTCATTTTATTTTATTATTTTATAAATCTAGTTATAATAGGATTAGTTTTAATACACTTGCAAATTGTTGATATAATGCTAAAATCTTATGCTTGCAAGGGTTAATTCATTGTTGATTTGTAAACTTAGGGAGATATTTGAATGCAATGAATATGTTATCTATTAGTTTGTGAATGGATGCTAAATCTAAAACTTTAATTATATTTGTCCAACTAACTACTTGGTTGTTTGAATAAATTTTGAAACACCATGGATCCCTTGAAATGGAACAACATTACAATGGTCACTAAGTTATATTGCATAGCCATGACCTAGTGATATAGACCTTGGGTAGTTGATCTTCATCTAGGAGATTGATTTATTTTCAAGAGATATGATTTACACCTAGTACCTTACCTAAGTTGATGAGTGTGTTAAATCACCCATCAACACTAGGGATAAAAAAAAATTCTATGAAGGAATGGAAATTCAATCTTGCAAGAGTGTCATAACTTGGCAATTTACTTAACCATACCTTTTGAATTAAAACATCACCCTCAACAATACACTGTTCACATTATCACTAACCCAACTATAGTTTACATTATTCTAATTAGTAAATTTAATTAAGACAAAAATGAAATAAGAAACTTCCCTTACAAGTATATACTCAAACATAGATCCAATTTTTTTATAAATCACATTTACATAATGATGCAAAAATAATCACAAATTAACGAAAAAAAGTCTCTTACTTAGTCAAGCATAAGTCTCATAGATTACCTAATTTTTTTTATTAAAGAGTGGTAAAAAATAGGTTTCGAAGGGAACCTCAAAACCCTTTACAAATAGAAGATCGTCAACAAACCCATAGCTAAATTCCAACCAAAAAACATCAATAAATAGGACAAAATAAAAAAAAAATAGAACTGTTTAGTGTGAAATTGGATACCTTGTTTACTCTAGGACAAAATTAAAAAAAATAGAACTGTTTAGTGTGAAATTGGATACCTTGTTTACTCTAGGTTAAGTACCACAATTTCATAGCTAAGCATTGGGAGGACAAAGATCAATCTTGTGAACAAGCTTCTAATTACTTTGTCTATCCCTTACACTCGCGTGGTTATTGAAACTAAGGCCCTAATCAAGATTTTATCAAGTGTTTTCCTTTTAACCAAGTAAAACCCTAATTATGCCTTAAATAAAAAATATACAGAAACTGATGAAGTAACTAGCAGAACTAATCACAGAAGTGCAGAGATAGAGTTTCAGAGATAGTGTACCCAGATTTTGAGGGCTGTATGGACTAGGGCGCCCACTCCAGTGTCCTGCAAGTTCCTGAACTGGAAAATCTTCTGCACAAGGTGTCTGAGATTGCTAAAAGGCTTCAAGATCTTGGAATAAACCCCTGGTTGGACTAGGGCACCCACTCTAGTGTCCCTTAGTCTCATAATCTAAAAATCTGAAAGTTTGTCAAATTGTACCCACAATATCCTTCTTTCTGTAGCTTCTTTCTTCCGAAACTTGTAAAACATGATATGTATCTACAAAAGAAGGAAATTGTTGCAGCTATATAGGAGCTTACCTTAGTCAAGCCCCGTCTTTGGTATTCTACCTCAACAATAGCTAGAGATAAAGATTTGCAGAAGTGTGTGCAAACCTAACAATGTGTGTATGCATAAAAATCAAACCCTAGATGTCTCAATCAAGGGAAGATCAACAACTTGCTTTACATCAATAAACACATACAACTTCACCTCAAGGAGATGAAATAAATGAAGAATTGCATGAACAAGAAGGTGAATCAACAATGTCTGTGGAGGATCTCCAAGCTTGCTGTTGGAGGCTTCAATCCTTCTCCTGATCATGCAAAGGGTGTACAAACCCTAGGAAGATCAAGATAGACTCAAGATCTTGATTCCTAATCTCCATCCATTGTCTCCAAGATAGCAAATAAAGAATACTTCCAAGGGCTTCAACAAGTCAATGATCTTCAATGGCAATTGTAGCAGAGTTTTGGCATCAAGCTTGCATAAGAATTGTGTGTGATAAAATGATTTGGAAATGTCTTTTTATATCTAGCTTTAGGGAATTCAAATTTTGAAATAATGTCTCGATATCGCATGAAAACTAAGAATTTGAAAACGAAATCCTAAGGCACTCGGAGGGAACCGACACCCCACCAAAATTTAAAATCTTATGAAATAGAGGAGGACTACGATGCGGGTGCCCAAGTCCTAGCCCCCAATTTTAGCTTAGATATGCATTTTTGGGGGTCTTAGGGACCCAAATCTCAAATCCCCTTTCTGGGTTCTATCAACAAGTTACCTCAAAAAGTGAATAAACTACTCCTAGACTTAGTCAATCAGGGTTTCAAGAAGGTTGAAAAAGAAACTGTTGAGAGGCCACCAAGAATGAGGAGTGAGGGAAATTGTACCATTCCATACAAGAGGACAATTTCTGACATTACATTTAGCCCCCACTTTAGTGGCCATATGACACTACATGCATATGCAACTAAAAGAAAGTAAATACATCAATCATGAAAAAGATACCCAAAAGGATACTACAGAGGAAGCCAAAGTGTTGTCACCGAAAAGGAAGGAGCACCCAAGTCTACAATCCTACAAGATCACAAAGTTAGGACCTGCAACCTACAAAGGAATGTTTGTTAGAAAAATCACAAATCAAATCAACCTATAACCACCACCAATAAGTCAATATCAAAATGATAAGGGGGTTGAGTGATGAGGCAGGGAGGAAATCAAGGGAGATATATGCCCCCTTGTTTCTACTTTCTTAGTCTGAGAGTAGAAACAAGGAGATATCCACATGTGTCGATTTCAAGGGAAATGTATTATGAGGGTCATTTGAAGAAACAACGCTCAACATAGCACATTGGGGAAGAGAGAAAGCGGAACCTAGATTCCAACACAACAAATGACACTCAAATTGGAGTTTGACAACTCAAGAAAAGGGCTCAAGAGTGAAAGAACACACTTTTGCACCTAGTTAGGGATAGGAATTCTCACTCACCTACTTTATGTAAAAGGGAGTTGTCACTTATCATTAACTCATTCTTGTTTCTTATCATTGTAGAAAGAGAGAAGGAGAACAGGAGAATGACCATGCTGAACTGACATCCATATCATCCACCATGACTGGAGATGCTTTGAGCCCAAGTGGCAGAGATACATTTTGAGCCTGAGGTAGGCTCTTGATCCAACTCTTCTGTCATCTTTCGTTGTACCTTTACTTTCATGATTATCGATGTCTATGCCAAGATGGGAAGGTGGATAGGGTTCCCAGACAGGGGCACCCGGGTCCACCTAGGGTGCCAGAGTCCCTCTGGGGTGCCCTATTCCCACAAGGGTACCAATGTCCCTCTGGGGCACCCTAGTCTTCCTAGGGTACCCTAGTCCACAGAGAGAATAGGCCCTAGGCATAGACATTCTGTTTAGTTCTTGATAGCTTATTTTAGTTTCTAGAGGAGACTCTGATACTCTTGCTTGCTTTCTGATCTCTAGGATGTCCCTGAGATGCGTGAGCACATAGGCAGTCGTCTGATGGCACTTCTATGAGAGTGTGCTAGCACTTTGACTACCACAGAGAGAAAGCATTTATAGATGGTGGGCCTATGGTGGGTGTTTGAGATGCCCACAATCAGATTCCACTGCGTGATGCTTATGGCACTGATGGAGAGATGGGATGTAGATACAACCACATTCTATTTACCGACTGGTGAGATTACCATCACACTGGAGGATGTACTCAGGATCCTTTGACTGCCAATTCGAGGAGAGACAATGAGGGTTGTTGGACATCGCTTAGAGAGGTATACTCGTGAGAGTAAGCTATACTACTTGGGTCGCACTATTTCACAGGCAGAGCGAGGACACATTCAACTCTACTTACTAGAGCAGGGATCTAGAAACATTCCCTTATTATGGAGGATCATGATTGTCACAGTCGCACTAGATGGACGAGGCACACACCTTCATGGGGATCTTGTTCACACTATCAGAGTGATGGAGGAGAATCAGACTATCTACGCATGGGGGCGCAGTATGCTTGCACACCTATATCACAACTTAGGGCGATCTGTCCACTATGAGATGCAGAGTTTGATGGTCTACACATTATTATAGGTTTGGGCCTTTGAGCACATCAGGTACACACGACCGGTGGGTTTTCCTATAGAGGTAGCATTCACCCATCCATGTGTCTATGCCTATCCACTAGTCAGGTGTTGCAGGCACAACAATCTGTTATACTGGATAGTAGTATTTGACAGATTACAACCTGGTGACATCATTTGGAGACCATATCGCAGCTACATCAGATGGCTTGGCAAGCAGAGGCAGTTAGCTCAGATGCAGAGGGATCAACTAATGGCTAGTCACCTCAATCATATTGTATCTTGGTTCTACTTTGACAAGGTGGCACGATAGTTTGGGAAAATACAAGATGTTCCTGCAGTTCATCTGATCTATGCACGTACAACTCAAAGTGTAGTCAGAGCCGATACCATCTAATGGCTGACTATAGCAGATGTACCACTTAGATATGACGAGGGTCCTGAGGATACAGAGTTGGTGTCAGACACAAATGATGTCAGGTGTACCTGAGCATATTAGACTTGGTGGCACACAACACAACCTGCACCTATCTTTCCACCTGGGCATCCCATAGGAGATGTCTGACCTTGGGCCAGTCATGCTAGTGACATAGGGGTGGAGGATGACATCAATGATTTTGTGGGATACTATGATCTCGAGGAGGATGAGGAGGAGGACGAGGATGAGTTTAAGGAGGTCCCATCATAGTACATCTTCAGAGTGAGATCGTGATAGAGCCAACAAGAGGTAGACACTGATGAGGAGACTGGGTCGAGACCTACTCTTGTAGAAAATGTGAGGCCTAGCCAGACAGAGCAGGGGAAGAGTAGTAGGTCTATGCCCCTAGCTATAGATCAGACTGTAGAGCTCATGACACCATCGGCGATCCCAGATCCATCCTAGTGAGATGGAGATCCAGGTTAGGTTTGATTTATTAGTTTATGTTTTGTATAGTTTATTATTTGTGATATTTATATGGGAGTCTAACGTCTATCTCATCCTCTATTTTGTAGTTGGGACCAATGCATGGTGAGACTTTGTGAGTCACATCATAGGAGACATAGTACCGACAGATGCCTTAAAGCAACGAGTGCAGGTAGGTTATTCGCCACGATCATCTGCTTGGTGGCATGCTGAGTTATTTATGCCTATTGTCAAGTACAGGACTGCTACAGAGGCCATGCTAGAGTAGTATGCATGAGAGAGAGGAGTCTTGACAGAGAGCTAAGTGCACTGAGGTTGAGCTCAGAGCATAGTGAGAGCAGACGGTAGCAGTTCCTATATCGGAGGGAGGGCTAGCTATTAGTGAGTTCTTACTGTGGGAGGTCCAACAGACTAGAGCTGACAGAGACAGGGCTCAGGTTGAGAGAGATTGGTACCAGAGGATATACTAGGAGGCACATGAGCAGATGATAGAGATGAGAGGCGAGATCAAGGGGTTACGATTGTAAAGCGTCTCTAGGAGTCATTCATGATCCATAGCCACACATGGTTAGGCTTTTGTCACTCGCACACCATGAGGGCTTGAGGGTACTAGCGATCGAGGCTTAGCTATGTGATGTATAGATTTTATGCACTACAACATCCCATTTTGTTCTGAGGGATAGTTGACTCAAATGTATACATGAAACTTATATATATATATATATATATATATATATATATATATATATATATATCTTTTGATCAATGTGTAATGGCTTTTGATCTATCACATGTGATTCTTGTAAAATGCAACTAGTGATGATGTCTAAATGTTATAATTAATATTATTGTGATATACTAACAATTCTAAAAAGAACATGTAGTAACAAGCACAATGATTAATTATTTTACACATAACTTTAATTTCCATGCTATATTCAGTTAATACAAAAGTGATCTAAGGAATTACTACTTAAACAAAATACAACAATGATCAACTGAACAAAGATATAATGCCAAATGAATAAAGATAAAATAGTAATAGCTTGTCGAAATTGAAGCTAATCTATGTACTAAATTAGCTTAGGAACATTTAACATTAGATCTTTAAGCATAAAATCTTTTGAGGTGCGCTGCATTTATAGGTTCTTTAAGTGACATACCTTACTCATCAGCTAATTTATACACTCCGAATCCAAAGGTTTCAGTGATTATATATGGTCCAAGCCAATTAGGGCTAAACTTACCTTTTTCACTAGGCAGTGCATTTAAGTTGCATTGATTTTCATAAAGAACCAAGTCCCCAACATTAAATGAACATTGTATGACTTGCGCATTATAGGCTCATTGCACACCCTTTTGATAAGCCTTGAGATGTTCAAGAGCATTAATACATCTTTCATCAAGCATCTAAAGTTCCTGTAACCTTTTCTCTCGTTCTATGTTATCATCCATGATATCTCTTAGGGAAATTCGCAAGGAAGGAAATTCTAATTCCAAGGGCATTATTGTGTCTGCGCTATAGACAAGATTATATGGTGTGTTACCAATAGTTGTTTGAATACTTGTTCTGTAGGCCCATAATACATAGGATAATTGCATATGCCAATATTTTTTATGTTTATTAATAGTTTTCTATAAAATCTATCTAATAACCTTGTTTGAAGCTTTTGCTTGGCCATTTGATTAAGGGTAATAAGGCGTAGAGAAGTGATGTTGTATATGATATTTTTTGAGGAAATTTTTTACATCCTTGTTCTTAAATGGCGTACCATTGTCTGAAACCAAGGAGGAAGGTATTCCAAATTGAGAAATTATGTTATCTTGTATGAATCGATAGATTACATCAGCGATCATGGATCACAAAGGGATTGCTTCGACCCATTTTATAAAATAATCAGTAGCAGTGATTATAAACATATGTCCTTGAGAGGAGAGTGGGGAGATTTTACCAATTAGATCCAAGCCCTAGATAGAGAATGGCCATGTTGACACCTAGGTACGAATCTCTTCAATGGGAGTATGGATTAGGTGTTTATGTTGTTGGCATTGTGGGCATCTCTTGACGTAAGCAAAGGAATCTTGTTCCATATGCTGCCAATAGTACCCCATACGTAACAATTTTTGCACCAACGATTTTCCACCAAAATGCCCTTCACAGGAACTAGATTGAGCTTCTTCTAAAGATATCAAAATCTCTGAATTACTTAAAACATCAGAATAAAACACCATTATAACTTCGTCGGTACAAGACATTCGATAATATAATGTATCGCGCTTCTAGTTTGCGTAAATAGAGTCGGGCATTTTTTAGATGTCGAATCAGGAATGGTTCCATTGTGTAAATAGTTGAATATGTAGGAGAACCATTCATCCGTGTATGTGTTACCATAGAGTTTTGAATTTGTGACTATAGGGCTTTCAATTACCCATGTCTTAAGATTATGAACAACGAAGGTAAATTCCTTAGAAGAACCATTAGGGGATATAAGGGAAGTTGTGCTTGCCATTGTATCCACATGCTGGTTATCTTTCCTAGGAATGGTATTGATCGAGTATGATTTGAACTATTTTAAGAGAGATAATGCAAACTCATGATATTAAGATAGCTTATCATGCTTAGTTTGATACGATCTCATTATCTATTTAACAATTAACTAAGAATCACTGTATATTGTAATATTCTTGATATTAAGAGCCAAGGTTGCATGAAGTCTAGCGATAAGAGCTTCATATTTGGATATGTTATTTGTGCATAAAAAATCTAAGCGGTAAGATAAGGGAATTGACTTACCAACGGGAGGTATTAATATAACACCAGCCCCAGAGCTAGTTTGACATTCTGATCCGTCAAAGTATAACTCCCATTTTTCATATGTAGAGATTGTTAAAATCTGTTCGTCAGGAAATGCATCAGCATTTTGAATAGAAAAAGACAAGGGAGCGTCAACTAACTGATCAGCTATCACTTGTCCTTTAATCACTTTCTATGAAATAAATTTGAGATCAAATTCTATTAACAACATAACCCATTTAGCAAGACGACTTGGTAAATCTATTTTTCCGAAGAGATGTTTCAAAGGGTTGAATTTTACCATTACATGCACTTCAGCATTTAAGAGATAATGTCTAAGCTTTTGAGTGGAAAACACTAAAGCCAAACAATGCTTCTCTATAGCTATGTATCGCACCTCATAATCGAGTAATGTATGACTAATGTAATAGACATCACATTCTTTGCCTTCAACATTATGCTATGCTAACAAAGCTGCTAGGGCATTGTTAGATGTTGAAATGTATAATAGAAATGGTTTATCAGAAACAATAGGTTGCAAAATGGGAGAATTAGCTAAGTAATCCTTTAAATCATCAGAATCTTTTTGACATTCAGAATTCCATTGGAAGTGAGAATCTTTCTTCAGTAGTTGCATAAAGGGGTGTGTCATATCCGCGAATTGTGAAACAAACTAGCGGATGACCTATATCTTTCCTTGCAAACTATGGAGTTGAGATATGTTCTTAGGGATTGGCATATTAACAATCGTGTCTATCTTTTTTGTATCAACTTCTATACCTTGATTTGAAACAATAAATCCAAGTAACTTTCCACTATCCATGCCAAAAAAACACTTACGGGGATTCAATCACATATTATATTTTCATATGCTCTCAAATATTTGTCACATGATCCTTACGATGGATAGACTTTGCTAGAATGTCATCAACATAATCTTCTAAATTATTGTGCATATAGTCATGAAATATAAGAGTCATTACACGTTGGTAAGTAGCTCCTGCATTCTTAAGTCCAAATGGAATGACTACCCAACAAAATGTACCACAAGGTGTTATAAAGGCTATTTTATATTAATCAAGAGGATTTATGAGAATTTGATTATATCCTAAAAGTCCATCCATGAAAGATAGCAACTCATGTCCAGCTATGAAATC
This sequence comes from Cunninghamia lanceolata, assembly GCA_027924645.1. NCBI lineage: Eukaryota > Viridiplantae > Streptophyta > Pinopsida > Cupressales > Cupressaceae > Cunninghamia > Cunninghamia lanceolata. The sequence continues at coordinate 7,469,823 of BSBN01001221.1, read as the reverse complement.
AACAATCATATCGATATTAGGAAGCGAAAAATCATCTTTTAAAGATGCCAAATTTAAATCTTAGAAATCTGTGCACATTCTTATACGACCATCAGATTTGGCCACGGCAACAATATTCAAGATCCACAGAGAGTAATCAATAGGTCGAATAAAGCTAGCTTGTAAGAGTTTTTCTGTTTCAGTTTTAACAAGTAAAGCAATCTTAGGATTCATCTTACAAATCTTTTGTCTGAAAGGCTTAACATCTAGTTTCAACACAATATTATGCATTACAATCTGAGGATCTATACCAGGCATGTCTAAATAATTCCAAGCAAATAATTCTGAGAACTCATTCAAAATTTTAGTCATTTCTTCTTTTTCTTCCGCATCTAAACAATCACCAATAGGGATAACTTTTTCAGGGTTATCCTTATCCATAATGACATCAATAGTCCTTCCGTTAAGGAGAGTACTATAGTCCGGGGGATTGTAGGATTGTAATTGTTCAAGTTCTTCATTTTTCTCTACTGTAGAAGTTATTGTGCTAGTAGTCTTTCCAAAATATGCATCATTGTTTAAACAATAAGGTAGGCCACGTTTATGGTGATAACAAGGAATACCATCATAAGCACCTAAGAAGTCCATTATCGCTTCATCCACCATAAACATATCTTATGGAAGTGGTCCTGGAGGACAATTGATGTCAATCATCTCAGGGAATATCAAACTAAGTGTTGATATTGTATTCACATTTAGAGTAGGGCTTTTGCAGGATTTGGATTCCTTAAAAGGTTATATCCAATGCCACTTGAGTAATGTTGCGAAGCGGATTCAATGGGGACTTTGATTCCTTGTTGATTTATGCCACAACCATTACCTACATAGTCACAATTTTTGTAAAGGATTTAGAATCCTCTGCCATTGAGAGAAACCATTTCTTTAGATGAAGGTGGTGTTGGATCTAGGGCATACAACTGAGAGGGGGGGGAGGTGAATCAGTTGTATAGAACTTGTTCTCTTTCAAACACTTAATTCTCTGTTGTTAGTTAGCAGCATATCAAATAATCATTCATGGAAGCACAATACATAAACACAAGAGCGGATAAGCATCAACACATTGAACACCAAGATTTTGACGTGGAAAACCCGGTTAAGGGAAAAACCACGGGGTGATTAACCCAAGAATTATTCTCTGTTAGAAGAATAAGGAAAAATGAATGGCACATGCCAATAAGGGCTCACTGCCCGAGCACACTGCTCACAAAGAGGCCCACTGCCTACAAGGAGACACACTGTCTACAAAGTGATAAAAATCACAGTCTTGAACTGGAGAACGACATCTCTACTATGTCCGGATCAGTTCCAATTAAGCCCAACAATCTCTGCTCTGCCTTTCGCACCTTTCTTCGCTATATCCTGCTCATCCACATGCCACACAATGAAATGAATTCACAAATCATTATTTATACAAGACATCGACTTAGGAACAAGCATCTAAGTCGGCAAACAACCATAGGAGTATCCGCAAGATGAATAACACATCCGGTCGGCTATCACAAGAACATTCGCAGGATGAACAACTCATCCGGTCGGCTAAACAGAGCAATAACTTCATCCGGAAGAATAACTTCAATTCCGGGCTCTACCATCAATGCGGACCAACAACACAACCTAAACATGATTCAAGAACCTTCACAAGTCTGTCTGAATGTCCGGATACATCCGCACTTCCTCTGCTTACTGGGATCTCTTGTCTTCCTCATCCGGAACTTCAAGAACACAGTCTGTCGCCACTGTCATAATGCAGGAGGTACTTCCGGACCTCCAAATCACACACAAATCAGGATGACACATCACAAGGACATCTCAAACACTCCTTCCAATCCGCAGATTATGATAATACAATTCCGGACCTCACCGGACCTTTTTGTAATCCTCTGTCACCTCCGGATACTTGCCGGACCCGGTTCTATACCGGCAGCCATAACTCCTTCAGATCTTCATGCGGACCTCTGAAATCTTAACTGTAGCATCTCAAGATTCATATCTACTAACCCTTTAATCCGCATCCTCCGGTTCTCATCCTATACAGTATATTTACCTTCTTCTCATCACTGTTCTTCACTGTTCCTGACTGAGGCTAATTTTCTCAATATCCTCAGCACAAAGCTCATCAAATCCTTCTTGTCAGTGCAGTATGAGTATGTTGACATCAATGACAACACTGGCTCACCTCATACTTGCCAACAATCTCCCCCTTTGTCATTGATGGCAACATATGATGTGAAAAACCATTAAGACAAGAACTTCTCTTTTCTGTCACAGCTCCCCCTATCAACAACAACTCTTCACATGTCTTCCTTTGCTGCTCCCCCTTTGATCATCAACCACTTGTTTTTCACATGTCTTCTCTCCCCCTTTGACATCAATGGCAAAGGGCTCATACTTGCAACTCTCATGCATCAGAATAATACCAGCTGCTCCCCCTTAGTTGCAGCTCCCCATTAGTCCGGATCACAAGATATGACTGTGATAGCCACCGGACTGATGCACATCAGTGCATCTTAGTTCATCACCGGAGGGGCCATGACCCCTAACTTCTCCCGGAGATATTCAAAAGAGTCCTTGGGAAGAGGTTTTGTAAAGATATCTGCAATCTGATCCTTGGAGGGAACATACTCCAATCTGACTTCTTCCTTGTTTACTTGTTCTCTCAAAAAGTGAAATTTGATAGATATGTGCTTAGTCTTAGAATGCAATACCGGATTCTTGGAAATATTAATTGCACTTGAATTATCACAGAAAATTGTAATAGGCTCCTCATATTCAACTTTGATGTCTCTTAGCATCTGCTTCATCCACAAGATTTGAGTGCAACTACCTGCTGCTGCAATGTATTCTGCTTCAGTTGTAGACAGAGATATTGCATCTTGTTTCTTGCTTAGCCAAGAAACCAATCTCTTCCCCAAAAAGAATGCTCCACCACTAGTGCTCTTCCGGTCATCCACATCTCCTGCCCAATCTGCATCTGTGTAAGCATGAAGAGAGAAATCCGGATCTCTAGGATACCATAGACCATACTCAACTGTCCCTTTCAAGTATCTAAAAATTCTTTTGATTGCCATAACATGAGATTCTCTAGGATCAGCCTGGAATCTTGCCACAAGACCAACAGCTTGCATTATATCTGGTCTAGTTTGAGTGAGATACAACAATCCACCAATCATTGATCTATACTTTGTCTGATCTGCCTTTGGAGAATCATCATCTTTGCTTAACTTACATCCGGTTGCCATAGGAGTGTTCATAGGCTTTGAGTCTTCCATACCAAATTTTTTTAACAATTCTTTCACATATTTGGTCTGAGAGATGAAGATCCCTTCTTTTGTTTGAGTAATTTGCAGACCCAAGAAGAAATTCATTTCACCAAGCATAGACATTTCAAACTCACTTTTCATCTGATTTGCAAAAGTTTTACACATACTATCTCTTCCTCCAAAAATGATATCATCCACAAACACTTCAACAATCAGAATGTTTTCATGATCAATTTTGAAATATAAGTTGCTGTCAGCAGTACCTTTGTTGAATCCAATCTGCACAAGATGCTTATCCAACCTTTCATACCATGCTCTTGGTGCTTGCTTCAATCCATACAAAGCTTTCTTCAACTTGCAGACCATATCATTATTATCAGACAATTGAAATCCATCCGGTTGTTCAATGTAGACTTCTTCTTCCAGATCACCATTTAGGAAGGCAGACTTGACATCCATCTGATATACCTTGAAATCTTTGAAGGCAGCAAATGCAAGAAGTAATCTGACTGCTTCAATTCTTGCTACCGGAGCAAAAGTCTCTTCAAAGTCAATTCCTTCTATTTGAGAGTAGCCTTTGCAGACCAATCTAGCTTTGTTTCTGATTACTTCACCAGCTTCATTTAGTTTGTTCCGGAAGACCCACTTGGTTCCAATTACATTCCTGTCTCTAGGTCTGGGAACAAGATCCCAAGTATGATTTTTCTCAATTTGCATCAGTTCATCTTCCATTGCTTTGGTCCAATTTTCATCATTGCAGGCTTCATTTATTGTTTTAGGTTCAATTTTTGAAATCAGACAACATTCATTCTGATCTTGAGCAATATTCTTTCTAGTTTGTACACCTTTGCTTCTGTCACCTATGATCTGATCTTCAGAGTGATTCAGTTTTACATACCTTGGAATTTTGGGAGTATCCAGTACTGCTGTTTCTTGATCAGGCTCATTCAAACCTAACTCTTCTTCCTGATTTACCGGATCAGGCTGACTCTGTTTCACTGGAGAGGATTGAGTTCCTTGAACACTATCTTGGTCATCTTCATCAAATTCATAAAATCTTGAAGGCTTCTCAATTCCTTCATCAACCTTTACATTGGTACTTTCTATCATCTTCCTCAATCTCTTATTGTAACACCGGTATGCTTTGCTTTGAGTGGAGTAGCCCAAGAAAATTCCTTCATCACTTCTAGCATCAAACTTTCCTAGATCTTCATCTCTTTTAATATAACACTTGCTACCAAATACCCTGAAATATTTCACAGTAGGAGTGATGCCAAACCAAAGTTCATAGGGGGTCTTACCGGTGTTGTTTCTGATTTGAACTCGATTGAGAGTGTAGACTGCAGTGCTGATAGCTTCTTTCCAAAACATTTGAGGAACATTTGCTTCCAACATCATTGTCCTAGCAGCTTCCTGGATGGTCCGGTTCTTTCTCTCAACTACTCCATTCTGCTGTGGAGTCTTAGGAGCAGACAACTGTCTCCTTATACCCTGTTTCTCACAAAAGTCAATGAATTCACCAGATGTAAATTCACCACCTCTATCAGACCTTAGACACTTTAGTTTCAATCCGGTTTGATTCTCCACCATAGCTTTGAAGATTTTGAACTTCTCAAAAGCTTCTGATTTTTCTTTTAGAAAGGTAACCCACATCATCCGGGAATGATCATCAATTAACAACATGAAATATCTATCACCTTGCAGACTCTTGATTCTTGTCGGACCACATAGATCAGTATGTACTAATTCCAACAATCCGGTAGAAGACTGATCTTTGCTTTTAAAAGAGACTCTGCTTTGTTTGCCTAACTGACATTCTTTACACACACTGTTTGTAGGTTTTATCAACTTTGGAAGATCTCTCACAGCCTGAGTATTGCTTATTTTGATGATGTTATCAAAATTTACATGACACATTCTTCTATGCCATAACCAACTCTGATCAATTTGAACAAACAAACAACTTTTATTTGAACCAACCAGATGAAAGATGTTACCTCTTGTCTGAGTACCGGATGCAATTTCAGTTCCGGAGCTTGTAAAGATTCTGCATTTTCCATTCTTGAACCGGAGATCATAGCCTTTGTCCACTAACTGACCAACACTGAGAAGATTGTGCTTCAATCCTTCAACATATAGTACATTACCTGTTTTGCTCTTACCATCAAAGGAAATAGTTCCCCTACCTCTGATTCTGCCAGCAGAATTGTCACCAAACTTTACCATTCCTCCTTCATATCTTTCCAAGTCTAAGAACTTATTCTTGTCACCAGTCATATGGTGAGAGCATCCACTGTCAATAACCCAATCATCCTTTTCTTCCACTTGAGCAGCCAAGGCTTTTTCAACAACTTTGTGATTGACAGATTCAGAGAGCAAGGAATCTTCTTCCTTGATGGCTATAAACACCCACTCATTTCCGGATTTGCTTCCTGGATCTGATTCATCATCTGTTACTCCTTCATTGTCATCTTCTTCATGAACATAATAGCAATTCTTTTGAAACCTTTGTCTGTGAGTATTAGATCTTGCAGATCTCTCCGGACATCTTGAGGCAAAATGACCAATCTTATTGCAGTTAAAACACTTAAAGGGTAGTTTTCCTTCATACTTACCGGATCCTCTTGGCAGTCTCTTTGCAATGAGGGCTTCAAGTTGAGCTGTTTCTGCTTCTTCTTCTTCCATGTCTCTTCTTGCTTGATCATACCATGACATTTTCCTTGATGAGTTTTCACCCGGATCAAATCTCTGTTTGCCTTTCACATAGGCACTGGCTTTGAAAGCAGATTCAGTCTTGGGAGGATCATCTCCAAACTCGGTCATTTCAAATGCAGCTAGTTTGCCAGCCAGTTGTTCTCTTGTGACTGTTGTGTGGGCTCTGAATTCATCAATGGCAGCAACTTTGATTTTGTAGGCAGCAGGAAGGGATCTTAGGATTTTGCAGACAATCTCATTTTCATCTAGAGTTCCACCAGCATTTCTGATTCCACATACCAACTCATTTACTCTTGGCATAAAGGTAGTAATGTTTTCATCATCTCTCATTTTCAATCTTTCAAATTTCCCTTTCAGACTTTGCAACCTTGCACTTTTGACAAACTCATCTCCTTCATACAGAAGTTCTAGTTTAGTTAGGATCTCATATGCAGTTGGTAGGTCAATGACATTCGAGAGATCTGAGTCATTCAATGCGCTTAGAAGAGCTTCCTTGGTCCGCAGATTGTTTTCAGCTTCTGTGGTTTCATCTGGAGTTGTCGGACCACCTTGTGGGGGTATATATGGTTTTGAAATCATAGCCAAGTATGCTTTTCCCATACATTCCAAATGACACTTCATGCGACCTTTCCAGAGAGTGAAGTTGGTTCCATCGAACTTCGGACTATCCTTCTTGTATGACGACATCCTAGATCACCTCAAGCGGTTAAGCTCCTATCAGAGGAACTTAGCTCTGATACCAATTGTTGGATCTAGGGCATACAACTGAGAGGGGGGGGGTGAATCAGTTGTATAGAACTTGTTCTCTTTCAAACACTTAATTCTCTGTTGTTAGTTAGCAGCATATCAAATAATCATTCATGGAAGCACAATACATAAACACAAGAGTGGATAAGCATCAACACATTGAACACCAAGATTTTGACGTGGAAAACCCGGTTAAGGGAAAAACCACGGGGTGATTAACCCAAGAATTATTCTCTGTTAGAAGAATAAGGAAAAATGAATGGCACATGCCAATAAGGGCTCACTGCCCGAGCACACTGCTCACAAAGAGGCCCACTGCCTACAAGGAGACACACTGTCTACAAAGTGATAAAAATCACAGTCTTGAACTGGAGAACGACATCTCTACTATGTCTGGATCAGTTCCAATTAAGCCCAACAATCTCTGCTCTGCCTTTCGCACCTTTCTTCGCTATATCCTGCTCATCCACATGCCACACAATGAAATGAATTCACAAATCATTATTTATACAAGACATCGACTTAGGAACAAGCATCTAAGTCGGCAAACAACCATAGGAGTATCCGCAAGATGAATAACACATCCGGTCGGCTATCACAAGAACATTCGCAGGATGAACAACTCATCCGGTCGGCTAAACAGAGCAATAACTTCATCCGGAAGAATAACTTCAATTCCGGGCTCTACCATCAATGCGGACCAACAACACAACCTAAACATGATTCAAGAACCTTCACAAGTCTGTCTGAATGTCCGGATACATCCGCACTTCCTCTGCTTACTGGGATCTCTTGTCTTCCTCATCCGGAACTTCAAGAACACAGTCTGTCGCCACTGTCATAATGCAGGAGGTACTTCCGGACCTCCAAATCACACACAAATCAGGATGACACATCACAAGGACATCTCAAACACTCCTTCCAATCCGCAGATTATGATAATACAATTCCGGACCTCACCGGACCTTTTTGTGATCCTCTGTCACCTCCGGATACTTGCCGGACCCGGTTCTATACCGGCAGCCATAACTCCTTCAGATCTTCATGCGGACCTCTGAAATCTTAACTGTAGCATCTCAAGATTCATATCTACTAACCCTTTAATCCGCATCCTCCGGTTCTCATCCTATACAGTATATTTACCTTCTTCTCATCACTGTTCTTCACTGTTCCTGACTGAGGCTAATTTTCTCAATATCCTCAGCACAAAGCTCATCAAATCCTTCTTGTCAGTGCAGTATGAGTATGTTGACATCAATGACAACACTAGCTCACCTCATACTTGCCAACAGGTGGGGCTTCATAAGTCTCATAATCAATAGTATAACTCAGAGTATTATCTTTATTGGTCACCAAAGAAGTCTTATGTTTATCATTCAAAGCATGTGATGTGTTCAATGCAATATTGGATGTTTCAGGGATGGGGTTTTTAAGTTTATATTCTCCTGTGGAGGAAGATGCAAAATCTAATAAACCTCAATCTTCACCAACAAATGCATTCGATTGCTTAGACTCTTGCGTAACATTTTTAGGGACAAGAGGAGCTGATAACTCAGCTTTCAGATTGTTTAAACTCTTAGGACCAACAACATGCTTATGCACTTCCATTTGCAAACAATTATCAGGTTCAGGATCTGAATGGATAGTATGCAGTTTACCCTTAAATATAAACTTAATCAAATGGTGTAAGGTAGAAGGGACTGCTCCTAATGCATGTATCCAAGGTCTACCTAGAATCATGTTATAAGATAAAGAACAAGGCATTACATGAATCAAGGTAGGCACCATCACAGGTCCAACTTGTATAGGTAAAGTTATAGTGCCCACAGATTGTCATCCAACATTACCAAATCCATGAATACTTAATGATTCTAGTTTGATAGAAGATATATCAACTTTAACCTTATGCAATAAATCAATACCACAAACATTAAGGACTGACCCATTATCAATCATAACTCTTTTAACCAATGTTTTGTTGATCCTAATAAAGATAACCAAAGGATCATACTGATTCTAAACCTTGAGAGATGGTAACTCATGTTGTTGAAACAAAATATCTATTTTTGTTGCATGCATACAATCTAGTAAAGCGGCAACATCATTTAGTTTAACAGTGGGAGGAACAATCACCTTTTGTAAAGCTTCTTGTAGCATTCCATGGTAAGTAGGTGAAGTTTGTATAAGTTCCCAAAGAGATATTTTTGCAGGGGTAGCACGGAGCTACTCTACAAGATCATAGTCTTTACCACCTTTATATGTTAAACGAGGTGCTTGAGGAAGCATAGGTTGAGAAGCTGGTAAAGATATTAGAACACTTGTTTGTTGTGTACTTTATTTATTATTCTAAGTATTAAATTCATGAGCCACCACATTATGATTGGCTTACATTGTGAGTTTTGACTCGCTATTTGTTTTGTATAATCATAAATGTGATTAGGAGATTTAGAAGGAGATGAAAGACCTTTAACAATAAGCGCGGGTTTAGAGGATAGTTGAACCACATTTGCACTTAGAGTGACCACAATTTTTGGTTTTTTAATCTCTTCTTTAGGTTTAGGCACATAAATCACATTTACAAATCTTTGAAATAATGACGACTTAGAGGCCATAGTGGAATGTTCAATCGAGATAAAGTCCTCAAGGGCCTCATCTAACATATCAAAGTCATCACAACAAAACAACTCATCATAAGCATTAAAATCTTGCAAAAAATAGTCTGACATTCTAACATGCTCTATTTAAACCAAGATTTAAATGCACAATGATGGCCTTTGAAAATGAAATACAATTTCCAATAATGAATGCTAATTTCCAACTCTTTTAGTGAAAAGATAAAGGATGTATTCCACAATTTAACATATGTAATTTCACTAAAGAGGTTTTCCAATGCAATTGTGGTCTTAGAACAACAAATTATTTCAAATCTGAAGTTTAAAAGGATGTAAATTCTTTAAAGCTCGGGTTCACCAAAATGTTTAGTGTGAAATTGGATACCTTGTTTACTCTAGGTTAAGTACCACAATCTCATAGCTAAGCATTGGGAGGACAAAGACCAAGCTTGTGAACAAGCTTCTAATTACTTTGTCTATCCCTTACGCTCATGTGGTTATGAAACCTAAGGCCCTAATCAAGATTTTATCAAGTGTTTTCCTTTCAACCAAGTAAAACCCTAATTATGCCTTAAAACATAAATATATAGAAACTGATGAAGCAACTGGTAGAACTGATTGTAGAAGTATAGAGATAGAGTTTCAGAGACAGTGTACCCATATTTTGAGGGTTGCATGGACTAGGGTGCTCACTCCAATGTCTCGAAAGTTCCTGAACTAGAAAATCTTCTGCACAGGGTGTTTGAGACTACTAGAAGGCTTCCAGATCTCAGAATAAACCCCTGGTTGGACTAGGGTGCCCGTTCCAGTGTCCCACAAGTCTCAGAATCTAAAAATCTAAAATTCTATCATGACCATACCTACAATATCCTTCTTTATGTAGATTCTTTCCGTTGAAACTTGCAAAACACGATCTGTACCTACAAAAGAAGGAAATTGTTGCGGCTATATAGGAGCTTGCCTCAATCAAGCCCCGTCTTTAGTATTTCTACCTCATCAATAGCCAGAGATAAAGATTTACAGAAGTGTGTGCAAACCTAACAATGTGTGTATGCATAAAAATCAAACCTTAAATGTCTCAATCAAGGGAAGATCAATAACTTTCTTTACATAAATAAACACATACAACTTCACCTCAAGGAGATGAAATAAATGAAGACTTGCATGAATAAGAAGGAAAATCAACAATAACGGCGAAGGATCTCCAAGCTTGCTATTGGAGGCTTCAACCCTTCTCCCGATCATGCAAAGGGTGTACAAACCCTAGGAAGAGCAAGATAGACTCAAGATCTTGATTCCTAATCTCCATCCATTGTCTCCAAGATAGCAAATAAAGAATACTTCTAAGAGCTTCAACAAGTCACTAATCTTCAATAGCAATTGTAGCAGAGTTTTGGTATCAAGCTTGCATAATAATTATGTGTGATAAAATGATTTGCAAATGTCTTTTTATATCTAGCTTTAGGGAATTCAAATTTTGAAATAATGTCTCAATATCGCGTGAAAACCAAGAATTTGAAAACGAAATCCCGAGGCACTCGGCAGGAACCGACACCCCACCAAAATTCAAAATCCCATGAAATAGGGGAGGACTAGGGCACGAGCACCCAAATCCTAGCCCCCAATTTTAGCTCAGGTCTACATTTTGGGGGTCCTAGGGACCCAAATCTCAAATCCCCTTTTTGGGTTCTATCAACAAGTTACCTCAAAAAGTGAATAAACTACTCCTAGACTTAGTCAATCAGGGTTTCAGGAAGGTTGAAAAAGAAAAGGTTGAGAGGTCACCAAGAGTGAGGAGCTAAACTGAGGGAAATTGTACCATTCCATACAGGAGGACAATTTCTGACGTTACAAGAACAAAGCCTAGAAACTAGATTAAAGCTACTTGAGAGTGCCTTCTGCCTCTTATTCCTCGATATAGGGGTTGTCTTCTATCCCTTGGGATTGTTGGGCCTTCTTCTTGTTGCCCTCATTTTTCTTCTTGTTGGTGCTTCTAGTCCTAGAGATGGGGCCAATGTCCCACCCTATCTTTTCTTCCTCGAGAGTGTTGTTACCCTTCTTCAACTTCTCATTGATAATTTTGATGTCCATCAATTGGGCTTTCATAAACCTATTCAAATTTTCTTTTACTTTATTTTTTCCTATTCTAGGGCCACAATTATAGCATCCTATTGGTCTTATCTCTTAGTAAATTCTTCTTCAATGATGTCAAATCTCTCTTTCTAATTACCTAATTCACTCCACATCTTATTCACATCAAGGATTTCCTTCCAATTCTATAAGATTATCCTCTCTTGTTCCATTAGTACCTAAATTTCTCCACTCTTTTTTGGCCATGATTTCCATTTTTATGTTGAGTCTACTCATCTCAATATAAAACCATTTCATCAATTTATGTTGTATGTAAAAAGTTTGGTGAAGAGAAGCAATGTTTTAACTTAAGATAAAGCTCAGTCCTCAACAACCCCCCTCATAGAGGTGGGGTTGGGGTGTGGAATACTAGGATAAATATGTATTTGTTGGTAGGGGCTATCTATTCTAGGGAAGGGTTTACCCATGGTTGGTTCAAGAATGCTTTGGCTTTTCCTTTTTCCTTAAGGCAGAGGATTCCTCCACCCCACTTAGAGATAGAGGATTTCTCTACACTTTTAACCAAAATTAAGGGATCTTTTCTTTTCCTCTTGCTTTCCTTGTGGTTCCCACTACCAATGGAAATCTCCTTATTTTCAAGGGAATACTCAAAGCTCGATTCAAAACAAGAATCACACCCTATTTTATTATATCTACTTTCCTCCTCACTCTCCTCAAATGAGGATATAGAGTAGTCAAGAACACTCTTTTTCTTTTTATCATCTTTCTTGTACATAGTTCAGTCAATAGGGGGTTGAGAACCTTAATATTGCTAACAATTAGCAGCATTAACCCCTGATGCAAAGGAACTACAACATGGGAACTTTTACAATGTTTCATGGATAAGTCCAAAGAGGACAACAAGTGGTAAGGAAAGGAGATGAGCCTACTCATCCTAAAGTAGCGTAGAAGGAAAAATGATAGGAATGTAGACTAATTTAAAATGTCCTTCAAGAGTGGTATGCCTCATAGGACACATTTTTATGTCATTCTAGGGTGCCTTCAAAGTGCTTCTTGCATAACTAGAGTGCAACTTCTCTAGTTCTTTATTCTTGTTAAGGAAAGTCTCCATGGCATACTCACCCATTCTTATATCCTTAAAGAATTTAGCACCTGCTAATGACATATCATTACCCTTTGCCACAAGTTCTTTAGAAGCCACAAATTATAGGCCCTTCATTACAACTTCTCTATCATCCCATCTCTTTACAAACTTAGTTGTTAGTGTTGTGTCATCTCCTTTTAACCATTCCATGTAGTAAACCCATCTCTTTCTAAAATTTTCCAGACCCTAGTATCATTCTTCCACTAGTTACAACTAATAGGTTCTATTCTATTCCTATCACCCCCCATTATAGGTAAATCTCTCTCCCTTTCCAAATTATCCCATTGTGCTAGGATAGAAATTGTGCCCCACAAAATATTAGTTGTTTCTTTCAAATATAAAACCAATCCAACAAGGATGAATAATCAAGAAGACTCATCCCACACATGTTCATAATTACCTTTGAGATGACAATTCATCATAGTGTCAATGTTCATCTAAGGTTACATTATGCATTATTAATCCATGGTAGATCTTTGATCCTATTATATTCCTTCTTTTAAATGATTTTTGATATCATTTAAATTCACCATCTCAAGTTCCTTAGGGAATGAACCCCTTTACCAAAAGGATGACTCATGTTGGTTCCCCCTAGTTAGCTAAGAAATTGGATACTTGATTTTCTTCTCTAAACACATGTTTGATTCTCATATAGTTCATCTTTCTTATAATGTACAAAGAGTCTTTTATAATATTATCATTAGACCAAATTGGAGGAGACTTCTTTAAAAGGCAATCAATGATGTTCAAGGAGTCTCCTTCCACAATTAAATTCTTAACCTTGAGTTGATGTACAATTTTTAAGGCATTATAAGCAACAATTGCTTCCACATAGTGACTTGCTTGAATCCTAAAATTTATAGTGCAAGCAATGATCAACTTATTCATGTCATGTCTTAGAACCCCTCCACCACTAGCTGGACCTAGATTTCCTTTAGTTGCCCCATAAATGTTTAACTTAATCTAATTTGTGTGGGGAGGAGACCAAGTTATATTCTATCTTTGGCTCTCATTGCCTTTAAAGCTTGTAGAATTATCAATTTCAAGTTTCCAAGCCTTGGCAATGCCAAATTCCACTTTTGAGATAGAAACTTTAGAAAATGAGGGGACCTTCATACATTACTTAAGTTAAGTGAAGGATGGGTTGTTGACATTTCACTCCATATTTAAAGGGTAAGCTTATACTACAATTAACATTACATATGTAAATCCATTTATTTTCCTTTTTATAGCTATGGTGCATGATCACATTCACATATCACAATAATGAAGGAACCTTTTGTGCCTTTCTTTTCCTTTCATTTATATCAAAAAATTCATAGATTACAACTAAATATATAGGTATCATTTACAATGCAACAAGTATAAATGCTCATCCCTTTATCATTTCTAGATCCCTTGTTCATTGGTCCTGTCCCCAATCCTTGTGGTTTAAGCTAAAGTTTGATGGGGTTTCCTAAGGAAATATAGGGCCTTTAGGTGTGGGTGGAGTTATTGTTACACATGGTTCCTAAGGTTGTCATTGATGTCAACACTATCATGGATGTGTGATGGTGTTCATGATTGGATGTCATGTCTCATCTAGAAGAGAAGATAAAGTTCATGTTTAGATGTCATGTCCTATCTAGAAGAGAAGATACAGTTCATGGTTGGATCTCATGTCCTATCCACCAGAGAAGATATAGTTCATGGTTGGATGTCATGTTGAATATAATGTGGTTACTAAAGTTCATGGTTGGATGTCATCCCCTGATTAATGCAGAGTTGAGTATGAATTCATATTAAGATGGGAATTAGAAGCATCAAGAAGATACATTAATATGGGAATTAGAAGCATAAAAATGATACATTAATATGGGAATCGAAAGAACTAAGATAATCATATGTGTTTCTAATGTTGGGAAGATGTTACTAGAAGCTTGAAGCATTATGTTCCAAGTTTCATGATGTTTGGATTATTGGAAGAGTGTTTTGCAGTCGATAGTGTTGGTTCTCTGAAGGTGTTCTTAGTAGGGAAATGGAATGCTCCACATTCCTCCACATTTGTAGTTATGGATATGTGGTTCTGGATCTATGTTTAGGGTACTATGAAGGTGATAATTCCAAAGTTTCAGATAATTTATCTTTCCTTTGTGAAAGTTATGCATGATAGAGTACCGGTATGTGTTCTGGTAGAACAAGGAGATGTTGAAGGCCTATTGGAATACTCCGCATTCCTCCAGATGTGAATTTTTACCTTTGTAGTTTTGTGAACATGTGTATAGATGTGCACTACATTCCCTCCTGCAGTTTCAAGGTTCTTGGTGGTCCGCAAGCTCAATTTTTCAATGACAGTATGTCGCAGTTTGTTTTGGATGACTTGTTCTCAAAATTTATGGTTAAAGATGTATAGCACAAATATTTGTTGTACGGAGATAAATGAGTGTTTGGGGATGTTATATGAGTCCTTTAGACCCATTTAGAAAATTTTCATGAAGATCTTTCTTGTTTCCAGTACCGCACAAGGTTTTCAAGTTGTTATGACCATTACGCTTCAAGTTCCATGTCTTTGCTTAAGGATGTCCTATTTTCAAATGAGTGGAGTGTACAGATATAATTCCTTGATGTTTGATGCTATGAAGGATGTTTTGGACCTAGTTAAGCAAGTGTTGATGTCTGCAAGGCAAGGGTCTTTTGCTGGTGTAGTGTGTAGTCTTGTTTAGGACTTGTCCTCTACATGTTTCATGTTGTGTGTTGTCTGGCTGAATTGTAAATGTATTCTTTATGTTCTCTCTAGCCAACAAACTATGTAATCAATATAATATAATGTATAAATTGTAAATCAAATTGATTTAGGCGAGGTGTGATTGCAAAGTAAATGATAAGGTTCGCAAATAAGAAAAGGAGCAGAATGATTGAATTATGATGTGCAACTGAAGGAGAAAGAGAAGAAGTTATAGATGTTGTCTTGATTCATCTTGAAGACATTTTTATGAAAAAAAGGAAGTGTAGAGTGTGCCTAATTGATCCAATCATTAGAATAAAGTGTGAAGAAGTAGAATTGCAATCATGAAGGTGTGAACTTCAATGTTAGTTTTCAAGTAGTAGAAGGACTGTCATACTATAATCTTTTCTGAGGTTGTTCTCAAATTAGGGAACAATTGCTTCCTTGGTTTGAATCCCTAAAACAAAGTCTACAAGGAGTTGTATATTCATTGGGAGTGAACCTAAAGAAAAGTTTTTTAGGGAGTAGTAGCTTCGTTGGGTTGAAGCCCTAAAACAATGTCAACATGGAGTAGTAACTTCCTTGGGTTGTAGCCCTAAAACAAACTTGTAATTTTGAGCTTCATATATTGTGAGTTAATCCTCATCATGGTTTTTTCCTTCTTAGGTTTTTCATGTATATCTAGTGTTATGTGTTGATGTGCATTGTGTTAATCTTTCATGCTTATGTTAATGTTGTAATGCTTAAGTTTTAATTTGCTCTGGAGAAGTTGAAGTTTGTTTAGATATTGATTCACCCCCCCTCTCAGTATCCTGGTGTGTTTAATAATTGGCATTAGAGCCAAGTTCCTTTGAAATAAGGTTAACCACTTGAGGAAGGTCTAGGATGGCACAAAATGGATCCAATAAGATACCCTGGTTTGATGGAATAAATTGTGCTTTTTGGAAGTTGAGGATGGAAACCTATATCAATTCTCTAGGGTGCGGTGTTTGGGACTCTGTCAATATTGGTTATAAAGTTCTTGGTACTACTCCTATAGATCAAAATGAAGTTAAGGAATATGATAACAATTCCAAGGCAACGCTTTCTATTATGAGTGGATTAGGTGATTTAGAACTCTCAAAGGTAATGATTTGCAGTTCTGCTAAAGAAGTTTGGGACAAACTTGAAACCATTTATGAAGGAGATAAGAAAGTAAAGAAAGCAAAGATGCAAATATTCAAAAGTAAATTTGAGACTCTAAATATGACAGAGGATGAAGATATTGCTAGATACATGCTTTGGGTGAATGAAGTGGTTAATGGCATCACAAGTCTTGGTGGTAAAGTGGCAAAAGATGAAATTGTGAAGAAGCTTCTAAGATCTCTCCTCAAATCTTATAGCCATAAGCTATCTGCTATTGAGGAGAATGCAGACTTGGATACATACACTGTAGACAAATTGTTTGGTACCCTTATTGCTTTTGAAATGAGAGAGTTTGGTAATGATGCTCCAAAGAAAGAAGCTACTTTCAAAGTCAGTAAGAAGACAAACGATCAAATTGTTGATGAAGATGTGAGCCCTAATGAAGTTGAAGCAAATTTTGTGAGAATACTAAAGAAAGGCATTGACAAATACAAAGGTAAGTTACCTTTCAAATGTTTTAATTGTGGAAAGGTTGGTCATTTTGCCTATAAATGTCCTTTTAAAGAATCAAGGGGAGGTAACAAATATGACAAGTTCAAAAGGAGCCTGTATAGCAAAGAGGGGAGATGTTCTTCAAAAGATGAGGATCATGATGACTCAAATTATTAAACACTTTTCATGGCCTTGAATATTGGTAACAAAAAGGATGATGTTGGAAAAACTAAAAAGACTGGTACCTTGCAAATTAAATAGAACAATGATAGATCAATGGTGGTATGGACTACTTTTCATGCAAGAGAAGAAGCCAAAGATTGGGTTATTAATAGTGGTTGCTCTAATCATATGACTAGTGACAAGGAGAAGTTTATCAGCCTTGAAAAATGGAATGGCAAAGCTATTAAGTTTGGTGGTGATGAGTCAACACAAATCTATGGAAAGGGTGCTATAACTATTGATGGGAAGAACAGGACTGAGGATGTTGTCTATGTCAAAGGACTAAAGCATAATCTTCTTAGTGTCAATCAGATGTGTAGTAAAGGATACAATCTTAACTTTCATGCTAATGGTTGTGAAATCAGGAAGGCAGGGTCCAAAAAACTAGTTGCAGAAGGAATCAAGTCATATGGTGATATCTATCATCTGAAGGAGGTAAATGGAAGAACATGTTTGTTGGCTCAATCTAGTGAGTGTTGGCTGTGGCACAAAAGAATGGGACACAACAATTTTGATAATATGATAAGGATCAACTCTACTAATGTAGTGAGAGACATGCCCAAGATAGTCAAGCCTACAAACACATTATGCAAGGAATGTCAAATGGGAAAATGGACTTAGAAAAATTTCAAGAGAAAGGAGTACTCTTCTTTAGTGCTATTGGAGTTGATTCACACTTATCTATGTGGCCCTAAAAGAGTAAATAGTCAACAAGGTGAAAGGTATTTCGTGCCTTTTCTAGAATGACTTGGGTTACTTTCCTAAGAGAAAAATTATAAGCCCTTGATAAGTTTAAGATTTTCAAGGATATGGTTGAGAATGAAATAGACACAAAGATCAAATGTTTAAGATCTGATAGAGGAGGTGAGTTTACTTCAAATGAATTTGAAAAGTTTTATGAAGCTCATGGTATTAGAAGACATCTGTCAGCTCCTAGGACCCCTTAGAAAATGGAGTAGTGGAAAGAAAGAATAGGACTATGCAAGAGATGGCTAGGGCAATGTTGAAAGATGTAGATCTGCCTGACATATACTGGAAGGAAGTAGTTCACACTGCTATCTATCTGACCAATAGAGTACAATTGAGGGTCAATAGCACTAAAACCCTTATGAGATATGGTATGGAAGACTTCCCACTGTTAGATGCTTTAGGATCTCTGGCAACAAGTGCTATATTAGAAGAGATGAAGTAGACATAGGAATGTATGAGTCAAGAAGTGATGAAGGAATCTTTCTTGGTTACTCAACTAGAAGCAAGGCCTATAGATACTACAACAAGATATTGGGAAAGATGATTGAAAGTACAAATATCAAAGTAGATGAAGACCTGTATCAGATCTCACAAGAATTAGAGGACTCTGGATCTGATATCTTTCCATGCATTGAAGATGAAGAAGAAGAAGAAGAGAAAGAAGAAAAGAAACAAGAAATAGAGTAGATGCCTAAGACTCTAGCAAAGTATGTTCAGAAGAACCATTCAACAAATTAGATCACTAGAGATAAGGATGAAGGTGTACAGACTAGGAGAAGGTTTTCTAAGTTACATGAGCAAGTAACTTTGTGCTTATTATCAAAAGTAGAGCCCAAAACCTTTGTTGATACTAGCAAAGATGATGATTGGATAAAAGCAATGGAAGAAGAATTGGATCAAATAGAGAAGAATTAGACATGGGAATTTGTTCCTAGACCAACCAACATGAATGTTATAGGAATAAAGTAGGAATGAAGAAGGTGAAGTTGTGTGAAACAAAGCAAGATTGGTATGTAAAGGATACTCACAAGTTGAAGGAGTTGACTTTAAGGAGACTTTTTCTCTGGTAGCTAGGATGGAGGCAATCAAGACGTTCCTTGCCCTTGCTGCTCACAAGAACTTTAAGGTTTATCAGATGGATGTCAAGTCAACATTTTTGAATGGTGATCTAGAGGAGGAAGTCTACATTGAACAACCAAATGGTTTTTAGATATTAGAAGATCTAGACATGATGTGTAGACTCAAGAAAACTTTGTATGGTCTCAAGAAATAACCTAGAGCTTGGTATACTAGGTTGGATAAGTACTTCAGCAAGGCTTCAAGAAAGGTACTACAGATAGCAATCTTTACATCAAGGAATAAGGAGACACGATATTGATGGTTGCAGTGTATGTTGATGACATCTTCTTTGGTGGAGATGATGACATGTGTAAGAGGTTTGCAGAGGAAATGTAAAAAGAATTTGAGATGTCTATGATTGGTGAGATGTCTTTCTTCCTTGGACTTCAAATTGCTCAACTAGATGATGGTATCTTCATTTCACAAGCTAAGTATGTCAAAGAGATGTTGAAGAGATTTGGTATGGAGGTCTCCAAACTAGTGAGTACTCCCTTGGTCACTAAATGTCACTTGAGAAAGGATGATGAGTCTTTGGAGGTGGATTAGACTTCCTATAGATCTATTATTGGAGGATTGTTGTACTTGACTACCTCTAGACCTGATATCATGCATGTAGTATGTGTGGTTTCTAGATATCAAGCTAATCCCAAGCAAACACATGAGAAGGTGGTGAAAGAATATTTAGATACTTAAAGAGAACTCCAGATTATGGCTTATGGTATCCAAGAGGTAATGAGTTTGACTTGAGTGCATACAATGATGTCGATTGGGCTGGTTGTGTTGATGATATACAAAGTACAAGTGGTGGTGATTTATTTTTAGGAAGTAGATTGGTTTCATGGCAAAGTAAGAAGCAAGATTCAATGTCCTTATCAACTATAGAGGCAGAGTATATTGCAGCAACATCCTGCTATAAACAAGTGTTGTAGATGAAGCAAACCCTAAAGGACGTCAAGGTATTGTATGATGAGCCTATTCCTATTTGTGTGTTAATACAAATGCTATCAATATTTCCAAGAATCTAGTGATGCATTCTAGAACCAAATACATAGCAATCAGTTATCACTTTTTGAGATAGAAGGTTGCAGAAAAAGAAGTAAAGTTGGAATATGTTCCAACAAAGGATCATACTGCAGATATTTTCACAAAGACTCTTGCAAAGGACACTTTTGAGGATCTTCGGTAGAGGTTAGGGGTAATTTCCCCTCCTTCTTGCTAGATGTATAGTGGTGCATCTATCCAGGGGAAGTGGTTCATTTTATATCTTTTTTCTTGGATTGATGGTGGCTACCTCTCTGGGGGAGTAGGTAGTGGTTGTTGATGATAGGGGGAGCTTGTTTGCTGCAAGAAGTTATGCCCTAAGAGAGAAGAAGTTACCTTTTGTCCTTGCTATCAAAGGGGGAGAATGTGCAGGTATGTGTTGCCATCAATGCCAAAGAGGGAGATTCTTACACATATGGTTCCTAATGTTGTCATTGATGTCAACACTATCATGGATGTGTGATGGTGTTCATGATTGGATGTCATGTCTCATCCAATAGAGAAGATACAGTTCATGGTTAGATGCCATGTCCTATCCAATAGAGAAGATATAGTTCATGGTTGGATGTCATATTAAATATAATGTGGTTACTAAAGTTCATGGTTGGATGCCATTCCCTGATTAATGCAGAGTTGAGTATGAAGTCATATTAAGATGGGAATTAGAAGCATCAAGAAGATACACTAATATGGGAATTAGAAGCATCAAAAAGATATATTAATATGGGAATTAGAAGCACTAAGGTAATCATATGTGTTTCTAATGTTGGGAAGATGTTACCAGTAGCCTAAATCATGTATGTTCCAAGTTTCATGATGTTTGGATTACCATAAGAGTGTTTTGCAGTTGATAGTGTGAAGATAGTGTTGGTTCTGTGAAGGTGTTCTTAGTAGGAAAATGGAATGCTCTGCATTCCTCCACATTTGTATTTATGGTTATGCAGTTTTGGATCTATGTTTAGGGTGCTATGAAGGTGATAATTCCAAAGTTTTAGATCATTTGTCCTTCTGATGTGAAAGTTATGCATGATAGAGTATCGGTATGTGTTCTAGCAGAACAAGGAGGTGTTGAAGGCTTGTTGGAATACTTTGCATTCCTCTGGATGTGAATGTTTTCCTTTACAATTTTGTGGACATGTGTATGGATGTGTAGTACATTCTCGCTTGTAGTTTCAAGGTTCTTGGTTGTCCACAACCTTAATTTTTCAATGACAATATGTCGCAATGTCTTCCAGATGGCTTGTTCTTCTTAGAATTTATGGTTGAAGATGTATGACACAAATCTTTGATGTGAAGAGATAAAGTAGTGTTTGGGGATGTTTTATTAGTCTTGTAGACTCATTTGGAAAACTTTCATGAAGATCTTTCTTGTTTCTAGTACCGCACAATGTTTTCAAGTTGTGACTGTTATGCTTCAAGTTCCATATGTCTTTGCTTAAGGCTATCCTATTTTCAAATGAGAAGAGTGTGCAGATGTAATTCCTTGATGTTTGATGCTGTGAAGGATGTTTTGGACTTGTTTAAGCAAGTTTTTATGTCTACAAGGCATGGGTCTTCTCTTGGTGTAGCGTGTAGTCTTGTTTTGGACTTGTCCTCTACATGTTTCATGTTGTATGTTGTCTGGATGACATGTAAATGTATTATTCATGTTCTCTTTGGCCGACAAGCAATGTAATCAATGTAATATCATGTATAAATTGTAAATCAAATTGAGTTAGGTGAGGTGTGATTGCAAAGTGATTGATAAGGTTCACAAACAAGAAAAGGAGAAGAATGACTGCATTATGATGTGCGATTGAAGGAGAAAGAGCAGATACTATAGATGCTGTCCTGATTCATCTTGAAGACATTTTTATGATAGGAAGGAAGTGTCTAGAGTGTGCCTAATTGATCTAGTCATAAGAAGAAAGTGTGAAGAAGTAGACTTGCAATCATCAAGGTGTGAACTTCAATGTCAATTTTTAGGTAGTAGAAGGATTGTCATACTGTAATATTTTCTGAGGTTGTTCTCAGATCAAGGAGTAGTTTCTTCCTTGGGTTGAAGCCCTAAAAACAAAGTCTACAGGGAGTTGTAACTTCCTTGGGAGTGACCCTAAAGAAAATTTTTCAAGGAGTAGTAGCTTCCTTGGGTTGAAGCCCTAAAACAAAGTCAGCAGGGAGTAGTATCTTCCTTGGGTTGTAGCCCTAAACAAATTTGTAATTTTGAGCTTCATATATTGTGAGTTAATCCTCACCATGTTTTTTCCCTTCTTGGGTTTTCCACGTATATTCGGTGTTATGTGTTGATGTGCATTGTGTTAATCTTTCATGCTTACATTAATGCTGTAATACTTAAGTTTTAATATGTTCAGGAGAAGTTGAAGTTTGTTTAGATACTGATTCACCCCCTCTCTTAGTATCCTGGTGTGTTCAATAGTTATTAGAAGCCACCTTCAAAAATTTGTTTGTTCTTTTTTAGTCAACCTTGGAATTCAAAAAAATCATTTTGTTGAAGCTATGGTAACCTTCCACAATATTTTTCTTTCTGAAAAGTTAGGTTTGCAACATCTAGAAGTTGAGGGGGATTCTTTGAACATTATTAATTATCTCCTAAAATCACATACTCTCACCCGGTCTATTTACAACCTAATTGTATACTTTATTAACATCTTGAACTCCATTCCTAAGGTGAAATTAATACATGTTTATAGAGAGGGAAATAATTTTGTATATATTTTTGCTAATTGGGGGTGATTAACAATGGATGATGAATTGGAAAAGGGAGAAACAACTTCTAACCAAAGCCATCAACTTAATCAATGTTCATTTCCATTGTGCTCCTTAACACAAGTCTTCTAGATCCTCTTGTCGTTGAATGGGTATGGAGAGCTATGAAGCATAATTGTGAAATCTATTGGATAATTGAGAAACCTCATATCACCCTTCTATGAGATTGTGGATTGATTTAAAACCTCTTCCTGGCTTGTCTACCCATGGGCTCCTCTAGGCTGGACAAGAGAAAAATGTTTTGGTTAACAAGCTAACTAAAGGTATAATTGTCATGGGAGTGACAAGAATCACATGGATCCTAGCTCTTATGAGATGGAAAAACATAATATTGCATCATGGGGGACTCTTAGGAAAGGTGGTCTCACTAGATACATAAAAATAATCAAAGGGCATGACCCTATAACATAAAAATTGCATATCCTTGCAATTTCACACTAGGTTTTCTGATCAATTTGGTGCCCACTCCCCTAGTATGTTTTAGGGATCATTTTAGCCTTACCTTAGCATTTTTTTTAACACACAAATGTTGCATTTGTGTTATGTTCTAGCCTTTGTGCTTATTTTTGTTGGTTGTCAAGAACACCGAGAGGGGAGGTGAATCAGTGTTCTATAAATCTTTTCTTAAACTTTTACTTTCAATAATTTCAAAAGAATAATCAAACAGATGCAAAATATACAACTGAACAACATCCACAAAAGCATGACAAATAACACCAAGATTTTATGTGGAAAACCCAAAAAGGGAAAAACCACGGAGAGGATTAGCTCTCAAATATATATTATAATCTTTACAAAAATGATGTTCAGGATTGATCACTCCACGGTCCTAGAACATGCTGGCTCACTGCCTCAACCCTAAACCTAGCAAATTTATAATAAGGGCTGTTAAACCCTCAAGGTTGTTAAACCTTGAGGGCTATTAAACCCTACTGGAGGCTCACTACTAGCTTACTGCCTTGATGACAAAACTTTTCTTCCAATCATATTACACATGAATACTGAATACTACTTAAGCATCTGCCACTATGCCAGGGTGCAATCATTTAGCAACTAAATTCTGAATCCCAAGTCTTCATCGCTACTTCTCTTCTAACTCTGCTCTTCTATTCACATGCTCCCATCACACACACACACACAAACTCAACAAAAATTCATCGCTCTTATATATATCTTAATCATGATCTAATCCATAATCAAGTCAGCATCTAAGAAGTGAAACGTGTACATGAAAAGATGTACCTTATCAACTTGATCCAATGCACTGTATGTTATGCAAACCCAAATCTTTTCCCAAACATGTTCATATAGGTTGAATCTAATCATTCAATTACTTGCATAGATCCTCCAAATGTTAACTTTTCTCCACACAAAGATTTAACATACTAGTTGGCCTCTTCCTTAAGAACATGCTTAACCAATTCATCTGCTAACTTACAACTTCTACTGCAAATCACAAAACACTTCCAAAATCATATCAAGGACTCTTTACACATTTCCAATCTTATCCTCAGAACACAAGGCATGATATCATCTTGTGGAGAAATGCAGACCATCAGAACTCAGACTTTGTCTCTATCAAACTATGTCAAACACTATGCCGATACTTAGCAGCTTGTAGCTATCCTTCTAGTGAACTTTAGATCTCCTAACTCTAGAATAAGACACTTCATATAAATGTTTACAACACCTCAAAACTGCATAATAAAAGACTTATCTATGGAGGAATGCGGACCACTATATTAGACCCTGTTCACTATTCCTGCTATACCTTTGTTTGCCCAAACTTAGACATTTCTTCAAGATGACTTCCAGAGAGGAGCAAGACTTAATCTCTGAGGCATAATACTATCAAACATCTGACATCATACCTAAATTGTATCTTCAAGTCTTCAATTGCGAAGGCATACTAGCTTACTTACTGTCCTCTACTCTACATGCTTTCCATACTTAGCCATTTCCTATCAACCGGACCTGGAGTCTAATGTGTTCTTCTAGAGATATCTCTTCCTGTCATGGTGATAGGATCTATGAGCCTTGTTTCCATAAATTAAAAGATACAGATCCATACTGGAGTAGTGTCTCTTGCCAACAATCTTGCCCTTTGGTATTGATGGCAACACTTAGTGAAAAATGCCTGACTGCTCCCCCTTACTATATACACTATACTTTCTTGCTCCCCCTGAGATGATTATCCATTTTTCACTAATCTTCTTCTCCCCCTTTGACATCAATGGAAAAGGGTGTTGATCTGGAACCAAAAATTTGTCAAAATCCCAAAAATTTATATATTCTACCGCATATTTACAAGTGCAATCTTCATTTTTATATTACATGTGCTTAAGCACATCATTAAATATGTTTCTGATCAATGTCCACTTAGCATCCCAACTTTTCTTTGCATTTTCCAGAATCTAAATTTGACCACTAAGAAGATAAACTAAGGCTTCTGGAAGTTGTGTCTACTTGGACAACTAACTTAGCCTCTGTAATAAGATTTGTCAATGAATCTAACTTTAGATAGACTAGTCTTCTAAGTTGTCTCATCCTACTTTTTATTTGGTATTTCTAATTTATTAAGTCAATCAAGTCATTGTGAATCTTAATGACTTTTATTTCTTTCCTTGTGACTGACTCTGTTTTTGGATCAAATTTCTCAGAAATATCCATCAGTTTTTGTTCCAAATATTTGATCTTTTCTTCAATCTCTTGAGCAGCTTTGGGCCAAGACAAACAAAAATTTTACACATCTCCAACATCCTTCACAGCTTTTTGAATGCTGGCTATTGTATTGTTTAATGAGATTTTATCTTTTGCTATCATTATGTTTAATTGTTCCAGACATTTTTCATCGAATTCTTGTCTTACCTTTGTTTCTATAGATTTTTCAAATGATTCAAACTGTTTGCTTATGGAACATATTAATCCCTTCAGATGACTTGTTGGGGGCATGGAAGAATCCCTCTTGTACGTGGGTAGTAACTTCTCCAAAATTCTAGATGCTTCATCAATCAGTTTACTATCCTCCATTTGTGATTTTAATATCTCCTCTTGAGCCTTTGTCTGAATATATGAAACAAGCTTAAACTTCTATTTCGATGTCATTGTGTCCAAGTTTATTGGACCATGTAGAAATTTTGGTTCATCCAAGGCTTGTGTTCTTTTCTCGAACACTTCTTTTGTAAGCTTTGTAGTGTCTCTTGCTATGATAGGGA
This sequence comes from Cunninghamia lanceolata, assembly GCA_027924645.1. Lineage (NCBI taxonomy): Eukaryota > Viridiplantae > Streptophyta > Pinopsida > Cupressales > Cupressaceae > Cunninghamia > Cunninghamia lanceolata. Next base: position 7,443,781 of record BSBN01001221.1, on the reverse strand, counting down.
CTTCTTCTTTACGGTTTTGCTCCATATCCATATTAGTATCCTCCTCATGTTTCATTTCATGACCTGTTCTTCCTCAATCTTCTCCTTGTCAATGTCATCCTTAGCAAGATGTACCAGAGAGGATCTTATCTCAAAAACATCAGCAAGTGCTTTTTCTTGCTCAGTCACTTTGTCATCTTTACCTAATTCTTTCTCTAGATTTACTTCCGGGGTAGGTGTACCATTTCCACCATTTGTTCCCGCATTATCATGAGTGGTAGGAATATTGTATTTTCTCAATATTTCCAAGGTGATTTCTTCTGTCTCCTTGACTACTTTGTCAATTTCTCCCAGCATCAACAAGTTCATCCTTGTTTTGGTTCTAAATTTCTCTTTGGTTTCTTTAGAGATCAAATTCTCTTCTTCTAGAGTGATTTCAGGACACAATCTTGTCAGAACATGTTTTCTTAGCTCAATATCTTTGGCTCTAGCAGTCTCCTTTCTGATGCTCAGAAGATTTGCTAGGTTTTTTGGAATTTTAGTGATAATCTCAATAAGGGGTCCATTGAAAATGTTTAGATACTTCATAGTGGCTTCTTCCAGACTTCTTTTATCAATATCACTATATCCATCATAGTACTCAATCATGGGTTTTCAGTTCCCATCCATGGTGACAAATTTTATTACATCTGCAAGTGGTGGAGGCTTTTCCATTTTCTATCTTTTGTTAGGCTTATCCTTTCTAGAGGACTTTTCTCTACAAATTCTGGAGACTTTGATAGCCTCAACTTTCATCATTTTGACCTCTTCATCTGACTCGGTTTCTTCTTCATCCTTTTCTCCCACACTGACATACAATCTTTTTCCTTTCATCTTCTTCCTCTTTGTGTCCTTTTCAGAGAGCTTCATTGATGATGTTGCACCAGATGAAATGGCAGAGCTTTGGGTAGTCCTTTGAGTATTTTTAGCCTCTCTTGGCTTCTTCATAGATTCCTCCAGAACCTTAGTCTAATCATTTTGTTTTTCCTTCTTTGCTTTCTCTACTTTTTCTCTTGATTCCTTGAGCTTCTCTTTAGTGATGCCATACCTTGTGGCAATTTCTTCCACCTCTTTCCTCAATTTTCTAGTAGATTTAGCTTGTCTAAGCTCAACATGGAGTTTCACTGACAACTCCTCATACATTCCAAACCTTTCTTCTTCGATATATTTTGGTTTGCTAAGAAGGTATGTCATGCCCGCATTTCCCATGCGGTCACGACACACAAACACACGTGTCATGTCCACATTTTCTATGTGGTCATGACACGAACTATGAAAAAACTTTTCTACCTATCCCTAGGAACCCCCTTGCACGCGTCTGCATGCTCGGTGGCAATACGCAAGGGCATAGACATGTCAACGTAACCATGATGGTGAAGGCCATCTAGGGGGTATGCAACACGTAGGGTGTCACTTCTAGGGTTAGACTGATTAAATCTGTACCCTAAGTTACCTAGGTGAAGATGATCTGCTAGCATCGAACCCTAACTTAACTCAGATTGAAAATGTGATAAGTAGAACAATGACAAGATGGCACGTGATTCAAGTGGTATGATGGAATGAAATAAATAAAACATCTCATAAAATAAACCCTAGGAATCTAGCAAAATTCTGGCAGCATAATGCATTTTTGATAAACGCAAAATAAAATTAAAAACAAATCACCCTTAGGGAATTAAATAAAAATTAACAATAAAATAAAATCAACTAGGAAAGATTTCATAAATGATTTATAATAAATTAATAAAATAAAGTTAAATGACAAGACGTCAATAAGTTCAAGGAGAAAATTGAGTTCATCATTAAATACAATTTGGCAATTATATTTAATAACAAACTCAAAATTTAATAGAGGGAGGAAGAGAGTTTAAATAACTCTCCCCGTACAATAATAATAATAAAATTGAAAAATCAACAAGATCGAAAGAAACATCCCGCTAAGATAAAATAAACTCAAGGGAATAATTCTCCCTAGTATCATAAAATAATCCCTTCCAAAATAATCTTCAACCACAAGACAAAACAAATCAAAAGCAAGATGATCCCAATTAAAAATAAAATATACAGATTCAAAACAAAATAACCCAAGAGGTAAGTTGAAACCAAATAAGGTTAATAGTGGTTTAAAAAGAGAGTAAAAATAAATCCTCACAAAAATATATCTAGGTCCTCACCAAAGGAATTTATAACATTCAAAATTTTAAGCAACCTAAATCCATTAAAAGTTTAGTCATCTCTAGGGAAGCCCTAATTAATTTTAAAATTTGATTTCTCATAGCAAGGTTGACCTAATTGCACTATTCTATGACTTTCCTCTTTGCCCTAATCACTAAGTCTATTCTTCTCTTTGTTTTGCTCTCTATTATGTTGCAGGTTTGAAGGTTAGGGTTTGAAGAGCCATGGATTGATGCTTGGTGCTACCTCCATAGTATTACCATGTATTTTTTTTGGTACCTCATATAAATATATATTGTTAGACTTAGGGCATACAACTGAGAGGGCGGGTGAATCAGTTGTGCGAAACTTTCTCTTTTTAAACACTTGAATCTTCTTTAGTGATTAGCATAATATTAATCATGAACCATAATGCATTCAAATCAAAAGCAGAAACATATCAACACACATGACACCAAGATTTTGACGTGGAAAACTCGGTTAAGGGAAAAACCACGGGGTGATTAACCCAAGAATGTATTCTCTGTTAGAAGAATAGAAAGAACAAAATGGCACATGCCAATTAGGGCTCACTACCCAAACACACTGCTCACAAGAGGTTCACTGCCTACAAGAGACACACTGTCTACAAAGGAATAAGTATCACCTTTATGAACCCGAGAATAGCATCTTCAGCATGCTTGAATCAGTTCCATTTAAGCCCAATACTTCTACTCTGCCTTTCGCACTTCTCTTTGCTACCACACACTCATCACCGCAAGACACACTTCAAAATGAATTCATAATCCCTTATTTATACAAGGCATCGACTTAGGAACAATGATCTAAGTCGGCAAACACCTACAAGAACATCCACAAGACATGTAATAAATCCGGTCAGCCAGTCTCAAGAAGAACACCAATATCTGTGGTTATTCTTCAAATACAAACTCTAACTTCAATGCCGACCACCAACATTAACTGGACATGATCCAACAATCATCATAACCTTCCCTGAATCACCAAAAAATCTGCACTTCATCATCCCACTAGAATTCTTCTCTCCTTCATCCGGAGCTAAAAGAACACAGTCTGTCATCACTGTCACAAATGAATAGCCTCTTTCAGACCTTCAACTCACAAACTAATCTAGTTGATACTTCACAGGGACATCCTCAACACTCCCTCAGATCTGCAGAATGGGATAATGAAATACCGGATCTCACCGAACCTATTTGTGGCACTCTGTCACCTCTGAACACCTGCCGGAACTGGTTCTACTTGAGCAACCATTACTTCTTCAGATCTTCATGTGAACCTCTGAAATCTTGACTGAAGCATCTCAAGACTTATATCTACAAACCCTTTAAACCGCATCCTTTGATCCTTAACATATTGAGAACTTTTACCTTCGTGTCATCACTGTTCTTCATTGTTCCTGATTGAGACTTATTTTCTCAATATCCTTAGCACACAGCTCATCTAATCCTTCTCATTAATGCAACATGAGTATGTTGACATCAATGATAACACCGGTTAGGCCCATACTTGCAACATATATAACATTAAATGTGTTATTTCCAGTGATGAGTTTATGTATGTATTGCAGAGGCAAAGGCAGAAGTCATTGTAGGGTCAGAGGCTCTGCTATGGAGGGGCGGCGGGGAGAACATACTACAGTGTTGGAGAGTGGAGAGTGCGGTAGAGAAAGTGGCTGCGGAGGGGGTGGCGCGGTACTGCGACAGGGGTGCTGCGAGGGTTAGGCGCAATCGAGGCTACAGGATGAGGGTGTTTAGCGGACCCGGTGGAGGTTAAGCGGTGCCAAGTGAGGCCGTGAAATGGAGTTCAGTGGTCGGGGTTGGTGAGCTGAGCAATGGATGCGGACGCGGCTGCTGCAGTCCATGGAAGGCTTCGGTGGCGGTGGGTACTGTGGTGGGCGACGCCCACCACAACCCCACCCAACAGCATTCCTTAATCTTAAAAAAAAAATGTTCCCCTCTCTGTGGTACCCAGACAACGTCGAACTCACAGCTTCATTTCATTTTTTTTTTGTTATAATAAAATTTCAGTAAGGATTTATAATTATATATTTCTCCTTAGATTTAGATTTGCATCTACAGTTTGTTCAAATGCCATAGTGTAGATATAATTTCTCTACTGATGTATATATATTAATTAAAAATATATACACTCATATATTATGATATATCAGTAATAAGTAATCTCTCGATTTCTTTTCTTTTCTTCTATAGCATATACACTAGGAATTAAAATATATAAATCAACAACCTAGATTTATAAACTGATAAGATAGCTAATGTAGATTTCTTCCTATTTCTTTTGAAACATAAAGAGAATGCATTTTATTCTTTTGATGCCAAGATAAAATGGAAATCCACAACTAAAAAAAAATATTATTATTTCGACTCCTTACTCTTCTTTACTGAATCACATTACACTCATATATTATGATATATCAGTAATAAGTAATCACTCTATTTCTTTTGTTTTCTTCTATAGCATATACACTAGGAATTAAAATATATAAATCAACAACCTAGATTTATAACTTGATAAGATAGCTAATGTAGATTTCTTCCTATTTCTTTTGAAACATAAACAGAATGCATTTTATTCTTTTGATGCCAAGATAAAATGGAAATCCACAACTAAAAAAAAAATATTATTATTTCGACTCCTTACTCTTCTTTACTGAATCACATTAACTGGATAACTGAGTATATACTTTTTTTAAAAAAATAGAAACATACCATAATGGAAATATATACTTTTCTTTGAGCAATAAAAAAAATATACATAATACATTTTTTTCTCTTTTGAACAGCAATAAGGTGAAAAATACATTTCAGTCCAGTTTTACTTTCTTTTCGACAATAGCTAATACTTAGAAATTTCACTACAATATAATAGAAAAGGGTTACATTATATACTTTTTTTTGTATACAATAGTTTCATAATACCACTAAGATGTATTTCTTACTTAAAGAAAATATTGACAGAAATGAAAATACATTTTCTCCTTCCTTCTTCTACCATAAAATCTAGACAGCAACATTACAACTTTTGCATTTTTTTTTTTGAAAGAACAATGACAGAAATTTATTTACATTTATTTTCCCATACATTTCTCAACACAAGGCCATCTTCACAAGAAGGAATTAAACAACTTTTTGATAAACTGAAAAGAAGGTTCCCATTTCAACATTTACAATAGCCAACTTCAAGGCAAGGAAAATTTAACAAATCTTTACATTAAGGCCACCATGGCCATGGCTCAAACAACCAAGAAAACACAACTAGAAACACACAAGAAGGGCTTTCATCCACTTCATTTCTCTACTCAAAACCTGCAAATAGACATAGCAACAAGAGCAACAAAACTAGCCACTTTGAAAAGCTCTCCTCCCTACCGTAGACCCGCAAGAGGGTCACCCTCGAGCTAGGGAGGTAGGGATTCACACAGGTGAAGAACATTCCACAACAAAATCATTCACCACAACACAAAAACAACCCATAGGTTTAACACAAAACTCAACTCATAACAATGAGTTGTTGAGGGTAGGGAATGGACCCCTCAACTTCAAAGGGCACCCAAATGATAAAATATCATGCTCATGGCCTCAAGCCAAATAAGATCTCAAAATCACCACTCTCCACAATATCACGAAAATAACCTCCATGGCACTCTTGCCATTCAATAACCTTCTCAACAAAATAAAAGCCCTCAAGCCATAAATACAAAATGTGGGAGTGACCTCAAGGAGTTTCCTTTCCCCTACCCATACGAGTTGAGCATTACCTCCATTGGAGGTGCTCTCACCATAACTCCCATCCCAACAAAAGCAATGCAAACAATAAAACAACCAAAACTATAACACTTTACATTAAATAAGCAAGAGTGAGAAAACAAGTCTAAGAGGCTTACCTTCAAAGCCCTATAATGGAAGCTTGTTTGGTGAAGAGCTCCAACCCTTCCCAAGCCTTCCAATCCTTCAAGAAAATCCTCTAACTCTCCCAAACTCCTCCAAAATAGAAAGAAAATTAAAATTGCAAGAACCCCACACTCCTCAACAAGAGGAGATAATATAGGCCATCAATTTGGCCTTGAAGAATGAGAAGGTGACACTTGTCACCTTCTCCTTCCTCCTCCCATGCCACTTGCAAGGGAGAGGAAGTGTGAAGATGACAAGTGTCATCCTCCCATTCCCTCTCAATCCTCACATTATCCACTTGTGCTCTCACACATGTGTGAGAGGACAAGTGAGGTGGCAAACCCACTCACACCTTCAAGAGGATAAGGGATGCCATATGGCATCCTCTTATTGTCTCAAGGAGCCATCTTCCTCCAAGATGCTCTCACACATGTGTGAGAGTCTTGGGGGAAGCTCCCACACACTTGGGAGTCTTGGAGACCTCCCAAGTCTTCCTTGGGAAAGGGTTTCCAAACTTTGGGAAGGGAGATGAGTCTTTCCCAAGGCATGACTCATCTCCCACCTTCCCTTATTTCAAATTTTCGTCACTTTTACTAAACCATAGTTTAGAGTGACCAAAGGTGAGTCAAATCTAGGGTTAGATAGTCCAAGTTGACCCTAGACTCATGGGTAACCACCTAGGGTAACTTTTGGGACTCTAGGGTTCACAAAGGGGGTTAAAAATCCACATTTAAATGGCCTCAACAAAATAAAATAAATACCAAGTGGTGTAAATCAAGTAAAATTTATACAACACTTATTATTAATCAATTAACAAAAAGGGTACTAAGGCCAAAATAATAAAATTAAATCAAGCACTTAAATCAACATTCAAGTTCAAACGTGATCCTTATCCCTCTTGGGAATGGATCAGTTTTACAGGGGATAACATAGTGTGAATTCTACCTCCAATTTCCCATGGCTAGGGAATGTAAAACCTGCACATCTCGATCAAATGTCAATCATGTCATGAAAATCATAGCCGAAGCAACTGGAATTAAATTCACACAATCACATACAACAATAATCATCAATACATAATTCTAAATTAAACTACATTTTTCAATCTTATATCAAATAGTCCACATCACATAAATAACTAAAATCTCGTCACAAAAACATCATCACATATACATCTCATATGTCGAATCACCAAATAGCACCAAATCAAATCAAATTGAATCACATATGTCTAATCAATGTCCTATCATAATCAGGAGATAAAAATCAAGTCTGCATAATGAAACATAGTCACTAAAGGTTTGATAATGTCATCAACTGAATAACATAATGATCAAAATAAGGGAGGTAAAATAATCGGCCTCACATCCTCCCCCCTAAGACTAAACTTACTCCTGGAAGTCATCAAAAAGGTGAGGATAGAGTACCCTCAAACTAGCTACATCCTCCCAAGTCACTGTGACCTCATCATAACGATCCCACTGGACCCTAACTTGGTCCAGCTCTTGACCTCGAAGGCCTAGCATCTAACGACCCAATATGTGAATTGGCTTGAAATCCAATTGCATGTTTGCCTCTACCTGTAAAGCACTCTAGTCCAGCACGTGAGACAAATCAGATATATATCGCCTAAAAATAGAAATATGAAAGACATCATGGATACGTGACAGGCTTGGTGGCAATGCTAGATGATAGGAAACTGGTCCTATCCGCTCCAAAATCTCAAAGGGTCCTACAAACCATTGTGCGAGCTTAGAGCCCTTTCCATAACGGATAGGACTCTTGTGTGGCCACATTCTAAGGAATACCCTGTCGCCCACTAAGAAGCTCCGATCAATCCTCTTAGCATCGACATACTTCTTCTGCCTGTCCTATTCCTCCTATAACCTCAGTCTAATCAGTGTGACCTACTGCTCCATATCCTGAACTAGCTCTGGACCAATGGAAACTCTGTCCTTTATCCGATCCCAACTCAATGGTGTCTTTCAAGGACTACCGTATAAAGCCTAAAAGGGAGGCATACCCAATGAGCTGTGATGCCCATTATTGTAGGCAAACTCAACCAGATATAGATACTCCTCCCATCTAAACTGATGGTCCATAACATACATCCGAAGCATGTCCTCCAACACCTGATTCACTTGCTCTGTCTGCGCATCTGTCTCGGGATGACAAGTGGAGCTAAAGTTAAGCTGTGTGCCCAACTCCTATTACAAGGCTCTCTAGAAAGCTGAAGTGAATATAGAATCTCTATCTGATATAATGCGGCGAGGTACTCCATGTAATCTCACAATATCATCTAAGAATTCTCTTGCCACTGCTGCCGCATTGTACATCATGCGTACAGGTGAGAAATGCGCTACCTTGGTCAACTTGTCGACTGTCACCATAATGGCATCATGGCGACGCGAAGACATAGGAAGACCAACAATAAAATCCATGGAAATGGTGTCCCATTTCCACTCAGGTATCTCATGTGGGTATAGAAGACCTGCTGGATGCTGATGCTCAGCCTTGACCCTCTGGCCCTCAAGGCATCGAGAAACAAACTCTGCTATATCTCGTCTCATACCCACCCAATGGTACAACTATCGTAGATCGACATGCATCTTTTTCACCCTTAGATGTGCCACATATGGTGCTCTATGAGCCTCTGATAACACTACAATGCGTAGGTCACTTGCACGGGGTACATAGATGCGTTGTCGATGCTGAAGTAAACCATCTGCCTCAAGTGAATACCCTGCAAACTTGCCCACAAGGGCCCTCTGTGAACTGATCTCCTGCTGCACCTCAAGAAACCACTCATCCTCTAGCAGGTGCTGAATAATGCAACCTCTCAAGTCCACACTCAGAGTCAAGGTCAAGAGCTCGTGGTGCCTCCGACTCAATGTGTCAACAACCACGTTCTCCTTCCCTTTGATGTAGTGGACATCAAAGTCATACTCACAGAGGAACTCCATCCAACGCCGCTAACGGGCATTCAGATTCAGCTGAGTAAAGATATACTGAAGGCTGTGATGATCTGAATGGAGCTCAAAGCGGTGACCTAATAAGAAATGTCTCTAATGAACTAGAGCATGAACCACTGCCGCTAACTCCAAGTCATGCGTGGGGTAGTTCAGCTCATGGGTCTTGAGCTTTCGTGACTCATACGTGATCACTCTACCACCCTGCATAAGTACAGCTCCCAATCCCTCAAGTGATGCATCCCTGCAAACCATAAAATCTACAGTAAGATCAGGAACCACTAAAATAGGAGTGCTGGTAAGACACTCCTTGAGGACCTCGAAGGCCCTCTCACACTGCTCAGTCCATAGAAAGCTCTTCCCTTTCCTCTAAAGGGAAGTGATGGGGTGCACAAACTAAGAAAAATCCTCAACAAAGTGACGGTAATAACCAGCTAACCCCATAAAACTCCTAACCTCTATCACACAAGTGGGTGCTGGCCAATCCCTGATAGCCCTAATCTTCGATGGATCTATTGAGATTCCATCGCCAGATAGGATATGTCCTAGATACTGAACCTCTATCCTAAAAAAAGCACACTTCGCCAAGTTCCCATAAAGATTCTGCTCTTGCAAACACTGTAGAACCTGACGAAGGTGCTCCTCATGCTCCTCCTCGATCCGTGAGTAGATCAAAATGTCATCGAGAAATGATCACGAACCGATCTAGATAAGTACGGAACACCCCATTCATGAGACTCATGAACACTGCAGGGGCGTTCGTCAAGCCGAAGTGAACCACTGTGAACTCATAGTGGCCATAACGAGTCTGGAAGGCGGTCTTATGGATATCTACCTCTGTGATACGTAGCTGATGATATCCAGACTTCAGGTCTATCTTAGAGAACACCCTGGCTCCCTGCATCTAATCAAAAAGATTGTCGATCTTGGGTAGAGGATAATGGTTCTTCACCATCACCTTATTCAACTACCTGTAGTCCATGCACAAATGAAGAGACCCATCCTTCTTCTTCATGAAGATGACAGGAGCACCCCAAGGTGAAACGCTTGGTCGGATGTGCCCCTTCTTGAGCAAGTCCTCCAACTATAACTTGAGCTCAGTGAGCTCATGTGTGGTCATCCTATAGGGTGCACGAGACACTGGCTTAGCACCCGGCACTAAGTCTATGTGAAAGTCTACCTCACATCGGGGTGGCATCCCCAGTAACTCTGCTGGAAACACATCAGCAAACTCTCTAAGGATGGGACGATCATCCAAAGATGCCTTAGGCTCGTCATTTGATCTATCACTCACTATGATGGTGAACATCTGACATCCCTTCTACATGCAGTGCTTAAGTTGCTGAGCGGATATCATATGTACTATTGTGGGCTTCTACATGCCCACTATCTCAACTGATGTGTCATGATCATCTAAACAGCTGATCGCCTTTCGGCAAAAATCTAGCTTGGCTCGATGAGCTGCAAGCCAATTCATGCCCAACACCACATCATATGATCCTAATGTCATGACTCTAAGGTTGCATACTATGGTAAAGGGTCCCAAAGTAATCTCACAGTCGTGGACTAAGGCATCTACTGACATCTTGGCCCCTGAGGCCAACTCAACCACCCACCTATCCCTCTGCCTAGAAGCCACTAGCCTACAACGCTCCACTAATGATGGAGATATGAATGAATCAGTAGCACTAGAATCAAAGAGAATAGAAATGGGGTTACTCCCAATCATACCTGACGTCTCAATCACTAACGCCTAAAAATCAGTCTGGTGGTTATCAACCACCATGAACATATGGTGGGATCTACCCACATCACCAACAGTCTGCTCAGATCCTCCTGCACGAGGCTGTCCTCCTGCTGTAAAACCCTATGGACACTCTCTAGCTAGGTGTCCAGCTCCACCACAAACATAACAAGGGCCCCTAGCCTGTACCTATCTAGTTTGAGTCCTTCTCGACTGTTGTTGCCCTGATCTACCAGTAGACCCCTACGAGCCCCTATAAGACTGCTGCAACCTTGTGGGTCCCATAGGTAGTCCCTGCTGCCTCTGATCTCTGCGTGGGCCTTGCTGCTACCAACCTCTATTATGTCCCCCATGTGACCTCTATTGTGTCCTAGTTGTCTGCTGCTACTATGGCTGCTGCTACTATGGGGGCCTAGGAGGTAAAGGTGTAGAACTGAATCCTCCTCTATGAGGTGGCTGTGATGGTTTACGAAAACTCTGTTGATGCTACTGCTATCCACGATCCTAAAACTAAGGGCGTGAACCCTACACTCATCCCTGAATCTCCTCAGCGATGTGTGCCTTCTCGGTAGCATCACTCAAAGTCTGGGGGTCTACCATACGAACAGGCCCTGCTATACTGTGGTTTAGTCCTCTGATAAACTTATGCACCGGGAGTTTCTTGTCATGGAGATACTCTGCATATCTGGATAACTCTGTAAACCTACCCTCATATTGAGCCACTATAAGTCCCCTCTATTGTAGGTCATGGAACTCGTCTATACGATGCTACCTGTAATGGTCTGATAAGTAGCGCGCATTGAAGCACTCAATGAAGGTCTCCCATGTGAGGATGTCTAAAGAAAGGTGATGCTTGCACTCCTCAGTGCACCACTAGGTAGCTATTGCATCTCACAACAAGTGTACTGCCACATGGGCCTTCGTGTTGCCCTCGTAAAGACACAACGCGAAGCATCTGTCTAAACTGATAAGCTAGGCCTCTACCTTGACTCCCTCTGTGGTCCCAATGAATGTAGGAGGGTTCAACCTCAATATATCCCTAATAAGGTATCCTCTGTCTCTAGGCCTTTTGATAGGCTCATCTATATAGTAGTCATAAGGCATGTGACCAAAGTGCTCTACTCGTACTACCTCATCATACCTAGCATGACGTGAAGGACTCCTGCTATGGGCCCTATTGGCTGAACCAACCTCCTCTGCCATTGTCTCTGGCATCTCAACGTAAGGCTCCACACGTGGTGCCCCTCACAGTTCAACGTGGGGCTCCACACATGGCTCGACACGGGACTCAGCTCGTGGCTCCATGCATGGCTCCTCTCGTGGATCCTTGCACGACTTGACACGTGGCTCTATGCGTGGCTCAACTATAGTCAGTGGAAGCCTATCTAAAACTACCTGTAAAGCCTATAAAATCTGTGGCCTAATATCTGGTATGGCTGGTGGTGCCTGTGGTATCTGTGGGAGTGGCTGATCTAGTCCCTCGGCTGAAGATTCAGTGTGCACCTCGGTAGGTGGAGTGCAGCAGGAATGCGCTCGTCGAACTCGTCAAGGAGGCATCCTACAAAAAATGAGGTAACCACAAATCAGTCAAAGTTGTAGAAATAATAATGTGCCCTAAGCAAGCCCAGTGTTTAAACTTGGCTCTGATACCAAATGTCATGCCCGCATTTCCCATGCGGTCATGACACACAAACACACATGTCATGTCCACATTTTCCATGTGGTCATGACATGAACTACAAAAAAACTTTTCTACCTATCCCTATAAACCCCCTTGCATGTGTTTGCGTGCTCGGTGGCAATACGCAAGGGCGTAGACATGTCAATGTAACCGTGATGGTGAAGGCCGTCTAGGGGGTTGCGACATGCAGGGTGTCGCTTCTAAGGTTAGACTGATTAAATCTGTACCCTAAGTTACCTAGGTGAAGATGATCTGCCAGCATCGAACCCTAACTTAACTCAGATTGAAAATGTGATAAGTAGAACAATGGCAAGATGGTGCATGATTCAAGTGGTATGATGGAATGAAATAAATAAAACATCTCATAAAATAAACCCTAGGAATCTAGCAAAATTCTGGCAGCATAACGCATTTTCGATAAACGCAAAATAAAATTTAAAAACAAATCACCCTTAGGGAATTAAATAAAAATTAACAATAAAATAAAATCAACTAGGAAAGATTTCATAAATGATTTATAATAAATTAATAAAATAAAGTTAAATGACAAGACGTCAATAAGTTCAAGGAGAAAATCGAGTTCGTCATTAAATACAATTTGGCAATTATATTTAATAACAAACTCAAAATTTAATAGAGGGAGGAAGAGAGTTTAAATAACTCTCCCCGTAAAATAATAATAATAAAATTGAAAAATCAACAAGATCGAAAGAAACATCCCGCTAAGATAAAATAAACTCAAGGGAATAATTCTCCCTAGTATCATAAAATAATCCCTTCCAAAATAATCTTCAACCACAAGACAAAACAAATCAAAAGCAAGATGATCCCAAATAAAAATAAAATATACAGATTCAAAACAAAATAACCCAAGAGGTAAGTTGAAACCAAATAAGGTTAATAGTGGTTTAAAAAGAGAGTAAAAATAAATCCTCACAAAAATAAATCTAGGTCCTCACCAAAGGAATTTATAATATTCAAAATTTTAAGCAACCTAAATCCATTAAAAGTTTAGTCATCTCTAGGGAAGCCTTAATTAATTTTAAAATTTGATTTCTCATAGCAATGTTGACCTAATTGCACTATTCTATGACTTTCCTCTTTGCCCTAATCACTAAGTCTATTCTTCTCTTTGTTTTGCTCTCTATTATGTTGCAGGTTTGAAGGTTAGGGTTTGAAGAGCCATGGATTGATGCTTGGTGCTACCTCCATAGTATTACCATGTATTTTTTTTTTGTACCTCATATAAATATATAACCTTAAATGTGTTATTTTCGGTGATGAGTTTATGTATGTATTGCAGAGGCAAAGGCAGAAGTCATTGTAGGGTCGAAGGCTCTGCTGTGGAGGGGCGGCAGGGAGAACATACTACAGTGTTGGAGAGTGGAGAGTGCGGTGGAGAAAGTGGCCACGGAGGGGGCAGCGTCGGTACTGCAATGGGGGTGCTGTCAGGGTTAGGCGCAGCGAAGGCTACGAGATGAGGATGTTTAGCGAACCTGGCGAAGGTTAAGCGACGCCAAGTGAGGCCGCAGGATGGAGTTCAGTGGTTGGGGTTGGTGAGCTAGGCGACAGATGGGGACGCGGCTACTGCAGTCTGTGGAAGGATTTGGTGGTGGTGGGTACTATGGTGGGCAATGCCCACCATAGCCCCACACAACAACATTCCTTAATCTTAAAAAAAAATGTTCCCCTCTCTGTGGTACCCAGACAGCATCGAACTCATAGCTTCATTTCATTTTTTTTATTTTTTATTTTTGTTATAATAAAATTTTAGTAAGGATTTATGATTATATATTTATCCTTAGATTTAGATTTGCATCTACAGTCTGTTCAAATGCCACAGTGTAGATATATTTTCTCTACTGATGTATATATATTAATTAAAAATATAGACAATCATATATTATGATATATCAGTAATAAGTAACTCTCTATTTCTTTTCTTTTCTTCTATAGCATATACACTAAGAATTAAAATATATATATCAACAACCTAGTTTATAAACTGATAAGATAGCTAATGTAGATTTCTTCCTATTTCTTGTGAAACATAAACAGAATGCATTTTATTCTTTTGATGCCAAGATAAAATGGAAATCCACAACTAAAAAAAAATATTATTATTCCGACTCCTTACTCTTCTTTACTGAATCACATTAACTGGATAACTGAGTATATACTTTTAAAAAAAAAAATAGAAACATACTATAATGGAAATATATACTTTTCTTTGAGCAGTAAAAAAAATATACATAATACATTTTTTTCTCTTTTGAACAGCAATAAGGGGGAAAATACATTTCATTCCAATTTTACTTTCTTTCGACAACAGCTAATACTTAGAAATTTCGCTACAATATAATAGAAAAGGGTTACATTATATACTTTTTTTTGTATACAATAGTTTCATAATACCACTAAGATGTATTTCTTACTTAAAGAAAATATTGACAGAAATGAAAATACATTTTCTCCTTCCTTCTTCTACCATAAAATCTAGACAGCAACATTACAACTCTTGCATGTTTTTTTTTTGAAAGAACAATGACAGAAATTTATTTACATTTATTTTCCCATACATTTCTCAACACAAGGCCATCTTCACAAGAAGGAATTAAACAACTTTTTGATAAACTGAAAAGAAGGTTCCCATTTCAACATTTACAATAGCCAACTTCAAGGCAAGGAAAATTTAACAAATCTTTACATTAAGGAAACCATGGCCATGGCTCAAACATCCAAGCAAATACAACTAGAAACACACGAGAAGGGCTTTCATCCACTTCATTTCTCCACTCAAAACCTGCAAATAGACACAGCAACAAGAGCAACAAAACCAGCCACTTCGAAAAGCTCTCCTCCCTACCGTAGACCCGCAAGAGGGTCACCCCTAAGCTAGGGAGGTAGGGATTCACACAGGTGAAGAACATTCCACAACAAAATCATTCACCACAACACAAAAATAGCCCATAGGTTTAACACAAAACTCAATTCATACGAATGAGTTGTTGAGGGTAGGGAATGGACCCCTCAACTTCAAAGGGCACCCAAATGATAAAATATCATGCTCATGGCCTCAAGCCAAATAAGATCTCCAAAACACCACTCTCCACAATATCACGAAAATAACCTCCATGGCATTCTTGCCATTCAATAACCTTCTCAACAAAATAAAAGACCTCAAGCCATAAATGCAAAATGTGGTACTAACCTCAAGGAGATTCCTTTCCCCTACCCATACGAGTTGAGCATTACCTACATTGGAGGTACTCTCACCATAACTCCCATCCCAACAAAAGCAATACAAACAATAAAACAACCAAAACTATAACACTTTACATTAAATAAGCAAGAGTGAGAAAACAAGTCTAAGAGGCTTACCTTCAAAGCCCTATAATGGAAGCCCATTTGGTGAAGAGCTCCAAGCCTTCCCAAGCCTTCCAATCCTTCAAGAAAATCCTCTAAATCTCCCAAACTCCTCCAAAATAGCAAGAAAATTAAAATTGCAAGAACCCCACACTCCTCAACAAGAGGAGATAATATAGGCCATCAATTTGGCCTTGAGGAATGAGAAGGTGACACTTGTCACCTTCTCCTTCCTCCTCCCATGCCACTTGTAAGGGGGAGGAAGTGTGAGGATGACAAGTGTCATCCTCCCATTCCCTCTCAATCCTCACCTTATCCACTTGTGCTCTCACATGTGTGAGAGGACAAGTGGTGAGGTGGCAAACCCACTTACACCTTCAAGAGGATAAGGGATGCCATATGGCATCCTCTTATTGTCTCAAGGAGCCATCTTCCTACAAGATGCTCTCACACGTGTGTGAGAGTCTTGGGGGAAGCTCCCACACACTTGGGAGTCTTGGAGACCTCCCAAGTCTTCCTTGGGAAAGGGTTCCCAAACTTTGGGAAGGGAGATGAGTCTTTCCCAAGGCATGACTCATCTCCCACCTTCCCTTATTTCAAATTTTCGTCACTTTTACTAAACCATAGTTTAGAGTGACCAAAGGTGAGTCAAATCTAGGGTGAGATAGTCCAAGTTGACCCTAGACTCATGGGTAACCACCTAGGGTAACTTTTGGGACTCTAGGGTTCACAAAGGGGGTTAAAAATCCACATTTAAATGGCCTCAACAAAATAAAATAAATACCAAGTGGTGTAAATTAAGTAAAATTTATACAACACTTATTATTAATCAATTAACAAAAAGGGTACTAAGGCCAAAATAATAAAATTAAATCAAGCACTTAAATCAACATTCAAGTTCAAACGTGATCTTTATCCCTCTTGGGAATGGATCAGTTTTACAGGGGATAACATAGTGTGAATTCTACCTCCAATTTCTCGTGGCCAGGGAATGTAAAACCTGCACATCTCGATCAAGTTTCAATCATGTCATGAAAATCATAGCCGAAACAACTGGAATTAAATTCACGCAATCACATACAACAATAATCATCAATACATAATTCTAAATTAAACTGCATTTTTCAATCTCATGTCAAATAGTCCACATCACATAAATAACTAAAATCTAGTCACAAAAACATCATCACATATACATCTCATATGTCGAATCACCAAATATCACCAAATCAAATCAATTCGAATCACATATGTCTAATCAATGTCCTATCATAATCAGGAGATAAAAATCAAGTCTGCATAATGAAACATATTCACTAAAGGTCTGATAATGTCATCAACTGAATAGCAT
This sequence comes from Cunninghamia lanceolata, assembly GCA_027924645.1. Taxonomy (NCBI): domain Eukaryota; kingdom Viridiplantae; phylum Streptophyta; class Pinopsida; order Cupressales; family Cupressaceae; genus Cunninghamia; species Cunninghamia lanceolata. The sequence continues at coordinate 7,426,545 of BSBN01001221.1, read as the reverse complement.
AATGATCAAAATAAGGGAGGTAAGATAATCGGCCTCACAGGCATAATTTTCCAAAATTTGTTCATCTACCTCATAACCCATGGGCATTACCCACACAATTCTTGGTTTCACAGCCTCCATTAAACATTGATCCTTAGTGACCATGAAACAAATTGTATCCTTGTACTTATTAACAATTTTCTCAAGAATTCTTTCTCTAGAGTGCATCATGCTCTTAAAATTCTTGAAAAAACCCCATAGGGCTACTTTTTGCTCATTATAACATCCCAGGTTGTTACGACAATTTCTAATTTGCACGGCTACTGGTTTGTTACTCAACCAAATCAATCCCTGATGATTAGGGAATTCATTCAAGAAATAGAAAAATAGATAGATGATTAGCGTACCATACTTGAATGGGTAGTTTTTGCTTTCTTTTGTCTTCTTCAAATTCTCCAGTAGTTGGGTTTGCAAGGTTTCGTATAGATCATAGTCCACATTCTCCTTGATCATTTATATGTAGTGTATATTGTGGTACCAGAAACTTAATTCTCCCAGTTTGAGAAGTAGACTTTATAACCTTTGACGATTGAGGCAAATTTTACTACATGATTAGTGATATCATTTATTGTTAATGCCCTTTTGTCGAATTGTGCTCCAGTAGCATCAGTAACTATTTGATTCTTAACTACTTTTAATAATGGCACTCCTCTACTGGAGTTTAGTCCAGTGACTACCTGAATTTCCTCTTTTGTTATTTTGAAGGATTGTCCTTTTCCCAACCACATAAATTCATCGTGAATCCAACTAAGTGTTAGATTCAAGGCAGACAACTGAGGGGGGGGGGTGAATTAGTTGTCCAAAACTTTCTTCCAATTAAACACTTAAATCTACTTTGTAATTTAGTAGCATAAGGATAAATCAATCATGTAAACATAATGCATTAAATCAAGAGCAGAAACACATTAACACACATGACTCCAAGATTTTGACATGGAAAACCTAGTTAAGGGAAAAACCACGGGGTGATTAACCCAAGATTGTATTCTCTATTAGAAGAATACAAAGAAGAAGATGGTACATGCCAATTAGGGCTCACTGCCTGAGCACACTGCTCACAAGAGGCTCACTGCCTACAAGAGACACATTGTCTACAAAATAATAAGTATCGCATACATGAACTGGAGAATAGCATCTTCACCATGCTTGAATTAGTTTCATTTAAGTCTAATACTTCTTTGCCTTTCTCTCTCCTCCTCGCTAACACACTCACATCTCCACAAGACACACTTTGAAATAACTTTACAATCCCTTATTTATACAAGACATCAACTCAGGAATAATCATCTAAGTTAGCAAACAACTACAAGAACATCCGCAATCGGCTAGTCTCAGGAAGAACACCATCATCTAGAAGTTATTCTTCAAGTGCGAGCTCCAAATCTAATGCAGACCACCAAAATGAGTTGGACATGATCCAAGGACCTTCACAAGATTACTTGAATCACCAAAAACATCCACACTTCAACTACTTACTGAAATCCTTCTCTCCTTCATCCAGAACCTCAAGAACACAGTCTGTCATCACTGTCACAAAGGAATAGATACTTGCAGACCTTCAAACCATGAACCAATCAAGTTGATACTTCAAAAATACTTCCTCAACACTCCCTCAAATCTGTAGAACAAGATAATGCATTTCTAGATCTCACCGGACTTGTCTGTATCACTCTGTCACCTCTGAGCACCTGACAGAACTAGTTTTACTTGAACGGCCACAACTTCTTCAAATCTTCATGCGGACCTCTTATATCTTTACTGGATCACCTTAAGACACGTATCTACAAACCCTTTAAACCACATCCTCTGATCCTCATCTTATCTTGGACTTTTACCTTACTTTCTTCACTGTTCTTCTCTGTTCCTGATTAGGAGTAATTTTCTCAATATCCTCAACACTCAGCTCATCCAATCCTTTTTATCAATGCAATAGGGGTATGTTGACATCAATGACAACACTGGTTAGGACCATACTTTAATGGCAACATATGATGTGATAAATTGTTTTGACCATCAAGACAAGAATTTTTCTTTACTGACACAACTCCCCCTATCACCAACGACCATTCACTTGTCTTCTCTTCCTTTACTACTCCCCCTTTGATCATCCACCACTTGTTTTTCAGATGTCTTCTCTCCCCCTTTGACATCAATGGCAAAGGGCACATACTTGCAATTCCACCATTTCAGAATCATATCAACTGCTTCCCCTGAGTAGAAGCTCTTCATCATCAATCTAGATCACAAGATATGACTATGATATCCACTGAACTGATACACATCAGTGCACCTTAGTTCATCACTGGAGGGGCAATAACCCCTAACTTCTCCCTGAGATACTCAAAAGAGTCCTTAGGTAGAGGTTTAGTAAAGATGTCTGCAATTTGATCTTTGGAAGGCACAAACTCCAATATGACTTCATTCTTATTCACTTGTTCTCTCAAAAAGTGAAACTTGATGGATATATGTTTAGTCTTTGAATGCAACACTGGATTCTTAGATATATTTATTGCACTTGAATTATCATAGAAGATTGTGATAGGCTCCTCATACTCTACTCTTATGTCTCTTAGCATTTGCTTCATCCACAAAACTTGAGTGCAACTACCTACTGCTGCAATGTATCCTGCTTCTACAGTGGATAGAGATATTGCCTATTGTTTCTTGCTTAGCCAAGAAACCAATCTCTTCCCCAAAAAGAATTCTCCACCACTGGTACTCTTCCGGTCATCCACATCTCTTGCCCAATCTGCATCTGTATATGCATGAAGAGAGAAATCATGATCTCTGGGATACCGTAATCCATACTCAACTATTCCTTTTAGATATCTAAAAATCCTCTTGATTGCCATGACATGAGATTCTCTAGGATCAACTTGAAATCTAGCAACAAGATGCACAACATTCATAATGTCTGGTCTAGTTTGAGTGAGATACAACAATCCACCAATCATTGACCTTTACTTTTTCTGATCAGCCTTAGGAGAGTCATCATCTTTGCCCAATTTACATTTGATTGCCATGGGAGTATTCATTGGTTTTCAGTCTTCCATCCCAACTTTCTTCAACAATTCTTTCACATATTTGGTCTGAGAAATGAAGATTCCTTTCTTTGTTTGAGTGATTTGTAGACCCAAGAAGAAATTTATTTCCCCAAGCATGGACATCTCAAATTCACTTTTCATTTGATTTGCAAAAGTTTTACACATACTATCTCTTCCTCCAAAAATGATATCATCAACAAATACTTCAACAATCAGGATATTTCATGATCAATTTTGAAATACAAATTATTGTCAGTTGTACCTTTGTTGAAACCAATCTTCAAAAGATGCTTGTCCAATCTTTCATACCAGGCTCTTGGGGCTTGCTTTAGTCCATACAGTGCTTTCTTCAACTTGCAGACCATATCACCATGATTAAACAATTGAAATCCATTCGGTTGCTTAATGTATACTTCTTCTTCCAAGTCACCATTTAGGAAGGCAGACTTGACATCCGTCTAATATACTTTGAAATCCTTGAAGGTAGCAAAAGCAAGAAATAATCTAACTGCTTCAATTCTTACCACCGGAGCAAAAGTTTCTTCAAAATCAACTCCTTCTATTTGAGAGTAACCCTTGCAGACCAATCTGGCTTTATTTCTGATTACTTCACCAACTTCATTCAGTTTGTCCCAGAAAACCCATTTTGTTCCAATCACATTCTTGTTTCTAGGTCTGGGAACAAGATCCCAAGTGTGACTTTTCTCAACTTGCATTAGTTCTTCCTCCATTGCTTTAGTCCATTTTTCATCATTGCAAGCTTCATTCACTATCTTAGGTTCAATCTTTGAAATTAGACAATACTGATTTGAATCTTGAGTAATTTTCCTTCTTGTTTGTACACCTTTATCACCTATGATCTAATCTTCAGAGTGATTCAATCTTACATACCTGGGAACTTTGGGAATTTTTTGCATTTCTGATTCTTGATTAGGTTCATTAAAACTCATCTCTTCTTCCTGATTTACTAGATTAGTTTGAATCTAAATTTTAGAAAGGGCTTGGGTTCCTTGTATCAGAACACCATTCTGATCATCTTCATCATATTCATAAAACCTTGAGGGTTTTTCAATTCCTTCATCAACCTTCACATTTGTACTTTCTATAATATTTCTCAGTCTCTTGTTATAACACTAGTATGCTTTGCTTTGAGTAGAGTAATCCAAGAATATTCCTTCATCACTTCTAGCATCAAACTTGCCTAAATCTTCATCTCTTTTGATGTAACATTTTCTACCAAAGACTCTAAAATACCTCACAGTAGGAGTGATGCCAAACTAAAGTTCATAAGGAGTCTTACCGGTATTGCTTCTGATTTGAACTCGATTGAGAGTATAGACTGCACTGCTGACATCTTCTCTCCAATAGATCTGAGGAACATTTGCTTCCATCATCATGGTCCTAGATGCTTCCTGGATGGTCTAGTTCTTTCTTTCCACTACTCCATTTTGCTATGGAGTCCTAGGAGCAGACAACTACCTTTTTATTCCATGTTTCTCATAGAATTTTATGAACTCACCGAATGTGAATTCTCCACCTCTATCAGACCTCAGACATTTTAATTTTAATCTAGTTTCATTCTCTACCATAGCCTTGAATATTTTGAATTTCTCAAGAGCTTCTGATTTCTCTTTCAGAAAAGTTACCCACATCATCTAGGAATAGTCATCAATTAGTAGCATGAAGTATCTATTATCTTGTACACTCCTGATTCTTGCCGAACCACATAAATCAGTATGAATTAAGTCCAGTAATCCAGTAGAGGATAGATCCTTACTCTTGAAAGTGACTTTGCTTAGCTTACGCAACTAATATTCTTTGCACAAGCTATTAGTAGGTTTCACCAGTTTTGGAAGATCTCTTATAGCCTGAGTGTTGCTTATCTTGATGATGTTATCAAAATTCACATGACACATCCTTCTATGTCATAACCAACTCTGATCAACTTGAACAAATAAGCAACTTTTATCAGTACCAACCAAGTGGAAGATATTACCTTTAGTTTGAGTACCAGATGCAATCTTTGTTCCGAAACTTTGAAAGATCTTGCATTTTCCATTCTTGAATTGGAGATCATAGCCTTTGTCCACCAACTGTCCAACGCTAAGAAGATTGTGCTTCAATTCTTCAACATATAGTACATTACCTGTTTTGTTCCTTCCATCAAAAGAAATAGTTCCTCTACTTTTGATTCTACCAGCAGAATTATCACCAAACTTTACCACTCCTCCTTCATACCTCTCCAAATCTATGAACTTATTTTTGTCACCTTTCATATGGTGAGAGCATCCACTGTTAATGACCCAATCATCCTTCTCTTCAACTTGGGCAGCCAGAGCTCTTTCCACAGTCTTATGATTGACAGATACAGAGGATATTGGTTCTTCTTCCTTGATGGCAATGAACACCCATTCATTTCCAGATTTGTTTCCTGTCTCTGATTCATCATCTATTACTCCTTCATTATCATCATCTTCATGCACATAGTAACAGTTCTTTTGGAACCTTGGCTTATTAGGATTTTGCCTTGAAAATTTTTCTGGACATCTTGAGGCAAAATGACCAATCTAATTGCAGTTAAAACACTTAAAAGGCAATTTCCCTTCATACTTACTAGATGCTCTTGGTAGTCTTTTTGCAATAAGGGCTTCAAGATGAGCAGTTTCTACTTCTTCTTCCAGTTCTTTTCTTGCTTTTTCATACCATGATAGATTCCTTGAAGAGTTCTCTCTCAGATCAAACCTTTGTTTACCTTTTACAAAGGCACTATTATTGAATGCAGATTCAGTCTTAGGAGGGGCATCTCTAAACTTAGTCATTTCAAATGTAGCCAATTGATCTCTTGTGATAGTTGTATGGGCTTTGAATTCTTCAATGGCAGCAACCTTGATTTTATAAGAAGTAGGAAGGGATCTGAGAATTTTGCCAACAATCTCATCTTCATCCAAGACTCCACCAGCACATCTAATTCCACAAACAAGCTCATTTACTCTTGGCATAAAAGTAGTGATATTTTCATCTTCTCTCATCTTTAGATTTTTAAATTTCCCTTTCAGACTTTGAAGCCTTGCACATTTAACATACTAGTCTCCTTCATGCAGAAGTTCCATTTTTTCCCAAATCTCAAAAGCAATTGGTAGCTCAACAACATTTGAAAGCTCTGTTTTAGATAATGTGCTTAGAAGAACTTCTATTGTCCGCAAATTATTTTTAGTATCAGTGATTTCATTTGGGGCTTTCGAGCCACCCTGTGGAGGAGTATACTTTGTTGAAGCCATGTTCCAGTACTGCATTCCCATACATTGTAGGTGACATTTCATGCGACTTTTCCAAAGATTAAAATTGGTTCCATCAAACTTTGGACTATCCTTTTTGTAGGACGACATCCCAGATCTCCTCAAGTGGTTAATCTTTTTTTAGAGGAACTTAGGTCTGATACCAATTGTTAGATTCAAGGCAGACAACTGAGAGGGGGGGTGAATCAGTTGTCCAAAACTTTCTTCCAATTAAACACTTAAATCTACTTTGTAATTCAACAACATAAGGATAAATCAATCATGTAAACATAATGCATTAAATCAAGAGTAGAAACACATTAACACACATGACTCCAAGATTTTTATGTGGAAAACCCAGTTAAGGGAAAAACCATGGGGTGATTAACCCAATATTGTATTCTCTATTAGAAGAATAGAAAGAACAAGATGGCACATGCCAATTAGGGCACACTACTTGAGCACACTGCCCACAAGAGGGTCATTGCCTACAAGAGACACACTATCTACAAAATAATAAGTATCACATACATGAACTGGAGAATAGCATCTTCACCATGCTTGAATCAGTTTCATTTAAGTACAATACTTCTGCTCTACCTTTCACTTTCCTTCTCACCAACACACTCAAATCTCCACAAGCCACACTTTGAAATGACTTTAAAATCCCTTATTTATACAAGACATCGACTCAGGAATAATCATCTAAGTCAGCAAACAACTACAAGAACATCCACAAGATGTGTAACACATCCGGTCGGCTAGTCTCAGGAAGAACACCATCATCTAGAAGTTATTCTTCAAGTGCGATCTCCAAACCCAATGCGGACCACCAAAATGAGTTGGACACGATCCAAGGACCTTCACAAGATTGCCTGAATCACCAAAAACATCCACATTTCAATTGCTTATTGAAATCCTTCTCTCCTTCATCCAAAACCTCAAGAACACAGTCTGTCATCACTTTCACAAAGGAATAGATGCTTGTGGACCTTCAAAAAATGAACCAATCAAGTTAACACTTCAAAAAGACTTCCTCAACACTCCCTCAAATCTGCAGAATAAGATAATGCATTTCTGGATCTCACTAGACATGTCTGTGTCACTCTGTCACCTCTGAGCACTTGCCGGAACCAATTTTACTTGAACGGCCACAACTTCTTCAGATCTTCATGTGGACCTTTTATATCTTTACTGGATCACCTTAAGACACATATCTACAAACCCTTTAAACCACATCCTCTGATCCTCATCTTATCTTGGACTTTTACCTTACTGTTTTCACTGTTCTTCTCTGTTCCTAATTAGGACTAATTTTCTCAATATCCTCAGCACTTAGTTCATCCAATCCTTTTTATCAATGCAACAGGGGTATGTTGACATCAATGACAACACCAGTTAGGCCCATACTTGCAACACTAAGAACATAATGGACCCATTCATCCTTTGTGAATGCAGGAAACTCTGCATACTGGATGAATTTCTTCTCCTTTAAGGCTTTATATTCTTCCTTTAGATCAAATTGATCATTGCATAGGTGTTTCAAAAATAGGTCTAAAAAATTGTTGCCACCAAGCTCATCTAGGGCCACATGGATGTGTGCCCTAACATCTTCCAGATATAGGACTCCATAGGGTATCTTTGAGAATGCACCCATTTGATCCACTTCTATTGCCTTGTAAGGGTGTTTCTTAAACTTAGGCCGAGGGCGCTCAGTGATATCTACAATTTGTGGAGTCACCATAGCAAAGATTTAGTAGTTTCACAAAATGAGATTTAATGAAAGTACCTTGTTTCGCTGAGTTAGGGTTTCCTTTCTTTGAATGCTTTGAATTTTGATTGTTGTTGCTTAAGTTGGCTTTGATCTCTCTAAATTTATGATAGCTCTGAGTGCAAAGTGACTTTTGGAACCAAACATGTTCCTTTTATCCTCAACACATCCTGACCTAGTTGTCATTAAATGCACATTCCAAAAAGATGTCAAAACCCTTAACTGTAGAATATAGTTGATCAGGATCACTCCGCAATATATCACATTGATTCCTTTTCTTCTCGTTCTTCTTCTAATAGGTGTGTCACATTAGATTTCATGATACATCTTCATGCCAGATTCTGGCACCCAATTTTTGGCTAGGGGATTTGAATTTTCTACACTGCTCCCCCTAAGCCAGTGCTCACAGACTCATTCTTCAAAGAAAGTATCCACATCATATGTTGGTGTGGATCTGTCCTCAATTAAAATTACTTCTTTATTAATCCATACTTTGTCCATTGTTTTAATAGAATCAACTCTCTTTTCCCTTGTCATTTATCTGCTCTATTTCTCTTTCTTCATAATAGTAATTTTTCTTCACATTTTGCTTCTACAATATCTTGCAATATGTCCAGATTTGTTACAACTAAAACACACTACACTCTTTTGTTCTTGAATCCTTTTATTCATTGAATTTGATCTGCATTGATTATCCATATGTCCAAATCTATTGCATGCAAAGCACTTTCCATTGAATGATTGCATGTTCCTAATATTTTGAAAATTTGTTCTTACTGAACTTCTGCATTCATTTGATCTGTGTCCCATTATATAGCATGTATTGCACCTAATAGGATTCTGACTTACTTTACTTTTGCAAACAACAACTCTATGACCAATCATATTGCAAGTGAAGCATTTACTTTTGAATGACTGTTCATTCCTTCCATTGCTGAAACTTTTCTTGATGTGATTTCTACATTCATTTGCTCTATGACCAATTTTATTGCAATTGAAACACTTCCCAAAGAATAATGGAGTCTTTTGATTTATTCTACTTCTACACTGAGTAGCCTTATGACCAAACTTATTGCATGAATTACAATAGCCATTGAAATATGGGTACCTTTGAGCATTTGGTTGTCTGACCTAAGGTCTTCTAGGTCTTCTTCTTTTATTTCTAAACTGGTATCCTTTGTTTTGCCTTGGGTCAGTGCTTATTTGTCCAGAGTTTGAATTTTATCCTTTCTCAAATCCTAAACCATGTTTGTTATCAGCATTCCTCTAGCTAGCAATCATTTCATCAAGCTTTGTAGTACTTATCTTGAATTTTTCTTCAAAACCTCTTGCCTTTTCCAGATTTGTTTTCAACCTTATAATTTCTTTTTCAAGTTTTGCACAATCTTCTTATCTATTTTTCACAATCAAGTTTAGATCATCTTCTGCTTTTGTTCTTTCTGTAACTTCTGCTTCCAAATCATTTAGGGCTTCATTTGTTGATAGCAGTTGGTCACTGACTTCTTTGTATTTGTCTTTGAATTTCTTGACTTGCTCTTTTAGCTTTAAGATGCATTCATCTTCTTGTTGCAAGTTTTCTTTCAGATCCCTAACTTTTGCTTCAGAGTTTTCAAGATCCATAAGAGCTTTTTCTAGTTGATTGTACCTTTCATAATTTCCATATCTTCTTGCTTCCATGATCACACTATCCTAGATCTTCCTTATCCTATTAATCTTCTTCCGAGGAACCTTGATCTGATACCAATTGTTGGTTGTCAAGAACACTGAGAGGGGGGTGAATCAATGTTCTATAAATCTTTTCTTGAACTTTTACTTTCAACAATTTCAAAAGAATAATCAAACAGATGCAAAATATACAACTGAACAACATCCACAAAAGCATGACAAATAACACCAAGATTTTATGTGGAAAACCCAAAAAGGGAAAAATCACGGAGAGGATTAGCTCTCAAATATATATTGTAATCTTTACAAAAATAATTTTTAGGCTTGGTCACTCCACAGGCCTAGAACATGCTGGCTCACTGCCATGAAGTACAACTAAGTTTAGCAGGCTCACTGCCTCAACCCTAAACCTAGAAAGATTACAATAAGGGCTATTAAACCCTATTGGAGGTTCACTGCCTTGACGATGAAACTTTTTTTCCAATCATATTGCACATGAAAATTGAATACTTCTTAAGCATCTGCTACTATGCCAAGGTGTAGTCACTTAGCAACTAAATTCTTAATCCCAAGTCTTCATCATTGCTGCTCTTCTAACTCTGCTCTTCTATTCGTATGCTCCCATCACACACACACACTCAACCAAAATTCATCTCTCTTATATATATATCTGCATCATGATCTAATCCATAATCAGGTCGACATCTAAGAAGTGAAATGTGTACATGAAAATATGTACCTTGTTGGCTTGATCCAATGCACACTATATGTTATGCAGACCCAAATCTTTTCCCAAATGTGTTCATAGAGGTCAGCTCTAATCATTCAATTACTTGCATAGATTCTCCAAATGTTAACTTTTTTCCACACAAAGATTTAACATACTAGTCGGCCTCTTCCTTAAGAACATGCTTAACCAATTCATCTGCTAACTTACAATTTCTACTATAGATCACAAAACACTTCCAAAATCATATCAAGGACTCTTTACACATTTCCATTCATATCTCAGAACCAAAGCCATGATATCATCTTGCAAAGAAATGCAAACCATCAGAACTCAGGCTCTGTCTCTATCAAACAATGTCAAACACTATGTTGATACTTAGCAGCTTGTAGCTATCCTTCTGGTGAACTTCATATATCCTAACTTTGGAATAAGAGACTTCATATAAATGTTTACAACACCTCAAAACCACATAACAAAATACTTATCTACTGAGGAATGTAGACCACTGCATTAGACCCTGTTCACTGTTCCTACTATACCTTTGCTTACCCAAACTTAGACATTTCTTCAAGATAACTTCTGGAGAGGATCAATACTTAATCTCTGAGGCATAATACTATCAAACATCAACTGACATCATACCTAAACCACATCTACAAGTCTTCAATTGTGGAGGCATACTAGCTTACTTATTGTCCTTTACTTTGCATGCTTTCCATTCTTATCCATTTCCTATCAACCAGACCTGGAGTCTAATGTGTTCTTCTGGAGATATCTCTTCCTATCATGGTGATAGGATCTCTGAGCCTTGTTTCCATCAATGACAACATACAAATCCTTGTTGCCATCAATGACAACATACAGATCCATACCGGAGCAGTGTCTCTTGCCAACAATTTTTGTCAAATTTTGTTTAAGTGCCTTGATTCTTTCACTGTCCTAAGGTGTTTTGTGAAATTAGAAGTTGATGTCACTCAAACACTAAGAATTAACATAAAAATCCATGTGACTCGCTAGCATCCTAATCCTATGTGGCACCATGTGACCATTTCCTAAGTGTTACTTACCACCTACTATGACCTCAGAGATTCTGGGTAATGCTTATGTGCCTTCAAATGACTTTCTTTGACCAACCCCTCTTTTTTTCCCTCCAAGATTTTTATTTTGAATAGTCTTCTTGCTCTCTCTCTGACAACTCTTGGTGAACCTATGAAGTTATTGGCATCTCTCTAGTTAATTTCAGTAATATATCATTATTCTTGGCAACTCTCTTGGATCTCTAATAGCTTACAAATAATTCTACTTAAAGTGTTCAAGCTCATGTGATCTTCTTGTGGATTTTTGATATCTTTGTGGAGTTTCTTGGGACTACTACTTGTTGGGCTTCCATTTCTAGTAGATTAGTTTGCATATTCACTCTTCTAAGATGATTTAGTTCCATATTGCCCTCTTTATTTATTTATTTAGTGTAATCCATTTGTGTACTTGTGTCATTGTGTGGGTTACCTTATTCCCTTTCTTCCTTCCAATAGCTCACTAGTTTGCTCTTGTGTTGAGTAGATTAGTTTTATATTGTTTATCTCTTTTGTTTGTCACTATTGTTATTTTGTCTAGATGCACTTAGAGGATAATAGCACACACTTTATTTCAATATTTTTTAACATTGACTATCTATGGAGGTAGAAATACCAAAATAAGGGTTTGACATGAAGGAGAACCCCCAAATAGCCCCAACCTTCCTTGGCTTTCTTGTAGATCCCAGATTTAGAGGAGAAAATTGTATCCACACATTGGTTTTGTGAGTCTTCTTAATTTACCTATTTATTTATGTTATTCATTTTATTCCTTTTGAGCAATAGTCATAAAATATTTTCAATTTCAACTCATTTTCGTCACTTGGAAGCTAATGGTAGTTGGTTCTATCTTATGTTGTTCAGGTTGAATGAGGTAGAGTGAAACAAAGTTAATATTTTTGGTTTTCCTTACTTTCTAGATGTCCATGTGATGTGTTGGAATCCCTAGTAGTGATCTCTTTCATATGACATTAGGTTCCTCGTGTTTCCTTCTTTTTTGTTCTATGATTAAAATCTTCAATTTTGCTTCCTTTTTTCTATAAATGGTAATTTACCAATTTGTTCCTCTTCTTCATAGCTAGTTAGCATATTTTACTTTCTTCATTATTAGCACTCTAAGGATTGTAGATATTATTTTTAACAATAGTAGGCAATAGAAAACTATACAATCATAATGTGGTTGTAGTGAAAGGTCCATTTGACTAATACCTCTTAGTTGAATTGTGACATTTCATCTACATTTTGGTGAGCCAAATGTGCCTTAACATTTACACCTTATTTTTCTATTGTGATTCATTCCATATTTTGGGGAATGTGACATTCTATAAAATCTTAAAACACTTATATTTTACATTTAAACACCTTCTTTTCCATAAAAAATAACAACTTTCTCATCACATTCAATTATGTGTTGTGAAGCCAAATTTTGTGTATGAGATACACTACACAATCCTCTCATTATGATTTCATTATTCACAGAAGTTTAAGGAATGCTACAATAGCCCAATCCATGCCCCTTATACTCCTATTCAGTTGGCACCATATTTATTAAACTTCTCTTACGACATTATAATGACAACTCTTCCTTCTTTGTCATCTTTCTCAACTCCTCCAGTGACTAGCTTTCATGATGTTGAAGCAACATTTGATCATGAGGCCACATTAGGTATTGTTTTTCAAACTCAGATTTAAGAGCTAGAGCACCATTTGACCAATTATCAATAATTATTGACTAGTGAGAACCAACCTAATGTGATAGTTCCTCTAGTTGAGGCCCTTCATGGAATGTTAACTAGTCACTTTGATGGTCTTGAATTTCCCTGTGGCATTTCTCATATTGTGCATACTAATGCACCTCTATTACCAAGCGATTGTGAGGGGGCTCAAGACTCCCATTCCAACATTACGATAATCAAATTTCAACCCTAATGACTACTTTTACATAAACATACACATCTTTGCATATGGTGACCTGTGCTGCACAACATGGTAATGTAGATGCTAGTTCATCTGGAATGGTTGGGAACCCCATAAATCAATATGGATTTGTCCCCTTCTCATCCCTTATAGTTTACTTTTCCCAATGCCCACCTCAAATCCTCCCAGCACATGATGCTCCCTCTTACTTCTACCACCATCTTTGCATCCATGTATATCATTGATCTTATTATAAACCAACTCTTGCAGAATGTTGGCTCCCTATAGAAACAAATTTCTACCCTATTGACATCATCCACACAACCTCTCATCCTAGAATATTATAGATGCAATCCTTAATCTCTCACCATCCTATCTTCTCTAGTCTCCCAAGGCTTCAAGGCACCTTGGTTCAAAAAGAACTTTGGGAAGGGAGATCCACAAACTCATGTATCTTCATTCATTGCCTTGTGTAGTGACTTCATATTTTAGGATCATCTATTGGAAAAACTTTTTCTATAGTTGTTGAAATACACCACACTTGACTAGTTTTACTCATTACCTGATCATTCCATCTCTTCATTCAAGAAATTTGTAAATCAGTTTCTCCAACACTTCTAGGACAATATTGGACCATAGGTCACTTTCATTGACCTAGTCCATTGTCACCATGGAGCCCAAGAGAAACTAATTGATTTCATTTGTAGATATCAATCTTTATTTTTTCACAAATTCCTTCTGCCATGCTAGACTTAGATGTGTAGCAGGTGTTTATTAGAAACTTGTAGCCTCTAATCCAGGATAAAAATTTTCTAATAAAATATCCTTCTTTCACTCATCTTTGCACAATACTTCATGATTTCCAATAGTTTGTTAGCTAGTTTGAGGTCCCAAACTCACTGGCTTCTACTGAATAATCTAGTGCATCTTCTCCTTTTAATAATTACAAGAAAATAAAAACTTCTTTAAAAATAACACTTATACAATTGTTAATAATGCAATGGATACAACACCTTCATAGGCTACCTTGACCCTCTCTTCTTTTAAATAAGAAACTTAGCAATTTACACATTTGACTGAATCCCTTTATTCTATCCTAAAACAACTCCAAAATACTAGTTTAGTGTAGTTTCCACCTATCTAACCCCTAGACACAAGGAAACCCTTGCAACCTTCTTATGACTCAAAGGCCTTTTATCAATTCGATAGAGTCCCTAGTCATGACACTAAAATATGTTTATATCTTAAACATATAGTGCAATACCTCATCAATTAGAATGTTATCCAAGTATATGGAGTGAATGATAAAGGAAACAAGTCCATCACTCCTCCCAATCAAAACTTGAAAATTTATATCAAACTATTGCAATGTTACTCTTTAAATTGCATTGACATTCCATCTACCTCTATGGTGCAAGAAAAGATTACTGATAAGTCTTCCCCCTCATTTTTTGAAATGATAGGAATGGTGGGTATTCACCCCCATGCTTCTCGAGAGTGGTCTATTCCTAAACCTATCATTTCCTTTACCCCCATCGATGTGACCATGCATGTATATAATTCCCCTCCGTACATTGTTGCCTAGGTTAACAAAAAACTCATTAGAGATGTCCTTGTTGATCCTATGTGCATGGTAAATGCCATTACATAGAAGTTCTTGTATATTCATGAACTATATAAAGACAAGTTTGACCAATTAGAAGTCTACATATGGTTGCATGATGGCCTGTCTAGACCAACCATGGGTTTGCTTACACTTGCTATCTAGGTCAGACCTAAAACCTTGGATGTCCCCTTCTCAGTAATTCTTATCTCAGATCATTTTCAGCTAAAGTTAGGTCATTCATGGCTTGCTTCTATGAGATCAATCCCTTATGTAGTCCATAAGTGCTTAAAATTCCCTCATGATAAAGTAGTGCACATAGTCCACCATAGTGGATTCTAGCCTCTCTCCATGCATGTGAATTAATCTTTAGACTACTTTTTGCTATCCCCAATCAAGCCTCTATGACCTTGAAATGATCTTTTATTTATATCATATCAAAAATTCAAATCTAGTCAAATTGCATAATTATATGGTGGCCCTTCTTCCTCATCTCCCACAACTACTCCCCCTTTGGTCTCTCATCCTTTGGTGTTTTCTCCTATTCATACTACTCTGCAAGAAGTTAAAGGAAAGAAACCCTTACCGAGTGCACTTTCCCATTTCCATACAGCTGGCCAATACTTAGAAGTTCCATCTCTAGCCTCTTATTTAAAGGATAGAGGTAAATAACTAGTACCACCTAGACCACCCCACATTCCTATAGTTCCTCAAACTCTGGTGGTTTCTCCTATTCCTCCTACCTCTTTGGTGGTGCAAGGAAAGAAATCTATGTAATAAGACCCTCTCCCTCCTCCTATGATTTCCTAACCTTTGGTAGTTCCTTCAATTCTTTCTCCTATCTCCCTGACAAGAGAAGAAAATGAACCTATGTTGGAAAACCCCTCAACTCCTTTAGAAAAGGACATAGCTCATACTAGATGAAAATGAAACCATCTTGTGAGAGATCATAAGTGTCATTGGTGTGCTGCAAATCAAGAACATGATAGTAAAGCATGGTCTCTCCCTAAGCATCTCCCTCCCATGTTGCCACCTCCTAATCTTACTCCTCCTTCTGAGCCTCAACCTTCCCCTTCCCAACTCGAGTCTCTCCCATCCCCGACTCCTACCTCTCCTTAGTCAAATCTAGATGAACACAACCTCAAAAGGGTTCAAGTAGTCTTAGATCCCTTTACTAACGATCCCATTATTCCCTCCATCCTAGATATGTTACCCTTCTTGGACCCTCTAGACTTCCCTAACATCAATATCATCTATACAACCACCCTCACAACATGTGTTCATTTCTAGTAGACTCGCCATCAGATATTTCCATATGTCCTCCATCTTTCCACCATTGACATTGGCATACCTTTCCCACCACCCAAATGTAAACCAAAGCCTTATCCTATATCACCATTCTATAAGTCTAAGCACATGCCATCATATCTACCACCTATAAGCCCTTCTTCATTAGTTCTTCTTGTTGTGGAGGATTCTCCTCCACCCGTGACTCTAAGTGCTTACATCTTTGTTGATAATATTGATGAGCCATGCTTGGTGCAATATTTTGCTAGTGATTAAAATGATTATTGCTCGGCTAAGCACATCTTTGAGTCCTTCATGAATATTCCCTCATTGTCTTCAATTTTTACATAATCAAATACAATTTCCTCTATTGATGCCCAAGAGGATCCTACCCCTATAGTTGACCCTCTGTATTTGGTTCAAGGGAATTCTCCTTGTACAACTCTTAATGTAGTCCCTATGTCATCTCATCCTTCGTCCCCCTATGATGAACAAGATTAGGACTTGGATGATCTAATGGTTCCCAACCCATGTGGGCAATACCTTCGTTCCATGTGTATGTGTGTATGCTTGTTTTTCTATTATGTTTTTCCTATGAAAATGATTGATATATGTTTGTTAGTTCTACCTAGAGGACCCATGATGCCCTTGTAGACACATGGATACAAGAAGAATAAAATTGCATTCCTATTTGCCTATATGTTGAACTACCTTCTTCTATATATTGTATCATTAATTGTTTCAACATTTTGGGGATGATACAAAGTGTTGGAAGATTCAAATTCGTTCCATGTTGACCCAAAATTTTTATTTTCTTTTGTTTTCATGTGGCATTCTTCCTTTGTGCTAGTAGTTCTACGTGCTTGGGGATGATGACAATTCTATTTTTGTTCCCTTGATGATTCCCCTCCTTTAAATTTATACTAACCCCAAAGCATTAGATCCCTTTGTGTTTTTGGTGATGTTGCTTGATTTTATGTGACATGCTTTGGCATTGCTAGGTGTCATACCATGCTTACACAAGACTTTGTGTATCATGCCTACATCATCACTTTGGTTACCTCTCCTTGGGGGTACCTTTTTTTGTTGCAAGTATGTGCCTAATCAATGTTGTCATTGGTGTCAACTATGCCCTCATTTTGTTACTTGCTTTTAGATGTTGAGGATATTGAGAAAATTAGCTCATCCGGTAAAAATAGTGAATTGCAGTAGAAATAGTGCATTACATGTAGAAGAACAATTTAGAAGAATGCTCTGCATTTCCTGTAGAATAAATATCTTTGCCTATAGATTGGAAGTGATTTAGAAGTCTATTTGAAGATTTTATATTATGAGTTTGAGCCTCTGATATGAAGAATTGAGTGAGTTATGTTCAGAAGAGTGAAAATAGTTTTTTCTGTATGTTTGGTGGTAATAGGGAGAAAGTGTTATGCTTCGCATTCCTCTGCATTGAAGTATTTTGGTCTGTGGTTCTGGAATCAAGTTTTTGATGATTTTAAGTGTCTTCAACTGCAATGGTTTGTGATTTGGTTGTCCGCAAGATATCATTTACCTATGACAGTGGCTGACGGTGTTGTTCTTGTGCTCTGGTTTGAAGAAACTTCTTGACAGAGTGGTTAGAGATTGTGCAGTTGTTCCTGGTGATTACAATGGCCCTGTGGATGTCTCCTGATCATGTTACTACATTTGTATTGGATCATGAATGAATAATGTTCTTAGAAAACCTAGTTCTCTCATCAGTCTTGGCTGACCTAGTTGAATTCATTATTTGCGGAGATATATCAAAGATTGTGGAAGCGTGTTGTGGTGTGGAGGATTATGTTTGAGTCCCAGCTAAGGCATGGTGTAATTTGTATACATCTTTACATATTTTCCTTACCTTAATTTATATTAGGTCCAAATCTATTTTATGTATAATTGTAATGCCGACCTTGGAGATTAATCCAATGGTTGATGAATGTAATGCCAACCTTGATGCACATTCCAAGGTTGATGAATTGTATAAAAGCATGTAATGAAGTTGTGAAAAAGTGTGTGTGTTGAAAATATGAAGAGATAAGTGCGAAGGTGTGAAAGAGTAGAGAAAAGTAGTATTATTGTGCTTCAATGGAACCAAACTCTGGCATGGAGTAGATGCTGCTGAATTAGTTCACCCTTTTGGTCATGAGCAACCCTTTAGTAGTGAGCCACCCATATGTAGTGAGCCATTATTTGCAGTGATCAATTTGGGTAGTGAACCTCTATTTTTTGGTATTGATATAACTTATATATTTCTATGGGCTAACACCACCATGGTTTTTCCCTTTTAGGGGATTCCACGTAAAAATTTGGTGTCTTCTGTGTTGATTATGTTATTGTGTTGAGCTTCTCATTTTATGCTTTCATGGTTATATTTGAATATAAGTAATTGATAAGTTGATGTTCATAACTAGATAAAAGTTTTAGGACAACTGATTCACCCCCCCTCTTAGTTGTCTGGTGCAGTCCAACAATTGGTATCTAAGCTAGGTTCCTTAGAAGAGAGCCTAATAGCTTGAGGAAGATCCAGGATGTCTTATAAGAAGGAAGCTCCACATTTTGATGGGACAAATTATGCTCTTTGGAAGGTGTGAATGAAAATCCATCTCCTCTATCTTGGTTATAAAGTATGGCTAGCTACACAGTCACAATTTGTCATGCCTGAAGGTGGCTTGACAACTAAGGATGATATCAAATAATATGAGTTGGATGTCAAAGCAAAGGATGCTCTGTTAAGTTCCTTAAGTGACTCAATGTTGACAAAAGTTGTGGACCTTGAATCTTCAAATAAGGTATGGGAGAAGCTAAAAAAATTGTATGAAGGAGATGATTCTATAAGAGAAGCTAAGCTACAAAGCCTGAAAGTGAAGTATGAGGGTTTGAAGATAAATGAAGATGAAAACATAACATTCTTTATGCAAAGAGTTGATGAACTTGTTACTAGAATAAAAGGTATGGGAGGAATTCTCGGTGATAAGGAAATTGTGATGAAAATTCTTAGATCACTACCAAAGTCCTGTAGGAGTCCAGACAACATTGAGAGGGGGGGTGAATCAGTGTTGTGTAGATTTTTGCAACTTATTATAACTTTTAATTTACAAGACTTAGAAAGAGAAAGTCATCAATGAACTATTACACATATATGTATAAGTTTGATAATGAAAATTATGAGTAGGACCACATAGAGATAAATCTTAACATAGAAGCAAGAACACACATAGAAGCATATCATTAACACAAGAATTATTGGAGTGGAAAACCCTCTCTGGGTAGAAAAACCACTCAAAACTGCCTCACTGGCTTAATTGGAAAGCATGCCTCACTGGCTACAATATGTATCTAGGAGCACCAACTCCTTATGGAGCACCAACTCCAATACCAAATAGAAGCACCCACTTCCAACACTAATATACCTCACTGGTAAAAAAATAGGTCTCACTGACCAACAAACCTCACTGGCTAATACAAGGCCTCACTGGCATTCTGTGCCTCACTGGCAAACCAAATCACCAACAGATGTAATAAACAAATCAATGGGATACTCTGTTTCCATTCAATACAAAACATATGTCTGTCAAATGGTCATTCTGTTCAAAATTAATCTTACATCCGGATACACTCAACAACACTTCACAACTTTGTATATTTCATCTCTCTTTTTAATTCACACCATCAATGCTCCTGAAAAATGACTTTATATAAGTTGAATATCTTTTCACCTTTCCTCTTCTGTATGAACATTTTCATCTTCTCTACAAACAAAAACTTTTCACCTTCTCTCTGCAATTTTTCTTATCTCAAAAATCAATCTCTTGTAATAAGAAAAATATTATTTCTCTGTCCACTTTGACATCTCAAATTATCCCTTGCAAAAAATATGTAAATCTTCTTCAAAAATTTTGAAACCTTTCACCTTCTCTGCACAAACAATTCATCTAAAACAATAATTAAGGTCATACAGAAATCTTTAATTGAAATAAAATATTTCAATTTGCTCTTGAAAGAGAAAATAAAATCTCTTTCAAATCTAATCTCCATGTGCAAGAAGACAAACTCCTTCATTGAAACCATTGAATCCTGCATAAAAAAATATATTCTATGTATAAACAAAATCTCCTTCAAAAATTGTTTATCTTCTGTGCAAAAATATCTTCAAAAGACCTTTCAAATTCCATCATTCTCCTACATGAATAATTTCCACTATTTATTTTCTCTTCATAAAAGAAATCCGTTCATCTTTCATATCAATTTATTAATCTGCCCTCATTCTTATCTCTGCAAAAAAACACTTCATCTGAAATAATATTGTGAATGGAGAAAAAAAACTTCATAAAAATTCTCCAATAAAATCTTCACAAATCTCTCCAATCTTTATGAAGATTTAGAAATAAACCTTCTGCCTTTTTTAAAAAAACAAATACCCCTCACAAATAGCTTCCATGCTAAAAAAATAGAAACAAATCTTTCTTTAAAATTTCCAAAAAAAAAATTCCTTAAAATAAAATCATTAAACTCCATTTTGAAACCCAATAAATTAGGAGTTTTTTAAAAAATTGAAATAAAGCCATTAAAGGCTTAATCGGGCTCCCACTTAATAAAGGATATTTAAGGGCCTTTTTGTTTTCTTAAACCATTACATGGTTTATTTTCTTTAAACTATGCGATGCCCTTTTTTTAAATAAATCTCTTTCATAGAAATCTTCAAAAAGGCCGATAACTATGAGCATGGATTTTAAAAGAAACAAGGCTGATAAACATAAGGAGGCCGATAAACATAAGGAGGCCGAATAAGTTTTAAAACCAACACTTTACACATTGGCCCTTACAAACATTATATGGAGACCACTTATATGATGATCATTGCATAAGGTGAGTTAAAGAAAGGGCCGGTCAATGGATGTATAATAGCTCCTTCAAAAGGTACTTGTTAAGTGATACACTTGCTATTCCCGGTCACCATTAAAATATAAAGGCAATATGAATATTGGGTAAAGTAGAGTTCAAGGGGAGATGACTTAGATTTGTTTAGGTTTTTGAGAGCATAGATTTTAATGGGATAACAATATTGACAAGGAAAATCCATTAGAAACTTGAAACCCACTTTATACCTCTGCACTTGTCACAACTATGAACAAATGAAGATCAAATGAAGACCATACTATCAAACTGCCATTATGAAGAACATGCCATTGAATATTATGCCATCTACAACTGATCTATATTGCTTCTTGCATTACTAAAGCATGTGACCTTTGTCATACCAAGATCAAGAAATCATCTCTATTTGTGGCAAACACAAACCAAACAACCTGTAACATTATGATCAACCATCTCCTGAACAATGAAGCATATGAAGCAACTTCTATCAATAGTACAAGTGATCCACAAATGACTTGTAGTCCTGATGATACTTTGTGAAAGGAAAATGCACAACTCAACTCTCTCAATACCTTTTGACATCAATACAGTATGAACACCAAACCAACATTATGCCAATGAAGCACTCAACCATTACTCTTAATGGCAAACAATCTTTCATGAACACATCAAGAACACACTGCATGAAGATGAAGTATTACTGAGGTAAGCAACATACCATATGTCAACTCTCTTTAGATCAGGAATCATAACCTCCTTGTCATGTGATTCAAACAAGAACCTTGCCCTGATTTGAAACTGCTTGCATAGTATGTGAATGTCACTGATGATCTGAGCAGACTATTCTACATAAGCCAACTGAGATCTTCTTTGAACAACAACTATGGCAACTCTTGCATTGCACCATTTCCTCCTGATATGAACACACTTTTGACATCAATGACAACCTGTCACCATCAAGTCCTATAGTCACAAAGTAGCTACTATTGAAGAATTTATGACTGTGAAAACTATTGATAGAGATCAGTTACTTGGAAAGCTTACAACCTTTGAGACGAGAGAATTTGGCGATGCCCTACCAAAAGTTGAATCAACTTTTAAAGCTAGTACTTCAGAAAAGATTTCCAAAGCTGAGAAATATAAAGTGGATGATGAATTTGATGAAATTGAAGCTAAATTTGTTGACAAGTTGCAAAGAGGTTCTGGTAGGTTCAAAGGTAAATTACCTTTTAAGTGTTTCTCTTGTGGCAAAGTAGGACATTATGCTTCCAGATGTCCTAAAAGAATTGAAAGAAACAAGAAAAGATATGAGATCAGGTCTAGAGTTCCAAAGAAATGTTACTATGTTAGATATTTTGATGATGGAGTGACTAATGATGAATCTGATGATGCTAGTGCTAGTGCAAATGAATTCTTGTTTATTTATATTAAAGAAGATCCTGTGTCTACTAATTTTTCTAGTTGTGTGAAGGAAGAAAAACCAGTGGAAGAATGGTGCAGGAGCACCTGGATCTCTTGGATGTTCATAGAGAGTTTTTGTAATGTCTTTATGTTTTTATATTGTGTCAAGATGAAATAAGGTCCTAAGGACCATTTGTTGTCATTTCAAAGCATTTGTAAGGCATTTTGTCATTTGTAAGGTATTTGAAGCCATTGGAGCCTATGTAGACCTATAAAGTCCTAGTGGGGTCAAACATGGTTAAGTCATATCAAGATGCCCAATTTAGGTTGAAATGATGTAATAAGGTTTTCTAAACATGTCTAAAGGGGAAATGAGTCATTTGGAGTCATGAGAACAAGTTTTGAGGGTATTTGTCAACACGTGTTATGCAAATCCCTCTTGTAAGAGGTTGTCAAACTGCTCCAATGACTATTCCCTTTCAAAATTCAGTTGGGGACTATTGGGAATGATGAAGGAAAGTTCAAATAATCCTCATTGGGGTTTGAGGCATGTGTGTAAGTTTGTATGTACAAAGAGGAGGATGAAATTAATAAAAACTTGAAGCTTTCTCTGCAATTATTTGCAATAGTGCTATAAATCTAATCATAACTTTCTTGTATGGATGAATAAAGAGGTGAGATTAGTCTAATTTGAAAGATATGTTAACCACCTTTCCATCAAGACCAATTTTGTTGAGTTTCATTGAGTTTTGACCATTTTGTGATTATTTTTCCAAAACCCGGTCTGGAACCCTAGTTTCAAGGGTTTGTACAGAAAAATGTAAATATCTTACCATTCCACTAAGATCAAAGAACCAAATATGGTGGAATGGTAGTGGTAGTTGTTCTTAAAATTAGTTTTTCTCCATTTTTGTAGGGATTAAAGTTTGAAGCAATTTTAAGGCTTTTAATGCTTAACATCTCTATGTGTTAGGCCATGGCAGCATGGGTATGGTGAAATCCTTGGAGTATGGTGGCAACCAGTACAAGGTGATGAAAATAACCTTGAAATCAATTCATTCATGATGTGTCCTCACTATTGAAAGTTGATTTGTATTTATATGTTTTGTTTTTGAGACACTTTGTTTGTAAAAGAGGCCTAATTAGAGGCCTAAAAACTATGACAGTCCTAAATTAGACCACTACAGTCTGAAGTAACCCTAAGTGAGTTTCATGTGTGTCATCATACTCTATAAAGGGTGTATGAAAAGAGTTTTCTTTTATGTCCATGATCAGTGATTGCAAAGTTATTGTCAAAAAACCCTCTACACAGGGCTAGTAGGCTAAATGGGCCAATACATAGCAAACCATAAAGGGAAATGTCTTGGGATCAAACCATTGCACTTGAAGGTTGTCCTTAAGGTTCTCAGTCAATTCAAGAGTCTACCCTAAGTTCCATCAACACCACCATAATGATTGTGTTATGTTTTCCTCAAAACTAGTTGGTAAAGGAATGTTTAGTAAATGGTCATTGTGTTGGAGCAGCAGTAGTATGTCTTATGATTTGGCACTCTAAGTTGGCATATAGAAGATAGTCTTGCCACTCACCATTGGACCTTTGCATCAAAGTAGTATCAGATCCACATTTGATTTCCAAGGGAAAGGAGATTGGTGTGTGAAGAAGTGCAGGAGGTGGGATTGCAGTGACTAGGAAGTTGAAAGCCCTAGAAGAGGAAATTGAAGCATTGAAAGCCAGAGAGAGAAGGAGAGAGAGAGGAAGAAGGTGATAGTGACACCAAGCAAGAAGAAGAGGGTGAAGATGGAGAAACTCAAAGAGAGGAGGAGGAGTTGCCCCCTGATGAAAGAAGGTTTCTCAATGCTTTAAAATCAGTGAATAGAGAGGCCTCTAATGTAAAGATGGATCTTCCAATGTATGGAGCCAAGATGGATGTTGAAGAGGTAATAGAGTGGATTAATGCTCTAAGCAACTACTTTGAATACATAGAAGTGCCAGAGGACAGGAAGGTGAAGTTGGCAAAGACCAAATTGAAAGGATCTACCTTGACATGATGGAACTACACTCAATGAGAAAGGGTGAAGATGGGCAAGTCCATGATCAATTCATGGGATAGAATGGAAAAAAAATTAAAGAGCCAATTCCTACCTACAAATTATGAGGTTCAAGTGTTCAAGAAGATACAAAATTTGAAGCAGAGAGACTTGGCTCTAGCTACTTACATAGAGGAGTTTCACAAACTCAGTCTAAGGTCTAGACATGTTGAGAATGAGAAAGAGAAAGTGGCAAGATAGCTTAACGGTTTGAAGTTTGGTATCCAAGATGAAATTAGTCTTATAACCCCAAAAATAGTGGATGAGTGCTTCCAAGTAGCCCTAAGACCAGAAGAAAAGTTGAAAAGAAAGCATGAACAACAAGGTAGGGGCAGTTTTGGTGCAAGAGGACAATCCCAAAAGAAGCAAGGTGAATCTAGTGGTCACAATGAGCAAGGGGGAGAGCCAAACAATAGAGGAGGCTTCAGAGGAAGGAGGACCAATGGTAGAGGAAGGTTTAATGGACCTGGAAGAGGTTCTAACACCTTTAGTGGCAGATGTTACAGTTGTAACCAGTTTGGACACCCAGCCTTCAAATGCCCTAAGAAGAAAACATCAAGCTCCCATGGTGGGGAGAGGAGGAACTAATTGGTCCAAGAAGAAGATTGCCAAAGTGTAAATTCACCTTCTAAGCTTGCTGATCCTGAGTTTGGAGAAAGTTTGATGATGAGGAGGACACTTCTCAAAGTACCAAGTACCAAGGAGCCACCTCAAAGAAAGTCTTTGTTCTGAACCTCATGCAAGTCATATGGGAAGGTATACAAGGTAATTATAGATTTAGGCTCTACTAATAATTTAGTGTCCTTAGAAATGGTTGAGAAGCTAAATCTGAAAAGAACCCCTCATCCCACACCTTATAGGGTATCATGGTTGAACAAAGGTCAACAGGTTTTAGTCAATGAACAATCTTGGGTGGAATTTCATATTGGGGGTTACAAAGATAAAATCCTTTGTGATATTATTCCCATGGATGCTTGTCATCTACTCCTAGGTCATCCTTGGCAATATGATAGACAAGCACATCATGATGGTCAGAAAAATACTTATACAATAAGCAAAGATGGGGAGTCTTTCACTTGGAATCCCTTATCGGATGAAGGGTCAGATAGACAACTTGGGTCTAGTGTCATGGTAGTAGGGGAAAAGGAGTTTTTGAAGACCTTAAAGGAAGAAGTAGGTTAGGAGTTTGCCCTAGTTGTCAAGCCAAAGAGTGGGACTATTTTGTCTACAAACAAGGGAGAAACCATCCCTAGTGAAGTCCAAACTTTGTTGGAGAAGTATAAAGGTATTGTGGTGGATGAGCTGTCTGATTCTCTACCTCCAATTAGAGATATCAGTCACTATATAGACCTAATACCAGATGCTACATTTCCTAATAAGGCTGCTTATAAGATTACCCCTACCCAAAATGAAGAAATAGCAAGATAGGTTCAAGAACTATTGGATAAAGGCCTAGTGAGGGAAAGTTTGAGCCCTTGTGCAGTCCCTACCATGTTGGCCCCTAAGAAGGATGGAAAATGGAGGTTATGTACTGATTCAAGAGCCATAAATAGGATAACCATCAGATATAGGTTTCCTATGCCAAGGATAGAAGATCTCATGGATTGTCTAGGAGGTGCCTGCTACTTTTCCAAGATTGACTTGAAGAGTGGGTATCATCAGATTAGGATCAGAGAGGGAGATGAATGGAAGAAAACATTTAAGACCAATGAAGGCTTGTATGAGTGGCTTGTGATGCCTTTTGGACTTTCTAATGCTCCTAGTACATTCATGTGACTAATGAATGAGGTATTGAAACCTTTTATTGGCAAGTTTTGTGTTGTATATTTGGATGATATTCTTGTGTTTAGCAGGTCCAAGGAGGAGTATTTGGAACATCTTGATAAAGTCATAGGGAGGTTGCATGAAGAGAACTTGATGATTAACTTGGACAAGTGTGAGTTTATGAAGGAAGAATTGGTCTATCTTGGGTTTGTCGTCTCAAAGGGAAGTTTGAAAATGGATCCATCAAAGGTTGAGTCCATTCTCAATTGGCCACCCCCTAAGTCAATTGGAGATGTGAGGATTTTTCATGGCCTTGCAACATTCTATCAAAAGTTCATAAGGAACTTTAGTCACATTTGTGCACCAATCATAAACACCATTAAAGGAGGCAACAAAGGTAAGTTTTTTATGGACCAATGCAGCCAATAAAGAGTTTGAATATTTGAAAAGAAGAGTATCTCAGCAACCTATACTTGCTCTCCCTAATTTTAATAAAGTATTTACTATTGAATGTGATGCTAGTAGTCAGGCAATAGGTGTTGTCCTAAGCCAAGAAGGAAGGTTAGTTGCATTCTTTAGTGAAAAACTAAATGATGCCAAGAGGAAATACTGCTCGTATGATCTAGAACTTTATGCTATGGTCCAAGCCCTTAAGAAATGGAGGAATTACTTGTTACCAAAGGAATTTGTTGTGTTTACTGATAACCATTTGCTTAGTTTCTTGAATGGACAAGAAAAATTGAATCATAGGCATATGAAGTGGGTTGAATACCTACAAGCCTACACCTTCTCCATAAAACACAAGAAAGGCCAAGAAAATAAAGTTGCTGATGCACTTAGTAGAAGAGCCATGATGGTACAAGAAGTACAATTGCAAAGTGTGGGTATAGAAGCTCTCAAAGGTATGTATACGGAGGATGAAGACTTCAAAGGTATTTTTGATACTTATTCTCAGTTTTTATATACTTTTCACAGTGAGCATGTTGATTATGTTTTACAAGATGGTTTATTTTTTAAAGGGGCTCAATTGTGCATACCAAAATGCTATATGAGGGCCAATTTGATTAAGAAGAAACACAGTGGAAGTCTTGGTGGACTTTTTGGACTTGACAAAACTTTGGAGCAGGTTAGAAGGTTCTATTTTTGGCCTAAAATGCAAGTGGATGTAAGAAGGTTTGTGGAGAGTTGTGCCATATGTTAGAGAGCAAAAGGAACTACTTCTAATGTAGGCCTCTATCAGCCTTTACCTATCCCAAATAGGCCTTGGGAAAGTATAAGTATGGATTTTGTCTTGGGGCTGCCTAAGACACAGAGAGGGTTTGATAGTGTCTTTGTGGTGGTAGATAGATTCAATAAAATGGCACATTTAATTCCTTGCAAGTGTACTAATGATGCCTCTAACATTTCAGGCCTGTTCTTTAAAGAAGTTGTGAGGATTCATGGTCTTCCTTTGACCATTGTGTTAGATAGAGACTCCAAGTTCATAGGTCACTTTTGGAGGACCTTGTGGAGGAAGTTGGGCACCAATTTGACTTATAGTTCTGCCTACCATCCCCAAATGGATGGACAAATAGAGGTAGTAAACAAATCACTTGGTAATTTGTTGAGATGTTTGACCAAGGAGAATGGCCAACAATGGGATCTAGTCCTTCCCCAAGCCGAGTATGCATACAATGACTCCATTAATAGGAGCATAAGGAAAACTCCATTTGAAGTGGTGTATGGCATGAGTCAAAGGGGTGTGTTTGAACTAACAGATCTGAAGGGAATGTAGAAAAGGAGTGTTGAAGGTGAGGAGTTTGTAGTAGTAATGAAGGATATCCATGATCAGGTGAAAGAAAATCTTAAACAAAATGTAGATAGGTACAAGAAGAGGACAGATGTGAAGAGAAGGAATGTTCACTACAAGTTTGGAGATCTAGTGCTTGCACATCTCAAGAAAGAGAGACTTCCCAAGGGTAGATACACCAAGCTCCATATGAAGAAGATAGGCCCTTGTAAGATAATACACAAGTTTGGTAAAAATGCATATGAGATTGCACTCCCTCCTAGAGTGGCTATCTCACCAATATTTAATGTGGCTAACTTATACCCCTTTAAGGGATCTCTGGATGCAGGTACAGGTGTAGAAGCTAATGAATACTAGATAAAAGACCTACCAACATCTGAACCCCTAAAATTGGAAGCCATTCTTGACATTAGAG
The DNA here is from genome assembly GCA_027924645.1 of Cunninghamia lanceolata. NCBI lineage: Eukaryota > Viridiplantae > Streptophyta > Pinopsida > Cupressales > Cupressaceae > Cunninghamia > Cunninghamia lanceolata. The sequence goes on along the minus strand of BSBN01001221.1, from coordinate 7,397,788 downwards.
AGGTGAAAAGGACAAGGAACCGGGTCTAAAATGAACATTTAGTCAAATGGCATGGGCTACCTATAGAAGATGCCACTTGGATGACTGAGGAAGACATTAGGAAGCATGGTACATCTCTACAACAACTTATCTCAGGTGGTACATGAGATTTCTTCCACCCTGGGTGTATGGTGCAGGAGCACCTGGGTCTCTTGGATGTTCATAGAGAGTTTTTGTAATGTCTTTGTTTTTTTGTAATGTCTTTATGTTTTTATGTTGTGTCAAGATGAAATAAGGTCCTAAGGACCATTTTTTGTCATTTTAAAGCTTTTGTAAGGCATTTTGTCACTTGTAAGGCATTTGAAGCCATTGGAGCCTATGTAGACCTATAAGGTCCTAGTGGGGTCAAACATGGTCAAGGCATATCAAGATGCCCAATTTGGGTTAAAATGATGTAATAAAGTTCATGATGTGCCCTAACTGTTTAAAGTTGATTTGTGTTTATATGTTTTGTTTTTGAGACACTTTGTTTGTAAAAGAGGCCTAATTGGAGGCCTAAAAATTGTGACAGTCCTAAATTAGACCAGTACAGTCTGAAGTAACTCTAAGTGAGCTTCATCTATGTCATCATACTCCATAGAGGGTGTCTGAAAAGAGTTTTCTTTTATGTCCATGATCAGTGATTGCAAATTTATTGTCAGAAAACCCTCTACACAGGGCTAGTAGACTAAATGGGCCAGTACACATCAAACCATAAAGGGAAATGTCATGGGATCAAACCATTACACTTGAAGGTTGCCCTTGAGGTCCTTATTCAATTCAATATCTTTCCCTAAGTTCCATCAACACCACCATAATTATTGTGTTAAGTTTCCCTCAAAACTAGTTGGTAAAGGAATGTTTAGTAAATAGTCATTGTGTTGGAGCAGCAGTAGTATGTCTTGTGATTTGGCAGTCTAAGTTGGCATATAGAAGAGAGTCTTGTCACTCACCATTGGACCTCTACATCAAAGAAAGTGCTTTGGCTATTCAGGTTGAGAAGGATAAGGATGAATGGATTTATTGATAGTGGATACTCACATCACATGATCGGTGACAAAAGTAAGTTTGTAAGTTTGGAGAAGTATGATGGAGGATTGGTTAGGTTTGGAGATAATGCAGCTAGTAAAATTTGTGGAAAAGGATCTATTTCATTTGATGGAAAGCATAATACTGACAATGTCCTATATGTGAAGGGTTTGAAGCATAATCTTTTGAGTGTTGGTCATATGTGTGACAAAGGATATGATTTGAGATTCAAAGATAATGGGTGCAAGATCCTGGAAAGCTTTGAAATTGTGATTGCTACCAATAAGAAGACAAAAGGTAACATCTATCAATTAAGAGGAACTAGTGATTATTGTTTATTGGCTCAGGTAGATGAAATTTAGTTGTGGCATAGAAGAATATGTCATATAAACTTTGATAATCTAGTAAAGATAAGTTCAGGTCAGATTGTGAGAGATTTGCCAAAACTTGTGAAACCATCCAATACAATTTGCAAGGAATGTCAGCTAGGGAAGTAGACAAGAACAAGTTTCAAGAACAAAAAGCAATTCTCTGCTGGTTTGTTGGATCTAGTGCATATTGATATGTGTGGTCTTACAAGGGTGAGAAGTCTACAAGGTGACAGGTACTTTATGTTGCTTATTGATGATTATTCTAGAATGACTTGGGTTACTTTTCTAAGAGACAAATCATAAGCCCTAGAGAAGTTCAAATCTTTCAAGGCAATGGTTGAGAATGAAATAGAATTGAAAATCAAATGCTTGAGGTCTGATAGAGGAGGTGAATTCACATCAAATGAATTCAACATTTTCTGTGAAGAGCATGGGATAAAAAGACAGTTGTCAGCACCTAGGACTCCTCAGTAAAATTGAGTTGTGGAAAGGAAAAATAGGATAGTCCAAGAGGCTGCTAGGACAATGATGAAGGAAGCAAATCTATCGGAAGTCTTTTGGAAAGAGGCTATTCATACTGATGTCTACATTCAAAACAAAGTTCAAGTGAAAGGTAATGGTACTCAAACTCCTTATGAATTGTGGTATGGAAGAATTCCTATAGTAAAATATTTCAAAATCTTTAGAAGCAAATGGTATATCAGGAGAGATGAAGACCTAGGAAAGTTTGATGCAAGGAGTGATGAAGGAATTTTCCTTGGATTCTCTACCAAGAGTAAGGCCTACCGGTGCTACAAAAAAAGGCTCAAAAAGATTCTTGAGAGTATAAATGTGAAGGTGGATGAAGGCAAGGAAAGAATATCAGACCTGAATTGCTATGAACCAGATGAAGCTATGGCTATAATGAATGAAGAAAAAGATGAGCAAGAAGACAATCAAGATGAAGAAGAGGCTCTAGAAAGTGTTGTCAAAACTCCCAGGTATGTAAGGATCAATCATTCTGAAGATCAGATTATAGGTGACAAAAACAAAGGTGTGTTGACAAGGAAAAAGGCTGCAGAAGAACAAGTGAGTTACTGTTTGCTTTCAAAGGTTGAACCAAAGACTGTGAATGAAGCACGTAATGATGAAAGCTAGGTAAAAGCCATGGAGGAAGAGCTAATGTAGATAGAAAAGAATAATACTTGGGAAGTAGTTCCCAAACCTACTGACAAAAAAGTTATTGGAACCAAATGGGTTTTCAAGAATAAGCTGAATGAGAATGGAGAAGTTGTAAGGAATAAGGCAAGACTTGTGTGCAAAGGATATTCATAGATTGAAGGAATAGATTTTGAAGAGACTTTTTCTCCAGTAGCCTGGATTGAGGCAATTAGAATATTTCTAGCATTTGCAGTCCACAAAGATTTCAAAGTGTATCAGATGGATGTAAAGTCTGCATTTCTGAATTATGAGTTGGAAGAGGAAGTTTACACTAAGCAAACGGAAGGATTCAATTTATCAGACCAAGGTGATTTTGTGTGTAGGTTTAAGAAAGCTTTGTATGGACTCAAGCAAGCTCCTAGAGCCTGGCAGGCAAGGTTGGATAAGTACTTATTGCAGTTAGGGTTCAATAAAGCTACTACTAATAGTAATCTTTATTTCAAGATTAATGGTGATCAAATTCTGATTGTTGAAGTCTTTGTTGATGATATCATATTTGGAGGCAATGAAAGTATGTGTATGAAATTTGTTGATGAAATGTAAAAAGGGTTTGAGATGTCCATGTTTGGTGAGATGAATTTCTTTCTAGGTTTGCAAATAAATCAATCAGATAAAGGAATCTTCATATCTCAGTCTAAGTATGTGAAAGAGTTGTTGAAGAAGTTTGGGATGGAAGACTCTAAATGGGTTTACACTCCCATGGTGACTAGTTGCAAGTTGAGAAAAACTAATGAATCACCTAAGGTTGATAAAAAAAATACAGATCCATGATTGGAGGATTGCTTTATCTTACTTAAACTAGACTTGACATTATGCATGCAATTTGTCTTGTTGCAAGGTTTCAAGATGATCCAAGATAATCACATGTGATGGTAGTTAAGAGAATCTTGAGGTATTTAAAAGGTACTCCAGATCATGGCTTATGGTATCCAAAGCACAATGATTTCACTCTCAGTGCTTATATAGATGCAGATTGGGCCAGAGATGTTGATGATAGAAACAGTACAAGTGGAGGTGCCTTCTTCTTGGGTAATAGATTGGTCTCATGGCTGAGCAAGAAAAAAGATTCAATATCTTCAAAGTCAACTGCAGAAGTAGAATATATTGTAGTAGCATGTTGTTGTACTCAAGTATTATGGATGAAGTAGACTTTGAAGGATATAAGAGTTGTGTATGAAGATCCAATTGCAATATTTTTTGACAATACAAGTGCCATAAACATTTCAAAGAATCTAGTGATGCACTCAAGAATAAAGCACATATCAATAAGGTATCACTTTTTGAGAGAGAAGGTGACAGAGAATGAAGTAAAGTTGGAATATGTGTCCAAAAAGTATTAGATTGTAGACATTTTCACTAAACCTCTGCCTAAAGATACCTTTGAGTAACTCAAAGAAAAGTTAGGGGTCATTACTCCTCCTGCCCTAAACTAAGATGCATAGGAATGCATCAATCTAGTGGAGCTCAAAGTGTCATTCTTTGATTTGGATTGATGTTCTGAAGGCTACCTCTTAGGGGGTGTAGCTAGATGTTTTTGATAAAGTAAGTGGATTAGAGAAGCAACATGCAAGTATGTGCCCTTTGCCATTGATGTCAAAAGGGAAGAGAAATCATGTGAAAAACTCAGGGGGTGAAAGGATGCAGATGTGTAAATGAAAAACTCAAGGGGAGAAAGGATGCAGATGTGTAAAGAGAAAGGGGGAGAATCTTGTCTTGATGGTCTTTTCAGTTTTTCACATCATATGTTGCCATCAATGACAAAGGGGGAGATTGTTGCAAGTATGTGCCTAATCAGTGTTGTCATTGATGTCAACATATCTGTGTTGTCATTGGTGTCAACTGTGCCCTCATTTTGTTACTTGCTTGTAGATGTTGAGGATATTGAGAAAATTAGCTCATCCGGTAAAAATAGTGAATTGCAGTAGAAATAGTACATTACATGCAGAAGAATAGTCCAGAAGAATGCTCTGCATTTCTCGTAGAATAAATATCTTTGCCTGCAAATTGGAAGTGATTTAGAATTATGTGTGAAGATGTTATATTCTAAGTTTGAGCCTCCGGTATGAAGAATTGAGTGAGTTATGTTCACCAGAGTGAAAACAACTTTTTTTGTATGTTTGGTGGCAACAAAGAGAAAGTGTTATGCTCCGCATTGAAGTATTTTGGTCTGTGGTTCTAGAATCAAGTCTGTGATGATGTTAAGTGTCCTCAAATACAATGGTTCATGATTTGGTGGTCCTCAAGCTATCGTTTACTTATTACAGTGGCTGATAGTGTTGTTCTTGTGCTCTAGTTTGAAGAATCTTCTTGACAGAGTGGTTAGAGATTGTGCGGTTGTTCTTGGTGATTACAAAGGCCCTATGGATGTCTCCTAATCATGTTCCTACATTTGATTTGGTCCACAAAGAGAAAACTAGATCGTGAATGAAGAATGTTCTTAGAAAACCTAGTGCTCTCATCAGTCTTGGCCGACCTGGTTAAATTCATTATTTGTGGAGATACATCAAAGATTGTGGAAGCGTGTTGTGGCGTAGAGGATTGTGTTTGAGTCCTAGCTAAGGTGTGGCATAATCCATATACATCTTTACATCTTTTCCTTAGCTTAATTTGTATTAGGTCCAGACCTATTTTATGTATAATTGTAATGCCGACCTTGGAGATTGATCCAATGGTTGATGAATGTAATGCCGGACTTGATGCACATTCTAAGGTTGATGAATTGTATAAAATCATGTAATGAAGCTACAAAAAAGTGTGTGTGTTGTGAATATGAAGAGATAAGTGCAAAGGTATGAAAGAGTGGATTAGAGTAGTTTTATTGTGCTTCAATGAAACTAAACCCTGGCATGGAGTAGATGCTGCTAAATCAATTCACCCTTTTGGCAGTGAGCCACCCTTTGGTAGTGAGCCACCCATAGGCAGTGAGCCATTCTTTGGAGTGAGAAATTTGGGTAGTGAGCCTCTATTTTTTGGTATTGATATAACTTATATATTTCTGTGGGCTAACACCCACTATGGTTTTTCCCTTTTAGGGTTTTCCACATAAAAAATCTAGTGTCTTCTGTGTTGATTATGTTATTGTGTTGAGCTTCTCATTTTATGCTTTCATGGTTATATATGAATATAATTAATTGATAAGTTGATGTTCATAATTGGCTAAAAGTTTTAGGACAACTGATTCACCCCCCCTCTAAGTTGTCCGGTGCAGTCCAACATTTTCTTGATGTAGATTTGAGAACATATCCTCCTATATATGTTTCCTAAAGATCTATCACCTCTTTCCTATTATTCTACCTTAAGATCAATTGCATACTATTGGTTTATGCAATTATTTTAAGGTGGGGGCATACTTTTGCACTTTTCACATTCACATGCATCATATTGATGGTATGCTCCTTGAAGTGTTTGCTCCCTACAATGTTAGTATCATGTGGTCCTAAGAAGATACACTTGCTTAGACTGACCACCCTTATCAAGATTACCTAGCCATGCTAGTCTATGTAATTTTTAATATTGTATTGACATGAGATCCACCTAGCAACACAATGCTAGCAAGTTGTGCTCCATTTTTGCTACTTTTTAGTACTCTTTGTGAATCATCTAACAATGTAGTTTGTGTTGAACACCCAGAATACTAAGAGGGGGGTGAATTAGTATTCTATTAAACCTTTTACTTATTAAATCATTAATCCATTTGCCACATTTGATAACAACAAAGAAAATTAAGCACAAAAGAAGTAACCACAAAGCATCACACATAAACACGAGGATTTTTACATGAAAAACCCTAAATAGGGAAAAACCATGGTGAGTGTTAGCTCATAATAATTATGTAGTAACAATACTGAATTACAAGAAGGCTCACTGCCCAAAGAAATGCTCACTGCAAAAAAGGCTCACTACCAAAACAGGATCATTGCCTTGAGAAAGAAAAAGGAAGAAGGGTTGGCTCACTACCAGGTTGAACTTCTTAGATTGAATCTACACATGCATGGTTACAGTTCCAATGAAGCTTACTCTTCATCTTAGTTGCTCTACTATACTTCTCTATTCTTACATGAGAACAAGATCTCTCTTCTTCTACTCTTATCACCTGCACTGTACTTCACACACCATGCACACATTCACATTCTTATCTCATTCTTCAAACACCAAATTTTATCCCATATATATATCCGCAACACTTAGAATCTTCATATTAGGCCGGCCTAATAAGGTGTAGCGTGTAGTTATGCCTTAAGTAACTTGTTGGCCAAATTCATTCACCAAAATTCATAACAAACCCAAACAACACTTGAATTACATTCACATATGTCGGCTTCAACTGTATCACCACTTAGGATTAAGTTCTAAACACTAGAACTTACTGTATACAAATTAAACTTATCATGTTGGCCTCAAACACAGACCACCACTAGTTCAGTTCATCTATTAGACTGCATCTTTTACTGCAGACCACAGGACTTGTTCAAAAACACATCAAAGAATTTTTTAGACATCACAAATCATACCTTCAGAAATACAAAGAAAAATATCCTTTTGTGGAAAAATGTGAACCCCAAGAACACATGTCCTATCACAATCAAACTCTGTCAAGCCATGTAGCGATACTCAGTCATTCACAACTATCTTTCTGGTGGACTTCTGAACCTACAACTCTAGATTTTGACACTTCACACAAGTGTTTAAAACACCTCAAAACCACATAACAAGATATTCAACACTAGATGAATGCGGACCAAATCAACTGAGTATTCTGCTCTGCCATACTTAGGTTGTTTGAAGATATGCTTCCAGTACTTATCAAGGGCTAAGATATTGGATATAAGATCATTTAAGGATTGCAAACAACATACCAGAACCACATGATCTGATCTTGAATTGTGGACCAATGCCAACCATTACACTACCTCTCTATCATTGTCTCTTGTGTACTGCCAACACTTAGCCAAAATGACTAAGTCTTCTTCACCGGACCAAAACCTCTATTCTAAGCTTGTTCATTTTCTTGTTTCCATCAATGAATACATCTTCAAACATCATGCACAATCATTTATCATCATACCAATAGTGTCTTTCTCTTAATGATGTTTACCAAGTTGCCAACAATCTCCTGCTTTGGCATTGATGGCAACACTTGATGTGAAAAATTGTTACAAATCCCCCTTTCTCTTTACACATTGCCCCCTTAACTTCATGCTTCTCTTCTTACTTTTCAAATGTTTTTCACATGTTGCATTTCTTCTCCCCCTTTGATATCAATGGCAAAGGTGTATGATACAAAGATATGTACAAGTTGCCAAAATTTCAAAACTATTTTTCTACTTTCTGCATAAGTGAAATAAAAATATCTTATTGTTGTTTAGGGAGAACATCTTTGTAAATTTTCTTCAGCTACACCACTTCTTCATCCCAGATGACCTTAGCATCTCTCAAGACTAGTATGTGCCCATTAATTTGAGATACTAACTCTTCTACTTTCTTCACGGTAGCAGGGGCCTCAGTGATTTGCCTTGTCTTTCCTACTGCTGCTACTAGCTAGGTTAGGGATGTAATTTTGAAACTTGTTATCTCCTAGAGCTTGCTCATTCTATGCTTTATGACATCCCTTTGGGTCTACAACTTATGTATATTACAATGAATAGTCTCAACTTGTGCCCTCTGATTGCCAATAGCATCTTTTGTCAGGTCATAAGTTCTAGAGATATTCATTATTTGAGCTTCCCATCTATCTATCTTATCTTTATGTCCTTAGTCTTATCAAGCCATGTAAGACAAAATTGATACAGTTCACTACCTTCTTTAATGGGCAATTGTGCATACTCTACACTTTTATCTAACAAAATTTTATCTTGAGTAAACTTGTCAGTAAGCTCAACTAACCTTTTGTCATCAATCTCTGCCCTTACTTTCTTTTCTGCAGCCTTTTCAAGGGACTCAAAATGAGAATTGATTGATTCCATCAACTTTTTCATTTGCACAGCAAGGGCCAAGGAAGTATCTCTCCTTATTCTAGCATCAAGTTTTCAAAAATTGTTGATGCATCTTTAATCAGCTCACTATCCTCTATATGAGACTTTAATATTTCTTCTTATGCAGTAGCTTGAAAGATTGTCCCAAGTCTTAGTTTCTGCAAAGGGGACATTGTAGCAAGGTTGATAGGTCCTTGCAATAGCTCAAGTGTAGTCAACATTTGAGCTTCCTTTTGCTTCTCCAAAAACTCTCTCAAAGAGTCAGCAGTGTCTCTGTTCTCTTCAACTTGAGATGCCTCAACATCTTATCTCTCTGAAGGAGGTTCTTGACCGTGCTCTTGTTCATTTATTTTTGGTTTTGGAGCAAGATTGTCTACCATTTGTTCATTTATTTCTTCTCTCTATTCTTCTTGTCTCTCAGATATATTTTCTTCTGGAACTACCTTTGCTTCTTTAGACTTCTTTTCTCCCTTAGGTTCTTTTATTTACCCATCTTGTCCTTGTGCCCACCAGAGGATTAATTGTACCTTGCTCCATGTTTTGTTCCATATTTATCTCTGGATATGCATTGTCAGCATCAATATTCTGCTCCTCTTCATTTGTGTCAGCAGTAGTTGGGATTTGCAGCTCATGTAACACTTTTAGTGTTTTCTCCTTAGTTTGCTTCACTAGTTTCTTAGTGTCACCAAACATTAGAGCATTGACTCTCTTCATGGTTCTAAATTCATCACTAAGCTTCTTAGTGACTTTAACCTTTTCTTCTCTTGTGATGTTTGGACAAAGTTTCAACAAGACATATTCTTTTATCTTAGCATCTTTGGCCATGGCCCCTTCTTTTCTTTCTATCATTATGCTAGCCAAGCTATCTAGTAACTCATCTATAACTTCAATCAATATTTTGCAAAACATATCCAAATATCTTAAAACTGCTATTTCAATGATTACCTTATCTGCATCTGATCTTTCATCATACATATCAGCAATAGGTTTCAGGGTTCCATGCTGAACAATGCATTGACTGTGGCTTCCAAGGATATAGTCGCTTCTTCTTCCCTATTCTTAGTCTTTTCTTCTTTCTTCTTCTTCTTATCCTTAGCCTTTCCAGAGGCTTATCATTAGTGGCTTCTTCTATTTTTTCCCTTTTTTATTTAACTTCTTCATCTATTTCTGTTTCTTCTTCTTCTTCTTCTTCTTCTTCTTCTCCTCCTCCTCCTCCTCCTCCTCCTCCAAGGCTTACATATACTCTCTTTGTAGCCCTTTATTTCTTTATTTTCTTCTTCTCTTCCAACTTCTTCTTTGGCACTTTCTCTTCAATGTCTATAGACTATACCTTTTCTTTCTCAGTTTTGGAGCTCTTAGAGGTAGCTGTTGCGGAGGGTGGGGCTCTTGTTCTTCTCCTAGAGATAGATGCAGGCTTTTCTTTCTCAGATTTCTCCTCTTTCTTCTCTGGAGCACTTGATGTTTGTTCTACCAGAGTACTTGTAGCCTTTGATGCCTCTGCCTTTGCTCTTGCTTCACTTATTTGTCATCTATAAATCCTTGGCTTTTAACAAACTCATTTGCTATTTTCCTTGCATTCTTCTTTATTTTTAGTTGTTTTTGTTCTAGATGGATTTTGAGTGATAATTCATCAAATATTCCAAATCTTCCCTCCTTAGGGTCTTTTGGTTTGCTTAACATCAAATTAGCCAATCCAATCAAAACTTCCTCTGTGACTTCATATCCCATGGCTGGGACCCATACAGTTCTAGGTTCTACAGCCTCCATGAGGCATTTGTTCTTGTCCACCATGAACACATGTCCTTTTCATATTTAATTACAATATTATTAGGGATTCTAGCCCTAGCCTACATTTTCTTTTGGAAATTCTAGAAATAACCCCATAGTGCTACATTTTGTTTATCAACATTTCCTGAACTTTGCATATGATTTCTAATTTGTGTAACTACTGGTGAATGACCAAGTCAACCAATATTATCAATACCTGATAACTCCCTTAGAAAATAGAAGAATAGGTAGATGATTAGAGTTCCATACTTGAAGGGATATTTTGTGTCCTTTGTGCTTTTTAGGTTCTCTATCAGTTGTTGCTAGAGAAACTCACATAGGTCATAGTCTATGTTGTTCTTGACCATATCATATGTCGTATCTATGGCTATTGTAGAGTTTGAGTTCTCCTTGTTGGAGAAATAGACCTTGTACCTGTTGATGATGGTTTTGATGCAATCATAACAATTAGTTAAAATTCACATAAAATGAACCAAAACTAACTTGAAAGATATGAAGGAATCAGTTAAGATTCACTTAATCCCAAGTTTAATATGGTCAGGTCTTGACCTGTTGGGCAAATTTAGTTGGTCGATGTGAAGCTGTAATGTTCAAGGGGCCTTATGTAGTTTAGGGTTTCTTATTGGTTTACTAGACTCAAACTATGCAAAAAGATTATAAATATCAGCAAGTTGTTCATTCCTTTTGCATAAAATATTACTATGCTGCAAAACTTTTGAATGGTCTTCTTGAATTATTGTAGCTTTCTTCTCTTAAATATTTATGAAAACTGTCTACTTTCAAACTCTGTTATGTGTGCTCTTTTCAAATATGAGACAAATTTCATTCAAATTTCTACGTTTTCAACTAAGTATTTTTAGATGGGTTGGGAAAAGTTAGAGAGATCTAATCTACACTTCATTCACTCTATTCGAGGGATCTAATTGCTCTATTATGCACTTTATAAATAATACAGCAATTTGATCAAATCCACAGACAAAACCTTAAATGTATATTCTAAGCATTTTCACAAACATACACTTAAGATTGCAAGTTCTAAGAGAAAATGTTTCAAAAACAAAGAAGAGAAGGAAAACACTCATAAGATAGATGCAGAATTCCAGATTCAATTGTATTAGAAACAGACAGTCATATAAGATTTACAATGTCTGAATGACTCTTAGCTTCATCTATCAAATTACAGAAAACTTACAAGCTTTACAAATATAGTAAGGGAACTAGATGTTCCACGTATTCCTTATTGCAGACACAGGTGACCTCCTTCTTCTACTTCTAAACTAAACTAAAATGCTATTTTTACAAACTCTTGCTGCTACAAATCTCTATGTAGCCCCTGTGTAAAGTTTTACAGTGCATAGAGGCACAATATATAGACTTTCTAATTATCCTCAATACAACTCAAAACCCTAGTTAAACAATGGTTCAAACCTCTAGTTACAACAATAAATGTTGGAGAACCAGTTTCCCAAAATACCTCTGAGTATACATCTAATCTAGGCAAAAATATGCCCTTCTGGAAACCCTAGCAGCTCAATAATAACTTCTGTGGTCTACTGCAATAATGTCTTCAACTGCATTTTGTCTTCATTAGTGAAGACCTTTGACTTCCTCGCCCTTCATTCTTATCTTCCTTCTGCTTCCTCTGAGATCTAATTTTTTTCTCCTCCGTGATGTCATCGCCATTAAGCTTCAGCTACCTTCCTCAACTGCAAACCTGCAAAAAAATGGATAAGCAATAAGTATTGTCCTTAAAAAACCTACAGGAAGGAAAATAGCTGCCAAAAGTCACGACTGTGTGAACGAAGAAATCAGGTCCCAAATATGTGAAAATGCGCGTTCAAAATGCTTATTCGGCGCCTAAAATAGTCAGGTCAACCACCGTTGACCAAAAATATGCAGTTGGGCTCTAAAATACCCTTAAATTCCATTGCTATGTCTTTCCCCACCTATCGGTGTGAGATCCACCCATCGGCGAGTCCAAAAATTATCATACCGATCGCTTTTGTTTGGCCGATATGCCCTTTCAATATTCGGCTAAGTCCTTTCTTTCGTCGGCGTGACTTATGTTCATCGGCGAGGGCTAGAAATTTTATACCGACCACTCACCTTACACCAATCATTCTCTACTTTCTTTCCATCGGCATGATATTGCCTATCAGCGAGGCAATTTATACCTCACCGATCACTCAACTCTGGCCGATGTGACTCCCGCCAATTTCCTTTGTTTCTTTCTATCGGCGCAACATAAGATATCTCTCGTCGATCTCCTTTGTTTCTTTCTATCGGTGTAACTTAACACTATCGGCATGGCCAAAATTACCTCCACCGATCGCCATTGTCTAGCCGATATCCTTCATTTGTTTCTATCCATCGACGTAACATAAGATATCAGCGACCTTCAAAAATTTTATACCGATGCCTTCGGTCATGCCGATACTATCCCCTGAATGTACCTATCGGTCAGACCGCTCACCAACTCTCACCGACTCCTTTGTATTGGCCGATGTCCTCCATTATTCAGTTAAGTATTTCTTCTGTCGGTGTGACATAAGATACCTCCCATTGATTTCCTTAAATTCCTATCCTTCCATCGACGTAACACAAAACTATCGGTGAGGCCATTATTTTGTCCGTCGATCGTCATTGTCTAGCCAATATCCCTTCTACTTTCCTTCTATCGGCGTAACATTGCCTATCAGTGAGGCAATACAGAACCTCACCGATACCAAAAGTCACACCGATAGCAGAACAAAAGCAACCCCCGCACCATTGGTAGGACCAAACCCTTCAGCGTGAAACTATCATCCAACTCCGATAGCCACAACTAGGCCAATGTGAATGCTTATTGGTGAAACAAAGGATATCGCCAAGACAAAACAACCCTCCGCCGATATCAAAAGTTACGCTGATGAGGGGGGGAATACACGCACCGCTCACTTTGTGTCCAACCTTACTTTCGGGTCTGTGCATGCATGAAGTGCTATGTAAATTTTACCTGTCAGACACACAAACGTGAGATACAAAGTGGATTTAAAACAACAATTTCTTTAACCTAAAACCACTTTGAGTCCACCTACATGTAAATATCAAAACTTTCATCAAAAGCATACAAGGAAAAAGAAAAAGAAAACAAACAGCCCTGTATATGAAAGTGATATACAAACCCGAATGTACATTTTACCGAAATGATCATCAACAACTGCATCGAAACAATCACCAACAGTTTTCTGGTGCTAGAAGGAGGGCCACTTGAGTTAGGGTTTGTTCCAAACTGGCTAATAACAGTGATAGAGTGACTAGATCTAGATCCAGTTCAGGGGATATATTTGTGCAATTACCTAATACAAGGCGAAGTAAGAACCCTTTGATTTGGAATCCTAAAATATTGCAAGCAGGAAGTTCATTTGGAATACCTCCTGGGTCACCTTTTAACATACATAATATTGTGAGTCCTGACAGATCACTATTCAGATCTTTAAATCTTGGTTCAGGTACTCCTAGAGGTCCTAATCCTCTAATAAATCCTACCCCACCAATAAATCTAGGTATTCCTACAAGTTCAGGTCAAGCTCAAACACCTGCAATGGCTTATTTCAATGTCCATTCTCCTATTGTGTTCCCTGATTATAATAAGATGCCCAAAAATCTAGAAAAGATATGTCCTAAATACCAGTTACACCAAGACCCAGAAGACCACATTAGAATATTCAAGGAGGCATGCTTTAGGGCTAGATTAGAACATGAGGACGTGGTGTGTAGATCGTTTCCCTAAACCTTTAATGAGCAAGCCTCTAACTGGTATGTAAACTTACCCAATGGCTACGTTTCTTCCTGGTCACTTGTGGAAGAAGCATTTCTGTCTAGATTTAGAGGACCCATTGATCCTTGTGTTTTGTATCATAAATTGGCTACTATAAAATGAGGTGAGGGAGAGTTAATTGACAATTTCAATGATAGATTTCAAAAGGCCTACTCTAGGCTAGTAGCCCCTTACAGTGTGGATGATGATACCTTGTTGGCTATGTACTATGCAGCCTTAGATCCTTTAACCGCTATGTTTGTCAAAAGAAAACCTGACATAGATTCAATATCCAAAGCCTATAAAGAGGCAGCCTCAGTAAATCAAGAGATGAGGCATACATCTTGGGGTGCAAAATCAAGCACAACCTTGGAATGGAGTCCCTATGCATCACACTCCATTATTAAATCCGGTTCCTACATACACACCTGTGTATAGTCCTACCCCAATCCAAGCCATAGCTCCTTACATGAGTAACACTTCTAATAATAGTCAAAATAATGGTAAGCCTTTCTTCCAACCTCCTAGGGATACAACTGTGGCAAAAACACAGGAGGAAAGGGAAGAAATCAAAGAGATCACTGCACATTTGAAAAGATTGACCACTGAAGTAACACAACTAAGAAATGAGAACCTCTATGGGAGAGGTAACCAGGGATACAATCAAAATCATAATTATAACCAGGGCCAAAATCAAAACTATAGTTCAAATCAAAATCAACATTACAATCAGAACTATAATCAGAGCCATACCCAAAATAATAGCCAGGACCAATGTTCAAATCAGAGTCAAAACTATAATCAACATCAAGGTCATAACCAAGGGCAACCAATGCAAAGTAGAGGGCCAGTGATAGACAATAGGGCCTGGGGTAACAATAATAGAAATCAGAATCAGCCTAGGCCATCCAAAACATGGAACACTGGACCAAACAATGGTACTCTACCTTCTCCTTTTGAGAATATAGATAATCATGATGCAAAACAAACGACTGGCATCCAAATGGCCAATACATCATTGAAAAGCTGGTGCAGATTTCACAATACCAATGCCCATGCTAAGCTTGACTGTCCACAATTCCATTTAGCAGCTAGCATATTTAATATAGACGTGCAGCCTCCTACTTCTAAATTTCTCATTCCCAAGGGTAATGAGGTAGTACCCTCAGGGTATGATACAGCTTTAGTTTTAGAAACCTTTACCTTTGCAACTACAGAAGAGAAGGAAGATGAATTGTTAGAGGATGAACCATACTTTTGTGAAAATCTTTATCCTGAATCAACCTTTGTGTTAAATGCTTTTTAGTTTCCCTTTGAAATTGAAAATGAGGTATTAACTGAAACAGAAGAGGTGCAGGCCTTTCAATAGACAAATAAAAACCACACCTACAATTTAAGGAACAACACTAGGCCGGGAGGACCTTTCACCACTTCCATCCCTCCTAACAACTTCAATACACCCCCAGATCAGAATGCTAGCAACAATCCTGCCATACTCAAAGCTAATCATCATACAAATAGTGGAACAACAGTACAAAAGACCCAAACGAGTAAAACTGAAATAGTAGAGACAACAAGATTAATGAGTTACTTTTCAGAAGAAATAAAGAAAATAAAGGTCAGTATACCTCTGAATGAATTATTGAAAACTCCAGGGATCAGAAATGCTTTTATAAAATCCTTGGATACATCTATGATAGATGGGGTTGCTACTGATTTAACTGTTCCTTTTAACTGTTCCTAATAGAGATTCACCACCTAAAAAGAAAAGTAAGAAAGTTGAGCAGCTGTCCAATACAAATGTAGTAATGTATGCTGATAAAAAGGATGCTCCTCCTTTCTTGTTAACTGTTAGATTGTGTGGAAAAAACGTACACAACTGCATGGTAGACTCTGGTGCATCAGCCAATGTAATGCCCTTAGGGATATGTAAAACTCTTGGGCTGACTCCCACCAAATCTGCCAAGGTTGTCACACAGTTAGATAAGACTGATGTTAGTGTGATAGGAGAACTCATGAACATTTAGATGCAATTAGCTTCAGACCCCAGGGTACGCCAATTTATTGACATTCAAATAGTGGATATACCCGCAAATTATGGAATGTTGTTAAGTAGGGATTGGTCCAAGACATTAAACGGATATATGGCCACAGACTTTTCACATATGTGGCTACCTTGGAGAGGCATCCCAAACCAAATAAGAATAGAGGCAGAACCCAGGATGAAACACATGATAACAGAGTATAATCAAACAAATGAAATATTATATGCCATTGTTGAACCTAGTGTTTATAGAATTACTAACAATGGGGTGCAAATTGAAGAGATCATGATGTTAAACATTAGAGAAAAACGTGTAAGCAAGGAGACAACATTATTCATTGAGTCTGATGGAAATTCTTTGGATGAAGAAAATAGTGCAATGGAAAAATTTGGTCATGCCATTAGACAAGAGGTGGAAGAGTGCATTAAACAAGGTCTGCCCACCCAATGTAAATTGTATAAAAACAGATGTAGGGTCCATGATAGGCCACATTCTGAGGAGAGTTGTGGAATGTGCAAAGACATCATTGAATATGAATACAAAAAATGCATAAAGAGGGTAGAGTTACAGGAGGAAAATGTGAATCCTGATCAAACACAGAAATACATTCAGGGTGACGTAGATGCTCTGATTTCAAATTTAGAAGAGGGAATAAAGGACAAGGGTAGTTGTCTTTCTGATTTGCAAGCTGAAAATACACATATGCAAGTTAGCCAAACTGAAATACCCATAAATAGATATACCAGCACCTCACAAGTAATAGAGAAGATGAAGCATGCCAAGGGGAAAGATTAGAAAAGTAAAGATGGCATGTGGACATTAAAATGTGACGGGTCCAAGTCAAAGTAGGGTGCGAGTGCAGGTGTTGAACTTATAGATCCGCAGGGTAAATCATATTTAGCAGCATATAGACTACAGTTTTCCTATACTAACAATATTGCTGAATATGAAGCCCTAATTTTGGGACTTGTCATGGCCATCAAGAAGAAGGTGAAGACGATTAAGGTATTTTCAGACTCTGAACTAGTAGTCAGACAAGTAAGGAAACTATATGCCTGCAATTACAAGAAAATGATTTGTTATAGACATAGAGTATGGGGTTTAATAGATTTATTTGATGCTTTCAACATAGAGCACATCCCTAGAGAGCTGAACCACAGGCCGGATGTGCTAGCAGTTGCTGCTAGCACACTAGAACCCTTGACATTGTCAGGATTGAGACGATTTACTATTGAATTAGTTAATGTTCCCAGTATCCCAGACAATGTTACCCACTTTCAAGTATTTTGGGGGGATCAACAAATTATTGATTTTCTAACTTGTAATGAGGTATTTGAGGCTCAAATCATTGATGAGCAGGAAAGGCTTGAGATAACATGGGACGAAGAGGATATAATCAACTTAAAGAGCAACTTTTTACCCAAAGGGGTAATTGAACTAGAACATATTTTTGACTTTGATGGAGTAATAAGATAGAAAGATTTACCCAAAATAGAAGGGGGTAAGTGTGATTTACACAACTTAGGGACAGAGCAAAATCCACAAAATGTGCCAATTGGAAAGACTTGCTCTGAGAAAATAAGAAAAGAAATTATTAAGGTTCTGAAAGAATACAAACAAGTAATAGCATGGACATATGAAGACTTGAAAACCTATGATACATCCATCATAACTCATGTAATACCTTTAAGACCAGAGGTTAAACCATTTAGGCAGAAACAAAGGCCTGTAAACACCATTCTAGAGCCTTTAATCTTTGAGGAAGTTAAAAAATTGCTATCTGCTGGAATAAATTTCCCAGTCAAATATTCAGTCTGGGTGGCTAACCTAGTACCAGTAATGAAGAAAAATGGAGACATCAGATTATGCGTAGATTTTAGAAATTTGAATAAAGCATCTGAAAAGGACAATTATCCTTTGCCTCCTATAGACGAGGTGCTGCAAGCAGTAAACGGAGCAAAGATGATGTCTTTTTTAGATGGTTTCTCAGGCTATAACTAGGTTTTAATAGATAGGGATGACAGATTTAAAACCACCTTCACTTGTAAATGGGGAAATTATGCATATAAGAGAATGCCTTATGGTCTGATCAATACAGGTGCCACTTTTCAGAGAGCCATGGACATTGCGTTCTGTGGGTTATCAGGTAAGTACATTGTTGTGTATATGGATGATATGACTGTGTATTCGAAGGATGCATCCACTCATGCTGAAGATCTCAGGAAAATACTTAAGTGATGTGAGAGGTATGGAATTTCCCTTAATCCTAAAAAATGTTCATTTGGAGTTACTGAAGGTAAATTACTAGGGCATGTCATTTCTGAGGATGGAATATCGATTGACCCAGATAGAATAGAATCAATAAAAAATTTGCAAATACCAAACAGTAGGAAAGAGTTGAAATCATTTTTTGGTAAAATTAACTTTGTTCAGAAGTTTATCACGGGTTTTGCAGAAATCGTGCAGCCACTAAATGCCATGTTGAAAAAAGATGCGTGGATGGAGTGGACGCCTGTGGCTAGGGTTGCATTCGAAGATATCAAGGAGGCAATTTTTAATGCTCCTGTATTGGCAAGCCCAGACTACACCAAAATGTTTTACATCTACTCCTTTGCATCCTCCCATTCAGTCACGGCTGCCTTGACACAGAAAGGTGAGGACAATGAAGAAAGGCCCATCACATTCATGAGCGCGCCTCTGAAGGATGCACAGTCAAGATATCTGGACACTGAGAGACAAGCATTTGCATTAATGAGGGCCGTGAAAAAATTTAGACATTACATTCTGTGTAGCTAGATCAAAGCCATAGTGCCAGATGCAACAGTAAAGATGCTGCTGATGCAGAACAAACCTAGAGAAAAGAGAGCCAAATGGATCACCATGCTGCAAGAGTTTGACATGGAAATCATTCCAATGAAGCTGGTCAGAGGGCAGGCGTTGGTGCAAACAATAGCAAACACAAACCCAGATCTGATAAAACAACAGTATGTGCTGAATTCTCATCACATATCAGACTGGTATGGTGATTTAAATACTTTTCTAATAGCTAGAAAGTACCCAAATACGATGAAAGCTTCTTAGAGGAGAGCTTTGAAGATTAAAGCATAGAAATATATGGTGCAAAGAGGTCTCCTATTTAGGAAGAACCATGATGGAATTTATTTGAGATGTCTAAACAAAACTGAAGCAGATAAAGTGTTGACAGAGCTACATGACAAGTACAGAACCAGCCATGGTTCCCATCTAGCTACAACACACAAGATATTGAGGGTAGGCTATTACTAGCCCACGATGTTCAGAGATATAGAGAGTCACATTAAGAGTTGCCACACCTGTCAGACTGCAATAGATAAGGGAAGAAATCAGGCCAACCCATTACAGCCTGTGATTGAATCAAGACCATTTGCACAATGGGGCTTGGATTTCACTGGAGTCATCAATCCTCCATCTTCTACAGGACACAAGTTCATACTGACAGTGATGGACTATTGTACAAGGTAGACTGAGGCCACATGCTGCAAGTTTTCCACAACTGAGGTATTTATCAAGTTCCTTGAAGAAAACATCATAACCAAGTTTGGAACTCCCTATTCATTGGTATGTGATAATGACCCTGCTTTTTCTTCTTTAAAGTTTTCTAAATGGGCATTTGAATACGGGATTGTTCTAAGGTTTTCTTCAAATTATTACCCTCAAGGTAATGGATTAGCTGAGTCTACGAACAAAATTTTATTAGATATAATCAAGAAGCTGATTGGAAAGAATCTTAGAGGGTGGAATACCTTGTTAAAATACACACTATGGGTAGATAGGACCAAGTTCAAAATAGCTTTAGGTAGTACACATTATCATTTAGTTTATGGGACTGATCCCATACTTCCAATAAATCTAAGAATACCAATCTGGAAGTTTTCCAATGAGTATCTAGGCTTTGATAACTATAGGGAAGCCAGGATAGTACAAATGCTACAACTAGAAGAGAAAAGAGGTCAAGCCATCGAGAAATTTGCCAAACACCAAGCAGTAGTAAAGAGGTGGTTTGATAAGAGGGCAAGAGTCAAGACATTTAGGATATCAGACTTAGTGCTGTGCTAGGATAAAGCATATGAAAAGAAAGGGAGCCATGGAAAATTTGATAAACTATGGCTAGGTCCATTCCAGGTCTCAGAAATAATAGGGGACAACACATTTAGACTCAAGACCTTGACAGGGGAAGATGTGCCATTACCAGTTAATGGCCAACATTTGAAACACTACTTCCAGGCCTGAGGTAAAGGGGCAGTCCATTTTGTGTAATGTAGTGTAAGAAATGTACAGTTTTCTTTTGCTATTTCTTTTTTAGATTTAGTTGTTTGTATAGTTTTGTTTTTTGTTTCTTTCTGTTTGTTGTTTTGTTTCTGTCCTTTTGTTTGTACAGTCTTCTTTTGCTTTGTTTTATTTTTCTTGTACAATCTACTGTTTGGTTTGTTGTTTTCTCCTCAGCAGGGATCTTCATTTTACTTTAGAGTATTAAGGAGCAAACTAACAACCATTCAAAATAGTATAAAATTTAGAATATTCAGGTTAATTATTTGCAATTTATGCATAACTTGTTGTGATTGTCATGAATGTAGAGAGTTGTTTAGCTTCTGAAATTTAGTATTCAATAATAGTGATTGAGAATTCGAGGAAGGTTTCTCACGATGACACACCTAAAATCCTTGGGTTTGTTGAACCTACCAGTGTAGATATTAGGTGAAAAATCCGAGGTCACCCTTGCTACCATTACAATTCTCAGCTTAATTTCAGCAAGTGCCCACTCCTTGCATCATAAAGTTACAAATTGCTATATCTTGTGAGAGTTCTATCAAGCATCAAAAATCATAAAATATAAAATATAAAAATGAATAAAGTGGATTATACTAAAAATCTAGATTAAGCCATCTAAGTAACTCTACCGGGGCTATAGACGCTCGCTGGAAGTGGGGCTCTACTTAGGAGAATTTTAACGATAACCTTGCGAGGGCTATAGATGCTCGCTGGCAGCAAGGCTCTATCTGGTTGGCTATGAGGGAATATCCTCAACTACGTAGGCTAATTTTAGTCACTGGTTTGTTCAACTGATCTACAAGATGAGGATAATTAATAACGTGCACATACTTAAACTGAAAATGAGAATTCATGCACCCTTATTGAATGCCTTATGTCTCAAGTTGAATAACAATTTGCAAGAAAAATAGTTGGAAGTTATGGATTTATTTCATTTAGTTTTCTTAAATGCTTTGAATTTAATTATTTTGTTTGGTTTCTAGTTGTTGTGATGTTCACAACACGCCCCATTTTACTCCTTAGTAAAATCAGCACCCCTGCTGTCGCTTTTGCTTTTGCTTTTGTGCGTTTTATTTTGCTTGGTGGTAAAGGGAAAAGAGGGTTAAAGTTGCAAACTTTGTTTAAAATAGAGAAAAAATGCATTTTCAGTACCAGTGCATGATATGGTTGGGTTCCTTGTGAAAAAGAAGCTAGGGTTGCTTTTTGAACCATCTTAAAATTTGCCATATTTTGTAAGTTATGATCATTTCGGTAAAATGTACATTCGGGTTTGTATATCGCTTTCATATACAAGGCTGTTTGTTTTCTTTTTCTTTTTCCTTGTATGCTTTTGATGAAAGTTTTGATATTTACATGCAGGTGGACCCAAAGTGGTTTTAGGTTAAAGAAATTGTTGTTTTAAATCCACTTTGTATCTCACGTTTGTGTGTCTGACAGGTAAAATTTACAGGGCACTTCATGCATGCGCGGACCCGAAAGTAAGGTTGGACACAAAGTGAGCAGTGTGTGTATCCCCCCCTCATAGGCGTAACTTTTGATATCAGTGGAGGGTTGTTTTGTCTTGGCGATATCCTATGTCTCGCCAATAAGCATTCACATCGGCCTAGCTATGGCTATCGAAGTTGGATGATAGTTTCACACAGAAGGGTTTGGTCCTGCCAATGGTGTGGGGGTTGCTTTTGTTTTGCTATCGGTGTGAATTTTGGTATCAGTGATGTTTTGTATTGCCTCTCTGATAGGCAATGTTACGCTGATAGAAGGAAAGTAGAAGGGATATCGGCCAGACAATGATGATCGGCGGACAAAATAATGGCCTCGCTGATAGTTTTGTGTTACGCCGATGGAAGGATAGGAATTTAAGGAAATCGACGGGAGGTATCTTATGTCATGCCGACAGAAGAAAGACTTAACTAAATAATGGAGGACATCGGCCGATATGAAGGAGTCGGCAAGAGTTGGTGAGCGGTCTGACCGATAGGTACATTGAGGGGATAGTATCGGCATGACTGAAGGCATCGGTATAAATTTTTTGAAGGTGGCCGATATCTTATGTTACACCGATGGATAGAAACAAACGAAGGATATCGGCCAGACAATGGCAATTGGCAGAGGTAATTTTGGCCATGCCGATAGTGTTAAGTTACGCCGATAGAAAGAAACAAAGGAGATCGGCGAGAGATATCTTATGTTGCACCGATAGAAAGAAACAAAGGAAATCGGCAGGAGTCACATCAGCTAGAGTTGAGTGATCGGTGAGGTTCTAAATTGCCTCGCTGATGGAAAGAAAGTAGAGAATGATCGGCGTAAGGTGAGTGATCGGTATAAAATTTCTAGCCCACGCCGATGAACATAAGTCACGCCGATGGAAGAAAGGACTTAGCCGAATATTGAAAGGGCCATATCAGCCAAACAAAAGTGATTTGTATGATAATTTTTGGACTCACCGATGGGTGGATCTCACACTGATAGGTGGGAAAGACATAGCAATGGAATTTAAGGGTATTTTAGAGACCAACTGCATATTTTTAGTCAATGGTGGTTGACCCAACTATTTTAGGCACTGAATAAGCATTTTGAACGTGCATTTTCACAAATTTGGGGCCCAATTTCTACGTTCACATAGTCGCAACTTTTGGGAACTGTTTTCCTTCCTGCAGGTTTTTTAAGGACAATACTTATTGCTTATCCCTTTTTTTGTAGGTTTGCAGTTGAGGAAGGTAGCTGAAGCTTAATGGCAGTGACATCACAGAGGAGAAAAAAATCAGATCTCAGAGGAAGCAAAAGGAAGATAAGGATGAAGGGTGAGGAAGTCAAAGGTCTTCACTAATGAAGACAAAATGCAGTTGAAGACATTATTGCAGCAGACCACAAAAGTTATTATTGAGCTGCTAGGGTTTCGAGAAGGGCATATTTTCACCCAGATTGGATGTATACTCAGAGGTATTTTGGGAAACTAGTTCTCCAGCATTTATTGTTGTAACCAGAGGTTTGAACCATTGTTTAACTAGGGTTTTGAGTTTTATTGAGGACAATCAGAAAGTCTATATATTGTGCCTCTATGCACTATAAAACTTTACACAGGGGCTACATAGAGATTTGTAGCAGCAAGATTTTGTAAAAATAGTATTTTAGTTTAGTTTAGAAGTAGAAGAAGGAGGTCGCCCGTGTCTGCAATAAGGAATGCGTGGAACATCTAGCTCCCTTACTGTATCTATAAAGCTTGTAAGTTTTCTGTAATTTGATCGATGAAGCTAAGAGTCATTCAGACATTGTAAATCTTATATGACTATCTGTTTCTAATACAATTGAATCTAGAATTCTGGATCTATCCTCTGATTGTTTTCCTATTCTTCTTTGTATTTGAAACATTTTCTCTTAGAGCTTGCAATCTTAGGTGTATGTTTGTGAAAATGCTCAGAATATACATTTAAGGTTTTGTCTGTGGATTTGATCAAATTGCTGTATTATTGATAAAGTGCATAACAAAACAATTAGATCCTTTAAATAGAGTGAATGAAGTGTAGAATAGATCTCTCTAACTTTTCCCAACCCATCTGAAAATACTTAGCTAAAAACGTAGAAATTTGAAGGAAATTTGTCTCATATTTGAAAAGAGCACGCATAACAGAGTTTGAAAGTAGACAATTTTCATAAATATTTAAGAGAAGAAAGCTGCAATAATTCAAGAAGACCATTCAAAAGTTTTGCAGCATAGTAATATTTTATGCAAAAGGAATGAACAACTTGCTAATATTTATGATCTTTTTGGATAGTTTGAGTCCAGTAAACCAATAAGAAACCCTAAACTACGTAAGGCCCCTTGAACATTACAGCTTCACATCGACCAACTGAATTTGCCCAACAGGTCAAGTGTTGGATCTAGGGCATACAACTGAGAGGGGGGGGGTGAATCAGTTGTATAAAACTTCTTGTCTTTCAAACACTTAACTCACTGTTGTTAGTTAGCAGCATATCAAATAATCATCCATGGAAGCATAATACATAAACACAAGAGCAGATAAGCATCAACACATTGAACACCAAGATTTTGACGTGGAAAACCCGGTTAAGGGAAAAACCACGGGGTGATTAACCCAAGAATTATTCTCTGTTAGAAGAATAAAGAAAAATGAATGGCACATGCCAATAAGGGCTCACTGCCCGAGCACACTGCTCACAAAGAGGCCCACTGCCTACAAGGAGACACACTGTCTACAAAGTGATGAAAATCACAGTCTTGAACTGGAGAATGACATCTCTACCATGTCCGGATCAGTTCCAATTAAGCCCAACAATCTCTGCTCTGCCTTTCGCACGTTCCTTCGCTATATCATACTCATCCTCACACCACACCACGAAATGAACTCACAAATCGTTATTTATACAAGACATCGACTTAGGAACAAACATCTAAGTCGGCAAACAACCATAGGAGTATCCGCAAGATGAATAACACATCCGGTCGGCCATCACAAGAACATTCGCAGGATGAACAACTCATCCGGTCGGCTACACAGAGCAGGAACTTCATCCTGAAGAATAACTTCAATTCTGGGCTCTACCATCAATGCGGACCAACAACACAACCTAAACATGATCCTAGAACCTTTACAAGCCTGTCTGAATGTCCGGATACTTCCGTACTTCCTCTGCTTACTGGGATCTCTTGTCTTCCTCATCCGAAACTTCAAGAACACAGTCTGTCGCCACTGTCACAATGCAAGAGGTACTTCCGGACCTCCAAATCATACACAAATCAGGATGATACATCACAAGGACATCCCAAACACTCCTTCCAATCCGCAGATTAGGATAATACAATTCCGGACCTCACCAGACCTTTTTGTGATCCTCTGTCACCTCCGGATACTTGCCGGACCCGGTTCTATACCGGCAGCCACAACTCCTTCAGATCTTCATGCGGACCTCTGAAATCTTAACTGTAGCATCTCAAGACTCATATCTACTAACCCTTTAATCCGCATTCTCCGGTTCTCATCCTATACAGTACATTTATCACTGTTCTTCACTGTTCCTGACTGAGACTAATTTTCTCAATATCCTCAGCACACGGCTCATCAAATCCTTCTTGTCAATGCAATATGAGTATGTTGACATCAATGACAACACTGGATAACCTCATACTTGCAACAATCTCCCCCTTTGTCATTGATGGCAACATATGATGTGAAAAGCCATTAAGACAAGAACTTCAACTTTTCATATGTCTTCTCTTCCTTTGCTGCTCCCCCTTTGATCATCAACCACTTGTTTTTCACATTTTTTCTCTCCCCCTTTGACATCAATGGCAAAGGGCTCATACTTGAAATTCTCATACATCAAAATCATACCAGCTGCTCCCCCTTAGTTGCAGCTCCCCATTAGTCCGGATCACAAGATATGACTGTGATAGCCACCGGACTGATGCACAACAGTGCATCTTAGTTCATTACCGGAGGGGCCATGACCCCTAACTTCTCCCGGAGATATTCAAAGGAATCCTTGGGAAGGGGTTTTGTAAAGATATCTGCAATCTGATCCTTGGAGGGAACATACTCCAATCTGACTTCTTCCTTGTTTACTTGTTCTCTCAAAAAGTGAAATTTGATAGATATGTGCTTAGTCTTAGAATGCAATACCGGATTCTTGGAAATATTAATTGCACTTGAATTATCACAGAAAATTGTGATAGGCTCCTCATATTCAACTTTGATGTCTCTTAGCATCTGCTTCATCCACAAGATTTGAGTGCAACTACCTGCTGCTGCAATGTATTCTGCTTCAGTTGTGGACAGAGATATTGCATCTTGTTTCTTGCTTAGCCAAAAAACTAATCTCTTCCCCAAAAAGAATGCTCCACCACTAGTGCTCTTCCGGTCATCCACATCTCCTGCCCAATCTGCATCTGTGTAAGCATGAAGAGAGAAATCCGGATCTCTAGGATACCAAAGACCATACTCAACTGTTCCTTTCAAGTATCTAAAAATTCTTTTGATTGCCATAACATGAGATTCTCTAGGATCAGCCTGGAATCTTGCCACAAGACCAACAGCCTGCATTATATCAGGTCTAGTTTGAGTGAGATACAACAATCCACCAATCATTGATCTATACTTTGTCTGATCTGCCTTTGGAGAATCATCATCTTACATCCGGTTGCCATAGGAGTGTTCATAGGCTTTGAGTCTTCCATACCAAATTTCTTTAACAATTCTTTCACATATTTGGTCTGAGAAATGAAGATCCCTTCTTTTGTTTGAGTAATTTGCAGACCCAAGAAGAAATTCATTTCACCAAGCATAGACATTTCAAACTCACTTTTCATCTGATTTGCAAAGGTTGTGCACATACTATCTCTTCCTCCAAAAATGATATCATCCACAAACACTTCAACAATCAGAATGTTTTCATGATCAATTTTGAAATATAAGTTACTGTCAGCAGTACCTTTGTTGAATCCAATCTGCACAAGATGCTTATCCAACCTTTCATACCATGCTCTTGGGGCTTGCTTCAATCCATACAAAGCTTTCTTCAACTTGCAGACCATATCATTATTATCAGACAATTGAAATCCATCCTGTTGTTCAATGTAGACTTCTTCTTCCAGATCACCATTTAGGAAGGCAGACTTGACATCCATCTGATATACCTTGAAGTCTTTGAAGGCAGCAAATGCAAGAAGTAATCTGACTGCTTCAATTCTTGCTACCGGAGCAAAAGTCTCTTCAAAGTCAATTCCTTCTATTTGAGAGTAGCCTTTGCAGACCAATCTAGCTTTGTTTCTGATTACTTCACCAGCTTCATTTAGTTTGTTCCGGAAGACCCACTTAGTTCCAATTACATTCCTGTCTCTAGGTCTGGGAACAAGATCCCAAGTATGATTTTTCTCAATTTGCATCAGTTCATCTTCCATTGCTTTGGTCCAGTTTTCATCGTTGCAGGCTTCATTTATTGTTTTAGGTTCAATCTTTGAAATCAGACAACATTCATTCTGATCTTGAGCAATATTCCTTCTAGTTTGTACACCTTTGCTTTTGTCACCTATGATCTGATCTTCAGAGTGATTAAGTCTTACATACCTTGGAATTTTGGGAGTATCCAGCACTGCTGTTTCTTGATCAGCCTCATTCAAATCTAACTCTTCTTCCTGATTTACCGGATCAGGCTGACTCTGTCTCACCGGAGAGGATTGAGGTCCTTGAACACTGTCTTGGTCATCTTCATCAAACTCATAAAATCTTGAAGGCTTCTCAATTCCTTCATCAACCTTCACATTGGTGCTTTCTATCATCTTCCTCAATCTCTTATTGTAACACCGGTATGCTTTGCTTTGAGTGGAGTAGCCCAAGAAAATTCCTTCATCACTTCTAGCATCAAACTTTCCTAGATCTTCATCTCTTTTAATATAACACTTGCTACCAAATACTCTGAAATATTTCACAGTAGGAGTGATGCCAAACCAGAGTTCATAGGGGGTCTTACCGGTGTTGTTTCTGATTTGAACTTGATTGAGAGTGTAGACTGCAGTGCTGATAGCTTCTTTCCAAAACATTTGAGGAACATTTGCTTCCAACATCATTGTCCTAGCAGCTTCCTGGATGGTCCGGTTCTTTCTCTCAACTACTCCATTCTGCTGTGGAGTCTTAGGAGCAGACAACTGTCTCCTTATACCCTGTTTCTCACAAAAGTCAATGAATTCACCAGATGTAAATTCACCACCTCTATCAAACCTTAGACACTTTAGTTTCAATCCGGTTTGATTCTCCACCATAGCTTTGAAGATTTTGAACTTCTCAAAAGCTTCTGATTTTTCTTTTAGAAAGGTAACCCACATCATCCAGGAATGATCATCTATTAACAACATGAAATATCTATCACCTTGCAGACTCTTGATTCTTGTTGGTCCACATAGATCAGTATGTACTAATTCCAACAATCCGGTAGAAGACTGATCTTTGCTTTTAAAAGAGACTCTGCTTTGTTTGCCTAACTGACATTCTTTACACACACTATTTGTAGGTTTTATCAACTTTGGAAGATCTCTCACAGCCTGAGTATTGCTTATTTTGATGATGTTATCAAAATTTACATGACACATTCTTCTATGCCATAACCAACTCTGATCAATTTGAACAAACAAACAACTTTTATTTGAACCAACCAGATGAAAGATGTTACCTCTTGTCTGAGTACCGGATGCAATTTCAGTTCCGGAGCTTGTAAAGATTCTGCATTTTCCATTCTTGAACCGGAGATCATAGCCTTTATCCACTAACTGACCAACACTGAGAAGATTGTGCTTCAATCCTTCAACATACAGTACATTACCTGTTTTGCTCTTACCATCAAAGGAAATAGTTCCCCTACCTCTGATTCTGCCAGCAGAATTGTCACCAAACTTTACCATTCCTCCTTCATATCTTTCCAAGTCTAAGAACTTATTCTTGTCACCAGTCATATGGTGAGAACATCCACTGTCAATAACCCAATCATCCTTTTCTTCCACTTGAGCAGCCAAGGCTTTTTCAACAACTTTGTGATTGACAGATTCAGAGAGCAAGGAATCTTCTTCCTTGATGGCTATAAACACCCACTCATTTCCGGATTCCTTCCTGGTTCTGATTCATCATCTGTTACTCCTTCATTGTCATCTTCTTCATGAACATAATAGCAATTCTTTTGAAACCTTTGTCTATGAGTATTAGATCTTGCAGATCTCTCCGGACATCTTGAGGCAAAATGACCAATCTTATTGCAGTTGAAACACTTAAAGGGTAGTTTTCCTTCATACTTACCGGATCCTCTTGGCAGTCTCTTTGCAATGAGGGCTTCAAGTTGAGCTGTTTCTGCTTCTTCTTCTTCCATGTATCTTCTTGCTTGATCATACCATGACATTTTCTTTGATGAGTTTTCACCCGGATCAAATCTCTGTTTGCCTTTCACATAGGCACTGGCTTTGAAAGCAGATTCAGTCTTGGGAGGATCATCTCCAAACTCGGTCATTTCAAATGCAGCTAGTTTGCCAGCCTCTTGTTCTCTTGTGACAGTTGTGTGGGCTCTGAATTCATCAATGGCAGCAACTTTGATTTTGTAGGCAGCAGGAAGGGATCTTAGGATTTTGCAGACAATCTCATTTTCATCTAAAGTTCCACCAGCATTTCTGATTCCACATACCAGCTCATTTACTCTTGGCATAAAGGTAGTGATGTTTTCATCATCTCTCATTTTCAATCTTTCAAATTTCCCTTTCAGACTTTGCAACCTTGCACTTTTGACAAACTCATCTCCTTCATACAGAAGTTCCAGTTTAGTTAGGATCTCATATGCAGTGGGTAGGTCAATGACATTCGAGAGATCTGAGTCATTCAATGCGCTTAGAAGAGCTTCCTTGGTCCGCAGATTGTTTTCAGCTTCTGTGATTTCATTCAGAGTTGTCGGACCACCATGTGGAGGTACATATGGTTTTGAAATCATACCCAAGTATGCTTTTCCCATGCATTCCAAGTGACACTTCATGCGACCTTTCCAGAGAGTGAAGTTGGTTCCATCGAACTTCGGACTATCCTTCTTGTATGACGACATCCTGGATCTCCTCAAGCGGTTAAGCTCTTGTCAGAGGAACTTGGCTCTGATACCAATTGTTGGATCTAGGGCATACAACTGAGAGGGGGGGGGGGTGAATCAGTTGTATAAAACTTCTTGTCTTTCAAACACTTAACTCACTGTTGTTAGTTAGCAGCATATCAAATAATCATCCATGGAAGCATAATACATAAACACAAGAGCAGATAAGCATCAACACATTGAACACCAAGATTTTGACGTGGAAAACCCGGTTAAGGGAAAAACCACGGGGTGATTAACCCAAGAATTATTCTCTGTTAGAAGAATAAAGAAAAATGAATGGCACATGCCAATAAGGGCTCACTGCCCGAGCACACTGCTCACAAAGAGGCCCACTGCCTACAAGGAGACACACTGTCTACAAAGTGATGAAAATCACAGTCTTGAACTGGAGAATGACATCTCTACCATGTCCGGATCAGTTCCAATTAAGCCCAACAATCTCTGCTCTGCCTTTCGCACGTTCCTTCGCTATATCATACTCATCCTCACACCACACCACGAAATGAACTCACAAATCGTTATTTATACAAGACATCGACTTAGGAACAAACATCTAAGTCGGCAAACAACCATAGGAGTATCCGCAAGATGAATAACACATCCGGTCGGCCATCACAAGAACATTCGCAGGATGAACAACTCATCCGATCGGCTACACAGAGCAGGAACTTCATCCGGAAGAATAACTTCAATTCCGGGCTCTACCATCAATGCGGACCAACAACACAACCTAAACATGATCCTAGAACCTTTACAAGCCTGTCTGAATGTCTGGATACTTCCGCACTTCCTCTGCTTACTGGGATCTCTTGTCTTCCTCATCCGGAACTTCAAGAACACAGTCTGTCGCCACTGTCACAATGCAAGAGGTACTTCCGGACCTCCAAATCATACACAAATCAGGATGATACATCACAAGGACATCCCAAACACTCCTTCCAATCCGCAGATTAGGATAATACAATTCCGGACCTCACCGGACCTTTTTGTGATCCTCTGTCACCTCCGGATACTTGCCGGACCCGGTTCTATACCGGCAGCCACAACTCCTTCAGATCTTCATGCGGACCTCTGAAATCTTAACTGTAGCATCTCAAGACTCATATCTACTAACCCTTTAATCCGCATTCTCCGGTTCTCATCCTATACAGTACATTTATCACTGTTCTTCACTGTTCCTGACTGAGACTAATTTTCTCAATATCCTCAGCACACGGCTCATCAAATCCTTCTTGTCAATGCAATATGAGTATGTTGACATCAATGACAACACTGGATAACCTCATACTTACAACATCAAGACCTAACCATATTAAACTTGGGATTAAGTGAATCTTAACCCATTCCTTCATATCTTTCAAGTCAATTTTGGTTCATTTTATGTGAATTTTAACTAATTGTTATGATTGCATCAAAACCATCATCAACAGTACCCAATGAACTTTGATGCAAATCTCATCATTGGACCCATAATATCATTTATAGTTAATGCTCTCTTATCAAAATTTGCACCTGTCAACTGCATTACTATGTTGTTCTTCATAGACTTCAATTCTAGAACCTTTCTGGTGGAGCACATGCCAATAATTGCTTTGATGGCATCCTTTGTTATCATATAAGACACATCAAGCCAAAAGAACTCATCATGAATCCTGCTCAACACATATCTAACCCAAGCATCATCCGGGACCACTGGAAAATCCAACCAGGTATCCAAATGCTTCTCAAACAAGGCACTATATTCTTCTTTTAGCTCAAATTTGTCATCAGTCAATTCCTTCAGATAAATATCCCCTAATTTCCCATGATCATATTCATCTAGGTTTGCATGTATATATGCCCTAACGTCTTCTGTATGCATTGTAACCAAAAAATTTGGACAAAACAAAAGATAAAACAATTACATGCAATACATTTGACCAAACATTCTGAATACCTCAAATACCTTGAAATATTGGTGCATACATGATTGATTGCTCGAATGATTGGATGTTGATTGCTCAGATACATAGCATAACAATGATAGGATGAAGATTTGATAGCAGAAAATAGATAGATGATGGATGAGAGGAAGAATTGAGGGAGATGAATGATGCAAAGGTCTTAATGATATTTCGACAACATAAGGATATCAAAACTCAATGCATACCAAATGGCTTAGTTGTGGGTTAATTTATAGACTTGGGCTAATTTTTTATCAACTACGAGGAATAAAAGGAGAAATCAATGGATGAGGATGAATGAGAGATAAGAATGAACATGCACATGCCAAGTGTCCAATATGAAAAAAGGCACTCTATTTAGAAACCTTATGTGGGCTTTGATAGTGATAAAATTCCATTCCCCAGATAGAACACTTTTTCTATTTTGGAGTTGGAGTGATGAGGAGATAATAGATTTTTTCTATTTTATTAAATTATCCCACATTTTGATTTTTACCATTTTATAGGACAAAGGGGCCCACTCGTACATTTAGAAGAATAAAACAAAAATGAAAGAAAAATTAAATTAAATAAATAAAAATTTATTTAATTTATGAGCATGGTGAATAAATAAATAAAATAGTTGATTTTATTTATTTATTAGAAGAAAGACACAATAATCAAATAATTTAAAATTATTCAATTATTTGATGTTAGATGGAAGAATAATGAAAATTAATTAAATAAATAAAATTTATTTAATTAATTAAGGATATGAAGAAAGATGAATTTATTTAATTATAAATGTGTTAGACAAAATGAAGAATGTGGTGAAAAATGTGATAAATGCATGAATAATTAAATGGGTCAATTTAGGTGTCTACATTTTGCCCCTCTTTGAGATGATGTTTGAGATGATAAGATTTGTGTCGAGTAACATCATTTCAAAGAAGCTAAGGTATGGATAGAAGAAAAATATGGTGATGGAAATATAGGATGAGAATGCCCCCTCAAGAGGATAGACAGGTTGGACAAATGCGGGTAGGCTCTCAAAATGAAATGAAATGATAAGGAAATGGATAGAAGAAAGGATGATGTGTTATGCTGCAATGAAAGTGAGAAACCATAATGTTTGATATAGCACTAGATGTTATGCACCGGGGTATGAGGACCAAGGTAACAATGTGTCTCATGCCCTAGCATAATACAACCTTGTCTAGATGTATGAGGAAGAAAACTTAGAGCATTAAAGTCCTAATGCGCAAAAGGTATGATGTGACCTTAGATGCAAAGGATAATGCAAGAAGCTTTTCTAGCATACACAAGATATGAATATTAGTTGGAATGATACCAATGTGATACAAATGCAAGATAAAAAGATAACACAATGCAAGAAAGCAAGAAAGCATGCACAAATGATTCAAAAACAAACAAGGTATTGCCCCTGTCAAGCTGTAAACCAACGATTATTTGATTGATTGATTATGATAGTGATAGTGGATAGTGTTGTCATTACGGGGAATATAGATCCCTAGATCAACACAAGGATGTGGGAATGATATATCCCATTGATGATGATGATGATGATTGATTGATTTGGTTTACGACAAGGCTAGGATCAAGACCGTTGATGTGATTGAATAATTTGGCAAGCTTGATTGACTTTATTGGTATGGATTAAGAATGACTTGCATTTGGATTTATTGCTTGGATTGATTTGATTGGATGATGAATGGAAGAAGTGGATTTGATTGGAAAAATTGATTTAAAGGATTGATGAATGAATTAGAAGAATTGATGGATTAATTGGATTTTAGATAGTGATTGATGATGTGGGAGATAGATGATAGAACAAATGAGAGATGGATAAAGATGATGATTGGTGAAGATTAGAAGAAAGATGAAGGATGGAAGAGGTCTATCACCTATGCCTGAATCTAAGTACATCCTTCGTATCCCAGATTGCCTACATAACCTGTTTCCATAGGATCAAGGGACTTGACGATATAGATGAGATGTAGTTCTGATAATGTTTGATGATGATGATGGGATGATGAAGGTGGATTAATCGGGTTATGGATTGATTGAGATTGAATGGATGTTTGATGATAGTTGGATTGATTTGATGATGTGATTGATTTTATTGCTTGGATTTTTGTTGGATATTTGATTTTTTTTTTGTATTTTTGGGGAATATTTGCTTTTTTCGGATTTTTGAGATGTGATTTTTTTGGGTTTTGCAAATGTTTTTTTTTTTTTGGTTTTTTTGGGTGATTTTGGAAATATTTTGGGATGGCATTAGATTGCAATTTGTGTAGCCTTTTGTGCGAGATCCCAATGATAAGGGGAAACCAAGTCTAGGTGCAAGGATGAATGTAGGATAGATATATAAATGAATAGGTGATAGTGGAGTGGAAAGGATATATGCATAAGAGAGCAAGGATGTGATCCCCAAAGGCTATGTTGCATAGGAATAACATGCCCCATTCTAGGTGTAATACTTAGGATATTTCATGACAAGGCTCATGACGATAGGATAGTATAGGATTGGATGGAAAGGATGAGGTATATCAAGAGGTATCCAAGGCATGTTTCAACATTTTTTCCCCCAATCTTTATCAAGATCAAGATAAGGAAGGGAGGATGAATGGATGGAATGGGATAGGTGTATGTATGTGGAATGGATACAGATGGTAGGAAATGGTATAGTAAGATAGGTTGAAAATGATATGGTGGATGAGACAAGGTGCCCCCAAGTGTAGGTGATAGAAGATCAACTTACACATGATGCCTGTTTGCTAGGTTTTCATCATGGTACTTATCCAAGGCACCTGTTTACTAGGTTTTCACCATTGGATGAAGAGATTTCTCTTTACTTTTTTTGATTTCTTTCTTTTTTTTGACTTTTTTGAATGTGATAGGTGGATATGGATGAAATGGTTCAAGTGTCTAGTTCCATGAAAGGTGATAGTGTCCCATTGGAGAATGATGTCATTGCAAATGGACCATGTCAAGTGTGCTCATATATGTTGGTAGGGTGATTGTGTGAAAGTGAGATGGATAAGGTAGACAATGGATTATGATGTAGATTATGATGTGGATTATGATGTGGATTATGATGTGGATCATGTAGGGCATATGCATGGAAGGCTTATGTAAAATCATGGACCATAGGGATATGATGGGTGAGATATGTAGGATAATGGTTGAATGATGGCATGATGGAGGTGTGAAAAGGAATCATGACCAACAGTTGTACACACCGTGATAAACATTGAAGCTTATGATGGGAAGGTGGTGTAGGAAGCAATGGAGATTGTTGTTTAGTGGATGGGCGACTTAGGCATTTTGGTACCCACATAGACTTAGTATTTTTATGATTTTTGTTTGACTTGTGGTATGGAGGGTTTTGAGACTTTTGAATGGAAGGGGATTTTTTAATGGAAGATGGTGGTTGGATTTTTGAGAGGGGGATGCCTCTTTTGCTTTGGCTTTTTTTTCTTAGGTACCCATACCATTTTAGTTTTTGACTTTGCTTTTGGAGGTATGGGCTTGGATGGATTTTTGAATGTACCTTTCTTTGATTCTTTGCATTTGTACCCTAAGGCATTAGGACCCTTAGGATTTTTTCCTTTATGTGTAGAGGCATCCAAATTTTTGTTTTTGAATCCCATGGGTTTGATGGAATGAGTGGAAGATTTATGTTTAGACAATGTGTTCTTTTGTTGGTCATGATTAGGAATGTGAAGTTATTTATTAGGTGTTGGAAGCAATGGTAGAAAAGTCTATGGAGAGATATTAGGAGTTGGGAGCAATGGTGGTAGAGTGGATGGTGGAAGGTGTATGGTCACATGTTTTTGCAATTTGTAAGATGATGGATGTGGAATGGACACATAAGTTTTAGGTGGATGAAAGGATTTGCGATGGAACGTGGACTTAGGAGGAATGGAGGAAGTACCAACATCGTTAGATTGTTGACCTTGAGGTGTGTATCCAAAGCCAAATGAGCACAGAGGGACCTTGACATGGATGGGTTCCAAAATTTCTTGTTCAAGAAGGCCTAAGCCTTTACCTTGGTAGTTCATGTTTTGGAGTGTGTGATTGACTATGTGACTATGTGTGGTATGGACACTAGACATGAGTTCCTTATTGGATGGAGAAAGTGAGATGGTAGACAATGGTTGTTGTGTTTCGAGGGAGGAACATTCATGACTGAGGGTGGTAATACCAATAGGATATGATGGCTTTGAAGTGGAATTGATGGTGGATGAGGAAGGATCATTAAGATCTTGCTTACATTCATTATGATCCAAGCTATTTGTTTGACCTTTTATGTTCACTTGGGAGGCATGTGTCTCATTAAGGAAAACAAATATTTGTAGATCATGGATAGGACTAGGTGGAGGATGGATTGGAGCAATTTGGATATCTTGCTCATGGATGGGTATGGGATTATGGATAAGATCAAGGTGCTCATGGATAGCTTCTTTATAGGTAATGTCATCTTGATCATGGAAAAGATAAATGTTATGGATGGGTTGCATGGAAAGGATTTGATCTTGATTAGGACTAGGGCTAGACATTTCCACGTGCTTGGGATTAGGCTCTTGATATAACTATTGTGGTTTTATGGAAGTGGATGTAGGAGCCTCTTGGATAAGTTTGATGGGTTCTTGGTATTCATCTATAAGAGAGCATGATGAACTTTGTCTTGGGTTCATGATAGGAGGCTCTTCAATTGGATCAATGGCTTGTGGGTCGCATGATGGGCTTGAAGGGCTAGGCATGTTAATGGAGGGCTCTTTAAGAGGCTCATGAGTGGGGATTTGACATGGGGATGGTCTATCCCGTGCTAGTAGTCATTGGATCACATCCTTCATTAGGGTATGTGTGAATGGACAATATAGGGGATGGACGATAATGGGATGGATAGTGTTGTAGGCTTCAGATTGGGATTTAGTGAATGGTTTGGATTGGGATTAGATGGATTGGACATATTAGGGTTTGGATTGGGACTAGGATTGGATGGAGGAATGTTAGGGTTGGATGAATTAGGACTTCGATTAGAATTAGGATTACATGAAGGTGTCGAGATAGGACTAGTAGACTCATGGATTGGCATTGGAATGGATGGTGATGGAGGATGCCCATAGGGTGCATAACCTAGATTGGTATCTCCCTCATCAAAGGATATCAAATCTTGCTCCAAAGATTGACTTAAGGACACTTGATTTATATACAAGGGGTCACTTGGAGTAGGATTAGGTGACACATAGGTATCTCCCTCGTCAAAGGATATTAGATCTTGCTCCAAAAGTGGACTTAAGGATTTTGATTTATGTACAAAGGGCCACTTGGACTTGCATGTACCTCTTGTGAGAACACATTTTGGCCTTGGAAATGGGTTTGATGGTGTTGTTGAAGTTTATGATAAACCTGAAACACCAGAAT
Source organism: Cunninghamia lanceolata (assembly GCA_027924645.1). Lineage (NCBI taxonomy): Eukaryota > Viridiplantae > Streptophyta > Pinopsida > Cupressales > Cupressaceae > Cunninghamia > Cunninghamia lanceolata. Next base: position 7,360,255 of record BSBN01001221.1, on the reverse strand, counting down.
CTTCTACAAGCCAAAGATTAACCTTCTACAAAGAAAAAAAATCATAAGAGAGTATTCACACAATAAAATGGATGCAATCAATGAAAGAATGGGTCCCGGCTACAAGGCCATATTAGGTACCCATGAACAACAAGAATCTCTCATAAGGTGGAGAAAAGGAGAAAAAACCTGTGGGAAAAACCCCTCTCCAAAAGAGAGAAAAAATTTAAGGTCGCCTAACCCTTCTAACTCATTTCAGATATAGATGCAGGTATGAGTACATATCCTATGAAGTCTTATAATGGATAAATTTAGAATTACTTTAATATAGCATTTGAACAATTCTAATCCATTCAAGGTATTTGATTTTATTGTTTAGAACATACTTGTCTAGTGTCACCTTTTATCACCCTCGAGTAATGAAATAGAATATTCTACATCATTTTATACATAGTTTATTATGCATTTGATCCTCTAACTCACACTTTATTGCATGTATTTAAATATGTAGATTTAAGAATATGTGGGGGAATCAATCGTTAAATTATGTTTCTCCTTGACCTTTTTCTAAAATGATAATACTTTTGTAAATTATTATTGTTATATTAATTTTATGCTATTTCATTTTATTTGTTTAATAGAGCTACGTTGTGCCCTTATTAAGATATGATGTTTAGATTTAAAACAAGTAAAGAAATTTTAAAATATTGGATAAGGTTTTATTCTCTTTTTATCTCAAAGAGTTGATTTAAATATATGTATATATAAATAAATGAAATTAATAGAGTTTTATTTCTAGACATTTAAATAAGAAAGTAAATATGTTTTATGGATAAGATTTATATTAGAAATTTTAGTAATATTACAATAAGAAAAATTGTGTTATAAAAATATAAAATTTGTTCTTTATTTAAATTAGATTTTTGAGTTTTATGTGTGTTTGCACATATATATAAATATATTTATATTTCTATTAAATATAGAGGAATATATATGATTTTTGCTTTATGATTTAATTTGAAGATACATATACAAATAAATATATATTATGCTTTTATTTAAAAGAGATTTTGTTTTTAAGATAAAAGTAGTGTTGCTTTATCCAAATATCTAGGATTTTATATTTTATTTATGCTTTATTCTATTTTGGTGTATGAGGAAAAATTAATTAAAAATGGGAAAAATAAATAACTTATATAGTTAGTTTCTTAATTTGTGTGTACGCATATTATTTAATTAATTGAATTATTATTTATTTTATGGAATAAAGTGTTTTATTTCTTTATTCAATAGTTGTTGAGTTGTCAATTAATTTAGAAAATATTTAATTACTTATTAAAAAGATTTTTTAGAGTTACCTTTTTAGTGGGGCTTAATTTAGTAATAAATAAATTTAATAAGTGCAAATTAACAAAAAATGGATATAAATGTATTTCAAATTTTTAGAATTAAATAATATCATTTTGGAGATGTTTTAATTTTAGTTTCCAATTTCAACAATGAGAAAGAAGTGGCAATTTATTATCTTATGGTAATTAAAGTTTCCTTGCAGTTTTTACTATTTAATCTAATATGAGTGAAAACTAGAAGGGAATGTAGATAGAAAATAATAGAGGAGAAAAAGAAGGGGTGGGATAAGAAAATCAAAGTAAGTTTACATTTTAATTTTGACATTAAAAAAAAACATGTTAGAAATGAATTATATAACGCATGTATGGGAAAACTTTTTCACACATCAAAATCCTTCACCTTTATTTTTAATTCATGGGTGTGTTACTTTGCATAGCTTTCAAGATTAACTTGATGGATTTGTGTTGATTCTCACAAAAGTCATTTTATGGATATCCTACAATCATTTGCATTAATAAGGTCACTTTTGTTGAGCAATTGGTGAAATAGTTCATTCACCTCCTCCGTGCATTCAAATCTTACATTTCATTTCCTTCTTTTGAATCAATTTTTATTTAAAACTTAACGCTTGTTGATTTTTTTTGTTTTGTTTTGTTTTCAATATTATTTCTTTTTAGCAATATATTTTCTATTATAAATATGATTAGGGAATGCTTGTCTGTATATATTAAGGTTATAGAATTCTTCATTATACTTACTGTATGAATGTCTATAAGATTTGTGAAAATTGTATTTCCCATTCTCATTGTTATATTGAGGAATATTATGTCTACTTAATTTAATACAAGATGCTTAGGGAAATCAAGTAGAATATGATTACAACTATTGATTTGGACTATATAGGTTGTTGCAAAAAAAAAAAAAAAGAACTGCTCTCACAATTTAAGGAATCTCTTTATTTCCCTTATGGGTTTTATTCTTCTAATTTTTATCTTTCCAAAATATTTTAAATTTTTAAATTTTGTTTAGAAATGAGAAAGATATGCCTATTTTAATACTGCTGGTTAGTTTTATTTTACTCAGGAAACTATTTTAATTGTCTACTTTATGTGTGAACAACTGTTGCATGAGTAGAAATCTATTTAAGTCCTTTCTGGGATTTATTCCCCTATGCTTTATATTTTTGTAACATTTTAAATTTTAAATTTTCATTTAGAAATGAAAAAGATATGATTTTTAAAAAAATTGTTGTTTCATTCCATTTTTCAGACATTATTTTGTTGTCTTTTCTAAAATATAAAACATTTTTAATGGTTTGATTTAAACATAAAAATTTATGATTGAAAATTGTATATATTTAATTATATACTTGTAAAAGGAATTATCTAGTATAGATGTAAAAAGTATGAGTTTTTCTAAAAAGAATTCATTTTGTTATGATCCTTGTGGACTTTAGAAGCTGTAGAATGTCTATTATAGTATATTTTCTAACCCCACTAGATAATATTGATTCTTGTACTAGTCAAACTTATAGAACAAATAATTTTATGTATTTACGAAATTTAATACTTTTGGTTTCTGATTTGAAAACATTTTAATTGTCTTACATATTTAAATATATGTATATTTCATGAAATAAGAAAATTACTCTCTTTGCATTTGCTATGCTTCAACTTGTCATTTCTTTTAAAATATTAATTTTAGTCATATATAAAATGTTTTGAATGGTAGCAAGTTGGATTTAATTTGTATTTCGTTAAATTTTGATTTACCTATTGTATTGTGAGTTCCTAGATCTTTTATAGTCCAAGTTAAATGTAATTGTTTATTGTACCCTTATCTTGCTTATTTTATTATGATTTTAACTTGTATAATATAGTATCAACTTGTTAGTGATGATTTCATCTTGATGTTAGATAATAACTTTGTGTTTATTATTATTTTTATGAGAAAATGTATTTGTAAGAAATCTACCATAGACCTTAAGTTATGAATATAGAAATAAATGTGATTTGTTTAAGAGAGTTTGATGCAGAGGCATCCACACTAAAACCTTGACATACAGCATGTATGTCTACAACCCATCATCATCATCATATTTTCTGTTAACATTGTCAGCATCATCATATTTTCTCTTGCCGACCGATATCCTCCTGCAGACAAACCTTCGACCTTTCACCTGTCAGCAGCATCATCATATCCGGCTATCGGCAGCTTCATCATATTCGGCAAGCACAATCATCCTCCTGACGATCACTGTTCATCTTACCGCCAACCTCTATCTACAGCATCATGATGTTCGACATCATCTTCATCAGCAGGATATAAAATATCTGGTTCCTCCCATATATCCTGATGACGACACTCTCATGCACCTTTCCTTTAGACGCTTACGTCACCTTGATCTCCGACCTACTTAAACAAGTAGCATCAGGATATGACTTATCCGGTCATATTGAAACATCCTGATGATGATACTCAACTTTATACTGATGACGAATATTCTGCCGAATATCCTCCTCCCGATCCACTTAACTTCTCAATGCCTTATGCCGATACCAAAACACTTATGGTCAGCAGGATAAACCTTTATCGGGTGATATTTCGGATTGTCCTGATCACGATTATCCTGATGACGATGACATCATATGCAGTTCCTTCAATATCCTGCTGTCGGCCAAACTTAACATTATCGGCCCGCGATGATTTTATCAACCCGATCGACTAACTTATGCCGATATACTCTTCCTCGGCAACACCTTGTGATGATCACCCTGAAATGCATTCACCTTATGCAAACAACTGTATCATGCTCACCTCCATCTACTCGGATGACGCCCGAAGTAACTGCAGGATATACACAGAAATATCCTGATGATGCCGTTGTGATGAATTTCTAACCTTAGCGAATTTCGATCCGCCGAACCTCCTGAGGTGACCCGATCTGCTTCCTGGACAACTTTCCAGACTCGAACTACCAGCACGACCTAGCACATGCCCATGCTAGGGTTCTCAGCACATCTCGACTACGATCCTGCAAACATACATGTGAACAAATAGGAAATGCAAACTAAATCCTAAACTATTGTACATAGCCATTCCACTGATTCGACGAATCAACCGGTGGAATGGATCAGCAAATCCATGCAACCACCAGAACAGCAACTGGATTACACAATGGAATTTAAAACAGAGAATGGACACAAACAGGATCTCTTTATTGATTTCAAAAGATGCAAATACAATATTCTGTCTCTCTCTGTCTCACTCTGTGCAACCTAGCTCCTCAATCTGTATCTCCTCAATCTATATCTATATCTAAAACCAACCGATCCTAATACATAAATAGGATCTGCTTGCGAGTACTACCACTCGATTCCCAGCGGCTGGGAGCTTCCAAGCAGCTGGGAGGATCCAACTGAACTAACAAACTATACAGCTGTCATCAGCTGTCATAACAAACTACCTAAAAATAGAAAAGCACGGTCAACTTGGACCTTATTACATGCATTGGTCTTATAAGACCTTGGAAACATTAACCAGACCTATAACAAACTAACTACCTCATGGAGGCCAGCTGTCAGGTAGGTGCTCCTGCACCAGAGTTCCTAAATATCGGTAAAGGGACTTTTTCTCTAGGATGTTATTGTAATGTAAGTTCCTTCTAAAATCCCAATCAAATGAGTTATCTAACCCTTTTATTCTTAAGTAGGGATAGAAATCTCATATGTGAGATGAGACAAGAGTGATTGAGAATGTTGTTCAAGTCTTCTTGAGACTAGTTATTATTTTCTATTTTTACACATTGAAATATGAATTAATATAATTAGTTCTCTTATGAGTTATTATATCTAAGTTAAACTTATGATTGCAAGCCAAGTTACCCCAAACTACGAAGCCTCTGTGCTGTGCGTACATAGGCAAGGCCATCACTGATGAGCCCCCAAGGCACTAGGTCGGCCCCTTAGGGCCTGTAGGGTCATCATCTTGTGCATTGATACCTATCATGTTATTATTGATCTTGTGAGACTAATACTTCTATTTAGTTGTACAGATTCGTGTTAGTTACACGGTGTTAGTGCTAATAGTGTATTTTATGAACATAGCAAGAAAGTAGAATTTTACAAGAGTAATGACATCGAATCAACTTTAGCTAAATTAAATTGATACAAGGTAAATCGAAGGTATAATTGAATCATTTCATTTCTATTATTACATTTAGTTAATGTTTTATTTGTATTTAATTGTATCTAATCCTTTGGAATTTCCCTTTCATTTACAAGGTAACCATAAATCTTAAGGTGACAAATAGTCTTTCTTTTCATATGTAATGAAACAATATTAGATACTTATGTTTCTAACCCAGAGATGTATCACGTGGTTGTATTGTACTTATGTTACAAGCTTATCTATGGGTGATGTATACACGTTATCAGATATGAGTGTTTTGCACTCTCTATCATTTTGAGAAGGGCCAAATGTAATATTATCTTGTCTACCTTGTTAATTTACTACTGTATAATATTTATTGAAGTTTTGTGTTGTTGTGCAAGAAATGTTTAAACTTGGATCCCTAATTATGATGATTGTTACAAAAAGTTTCATAAGATGCACCAATAGGTTCATGCATTGATATCTAATATGTTATTTATTGATTTTGTGAAACTAATGATTATATTGAGTTGTGCATATTTAGAACTGTTACCTATGCAGGATACCAGAGCTAAGAAAGTTTACCTTACATTGCAAATAGATGATTGTATGGAGATTTTCGTAGTTGTGTATAATTGTAAAAGAAAAGTGTAAATCATGGTTTTCATTAGGATGAATGATATTAACTTATGTTAATGTATATCTCTATTAAATGTTGATGGTACTCATGGAATATCAAATTTATAATTTTTGTTTACAATGTTTTGTATTTTTATATTAGAATTAACATTTGGCACTAAAGTATGATATTAATCTATGTTTTGAGGTCCATAAACTAGTGTTATAGGTTTGGGCATGACAAAAAACATGCAAATAAATATGTACAAGTGATGGAAGAAGGGCTCCAACTAAGACCCCCTAAGAACTGAATCCATCACAAGAATACAATCATGAGCCCCCCATAAGAGGGAAAGATAGAGGCAATAAGATCCTCCAACACTATAGAATCTCCAGAAGCAAAAGAGGATGCTCAAACATGAATGCAAAAGCCAATCCACTTATGGCAAATCACATGTCTTCCCTTAGAAAGAAATAGAACAACCTGTGAATACTGAAGAACCTGTGAAGTAGGTGGCCTCAAGATGAATGCCTCTGAAGACTGGATGAGTGTCCACATGCAAAAATTTGAAGATTCCACAACAAAGTCAGGAACAACCTGCTCAATCCATGAAGGTGACAACTAAGGACAAAATGGAACCTCTGAATCAAGTGTCTAGACAAAGATAGAATATGACTGATAAGAGTAGTGTCATGACTGTCAGCAAAGAGGGACTGCAAGCCCTTAAGAGTATCATCATCCTGCTCATCCAAAGAAGCATCAATATTAATAGAAACATGATGTGGAGAAGAAGAATGAAGGGCACCATGATGTAAAAATGAATCAATAGCAAGAATACCGAGATTCAAATACCTAACCTTCTTCTCAGAAGTAATATTCACATAAGAAGTGTGATCAATAGTCAAAGGATTAGAACCATCACCTAAAGAAAAAATAAAAAAGCTATACAACTGAGATGCATGATCAACCACCCTAGTAGCAAGAATCTTTGTGGTCTCCAAATCTCTAATGATAACTAGATCAGGTGTGAATTGTATAGTTTTCCCTGCACCACTATGAGTAATCTAATAGAGAAAAAAAAACATAAGAGAGTATTTGCACAATAAAATGGATACAATTAATGAAAGAAAGGGTCCCAGCAACAAAGCCATATTAGGTACCCATGAACAACAAGAATCTCTCATAAGGTGGAGAAAAGGAGAAAAACCCTGTGGGAAAAAACCCCTCTCCAAAAGAGAGAAAAAACATGCAAATAAATATGTACAAGTGATGGAAGAAGGACTCTAACTAAGAGGTGTGTTGGCATGTTGGAAGGAGGAATTGGATGACCTTGAGGTCAATATTATTGGGTAGATATGGCATTGACATGACATGAAGATAGAGGTGATACATGGGATTGAGATAGAATGTGATGAGGTTGGGCTTATTGTGATATGATTTGATGTTGAACAGGTTGATGTTGGAATTGTTGGATAGGTTGGTGTTGGAATTGCTGGATAGGTTGATGTTGTTGTGGTTCAAGGTGTTGATGTTGTGTTGGATGAGGGATCACATAAGATAATGGTTATTGATAGGTGGATTGATATGGATAAGGGTTGAAATTGGAAGAAGTGTGATAGGTTGACAAAGAATTGATGTGACATGTGGATGGATAAGGTTGATATGATGGGATAGGTGGCACATGGCATTGGTTGAGGATGTGCTTATCAGATTTTACAAGTGGCTAAGAGGTGTTGGATTTGTGCTAAGAGGTGTTACATATGTGGGGATTGGCTTGTTTGTAGTTTTTGGATGATCTCTTGGATATCTTGGAGGGTTTGTTGATTTAGAAATGATTGGCTTGTTTGAGTTTGATGAAGAAGATGAATGAGTTTTTGTGCTAGGTCTTCTAATGTTGACATGGTGTAGAATGATGTTGATTGGATTAGAAAGAGGATGATGTATAATGATTTGGAATGATTAGGATGAAATGATTTAGTAATGTTTAAGATGAAGTGATTAGGATGAAATTGGTTGGACTATAATGAAGATGAAGAGGTGGAGTGATTAGGATAATGATTAGGATTAAGTGATTGAATATCTTGGAATGATGATTTACTAGGATGATTAGGATTGGATGATGTGGCAATTGTTTATTGGAAGTTTGACTTGGGCAATATCAAACACAAGATCTCATATGTACATGCATGCACACCAAACACAATGATAAATTTGTACAACCTAGGCTGACAAAGACAATATCTATTGGATTCCCACTTGGATTGCTCTAACTGCACTTATTCAGAGTAGATAGCTTAGAAGTTTGGTAGCACTGGATCCCCTTTATAGGTACACACTTCTCGGGCATACCAAACTTTGAATTCCCCAAAGAGAATTTACTATCTCTACTTTAAATTGTGAGAATGTGGGACGGATTCAGAGGTCTGACCTCCTGCACCAGCAAATAGAAGGATTTTGGCTACTAAACAAAGGTTTTTAGTAAGAGCATTTGTTCATGTGGTCATATGTGTGGCAATTCACTCTGATTAGGAGGCCTCCTAGCCTGTAGAGGTTATGCTCTATAGGTTTTCACACACCACAAGGGTACTAAGGGAGACATTTGTCAGTATGACACATTGGCACCTATTGTTTATGACTTTCATCACAAACATGATTTTTATATATCAGTTTGAATGAGCTTGGCTTTAGCTTGTTACCACTTGGGTTGTTCCCTCTCACAATGGGAGGCAGGTCCTCTAAGAAGGAAATAGAATCATTTCTCTTCACCCAAGATCCTTATGAAGGCGAGGGGAGAGGATACTTTGGTTCTATACCTTGGGGTTACAAACATGCATAGAAAGCAACCAAAAATGATAAAGCAAACATGAAACAAACAAGGTTTCTTTTAACCACCAAAGCCAAGTGTTCCTAGATTAGTGATAAATGATACTTGCCTTTGACCGATCAAACTTGCAATATATATGTCGGTAGTTTTCAAATTCTCCTTTCTTCGACAAATGATAAAATGTTGCTATGACAAGAAGAAACATGAATTTCCAAGCCAAAGAGGATTAGGTCAAAAAGATGAGATTTGTTAAAAATCTGATATGGATGATTTGATATAGCAAAACAAGTTGCATAAATAGAAAGTTTGGAAAATTCTAAGTAGTTTTTTTTTTTTGCTGAAATTCGATGCGTTTTACTCAAGATATGCTCGTTTGAAGTTTTAAAAGAAGCTAAAGTTTGCTTGAGAAAAAGGTTGATGAAATGATAAATTACCTAATAAAACCTGCTCCACTGCAAAGTTCATCAAATCAGCTTTCTGAAGAGTCCTTTTTTGCATGATTTTGACTTGTTTTAACCAAGTTATGATAGGAAGAAAAAATGCCCCTTCTAGGACTTCTTGGAGACAAGAGGTAACTTGGTTGTCTACCTTTAACAGCTAGTGGTTTAGCTCTCCTTGTTCACATGCACTGGTAATAGATGGCGGTTAAGGTTTGGGAAGCTAAGGCTAGCCTAGCCCTTGGTCTCCCATATGACCGAGGGCTTGCTAAAAGAAAAAAAAAAAACCAAAGGGATTGTTATCCCCCTTCCCTCCTTCATAGGTCACAAACATGACCTGATGATGGAAGCACCGAGTGGTTAACCTGACTAGATCGACTGGCATTTAAGAATCAAATGGTAGTTTAAAGACTATGGGAGGTTAAATTAGATGACAATTTTGGGTTTAATTTAAGTCACGGTTGGGAGGCTGACAATTGAGGATCAAAACAGTCGGTCGGAGAAATGGTGGCGATGGGTGTACGATGGGCTAAGACTATAAAATGAGGGTGCGACAAACCAGAATTCGAAGCGATGGTAGGGTAGATGACAGGGGGCTACGACGATAGTTGCCACCACCAGTGGTGATAAGAAGTTTTGTGTTGGATTGAGGGTGGTCAAGGGGAGGAATTGACTAGTAAACAAATGCAGTGAATACTTAGGGTTTGAAGGAAGCGATGACAGAGATGAATGCCAACAAAAGTAATACTGGTGTCGACCAAGAAGATTAGGGGTTTTCAACCTGTAATACTTTCAAATAGTTTATGAAACTTGCAATTTCATAAAACCTGCAACCGAAACATGAACATTCAATGATTAGATCAAAAAGTCTCTACATAGGTCGTATGGATCTATATGGTACAGTCTTGTGCAGGGGCAAAAACTAAAAAAAAAATTCAAAAAATTTTCAATGGCCAAATTTGATGAATTTATAGTCATTTTTCATTTCTTGAGCCTCCTGGACTCAACAGCGAGGTCCATTTGAGCTCCGGAGGTCACCTATGATAGATCCTTGCAAAACTTGCCCAATAAGGGTTAGAAAAACACAAATTTTTATAACAAAAACTTGCAAAAAAATGTAAGATTTGATCAGGAGAAGTGAGTCCCACAGGGCGTGCCAGAAATGTAACCAAAAAATTTGGACAAAATGAAAGATAAAACAATAACATGCAATACCTTTGACCAACCCTTCCGAATACCTTAGATGCCTTGAAAGATTGGTGCATGCATGATTGATTGTTCAAATGATTGGATGTTGATTACTTTGATGTTGATTGCTTAGATACGCATCATTACAATGATAGGATGAATATTTGATAGCATAAAATAGATAGATGATGGATGAGAGGAAGAATTGAGGGAGATGAATGATGCAAAGGTCTTAATGATATTTTGACAATATAAGGATATCAACACTCAATGCATACCAAATGGCTTAGTTGTGGGTTAATTTATAGAGTTGGGCTGATTTTTGATCAACGATGAGGAATAAAAGGAGAAATCGATGGATGAGGATGAATGAGAGATAAGAATGAACGTGCGCATGCCAAGTGTCCATGAAAAAGGCACTCTATTTAGAAACCTTGGGTGGGCTTTAATAGTGATAAGATTCCATTCCCCACATAGAATGCTTTTTCTATTTTAGAGTTGGAGTGATGAGGAGATATAGATTTTTTCTATTTTATTAAATTGTCCCACATTTTGATTTTTGCCATTTTATAGGACAAAGGGGCCCACTTGCACATTTAGAAGAATAAAACAAAAACGGAAGAAAAAATAAATTAAATAAATAAAAATATATTTAATTTATGAGCATGGTGAATAAATAAATAAAATAATTGATTTTATTTATTTATTAGAAGAAAGACACAATAATTAAATAATTTAAAATTATTCAATTATTTGATGGTAGATGGAAGAATAATGAAAATTAATTAAAAAAATAAAATTGATTTAATTAATTAAGGATATGAAGAAAGATGAATTTTTTTAATTATAAGTGTGTTAGACAAAATGAGGAATGTGGTGAAAAATGTGAAATGCATGAATAATGAAATGCGTCAATTTTGGGTGTCTATATGCATAACACCATGTAGAATCTCAGAAAATGTGCCATCTGGATTAGTCTCTAATGATTTAAAGGGTTACTTCTTGAACTTAGGGTGGGGCCTCTCTGTTATCTCAACTACTTGAGGAGTATACATATTTACAGATTCAACATAGAAAATTTTCAAGAGAGAGAATGGTAAATAGTTTTTGCTTCCGTTAGGGTTTCTTCAAGGGATGCTTGAATTTGTGTTAGCTTGCTTCTCAGGTCTCTTTGGTCACTTTCAAAGTGATTTTTCTTTCAAATGAATTCATTATATCTTCTTTCCATTAAGACTCAATCATCATAAATACTTATTTCAAAAGCTGTCAAAAACCATTTCTGCCACTCACAGTCAATCTAAATTGCTCCGTAATCCACTATATTCAGTTTTTTTCTACTAGAATCCTCTCCAAAAGATCTGTCATTTAGTCTTGTAACTCATATCTTCGTGTTGAATGTTAGCACCACACTTCTGGCTAGGGGAATAGGATTTTCATTTAAGCTCCCCTCAAGTCAAAGCTCCTAATCTACTTCTCAGAGGAAGTACTAGCACCAGATTCTGGTGCGGACTCATCCTTGACTTCCTGCACTTCCATCTTAACCCAAATTTGATTCATCTCCTTCTTGATCTCTACCAGATCTACCTTTTGTACCAGTTTCTTCATCTCTGTCTGATTATCCTTCTTCATATTCTTTCTTCTACAGAATCTTGCAATATGTCCAAGCCTATTGCAATTGAAGCATACAACATTCCTCTATCCATTGTTCCTTTCATTCATCCTTGATCTACATTAGTTAGCCTTGAGTCCAAATCTATTGCATGCAAAACAATTCCCATTGAAAGATTGAGCATTCATTCCATTATTATAGTTGTTCCTTATCAGTCTTCTACATTCACTAGCTCTATGTCCAAACATCTTGCATATAAAACAATTGCCTTTGATATCTTGAGCATTCCTTCCATTGTTGTAACCTTTCCTTATCTAACTTCTGCATTCATTAGCTTTGTGACCTACATTATTGCAAGTGAAGCACTAACTAGAGAATGATGGAATATTTTGATTCATTTTGCTCCTACATTGAGTATCCTTATGACCAAAATTATTACATGCATTACAATAACCATTGAAAGAAGAGTACCTTTGAGCATTTGGTTGCCTAATCGGTGGTCTTCTAGGTCTGTTCCTTTGCTTCTGGATCTGTTTACCTTTGTCCTTGTTGATTTCAACATTATTTTCTTGACCGGTTTTAGAACTTTCACCTTTCTCTAATCCTAATCCTTCTTTGTCATCAAGAATCTTTTGACTTGCAAGTATTCTATCAAGTTGGACAACACTCACTTTGAATTTATCTTCCTAGCTCCATGCCTATTTTAGATTAGCTTTCAGATCCACAACTTCTTGTTCAAGCTTTGTGCATTCTTCAGTTTTGCTTTTCACCAATTGATTTAGGTCTTCTACTTTTTCTCTTTTTACAACTTCCACTTTCAGATCATTCAAGGTGTCATTTGCATATATCAATTATTCACTAAACTCCTTATATCTTTCTTTGATCTTCTTGACTTGTTCCTTTAATTTCTTTATGCACTCATCTGCTTCCTTGACATTATCTTTCAGATCCCTATTTTCTAATTCAACCTTTTCAAGATCTTTAAGGGAAACCTTGAGTTCTTCTTCACTGACAAGTATGTAATCTTCTTCTATAGTTTTAGTTGAATCAATTTCTTTAGGAGGAGTAGAATACTTCTTGCCTACCATGTGTTCAATCTCCAAGATCTTCCTCAAGTTGTTAGACTTTTTCCAAGGAACCAGGCTCTGATACCAATTGTTGAACACCCAGAATACTATGAGTGGGGGTGAATCAATATTCTATTAAACTTTTTACTTATTAAATCATTAATCCATTTGCCACATTTGATAACAACAAAGCAAATTAATCACAAAAGAAGTAACCACAAAGAATCACACATAAACACTAGGATTTTTACATGGAAAACCCTAAATAGGAAAAAACCATGGTGAGTGTTAGCTCACAATAATTATGTAGTAAGAATACCAAATTACAAGAAGGCTCACTGCCTAGGGCTCACTACCCAAAGAAATGCTCACTGCAAGAAAGGCTCACAGCCAAAATAGCCTCACCACCTTGAGAAAGAAAGAATGAAGAAGGGTTGGCTCACTACCAAGTTGAACTGCTTAGATTGCATCTACACATGCATGGTTATAGTTCCAATGAATCTTAGAAGACTGACTCAAAACTCTTCATCTTAGCTACTCTTCTATACTGCTCTATTCTTACATGAGAACAAGATCTCTCTTCTTCTGCTCTTTTTGCCTACACTGTACTTCACACACCATGCACACATTCACATTAGCATATCATTCTTCAAACACCAAATTTGATCCCATATATATATATATATATATATATATATATATATATATATATATATATATATATATATATATATATATATATATATATATATATATATATATATATATATATATATATCTGCAACACTTCACTAGTACAAAAAGAGCAATATATTACTAAAAAACTATTAAAAACTGCTTATAAATGACCAAAGATGGTCACGTGACCATTAGAAGTTTATTGTAAGTCATTTATAATGCAACCAAATTGATGACTAAACCATTTTTAGTCATTTATTAGTTTTTTGATTGATCAATTTGGTAGTATATTTAGTCATTGATTTATGTAATCTGGTCACTTATTTAGTCATTTTTTATTCACTGATATATTTAGTCACTAATTTAGTCATTGATTGTTGTTAATTGGTGACTTATTTAGTCATTTTTATTCACTAATTTATGTCCATTGGAAGTGTATTTAGTTATTAATTTTAATCATCATTTTGATCAATTTGGTAGTATATTTAGTCATTTTTATTCACTGATTTAACATTGGTCATATATTTAGTCATATTTATTCATCGTTCACTGATTTTTGTCAATTGGTAGTATATTTAGTCAATTTAATTATTAATTGATGTCAATTAGTAGTATATTTAGTCATTTTGAATCTTGCAATCTATGTAGATTTCCATCTGGTATTAATTGTTCGCTTCACACATGTCTCTTTGATTATATTCATTGAATGCTCTGTAAGAGGAGTGTTGGGAGTTGAGAAATATAATCCACATTTGGATCTCATCTACCTTGGTTTTATTTCCCTACCAGCTTGAATGACTTCAATTCATTATTATGGCTTGTATGATCCTATTTTTATGCAAGATACCATGGTATCTATGTCATTATTTCATTCTTGCCTCTTCATTTTGCTCTTGTTGTGTATCTACAATGTCTCTCTATCCCCACAATTGTTGACTTCATTTGCCTATTCAACCATGGGAACAACTAATGCACGGAAGCATCAACTCAAATTTCATGGATAGGGCCTTCAAATTACTCGATAAAGAGCCAGTGGATGATTCTTTGATAGATGTATGTGATAGAGATTTTCTATAGCAATCTAGGGTATGTTATGCTTTGCATCTAGTATCTCATTTTCTCTCAAATGCGATGGACATATTTCATCAAGTTGATAAGGTTAAAAGGATAGCATCAATGTTTGTTCATGACTATCTAGTCCTAGATGTCAAGCTATTTGAAGCTTTTGCTACTTATAATCTCCATGATGGCTTAGCCTTGGTAGGGGGACTCTTCCTCCGTGAAGATGTCATTAATAAACCTAGTTTTAACTGTGTTTATCAAGTGATGATTTCAAGTTTGCAATTAGGTAATAGAGAGCTCTTTGATAATTCACTGCAAGTTCACAATTCTGCATTTGGAAGGTCCAAGATGGAAAGGATAGAGGAAGTATTCAATGCATGGAGCTTCTTGTCAAACTTCCAACCACTGGTAGTTCCCTTCACCAATGATGACACAATCCTTTCTATAGAGAATCCAACTGGGGGTTCATGGCTTTAGCATTGCAGATTTAAATATGGACAACATGTGAACCACTCTTTCTATTTTAAGTTTTTATCTTTGCTATAACTTTAATGGTTTCCTTTTTGGCCAGAAAGGGCCTTTTAGATCTATAGCTATGTTCAGGGCTCTTAGTTAACATGCTCTATTATGTTATCTTTCTAGCCAGGAATAGCCTTTTTTGTAATCTGTAAAAACATTTTTATTAATACTAATATATTATGATGCTCTAAGCATCCTTACCGATTCAAAAAAAATGTCAACCCTAGTTCATGTGTTGTCTCAATAAAGACCTGCACCATGAAAGAATCTATTAATTATACATAAATTCCAAATTAAGTTGATGAGAAAAGATCTTTGATATCCAATTGGGAAGCCTTAACATCCAAAAATTACTAACTAGGTGTTTCACAACAAGTTTCCCAACTGTGACATCATCTTTACTTAAGAAACTAGATATTGATCCACTACCATATTAGATCTCACAGGATTCTCCTTCACAAACAACAAATGATGTATATTAATTGTTTAGCAACTTCCATAATATCCCCATGTAAGCATACTAAACTAAGTGAGGTTGAGGGTTTGAAGCAGAGTACCATCTTCTTGGTATGTGCTTGACTTTGATGACTTGTATCTTGAATTAAAATAGAAAGCTAGCTGCACTGTAAAATCATTGTTACAAAAATAACCACAAAATCCTCTTTAATTAAAATAATCCTTCTAAATATTTCAAGACAAGATATTTCAGTTAATTTCTAAGAAAGCTAATAATTTCACTATCCAAACAACCATCAATCTATTTACTATATATAATTTCCTAGAATTTAGAATTTGAATGTCGGCTGAGTATTCCAACAACACTGCTTTTTTAGTTGGATCCTAAAAGTGCTGCAACTTATGTTCTTCTCTAAAACATTTGTGCAAAAGTGGGCAGGTGTGGTGAGGTTCAAATAGTAAGGAGATTGATGAAAGATAGAGGAATTAAAAAGATACCTGCATGTAGTTGGATTGAAGGGCATAAAATGGTACATGCTTTTTTTATGTAGGAGACAGATCACATCCACAAAATGGGAGAGCTATGTGAAATTGGAGAAATTGGCTTGGCAAATGAAGGTAGTAGGGTATTTCTAGATTCAAGACTTTTACTTAATGCCATGGAATAGACAAAAAAGGAATCATTTATCTGCCACCATAGTGAAAAGTTAGCAATTGCATTTGGTTTGTTAAACATGGCCCCTAGTACAACCATTAGAGTTGTTAAGAACCTTCGAGTATGTTCTGATTTTCACACTGCATCTAAATTCATCTCCAAGATTGTTGCAAGAGAAATTGTTTTGAGAGATGTGAATCATTTCCATCATTTTAAACAAGGACAATATTCTTGTGGAGAATATTGGTGATGCTAAATGAAACAATCTAAAAAATAGGCTTGCACTATAATAATGTGCACTACATCAGATATACATTCATAATGAAGGGACATCCATCAAAGCATAACAGCGGGGATTTTTTTTTATATGTTGTAGTTGCAAGTGCCCTGCTAGACATACATGAAAATGTGGAAGCATAGACAAGGCAAGTGAACTATTTCAAAAAATGCCTCAAAGAAATGTGATATCATAGAATATCATGATTAAAGGATATGTTTAAAATGGGTTTTTTCTAAAAAAGTCCTTAGAAAATTTTAAGAAAATGCAACTAGTGGGTGTAAAGCCCAACTCCTCAACCTTTGAAAGCATCCTTCATTCCTATGTGTGAATTGGAGTTTTGGATGAGGATATGAACATCCATCAAAAGCATATTTGGAAGTATATTTTTATCAGATATTGTAGTTACACGTACCACTTTGGATCACCACAGCCTTCACAAAAATTTCTGCACCACAAAATTCAATAATGAAGAATTCATGCACAAATTCTCTTTTGAATGATGCATAGAGCCTCCACCATAACACCACATGGTTTGTTGTTGCACCTTGCGATGATGTGGGAGATTCCCGCATCACCATAAGGACAAACAACAAACTGTGCAGTGTTGCGGTGGAGGCTTTGTGCATCATTCAAAAGAGAATTTGTGAATAAATTCTTCATTATTAAATTTTGTGTAGATGTTTTTGTGAAGGCTTTGGTGATTCGAAGTGGAACTTACAACATTTTTTCGTAAATAATTAGGTGGATAAGGTACACCCTCCATTCCACCAACTCTTCTACCTCCAAATGGACCTATGACAAGTGATTGAAGGAATAAATTACAAAAAATATCATCCTACCTATTTATGATGTTTTTCTAAGCATAAAAAAATTAAACAAACAAACTACAAAGCACACAAGTACATCTCTTAGTTGTATAGACCAAGACAGATCAACCACCATTATACCACTCAATGAATACTAACCAAATCCTAAGTCATTATCTAGATGACTCCTTTGGCACCTTGTAGGTGGTCCTGCATATGAAAGCTCTAGGTCCTAACGAAAAACCACAAAATCAAGGAGTTTAAACCAAGAATAAATAATATAGGGAAAATAACCTACAATAAAGATACCTTCATACATTTGATAAAAGAACATTTGATAAATCCATCCAAATTTCCTTCCATAAATCCATCTTAGGGATACATATTTCTTTTAAAATTATTCCAGGAGTCATTCATAAGCACCCCATACCAAGTCCATGTGAAAGATATTTGTATTTTTTACCATTGATTTGTTTTTGTCTCTCACCACAGTCTTGCAGGTCACTCAAAGGGTCTTGGCGCGTGTGCGGGAACCAAGGATAACAAGGGAATAGTTATTGCTATCCCACAACATGAAGAGATTGCACTTGTGGCATTGCAGTATGGAGAGATTGATTACCGCAGCCCCGCAATGGTCTCAAAATGAAGTGGCGGGCTGGTGATATAAATTTAAGTGGCACATGAGACTTCACTGCAGCCCCGCGACAGTCAAGAGAATAACCGTCTATAATGCAGTAAGAAGGATGAGGAAAATAGTACACCATGTCCCCATGGTGGCCTCAAGTGATGCTTGTGGTATGGACGTAAGGAGCAGAGGAAAACAGTACACCACGCCCCCGCGGTGGCCTCAAGTGAGGCTTGTGGTATGGCAATATAAGGAGTTTATGTTATGTAAGTGTTGAATACTGCAGCCCTGCAATAGTTTCGATGAAGGAGTATAGTAGTATGGTGAAAGGATTCAAGTGATGTTTAGTATACCATGTCCCACGATGGTCAAAGAAATAGTTTGCGGTACTGCAGCAGGGAACAAGTCATGGTGATATAGTTGAATTTTTGAGACAATATTTCTAAAATTGAGATAGAATAAACTATGAAATTTCTTAGACACAGGCAAGCAATGATTTACACCCTCTACATGTTCCATAGAGTTGTCTTTATGGTAGAGATAAGTCAAGGGATAGTAGTTTGTAGTCATTACATTTCATGAAGGAGTGGGATTCTAAATAATTTTTCATGTTGAGATACCTCTGCTACCAAGATAAGAATCATGTGATGATCTACATTAAGGAAATAAATAGATATAGAGCTATGCCATGACTTACACCTGCTTGACAAATGAACAAATATAATTAGAAGCAACAAAATAAAAGATCATCAACCATGCTTAGACATTCACTTTAATTTTTCATCTATGGCCCATTGGCTCCAATAGTTTCCATCCTATCTTGTTTCTATTATTGATTCTGTGTGTTCCTCAGAGTCATAAAAGTAGACACGACAGGCAACTCCATCATAGGCAATCGATAAAATCATGAGCCCTCAAAGCCAAAGCATTGGAAGGCCTCATTTGGTTCAAAATTTATAGTCATGATTTAGAAAATGACAATCAATAGAATGGTAATAAAATCCTTGGTTGACACTTTACATTGGAAACTCATTTGCTAAAATAAGTCAAAACAACCAATAATCACTACTAATCTCATTTTTTCAATGTCTATTGGTATCCTAGATGATATCACATATTAATAGGATTTTGTGGATTGTGTCTAGATGTATGATCTATTTTAGCTTTTGGTATTATCCCATCTCCGGGGTCATATTCCTATCTTAGTAAGATATATCATTTCTCTTTGTCAAGCTATCTTAGTGAAGCGTCAAATTAGATTTTATTTTTTCCCATAATGCTCTTCACTTGTGTAATAATGTTGACCAAGGTATTGGTAACGAAGTTGCCAAAGACACGGTGATATAGTTGAATTTTTGAGACAATATTTCTCATTGGCCCAACCAAATCAAAGAACACTTTTTCTACCTTTTCTCCAATATTCTTTTATGAGCTGATCAATTTCAAATTTAATTTCTATCATTTGTAATGCATTTCTATTGCATGTCAATCTAAAACGTTTGATCCATTGTTAGATTGTTGTCACCTTTACAGACATAAAAATGTACCTGTTCTAATATTTTGAACTTATGACAAGTCAAAGTGGGTTGTGCTTGTTTAGCAGCTGGTTGAAATTAAATTTGAATGTACTATTTCTTGATGTTCCGCTTGACTCGTTATCATTTTTGTTTATCATCTTGCTTTTTGGATAGCAACAAACATGTGATGCATCTATCGTGATGATGGATGGTGGCTCTTTCCAATTTATTTTCAAACTTTTTTGAGTTCTAGGTGCACACCTTTTGGAGACTTATGGCATATTTCTATGCTTAATTTTTTTTCCAAGGTTACAGTGAGCTGATAAATGCAATTATTCCAAAGGTAGTGGAAACAATTTTGGAACAATTATCTAAGTTCTCTCTTAATGTTCAGATTTGTGTAATTTTTGATTTTGCATATTTTTAATAGCCTTGTTTGACGAATCTTGGAAATTGGTTTCAATTTACAGGGCAAAGCTTCCATCTGGAGCTAAGAAGATTGTGCCAAGTAGTTATAGAGCCATGATTGGTCAGGTTACTGGTGGTGGAAGGATAGAAAAGCCAATTCTCAAAGTTGGCAATGCATATCACAAATATAGGGTCAAAAGAAACTGTTGGCCCAAGGTTTGTGGTGTGGTAATAAATTTTGTTGAGCATCCTCATGGTGGTGGTAATCATCAACACATTGGGCATGTCAGTACTGTGCATCGTATAGAGAAGGCTTAGCATGTACACGTACTTAATCTTAATTAAACAATTATAGAGCTATGATTATTTAAAAATGTCAACTTTTAGTTTCATTTTTCTTTAGGCTACTTTGTGTCAACAATTTATGGGGACTAGGTTGTAAACCATGTTTCCTATTATTGTTTCTTATCATTAGTGGTTTACTCTTGATTCAAAATTTTGGGAAAGACTTCAAACTAGGTTGTAATCCTTGTTTCCTTGTATTGTTTGAGGCTTATTTTAGGCTGCCATATTAATTGACTTTGTGTCATCTAGCTACTAACAACTGCATAGGGTGTAAGGCAATCGGTATGATGCACTATGCAACTTGTGAATAGCATTGGTCTAGAAGTATAGATCTTTGCAAGCAACTGAATTTCCTTCACTACTCTACAAACCAAAGGGAGGTTGTAGAAGTGGGATCCAAAAGGGAAGCTTTGAAAAAGAGATGATCTAGGTCTAAAATGGTTGCCAAAGGACATAAAAACAACCAAGATTTGCCAAAATATCACAACCCTTGTTTGAGAAAACTCTTTATCCTCGGCAAACTTGAAGAAGAAAGAAATCCTTAAAAGGAAAAATTTAACTCTATATCCAGCCTCGTAGATTTCATATCCATCCATAGAGTTTTATATCATCTAGTCTTCTTCCCATGAATTTGCCCATGAGAGGAAAATCATCATGCTAAAAGGATATTTTAGTTAGACGATCATCAGGGAGAGAAACACTTGAAAGGGTGACTTCCATATCACAGAAAAAAAAGCTAGAAACCCTAGATTGATCTACAAGCTCGTCACTTGGGTATTTTAAGCCAAGCTGAACCATAGGTAAGATGACCCCAATTAAGAAAAATCAAACCCCATTTTAACAACGAAGCATATTGAATACTCTTCAGAACACACCAACACTAGCATTAATAACTAATACTTCAACACAATAATGACTATTCAGGGGACTAAACTGCGATAGGGCTAGCAGAAACTGAAATGGGTACTAAGCAATATAAGATTATTTGTTGTTTTTTTTAAAGTTTGCAAGGTTGAGGCAATTCTTCTACAATTAGGTGAAACCCTAATCCTTTAAACTGAGCTTTGAACTTTGTGCATCCCTAATAAGAGGGGTATTGTTTGACTATTAATAGTCAATAGATTGAATTAGATTTCGGTGTCTGTATTTATAACATCTGGGAAATGGGCATAACTGAAACCAAGTACCAAATGCAACAAAAAATTATAGTTTAAAAAACACATGAATACTAGACCTACTAGTAAGGTTCCTAGATGATTGAATGTAATGCATCTAGCCATGCTCTTCTATAGAAACTCTTCTATCACTTTTGGCAAATCCCCCTGAAATGGGTCTGCCCAATACATAATTTAACAAAATATAATAAAATTAACATCTTCAAGAGATTGTGTTCCAATTCATCAATGCAAAAAGAGGGACATCAATGAGCCTTACCTATTTTTGAGTGTGAATTCAACCACTGAACAATGTGTCCAATGCATGAACAATGTCTTGAGCGTAGAGGTGGTCAAGTTTCTTTTGTTTGAATTATTTTTCATGGAAAAAATTTCCCTCTCTAAATTTCCCTCTTTCCAATTTGAAATATTTTTTTTAATTTCCCTCTCTTTCTAATTTTTATTTGTGTGACTAATTATTTAGTCATTTATAGCTATGTTTTTTACCCACCATCAAATTAGTCATTTATAGCTATGTTGCAAAAACTAACTAGAATTTAATCATTTTTAGTTGTCATGACTAAAAGTTTTAGTCACGTAGTCATTTGTTTGCCAAAATTCTACTAGTACTTAGAATATTCATATTAGGTCATCCTAATAAGGTGTAGTGTGTAGTTATGCCTTAAGTAACTTGTCAGCCAAATTCATTCACCAAAATTCACAATAGACCCAAACAACACTTGAATTACATTCATATATGTTGGCTTCAACTATATCACCACTTAGGATTAAGTTGTAAACAATATAACTTACCGCATACAAATTAAACTTATCATG
The DNA here is from genome assembly GCA_027924645.1 of Cunninghamia lanceolata. Lineage (NCBI taxonomy): Eukaryota > Viridiplantae > Streptophyta > Pinopsida > Cupressales > Cupressaceae > Cunninghamia > Cunninghamia lanceolata. Next base: position 7,337,688 of record BSBN01001221.1, on the reverse strand, counting down.
TTGGCCTCAAGCACAGACTGCCATTGGTTCAGTTCATCTGTCAGACTATATCTTTACTACGGACCATAAGACTTGCTCAAAAACATATCAAAGACTTTTCAGACATCACAAATCATACCTTCAAAACCACAAATAAAAATATCCTTTTGCGGAAAAATGTAGATCACAAGAACACATGCCCTGTCATAGTCAAACTTTGTTAAGCCGTGTAGTGATACTCAGTCATTCACAACTATCTTTCTGGTAGACTTTTGAACCTACAAATCTAGATTTAGACACTTCACACCAGTGTTTACAACACCTCAAAACCACATAACAAGATATGCAACACTAGAGGAATACAGACCAAATCAACTGAGTGTTCTGCTCTAAATAACATTGTGTTCTATTCTATCGGACTTAGGTTGTTTGAAGTTTTGATATGTGCCAAAAAATTGAGAGGAGGCGGTGAATCAATTGTCCTAAAAATTCAAATACTTATGCATTAAAACATTAAACACTTATCCACAATCATTAAGATTTAACCATGAAACCACAAAGTTAAAAATTTAACCACATGTGCAGCAACAAATACAAGAGACACCATATTTACATGGAAAACCCCAAGGTGGGGAAAAACCATAGAGAGGATTAGTTCTCAATATATATTGTAATCTTGAAATAATGATGATTAGGCATGGTCATTCCACGGGCCTAATCATACTAACTCACTGTCATGAAGAACATCTAGGTCTAGCAGGCTCACTACCTCAACCCTAAACCTAGCAAGATTACAATAAGGGTTGTTAAACCCTACTGGTGGCTCACTTCTAGAATTCACTACCACAATCAACACCTTTACAAATATGTAATCCAAGTACAATAGTTTCTCCACTCTGCTCTACCTCTTCTCTTCTCTTCTTCTCTTCCTATTCTCTGTTGTGCCTATTGGACCTTAAGATCTTTTCATTTTTGCTCAAGAACAAATTTTATACAACTCAACTACAAGTATTTATACACTACATCAACCTTGGAATGATCATCAAGGTTGGCATTACAATCATCAACTATTGGAACAATCTCCAAGGTCAGTATTACAAACATTTACAAGATAGGTCTTGACCTATTACAACATTATGCAAGGGAGATGAAATAAAGATGCATGTGGATCATGCCATGCCTTAGCTAGGACCTAAACATGATCTTCCATGCTTCAACATGCCTTCACAATCTTCAAGATGATCTCTGTAATCACTGTAATCAACCAGGTCGGCCAAGTTGGTTACACAACCTATTATCCAGAAGTAATCTTCAAACACCTTCACAATTCTTCCACACGGACCAATGTAATGATGGGAACATGATCAAGAGGTATCCATAGGCATGTTATAATGATCAGGAGCAATTGCACAACTCTTAGCCACTTTATCTATAAAAATCTTCTCACCAAAACACATGAACTTCTCTATCTTCGACTATCATAAAAGAAGGATAGCTTGCAGACAATCAAATCACGAACCACTGCACTTGTAGCCACTTATCATTATCCCAAAATTCCTTCTAGAATTGCATAGCAAAATACTTTATTGTAGAGGAATGCGGAGCCAAATACTGTCTTCCTATCTCAACTGAACTTCTAGAAAAGGCAGACTTAACTCTAGTGAATGCAACTCTCTCAATTCTTCATACTAGAGGCTCAAACTCAGGATTCAGTAACTTCAGGCATCCCTTTGAATAAATTCCAATCCACACAACAAGATCTTCACCTAGAAGGAAATGCGGAGCAGTCTACTAGGTTGTTCTTCAACATGCCACACACTGTCTATTCTTCACTTCATTGTAGATTATTTGTTTCTTCCAAAGAGGCCAATTTTCTCAATATCCTCAACATGCAGAGCTTCCTAACATGTGATAGAATAATATACAGTTGGCACTAATGACAACAAGGATATGTTGGCATCAATAACAACACCAATTTGGCACATACTTGTAACAATCTCTCCCTTTGTCATTGATGGCAACATATGCTATGAAAAACTGCAACAGCCATCAAGACCAGATTCTCCCCCTTTTTCTTTACACACTTGCACTCTTTATTTTTCCAAAATTCTCCCCCTTTCTCTTACACATCTATACTCTAAGTTTTTCACATGACTTCTCTCCCCCTTTGACATCAATGGCAAAGGGCACATACTTGCACTCATCTGCTCTGATATAATCTCTCTTCTGAACTCTCTGACTACTTACTGCTCCCCCTTACTTGATGCTTTTCTGACTGCAACTTTGGTTCTTCATGTGAAGTTCTCTCCTTCTTGGTTTGTCAATTCTCACCTTAGGATCTTGCTCCTACTGCCCTATTTTCTCTGTCGGCAACACTGCAATATTTACTACTCTTTATCAGAAATTCATATCACCATCATTTACCTGTTTTCCCTAGAAGATAATTTCATAATCTTTTTGACCTCAGCAACCATATCTGATTATTACTTGCATTGCTACACCTTTTTCCTCTGACTGCTCCCTCTTAGGAGTACACATTGGACCATATCTAGAACCTTCACATGCTATCACTTCTGGAGTAACATATCTTGTCTTCTCAACGATTTAGACATGACTTTGTCTACAGGCTTCCCTTATCATCGATCTAGTTGAAACAATGTCTTCTTTAACCTAGAATTTAAGCAGGCAGTCTTCACATATGATTTGAAGTCCTTATGTACTGCAAAGGCTAGAAACAACTTAATAGCTTCCATTTGTACCACTAAAGCAACATTTTCATCTGTGATTACCTTTTACACACAACCTTGCCTTATTTCTCACTACTTCTCTATTCTCACTCAATTTAGTCTCTGATCTGTTCACCTACAATTCCTTTTCTTTGCCAATGCACCTTTGCTCTTTTTACCCAAGGACTGGTCTTCAATGTGATACTTCTATGTAATTTCTAGGAATCTCAAGAATTCTTTCTGGAACTTCTTCTTTAACTTGACTATCTTCTTGTTCACCAGATATTTATGAATAACATACCTGAACCACATATAATGATCTTCAATTGCGGAGGCATACTGATCCAATCTCTGTTACTTACTTTATATACTACTCATACTTTAGTCATTTTGGGCTTCTGGACTAGAAACTTTTTGTGCCTCGATCTACAGAGTTCCTTTCAAGCAATTTGCCATAAAAACTTTCATATCATAACTTTGTGCCGAATCTCAGCACTGATTATCTAGCTAGGTGATTTAGAATTTTCAACACAACTCCCCCTAAGCCAAAGTTTCCAGTTTACTTCTCGGAAGAGGTATCTACTCCAAAATTTGGTGCAGACTCATCTTTGACTTTATTTACTTCTTTCTTGACCCAGACTTTGTTCATCTCCTTCTTGACTTCTACCGGATCAACTTTTTTCATTGATTTCTTCAATTCTTCTTGATTATCCTTCTTCATGTTCTTACTTCTATAGAATCTTGCAATATATCCAGGCTTGTTGCAATTGAAGCACATAGTATTTTTCTAACCATTGTTCCTTTCATTCATCCTTGACTTGCATAGGTTAGCTTTATGCCCAAATTTATTGCATATATAATAGTAGCCACTGAAGGATTCAATTGTTCTAATCTTGCAATAGCCATTTCTCATTTTACATTCATTTACCATGTATCCCATTCTATGGCAAGTATAACATCTAATGGAATTCTGACTAGAGGATAATGGGGTATTTTGATTTATCCTATTTCAGCACCAATTAGCCTCGTGACCAAATTTATTACATAAATTGTAGTAACCATTGAAGGAAGGGTACCTTTGGGCGTTTCACTATCTAATTGATAGTCTTTTGCTTCTTTGATTTTGATTCTATCTGATCTTTTCTTCTCCCTAACTTGTTTTGAATCCTTTATTTGTTATGCCTTCTCTATCATCATCATCTTTTTGTTATGCTATTAGCTTATTATATCTGGTAGCACTCACACTGAATTGATCTCTCTGAGCCCGTACATGTTCCAAATCAGCTCTCAAGTCTTCAACCTCTTTTTCAAGCTTCATGCAGTCTTTAATATTTCTTTCAAACAATTCTCAATCTTTGTCTTTTCTTCATTGTTCTCTTTTAGAGTTTGTTGTAACTCCCTGAGTTGCCTTCTTAAATCTTCTATCAAATCCATGTCTCCATTTGTAGTTCTTGAGATGTTTCTGTCAATACTAGCGATTAAGCACATATTCATTTGATTCATAGCATCTAGATGATCTTCCACAACACATTTTGTGGTCTGGGAACCTTCTTGTTCTTCAACTTGCAAATCCTTATTGGTTGAGACTGAGTTCTCCTAAATGTTCTCAATAACTTTAACATTTGTACTTTCAATGATCCTTCCCAATCTATTGCTGTAACACTAGTAGGCTTTGGTCCAAGATGAGTATCCAAGAAAAATGCCTTCCTCATACTTGGCATTGTCCTTTTCCATTCTGATAAGGCATTTGCTCCCAAAGATTTTGAAATATTTCACAGTGGGTATTGATCCGCACCATAACTCAGCAAGTGTTTTTCCTTCTTTAGTTGTTACTTGAACTTTGTTTAGAGTAAAAATAGTGGTTTGAATTGCCTCTTTCCAAAATTTATCTGATAAAATTGCTTCTCCCATTATTAATTTTGCATTCTCTTGAATAGATTTACTTGCTTCTTCAATTATCTTATCTTTTGTAGAAAGGTGTTTTTCTATACCATAGGTTTCACAAAATATATTGAAATCATTGGAGATAAGTTCTTCTTTTCTAATTCTCAGTCCTTTGATGTTCATGCTTAGCTCATTCTCAAGGGTTTCTTTAAAAATTCTTAGTGCCTCTAGAATCTCTGATTTATCCTTTAAAAAGCTGACCCAAGTCATTCTAGAAAAGTCGTCAATAAAAAACATAAAGTACCTTTGACCATGGAGGCTTGGTATTTTTGTAGGACCACAAAATTTTATGTGAATAAATTCTAATAATTCAATGGAGGATCTTTCTTTATCTTTCCATACTTTTCTTGACAATCTTTGAAATTTCATGCAACTGATGTCACTTGAGTGATCAATCTTTGGTAGGTCCTTCACAATCTAAGCTGAGTTTGTCAAGTCATCAAGGTTTGTATGACAAAACTGTCTTCTATGCCAGACCCAACTTTCATTGGTCTATGATGTGTATCCAATAAAGTCACCTTTTCTAAGATGATAGAGATTCTTTTCTGTTCTTTTTGCAATTGTTATTGTAGCTCCAAATTTTTCTTTGATTTCAAGAGAATCATTTTCTAATACAAACTTGAATCCCTTACTACATAACTGCCCAATGATTAAGAGATTTTGTTTCAAACCTTTTATATGAAGAACTTCTTCAGAAAGTTGTCTATTGCCAAAATTTGTCGATCCCATTCCGTAGACTTCAGTAGTGTAGTCATCTCTGAACCTGACAAGCCCTTCATTGTATTCTTCCAGACTGACGAACTTACTTCTATCTCCAGTCATATGGTTTGAACAAATACTATCAATAATCCAAAAGTCTTCATCACTGGTACAAACTTTAGACCATCTTTGATGGTCGTCATTCTGTTCTTCATGAACCACTTCCTTGGACAATTTGCTCTTGTTGTCACTTGAGGAGCATTCATATGTATCTGAAAGTATTTGTTTTCCTTTTATTTCCATTAGGATCTCCCTTGAGTTGTTAGACTCTTTTCCAAAAGGGACTTGGCTCTGATACCAATTGTTGATATGCACCGGACAACTGAGAGGGGGGGTGAATCAGTTGTCCTAAAAATTCAAATACTTCTACATTAAAACATTAAACACTTATTCACAATCATTAAGATTTAACCATGAAACCACAAAGTTAAAATTTTAACCAAATTTACATGGAAAACCCCAAGGTGGCAAAAAACCATGGAGAGGATTAGCTCTCAATATATATTGTAATCTTGAAATAATGATGATTAGGGTTGGTCACTCCATGAGCCTAATCATACTGACTCACTATCATGAAGAACATCTAGGTCTAGCAGGCTCACTACCTCAACCCTAAACCTAGAAAGATTACAATAAGGGTTTTTAAACCCTAAGGGCTATTAAACCCTACTGGCGATTCACTGCTAGACTTCACTGCCATGATCAACACCTTTATAAATATGTAATTGAAGTACAATAGTTTCTCCACTTTACTCTACCTCTTCTCTTCCTCTTTTCTGCTCTTCCTATTCTCTGCTTTGCCTTTTGGACCCTTTTTAAGATCTTTTCATCTTTTCTCAAGGAAAACTTTTCTATGACTCAACTACAAGTATTTATACACTACATCAACCTTGGAATGATCATCAAGGTCAGCATTACAATCATCAACCATTGGAACAATCTCCAAGGTCAGTATTACAAACATTTACAAGATAGGTCCTAAGCTATTACAACATTATGCAAGGGAGATGAAATAAAGATGCATGCGGATCACGCCAAGCCTTAGCTGGGACCTAAACATGATCTTCCATGGTTCAACATGCCTTCACAATCTTCAAGATGATCTTTGCAATTGTTGTAATCAACCAGGTCGGCCAAGCTGGTTACACAAGATACTATCCAGAAGTAATCTTCAAACACCTTCACAATTCTTCCATATGGACCAATGTAATGATGGAAACATGATCAGGAGGTATCCACAGGCACATTATAATCATTAGGAGAAACCGCACTACTCTTAGCCACTTTATCCATATGAATCTTCTCACCAAAACACATGAACTTCTCTGTCTTCGACTATCATAAAAGAAGGATAGCTTGTGGACCACCAAATCATGAACCATTGCACTTGTAGGTACTTATCATTATCCCAAACTTCCCTCTAGAATTGCAGAGAAAAATACTTTATTGCAGAGGAATGCAGAGCCAAATACTGTCTTCCTATCTCAACTGAACTTCCAGAAAAGGCAGACTTAACTCTAGTGAATGCAACTCTCTCAATTCTTCCTACCAAAGGCTCAAACTCAGGATTCAACAAATTCAGGCATCCCTTTGAATAACTTCCAATCTACACAGCAAGATCTTCACCCAAAAGCCAATGCAAAATAGTCTATTAGGTTGTTCTTCAACATGCCACACACTGTCTATTCTTCACTTCACTATAGCTTATTTGTTTCTTTCGGAGAGGCTAATTTTCTCAATATCCTCAACATGGAGAGCTTCCTAACATGTGATAGAATAATATATAGTTGGCACTAATGACAACAAGGATATGTTGACATCAAGGACAACACCGATTTGGCACATTTTTGCAACATGAAGATATGCTTCCGGTACTTATCAAGGGCTAAGATCTTAGATATAAGATCAACCAGAACTACATGATCTAATCTTTAATTGTGGACCAATGCCAACCAGTACACTACCTCTCTTTCACCGTCTCTTGTGTACTACCACCACTTAGCCAAAATGACTAAGTCTTCTTCACTGGACCAAAACCTTTGTTCTAACCTTTTTCCTTTTCTTGTTTCCATCAATGACAACATCTTCAAACATCATGCAAAATCATTCATCATCATACCAGTAGTGTCTCTTTCTTAATGATGTTTTCCAAGTTGCCAACAGTTTGTTAGTTCTTATGATCCATAGGGTTTTGGTGTGGTTCCTAGCTCTCATAATGTGATAGCCCTAGAACCATACTTGGCATCCTTCTAGTAGCACAATGCTATAAATGCCTTTTGTGTCATATTTTTTTCTTTCTCATGTGGTTTGTGTTTGATCATTGTATGTTTATATTTGATGTGCATTAGATTATATGATTTTATAACATTGATGTTTAGGAAAATCATATTTGATCTAATCATTTTTTGTGTAGGAATATATATATATATATATATATATATATATATATATATATATATATATATATATATATATATATATATATATATATATATATATATATATGGTTCTGATATTGCCCTTTGTGCAGGTTGTTGTTACCTAATATTGTGGTTTTGCAAGTTTTTAGTCTAGGGGCGTATTTCCTCTGCTCAAATAACTCTATGTGACCTCTATAGTATCATTTTTGGGTAATATATATTATATTATTTCCTTTATGTATATTAGCATAGCATATTACCTAGGTTCATAAGCGTACTAAAGTGGGGGCTAAATGTAATGTCAAAAATTGCATACCCTTGCAATTCCACACTACGTTTTTTGCTTAATTTGGTGTCCTCTCTGCTAGTATTTTTAGGGATCATTTTATCCCTATCTTATCCTTTTTCCTAATCCACAAATTTCATGTTTATGTTATGTTCTAGCCTTTGTGCTTATTTTTGTCAATTTCATTTAAGTGCCTTAATTCTTTCATTGTCCTAAGGTGTTCTATGAAATCAGGAGTTGATGTCACTCAAACACTAGCGCTTAGCATCAACATCTATGCAATGCACTAGCATCCCAAACCTATGTTCTACCAAGTGACCATTTACTAAGAATTTCTTACCACCTTCTATGATGTGAGAGATTATGGGTAATGCCTTTGTGCCTTTGAACGACTTTTTTTGACCAACCCCTCTCTTTTTCCCTCCAAGATTTTTATTTTAAACAATCTTATTACTCTCTCTGATAACTCTTGATGAAACTTGTGAAGCTCTCGACATCTCTTTGGTTAATTCCAACAATCTATCATTATTCTTGGAAACTCTCTTGGCTCTCCAATAACATACATAAAATTTTGCTTCAAGTCTTCAAGCTCATGTGATCTTCTTATAGATTTTTGATATCTTTGTGGAGTTTCTTGGGACCACTACTTGTTGGGCTTCCATTTCTAGTAGAGTAGTTTGCATCTTCACTCTTGTAAGGTGATTGAGTTCCATATTTCCCTCTTTATTTATTTATTTATTTATTTTAATCCATTTGTGTACTTATGGCATTGTGTGGGTTACCTTGTTCCCTTTCTTCCCTCCATTAGATCATGTTAGCATAGCAATTATATTACATTGTTTATGTTGGTTATATAATTACTGTTACTAGTTATGGTGCAGTTACAACTATACTCAACAACAACTATTTTTCATTTTGTATAAATTCTTCTTTAGAATGATAAAATAATCAATCAAGCATTTTTTTGTTTCATTCTGATATTAGAACAAAATGATATCTTTGTGTGCCTCTACAATGACAAAGTCGTGTGAAATGAACAATAGATAGAGGCACTGGAGCATGAAATCTAGGTGCAAGATTTGAAAGAAGCACATTATTCAAAGGCACCAAAATCTATAAATTGGAGGAATAAACCATAGGTGTGAAGTCTATTTGAGTGTTGCGTGCTTTAGATTTGTGTGATGAATAAGATGCATCACATTTATTTGTGGAAGACAAGTGACTGGCATATAAGGTATGAGGAATGTTTTTATATGATATTCACTATTGCATAGGAGAAGGCCGCGGCCCAATTTGAAGACTACCTAATGTAGTGTTACTCTTCCTATTATTGCCCAAGCCATTTGAATTAATACAAGAGGATAATGTCATATTTTGTTTTGAATGTTCACTCTTGGTACAATCATTCATAGTTTGAAGACTATTTTCTTGCCACTCATAAAGACTTTTTTTGCCTCTAGTTTTCTTTAATTGGCGGTTAGAAGTAATATGTTGTAATCTCTACTCACACAAATTTTTCCTCAATCTTCTAAAGATATCGCTACCTTCCCACCATTCAATAGTCTATTTGTGTATTGGGCTCCTACCATACACTATGAAAATCAAACCTGAGTATTTTATTGACAATGTTAACTATATTCACCTACCATCTCTGTTGAAAGAAAAGAATTCCTTCCATTCATGAAGACTAAAGTTTGTTTTTGATGTGGACTATTATTGATTGAATGGAAACTAGATCTGTTATGGACAAGTACTTGTGAAATAAGGTGTTATAAAGTGGTTGAATTATTTGATCTTAATGAAGGCATAGCATTGACAAATCATAGATTCAAAGTTTAAATAAGAGTTTCATTGGAGTAATAAGGTAAAAATTGTTGAAGGTTTAATAGTGTCTTGGATGTATAAGGTTGACTAGTGTATGGGTCCATTATTGGTTGAAATTGACATCATTATTTTTAGAATTTGAACATGGCCACACATTATGCGTGTGTTCTTGGTTCCATCCATGCTATCCTTGATAGAAATTTGAGAGACTCATATGCATGTTCTATTGAAGGTTTGAATTCTACACCTGATAGGGCTTTTGGGGATTCATATGCAACCTCAAGTGGATAAAGTGTAAGCACATTGACTGGAGGCTAGAGGCATCAGAGGTTGGAGGAGTTTTCATCATCTTGAGTTAGCTTCTTTCTTAGAGATGATGCTTTGCAAAAGAAGAATATGTTTGTGTGGTTTCTTATGTGTTCTTTTTATGCTGATAAAATTGAAAGAATGCACATATTGTGAAGTTTGTTTTCAAAGACAAGTAGGGATTTGGTGAACTCAATATGGATTGTTTCCTAGATAGTTTGAAACTTTGTGATTTGGGGAATTATACCCTTCCAAGGGTCATGAGACAACTTGATGGAACCTTGTGGAGATCAACATGTATTATTGTTCAATAATTTGGGGGATCTATGATTAGGGAGTTTGGGGAGGTGGTAATCTAGGAACTTAGGAATTTAGGCTCAGATATACCCTTCTAAGGGTTAAGTGGCAGCTTGATGGAGTTCCACCTAATTCAAGATTTGTTTCTTCAAAGAAGAATCTTATCAAGAATATGTATTTATTTTGTGTAATCAACATGTTTTTTGTTGTATGTTCTATTTGTGAAATGTACACCTTAAGGGGGCTATTCATTAGAAATAAAGTCACCTTAGTGACTTTTTATGTAAGAACAATGTAATAAGGGAGGGAATGTTAGCATAGAAAATATATTACATTGTTTACATTAGTTATAAAATTATTGTTACCAGTTATGGTGCAGTTACAACTGTACTCAACAACAACTATTTTTTGCTTTGTATAAATGTTTCGTCAGAATGATCAAATAATCAATCAATCATTTTATTGTTTTAGATCACTATTTTTCTCTTGTGTTGAGTAGATTAGTTTCATATTGTTCATCTATTTTATTCATCATTATTTTTATTTTATCTAGACACACTTAAAGGATAATATCACACACTTTATTTCAATCTTTTCAACATTAGTTGTCCATGGAGGTAGAAATACCAAAAAAAGGGTTTTACCTTAAGGTAAATCCCCAAACAATCCCAACTTTCCTTGCCTTTCTTATAGATCCCATATTTAGAGGAGAAGATTACATCCATATGCTAGTTTTATGAACCTTCTTACTTTACCTCTTTATTTATATTATTCATTTTATTCCTTTTGAGAAATAGTGATAAAATACTTTCAATTTCAACTCATTTTTGTCACCTGGAAGTTACCAGTAGTTGGTTCTATCTTATGTCATGTAGGTTGAATGAGGTAGATTGAAACATAGTTAATATGTTTGGTTCTCTATACTTATAGACTATAGTATGGCGTGTAGATATCTTCACGAAACATTGGTGTCCATGGTAGTGAGCTCCTCTGTCTAACATCAAGTTCCTCTTATGCCCTTTTATACTTTGTGATTAAAATATTTAATTTCATTTCTAGTTTTCTATAAATGGTAATTTGCTTGTTTGTTCCTCTTCTTCATAACTAGTTAGTATATTTTAATTTCTTCATTCTTATCACTCTAAGGATTGTAGACATTATTCTATTGAACAACAGTAGGTAGTAGAAAACTATACAATCCTAATGTGGTTGTAGTGAAAGGTCCATTTGACTAATACCTCTTAGTTGAATTGTGACTTTTCCTCCTTTAAAAACCCTATAATATATATCAAATTTGCAAGGAGTTGGGATTCAAAGGTGGTGAGAATGAAAGGAGTTGGATTTAAGGTTTCTAAAGACTACTTTACACAAGTGACTAGGATTTCACTCAAGGTATGAAGATATTTTAGGATATACACAATAAAGAGGAGGCGGGATCTCCTACTATCTCAAAAATAATGAAGAATTGAAATGTTTACGAAATGGTTTTCTGAGGTTTTCTTTTTTATAGCCTTGGGACCAAGTTGTGATTCAACTTATTAAGTATGTTATGCTTGAAGGCCATTTTCAATCTATCTATTCCTTCCACCTAACTCTATTAATCCATTTTAGGCATTCTTATATTGATAGATTTATGTTCTTTCTTCTTTCTTACCTTGAGCACTTAGTCCTTAATTTCAAATGGGGCAATGGTGTCGCTCCCTTGTACAAGTGATTAATACTCTTTCATGTTAACCATACCCTTGCCTTGAAGCCCTCTCATGGCTTGCATCCCATATCCACCTTGACAAACCCCTACTTAAATAATTCAAGCCTAACCTAAAACTAGATGCCTCTTTTCTCTTGAAAGCTCACTCCATGTCCTCCATCCTTGTGGCCAACATTACCCTATCTACCCCTAAACTAGCTCCTACTTGGGGCTGTCAATTCTCAAGAGGAGAGTATTCTAAATACTAAAAGAAAAAGATAAAGGTAATTTGTAATGAGGATCCTAACTTTCAGGTAGGGGAGGAAATTTACCCTATCCCCAGTTCCATGGCGAAGGGTAAAGAGGAAAGGCATAATAATTTTGGGGACTCCTAGAATGATGTGGAACTATATAAGGTAGAGAGGGAATTTATTCTAAACATTTCTTGTCTAGCCTCTTCCATTGAGGAAGTATCCTCAATGGTTACTATGCTCAGGGAGAAGTTGGTGGAGATGCATCATGAAATTATCACTCACCGTAAAATGCTTAGGTGGTTCCACTTAGAATATAACAAACTAATTTTAAAAATGTCATTCTTGTTTAAAAGAATGAGTGGGAAGGATCTCACTCCCATGGAAATGGACAAATTTTATCCAAACAATGGGAGAAAATGGAAGAATTGAAAGGAATTAAGCCATAAATCACCATGTAGGACAATAGGGTGGCGAGCATGGAGAAGGATATTCTTGATATCAAAAGAAACTTGCATAAGGTAGTTGAATATAGAAAAAATGCAATTAAAAATATGGACAATAGCATCAAATCATTACAACATAGAATTAGACCATGCTTCATCTAAGAAAATGCTATCTTGAGCACCATAACAAGAAGTTTAAAAAATGAAAGAAAACTTGTAGGGGGATGTAGAGTTAGTGGAGAGTCAAGTGAATTCCATTCAAGAGGATTGAGAGAATGCTTTTATTCTAAACATTCTCTAGGATACTTCTTTATGTAGGCTTGATCTATTGTTCTCCATTTTTATATTGGTTCCTTATTCGATTGTGCACTTCTGCCCTATGTTGGAAATCTATTTTTTAGCTATAGCTAGGCTAGTGTTTGAATACTATGTTTTTGATAAAGGGGTAAAATAGTTTTTAAAGGGAATTGAAACCCAATTACAAACAAAAAAATGTCAATAAATCACAAGCTACCTGACAATAAAGTAGTAGCAAAGTTGTAACAATAAACATAAACAAGAGAAATGCCCTAAATAAAACTAAGACCAATAGAAGAGAACATTTAAGCCTATGCAGAGTATCTACAACCTCTAATTCTTCCTTGTATAAACTTAATCAAAATCCAAAAGTTCCTTTAGCTCCTTCCTCTCCTCAGCTTGATTCTTCTTCTTATAGCTTCTAGTCTTGGAGATCAATCCCACTATATTCCCCTTCTCCTCAACCTAGGTTTTAAGGTGCCTTGATTCTTTAGCAGAATTCTTTAGCTTGTCACTCAGGATTTTTATACTCGTGGAACTATTTTTAATCATACATTTGTTACCTCAATAACTTTATTGAGGCTATCCTTGATGTTTTATAATCATTTTCTAAAGTAGTAATTTTGTTAGCCTATTTATCCTTAATAATATGAAGTTATTTTTCTATCCCAGTAATTCTATCCTCATTCTTAAAATGTTTAATTGCAAGTTTCTTGATCTCTAGAATAGCATCCTAGTTTTTAAAAATTTCTCCTCCTCTTCCAATGGTACCTGAATTTCCCCTTTGAATCTCTTGCCCAATAATGAGAGCTTAATATTTAGCCTATTTATTTTAATAAAAAACCACTTGGTTAATTTATGCTAGGCATTAGAGGCATCATGAAGTATTGCCATCTTCTGTATGATATGGTTTAGCACCTCTACCACATTCTCCAAGGAATCATGACTACTAATAGATATAATCAGATCCCTAGGGGGTAGGGTAGAGATCCTAGATGCTAGGGAAAACACCACTTAACGAGGGTTCAAGGAAGGCTTTCTCTTTCCCTTTTCCCACAACACCCTTCATGTGGTCCCCAATATTCCTTAGTGGCTCCTAAGTAATACCATAACTAGATTTTTCTCCATCATGCTTTATAGAATTCGCATTACTAGTAAGAACCTCTTGTGGGTCTGGCCTAGGGGTGTCTACCACCCTTTTTCTTTCATTTTACATTGCAAACACTATCCCTTTTCTAGAACCCTCTACACAATTCCTTTCATGGATCACATTCGTCTTCTCTACAAAGGGAGAATCATCAAAATTTGACTTGGACTCTACAACACCATCACTATCCTCCAAAGAGTGGTCCTCTAAAGGACCAAGGTCAGTGCTAGGAGGGCTAGTATGTGAGTGAGTGGAGGACTCAACCACCCTCCCTTTTTTCTTCTTTTTTATGGGATTGGTGGGGGATTGAAGGGTTGTTTTGTCTAATAAGATTAAAAATAAGAATAATCAAACCTTAATACAGGGGATTCATTAATTTTAATGTAGGGGGTGACTCTTTAAATGTCTCCAAGAACTTTTTATCACCTAGATCATTAGGTAAATTATAGGAGATTCTAAGGAGTTTCCATCTTAGCACCTACTCATTGATGAACATCAAATATAACCTGGATGGTTTTCGACAAGCTAACAACAATTCTCCTATTTTGTCTGCATCTATTTTTGTCTGATATATTCATAGGATTCCTTCAGCAATACTAATTATTTCTTAAGTTGGGCATCTTCTATTCCAGTTTGTCTCAAAAAATAACATCTTTCCATCCATTTTCTCAGCATGGGAGGAATGTGTACTTGGAACCATTCCATCTTTGTTGGTTCAGTTAGTATTTCCTTGGACTCCATGACTAGTTTGATATTTACTTCTTGCAATTCTTATTCCAATTCTACAGTTTGGCTAAGGGCTACATTAAGTTCTAAGTTTATGCTTTTCCTATCTTTCTACAAAGGCTTGAAGAAACACTAAAAATTATCAGTAAAATTCTTTATCTATTCATCCTTTTTAGACAAGTTTGTTGAATGTTCCTTACCTTTCTCCTTAGACTGTTTCAACTGGGATTACAAATCTCCAATGAGTTTATCTTTCTGTTCCAGTCTGGTTCCCTAATCTCTTACCTTATGACCTTTTTGATGTAGAAGCTCTTCCTTTTTATCTATTTCTTGCTTCTGTACACAAATTTGCCTATCATTATGTAGTAACTTATCTTTTAATTGCACAATTTCTTCCCTCAACCTATCCAACTTAGTCTCCATTTGATCATGTTTTTTATTTTCTATTTCTGTTGAAAGAGGTGAGCCAAGTATTTCTATATTTTGGGAAAATACATATCCTTCATTAGTTCCCCCCATAGAGCCTTGCTCTATTTCATCTATACCATCCAGTGGTGGTTGTTCATCTGGTAGGATTGTTTGAGACTCATTTTTATATAGTGGTTGTTGTAGGAGTCAAGGACAACACTGAGAGGGGGGGTGAATCAGTGTTGTGTGAATTTTCAAATCTTTTGCAAACTTTAACTTTCAAAACACAAGGAAAGAAAGATATCATTAATTTGTCAAACACATATGCACATGACTGAGAATGAGGAATGATAACAAAACCTCATGAGCAAAGTATACACACATACAAATGAAAAAATATGAGACATAAAATAGATTTGCACAAGTGGAAAACCCTCCAGGGGTAGAAAAACCACTCCAAAACTGCCTCACTAGCTTTATCAAGAATCTCACTGATTACAATGTTTAGAAGCACCAACTTCAAGGAGTACCAACCCCTAATTCATTTAGAAGCACCAACTTTAAGGAGTACCAACCCCTAATATAGAACAAACTGAAAAGTGTGCAAGAAGTGATTGCCACTCAATCTAATTTGCACCATTACTCAACATGTCTTCTCTGAATTTGCAATCATATTCAATCCAATCTGCTTATCAATTTCATGATCTCTGATTATCAATAGCTGCTTGATTTGATTCAATCTGTGTCATTCAAGTTGTCTTCTATTTTTCATATAGATTCACATCCATTTCAACTCTATTATCAAAAAATTATTTCATCATTGATCTACACCAACATACACTATTCAATGCACCTGAAATATTATTATAAATGAAAAATCTCTTGGAATTCCTCTCCTCTACATATTCATCTTCTTGAGGCTTTTCATTTTCCTCTCTGCATAAAAAAGTAATACCTTCAATAATATATTTTGAATCTTCCCTTGTAAGAGAAAATAAAATCTCTATCAAACTGAATATTCAATCTGTGAAGACAATTTCATCTTCACAAAATCAATCTCTTCAATCTTTGATATTCTTCATTCTTTGCATTTTCAAACCTATTCAAATTGCTATTAAATAAAATTTTCAATTCATTCTGTCTCTACCTGCAAATAACTTCCTTCATAAAAACATTAAATTCTTCTAAAGTCTCTTCATATTCTCACCATAAGAAACTCTTCATCACTTACAAATAAAGAATCTCAATAAAATTTTAATCAAAATTATGTGAGAGAAAAATAAATCTTTTTATAATCAGGCCCTCTTCATCTCTTGCGGGAAGAATAAACCAAACAAAAATTCTCATCACTTAGAAAAAAACTCTCTTTTATCTCTTCTGTGCCATGAGAAATTCACAAAATCTACCAAAAAAATAATCTAAATATAGCCTTAAAAGGCACATCCATTATGACATCCTTCTATAATTTTAATTTCCACGAGAGATAAAATTTAGAAGGAAAATTCTAATAAACTACCCTTTATCTAAAAATTTGCCATGATTTTTGAGCTAAAAATAGTCTTCAACAAATCTAAACTGCAGTCCATATAGAAAGAACGTTCTCGAGCATGTCAATCTTCAAGCTCGAGTAAGGAGGGCAGAATTTTAAACTATAGCCTTTGATTTTATATTGCGCACCCTTTGTGCTTTTAAACTCATCTTTCGATTTAACTTTTGTGCCCATCGAACTCATTGCAAACATGTGATTGTCGGTACACCTAGGGGACATGACCAGTCACAAAAATGTCTTAAAACCCTCCAAGCGGTGCACTCTACCTGCTATCCTAGTCAACCGACAGTTATAACATAAAGTGTATGGTATGAATGATAGGCTACTAAGAGTTATATACAAGATCATAAAAGGTAAGCTTAGGATTTACTAAGTAGTGACAAAGCTTAGCATAGCCTAGGTTTAGTCTCTTAACAACCTTAACACAATAATACCATTAGAAATAGCTACAAACCATATTACGGAGACCTCAGATAAAGCATGAGTATGACCTATAACATAGGCTTATAAAAACATTATAGTGGCATTGAGGTCTAAAGATTTATACAATATTTAAACAAAAAAAAATGGTTTAAGGACATGTAAACAAAAGATATAGGACATTTAGAATGTGATGACACAAAAAGGACATGAAGGGCATGAAGGACATTTACCACTATATATCTCTACATATGTCACAACTGCAACTAAGATCAAATGAAGTCCATGTCATTGTAAACTAGATTATACCACATGTAATGCATACCATGTCATCTGTATCAACCTAAGATTTATATTCAATTATATTCACACTCCAACTGATATCTACATCTATAAAGATCATGGAAAATTGTGAACACTAACCAAGCATACTAAACAAGCTATGATATGACAACTCCTGTCAACAACTTCACACAACTCTTGATGAAGCATGAACACTGACCAAGCATACTGAAGATATAAACTCAACTTGCATCAACCTCTTGCACTTACCTCCTGATTAGTGACCTTCAGATGTTCACTAATATCAACCCAAGATCCTATCAAAAACAAGATCAAATATGAACCAATATAAACACTAAACATGAGAATCCATCCTGAGACAACTTTTAAGATACCCTAATCAAATCAAACCATAAATATGAACATGAACAACTATCTCCTTCTGATGTCCTACAATAACTATGGCAAATTTGCATCATCAACTAAACACGCTTTTGACATCAATGATAACTCTTACCATCAGTTGTTTGGACATTGAAATTATTTTGACAAAATTTGGTTCTTATGCTTCAGTTTCTTCAACATTGGTATGGGCCAGATTTTGTTCATCTACCTTCTCATGTTCTTTTTTAGGTGGGGAGTTTCTTTTTCAGACTCATGAGTGTCATTTCTTTCCAGGGCTTCATTTTGACTTTGTTGTTTGTCCTGCCTCTTCCTTTTGGGGATAGGCAGTTGCTCACTTGTAGCAGAACAACTGAAGTTTGTAGCTAGTCTTTTGCTTCTTCTTAGAGAAGGGAGTCTTTACAATTTTTCTTTAGGCCTCTATTTTCTTGTCCTAGGTAGGATTTCTAGTTCATCTTTGGAATCAACAAATTCCACATTCTTCTATTTTTCTGGAGTCTTTGGAATATTATGGGTCCTAGAGGGTTCATCAGTCTCTGAAGGGTTTAGCACATGTTCTGGCACCTCACCTTTGGGAGCTCCTTTGTGAAGCTAGGGATCTGGGGAAGGCTCCCTAGGGTTTTTTGTAGCTATTCTCAATGATTCTCCCCTCTCAAAATGCCCCGTGGGTGTCGGGGTTTCAAATTTTCTAAGAAATCTCTGCCATCTTTCATCTATTTTCCTCCTTTTTAGCAGTTGGTATTTACAAATTAGCGAGATGAGGCCATGGTGTTTTAATGACCCAGACCTAATTTTATATCTTTCTATCATGTGAATGAGGGAATTATACAAGAAAGCGGGAAGGTTGATTCTCAATTCAAGTTTTTCAGTGTTGTGGTGCAAATGAGTGAGTAGGCAAAAAGGGGGACCTACTACAGTAGCACACTGGCTGTCATAGGTAAAGTATTTGATAATCCATGCGATGGTCGTTTGCCATAGTTCTACTATTGAAATTCATTAAAAACCCTTATTTTACCACTAGGACTTATGACTAACAATGCCTGGGGTTTCCCTTCCCTCAAGAAAAGTTATAGCATTTTCTGATAAGAAATGTTGGTTGATTCTGCTAAATTTACTCAATTTTTAAACTAGACAATTCATAAATGATTCAGGCACTTACCTTAAATTTTCTCTCTCATACAATAGAGTGCTCATCTGAGAAATTCTCAACAAATTTATTAACCAGCTCTACATTGTGTCCCTCGTATTTCTTCATAAAGTCTAGCCACCTTACTTTTTGAAATAGCTCTAAAATGTTTTGAAGGGCCAACAGCTTCTCTATAGAATTAGGTTTTGATTTTGACTTCGCCCCCATACTAGCTTCTCTAATAATCCCCAATGAATTCTTTATGAAACTACTATGACAACAAAGGTGACTAACTTTTTAAGCTAACTCAACTAAAGGATTAAGTGAAAACCAATTTCACAGCTAATTGTATTTGTATTTAAAGTAATAGAGTGAGCTAGCGGTGATGTGATGTACGTCAAATCAACATGTTAACCTAGACCTTGTGCCCATTATTACCATGCATGGTATGGAGTTAATGTGTCGTTATATGCTTTAGTTGAAGTACAGTTCCCATGGATTTCTAATTGGGAAAAAGGAGAAGCATGCCAATCTATTAAATCTTATTTACAATATATTGCTTAATTAAGAAAAAATGTGTACGTACCTTATGCCTCGAAATTGACGTGGAATTCACTTCACCTCTACTAATGTAATGCAAAGATTGGATGGGATGGTAAAAAGGTTTGGTGAATTTATTAATGATGATGATGATATTGTTGGAAGTGTTTAATTACTATGATGGTAAGTGATCATAATAATTCTTTATTCATTATGATAAAGGGTGGCGACATAAGGAATTAGTTTTAATGAATGTTTGGGTACAGAAGAATTGGGTGGTGGAAATGGTATGAATGGGTATGCTCTGAAAGTTTCAGAGTATTTACAAGGGGTCACAAGTTCTAGAGTGTCAAAATTAGATGCTCATGGAATGAACATAACAAAAACAAAGGAATAATGTGGAGTATTGGAACCAGATACTACTAGAGTGAAGATACAAAGTTTCAGAGCATTATTGAGAGATGCCCTCAGAACATAGGAACAAATTTCTAGAGTATCACTAAAAGATGCTGCCAAAATGCAAGAACAAAATTCTAAAGTATCACTGAAAGATGCCACTAGAATGTAGGAACAAAGTTCTGGAGCATCGCTGAAAGATGCCGCTAAAACACAGGAACAAAGTTCTAGAGCATCACTGAAAGATACCGCTAGAACGCATGAACAAAGTTTCAGAGCATTGCTGAAAGATACTAACAAAACTTAACATGGGAATGAATGAAGTTCCGGAGCAATGGTGAAGATGCTAACAAAACTTTGCACAAGTAGGAACAAAGTTCTAGAGCACCAGTGAAGATGCTAACGAAACTTTGCATGGGTAGGAATGAAGTTTTGGAGCACCAATGAAGATGCTAACAAAACTTTGCATGGGTAGGAATGAAGTTCTAGAGCACTGGTGAATATGCTAATGAAACTTTGCATGGGTAGGAATGAAGTTTTGGAGAATCGATGAAGATGCTAATGAAACTTTGCACTATTTGAAAGTAAATTCCTACAAAAAAATAACAAAATTTAAATAAGCAACTAATATAAATACACAACAATTTAGACAAATTCTTTGAGATAAACACACATACACATTTTTTTTTTTAGAACCCTTATACCTCCTCTACTAGGGTAGAGTAGATACATTGGTTTTCTCCTTGCATCTCTACCATTTTTGTAAATTCCTCTTTGTTTATAGGTTTGTGGTAAATACACAATTTATGACCATTGACTAGGAGTGTTCGAGTGTCACCATCTATGGGTTTAAGCTACACTGCTCCATTTGGAAATACTTTAGAAATCTCATATGGACCCATTCAATGAGTTCTTAGTTTACCTTTTTTATCTTTATATCTGGAGTCAAACAACAATGACCAATCCTTCCTGTGGAACTCCCTTTCTTTTATATTCTTGTCATGCCAATCTTTTCACTATTGTTGGACCAACTTAGTCTGGTGAATGGATTACAAGTCGAGTTCATCTAGTTCACTAAGTTGTAGGACTCATTCAACTTGGGCTTGATCAAGGTCCAAACCTACTTCTATTGTTGTTTTGAGCATTTGTAATTTGAATTCAATGGGTAGAAGAGGTTTCTTTCCAAAAACTAATTCATAGGGAGTGAGACTGGTGGTTGATTTCCAAGTTGTATTATAGGCCCATACTGCCTCATGCAGTTTTCTAGCCCAATCCTTTCTTCCCAACGAAACTATTTTTGTTAGGATGTTTTCAAGCTCTCTATTAGTGACTTCCACTTAACCATTTTCTTGTGGGTGGTAAGGGGATAATTTCTTATGACTTACTTGGAAATGGTCAGTGAATACCAACAGAACTTAAGACATAAATTGTGGGCCCTGATCTATGACAATTGATCTGGGGGCTCCAAATTTTAGGAAGATTTTGTTATAAAGGAAATCTATGACTTGTTTTTCCCTAGCAACTTTTAGTGCTTGAACTTCTACCCATTTGGTTAGGTAGTCAATACAGACTAGGATGTATTCTTTACTCTATGAAGGAGGATCTATGCATTCTATGAAATCTAGTCCCCATTTTTCAAAAGGTTCAAAAACTACCAATGACTGCAGAGGTATCTCGCTAGATGCGTTAGGTCTCCCTACTTGTTGACATTCATCACAATGGCAAACATATATTTTTACATCTTTATGCATGGAGATCCAATAGTAGCCTGCGCCTAAGTTTTTGTGAGAGGTTCTTTTTTTTGAATAATGACCTCTAGAGGGGTTATCATGGCATGCTCTTAGTCTACTATATGTTTCATCTAGTCTGACGTAGCGGCTTAAAACTAGATCAGGTCTACTCTTAAATAGCATATCCTTGATCCATTTGAATTGGGCACTCTCCCTAATGAGGCATTTCTTTTGTTTTGATGTAAAATCTAGTGGAAACTCAAAGGTGGCTAGATAGTTGGCTATGTCTGCAAAACATGGTGTTTTAATGGAGATGGCGAATAAGTTTTCATCTGGGAATTCATCTTGAATAGGGGCATAGTCTTCATCATCTTGTTTGATTTGGGATAAAAGATTTGCAACTATGTTAAACTTCCTAGGCTTATCAATAATGGTTAAATTGAAATCTTAGAGAAGTAATAACCATCTAATTACCCTTCCATTCACCGTAGGTTTATTCATTAGGTATTTAATGGGTTAATGGTCTGTGAACATAGTTACCTTATACGCTGTAATGTAATATTGAAATTTATTGATTGCATGAACCACAACTAAGAATTATTTCTCTATAGTGGTGTAGTTTCATTCAGTGGGAGTCAGATTCTTACTTATGAAGTATATAGCATACTTCCCTCCATTCTCATCTTCCTGGCCTAAGACTGTTCCAATCACATCATTGGAAACATCTACATAAATATGGAAGGGAAGGTTCCAATTAGGTCCACGTAGAACTGGAGTAGAAATGAGTTTTTATTTAATGATATCAAATGAGGTTTGACATTCTATTGTCTAGGAAAATTCCACATCTTTTTTGAAAAAGGGAGAACATAGGAGCTATGATTTTACCAAACTTTTCTATGAATCTTTAGTTATACCCAACATGACCTAAGAAACTTCTAACATCAATTTGGTGTTTTGGCATCGCTAGCTGTTGTATCACTTCAATTTTCTTAGGATCTACCTTGATCCCCTCGGCTAGGATGTGGTGTCCCAACAACATCCCTTGTTCTACCATTATTAGACATTTTTCATGACTTAGGGATAACTAATGGTCTTCACATCATTACAATACTTTGTCCAAGTTTTTAAGGGCTTCACCAAAAGTGGAACCATATACCATGAAGTCATCCATATAAACTTCCACACAATCATTTACAAGTTCAAAAAAGATGGCTAGAACAACCCTCATAAATGTTGTAGGGGCATTACCTGAAGGGAAGAACTTGATATGCAAACGTTCCCCAAGGACAGGCAAAAGTTATTTTGTCCTAGTCCTCTACTGCTACTTGTATCTAGTTATATCCATTAAATCCATCTAGGAATGATAAATACTTTCTTCCTACAAAGTTATCGAAGACTTGGTCTATGAAGGGCAGTGGGAAGTAGTCTATATAGGTTGCTTTATTGAGTTCTCTATAATCAACACACACTCTCCATTTCCTATTTTTCTTTGGCACTACTACCAAATGAAAGACCCATTTTCTATTAGAGATGGGATAGATGAACCCTACTTGTAGGAGTTTTTCAATTTCTATTTTGACAATATCTTTGAGAGTAGGGTTGAGTC
Source organism: Cunninghamia lanceolata (assembly GCA_027924645.1). Classification (NCBI taxonomy): domain Eukaryota; kingdom Viridiplantae; phylum Streptophyta; class Pinopsida; order Cupressales; family Cupressaceae; genus Cunninghamia; species Cunninghamia lanceolata. Next base: position 7,314,134 of record BSBN01001221.1, on the reverse strand, counting down.
TACGTTGTGGCTGACGAACAGGTCTAACATCTTCAATATAGATGTGATGGGTACAGATAGTCAGATGTAATCCTCTCATGTCTATATACTCCCAAGAAAAATATTTGGATCTATTGACCAATACATCAAATAGATTGAGCTCATCTATTTTTGTTAACCAACTATTGATATTTAAAGTTTTCCCTAGAAACAACGTGATAATTTTGGTTCCTGGGTAGTTGGAGGTGACTGTGTAAACTTCTCTTGTTAATGTGTTTAGTCGATAGCTATGTAGTATGATTTTATGGAACCTAGCAATGTCTTCAAAGAAGTGATTAGTTTCTGGAATGATGTTAGCCAGAGGATAGGGTAATTGTGTGAAGGAGGTGTGGTTGTTCTCATAAATGTGCTTGATATCATTGGTGTAGATTGGTTGTCCTAGAATTTCTTCACTTTCCAAGATTTCTTCATCACTTGAATCTATAGTAATGTTTTGCATATGATTTTCCAATTCATCTTCTAGTTCTTCACTATGTTGTTTAATGACTACCATAGCAAGTGAGGACAAATTTTTCTATTTCTCAAAGCAATCCAATTCATCAGCCCAAATTGGTTTATTCACAACAGGTTGGGCAACGGGATACAAGGACATGTTGAAATGAACCAGACAACTGAGAGGGGGTGAATCAGTTATCTCAAATCTTTAATTAATTCTACACCTTAAAACATTAAACACTTTTCCACTATTTGTTATGATTAAATCATGAAGGCATAAACTCATAAACATAGACACAATTGCAAGATCATACACAAGTGACCAAAGTTTAACGTGGAAAACCTTGTTAAGGAAAAAACAAGGGTGGATGTTAGTCCACAAGATAAATAAGTTATAACAATACCAAAAATCAGAGGCTCACTACCTACAGGGCTCACTGCCCAAATTGCTCACTACAAAGAAAGGCTCATTGCCGAAGGGTGGCTCACTGCCAAAGGGTTGAACTCAGATAACATCTACTCCATGCCAAGGTTCAGTTTCATTGAAGCACAAACACCTCTGCTCTACTCTGCTACCTTACTTCACTTTCACTTCATATTTCCACACTTCTCTATATTTTTTCATGATTCAATTACAAGTATTTATACACTACATCAACCTTGGAATGATCATCAAGGTCAGCATTACATTCATCAACCATTGGAACAATCTCCAAGGTTGGCATTACAAATATTTACAAAATAGGTCTTGACCTAATACAAAATTATGCTAAGGAAATGTAGTAAATATGTATGCAGATCACACCATGCCTTAGCTGGGACTCAAACACAATCTTCCTTGCCATGACATGCTTCTACAATCTTCAATATATCTTCACAATCACTGGAATTAACCAAGGCAGCTAAGACTGGTTACACGCTACGTTATCTGGGAATAAAATTCAAACATGATCTTAATTCCTTAATGCCAACCAATGTAGATGCAGGAACATGACCAGGAGGCATCCACAAGCACATTGTAATCACTAGGAGAAACCGCACAAACTCTAACTACTTTATCCATGAGATTCTTCACACCGGAGCACATGAACTTCATTGTCTTCAACTGTCATAAAGAAAGATAGCTTGAGGACCACCAAAACATGAACCATTGTAGTTGTAGGTACTTATCATCATCCCAGACTTCCCTCTAGAACCATAGAGCAAAATACTTCAATGCGGAGGAATGCATAGCAAAATACTTTCTCCCTGTCACCAGTGAATAATAAAAAAAGTAGGTTTTACTCTAGTGAATCTAACTCACTCAATTATTCATATCGGAGGCTCAAGCTCAAGATTTAGCATCTTCGCACATGCCTCTAAATAACTTCCAATCCACAAACCAAGATCTTCAATATACAAGAAATGTGGAGCAATCTTCTGGACTGTTCTTTAGTATGCAATTCATTATCTTCACTGTGATTCACTGTTTCCTTTCTGATTCTTTCGGAGGGGCTAATTTTCTCAATGTCCTCAACATATAAGGCTTCTAATAAATCAAAAGATAAGGATACAGTTGACACCAATGACAACATAGATATGTTGACATCAATGACAACACCGATTAGGCACATACTTGCAACAATCTCCCCCATTGTCATATATGATGTGAAAAACCATGACAGCCATTATGACAAGATTCTCCCCCTTTCTCTTTACACATCTGCACTCTTTCTTTCTAATTTTTTCACATGACTTCTCTCCCCCTTTGACATCAATGGAAAAGGGCACATACTTGCACTCTGCTGCTCTGATCCAACTTTCCTCTGAACTCTCTGACTACTCCCTCTGAGAAGTAGCCCTTAAAGCATCAATCCAGATCTAGAGGTGGGACTCTAAGCACCACCAAACTAATGCACTCTTGTGCATCTTAATTTAGAGTAGGAGGGGTGATAACCCCTAACTTTTCTCTAAGATACTCAAAAGTATCCTTAGGCAGAGGCTTGGTGAAAATGTTTGCAATCTAATTTTTTGTAGATACATAATCCAACTTGACTTCATTCTCTACCACCTTTTCTCTCAGAAAGTGATATCTTTTGGATATATGTTTTGTCCTTGAGTGCATCACCAGATTTTTGGATATGTTTATGGAACTTGTATTGTCACAAAAGATTTCAATTAGATCTGCATACACAACTCTGATGTCCTTCAATGTCTACTTCATCCATAACACTTGAGTGTAGCTGCATGCTACTACAATGTATTATACTTCTACTGAGTCTTATTTCTTGCTTAACCAGGATACCAATCTATCACCTAAGAAGAAGGCACCTCTACTTGTACTCCTTTTGTCATCAACTTATGCATCTATTCTTGAAACAATTCTGCTCTGTCAATCCTAAACTTTAGTTACTCATCATTCTCACGCTAATCATCAAAGATCTGACGATCTGATCACTGTAGCTTGATCTTGGCAAAATCTCATAGCATATTTTCTTCCTTGATACATAGGAGGTCTCTTACTTTGTGTAGCTCTTCCTTTATCATTTAAGAACATAATATTTATCCTGTCTGGAACCTTTGTTGCTAATCTTGTCTTTTCATGTTGGGGCATCAACACCAATCTTTTGGCAGGGGAGTAAAGATTTTCAATAAGGCTCCCCTTGAGTTAAAGCTCTAATTTAAGTTTCTAGAGGGAGCATCTATACCTAATATCGATACAAGATCATTCTTGACTTCTGTTGCATACCTCTTCACCCAAATATTGCTCATTTCCCTTTGGGTTTCTGCCAGACAAACCTTGTTCTTTCCCTTGTCTTCCCTTTGCTCTATTTTCTTCTCTTTTGCAAGATAGTTTCTATTGATTTTGCAAAATTTTACATGTTTAGGTCTATTGCAATTGTAATAGACAACATTCCTTTGTCCTTGGTTCCTTCAATTATTTGGATTGACCCTTGATCTACATTGGTTGGCTATAGACCCAAATCTATTACATGTAAAGCACTTTCCATGAAAGAATTGAGTGTTTCTTTCATTATTGGAACCATTCCTTATCTAACTTCTACATTCATTTTCTCTATGACAAATTTTCTTGCAATTTAAACACTGACTAGAGAATGATAAAACATTTTTATTCATTCTACTCCTACATTGAGTAGCTCTATAACCAAACTTACTGCAATTAAGACAATAACAATTGAAAGATGGGTACCTTTAAGCATTTGGTTACCTGACTAAAGGTCTTCTTGATCTATTCCTTTGATCCTAAATCTATTTGCCTTTGTCCTTCTTGACTCAGAATTCTTCTCTTGACCTATTCCAAAACTTCCACTTTTCTCAAGTCTCATACCTTCTTTGTTGTCAGGATTATTTTCCCTTGCCATTAATCTATCATATCTGGAAACAGTCTCACTAAGTTTTTCTTGTTGAGCCCATGTATGCTTCAGATCAACTTTCATATTCACAACTTCTTCTTCAAGCTTTATGCAGTCTTTGATTTTTCCCTTCAAACACTCCTCAATTCTTGCTTTCTCTTCATTTGCCAATCTCAATTTTTCACTATTCTCTTTAAAATTTTGTTTGAGTTCCTTGATTTCCTTACTTAACTCTTTGGTGTAATCATTTACTTCTACTATATTCTCTTTTAAGTCCATGTTTTCTTCTTTAGGTTTCTCAGTGTTTTTAAGAGCAATTTTGTGTCCTTCACTGTCAATGGACTAAAATTTATCTTTAGACGATTTCACAATATTACAGATTTCAACTACTGATTTAGATTCAACATTAGCAATTAAACATAGATTCAGTTGATTTGCAGTAGCTCTGTGTCCTTTCGCATCACATTTTTCTTTATTAGTGATGGTCTGAGAAATTTCTTGTGCTTCATCCTATATTTCCTTTTCTTTGCAACTTGAATCAGAGTACTTTTGAATGTTTTCATCAACCTTGACATTTGTACTTACAACAATATTTCCCAATCTATTGTTATAGTAGTGTTAATCTTTGTTCCAAGATGAATATCCAAGGAAAATGCCTTCATCATACTTAGCATCATCCTTTTCTATTTCTTCCTTTCTTTTGATAAGGCATTTGCTTCCAAAGATTTTGAAGTATTTCATAGTGGGTATCATTCCATACCGTAATTCAAAGGGAGTCTTCATTTCTAGCTTTTACATGAACTTTGTTTAGGGTGTAGACAATAGTTTAAATTTCCTCCTTCCAAAATTCTTCTGACAAATTTGCTTCTTCCATCATTGATTTTGCATTTTCTTGAATAGTCCTGCTTGTTTCTTCCATTGCCTTATTCTTTGCAGAGAGTTGATTTTCTATCCCATGAGTCTCATAGAACATATTGAAATTGTTGGAGGTAAACTCTTCTTCTTTGCTGGTACTCAAACACTTGATTTTCATATTTAGCTCATTTTCAACCATTGCTTTAAAATCTTTGAGTCCATCCAGAGATTCTAATTTTATTTGAAAAAGCTAACCCAAGTCATTCTAGAATAATCATCAATGAAAAACGTAAAGTACCTATCATCAAGAAAGATTCGTATTCTTGTAGGACCACAAAGGCTTATATGGACCAATTCCAGTTGTTCAGTGGAAGAATTTTCTTTACCTTGTAGAATTCTTCTTGGCTTCTTTTTATCTTGACATTTCCTACAATTGATGTTATTTGAGTAATCAATTTCTGGTAGATCTTTTACAATTTAGGTTGAGCCTATCTTTACTAAATAATTAAGATTGATATGACACAATCTTCTATGCCAAAGCCAGCTTTCATTGGTCTGAGTTGTGAGCCCAAGAATGTTACTTTTTCTAAGATGATAAAGATTCCTTCTATCCTTTTACCAATGGCCATTGTAGCTCTGGATTTCTCTTTGATTTCAAAAGTATCATTCTCAAATGCAAGACTAAATCCCTTTTTTCATAACTGTCCAATGCTTAAGAGACTTTGCTTTAGATTCTTAACATAAAAAACAACATCAGTAATTTGTTTGTTACCAAGATTGATTGATCCTTTTCCACATATTTCAGCAGTGCAGTCATCTCCAAATCTAACTAGTCCTCCATCACATCTTTCAAAACTTACAAACTTACTCTTGTCACCAGTCATGTGATTTGAACAACTACTATCAATAATCCAATAGTTCTTTGTTTGAAATATAGCTTCATTGCTGGTACTTACCTCTGAATCAAAACACTCTAAATTGTTGACACTCTTTGTTTTAGAGAGGAAGTAGTTATCAACTTCACAAGATGCTTTCTTGGAAAATCCAATTTTATCATTTTTAGTGAACATTCAGGTGCATCAAAACCAATATGTAGTTGTTCATCTTTTAGCTCCATTTAGGATCTCCCTTGAGTTGTTAGACTCTTTTCAGAGGAACTTGGCTTTGATACCAATTGTTGAAATGAACCAGACAACTAAGAGGGGTGTGAATCAGTTGTCTCAAATCTTTAATTAATTATACACCTTAAAACATTAAACACTTGTCCACTATTTGTTATGATTAAATCATGAAGGCATAAACTCATAAACATAAACACAATTGAAAGATCATACACAAGTGACACCAGATTTTTACATGGAAAACCTTGTTAAGGGCAAAAGCATGGTGGATGTTAGTCCACAAGATAAATAAGTTATAACAATACTAAAAATTAAAGGCTCGCTGTCCAAATTGCTCACCACAAAGAAAGGCTCACTGTCGAAGGGTGGCTCACTGCCAAAGGGTTAAACTCATATACTAGAATCTACTCCATGCCAAGGTTCAGTTCCATTGAAGCACAAACACCTCTACTCTGCTCTGCTACCTTACTTCACATTCACTTCATATTTCTGCACTTCTCTATATTTTTTCATAATTCAATTACAAGTATTTATACACTACATCAACCTTGGAATGATCATCAAGGTCGGCATTACATTCATCAACCATTGGAACAATCTCCAAGGTCGGCATTACAAACATTTACAAAATAGGTCTTGACCTAATATAAAATTATGCTGAGGAAATGTAGTAAAGATGTATGCAGATCACACCATGCCTTAGCTAGGACTCAAACATGATCTTCCACACCATGACATGCTTCTACAATCTTCAATATATCTCCGTAATCACTGGAATTAACCAAGTCGGCTAAGACTGGTTACATGCTACGTTAGCTAGGAATAAACTTCAAACATGATCTTAATTCCTTAATGCAGACCAATGTAGATGTAGGAATACAATTAGGAGGCATCCACAAGCACGTTGTAATCACCAGGAGAAACTGTACAAACTCTAATCACTTTATCCATGAGATTCTTCACATCGGAGCACATGAACTTCATTGTCTTCAACTATCATAAAAGAAAGATATCTTGCAGACCACCAAAACATGAACCATTGTAATTGTAGGCACTTATCATCATCCCAGACTTCCCTTTAGAACCACAGAGAAAAATACTTCAATGCGGAGGAATGCGGAGCAAAATACTTTCTCCCTGTCACCAGTGAATAATCAGAAAAAGTAGGTTTTACTCTAGTGAATGTAACTCACTCAATTATTCATACCAAAGGCTCAAACTTAGGATTTAGTATCTTTAGACATGCCTCTAAACAAATTCCAATCCATAGACCAAGATCTTCAATATACAAGAAATGCGGAGCAATCTTCTGGACTGTTCTTCAGTATGCAATTCATTGTCTTCATTGTGATTCACTATTTCCTTTCTGATTCTTCTGGAGGGGTTAATTTTCTCAATGTCCTCAACATATAAGGCTTCTAATCAATCAAAATATAAGGATACAATTAACACCAATGAAAACACAAATATGTTGACATCAATGATAACACCGATTAGGCACATACTTGCAATAGGACAAGTGTTTGCTATATATTAAGGCTATTTGAAATGGTCATCCCTCCTACCTTGCAATCAATCTTGGCTATAATAGTTGCCAAGAAAGGTTTTCTTAATATCAATGGATAATTGTCCTTAGGTGTGTGGGACTAGATCACTTGGAAGTCCACAGGATACTCCCAATTGTCAACCTTGACATGGACATTTTCCAAGACACCTTTGGGAACAACTATAGACTGGTTTGCCATTTACAATATGGTGGTTGTGGGGAGTAAGAAAGAGAGCTCCAATTTTTCCATAACATCCATAGTCATGACATTAATCACTGCCCCTAAGTCCACAAGTGCATTGGGTATTTCTATGTCATCGATTGTCACAATTATGAGTGGGCTACTTGGGTCACCATATTTTGAGGTAGAGATTTCTCCAGTCAGGAGGTTGGCCAAATATCTATTGATTTGCACTATGTTAATTTGTTTCTTTTTCCTCCCTAATGTTTTTATGCACAACTGTTTAACTAACTGGTTAAGTTCAGAAATCTCTTTGATTGCTTGTAATGGTGGAATCTCAATATGGAGTCATTTAATTTCTTGTATTAAAGCAATTTTAGTTGGTAGGGTCATTTCTGCATGGCTTTTTAGGAGAGTCTCCTTGAGACACTCCAGAAAAGGTGCTTGATTTCTCCTTTTTGAGTTGGAGTCATTCTCTAGAAGACTTGATGGATGTTTGACCATTTCTTCAAGAAGTGAATCTAAAGATTTCAGTGGAGGTTGTTAAGGAGATGAGGCGGTCTTCTCTTGGTTACTTCTTGTGGTTTTCTTTGAAGATATGGGAGTCGTCTTTGTTCCTTCAGTGGGTTTCTCATTTTGGTCTTCTAGGATTTCAACAATGGTAGGCTGTTGGAGCATTTTTCCTGACCATAACTATAAATTTCCACAATAGATAGCATTAACTCTAGCCATGTTTTCCTGGTCAGTGGAATACACTGGTGCATTTTGGTAGGTATTCTTCAGATTAGTAATAGGTTGTGCTGGTAGTTGGGTTTGATTGACCTACTCACTTTGTTGAGTGTTTTGGGGAGGTGGTAGGATGTTTTGTTGTGGATTTGGCATCTGCCTTGGACCATGATAGAATTGGTTTGAAGGTTGATTCCATTGCGGAGCAGGGTTTTGAGGGTACCATTGTTGTTGAGTCTGATTTTCCCATTGAGGGTTTCCCCAGGATTAGTTTGCCCACTCGATTGGTCCCAAAGGATAAGGTCCTAAGTTAGGTGGTGTTGGACACTAAGGTGCTGCCCACTGATTGTTATTCCAATTATTTGGAGGGCACCATGATGGGTTGGAGTTTTGACCATAGGCGAAATGTCCTCCTAGTCTTTAGCCTACATTATAGTTGATCTCTTCCTCGGTGTGAGATGACTTTTTCTTTGAGTTTTTTTATTGCACTAAGGATCTCACACTACTTGATGGCATGATTCTCCTTGCAAATCCGACAACTTTCAACCTTGTCTAGAAGACACTTCCTTAACAGATGTTTGTTTCGACATCTGGGATAGTAAATGGATAAGGTTTCAGGATTGCATGTCTTGGCCAATATTCCATCCAAGGTGGTGTTTAACTGAACAAGGATATCAATTATCAAATTTTCTATTTCCTCCCATAGATTACCAATTTCATTTGATCCTCTCAGTAGGCTAGACTTACAAATTCCTCCATGAGTACGAGAGAAATTTCTGCATAACTCAATAATATCTCTGAGTTCAAGTTGGGATACATCTCCTTTTCCCATCAAATCTAAGCTCCTCCTAGCATCCTCATCAAGGCCTTTGAGGAATATGCTCTTCAAGATTTCTAGGCTCATTGTTTCTTCTCCACATCATTTTGTTAAAAAGATAAACCTATCCAGGAAGTCTTCTAGGCTTTCATCTTCTTTTTGCCTCAACTTGAATAGTTCTTCCTTCCTATCACTAACCCTACAATAGCTCTAATACTTGTCTAGAAAGATGGTTTCCATTTCATCCCAAGTGGCTATCAATCCTAAGACCAACCCCATGAACCACCACATTGCAGGATCTCTTGAGGTAGAGGGAAAAAGTTTCAATTTCTGATTATCTATTTTGTAATCATATGTCTGGAATAGAACTTTAAAGTTGAAAAGGAATTGGTCTAGGTCTTCAGTGGACAATCCTCTAAATGTTGGTAGGATGGAAGGTGAAATGTTTTTCATAGGTGAGTCCTCGTATGGATTAAGAGCAATAGGATAAGTGAATGTTTAGGCTAATCTTTGAGGATTTGGATTATCTTCATCATGATCGTTTGCTTGTCTTCCATTGAAAGGGTCATTATTATTATCAACCATGATGTTGAAAGGAATGTTTTCCTCCTCAAAAGTTTGGTTGGATGGCTAAGTATCCGAGGTATGTTGGGAAGTCTCAGTTTGATCCTGATCGATCAATTCATAACAAAGTTCTTCAGATAATACTTCTACCTCTCTAGATTCAGTTGGGACTACTATTGGGGGGGTTTTGTTACGAATCTTCCATGTGGACCTCATTTTCTGACCATGTAGAAAAAGAGGTTTGATAGCTATTTTTTATTTTTACTCACCAAAGGTATCCAAATGTTCTCCTACGGACACTAGAACAAAATGCTCCCCAACAACAACACCAAAAAGTGATAGGTTTTCATTAAGTCCTAACACTTTAGTTGAAAGATATATCAGTTTGTTGACTAGGCAGTGTCCAAGGCTATATGCAAATAGGGGATTAGTTTGGACATCTTAGATCAATATCGGTTTTCTAAAATTTTAATGAAGCTTTTAATAGAATAAACCTAAACTAGAAAGCATACAATCTAATCTATAAAGCATTTAAATTTAACCTATAAAGCATATGAACTCTAGACTAGGAATCAACACATAAACTATTTAACTAATAATTTGAACGGAATTGGCTAATCTAAGAAAGAAGGAAATTCTTTAAATCAAACTTGTACTAGCAACTAGTCATCGAACTTTTGCACCTAAGCAAGAGCTTCAAAAATTACATCATAACATATAGGACTTTAAAGGCTTACAACTTTAAGAAAAATAACTGAACACAATATCCTGCAAGGTCACCACAACACTATTAAACAAAAGGCTCTACTAATTCTGAAACAAAACATTCACAGAACAAAATAGAAACAACATAATCATACAACATTGAGATAATTATCTACTCCTAAATCCTTCAAGTGGCCAGCTCTTTGGAGATCTTCTATTGATTCAGATGACATTCATCATTTAACAGCTTCAAAATTCCATTCGCATGCTCATTACTTAGAATAATGTTGGAATAAACAAATAATCTCTAATCCAATTGATATTCATCAAATCACCAAGATATGATACCAATTGGTGAGATACAAGGCTTTGACTACTACAATACAGAAATCTGAAAATTGTATGCAAATCTAAAAATTGTATGCAAATCTGAAAATTGTATGCAAATCTAAAAATTTGTAAAGCCTCACAAGTCATATAAAAGTATTTAAACCAACTCAAAAGTAAATGAAGTAAACAATCCACTTAAATACAACATCACAATAACCAAAAATAAAAAGATGTAAATAATCCACTTAGATACAACTTTTAAAGATAAAATATGTAATTAATCCGCTTAATCACAATATCTCAAATAAAAAATAATCTCATAAATATGAATCTCAATGTCAATAAATCTTACATAATCATGTGCTTAATCTAGGTAACAAGCACGATAAATTAATATACATAAATCCATTCGCAATCATGCCATAATACATCCAACATAGGGTACAATAAACATGTACAACAATAATAAATAAATCAAAACACTCTCTAGTTGCATGAACCAAGTGGTCCACCACCTGCAAGCTGAGAAACAAGAATATGGCCCAGGTGCTTTTCCACCCAACCATGAAGTATCTACACTTCTCTGGATCTCTTCATGAAACGAAGGAAACCCAGCCCTGCATGAAATGTCTAGCTACCTAATAACAACTGTAGGAGGGAACACCCGATGCAACCCTGATGTTTGAATGTGTAATTCTAAGTAATGAAAAGTAAATTGTCTCACAATAGGATGTGGCAAAGATATCAATAAGTAAGCTTGCTAGACAATAAACATCTATTTCAATATCATTTCGATTAGATCTAATCATTTACGTAACTTGGTTAAATTCTCAAAAATAGGAAAAGCCATCTCTGACTATCCACATTCGGTATCCTAGTCCCAAAAGTAACCCAAATATTCCTAGGTGAAAATCTACTTCTTTCCCCAAGAAGCAAGAAATAAGTAATAAAATAAAAGTCAAATTTGCCAATAAATCATGCAATAAAGATGCATGGTATGAATTGTTGTATGCAAACTGTACCAATGGAAGGTACTCCTCCCATTTATACTACTGATCCATACAATACATTCTGAAAAGGTCTTCTACCACTTGATTTACTCTTTCTATTTGACCATCCATTTGAGGATGATAAGCTGAACTGGAATTCAACTTTGTACCCAAATCTGCATTAAGGGTTGTCCAAAATTTAGATGTCATGCGAGTGTCTCAATTTGAAATGATCATCTCAGGGACTCCATGCAATCTGAAAATATCATAAATAAACTTCTTATCTAAGACCATAGAACCATATGAAAGATTCCTCAGACTAAAATGTGCTACCTTTGTAAATTTGTCGACAACCACAAAGATGACCTAATTTCTATTCTTAGACATAGGTAACCCTTGAATAAAATCTGTGCTTATCACTTGCCACTTGTGCTCAGGGATACTGTGTGGATACAACAATCCTATTGGATGTACATGCTTAGCCTTGACTCTCTGACATTCCAAACATCGAGCTATAAATTCCGTCACATCCCTCTTAAGTCTAGGCCAAAAGTATAAAGGTTTCAAACCTTTGACCATATTTGTCACTCTAGGGTGACCTGAATAAGGTGCATTGTGAATCTCTTTGAGCACTAACTTCCTAAACTCTCCTAATTTAGGAATATACATCCTTCCCTAAAATCTTAAAAGTCCATCCAATTCGATCACATAACCATCAAACCTGTGATCTAAGGGGTCTACTTCCAAAGCTTGCCTTACTCTTTCATAACTCTCATCCCCTTGAAGATTCTAAATCACTTTCTGTTTCAAACTGGATCTCATGGTAACTATGGCAGCCAAATGTCTTCTCCTACTAAGAGCATCTGCTACTCTATTCTCCTTTCCTTTTATATACTTAATTCCAAAGTCATACTCACTAAGGAATTCTAACCATCTTCTTTGTCGTGTATTAAGGTTAGGTTGAGTAAATATATACTTGAGCCCTAAATGATCTGTCTTTAACTCAAAGGGCTTACCTAGAAGATAATGCCTCCACATCTGAAGTGTATGAACTATGGCAGCTAATTCAAGATCATACGGTGCATAGTTGAACTCATGTTGATTTAACTTTCTTGATTCATAAGCAACCACTTGCTCATTCTGCATCAACACCCCTCCTAATCCTTCCCCTGAAGCATATGTTATAACTGTAAAGTGCCCATTAGGATCTGGTATGGTCAGGATAGGAGCAGTTGTGAATATTTCCTTTAACACTTGGAAAGCTTGCTCACACCTTTCAGTCCATTTAAATTTCTTACCCTTCATTTGAAGTGCAGTAATTGGTGCTTCTATGGTTGAAAAACCTTCCACAAACTTTCTAAAAAACCTGCAATCCTATAAAACTTCTGACTTCTATCACACTCTATGGTGCATGCCATTCCATTATTACTTTTATCTTCTTAGGATCAACTTCAATCCCTTCAGCTAAGATCGCATGACCAAAGTAGTGCACTTTATCTTGAAAGAATGTACACTTTGATAATTTACCATAAAGCTTTCCTTCTCTCAAATGTTGTAAAACAATTCTCAAATGCCTTTCATGTTCTTCCACTGATTTAGAGTATATCAATATGTCATTAAGGAAGATCAACACAAAATCATCTAAACAATCTCTAAAAATATTATTCATCAAATTCATGAAAGCTGCTAGAGCATTAGTCAACCCAAATGGTACTACTGTGAACTCGTAGTGGCCATATCAAGTTCTAAAAGTTGTTTTAGAGATTTCCTCATCCTTAATCCACAATTGATGATAACCGGATCTAAGGTCTATCTTTGAGAACATTGTTGCTCCTTTCATCTGATCAAAGAGCTCATCTATTCTTGGAAGTGGATACTTGTTCTTTATAGTAGCTTTGTTAAGCATCCTATAATCAATGCATAATCTTAAAGTACCATCTGATGCAGAAGAAAAGATCAAACTCACTTCATATTGGCAAAGTTCATAATAATGTGTTTCAAATCCATAGGATCTACAAGCTTCACAAGAAATCCTTCCAAAAAAATAGTGACACCAACTGAGTTTCAACATTTCTGACTGAAACAAAGTCTTTGACCCAATAACTTCATTCTACACCTCCAACCAAGACTCCATCTAAACTTCTATTCAACCCACTATACAGGGTCTGCAAGATAGCAGTCTCCTAGACTGTCACCACACCATTGCACCCTTGTAAAAATAGTAACCATGTCCTCCTAGGGATGATCTCCCTCTACACCAACCCAATATCATTGTAATATTCCAAACCTATAACATGCATTCACTCTAATGCCTTCATGGACAAAGCAATAACTCATCAACTTACCTATTAGTTGTTGTCCTCATCTCAACTCCTAACCATGACTCTGCAGGGGTCTTTTCACATGCCCACACTCACCATACCCAATCTCCTACCCTTGCAACCTTCACAAGGCTATGGAAAAACTATTTCACATCCCCTTCCATTGATTAGAAACAAGGAAAGATTAGTAAAAAGAAGGAATACCCATAGGGCTGCTCAGAGATACCCTAATCAGGGTTTTAAGACAGTCAACAGACAACAAACAATTTCTCCCTCCAAATGTAGTGTCAAGCCTTCAAACTACTTGCAAGGGGCAAATAACTCTCTACCCTAATCAACCATCCAAGATTCCAACCTCCACCAGGCCGTACAGGTACGGCTTCTTGCAGAAAATAGTGTATTTGTGAAGGAGACAGCAATTTCTAAAAGTCAGTTTGTGAGAAACAAATGATATCTTTCATCTAGTTTATTATCAAGATCTCAAACCATGCTCAAACCCAAGCTAACACTTCCTCCTTTCCATCCAATATGCAAATGGATTGTAACAAATCTGTACCCCAACATAGTACAGACTGTTGTAAAGCAAATTCTGAAATCAGCTACTCTAAAAGCAGTTTGAGGAAAATGTGAATATCTTCCCTATTATTTACTGTCAAGACTTCAAACCAATTGTATTTGGGAGTCATCTCATCCCTCTACACATGCAACATAAATTGTGACCATGACTGTTCCGTACAGGAGTATAGTACAGCAGAAAACAACTAAAAACAAGAAAAATAGAAAAATAGAAAAAATAGTTTTCTTTTTGCTATTTCTTCCAAATCCTCCAAATGGTCTGCATACAATGAATCATCTTTGGCTTCAAATAGCCTTCTACAATGCTTGGAGTCATTTGGGATTCCATATAACTCCTCAACCATCAAATTTTACTTGCTTTCTAACTGCAACACTAGATGACAGTTTTAGAAACTGTCCATTCTTGGACTGCACCGGCTGTTTTCATGCTTTTTTGACACTTGGCTAACCTTTTGCAAGGTTCCTAACATTCTTCCTAACCCATGACATGCCTTAAAAGGCTTACAACATTGAAAATTTAAATGACTTTAATGACTGCCTTTTTGCCACAAGACTGTCCTCTTGAGGACTACAACTTCAACATGAAAATAGATACTAGCTTTTTGGACATAGTCCACTACAAGCATGACTACAAGCCTTATTACAACTTATAATGGTCTCAAGGACCTCATTAAACAAATCAAACATATTGAATATCAAATAAACCCTGATGTCTTGGTGCTCCTGCACCATACAACCAACCAACAAAGATTTCCAAGTCCCTTGGAAATGTATCAGCAACAAAAATCTCTTTCTGCATCGCCTCTGTCTTTATCTTCAGTCTTCTCAGCTACAATCTTTCAATCTATAGAAATGGTGACCAACCAACCAATAGAACAAACTACCATCTTCATAGAGCATCCTCAGGCTCCTTCTACTCCCATCAGTGGAGTATTCTTCAGACTGCAACATCAAGTGCTTCTTTAGTCAGGTATCCATCTCTCTCACTGCTTCACAACACTAACCAAACCATTCATCTCACCCAACAGTAGATCCTGGTGATGCACCTACCACTCTCTCCTCAGTGGTTTCTCTCTGCATCCTTCTCCATCCAAATCTCTATTAGAGAATAGTCATGACAGACCTCATCTTGTCTGCCCACACACACAACCTTAGAAAACATCCTCCTGCAGCTAGATGGATAAGCACCTGCAACCAAACAACTTAGCAACAAAAACAAAGGTCACCAAAAAAATCTTCAGCTTTACCTACCTTCTCAGTGATAGGAATAAATACAACATCTCCTCCCAGAGATTTTGCTAGCTTTGATACCAATCTGATGCAGAAGAAAAGATCAAACTCACTTCATAGTGGCAAAGTTCATAACAATGTGTTTCAAATCCATAAGATCTACAAGATTCACAAGAAATCCTTCCACAAAAATAGTGACACCAACTGAGTTTCAACATTTTTGACTCAAACAAGGTCTTTGACCCAATCACTTCATTCTACACCTCCAACCAAGACTCCATCTAAACTTCTATTCAACCCACTATACAGGGTCCGCAAGACAGCAGCCTCCTAGACTATCACCACACCATTGCACCCTTGTAAAAATAGTCACCATGTCCTCCTAGGGATGATCTCCCTCTGTACCAACCCAATCTCATTGTAATATTCTGAACCTATAACATGCATTCACTCTAATGCCTTCATGGACAAAGCAATAACTCATCAACTTACCTATTAGCTGTTGTCCTCCTCTCAACTCCTAACCATGATTCTGCAAGGGTCTTATCACATACCGACACTCACCATACCCAATCTCCTACCCCTACGACCTTCACAAGCCTATGGAAAAACTATTTCACATCCCCTTCCATTGATTAGAAACAAGGAAAGATCAGTAAAAAGAAGGAATACCCATCAGGCTGCTCAGAGATACCCTAATCAGGGTTTTAGGATAGTCAACAGACAACAAACAATTTCTCCCTCCAAATGTAGTTTCAAGCCTTCAAACTACTTGCAAGGGGCAGATAACTCTCTACCCTAATCAACCATCCAAGATTCCAACATCCACTAGGCCATACAGGTACGGCTTCTTGCAGAAAATAGTGTATTTATGAAGGAGACAACAATTTCTAAAAGTCAGTTTGTGAGAAACAAATGATATCTTTCATCTAGTTTATTATCAAGATCTCAAACCATGCTCAAACCCAAGCTAACACTTCCTCCTTTCCATCCAATATGCAAATGGATCAAAACAAATCCATACCCCAACATAGTACGGACTGTTGTAAAGCAAATTCTGAAATTAGCTACTCTAAAAGCAGTCTGAGGAAAATGTGAATATCTTCCCTATTATTTACTGTCAAGACTTCAAACCAATTGCATTTGGGAGTCATCTCATCCCTCTACACATGCAATATAAATTGAGACCATGACTATTTCGTACAGGAGTACAGTACGGCAGAAAACAACAACTAAAAACAGGAAAATTAGAAAAATAGAAAAAATAGTTTTCTTTTTGCTATTTCTTCCAAATCCTCTGAATGGTCTGCATACAATGAATCATCTTTGGCTTCAAATAGCCTTCTACAATTCTTGGAGTCATTTGGGATTCCATATAACTCCTCAACCATCAAATTTTACTTGCTTTCTAACTGCAACACTAGATGACAGTTTTAGAAACTGTCCATTCTTGGACTGCACCGGCTATTTTCATGTTTTTTTGACACTTGGCTAACCTTTGGCAAGGTTCCTAACATTCTTCCTAACCCATGACATGCCTTAAAAGGCTTACAACATTGAAAATTTAAATGACTTTAATGACTGCCTTTTTGCCACAAGACTATCCTCTTGAGGACTACAACTTCAACATGAAAATAGATACTAGCTTTTTGGACATAGTCCACTACAAGCCTTATTACAACTTTTAATGGTCTCAAGGACCTCATTAAACAAATCAAACATCTTGAAGATCAAATAAACCCTGATGTCTTGGTGCTCCTGCACCACCATCCTTCTTCTTTACAAAGATAATTGGTGCGCCCCATGGTGACACACTAGGTCTAATGAACTCTTGATTTAGCAACTCCTGCAATTGTGCCTTAATCTCATAAAACTATGTAGTAGTCATTTTGTAGGGTGCCTTAGATTGTGGCTTAGTCCCTAGTAGTAAGTCAATTGAGAAGTCAAATTCTCTCTTCGGCGGCAACTCTGTCAACTCTATAGGGAATACATCTCTGAAATCTCTAAGGATTGGATAGTCATTAAACACTGGTTCTTTTTTATCAAGGTCCTTTACTTGGACAACATAAATGGCACATCCTTTCCTCTTAGCTTTCTTCAATTGCATAGCCCAAATTTGTCTAAGTTCTAAAGGTCTCTTAGTTCCATTAATTTCCACTTGGTTCCCTAGGTCATCCAAACATCTAACAACCTTGTCTTCACAGTTTACTAGAGACTTATGTTTAGTTAGCTAGTTGATTCCCAGAATTACATCATAAGAGCCTAAAAGTGCTACATACAAATTCAATTGTGTCTGAAAACTAGGAAGCTCTAACTCACTGCATGCTGGACATGAGTCTACCCTTTTTTCTGCACTATTTCCATATTGTACCATCCAAGAGTTTTCCATATGTCGAGGTCTAATAGATAACTTAGATACTACTCTAGGATCAACAAAACATTATGTGGCACCAGTATCAATTAAAATAGAAACGGGTAGTCCACAGAGCTTACCTTGGAATTGGATAGGTGCTTCTTGAAACTCTGCTTGCCGATTATCCACTGCAGCATGAATCTGATGCTACGGTGCTCCTTGTTGATTCTTGTTTCCTCTTTTATGTGGACATGCATTTGCATAATGCTCTCCTCCATAGTTGTAACATCCACCCTTAGGTGCTCTCGATGCTTCAGCTCTTTCCCTCTGATTGTTGTTTCTATTGTTATTTCCACCTCTTTTGTTTCCACCATTTCCATCCTGAGAATTATTGCCTCTCTTCAGATTCCTGATCTGTCTATTATTGCCTTGGATATTATTCTTTTGATAGTTCTGTTGATTATTCTATGGTTTCTTATTTGAAAACTTAGCATCTCTTTGCTTATGGTAATTTGTTTTCTGCTGCAACCTCTGCTCTTGCTTTATTGCTTTCTCAAAAGCAACATCCATAGTGAGTGGGTTATGAATGTCTACCTTAGCTCCAATCTATGGCCTCAATCTTAGAATAAACTTTCTGATCCAAAATCTCTCATCTATTTGGTACTATGGAACATACTTTAGTAGATGAGAAAACCTTTCCCAGTAACTAGTTATGGACATACCTCCTTGGATCAAGTTCTGAAACTTTGTCATTTTCTTATCGAAGATTAACTGTGGTAACCATCTTTTTCTAAACAATTGCAAGAAAATCTCCCAAGTTATCTCACCAGGTAACACCTTTTTATATGCCTTCTCATTATCCCACCATGTTGCTACTTCACCAGTCAATTGGCAAGATCCCCGCATTGCCTTAGTGTGATCTGAAAAGTTTTAGAGTCCAAAGTATTTCTCCATTTCTATTATCCAGGACTCAGCTCCATCTCCAATTGTCTTTCCATCAAATTTTGGCGGTGATACTTTCTTGAGGTCTTTCCCCAATTCTTCCTCTATCTTTGCTTGATTATCAACAATAGCTCCAACTTCAGGAACTAGAACTTCTATCCTTGGGTTCTCATTTTGTGTCTCAACCCTTGGGTTTTCATTAGGATTCTGACCTCTAGGAATTCCTCTGATCTCCTGCTTAAGAGTATTCATCCTTGTGTCTTGTTGGGTCAAGAAATCAAGAATATGGTAAAATCTTCCATCTTGGTCACTACTGGCATCCCCACGATCCCCAGCAGTTCAACCACCATGAGCACCTCCATGTGCACCTTCACATGATCCTCTACCTCGACTATTTCCTGATCCATCACCATGATCAGTGTTTCTAGTATTCATGATGGATAATCTGTATCAAGTTTGCAACTTTAGCACAATAGTCCCAAAAACAAAGGCCCTAGTGTTAAACCTAGAGCTCTGATACCAAATGTAAAGCCTCACAAGTCATATAAAAGCATTTAAACCAACTCAAAAGTAAATGAAGTAAATAATCCACTTAAATACAACATCATAATAACCAAAAATAAAAAGATGCAAATAATCCACTTAGATACAACTTTCAAAGATAAAAGATGTAATTAATCCGCTTAATCACAATATCTCAAATAAAAGATAATCTCATAAATATGAATCTCAATGTCAATAAATCTTCCATAATCATGTGCTTAATCCAAGTAACAAGCACGATAAAATAATATACATAAATCCATTGGCAAGCATGTCATAATACATCCAATATAGGGTACAATAAACATGTACAACAATACTAAATAAATCAAAACACTCTCCAGCTACACAAACCAAGTGGTCCACCACCCACAAGCTGAGAGACGGGAACATGGCCCAGGTGATTTTCCACCCAACCATGAAGTATTTATGCTTCCCTAGATCCCTTCATGAAATGAAGGAAACCCAACCCTGCACTAAATATCC
This sequence comes from Cunninghamia lanceolata, assembly GCA_027924645.1. Classification (NCBI taxonomy): domain Eukaryota; kingdom Viridiplantae; phylum Streptophyta; class Pinopsida; order Cupressales; family Cupressaceae; genus Cunninghamia; species Cunninghamia lanceolata. The sequence goes on along the minus strand of BSBN01001221.1, from coordinate 7,294,022 downwards.
AGCTACCTAGTAACAACTCCAGGAGGGAACACCCGATTCAACCCTAATGTCTGAATGTGCAATTCTAAGTAATGAAAATCAAATTGTCTTATAACAAGATGTGGCAGAGATATCAATAAATAAGTTTGCTAGACAATAAACATCTATTTCAATGCCATTCTGATTAGATCTAACCATTTAAGTAACTTGATTGAATTCCTAAAAAGAGGAAAAGCCATCTCTGAATATCCACATTCGGCATCCTAGTCCCAAAAGTAACCTAAACATTCCTAGGTGAAAATCTACTTCGTTCCCCAAGAAGCAAGAAATAAGTAATAAAATAAAAGTCAAATTTGCCAATAAATCATTGAAATTCCCTTTCCCAAATAACATTCAATGAATTACACTTTTCCAATCAAATCATTCATCTTTGCTTACTCTATTACACTCATAAGTACATCAAATAGGTATATTTTATCCAATCCAAAGTTTGATCATAATCTTCATACAAAAGTCATTTAAAATTACAATTTCATCTTGCTGTCATAATAGTGATAGGAAGTCTCAAAAACAATAAAAACAGTCCTTCTGTCGCTGTTGCGACAGGAGCTATTACATAAATAAAAGGATGAACAAAGAACATAGTTTAATTTTGTTTTCGGTCATAAAGATGATATAAAATCTCATTCTCAGATTATTTTAACTTACTGTCATTCTAGTGACAAGAAACTAATTTGCTTAAGCATGAAGTTTAATTGCATATATCTCTCAATAACCTTTCTATCACTGTTGCAATAGGATTTGTGGCAGAATTTAATAAGTAAATAATTGAGTTTATAAGTAATCTATTGTCTGAGTTTCTAGTTAACACATTAGTTTTAACAAATTTAATAGAGCTACAGGTTCATTAGTTTTGTCTATTTCTTAAGAGGTATTGTTCATCAAATAAGAAGTCGATTTGTTGATCTAATCTGATTTCAACCAGCATATAAAGAAATTTAGTCATAAAGTATTTTCTAGAGGAAACCTAACAGCAATCTAGAGATATTTCTAATAATTTTCAGTCTAATTTTTGAGCAGATCGAGCATCATGGAAAGATAAGATTTTTAAGTCAAAAATGACAGGAGGGGAATTCAATGCCTATAGTTGAGTCTGAGAACTAGCAAATACAAGAAAGGGGCCGATCTATATAGATCGCCCTAGCATAGTCAAGTCGGCCATGAACAAGGTCGACGGCCAGCCCAAGAATAAGCAGCGAGAAAAATAAGATGAAATGGCCAAAAAGAGGTGGTCGGCATGCCAACGCCCAACCTGAAGACTCAGGCAGCCAATATGTAGTCGACAACCAAATATAAGGAAGGCATAAGGCTTGTCAGGAGCCAAAAAGAAGCCAATTCGTGCCAGAAATTCAATGGCTAGGAGAGGATAATGGGTCGACTCTAGGTAAGAATAGAAAATAATGATTGAGCAAAGCAATACAGGCACCCCAAACCAGCTAAAAATCTATCTTTTGACAGTCACAATAATTTGATTTTAAAGCAAACAATTTAAAGATAAAAACCTAGGATAATTCACTGGTCAAAGATGAGTTTGCAGCTACTGTCATTGCATTGCCCTCTCTTTGGTCGCAGCCTACAACTCTCCCTTTCTTCCTTGCTACTGTCGCTCAGAGCATAAGTTACCTCTGCTACCAAAAACGTGGGGTGTCTTCTGCTAAGCGATCTGCTCTTTTATTAAATTTCTCCAACTCTTATTTTTGGTGGTCCAAGATTAGGTTTAGAATTGAAGTTCTTATTTTCAGTTTGCATGAAAATAATAATACTTAAATACTCTCCAGTCTAATTAATATAAAATAAAACTATTTACTTAAACCTACTGTCGCATGAATGATAGTAACTAATTTTAATTCTTTCTTTCTTTTTCTAAATATAATATTGTTATTTTTAATATTATTTAACTATTGTTATTAAGATAGAACTAATTAAATAATCAAGAAGAGAAATGCAATACAATATTGCATATTTATATATGTTATTTAATATATTTATTTATTTTTAAGAAACATATTTTCTTCCAAACATCTATAAACAATATTTTATTATTTAATTTAAAATACAATCATCATTTGAATATAATTCAAAAAGATATTAAATTTAAGTAATCACATCATGCATTCGAAAACAATTAATAACCATGCATTAAAGCAATCAAAGCCATTCAGTAATGCATATGCAACTACGTGATGTGTGTGATTGCATCAGGCTAATCCATCTATTAGTTCTTGCCAAGTGGCTAGAACACCTCTACCTCAACCATGCTCTCATCTTCAATGAGTACCTGCATCCATTTGCACTCAACTCGACGTCAATAGGTTAGTGTGTCTAAAACATAGCCGAGGCAAATCATTGTAATCATATCTACAATATCCAATATTTAAAACAATTTTCTAATTTTCATTAATATAACTCATAGTAATTACCTTCACATATGCGAAAATACTTAACGTAAAGTCAATCACAATAATTGTTCATTAATCTAGAATAATCATATTGTTCATAAAAATGAGACGTAACAAAATTGTATGCAAATCTAAAAATTAAGTTGCCTAAATCCTTGAAATACCATGAAAAGATTCAACTTCTTTATGATGTTAAAATCAGCCACTCTAACATGTCTGATAAAACCACCTTAGATGAACTTATAACAACAATAACATCACCATAAGATAGCAAAAACAAAGAGGCACAAATCAGCAACATAAGAATGCAAGATCTCACAACACAAGGTAACAATGGAACAAAATAATAAACACATAACACAGTGTTTACGTGAAAAAACCCTTCTAGAAAAAAACTCCACCAAGAAGAGAGGCCCAAGTTGTATTATCTTCAAAAAAAATTACAATACATTAACTTCCAATCTCCTCTTCACTCTTCAATCCAACAACACCTGTGTACCTATAAATAGAGATATACAACACATACATGGCATTGTACTTATAGAAGTATTTCACTCCCAAAACAAGGCGTTCATTTTCTCTCACCTAGGAATCTTCATCATGCAACATTCAATGACTTCTTACAAGCTCATAACACTTGTCAAGAGTCAACAATGCAACCTTGGGCATCCATGGACAAGAATAGACTCTTACGGGGTAGTAGATGTTGTCATAATTGTCATAGATTTTGTCATAACACCCCCCAAATAGCATCTTCCCAATATGGGTGCCTAGAGCCAAGAATAGAAACTTACAACTAATAATTATCTGTCATAAGTTGTCATATTGTCATAGAATCTTATGACAACTTGCAGCTATCATAGATTCTCTTACATGCACTCAACAACTTTATGACATATGTTATACATGCCAAAAATAACTGATTCCTCCAAGGTGGTGCCTATCCTCAATCACTCTTGATATTTACAATTACCAACTATAAAATGTTGCTCCATAATTACCGCCGATAACTCTGGAACTTACCAATGTAGTAACTCCGTAATTACTACCCTCAGTAATTAATTTTTACCATTACCTGTGAAACTTGTACATATCCTTATGGGTAATTACAAATTACAAAAAATACATGAAATAATACAATATTGGGATTTACAAGGTTAATGGAAAATCAAATATGAGGTGATTTGGTGTTTGAGTCATTGTATACTTATATGTATATTTATGATTATCCTCATTTGACATGGTTACTAGTATATTGTTGAATTTGCATGCTACATTGTGAGATCTACAGGTTGTGCAGTGTTGTAGGTTGTCTATGCTTACAGGTTGCATATATGACTTAGATGTGGGTTGTCTATAGGCATAGATGTTTCAATGTTGATGCTAATTTTGATTTGTGGCTTGGTTTAGTCACATGTTTAATTGGTTTGCTTATCATTATGAGATATAGAGAGAGACGATATTAGATAATATTTTCATGATATGTAACCTATGTTTATTGACTATATGGTATATTTGTGTGAGACTTGATGGGAGTTTGGTACAGGTAGTGGGTGTTGATCATGGTGTCATTGATCCTTGTTTGTTTATGACATTGGCACAACATGATTGTTATGCAGGTGCATTATTGGTGGTTTTGGATTGATTCAAGTTTACAAGTGGTTGTTCATCTTCTTGGTTTGGAAATTATGGTTTACTCAATTTTTTTAGAGCTTTTTTCATTATAGTGGGATTCCTTGATTGTGTTGGAGCCATGGATGATCTTCATTTAGGAGATGGTTATCACACTATCATAGATAGCTAGTTTAAATGTTTCAGCAGGAAATTTTGACAATGATAGTTTGATGTTTATCATGATGCCATGTGTATCTCGGTATCATGGTTTAGTGGGATATTTGGTAGGATATGGTTATCTTCATGTGATTTGGAGATGTTGACATTGTTAACACCTTCAAATTTTGCAAATTTGAAGTGCTTGAATCATTTCGAGGTGTTGACAAAGGTTGGGTCGACAAGCTGCTCAATCTACCTTGGAGGCCACCTTCGTCAATTAAAATTTTGCAACTCAGAGATCACTTTGCAAATCTATTTGGTGGGATGTTTTTGGTGCATATGGTAACATGTTTTCTCAGTTTCATGCTCCCTGGATGAGTTTTGACGGGGTATTTAATTGTTTCCTAACTGCAACCGGGCTAGATTTGGTATTCTGAAAAGTTGTAAATCTCGCAAATCTGAGGGTGACCCATTTCTCGATTTGGTCTCAAATATCTCTAGTTCTAATTTCATCAAGATCAAAGGTGATATGATGCATTATTTTAATGCATCTCAGTTGCAGCGAACTCATCCGGCGGGTCAATTTACAAAACAGGACCTTGAATTTGGTTGGCGATGCGAATTATGAGCAAATGAGTTTTCTTGAAATAATTAATGATGCCCCTGCGTAAATTATTACAGTCATCGGATGCCCGGTTTGCCCGCAATAAAAAAATGTCATTTGCTTGGCAAGAGAAATCCAATACTTGCCAAAGTCTAAAGTTTAAAAATGCAATTTTCAAAAGAAATATTTTATTGGCATTTTAAATAGTTTGAAATAAAATATTTTGGAAGGCAAATATTATAAAAGGACTTTTATAAACTTTAGTTTATAAAGTTTATTTAAATCGAGGGTGCTTTGTTGCATTTCGCAGCATCACGCCTTTCTGTTGCTTTCCCTGAGATGCCTACGATGGTGCAAAATGCCCATTTGTAGGCATTTTTTGACATGTTTCCTCCTATGTAAGGTTAATGTGGGCATTTCCTTCGCCATTGAGGTGATTTTGACAGATTTTAGGCGGCTCCAGGCAGTTTTGGTTGTAGATGAAAATGGCTGATCACGTTTTTTGAATTTCAACACATTTTTGGAGGTGTTTTGGGGCTAAAAAATGTTGTTTTATGCTCAAAAATCTTCCTATGATCATTCATAAGCCATTGGTGAAGGTTTTTAGCACATTTGCAATGATTTTTGGCTGCTAGAATGATGAAAAACGCCCTTATTTCACAAAAAACGCTCTGAGATGATTGATTTGGGCAAAGATCTCAATTGGATGCTACAGTAGTGTTCCTCTAAGGTTGAATGCTATCATAGAGTTGAAGAAAGAGGTCCAAGAGTCATTTGGAATTAGTGCAGAGGAATGAAGAGTCTTCAACTGCCTGCCGTGCAAAATTAGGAATAAGTGAAAAATGTAAAAATTAAAAGGGGAGATTAAAACATGTTTTATTTATTATTTATTCTTCTTCTCTTTTAATTGTAAAATATTTTATTCCCAATGTATTTGGAGGTAAAATTGTAATGTGAAATATCTCACTTACCTCCATGTGGTAGTAAATTTTAAGGCAACATGCTTTGAGCCAATAAATGAATTGTTGGGCTTTCATTTTATGGTTGGAAGATTTTAGAAGTTTTGAGGAGTAAATAAAATATAGGTTTTGTTGGGTTGCTTCATTTCTTGCTCTGTAAGTCTATGAGTTATGTGTTGAATGTATTTCTACATAAATATTATTCAGTTCCATGTTGATATAAATGAAAATTCCATGTTGATATAAATGAAAAATGCTAAATGCTTGTGTTTTGTTAACTATCTCCATGGTTGTATGTATTCTTCTTTGGAGTCAAGTAACTAACGGTTATCTAGGATTCTAGAATACAGATTTACTATATTGTATGCGTAATCTTCTACTTCTATTCAAGGAATAGATTAAATGTTCTGGGTTAAGTATGGGGAAGAATGTATTGCAGTAGGGATGTATGTAAGTAGAGTTAACTGAATACTCTATCTTGGGTGGTGTCTGTAAGATAGATACTAACTAAATGCCTAGAAACTTGAATGTTATGTTGAGTTTATGAGAAGCAGTCACACATATATGTCAGTTTGACTCCATTGCCCTGAGATAAGAACCAGTCAGATTTTGTATTGAGTTTATAAGTCAAAACCCAAGTCTTTCATCCAAGCATAAAACAAAATCAGAACATCATTAGTAAACTTTAGGAATTTTATGAGTAGAATCTAGGTGATGCATGTTCTCAAATTTAACTAGTGTGATAGTCAAAGAATATTGTCAGTCTAGGGTTTATCTTACAAATCTTAGTCTATACATGAGAGCATTCTGCCTAAGTTAGTCAAGGATGAATCTTTTGTTGTGAATGAGGGATACCCCCTAGGTGCGGCAGAACCTAAAGTGTAGGGGAGACAAGTGCAAACAATCTCCCATCTTTGTTGGCCAAGTCTCATAGTAAATCTAATCATAAGAAGTGGCAAACCTTTAGGGTTTATTGTCTATTGATTTGGGAACCAACAGACATCTTGATACCATGGAGGGCTCTTGGAGTTTTTGGTTGAGGTGTTGGTTATGGTTTATCAGTTTTGATAGGTGATCATTGCTTACAAGATGGTTGGTATTGTGTCTTAGTTTACTCTTGATTGCAGATTAGAGTGTTGGCATGGTACAGGTTCTCTTTGGAGCATGATATGTCCTTATGAGACATTGATCTTCTTTTGAGGAGATGATTAGATCATGATGTCATGATATGTTCCTAGGTTCTATAGATGTGTAGTGGGAGCTTTGACAATGACCTTGTTGGTTCTCTTGGTATTGAGTACATTCGTCATGTGCTTGGGAGCTTCATGATAGTGTGATGTTGCATTTAGATTTTAGCATGGATTGATCATGGAGGTGTTGATGGATAATTGGATACTTAGGTGAGGCTTGATATCTCTTGGGATTAGGGACATGTGTTGAGATGGTTAATCTTTGATGAGGGTTTTAGCAGCAAGACTGAGGATCCTACACCTTGGTTTGACATGATTTCAACATGGGCATATTAAGGATATTGTTCTTAAATAGAGTCTTTGAAGCTTGGTGCATCTTGGAGGAGAAATCTCATCCCCACTCTTGGTTCACTTGACGGTGAATGATTTGATAGGTACGGCCCACCTGATTTTCAAATACATTATTTCTTTGTATCTTATCTTCTCATGGTTGAGTCTTGAGCTATGGATTATAGTTGTGAGGACTTGTTTGAGGATTAGATGCATGGTTATGATTAGTTATCTCCTTATGTTTGATCCTGAGTTGTTATGAGATCATTGTGTGTAATGGAGATGGTTAGTGGCTTTGGGCTTATTTCTATTTTGGGATGGTTATGATTTCATCTAATTTTGGTTTAAGAGGATTGCATCTTGATTTATTGGATGTTGAAGAGGCTTATTATTTTGGGGTTGTAAAGGAGATCATACTTTTCATAGCTATAACACATTAGTGTGGATAGAAGCACATGGTTATGATTTTTAGGTTCTCCCTTAATTGGTCTTATTCTTGTTTTTGGATGTTTATGTTCACATGACATTGGAGTTGAGACTTTTATGGAGCTATTGAGACTCTTTTGATCTTCTTTCTCTTATGATGTGGAGGACTTGGGAGGGATATGGACCTGAGGTGAGAGTATTGTTACAACTATTTAGTTTGCAGATTTTGCATATCTACGTGTGTGTTCCTTGATACTATGTGATAGAGGATTTAGCCACATCTTCTATGTGAGTTCTACTAGTGGATCTTTGGATGCCTTGATCTATTTTTATATTTGACATTCACTCATGTAGTGGGAGTTCCAGGATGTATATGATTACTTTGTTGGATGTTCTCATCATATTGTGGGATGGAAGGTCTTGAGGTTTGTTATCACATGCTTTGTGTTGTTACCTTGGAGGAATTATTTATGTAGGATTGAGTATATACATGGACTTGCTATCATTGTGATTTGAGTTGGATAGGTTGATGGCATAAGGTCTACTTGTTATCATTTGTATACCTTGATTTGGAGGTATGGTCAGCTGATGCATTAGCAACTAGCTGTGGTTTTTATTTCAACTATGGTGATTGATTCTTGTTAGATATTCAAGCCTATTTGTTACCATTGGGTTTAGTTTTTGTGTTTGGATGTCAGTTGATGTAGGTTTCTTTCTTCTACATGATAGTTTAGTGTGCCATCTCTTTCGAGGATCTTATCCTTCATAGTTTGGCATGATGGAGGATGAGGGGATTTGTTGGTCATGATGTTAGTCATTCACAAACATAGAATAAAAGTTACACAACAACCTTTACTCATCTTGAAAGATACGATGAATTCAGAGAATTCATGATCCCAAGTCTCCGTTGATTAGGTCTTAATCTACTGACGTTACTTAGTGGTTGATGTGTGTTGCTGTTTTCCATTCAGGGGCCTTACGTATTTCTGCAAAGTTCATCATTATTTCTCCAAATACCCTGCTCTGTATGTCTGCTCTGCATAAATCTCCAATAATTCTACCTCTGCACTGTAAATTTAGTCAAATAATGTGCTTACAGACTGATATTTGCATGATTTCTACCACTATTTGCAATTCTTTGCATGATATTTTCAATACTACATGCATTTAACTCAAATATGCTAAGGATTTTCAGTTACCTACGGGATTTCAGCATATTTCTCTATTTCTGCTTGTTATTTATCATGATTTGCAGTTATGATGATGAATTTATGAAATTGAAAAAAGGAAAAGGGGTAAAGAATGAGATTCCCAAAACTACCTGACTTAGATCACTGATCCACATACAAGCTCCCATACATGCAATGAAAAGAAGGAAACTAGAATCATACTTCACCAGGACATTCCACAAATCTGCATGATCCAGTGCAAATCTTCAAAGGAAAAGTTGACAACAACATGTAATGAAATGAAAGCGCTTCCAGTTGAACACAGCATTCACCAGTACATATCCAGAAATCAACATGAAGATTATGTAAAATTTACAATCAGGATGTAATCTGAAACTTCATATCCATTCAGTATGCTCAAGAACAGGTACATTTATAGTGATCTGAAGAAAGAACCTTGACATTTCAACAATTCTATCCTCATTAGTCTCAGTAATCCGATCTCCTAATTGATTCTACAGTAATTGGCCTTCTTGCCAGATATATCTATCTATTTGTTAATGTATATTGTATCAGGTTCTGGCCTTTATATAGAACAAATGCCAGAAAACAGTTACAATGATCCAAGGATCAGGATCCTCTCATAATAATCAACGGTCCAGATGAAAAGCACATGCTTCGCCAGTTGGCAAATGTACAGCTGGCACAGAATATTCCAGCATCTTTGATTTGATTCGGTCTCCAGCTGGCAAACAGCATATTTGACAATATCCTCCTCATTTCTGGTTCATGTTGCCTTCTTGTGCAACCATACAATGCTCAGCAACAGCTCTAACAGCATCATGACTTCCTGCAAGTAAATAGACAAACATTAAGTTCATCATCATGTGGATAAACAACAGGAAATTAAACATTTTATTAAACATGCCTCAAAATGTGCAGCTACAGACAATCGGGCTTCAAATCAGTGGAAATTATGCACTAGATGCATAAACATCGTTAAAACACTCGGGTCAACCATCGTTGACTGGAAATCAGGCAGTCGGGCTTTCAAATTTCTATCGCTCTATTTTCCCGCCCATTTTCATGTATATCGGGTTCAAATATGATCATGCATATACATCGGCGTGACTACACACGGTCGGGATGACAAATTTAAACTTGGCAGACGGCAACAATTATACCGACGCCAAAAATCATGATGATGTCCACCCATCGGGAAGACATGTTCTATCAGCAGGATAACTCAAGATAAGGCCGACAGCCAGACTTAAAACTTTCGTCTGCATGATATTTTGGATATGATGCTCCCCCCCTTCCGAATGCTCTGATGACGTCACCGTCATGTTTCACTTCTGTATATTGGGGAAAAGAATAACATCATCATCATCATCATGTCGAAGGAAAATAGGAGGATATGAAATATGATCCTGCTACTGAGGAAAGGAATATCATGGTGACGTCATCATCATATTCGGGCTTCATTAAAATGCAAAAGATGACGTCATCGTCATGTTTAGTTAAGATCAGGGGATAAATGCAATATCGGGTCACCTAAGGAAGATGATCAGGTGGTGAATGAAATATGACCCCTTTGCGGCCAAGGTAACCCTCTCGAAAGATCAGGATGATGATGATCATCAGGATATCCGGGGCCCTTGTTAAACTTACAACAGGACGTCATCATCATATTCGCGAACCGGATCATGTTTTGGAAAATATCCTGCCGAAGGAGAAATGTGATGATGATGTCATCCTGATATTTGCTTCTTCGTTTATCAGATCGGGATGACGTCATCAGGATATTTGCATAAGGTCATATTTCTCGGCAGGAGGACATTACGAAATATCGGGTTACAAACAAGATCATGATGATCTTGACAACATGACTGAGGAATGGAAATATCACCCTCCTATAAAAGATAGGATGATCATCATGATCATGCAAAAGGAGATCAGGAGGATATGATGATGTCATCATCATATTAGCGAATATCAGTAAATATGATCCTCTTGTGAAAGATCAGGATGATGACCCTCCGATAGGACTTTGACATGCGCATGCAAATATGCAGAAGGTGGATTTTCTAAGCAGGGTGATATTATAATATCAGCATGATATTATAAAATCAGGTGATGTAAAAATATCATGATGCTCGCGATGCGCACAAGGTCATTTGACGGGTAAAACACACTATCACCTAAAATTGACGTCCGGATATTGGGACTACATGATTTTTATCGGGTGATAGATCAAGATCATGATGATGACCTTTCGCGATACAAAAGACCGCTCGACGGGGAAAACTTACTATGACTTAAAGTTGACGTCCGGATATTTGAACCTCAGGATATTATCAGGGGGGGCGTTTCAAATATCATGATGATGTTCTTCATACAGCAAAACCGAGTTTCTAAATATGACCCTCTTCTTGCGAATATCAGGTTTGACCAAAACTTTGACTGTGCATAACTCCCTCATATGGACGAATTTTCAGGTGATGTAAAAGGCAAACCTGCATGGTTTTTCAAGCTCTTTCTAAATATGAGGTCATAGAAACAAAATATGAACTTTGACAAACTGACCTCATGATGATGACAACCTCGTCGAATATCATGATGATGATGCACCTGACTCATTTTACCAAACCGCCAGAAAGCAGACAACACAAGCCAAGCCAAAAGTTGGGTCCCTGTTTTGATAATGCAAAATGGGGCGTGTTGTGTAACCACACAACAACTTGCCACCAAAGAAAACAACAAAATTCAAATAATTCAAAAGGTGAGGATAAATTAAAACATAAATTTCCAACTCCTATTAAGCATGAGCATCCTAATCCTTTCTAACTGGTCTCATGTTCATCAATGTAACAATGAATTGATAAGGGATCAATTGTGTGCATGTGATTCATATACTCATCTTGAAAGTGAGTTGAATAAGTCAGTGACTGGTGTTAAGCTACGTAGTTTGGTTCATCCCTCATAGCCAACCGGATAGAGCCTTGCTGCCAGCAGGCATCCATAGCCCCGGCAAGGTTATCGTTGCAATTCCCCTAAGTAGAGCCCCACTGCCAGCAAGTGTCTATAGCTCCGGTAGAGTTACTTAGATGACTTAATCTGGATTTCAGAAAATCCATTTTATTATTTTATTTATTTTATATTTTGAATTTAATTCTTAAGATATAACAGTTGTAGCTTCATGATACAAGGAATGGTCACTTGTTGAAATTAAGTTGAGAATTGCAATGGTAGCAAGGGCAACCTTTAGATTTTTCACTTAACACTTACACTGATATGTTCAACAAACCCAAGGCTATTAGGTGTGTCATTGTGAGGATCACCTTGACTCAAGAAAAGTAGTACTGATGAATATGATACCACAGACCTGATCAAGAATACCTATACTGATATGAATTACAACCTATGTAAAAACTTATATTCAACTTTTGAATTCTAACAATTTCATGTAGTGTTCTTAAGTAACAAGGTGCACCAGTTTTGCCCAACCAAAACAAAGACTCAACAACACAAAGCACAAAGCAACCTGTACAAACAGCTAACCTACAAAAGGAAACAACAGAAACAGAACAAGAAAGCAAAACAAGCAAACTGTACAAACAACTAACCTACAAAATTATCTACAAACCACTACTAGGCAAACAAAAACCAGCAAACGACCCAAATACACCTGTATTTGCATACTTCTTTTGATTGTGCAGGAGCATTAGGGTATTAGTTATGGTTCTCAACCTAGCAAACTTATCTTTATATTCTAAAAAATATTCTGATATTCTGAATTCACTGTATTCAACAGAATAACTCTTGATGATCAGCAACTGAGGAAGCTCATCATGTTCATGATTAATCCATGTGCATGTCTTATCTTCTGAATTTCCATAATCAAAATAATAATCAACATCATTCACTGTGGAAAGGAGAAATACAACCTGGTGTATTTCTGACTCTGTTGGACATGCCTCTTCATTGGCAGTTGGTCTTCCATTTGTCATTATATTTTCACTGCTTGGCTCAGTGCCTGGTCTCTCTTCAAATTGAAGGATGTATGACTCTTGATGTATTAATTCTCCATCTTTATCCAGCTTTATCCCTTCATTCCGGATGTTCAGTTTATCTTCCAGTTTAGGAAACTTCTCAGTATTTTCTTCAATTTCCTGCACATCAGCATCTAAATAAGTATCTTTATTATCACAACCTGAAATACAGAAATTTATCATTTCTAAATCATTTGACTGTAAAGGAGAAACAACTTTCACTTGATAAGGACACTCCCCTGTTTCATTTTCAAAATATTTCTGGAGTGATGTCTGATTATGCACAACAACTCCAAAGTCTTCTACATCTTCATCTTTCAGGAATTGTTCATTAAATAATTCACATCTTCTATCTAGTAGAGCGCCTGGTTCCATTAACCTGCAACATTCTTGCATTTGATCATTTAATTCAAAGAAGTTAGGTAGTAAATCAGCATTTATTTTCTTTTCTATGACTCCCTGAGTTACTATCATAGGAACTTCATCATCAGGAGTGCATTTAAATTGCTCTACTATCTGTTTACACTTCTCTTTACCATAGAATGACTCCAGGAAAGATGTTTCATCTTCTTTATCAAAAGTATTAGGATCAGAATCAAAAATATTATCCTGATGAGTGATTTCTTCTCTAAAATTTTCACAAGATTCATACCTGCATACTAACTGATCCTTACTTGTATTAGGAAGTAGAGAACTCCTATCAATCTCACCATAGAATGAATCAAGGAAAGATGTTTCCTCTTCATTACCTTCTGGAACTGATTCAGCTATTGTAGTTTCTAGAGTCTTTTTCAACATGATCAAGCAGGCGTAACAATCCCTTTCTGAATGCTCTTCATCATGTAATCTGCACCAGCTTTCAATCAAGACATCATCAATGGGTAAACCTAATATTTGACTACACTGTATATTTCTAGACAAGTATAATTCAAAATCTTCAGAACGATCCACTTCAGTGTCTGGACAACTAATAACTTCTGGTGCTGCATTTGCTTGTCGCTCCAGAATTTCTTCATTTTCCTGGTAGACTTCTTCATTTTCCTAGCAAATTTCAACCCTGAACACATCCAGAAAGAATATTAATCCTTTAAAATGTAAATCCAACCTTGTAAGGAAAGTTAAACAATTAATTTCACTGTGTTCTGCAGTCTGGTGTATCCTGCAACAGGTAGATAAACCAAAGTTAGACAAACTATGAGGGTAAAGCTGCCTATTCAAAGTTTCCTAAAATAAAGGAATGTTAATTTGACAATTGCCTTCACATACATCCATCAAAATGAGACTCTATTTTTCAATTTTTTTAGTATTTTGAAATTTTAATGAGATCTATCATATCTCAGAATAAAACTTGAAAGTTCAGAAAATCAAACTAATCTTTGATGTTTCGAGCTAGATCTTTGCAAAGGTACAACCAAAACATCTTAGATAAGAGATATTTGCAGGCATTTAACTGAAATGATGAAATATTTATGCAATATTTGCAGAAATCTAGAAATTCTTTGCTCATGCCCTCCTTCTAGCGCCAATTTATGTTGCGTTAGAAGCGAGGGGCCTGCAGATATGTTAGCAAGATTTAAAGCGGGCAAGCTGCTATACTAAGGCAGGGGATATCACTTCAACTGAAAAGAATTTATTATTCAGCCCTCCTTCTATGTTGAAATCCAGAAATTTTCTGTCCAGCCCTCCTTCTAGCGCCAATTTATGTTGCGTTAGAAGCGAGGGGCCTGCATAAAATGAATGATGACTAAAGCAGTGGTGGCTTTTCCAGTTCAGCCCTCCTTCTATGTTGAAATCCAGAAATTCTCTGTCCAGCCCTCCTTCTAGCGCCAATTTATGTTGGTCATGATGTTAGTCATTCACAAACATAGAATAAAAGTTACACAACAACCTTTACTCATCTTGAAAGATACGATGAATTCAGAGAATTCATGATCCCAAGTCTCCGTTGATTAGGTCTTAATCTACTGACGTTACTCAGTGGTTGATGTGTGTTGCTGTTTTCCATTCAGGGTCCTTACGTATTTCTGCAAAGTTCATCATTATTTCTCCAAATATCCTGCTCTGTATGTCTGCTCTGCATAAATCTCCAA
Source organism: Cunninghamia lanceolata (assembly GCA_027924645.1). Taxonomy (NCBI): domain Eukaryota; kingdom Viridiplantae; phylum Streptophyta; class Pinopsida; order Cupressales; family Cupressaceae; genus Cunninghamia; species Cunninghamia lanceolata. Next base: position 7,278,991 of record BSBN01001221.1, on the reverse strand, counting down.
TAATTCTACCTCTGCACTATAAATTTAGTCAAATAATGTGCTTACAGACTGATATTTGCATGATTTCTACCACTATTTGCAATTCTTTGCATGATATTTTCAATACTACATGCATTTAACTCAAATATGCTAAGGATTTTCAGTTACCTACGGGATTTCAGCATATTTCTCTATTTCTGCTTGTTATTTATCATGATTTACAGTTATGATGATGAATTTATGAAATTGAAAAAAGGAAAAGGGGTAAAGAATGAGATTCCCAAAACTACCTGACTTAGATCACTGATCCACATACAAGCTCCCATACATGCAATGAAAAGAAGGAAACTAGAATCATACTTCACCAGGACATTCCACAAATCCGCATGATCCAGTGCAAATCTTCAAAGGAAAAGTTGACAACAACATGTAATGAAATGAAAGCACTTCCAGTTGAACACAGCATTCACCAGTACATATCCAGAAATCAACATGAAGATTACGTAAAATTTATAATCAGGATGTAATCTGAAACTTCATATCCATTCAGTATGCTCAAGAACAGGTACATTTACAGTGATCTGAAGAAAGAACCTTGACATTTCAACAATTCTATCCTCATTAGTCTCAGTAATCCGATCTCCTAATTGATTCTACAGTAATTGGCCTTCTTGCCAGATATATCTATCTATTTGTTAATGTATATTGTATCAGGTTCTGGCCTTTATATAGAACAAATACCAGAAAATAGTTACAATGATCCAAGGATCAGGATCCTCTCATAATAATCAATGGTCCAGATGAAAAGCACATGCTTCGCCAGTTGGCAAATGTACAGCTGGCACAGAATATTCCAGCATCTTTGATTTGATTCGGTCTCCAGCTGGCAAACAGCATATTTGACAATATCCTCCTCATTTCTAGTTCATGTTGCCTTCTTATGCAACCATACAATGCTCAGCAACAGCTCTAATAGCATCATGACTTCCTGCAAGTAAATAGACAAACATTAAGTTCATCATCATGTGGATAAACAACAGGAAATTAAACATTTTATTAAACATGCCTCAAAATGTGCAGCTACAGACAATCGGGCTTCAAATCAGTGGAAATTATGCACTAGATGCATAAACAGTGTTAAAACACTCGGGTCAACCATCGTTGACTGGAAATCAGGCAGTCGGGCTTTCAAATTTCTATCGCTCTATTTTCCCGCCCATTTTCATGTATATCGGGTTCAAATATGATCATGCATATACATTGGCGTGACTACACACGGTCGGGATGACAAATTTAAACTTGGCAGATGGCAACAGTTATACCGACGCCAAAAATCATGATGATGTCCACCCATTGGGAAGACATGTTCTATCGGCAGGATAACTCAAGATAAGGCCGACAGCCAGACTTAAAACTTTCGTCTGCATGATATTTTGGATATGATGCTCCCCCCCTTCCGAATGCTCTGATGACGTCACCGTCATGTTTCACTTCTGTATATGGGGAAAAGAATAACATCATCATCATCATCATGTCGAAGGAAAATAGGAGGATATGAAATATGATCCTGCTGCTGAGGAAAGGAATATCATGGTGACGCCATCGTCATATTCGGGCTTCATTAAAATGCAAAAGATGACGTCATCGTCATGTTTAGTTAAGATCAGGGGATAAATGCAATATCGGGTCACCTAAGGAAGATGATCAGGTGGTGAATGAAATATGACCCCTTTGCGGCCAAGGTAACCCTCTCGAAAGATCAGGATGATGATGATCATCAGGATATCCGGGGCCCTTGTTAAACTTACAACAGGACGTCATCATCATATTTGCGAACCGGATCATGTTTTGGAAAATATCCTGCCGAAGGAGAAATGTGATGATGATGTCATCCTGATATTTGCTTCTTCGTTTATCAGATCGGGATGACGTCATCAGGATATTTGCATAAGGTCATATTTCTCGGCAGGAGGACATTACGAAATATCGGGTTACAAACAAGATCATGATGATCTTGACAACATGACTGAGGAATGGAAATATCACCCTCCTATAAAAGATAGGATGATCATCATGATCATGCAAAAGGAGATCAGGAGGATATGATGACGTCATCATCATATTAGCGAATATCAGTAAATATGATCCTCTTGTGAAAGATCAGGATGATGACCCTCCGATAGGACTTTGACATGCGCATGCAAATATGCAGAAGGTGGATTTTCTAAGCAGGGTGATATTATAATATCAGCATGATATTATAAAATTAGGTGATGTAAAAATATCATGATGCTCGCGATGCGCACAAGGTCATTTGACAGGTAAAACACACTATCACCTAAAATTGACGTCCGGATATTGGGACTGCATGATTTTTATCGGGTGATAGATCAAGATCATGATGATGACCTTTTGCGATACAAAAGACCGCTCGACGGGGAAAACTTACTATGACTTAAAGTTGACGTCTGGATATTTGAACCTCAGGATATTGTCAGGGGGGGCGTTTCAAATATCATGATGATGTTCTTCATACAGCAAAACCGAGTTTCTAAATATGACCCTCTTCTTGCGAATATCAGGTTTGACCAAAACTTTGACTGTGCATAACTCCCTCATATGGACGAATTTTCAGGTGATGTAAAAGGCAAACCTGCATGGTTTTTCAAGCTCTTTCTAAATATGAGGTCATAGAAACAAAATATGAACTTTGACAAACTGACCTCATGATGATGACCAACCTCGTCGAATATCATGATGATGATGCACCTGACTCATTTTACCAAACCGCCAGAAAGCAGACAACACAAGCCAAGCCAAAAGTTGGGTCCGTGTTTTGATAATGCAAAATGGGGCGTGTTGTGTAACCACACAATAGGATTCTTGTTTGAAGATGGTGGACACCTTGATTATTGTTGCAGGTATCTTGGAGCACATGGATGATTACATGGTACATGTTGGACATATGGGTGGTTCCATTGATGTTCTAAGTTTACTTGTTGATCCTTTATGCAATGTATACAACAAGTGGGAGAATGTTGGAATAGGTGTGTTTTACACCTTACATAATATTGGTATTATTTAATTATGTAAAATAAATATTATTTGTGGTACATCTATGTGATGTGTTTAACCACACTAACTATTTATTTAGGGCCACTTGTAAAAGTTGCATGTAACATTGGGTTAAATATTTTATGTGTGTGGGACACATGGAGTAATTAATTATTTAATTATTGGGGAAACATAGTACCAATAATTAAATGTGGGGGTCAATGGTTTTAATGTGCTCATGGTTTTGGGGAATATGGTTTTACCATACTACATCTAGCTTTTGTGTGAACTTTTTTTTATAAAAGCAAACACACTGGTAGTTGTTGAGGTGGGCTTATTGGTTGGGTTTGGCTTGTTTGAGAATCTCTTGTAGGTTGCACATGTGAGGGATTTAAGCATGGCATGGGATATGTGGTTACATGCTTGTTCACATGGAGTGCATGTAGAGATCTTGATGCTTTAGGGGTATTCATGGAGACTCTACATATGTAATGTAATCTTAATTGTTGAATGATACATGAAAGATGGATGCTTTTAGAGGCTGGGGTTTTCCCTCATGGAGGGTTTTTTAAGGTATATCTTGTCACCTTTGATGGTATGTTGTCTATTCTTTTGCATATAGATTTTGTTCACTATGTTTGCATATTAATCTGTCATTGAGTTTTGAGGAAATTGTCTATATGGCTGTAAATGTTGAAGGCCCAAGACAACTGAGAGGGGGGGTAAATCAGTTGTATCAAAAACTTTATATTTTCTTAAACAATATCACATTCACATTCACTTACTTTGACCTCTTAATTTGTTATGAAGATTAAACATGATGTGTAGAAACAAAACTTAAATACATCAACACCATACACACATGAACACCAAATTTTTACGTGGAAAAACCTAAAGGGAAAAACCACAGTGAGTGTTAGCTCACAATATAATGTAGTAACAATATCGAATAACAAAAGAGGCTCACTACCAGAGGACTCACTGTCCAAGGAAATGCTCACTGAAAATAGGGCTCACTGCCATTAGGGTGGTTCACTGTCAAAGGGTAGCTCATTGCCTGGAGGGGTGGATCACTTCCATGAACTGATATAATAGCATCTACAACATGCCTGAGTTCAGTTCCATTGAAGCACAATAAAAATTACCTTCACTGGCCTTACTACACACACAGTCTCATCTGCACATCTTCACATCCCCCACACTCAACACATGAATTCATTACATTTATTTATACCTATCATCAGCCTTGAAATATACATCAAGGTTGGAAATACAATCTACAACCTTTGGAACAATCTCCAAGGTTGACAAACATACATAATTCAAATTAGGTCTGGACCTAAACAAACTTGTAGAGAAAATGAATGAAAGAACACTTCATGGCTTAGCTCAGACCCAAATACATCTTCACATGATTCAACACACTTCTACAATCCAGAAACCACATCCACAAAGAGTGTTAGCATCCAAGTTGTCCTAACTTGTGCAAACATCAAGAATGCTTAAACACACACTTTCAAGAGCTTAATCATTGCTCATGTATTAAGTACAAGCCTTTACCATGATCTAGAGACATCCATGAACAACATAAAATCACCCAGGAGCTAATAAATCTATCCACAATAGATCTCACTTGAAGACAACAAATATCACTTGAAGACAGATCACAGACTTCTCACAACAAACACTGTCCAACTTTGCTAATCAATAACTTGTTTTTTGCAGCACCAAATCACAAATCCTTTGGAATGAAGATAGCTAAGGACCTTATAAACATAAGTCCAAAACCACAAGACCAAAAATCAAACTACTAAGAAGTGCGGAACAAAATACTTTCTCCCTATCACACTACAAATGCTGCCAGACACAGTCTTCAAACTGGTGAATAGAACTTCTACTGCACAGTGATCTGGACCACCAAATTCTAGATTTAGCATCTTCAAACACTTCTCTAAAACATATCCAAATCTCACACTCTAGTCTTCAACACAGAAGAAATGTGGAGCAAAATCTCAGACAGTATCCTGTAAGTCAGAATACATCTTCACAACTTTGTCTTCAGTATGAACCAAATTTTCTCAAAAGCACTTGGATACTCAATATCAAGAACACATTCTTATCATCTTCAACACAATACAAAGCAACTAACTCATCACAGTCAAGTAACAAAACAAGAGCATAGTTGACACTAATGACAACAAAATCATGTTGACATCAATGACAACAATTAGCACATACTTGCAACAATAAATTTCCACCAATCCTACCATTAACTAATATCTTCCAAACCTTAGAGTTCTACCAAATATTACTAGAACTTATAGGCTTAATTCTATTTCTTTCTCCCCCCATGGTCCACCAAATCTCCACATTATACTTTCCCTTCTTGACCCCACTAAATATAATATGTTGAAACGAGATACAAACAAGAAAGAAGGTGTTGGATACAATGCATTAAAAACTACCAAAGTTGATATGACTTCCCATGAGGGAAATAATTAATAAGACCTCCATTGATGGAAAATGATAAACCATAATTAATGATTATCAAGATCATTAACAATTAGAGTAGCCACCCCAAAGGGGGGCATCATTGTGAATCCAATTCATTATGCCATCATGATTTACTCCCCAATTGGTATAGTAATCCCGGCTACCTTATTAGCCTCACAATAGATATGTGATATACTTTCTTCATACTTTCTATGATGTCTTGAGCATTTCGTTGTCTGATCGGTGGTTTGCTTGGTCCACTCTTTTGATTCTAGATCTGCTTGCCTTTGTCCTTCTTGTTTTCAACATTCACTATTTGACCCGATTTGGAACATTCATCTTTCTTATGTCCCAAACCTTCTTTGTCATTAGAGCTCTTCTAACTATCAATTATCTCATCAAGTTTTTCTGAACTTGTCTTGAGTTTTTCTTCATACTTCTTTGCCTTCTCCAAGTCTAACTTCAGGTTCACAACATCTTGCTCAAGCTTTGTATAGTCTTCAGTTTTATTTTTCAAACATTCCTCAATCCTTGCTTTTTCTTCATTTGCTAGCTTCAATTTTTCACTATCCTCTTTATGTCTTTTTTTTAAGCTCCTTGACTTGCTTTCTTATATTTCTAAGGTATTCATTTGCTTCTCTGATATTCTCCTTTAAGTCCATGTTTTCTTCTTTAGATCTTTTTAGGTCTTCAATATCAACTTTGAGTTCTTCAATGTCAGTGGATAAACATTCTTCTTCTACAGATTTGATATCATTGCATGCCTCAGTCACTGTTTTAGGTTCAACTTTAGAAATTAAACACAAGTTTATTTGTTCTTCAGTAGCTCTATATCCTGTCAATTCACATTTTCTTTTATCACTAATGCTTTGACACTCTTCTTGTATTTCATCCTACATTTATTTTTCTCTAGTCTCTTCTTCTTCTCTAGTTTGTACTTCCATTTTTGTATTATTTTATTTTTTACTTGCAAGGAAACCCATCTGAATCTGATACATATTCATTTACTTTTGAATACTTCTATATGTCTTCATCAACCTTGACATTGGTACTTTCAACAATCTTCACTAGTCTCTTGTTATAGCACTGATAAGCTTTGATTTAAGATGAATATCTAAGAAAAATCCTTCATCATACTTTGTATCATCCTTTCCTCTTTCTTATTTTCTTCTAATAAAACATTTGCTTCTAAAAAATTTGAAATATTTAGCAGTGGGAGTCTTTCCATACCATAGTTCAAAGGGAGTTCTTTCATCATTTGCTCTCACCTGTACTTTGTTTTGTGTGTAGACAACAATCTGAATTACTTCTCTCCAAAATATTTTTGGTAGGTTTGCTTCTTCTATCATTGTCCTTGTAGCTTCTTGAATAGTCTTGTTATTTATTTCCATTACTCTATTCTACTATGAAACTTTAGGATCAAACAGCTACCTCTTTATCCCATGATTCTCACAGAACACATTAAACTTATTAGAAGTAAACTCTTCTCCTCTATCAAACCTCAAACATTTGATCTTCATATCCAACTCATTTTCAACCATTGCTTTAAATGCTTTAAAACCATCTAGGGCTTCTGATTTTTCTCTAAGACAAGTAACCCAAGTCATCCTAAAATAGTCATCAATGAATAGGATAAAATACCTATCATCATGGAAACTTCTTACTCTTGTAGGACCATAGATTTGCATGAACCAACTCCAACAGTTTGGTAGAGGATTTTTCTTCATCTTGTAAGATTCCACTTCCTTTCTTTCCATCTTGAAACTCCTTATAGATGATACTATTAAGTTTTGTAATCTCTGGTAGGTCTTTCACAAATTGAGCTGAGTTTATTCTTACCAGATCATCAAGATTGATATGACACAATCTCTTATGCTAGATCCAACACTCATTGATCTGAGTCATAGAGTAATAATAATCATCTTCTCTAAGATGATAGAGGTTTAATTCTATCCTTTGTCCAGTAGCTATCACAATTCCAGATTTCTCTCTAATCTCAAAAACATCATTCTGAAATACAAGACTATATCCTTTTCTACAAAAAAATCCAACACTCAAGAGATTTTGCCTTCAACTTTTAACATAAAGAACATCATTAGTATGATGTTTTCCATCGAGACTGACAGAACCTTTTCCACAAATGTTAGTAGTACAATTATCTCCAAATATAATTGATCCTTCATCACATTTCTTAAAATTAATAAACTTACTTCTATCACCAGTCATATGATTTGAGCAATTGTTGTCAATAACCCAATAATTCTTTTCTTGAAAAGTACTTTCACAATTAAAGGACTTACCTCTGGATCATTTTATTTCATACATCCTTCAGGGCCAGCACTACAAATGCCATCCTTTGAGTTAGTGAGAAAGCATTCATCATTGTCTTCAACATCATAATAAGTTCTCTTAGGCATTCTGCTTTTATTTTATTCTTTCTTACTTCTCAATTTTCTCTTTGGACATCTTGATGCATAATCACCAATCTTGCCACACTTGAAACACTTGAGAGGCAACTTGTCCTTGTGCATATCAGTATCAAATTTTCTTCTTCTCTTAGAGTTAGCTTCCATATTAATGATAATCTTCTAATTTATTTCCATAGTTTCCAATAGTTACAACTGAATTATAGACAACATATCCAAATAGCTTTCTATTCTCATATTTCAGAAAACAAATAGAGAAGCATCCTTCATGTGCATCATCCCAAATCCACCTTAAGCTGTTAGGCTTTCTTCCAAGGAACCAAGCTCTGATACCAATTGTTGAAGGCATAAGACAACTGAGAGGGGGGGTGAATCAGTTGTATCAAAAAATTTATCTTTTCTTAAACAATATCACATTCACATTCAGTTACTTTGACCTCTTAATCTGTTATGAAGATTAAACATGAAGTGCAGAAACAAAACTTAAATACATCAACACCATACACACATGAACACTAAATTTTTAAGTGGAAAACCTTAAAATGGAAAAACCACGGTAAGTGTTAGCTCACAATATAATGTAGTAACAATACTGAATAACAAAAGAGGTTCACTTCCAGAGGGCTCACTATCCAAGCACTCACTATACAAGGAAATGCTTACTACAAATAGGGCTCACTGTCCAAGCACTCACTATACAAGGAAATGCTCACTACAAATAGGGCTCACTGCCATTAGGGTGGTTCACTGTCGAAGGGTGGCTCACTACCAAGGGTTGGCGCACTAATTGGAGGGGTGGCTCATTGCCATGAACTAATATAATAGCATCTACAACATGCCTGAGTTTAGTTCCATTGAAGCACAATACAAATCACCTTTGTTGCCCTTACTACACACACACTCTCATCTATGCATCTTCGCATCCCCCACATGAAACACATGAATTCATTACATTTATTTATACCTATCATCAACCTTGAAATATACATCAAGGTCGAAAATACAATCTACAACCTTTGGAGCAATCTCCAAGGTCAGCAAACATACATAATTCAAATTAGGTCTGGACCTAAACAAACTTGCAAAGAAAATGAATGAAATAAGAACACTTCATGACTTATCTCAGACCTAAATACATCTTCACATGCTTCACCATGCTTCTACAATCCATGAGCCACATTTGCAAAGAGTGTTAGCATCCAAGTCGGCCTAACTTGTGCAAACACCAAGAATGCTTAAACACACTCTTCCAAGAGCTCAATCATTGCTTGGGGATCAAGCACAAGCCTTTACCATGATCTAGAGACATCCTCAAAAAACATAAAATCACCTAGGATCTGACAAATCTATCCACAACAGGTCTCACTTGAAGACAACAAATATCACTTGAAGACAGATCACAGACTGCTCACAACAAACACTGTCCAACTTTGCTAATCAATAACTTGTTTTTTGCAGCACCAAATCACAAATCATTTGGAATGAAGATAGCTAAGGACCTTATAAACATAAGTCTAGAACCACAAGACCAAAAATCAAATTGTAGAGAAATGCGGAGCAAAATACTTTCTCCCTGCACTAGTACAAAAAGAGTAATATATTACTAAAAAAACTACTAAAAACTGCTTATAAATGACAAAACATGGTCATGTGACCATTAGTAGTTTATTTCCAGTCATTTATAACATGACCAAATTGATGACTAAACCATTTTTAGTCATTTATTGGTTGTTTTAATTGATTGATTTGGTAGTATATTTAGTCATTGATTTAGTCATTGATTGTTGTAATATGGTCACTTATTTAGTCATTTTAAATCACTAATTTCTATCCATTGGTAGTGTATTTAGTCATTAATTTTAATCATCATTTTGATCAATTCGGTAGTATATTTATTAAGTTTTATTCACTGATTTAACACTAGTGATATATTTAGTCATATTTATTCATTGTTCGTTGATTTCTGTCAATTGGTAGTATATTTAGTCAATTTAATTATTAATTGACGTCAATTAGTAGTATATTTAGTCATTTTGAAGCTTGTATTTAGTCATTAATATATTTAATAGTGTATTTTGAAGCGTGCAGAATGAAACAACTTTGAGAAGGTAAACAAAGCTTGTTTTATTGATAAGTATTGCTTACAACAACATACAGATCTAAAAGCCTATTTCGAATTGGGAACATCCTTTTCTTGGCTGTTTTAATTCTAATGCATTGCAGGAAGTCTTCAAGGTCTATGAGGTATCAGTGGGCACTGCTATTATTCAGGTCTGTAATCTTCCAGCCCTTAACAATCCAGTTGCCATATATCCTTCGCAGGTTGCTTCTCATTTTTTATCAAATGCAATGGATCTTTTACAATCGGGAGACAGAGTAATGGTTTTGGGGTTAACTTTTATCCAGAATGTCCATTTTTCCGTTGATACATTTAATTCTGCTTTAGTTGACTATGATGTGCATGAAGGGTTTGCTCCTATTGGTGGCTTATTTGATGGCAGGTGTTTATTTCGTACGCCTGGTTTACACTGCCTCTTCAATGCTTTCTCTCATGGCCTCCGCAACAACTACATAATTTCCTTTCAAAATTCAATACATTGTCATAGGTAGGAACTGGGACACCAGATGGCAGACAAGGCAGTGGAAGTTTTTAATGCTTTGTTATTTTTGTTGAATTACGTACCTCCTCCTCCACCACCTCCTCCTCAGTTTGCAGCAGATGATGATCATGTCGAGATTCATGACTTGCAGGTGATAGAGATTGCAGATTAATGGTGAACTCTTCATGTATATTGCCTTCATCGATTACTTTTTGTTTGCCCTTGTTCAAGCCAGATGCTCTATAATTTTTTTGTGAAAATTGTATTTTCTCTGGCACGACTTTAGCCATATTTTGGTCTGATACATGTTTTGTGTGGCAATTATGTTTAATTTTGTTAAACTAAGGCTATAACCGGAGGTTTTCTTCACCGGATTCTTTCCTGTCGGTATGCCTTTTCTGAATCCTGGCATTTTGTAACTACTTTTTATTAATAAATTTTAGTGGTTCGACCACTTTTGTTCAAAAAAAAAAACATACAGATTTAAAAATAAGTCACAATGCTTTCTCTTTGCTAAAAAACCTCCATGGTTACAATACATAGCTCAAAGAATGATCAAGAAACTGATTTTCTGAGTATCATTGAGCATAGAAGCATAAAGACATTCATAGATGTCTTCTTCACAAATCCATGACTATCCCATGAAGCTCACTTTTCTAGTTCAAGATTACACTATCATCTCTGTAGAGATCCTATCTCATGCACCCATCTTGCTCTAGTTCATAAGTTGCCTGGTGCAGGAGCACCCCTCCAACAAGCTAAATATACATCTGAAGGAGAAGACTAAGTTTTACTATGTTTATACATTTCATGTTGTCATGTAGTATTTGTGATAACATTTCATGTTTGTAACCGACCCCACCATACGAATCGACGTCCCAAATTTGGCATCCCAATTTGGACATCGTTAGACATTTGGGATATGTAGATGATTAAGTCAATGTGTCGCATAATTAGGTGTTTTGTTGTCTTAAGCCAAACAAGTGTCAAGTGATTAGTTAGGGTTTTTTATTATAATCTTGGTTTAAGCAAAATCAGAATGGGGGGAGTCAGGGACAGAAAAACAAGGCAGAGGTGTGAGAGAGGAGGAGGTTGTTGGTTTTTCCATCCTCTGGAATTATCAAATGTATGAATCTCTGTAATATTTGAAGAAATAGATATTCTGTCAGTTGTGTTTTACAAATTCTGGATTCTGTGTAAATTCCCTATGTATTGAATTGTCCTATGTACATTATCTGTATAGAATCGTTTTGTATTTAATTTAGTCTTTCTATGGTCAAGATGTATGATTAAAGCCATTCCACTGGTGGATTTCCGTGAAATCAGTGGAGTGGGCTTGTAAAATAGTTTTCTGTTTTGTTTTCTTTTTGTTCATGATCATGGCAGAATAGAAACTACGAAATTTATTACAGAGGAGGTTAGTAGCATGAGATTCAATTATACATTTTATCGATATACGTCAATTGTATGCTGGAACAGTTTGTGAGTATATCACATTTGTATGTGAGTAGCATCCTGTGTATATCCTGTGAAGAAAGGTATGTATAAAAGTCCTTCTGGGTTAAGTTAGTGTTGTTCACTGAACATATGAACAATGTGTATGTCGCTAATGTACCTGAGTACATTTCATTTGTATATCACACTTGAATGCGAATATATATTTCGTGTGTATCCTGCATCTATGTGTCGAGTTGAAGCATATCAAGGAAACTGATATTAGATGGTTGTAGGTGTTTGAACCAATTCAAAGGTTTAACAGTTCAACGGTTCAATAGGTGTTGTGGTTTCATCACCGATAGCATTAAGTGTAGCGATAGTTGAACCAACAATTGAACCAGTTCAACGGTTCAATGGTTCAAAGAGTCCGGCAGGTTCAACGAGATACCAAGGTTCATTTGGCTCGATGGGTTCACGAGTTCATTGAACTTGGAGGTTTCATGTGGTTCAAAGGTTCAACCATAGCGATAGTTCTGTGAATTTAAACTGTTCCCACCATTTCGCTGCCTATGCTCTACATCATTGCCACTGTGAATTGTTACCTGTAGCAATAAACTGTCCTTATCTCTAATAGCTACTATTTTAGCCTTGTTAGGCCACTGTTACCATAAGGCAATTAGGCTATTGTTAGAATTTGGAAACTGAAACAGGGGATAGGTTTGGATCTATTGTATTAATTCTCAGCATTAGAGATCCAATGACAGTGAATGCATATACTTGTGGTTACCAATGTAGAAAATGAAAGGAGGCAAGGTATGTGGAAATACTTTCTACATTGATCTATTGAGGAAAGACTTATGCAAATTTTTACTTTTACAGTTACAGATTAAGATGCACATTAATAGAAAGATAATAACAACTTCCAAATGCAAACACAAAACTCACAACACAAGATATACATGGGGAAAACCCTTTCAAGTAAAAAACCCCACACTCCAAAGCCACCCAATATACTACTCATAAATCATGAAGATTACAATATACTTGCAAAGCAAGCTTTTACAGGAGTATATCCAACCAGAGATCCAAGAGGTAATTTGACATCTATAAGATTCTTACACAACCTCCATCTCCTACTCCTGATATATATGAGATGCAATACAGTAAACCATTACTAGTAATTACAAAACCATGAGCCAAAACCACCCATAAAGTGGTGCCCAAATTATCTCCAATCAAAGATGCATTGTGATGTGCCAAACCACACACCAACACATGTAACTCTCCCCTTTACAACTCTTTTATGTGTCTAACACATTTTTACATTTCCCAAAAACAGAAGGTCCAACTTCTGAAGGCCATAACTTTTTATCCGGGTATCTGATTGATGAACCGTTTGATGCGATGAAAAGATCATGAAGAGATCTATCACCCTATAACCCGTTATGCTAGTTATGACAATTTTTGGGATGTTTAGAGAAGTTTTGATTCTGGTAATTAAGTTTAAAAAAATTTCTGGTAATTTCAAAAAACATAAACTTTAATATCTCGCGATCCAAATATGATCTTGAGATGAAACTCACCCAAGTTGTTCATTTAGATGTTCTGCACCTTTTGGGAAAAAATTTAGGTCAATTGAAGCTCAATCAAAGAACTTACTAAAAATAGTAATTCTCTCTATTTTTATTTCTTTTGGAAACTTTAAAAGTTCCAGACCATTCTCCATGATAAAGGGTATTCAAAAAGACCAAAACTAGGAAGAATAGTAACCTTTCAAGGTTGCAAGGTTGAGACACTTTTCCTAACATTCTCCCACTTGTCAAACACCTTGCAAGAGCACAGGGAGTATCAACACCATGATTTAATTGCTAGGGGCCATGAGGCCCATAGACTCTGAACACCATATGAACTTCTCTATGCTAACAACTTTTGTCAAGGAATCTACAACATTCATCAAAGTTTTAACTTTTTCCAATTTTACCTTCCCATCCTCTACCATGTCATGAAAAAAATGGTATTGGACATCAATATGCTTAGTCCTTGCATAGAAAGTAGGATTCTTCACCAAACATATGGCACTCTAACTGTCACAAGAAATAGTAATCTTCCCTGCATCAAACCCAACATTAGAACACAATATCTTAAGCCAAATGGCTTCTTTACAAGCATGAGTTGCTGCCATGTACTTAGCTTCAGTAGTGGTCAAAGTGACCACAGGTTGCTGCTTACTCATCCAACTAATAGCACCACCAAACATAGTGAACACATAAGCACTGGTGGATCTCATATTGTCAATGTCACATGCCCAATCTAAATCCACTAATCCATGAATACAAAGTGAATACCAAGGTTCTATAGGATAACCATGATAATATAATTAATACTCAGAAGTACCTCACAAATATTTGAACACTCTCTTCACTGCATCCCAATGTACCCATCTAGGATTAGTCATAAATTGACTAAGGACTCCCACTACTTGGGCAATGTCTGGTCTTGTGTAGACCATTGCATACATCAAACTGCCAACCGTACTAGCATAAGGAACTCTGCTCATATCCTCTATCTTAGGAGACTTTAGACAATCTTTAATAAATAACTTTGTCTCCATTGTAATAGGAATAGTCAAAGGTCTGCAATCCATCATACTGAATCTCTCCAACACAGTGTTAACATAGTTACTCTGACCTAACCAAAGTTTTATGTTTGCTCTATCTCTTTTGATTTTCATTCCCAGAATGTACTAAGCTGCCCCTAGATTTTTCATCTCAAACTGTGCTAACAACTGAGACTTTAAATCAGAAATCAAACTTTTACCATTTCCAATGAGTAACATATCATCGACATACAATGCAATAATGAGAATGCGATCATTGTCAAACTTGTAGTAAACACAATGATCTAATTTCGATCTCTAAAATCTAATACTCAACACAAAGGCATCAAACTTCTGGTACTACATCCTAGGAGACTATTTTAAACCATACAAAGACTTTTTCATCTTGCAAACCAAATTTTCTTTACCTTTCACCATGTAGTGCTTTGGTTGTGACATATAGATTTCCTCCTCCAAGTCACCATGAAGGAATATTGTCTTCACATCCATCTATTCCACTTCTAGATCATACACTACTACAAGAGATAATAGAAACCAAATAGATGTTAGCTTTGCAACGGGAGAGAAAATCTCACCATAGTCAATTCCCTTCACCTAAGAATACCGCTTCGTAACCAATCTAGCCTTATATTTCTCAACACTGCTATCTACACTAAATTTCTTTTTTAACACCCATTTGCATCCAATAGGTTTTCATCCTTCAGGAAAAGGCACCAAGTCCCAAGTATTATTCTTTTCCAAAGAAGCCATCTCCTCTTCCATGGCCTCCTTCTAGGAACCTGCATCTTTCATACCCATAGCCTCTTTCACAGTTCTAGGCTCATCAATGTTAGAAATCAAAGAAAAAATACAACTGGAATCATGCAATGAATAACCAAACCTATCAGGTTACTACCTTATCCACGTGGACCTCCTCAAAGGTTGAGGTTGAGGTTCTTCATCTTCTTTTGAACTTTCAAAGCTACTAGAGCTCTCCTCATTATCAGGTCCAATAGATGTTTTTGGTTCAATTTTCTCAGGGGTGGAAGGAAGTTGAACCACATCATCTTTCTTCTCTTCTTTCTCTAGCTACAAGACAACAGAAGAAGGATTAAGCTCTCTAAAGATCACACTTCTGGGTATGTGCAGGATCATGATGGGCCAAACTATACCTCTAAGTTGCAATGAAAATACAAAAAATCAGACTTAATCAAGTTCATGTGAAAATTTGAATGGATTATCTACACAATTTGAAAAAGATGTAAGAATGAAATTTGTAGAGAACTGAATCTAGTTTATGAGCTACTATTTTTTTAAAAAAAACTAAATTTACTTAGTGAAAAATGAATACTTCAATGAACAGCTATTAATTTTTTTAGAAAAAATAAAAAGTGGGTGTCTGTCCAACCAACCTAACTATGAGCAAAAAAAAATTGAATATTTCAAAATAAGTAGAGGACTCATGCCTAGATGTGACGCATATTTATTTGAAATTTGTTTCCAATAAAATAATTAGTTATGATTTTTTTACTATAAATTTTTTAAAAACTAAAAAGTAATTGTCCAACCAACCTAACTCGATAAAAAAAACTGGAATTCAAAATTTTTTCTTAAACCTATAGCCAACGAAGCACAGAGTGTGACGCATCTTTTGGATCTGAAAAAAGTGAAATGGTTTGAAAGTTATGGATGTTTTTCAATCAGTGTGTCCATCAAGATTTCAGACACACACTATATAGAAAATTATTAATAATTATTTAATAACATGATAATCAAGAAAATCTTATATTTTTACAAAGCTGACTTTCCTCTATAAACCCTTTTCGTTTTATCAATTTTGCATAAAAAAAAAAGTCGTCAACATGAAGGGTGAAGTTTGAAGAAGAGAGTGTAACTAGTAAACATGTTAGAATTCAAGGAAAGTCAACTATGACAGTCCCAAGCCTAAATACAAGGCAAAATTGAAGCAAAATGAATATATGTTACTAACAGATATCCATTAATAATGGATATCTGTTATTTAAATTATGGATATCTATTTTGTGGAGCGGGAAAATGATTTTCAAGGTTCTAGAAATGGATATTTGTTTCTGTGAAACAGATATCCATTTTCCAGAAGGATATCCATTTCTGGAACCTTAGAAGAATTGGTTATTAATATATTTTTATAAAAATATAAGATGTATGAACTAGTGTCAATATTAGTTTCGAGGTATTTTATTTACTTAAATTTGTTCTATTTTACTTTAGAACTATTTTATTTATTACATACATCAACATATAAAATCTCTCTCTCTCTCTCTCTCTCTCTCTCTCTCTCTCTCTCTCTCTCTCTCTCTCTCTCTCTCTCTCTCTCCCCTAGTTAAATCCTTTTCCTAGATTTCCTAGTTTTCCTTTTCTTTTTCCTAGTTTTCCTTTTCTTTTCTGGACAATTTCTCTTTAGATGGAGGGGAGAGAGAGAGAGAGAGAGAGAGAGAGAGAGAGAGAGAGAGAGAGAGAGAGAGAGAGAGAGAGATGGGTCAATAGAGAGAGCAAGATAGAGAAAGGGAGATAGATAGAGGAGAGAGATAGATAGGGAGAGAGATAGAAAGAGAATCCTAGTTTTCTTGTTTTCATTCCCTTCGTTGATAAGGGAGAGGGAAAGATAGAGGGGAGAGATAGGGAGATATAGGAATGATAGGGGGAGAGAGGAAAGATATAGAGAGAGATATGGAGAGATAGCTAGGTAGAGAGAGATAGAGAGGAGACAGATAGGAAGAGATATAAGAGACAGAGGGGAGAGATAAGGAGATAGAGAATGAGAGAGATGTCCAGAGAGATAGGGAGATAGAGAAATGATAGGGGAGAGAGAGGCAATAGATAGGGAGAGATAGATAGGTAGAGAGAGAGGAGATAGATTGGGAGATATAGAGGAGACAGAGGAAGAGATAAGGAGATAGAGAGTGAGTGAGATGTCCAGAGAGATAGGGAGAGAGATTGAGAGGTTGAGGGATGATAGAGAGAGGGAGATAAGGGAGAGATGCCTGGAGATAGAGGTTTAGGGTTGCTTAGGTTTAGGGTTTAGGGGTTGCGGGTTAGGGTTTAGGGGCATTATTTAGGGTTTAGGGGTTTTGAGATAGAGAGAGAGGTTTAGGGTTGCTTAGGGTTAGGGTTTAGGCGCATTATTTAGGGTTTATGTGTTTAGTGTTGCTCAAGTTTAGGTAGGCTATTTTGCATATGGTGGCCATATCCTTTAGGTTCAATCACCTCCAAACTTTACAAATAGATATAGAGAATAATTCTAAGCATCTTTCATAAAGACCACTTCTCTACATAGGTGCAACTAATACCACTTTTTCATTATTTTCCACATTTAATACTTATTCTTTTCCATTTTCCAAGTCCTACATGTGTCCAAGTTGTATTGCTTGTCAAGTTTTTAGTCTAATTGTTAGTCCTAGCTCTCGTGGTTATTAAAATGTTAATATATTTAGATTTATCCTTAGGTAACATTAATTTACACATTGTTGCACAAAAAACCACACTAAAAAATAACCTTACCTAATTAATGTTAACCTTTAAGGCTCTTTCATTTGGTGAGCCTAATATATCCAACTAGTTCAATCTTCTTATAGTCCATGCTTATCCTTCCAAGAGAGTTCATGCTATGTTAACTTTGCATTATGTCCTCACTTTCCTTTTGCTAGTTGTAGTACTCTTTTTTTCCCAATCCTATCCCTATATCATACTATTGTTGTTGACTTTTTTTTCCATCTTCATCATCATAGTCCTAGTTATCCTATTTTGAACCTACCATTTATCCTTAGCCATGTCTTGTACTTGTATTCATGTCAATTTTAATGACCTCCAAATTTTCCATAAATCCTTCTCCATCAAACCCTAGACCCTCACCCAAATCCTTATTTTCCTAAGAAAAGCCTTTCCCCAAATATCATTTGATCATGTGGCTCCTTCCATCACTATATAGGGAGATAAAGAGTGAGCGAGATGTCCAGAGAGATAGGGAGAAGGATTGAGAGGTAGAGGGATGATAGAAATAGGGAGATAAGGGACAGATAAAGAGATAGGGGTTTAGGGTTTCTCAGGTTTAGCGTTTAGGGGTTAGGGGTTAAGGTTTAGGGGCATTATTTAGGGTTTACGGTTTAGGGTTTATAGGTTAAGGTTTGGAGGTTTAAGGTTTAGTGTTTAGAGAGAGAGGACCAACAGGGACATATAGAGAGTGAGGGAGATGGCTAGAGACATAGGGAGAGATAGGGATATGGAGAGTGAGGGACATGGCTAGAGACATATAGGGAGAGAGATTGAGAGGTAGAGGAACGATAGAGATAGGGAGATAGGTAGATAGAGGTTTAGGGTTTCTTGGGTTTAGTGTTTAGGGTTTAGGGGTTTGGGGTTTAGGATTTAGGGGTTTATGGTTTCTTAGGTTTAGGGTTTAGGTGTTAGGGGTTAGGGTTTAGAGTTTAGGGGCATTAGTTAAGGTTTAGAGGTTTTTGGTTGCTCGAGTTTAGGGTTTAGGGGCATTATTTAGGGTTTACAGTTGCATGTCAAAAGAAGTCTCTCTCTCTCTCTCTCTCTAAATCCCTCAACCCTAAATAATGCCCCTAATCCCTAACCCCTAACCTGTAACCCCTAAACTCTAAACCTAAGCAACCCTAAACCTATATCTCCTTATCTCTCCCTTATCTCCCTCTATCATCCCTCTACCTCTCAATCTCTCTCTGTATATCTCTAGACATCTCACTCACTCTCTATCTCCCTATCTCTCCCTCTGTCTCCTCTATCTCTCCCAATCTATCTCCTCTCTCTCTCTACCTATCTCTCCCTATCTCTTGCCTCTCTCCCATATCATTCCTCTATCTCCCTATATCTTTGGACATCTCACTCACTCTTTATCTCCCTATCTCTCCCCTCTGTCTCCTCTATCTCTCCCTATTTGTCTCCTCTCTATCTCTCTCTACCTAGCTATCTCTCCCTATCTCTCTATCTTTTGCCTCTCTCCCCCTATCATTCCTATATCTCCCTATATCTCCCTTATATCTCTCCCTCTCCCTTATCAATGAAGGAATTGAAAACAAGAAAACTAGGAGCTAGAGAGTTGCTTGGGGTTAGGGGTCAAGGTTTAGGGGAATTATTTAGGGTTTATGAGTTTAGCATTGCTCAAGTTTAGGGTTTAGAGTTTAGGGGAATTATTTAGGATTTAGGGTTGCTCAGGTTTAGGGTTTAGGGTTTAGGGGTTCAAGAGAGATAGAGAGAGGGGATTAATAGAGATTGGGAGAGATAGAGGAGACAGAGGGGATAGATGCAGAGATAGAGAGTGAGAGATATGTCTAGAGACATAGAGAGAGAGAGAGAGATTGTGAGGTAGAGGGATGATAGAGATAGGGATATAGGGACAGATAGGGAGATAGAGGTTTAGGGTTTCTTGAGATTAGGGGCATTATTTAGGTTTTAGGGTTTAGGGTTTTGGGGTTAGGGGTTAAGGTTTAGAGGTTTAGGGTTTAGAGAGAGATAAAGGACCAATAGGGAGATATAGAGGAGACTGGGGGAGAGATAGAGAGATAGAGTGTGAGGGACATGGACAGAGACATAGGGAGAGAGATTCATAGGTAGAGGCACAAAGGTGGTAGAGAGATAGGGGACAGATAGGGAGATAGAGGCTTAGGGTTACTTTGGTTTAGGGTTTCTCAGGTTTAGGGGTTAGGGTTTAGGGGCATTATTTAGTGTTTAGGTTTTATTGTTTAGGGGTTAGGGTTTAGGGTTAGAGGTTTAGGGTTTAGGGTTTATAGAGAGAGGAATGATAGGGAGATATAGAGGAGACTGAGGAGAGATAGGGAGATAGAGAGTGAGGCACATGGCCAGGGACATAGGGAGAGAGATTGAGAGGTAGAGGGATGATAGAGATCTAGGGAGATAGAGGTTTAGAGTTGATTGGATTTAGGGTTTAGGGGCATTATTTAGGGTTTAAAATTGCATGTCAAAAGAAGTCTCTCTCTAAATCCCTCAACCCTAAATAATGCACCTAATCCCTAACCCATAACCCCTAAACCCTAAACCTGAGCAACCCTAGACCTCTATCTCCAAGTATCTCTCCCTTATCTCCCTCTCTCTATCAGCCCTCTACCTCTTAATCTCTCTCCCTATCTCTCTGAACATCTCACTCGTGCTCTATATCTCCTTATCTCTCCCTCTATCTCCTATATCTCTCTCAATCTATCTCCTCTCTCTACCTATCTATCTCTCCCCTATCATTCCTATATCTTCCTATCTCTCTGGACATCTCTCTCACTCTCTATCTCCCTATCTCTCCCCTATGTCTCCTCTATCTCTCCCTATCTGTCTCCTCTCTATCTCTCTCTGCCTAGCTATCTCTCCCTATCTCTCTCTTGCCTCTCTCCCCCTATCATTCCTATATCTCCCTATCTCTCCCCTTTATCTCTCCCTCTCCCTTATCGATGAAGGAAATGAAAACAAGAAAACTAGGACTCTCTCTCTCTCTCTCTCCATGCACATACCCATTAGGTAGGCTATTTTGTATATGGTGGTCATATCCTTTAGGTCCAATCACCTCCAAACTTCACAAATAGATATAGAGCATAATTCTAAGCATCTTTTATAAAGACCACTTCTCTACATAGGTACAACTAATACCACTTTTTCATTGTTTTCCACATTTAATACTTATTCTTTTCCATTTTCCAAGTCCTACATGTGTCCAATTTGTATTATTTGTCAAGTTTTTAGTCTAATTGTTAGTCCTAGCTCTCATGGATATTAAAATGTTAGTATAGTTAGATTTATCCTTAGGTAACATTAATTTACACATTGTTGCACAAACAACCACACTCAAAAATAACCTTACCTAATTAAGGTTAACCTTTAAGGTTCTTTCATTTACTAAGCCTAACAGATCCAACTAGTTCAATCTTCTTATAGTCCATGCTTATCCTTCCAAGAGAGTTCATGCCATGTTAACTTTGCATTATGTTCTCACTTTCCTCTTATTAGTTGTAGTACTCTTTTTTTCTAATCCTATCGCTATTGTTGAAATTAGGGCAGACAACTAAGAGGGGCAGTGAATCAGTTGACACAAGACTTTTATCTTTTGTTGCATTTAAACTTCCTTACCACTTATTAACAGATTAATGATATAACCATGAAAGCATGAATCAAAAACGCATGAGCAGAAACATAATGAACACACATAACACTAGGATTTTTACGTGGAAACCCAGTTAAGGGAAAAACCACGGTGGGGGTTAACCCACAAGATTTATTCTCTATTAAAAGAATAGAAAAATGGGAAGGCACTTGCCTTCGGGAACACTTCCCAGAGCTCACTGCTCAAAGGAGGCTCACTGCCTACAGAAACATTCACAATGTTAACACTGAAAGGTTGAACTGAGAAACATCTTCTTCATGCAGGGTTCAGTTCCATTGAAGTGCACAACACCTCTGCTCTTCTCCCATTCACTTCCTCACTACATCCACATCTTTGCTTACATCCCCACATTTCCACAATTTCACAACACTTATTTATACATGATATCAACTTTGTAATGAACATCAAAGTTGGCCTTACAAACATCTATCTAGAACATTCTCCAAGATAGGCATTACAAGCAATTACAATCACAAGACTTAAAAGGCTACATGTGAACCATTACATTGTCGATAAAACATAGCTGGGACTCAAATCTTCCTCGAACAACACTCCACACTCCATAGAACTCTTCTTAGATCATTAGCAAAATGCACCAAGCATCCGATTGGCCAAGACTGGAAAGAACAGAAACACCCAAGGAGAAATCTTCAACCACAAGATCAATCCTCAATGTGGATCACCAACACAATAGGCACATGATCTAGAGACCACCACAAGCACAATGAAATCAAACAGAACAACTGCACCACCTCAAATCACTAGAAACACTTGCACCTTCATCCAGAAACTCAAGAACACTGACTATCATGTCTATCACACTAGAAAGAATGCTTGTGGACCTCCAAACCATGAACCACTTGAGTTGAGGATACAAACTAACATCCCAAACATACCTCTAGATCCGCAGACCATAATATTCCAATGCAGATCAATCCGGACCACATTCTTGTCACTCTTTCACCTCTGAACACTGCAAAAACCTGGTTCTACTCAGATGGCCATAACTTCATCAATTCTCCATGTGAACCTCTCAAATCTTAACTGGAGCAACTTTAGACAATCCTCTATAAACCCTTTAATCCATAGACTCTGGTCTTCATCTCACTAGGAATGCAGAGCACTCTACTTCACTGAATTGCAATGTCTTCACTGTTTCTGACAGAGAGATATGTAACTCACTTGTTTCTTCTAGAGAGGTTAATTTTCTCAAAATCCTCAACATGCAAGTCTTCTAAACAAGTAATAGAATAAGATACAGTTGACACCAATGACAACAAGGATATGTTGACATCAATGACAACACCGATTAGGCACATATTTGCAACAATATCCCCCTTTATCATTGATGGAAACATATGATGTGAAAAATTGTTTCAACCATCAACACAAGAACTTCTCCCCCTTTCTCTTATCACATCTACAACCACTTTCTTCACTGCTCCCCCTTTCACCAGCAACTACTCACTTCCATCCAAGTTTTTCACATGACTTCTCTCCCCCTTTGATATCAATGGCAAAAGGCACATATTTGCAATCACCTCTCACCCTTTTTGTTTCTGAACTCATAACATACTGACTACTCCCCCTAAGTAGCATCCCCTTAACACCAATCTGAATCACAAGATATGACTGTGAGTTCCACTAGACTGATGCACACTAGTGCACCTTAGTTTTGAACAGGATGGGTAATTACCCCTAGCTTCCCTCTGAGATACTCAAAAGTGTCCTTAGGTAGAGGCTTAGTGAAGATATCCACAATCTGATCCTTTGAAGGAACAAACTCCAATCTGACTTCATTCTCATTTACCTTCTCTCTCAAAAAGTGAAACTTGATGGATATGTGCTTTGTCTTTGAATACAGCACCAGATTCTTTGAGATGTTTATTGCACTTGAATTATCATAGAAGATTGTAACAGGCTCTTCAAACATAATTCTGATATCCTTCAACATTTGCTTCATCCACAAAACTTGAGTACAATTGCTTGCTGTCGCCATAGACTCTGCCTTTGCAGTAGATAGAGATATTACCTCCTACTTTTTGCTCAACCAAGAAACTAATCTCTTTTTGAAGAAAAATACACCACCACTGGTACTTTTCCTGTCATCCACATCTCCTTCCCAATCAGTATCTATATATGCATGAAGAGTGAAATCATCATCCTTAGGATACCATAAGCCATAATCAGATGTTCTCTTCAGATATCTAAAAATTCTTTTGACTTCTGCAACATGAGATTCTCTAGTATCATCTTGAAATCTAGCAACAAGGCCAACGACATTCATAATATCAAGTCTGGTATGAGTTAGATAAAGTAGTCCTCCAATCATTGATCTATACCTTTTCTGATTTGCCTTAGGGGAATCATCATCTTTACTCAACTTGAATCTGGTTATCATAGGAGTGCTCACTGGTTTTGAATCCTCCATTCCAAACTTTTTCAACAACTTTTTTACATACTTGGACTGAGATATGAAGATGCCCTTATTTGACTGAATGATTTGCAAACCCAAGAAGAAATTCATTTCACCACGCATGGACATCTCAAATTCACTTTGCATTTGATCAACAAATTTTTTACACATGCTCTCATTTCTACCAAAGATGATATCATCAACAAATACCTCAACAATTAAGATGTGTTCATGATCAATCTTGAAATAAAGATTACTGTCAGTAGTGCCTTTGCTAAAACTCAACTTTAGCAGATACTTATCTAATCTTGCATACCAGGCTCCTGGGGCTTGTTTAAGTCCATAGAATGCTTTTCTCAACCTGCAAATGATATCTCCTTGATCAAACAACTGGAATCCTTCTGGTTGCTCAATGTAGACTTCTTCTTGCAAATCTCCATTCAGGAATGCTGACTTGACATCCATATTGTAAACTTTAAAATATTTGTAAACAACAAAGGCAAGAAATAATTTGACTGCTTTGATTCTTGCCACCAGAACAAAAGTTTCTTCAAAATCAATTCCCTCTACCTAAGAATATCCTTTGCACACCAATCTTTCTTTGTTTCTCACAACTTCACCATTTCCATTCAATTTATTCTAGAAGACCCATTTAGTTCCAATTATATTTTTGTTTCTAGGAACAAGATCCCAAGTATGATTCTTCTCGATTTGCATTAATTCTTCTTGCATTGCTTTTACCCAACTTTCATCATTACAAGCTTCATTCACTGATTTTGGTTCAATCTTTGAAATTAAACAATACTCTTCTTCTTCTTCAGCAATTTTTCTTCTAGTTTAAACACCTTTATTTTTGTCTCCTATGATCTGATTTTCAGAATGATTCAACCTTACATACCTGGGAGTTTTGGAATTTTTTGATTCATGAACTTATTCCTCAACATTTGCACTAGCTTCTTGAGTCACTTGATTCTCTGGATCAATTTGAATCTGAGTTTGAGTTTGAACTTGGTTTCCTTCATTTAGACTTTCATCTTGATCATCTGATTCATATCCACAAAACTTGGAAGGTCTCTCCTTGATTTCATCAACCTCGACATTAGAACTTTCAACAATATTTTTCAATCTCTTGTTAAAGCACCAGTATGCCTTGCTTTGGTTAGAATAACCCAAAAATGTTGCTTCATCACATCTTGCATCAAACTTGCCTAGATCTTCACCTCTTTTGATATAGAATTTACTACCAAAAAATTAGAAGTATTTCTCAGTAGGATCATTCCCAAACCACAGTTCACAAGGTGTTTTACCAGTATTACCTTTGATCTGCACCTAGTTAAGAGTGTAGACAGTAGTACTCACAACCTCTCTCCAATAGATATGTGGAACATTTTCTTCCATCATCATGGTTCTACCAGCCTCTTGAATAGTCCAGTTCTTCCTTTCCACAACTCCATTCTGTTGAGGAGTTCTAGGAGTAGATAACTATCTTCTTATTCCATGCTTTTCACAAAATGCATTAAACTCACCAGAGGTTAACTCTTCATCTCTGTCAGATCTCAGACACTTTATCTTCACACCAATCTTGTTTTCTACCCTAGCCTTGAACACCTTGAATCTTTCAAAAGCCTCTGATTTCTCTCTCAAGAAAGTGACCCACATCATCCAGGAGTAATCATCAATTAGCAACATAAAGTATCTGTCTCCTTGCAAACTCCTAACTCCAGCAGGAATGCACAAATCAGTGTGCACAAGTTCCAACAATGCACTTGAAAATTGTTCTTTAGTTTTGAATTTAGTTTTTCTCTGTTTGCCCAACTGACATTCCTTACACGTGCTATTAGCAGGTTTCACAAGCTTTGGAAGATCTCTCATAGCCTGAGTAGTACTTTTCTTGACAATATTATCAAAGTTTACATGACACATTCTCCTATGCCATAACCAACTCTGATCAATCTGAGCAATCAAACAACTTTTACTAGTACCACTTAAGTGAAATATATTACCTCTAGTCTGTGTACCAAATGCAATCTCAGTTCTGGAGATTTCCAAAATTTTGCATCTTCCATCCTTGAATCAGAGATCATACCCTTTGTCAACCAATTGTCCAACACTAAGAAGATTATACTTCAACCCTTCTACATACAGAACATCATTAGTGTTATTCTTACCATCAAGTGAGATGGATCCTCTGCCACAGATTCTACTAGCTAAATTGTCCCCAAACTTCACAATTCCACCATCATATCTTTCCAAACTTACAAACTTACTTTTATCACCAGTCATATGATGAGAGCATCCACTGTCAATCACCCATTCATCCTTTTCTTCAACCTGAGCAGCCAAGGCACTTTCCACTTTCCACATTCACATAGCTAGCAAATTCAGTAGGCACAAGATCTTCTTTGATAGCAATGAACACCCATTCATTTCCAGAAGTACTTCCCTTGTCAGATTCATAATCTGTGACTCCTTCTTCAGTAGCTTCTTAGACACACTAGCATTTCTTCTGAACCCTAGGTCTATTAGGGTTTGGCTTTGAAACCCTCTCCAGACATCTTGAAGCAAAATGACCAATCTTATTGCAAGAAAAAAAATTGAAAGGCAACTTTCCTACATACTTACTAGATCCTCTTGGTAATCGTTTGGCAAAAAGGGCTTCAAGTTCTTCAAGCTCCGATTCATCTTCTTCAAGTTCCTTCCTTGCCTTCTCATATCTGGTTAGTCTTCTTGAAGATCTTTCACCTAGATCAAATCTTTGCTTCCTGGAAACACTAGCCTTAAAAGAAGATTCTAATTTAGGAAGAGAATCACCAAACTCACTCATTTCAATGTTGAAGCTTGCCAACCAACTGATCCCTTGTAACAATTGTCACAGTGCTGATATTCTTAATAGTAGCAACTTTATGCTTGTATGAAGTAGGTAAGGATATGAGTACATTGCCAACAATCTCTTATTCTTCCAGTTTTCCACCAGCACACCTGATACTGCACACAATTTCATTCACCTTCTGCATGTAGGAAGTGATGTTTTCATCTTCACTCATCCTCAAACTTTTGTATCTTCCCTTCAAGCTCTACAACTTAGCACATTTGACATATGCATCACCTTCATACAGAGTTTCCAACTTCTTCCATATTTCATGAGCAGTTTTCAATTCCAAGACATTTGTCATTTTTGTATCAGTCAGGGCACTCAACAATGCTTCTTTAGCCCAAATGTTGTTTTCATCATCTTTGATTTCATCTGGAGTTGAAGGTCCTTTCTCCGGAGGCTTATACTCATCCTTAGTTATCAACCAATAAGGATCACCCATGCATTGCAAATGACACTCCATCCAATTCTTCCAAAGAGAGTAATTTGTTCCATCAAATCTCATATTATCCTTCTTGTATGTCGACATCCTGGATCTCCTTAAGAGGTTAAGCTTCTTTTAGAGAAACCGGATCTAATACCAATTGTTGAAACTAGGGAAGACAACTGAGAGTGGGGGTGAATCAGTTGACACAAAACTTTTATCTTTTGCTGCATTTAAACTTCATTCCCACTTATTAATAGATTAATGATATAACCATGAAAGCATGAATCAACAACACATGAGCAGAAACATAATCAACACACATAACACCAAGATTTTTATGTCGAAACCCATTTAAGGGAAAAACCATGGTGGGGGTTAACCCACAAGATTTATTCTCTATTAAAAGAATAGAAAAATGGGAAAGCACTTGCCTTCGACCACACTGCCCAAAGCTCACTATTCAAAGGAGGCTCACTACCTACAGAAACATTCACAATGTTAACATTGAAAGGTTGAACTTAGAAATAGCATCTTCTTCATGCAAGGTTCAGTTCCATTGAAGTGCACAACACCTCTGCTCTGCTCCCATTCACTTCCTCACTACATCCACATCTTCGCTTACATCCCCACATTTCCAAGACTTCACAAAACTTATTTATACATGACATCGACTTTGGAATGAACATTAAAGTCAGCCTTACATTATCTATCTGGAACATTCTCTAAGATAGGCATTACAAGCAATTACAATCACAAGACTTAAAAGGTTACATACGAACCACTACACTACTAGCCAAACATAGCTGGGACTCAAATCTTCTTCAAACAACACGCCACGCTCCATAGAACTCTTCTTAGATCATCCGCAACACAAATCAAGCATCCGGTCGGCCATGACTGGAAAGAAAAGAAACACCCAAGGAGAAATATTCAACCATGAGCTCAAACCTCAATGTGGATCACCAACACAATAGGCACACGATCTAGAGACCACCACAAGAACAATGAAATTAACCAGAACAACCATACCACCTCAAATCACCAAAAACACTTGCATCTTCATCTGGAAACTCAAGAACACTAACTGTCATGTCTGTCACACTAGAAACATTTCTTGTGGACCTCCAAACCACAAACCACTTGAGTTGAGGATACACACCGACATCCCAAAATACCTCTAGATCCGCAAACCATAATATTCCAATGCGGATCAATTTGGACTATATTCATGTCACTTCTGAACACTGGCAAAATCTGGTTCTACTCAAATGGCCATAACTTCATCAATTCTCCATGCAAACCTCTCAAATCTTGACTGGAGCAACTTCAAAGAATCCTCTATAAACCCTTTAATCCATAGACTTTTATCTTCATCTCACTAGGAATGTGGAGTAGTCTACTTCACTGAACTGCACTGTCTTCACTGTTTCTGACAGAGAGATATGTAACTCACTTGTTTCTTTCAGAGAGACTAATTTTCTCAATATCCTAAACATACAAGTCTTCTAAACAAGTAATAGAATAAGATACAGTTAACACCAATGACAACAAGGATATGTTGACATCAATGACAACACCAATTAGGCACATATTTGCAACACATATATCACACTATTGTTGTTGACTTTTCTTTCCATCTCCATCATCATAGTCCTAGTTATCCTATTTTGAGCCTACCATTTATCCTTAGCCATGTCTTGTACTTCTTCTATTCATGTAAATTTTAATGACCTCCAAATTTTCCATAATTTCTTCTCCACCAAACCCTAGACCCTCATCCAAATCCTTACTTTCCTAAGAAAATCCCTTCCCCAAACATCATTTGATCATGTGGCTCCTTTCATCACTAGACAGGTGCCCCTACTCTTTATTATTCATCCAATACAATCCCAATGTCATAGCTCACATTCTCACACCTACATTCATAGACTCCATTCCCCCTATTGACACCATCATTGATAATAATTTTATGGAGTCTCCCTTGAATAATAATTAAACCATGGATTATCCCATATCCCCATCTTACACTTTCCTCACCTTTGAACCCTTAGAAGATGAGATTTAGCTATCCCCACCATTACCAATCACAATTTCTAGCAATCCCACATAAGACACCTTACGCATCACTTCACCTAGGTCATCACTAATTAAATCACCTCATTACTCCATTCAACCATACCCATACCACCTCTTTCTCACTCCACAACCTGTATTAATGCATGATTCACCCCATGACATGCTACAGTTACCAAATGCCAATTCACTCTACCATCATTCTTCATATTATCTTATGAATCACCATCCTTTCTTCCCATTCCTTGAGACATCATACCATGACATACACCAATGAAAACAATTAAATAACCAATGAAAAGAATTTTAAAAAATCATTTTTATAGTTTCAAAAAATGGATATCCATTTTAGGAAGATTCTAGAAATGGATATCCATTTTGGGAGTATTCTAGAAATGGATATCCATTTCCTGCAACTATAAAAATAATTTTTTAATCCACAAAATGGATATCTATTCCAAACGGATATCCATTTTGGTTTGGTATCCAAACCAAAACAGATATTTTTAACATGCCTATGAAAGTCAAAGTTAGTCAATTCATGAATTTGGATAAGTAAAGACACGGTTTTTTTCCATTGCCACTGTTTGGCCCGCGATGATCCTGCACATACCCATGAGAAGATAAACAATAACAATTTCTAGAAGAATGATACAAGAAAACTTGCTAAAAAGTGAGGACCTCCTGGAGGATGTTTCTCTTGTGGTGGAGATCATTACTCAAATCAATGTCCAACCAAGAACCAAGGCGTTCAACAGCGTAGTAATGCATTACCTACCCAACAAGCAACTTTTCAATGGAGGATCCATGCAGCTTTAGACAATCGCCCAGTGGAGTACCAGATTACTCCCAAAGAGATGATAGGTACTTTGTTTGGAGTTCCTATTTCTATTTTAATTGATACTAGAGCAACTAAAAGTTTTATTTCTCCAAGACTATTGAATAAATTTCCTAGAAGAGATGGATATATGGCTAAATCTTGGTCAGTTGAATATGCTAACCAAACTAAAGCTTAAGTGGAGCAATGCCTATTTGAAGCCAAGATTGATCTTCCTATTTTTTCAACTGAGGTGAATTTGTTTGTAGCCCCCCTAGGTTCCTATGATGTTATCTGAGGAATAAATTTTCTATGAAGACATAGGGCCAACGTTGACTATCTTGAAAAAATAGTTGAGTGTCTAGATGATGTAGGAAACAAAGTCTATCTACAAGGCACACAAAGAGAAGTCAAGATTAGACCAATCTCTGCTATGTAATTGAAGAGGGCTAGGAAAAAAGGATGTCAAACTTTTGCAGTCAAAATGGAACGGGTAGAAGAGGATCCTAGTAAACAAAAGGTACCCTTGGAGAACTATCCTTTCCTTTGAGATTTTTGGGATATTTTTCTAGATGAAATTCTAGGGTTACCTTCGAAGAGAGATTTTATTTTCTCTATTGATATAATACCTGGATATGATCCAATTTCAAAGGCACCATACCATATGACTACTATAGAGTTAATGGAATTGAAAGCTCAACTTTAGGAGTTGTTCGCTAAAGAGTTGATTAGATCCAGTGTTTCACCTTAGGGAGCACCTATGATCTTTGTCAAAAAGAATGAGGGGACCTTGCATTTGTGTAGAGACAATCGTATGCTCAACAAAGCAATGATAAAGAATAAGTATCCTCTATCACATATTGATGATCTTTTTTATCAAATGCGGGGTGCAAAAGTATTCTCAAAGATCAATCTGTGATTTGGATATCATCAACTGAGAATAAAAGATGAAGATATTCATAAAACAACTTTCAAAACAAGGTATGGACATTATGAGTTCATAGTTTTACCATTTGGACTTACAAATGCCCCTGTAACATTCATGAATTTGATGAACAGTGTTTTCCAAGATTGCTTGAATAAATTTGTTCTAGTGTTTCTAGATGACATTTTATATATTCTAAGAATGAGGAAGAGTATTTGCAACATCTGTGGTTAGTTCTGCAATGGCTAAGGGAACATAAGTTGTATGGGAAACTTTCTAAGTGTACTTTCTTTCAAAAAGAGATACAATATTTGGGACATATAATATCAGCTGAAGGCATTTCAATAGATCTTGTGAAAATCAAAACTATACTTGTATGGCTTGTGCTAAAGAACATGGATGAAGTGTGCAATTTCACGGGGTTAGATGGATTTATAGGAATTTTGTTTCAAACTTTTCCAAGATTTCAAACCTAATCACTTTACTTTAGAGAAAAGGAAAGAGTTTTGACTGGTTAGAAAAATATCAGCAGGTATTTAATCAGTTAAAATAGAGGTTGAAAACTACACCAATATTGAAAGTTCACAATTTGAAAGGTCAATTTGTTGTAATCACTAATGCCTTAAGAGAAGGTTTAAGAGGAGTGCTTATGTAGAATGGGTGAGTGGTAGCCTATGAATCCAGAAAGCTTAGAGCATATGACCAAAATTATGCTCCTCATGACTTAGAGTTAGCAGTAGTTGTGCATGCTTTGCAAGTGTGGTGACACTATTTTCTAGGAAAGCTTTTTGAATTGAAGTTAGACCATCAAGGTCTTAAGTATATATTTTCCCAACTTCATTTGAATGATCAATAAAGAAGATGGTTGGAATTGATATCCAACTATGAATTTGAGATAAGTTATATCAAAGGTAAAGAGAACCAATTAGTAGATGCTTTGAGTCGATGGAGGTATATCTCATCAATTGTCTCTAACCTCTCAAACTTTAAGGATTTAGTGTTACAAAATTTTGTAGGTGATGAGTACTATGAGCAAGTTAAGCAAGCTCTTACATTAAATCCTCAAGACTCGAGGTATGATGGTTCTATTTTGAACCAAATGGGATTTTAAGATACAAAGGAAGGATGTATGTTCTAAACTCTATAGAATTAAGAAACCTTATGTGGAAGGAAGTTCATTCCACACCATATTCAAGTCATCTTGGAGTAACCAAACTCCTAGCCAATGTGAAGCCTCTTTATTTCTGGAAAGGAATGAAGAATTATGCTTCAAGATTTGTAGCAAGGTGCCTAGAGTGATAGACAGTCAAGGTTGAGCATCAACATGCAGTAAGACTTTTGTATCAGCACGATAATCCAGAATGGAAGTGGCAATTCATTAATATGAACGTTGTTCAAGGTCTCCCAATGTATCAAAATAAACATGATGCTATTTTAGTGGTGGTGGACAAGCTCACCAAGGTAGCTCATTTTATACCAGGAATCTAATGGATGGAGCACTAGTTTTAGCTCAAAATTTTATGCAATTGTTTAGATTGCATGGAGTTCCTAAGAAAATTATCTCAGATAGAGATGCACACATGACGTTAAGATTTTTACAAACTTTGTTCTTAGCGCTAGGAACTCAACTCAATATAAGCTCAGCTTATCACCCTGAGACAAATAGTCAGACTGAGAGGGTAAATCAATTTCTAGAATATTTGTTGCGAATGTATTTCATGGATCAACAATACAAGTGGGAAGAATATCAACCGCTTGTGGAGTTTGCTTATAACAACTCCTACAATTTTTTTTATCAAGATGGCTCTATTTGAAGCATTGTACAAAAGAAGATGTTGAACTCCTATAAGATGGGATAAGCTAGAAAATAGGATTAGCATTGGTCCAAAAATATTATCAAAAATGGAAGAATAGATCAAGCTTATTAGAAATAGATTAGCAGAAGCAAATGATAGATAGAAAAGTTATGCTCATGCTAAGTGTACACCAAGGCAATTATTAGTTGGAGAAAAGTTATTTTTAAGGTCAAACCTTATAAGAGTTCCATAAAGTTTGGAAAGTCTTCCAAACTAGCTCCTATATATGTTTGACCCTTTGAAGTTCTCGAAGTGATCAATCCGATTGCCTACAAAATCACTCTACCAGCAACTCTTGCTGGGATTCATAATGTTTTTCATGTTTCATATTTGAAAGAGTATATAACATGTGATAATAATATTCTTGATTGGAATGCTTTATAGGTGTAGGACCTAGGAGTGGTCATGATCGAGCCTCTCAAAGTGCTTCAAGTTCACAATCTCCACTTGTGTAATAGAGAGGTTACTCAGTGCAAGGTCTAATGGGACCAGTATGCAGAGGATAGTGCCACATGGGAAGATTACCATGATTGTTATCAAATATTTCCTCATTTGTTTTAATCTTTTTAAAGTTGAACAAAAACTTTATACTATTATTTTGGATACACTGGATCATTGAGGACAATGAATCTTATGGCAGGAGATATGTCACACCTCAATTTTTGACTATGTTTTACTTTTTACTTGCATGTAATTAGTGGTTAATTATGCATGAATTAATGATTTGACGTTAAGTGAAAATGTCAAGATAAATCAATGATAACATGAGTTTATGTTTATATGATTAGAATTTAGACATGTGATTATAAGATGTCATGATTATTTATTCATAAGGTCTATGAATTGACTAACAATGCACTAATCCTAGTTTGGTGAATGCAATTTTTAACCACAAAAAAGGGTTTCCGTCCTCCAAGAAAGAGAGAGAGAGAGAATCATTAGAGAGAAGAGAATAGACATATGGATAGAATGGATTGGTTTCCATCTAAGTCTTGTGCCTTCACAGTTTAGTGAACCTTCGTCAAGTATGGTAAGTTATGTTTGATCAATTGGTCCAAGTTTGGTTTTGACTCGACAAATCATCGATTGTCAACTAGATCCATTAAGCTTAGGTTTTGTCAAAAACTAAGTTAGGATAGCATATGACCATTGACAAAGAAATGGTCGATAATAGTTAAACTATTTTATTATTAGTAATTCTTGATTGAAATATTATCATGTTTTTTTGTCTATTTTGACATTTACACATTTTTGAGAGGGCGAGAATACTTGACCCCATATCTTGTCGAGTGTTAGAAATAATGTAAGTATACGCTGTTTACACCAATATTAAGTTATATATATATAATGAATTATTAGTTTAAACCTTTTTTTTGTTTTCGATAAGCTCTTAAGGGAATGTGGCATACTTGCAAATTAAATGAAAACCACTTCATGTTACTTATGGTGCTTGAATCCTTTACTCCACAATGGTTTTGGAGAGTATGGAGGAGCTTATGATTAGTTTTCAAGTGGTCTTAATGACCAGTTAATCCACCTTCGACCTGCATGCCACCATTGAGTGTTTATAGGCTTAAGTGAGGAAAGGATCACCATGGTTTAGGAGGGACTGTAGTGGAGATTAAAGCCTTAAAAAGGCTATATTATCAAAGGATTTTAAATGTGTTAAGGAAGGAAGGTCATGTTTGAGTGAGTACCCCACTCCAAGTATAAAGGAGGTGAGAGAGCTTCATGGACAGAGAGCTTCATGCATAGAGAGCTTCGTGCATAAAGAGATTTGTGCACAGAGAGTTGTGTGAGCACCAAGAACTTCATGGGAAACCATCGACACTAGAAGGTAGGGATATCTACCATAAGCTAATTATTCCATTATTTAAACTACATTATTTTCCATTCTGTATGAATATACAGAAATGTGATGAAACCGTCGACACTATAAGATGCATTTGATATTAGAGTATGAAATTTTGAGAGAGACAATTTAATTGATTTACATAGCAGTCTGATCCACCATAGATAAACAATAGAATGTTTAGTTTCAATAGAGATACTATGGAAGTAGTAAGAGACTAGAGTAGGTGATGCAGGGCCATCTTGCCTCATTCTATTTTGCTTTATTTTTGCTTTCTAATGTTTTGGTTTTGTTTGATGAATAAAGCATGAATCTTGCATTCTACAATTTTGGTGTGCTTCACAGCTTCCTGTCACTTGTCTTTATGAACCTCCTATCACCCGAGTGACAAAATGTTGCTTGGCTATTCTATTTCTCTCTATCAACCATTTCTTAGGCAATTAAATTTCTACTATTTTGTGGGGAGGTCGTGGCTGGTAGTTATCTTCAATTAGACAGAATTAAAAAGCCTAAAATCATGCAAATTAAAGGTGGAACAGATGGCAAGGCATTTAAGATTCATTATAGTCTTTCCTTCTTTCTTTATGGATTGGCCAAATTAGAAATAGCAGAATTATTCTTCGAAGATTCATTTATGTCGTTTCCTTATTTATATGTGCTTTGGCCATTTCCTAGTGATAGTCATTTATGCATTGTCATGGGCATTCTGCTCGATGGTTCCATCTTTCCAAATCATGGGTGTCATGGGATGGATTCTCTCCGCCTATGACAGTTATAAATTTATTATCTTTTGCCATCAACTACAAACCTAGGGAGATATATTTTAGAGGATGAGATTTAAAAGGAGGAGCAACTTGAAGAGGGGGCTGTGCGAAAAAGAAGAGGAAGATCAGTAAACAAAGAAGAAAAGAAGGCCGACTATCGGAGGACAAGGGTGTAAGGCCAATCATTCAAGGAGGTCGATGATAGTAAGCTGCCATTTTTCTGAAGAATTCAAAGATTCTAAGAAGTCATGTGTCTAAAGAAAGGAGGGTCGACAGTTATGCTAGAGGACTCAATGGACAGGAGAGCAATAGAATAGAAGATAGAATAGTTTTTTTGTCTCTACATTTGAATCTCTGCATTTTTGTAAGGCTGACTCTGTAGGCCACATATTGGCTATGTAAAGTTGATTTTCATAATAAATTTTTGTGAAAGACTTCTTTCTTCCTGTTGCTCTTATGTTGAAGTTCCTGTCATTTTGCTACATTTCTCATTGTATATGATTTTGCAAATGGGTTTTGAACTCTGACTAATTAGGCAGCCATGAAAAGTTTTAGAGCAATATTCATTTGTCATAGGAAGCCATGTCATTGTGCATGAGATCTTCTAAACTTGTGCCATCAAATTGGTATTAGAGCATAGAAAAAGTCTAGAAGAGAAGTGGAGAGTTACAAAGAAATAATTGGCTTGACAGGCTGTTGAAGAACCCATAATGTTGGGTAAAGAATAGTGGAAGAAGCTCACTGGCATGGTGAAAAGTATGCTGAAGAATGAGGTATGAGAAAGTTGAGAGAGTTGAGAAGAATTGTTTATAGACATGAGAAAGGGTATGTGAATTCTATCCTCCAATAGAGATAAATTGGGTAGAAGGTGTATAACTTCCTCCACTAAGAGAGAGTGGGTAGAGGGGGTCTTGAGAGATACATATTTTAGGTCTTGTTGGGTAGAGGGTAGTTGTGGAAAGTGTTATTGTGTGAATAGATTGCCAAAGGAAGAGGCAGTTTGCACTTGTAGTTTGAGCAAAGTTGCGGATTCACAGTATCAAGAGGATGGGCATTTATGTAAAGAGACCCGTCATAATCCTATTTTGGGAAATATATTGGGATGAAGAAGAAAGTAGAAAATATCAAGAGGGATTGGAAGAGATCTTAAGAAGAATGGAAATCTTGGAAAAGATTTATTTTCCTGATATTCTGGTGACTACA
This sequence comes from Cunninghamia lanceolata, assembly GCA_027924645.1. Taxonomy (NCBI): domain Eukaryota; kingdom Viridiplantae; phylum Streptophyta; class Pinopsida; order Cupressales; family Cupressaceae; genus Cunninghamia; species Cunninghamia lanceolata. The sequence continues at coordinate 7,242,042 of BSBN01001221.1, read as the reverse complement.
GAAAGCAGACAAGGAGAGAAGAAGAAAGTTCTCATTACAGAGGACATGGATAAAAGTAAGAAAGGAGAAAAGAGAAGGTACAACAAGGAGCACCAGAAAAAGAAGAGAAGAAGGTGTCCATGATGAAGGCACCCAAGGAGACATCTTGGTCTCTTGATTTATTTTCTGATGATTTGTTTGAAGTTGTGAATACAGGTATGAAGAAGACTAAGAACAAGCCTTTAGAGGCAGGAGCAAAAAGAGAGCCTGTAGAGGAAGAGGAAGATAGGAAGCAAAGAAGACTAGTTGTAGCAAAAGATAAAAGAAGACAATTTTTAGCAGCGGTACCTGAAGATGGAAAGAGGGTTGATAAAGAAAAGAAGAAAGCTTGTGAAGAGAAAGAGGTGGCAAGACATGAAGCCAAGGATGTAAGAAAATTGGGACAGCAGAACAAAGAGGAGGTAAAAGTAATTTATGGTAGTGATTTTGTGTGTGCAAGTGAAAATAGAAATGAAAACCTCCAAGTTAAAAATGAGAAGAATAAGATAGTGGATCATGGGTATGTAATACAATATTGGCAAAAGAAATTAGTTGTAGACGTACAACAAAGAGGAGTGGTTTGTGCTAACCTATGTGATAGAAAAATGGCATCAAGGATGGAAGATATAATAGAGATTAAGGGGAGATGAGAAGATAAGCCAAGTGCAGGGGTAGAAAGACCTCAATTCAAGAGGAAGAAGAATTCAGCATGGGTAGAAAAGCATGGGATAGTAGTAGAAGAAGTTGATAGGGAGAATCAGACTGTAGACACCCAAATTTGTCCATGTCTAGCGACACCTTGTTACATCCCTAATCCATTATCCAATTAATTAAATAAATTTTATTTATTTAATTAAAATCCCATTCTCATTCACTTAGCCAATTAATTAAATAAATTGTATTTATTTAATTAATTTCACATCATGTCTTATCTCATTTTATGCATTTATCATATTAATTAAATAAATTTTATTTATTTAATTAATTTCCAACTCATATCCCACTAATTCAAATACTTTATTTGAATTAAGCCTTTATCATTTATCACATTTCAACACTTGTCCATTTCCCATTTATCATGTGTTGTAAGACAACTTTCATTTAAAATCCTTCACATGTACAACTAATTGGACCTAAATTTAGTAACTTTCAATCTTAGCCATTCACATAGCCTTTGAATCTCCACCGTTGGTTGATCTTGGTTGAGTCCTATATAAACAGCCTCTCATTCCATATGAGACATCCAGAAATCTAGCAATCCAGAATTCATATAGTATCTAGCAATCCAGCAATCATATAGCAACTCCATTATCATCTTGAGCATTCGAGCATTTGAGCTTTTATCATCCATCAATGGCAGCTTTCAGCTTTGTGATTGTTCATTGTTGAAGAAGCAGTCCACATTTCCCTCTCAAACAAGGAATCGCACGGTCTAGGTGATGTTATGCTTGCATTGCATTGTTCTTTTGGCTTCATTTAGATTAGATTCCTTGATGATGGTAGGGTTAGGGTTTCATGACTATGTCTGATCTTCCACACCTGACTTTCACCTATCACATTTTGGCACGCCCGGTGGGACTCACGTCCCTGATTAACTTCGTTTTTTGGAGTTGTTTCCTTGAAGATCAGATTTTGCAGGTGCTCGCAGAAAATTCCAGTCGCTTTTAAAGGAAAATCCGCCGCTTCGAGATTTCTACGTCGCTTCTGAGCTGGAGCAGGCCGCATATACCTCTCTGGATCGCCTTTGACCTAACAGTCGTCGCCTTAGGTAAAACGCATCGCTTTTATCATTAAAATGATCGCCTGGGACTGTGTTCACTGTATTTGCCGCTTTTGATCTAACAGCCGCCGCTTTTGCGCATAATCAGATCGCTTTTAATCTAACAGGGGTCGCTTTTGCACAAATCTGCATCGCTTTTGACCTAACGGTGCACGCTTTTATTTTGATATGATACGCTTATGAGCTAATAATATTCGCCTGTGCAGGTTAGGGTTTTGATTTTTGTTTTGCAGAGACAGGTCGCTTTCGACTTCCAACAGGTCGCTTCCGGTATATTGCGACCGCATATGAGACGACAGACGCCGCTTTTGAATATATTTGTGTCGCTTATGGACTAATATTATTCGCCTGTTAGGCTAGGGTTTTTGTTTATCGGCTGTGTTTTTGCAGAAACAGGTCGCATCCAGCCCTCAACCGATCGCTTATGGAAAATATGCATCGCTTATGAGCTAACAGGCGTCGCATACTGTGTTTTTGCGCATCGCATATGATCTGCAGTCTTTCGCCTATGACATAATAGAGGTCGCTTTTGATCAACAGTGGGTCGCATCTGGTAAAGCTCTGTTGTTTTCAAGCCTGTTTCAGTTCCAGTTTGATTTTTGGCTATTAACTGGGTATTTGCGCAGCATCTTATCGATCTGTCCAAGAAAGGAGGTTATCAAACTACTGACATATCTGTTGCAGGTTCGATCGGTCCAAGATTTGTGGTTTTTTTCACTAAATTAGGCATATTTGGGCTTGGTGCTTAAAATGAATTACTGTTTGCTCCGTGCTTGATTTATCTTTTTGATTGCTTGCATGTGCCTGATTGTAACCCAAATTTAATGACAAAAGTATCCTCTCCCCTTGCCTATCAAATGGATCTTGGGTGCATGAGAACTTGTCATTATCTTTAGAGGGCCTGCCTTCCCGGTGTGAGAAGGGATACGACCCAAGCGGTAACGGGCTAAAGCCAAGTCCTTCCGAACCGCTATATAAGAAAAGTGTTTGTGTCGAAAGCCACAAACAACGGGTGCAGTTGTGTTATACCGACAGCCAACCTCCCCCAAAACCCTCCAAGGCGCAACCCTTGGAGGCTGGGAGACTCCATAACGGAGAGTAGCGCTGCCGCACGTATAGCCACCCGAACGGATGCCCTTATTAGCAACTTTGTGTAGTAGCCAAAAACTTTCTATCTGTTGACGCAGAGGGCAAAACCCTTGAAGCGGCCCTGATTCATGCGGTTCTTAGCCGAGGTAGCAGGGACAATCTAAAGGTTTGGAGAGGGTCAAGCCTTATAAGAATCCTGGATCTTGGTATGCGTGAGAAGTGTGTGCAAATGTAAGGAGGAGCCGGTGCTATCAAGATCCTGGAGCTACCCGCTTTGAATAGGCGCAGCTAGGGGATTCAACAGATACTGTCCTATCCTAGCCTAGGTTGTATCAGTTTGTGCTTGTTGTGAGTGTGAGTGACTGTTATCATTGTTTTCTTGCTGAAAAAACTGCAAAAATTAGACCACCGGTACACAAACACAGTCGCTTTTGAACCTAAACTGCTCGCACAGACCATCAACATCGCTTCTGAACTGTAGTGACTCGCATTCTGCCTGAACTGCATCACTTTTAAACAACAACTGCCCGCATACTGCTTAAACAGAGTCACTTTTAAACCGTAGTTGATCGCCTTTTGCTTGAACAGAATCGCTTCTGAACCACAGCTGATCGCCTACTGTCTGAACCAAGTCGCATCTGATTCATTACCAGTCGCATATTGTTTGAGCCAAGTCACTTTTAATCCACAGTTATTCACCTGATTCCAGAACAAGCTCGCCTATGAACAACAGACTGTCGCCTTTAGGGATATCTGAGTCACCTCTGAACCAACAGTAATCGCCTTTGAACCAACAGTCATCGCCTCTGGCATAGCATTCGCTTCTGGTTAGCACTGTCATTTTTCTGTCGAAACTAAACCAGGTCGCATTTGAGCTATCATTAATCGCCTTTAGCATCCTCTGAGTCGCCTTTGAGCTATCATCAGTCGCCTGTAGCTAAAATTCTTGCAAATCTCAGTGCATCAGCTAAATTAGCCTCAGGACTAGCTTGCTTGAACCTCAAACATCAGCTTTCAGACTTACCTTTGATCAACAGCAAACACCTAGACTTTGTCTCCTATTTTGAGCTTATCAATCAATCACAACTCATGAGCTTTTCCATCTTTTTGAGATCCCAACCAGCAAATCAGACATCAATCCAATCATTTCGATCAACAAACAACCTTCAGTTTTAGCTTCAGCCAACAAACAACCTTCAGCTTTAGCTTCAGCAAACAATCTCTTTTAGCTTTAGCTCCAACAAACATCAACAGCAAACAATCTTTCCCTTGAGTGATTAAGCTACCTCTAGGGACAACCAACAACAACTCAGCCAAACCAAATCAACCAAGCAACTTAGCCAAACTAGCAAAACCAAAACAACAACCAATCAACCAACTATCATCTTTTGGGTCTTAAAACTTTGACAAGCTCAACTTCATCATCAACATCATGCCTCAAACTAGGAGTCAATATCGAGCTGAAATAGAAGCCAAATTGAAAGCTGAAATGGATGCCAAATTGCAAGCTGAGATGAAACAATTCACAACACCTCTTAAGGACGCAACTCAATTCACAACTAGTATGCCTTCTCATATGTTTATACCTCAAGGGTACACTAGGGGCGAATCATCTTCACAACAAATGCACCCTCCACCATCCTTGGAAACTTTCGAAGAACAATCTCAAGACGACTCATCAGAATTTCAAGATACCTATCTATGGGACCAAGTTGAGAAACTCGTGATATCTAAGCCTGATCGCTGTTTTCTCCAACTTGCTCGCATGGGTGCTAAACTACCTAAAGACTTTGATATATCCACTATTAGAGAGCACGATCTCAACACTACTGCTGTTGTTGCGAATAAACCATCTACTATAGTCACATCATCTCCTATTACCTCGCAAACACCATCCTCATTGCCTCTTGTTGCTTCATTTGAGTTACCACGATCAGAGCATACCTTAGAACCATTGATAGTGCCCACCAATGTGCTTCCTCTCATGTCACAAAATCTCAACATCCCACCTTTTCATGTCCCTCAACATATCTCTCCTTCTACCATGACTGTTTCCATGCCTCACGTCACACAAGCTGTCCATGTAACGCAAGCACAAACACTTCGAGCATCACAAGCAATTCCCATATCTTATGGTGTGCATACCTCTCAAACCATTCCAACAACACATGTCCTCCATGCTTCACAACCATTGCAATCTACCACATCTCATACACCAACTGCTAATTCCTTCATGTTATCCTATAATCCCAATGTTAGCCTTATTGACATGAGTGATCCCCTCATTTCTCAAGCCAATCCAAACAATCAGATCGCTTATGTTGATCAACTTACATCCATGCTGTCCTCTTCTTCCAATCCTTCACACACTATCAATCCATCTTATGCTACCCAAGGCTTCTCTAATATCACCCAACACATGACATATACCAATCCTCATATTGTCCAAAATACCAATCCCAATGTTCACCCTTCTGTTGTATCTACCAATCCCTCCGTCACTTACCATGTCATGAATTCAATTCCAACTTCCCAACCATCTGCTACTATCAATCCCACATCCACTTCTCATGTAATGCACACCCACTTACCACTTGTGTCTCAAGGACAGCAATCCTCTAACACATACATGTCACATACCACTCCTTTGACATACATTGTGGGCACACAACCCCAACAAACCGTTACAGCTTCGTACATCCCACAACCACAACAAACTGTCACAACTCCACATATACCACAACCGCAACCACAATATGTTTCATATCACACTCCACCCCCTTTGCAACAACAGCAGTTATCCTCAGCCGATATCCAACAGATGATCGATGAAAGGGTAGGACAAGGCAAGAAACCCTTCTCTCTCGAAAACATATGCGCTTATCCATTTGACAAGTCTCTTAATATGATACCTTTTCCACCACACTTTGAAATCCCACAATTTGATAAGTACAAAGGGAAAGGAAATCCGGATAACCATCTTCGAGCCTTTTTCGTGGCATGTCTCGATGTTGCCTATGATGATACATATCTTTTGAGACTATTTCCTCGAAGCTTAGCAGGACAAGCTCTCGAATGGTTTTCCCATTTACCTCCAGGAATTAAGACTTTTCCCGAATTGGCAACCAAGTTTCGATCACATTTTGCCTTCAATATTGAACATGAGGTAAACATGAATGACATTGTCAACAACAAACAACGCAATGGTGAAACCTTTTCCTCATTTACCCAACGATGGCGTAATATGGCTAGCAAATTATCATGGGAAATCCCTGAGAAACAACAGCTTGACATCTTTGTTCAAAATCTTCATCCTGAGCTGTCATTCCAATTACAATTGCAAAGTGCTAGCACCTTTGACGAACTAGTTTCCAAAGGAGTTATTATTGAATGAGCCTTAATTGCCAAAGGAACTATCAAGATCTTTCGTGATAACAAAGATTCTCCCCAAAATTCCAATGATAAGTCTCGCTTTTGGAACAAGAACAAGAATGTTGTCAATGACGGTATTGTTGATACAAAGAATATCCAAACTATGAGAGCTCCTATCAACATTCAAGCAGCCTCTCCACCAAGACAGTCTTTTCCACAACGAAGAAACCAACGCCAAACTTCTAATCCACGCCGACAATTTACACCATTAGTGGAACCCATGGAAGTTATTCTTCGAAAGCTGCTTCAAGCCGGAGATGTTATTCTACCCGATGCACCACCAAATGGCGAACCACTCTTTCGAGCTCCTTGGTACAAAGAGAATGAGTATTGTGATTATCATCGAGTTAAAGGACACAAAACAAATGGTTGTATGCGCTTAAAACATGTTATCCAAGACTGCATTGATCAAGGTCTAATCAACGTCACACCTTCAACACCTCAACCTGCTCAACAATCCACATCAAACTATGATCTAGAGACTTTCAAGAATCCACTGCCATCTCATGATCAGACAAATAACCTTCAAGCTGGAAATGCTATTCCCTATAGCTATGCATCATCTACCATTGGCCGCATTGACCATGCTCGCATTTCTACCATTACCATCCAAGGAGCACCTGATTGTGCCGTAACCACGCGAAGAGGTCAAGTTACCATTCAAGGAGCACCTCCTCATCCTCCTCGACCTCTCTCTGACTATAACCTCTTGGATCACCTTGGCAAAACCCCCGCACACATATCTATCCTTGAGCTGCTCCGCCTATCCCCCGCACATAAAGCTATCCTTGATAAGGCCTTACAAGAATCTTCGGTGCCTAATAATATTAATATCACACAATTTCAATCCATGGTCGCTAGCATTGCAGCCCCTTGTCATTTAACCTTTTCTGACAAAGATCTTCAACCCTCCATGCATCCGTCACACAATGAGGCCCTCCATATTGAAGTATTTGTTAACCAACGCCGTATCAAACGAGTCTTGATAGATGGGGGAGCTGGTCTAAATATATGTTCTTTGAAACTTATCAAACAATTGGGATATTCTGAGAAAAATGTTGACACCTCCAAGGTTATAACTATCAGAGCATATGATGACGCTGAAAGAGATACTGAAGGGATCATCTTATTGCCTATTCAAGTTGGACCGGTCATTACAGAAACTCGCTGTCAAGTCCTTGATATTGATCTGCCTTACAACATCATCCTCGGTCGCCCTTGGATCCATACCCTTAAAGCAGTTCCATCTACATATCACCAATGCCTTAAATTTCCGCATAAGGGTGTTGAAGTTACCATTCAAGCTGATCCTAATCCATTTGAGTTTTGCCGTGCTTTTCAAGCTAAATATCAGAGTCCAAACCGTATCCCTCTCAACACCGAGGCATATCCATCATCCTCATATGTCGACCCATCCGATCTCCTCAAGCCCTCATCTAGCAAAGCCGCTTCCAACCTCCATATCAAATATACCGAACATGGCCCTGGTGAGTACAAATTGCAGGAATCCTGTTGCGTTGGCACCCTTCCGTTATCTCCTAAATCCCACGGTAAGCTTTCTATATCTAAGCCCACTTCATCCTCCGCTGTTATCAAAGCTCCCCCTACCGTATTCATTAAAGGTGGTTTCTTGGATGACGAAGACATTGAGGACATAGACTCTTGGATATTCTTTGATGAAAATGACCAAGTCCAACTTGAAGTAGAGCGATACAACAACGGGTTTCGTATCATCAAGAACATGGGCTATAAAGGACATGGCGGCTTGGGATCACAGGAACAAGGACCTATTGAGCCCCTTATTGTGTCTAAGAAGTTTAATAAGCAAGGCCTTGGTTACCAACCGGAGGTACCGCGATCCAAAGACATTAAGTGTATTTCCGATATTGACGTTGGATCTTCTTCGGTAGGAGAGACTTCTAACTCGGATACCATCGACGACTCCTCCCTTCATATCACCGACCTCTTTCAAGAACATTCCATCTTCATGTTTTCCGCAATCTCTTCTAGCCATCACGATCCCTCCATTAGCCTCTCACTCGTATATCCTGACCTCATCGATTGGGACCAACAGGGGGCACCGATATTAGATACATTTGAAAATGACGAAGCCATTGCAGAATTCATGGGTTTGAGACAAGGTATCCCATTGGGTGATCACAAAGCAGGTTTCATGATGGAATTACCTAAACTAGCATATTTTGGCGGAAGTATCAAATCCTTCAGTCGCAAAAGTGAAATAAACAAAATTCAACAAAATAGGTCACTAGGTGAAAACTGCAAGGCGCCTCTTGACCGTGAAAAAGTAAAAATAAAGGATGTATCCGAAGGTGAAAACCTCTCTGAGGCACCTGAGGATGAGGGATTTGATCTTCCTGTCACCGCTGATTACCATGAGAAATCAACTGTGCTAGTTGAAAAATCACAAGACATGAACTTGGGAACAGAACAAAATCCGAAGATCACCTTTTTGGCAGCATCACTATCAGAGCAAGAACGAAAGAACTTCACAGCATTTTTCCTGAGACGAGCTATAAATTTTGCATGGACTTATGCAGACATGCCAGGACTAGATCCTTCACTTGTGGTACATCATTTAGCAGTATTCCCTGATGCAAAGCCTGTCAAACAAAAATTGCGCAAAATGCATCCACAAGTTGCCTTATTGGTTAAAGCAGAAATTCAGAAACTATTAGAAGCAAAGTTCATAAAGCCTATTGATTATCCAGAATGGGTTTCAAACTTGGTACTTGTAGCAAAACCAGATGGACGAGTTCGCTGCTGCACGGACTTTAGAGATCTTAACAAAGCATGTCCTAAAGACGATTTTCCATTACCAAGCATAGACAACATTGTTGATCTTACAGCAGGACATGAAATGCTATCTTTGATGGATGGATTTTCTGGTTATAATCAAATCAGAATAGCAGAGGAAGATCAAGATAAAACGTCTTTTATTTGTCCATGGGGCACATATTGCTGGGTTGTAATGCCTTTTGGTCTCAAAAACGCTGGAGCTACCTATCAACGAGCCATGACAGTTATTTTTCATGACCTTTTTCATACTATCATGGAAGACTATGTTGATGACATCCTGGGAAAATCTAAGACAAGGGAAGGACATCTACCAGTATTGGCACAAATTTTTGATCGATTAGAGAAATACCAAGTCAGACTAAATCCAAAGAAGTGTGTATTTGGTGTAACATCAGGAAAACTATTGGGATATATTGTGTCTCGACGAGGCATAGAAGTGGACCCAGCTAAGGTAAAAGCTATCATAGAAATGCCTCCACCAACGAATCTCAAACAGCTCCGCAGTTTACAGGGTAGGCTACAATCTATCCGCAGATTTATCTCACAACTCGCAGATAAATGTCATCCTTTTCAGCATCTTCTTCGCAAGGGTGAACCTTTTAAGTGGGATGAAAAGTGTCAACAGGCTTTTGATAAGATAAAGGAATACTTGGCAACACCTCCTGTGTTAATACCTCCTGTACTTGATCGTCCATTACTGCTTTATATATCATCAACAACCGCAGCATTAGGTGCACTTCTAGCTCAACATGATGATTCAGGAAAAGAACAAGCCATCTATTACATTAGCAGAACTCTTGTGGGATATGAACTTAATTACTCATTCATGGAAAAAGCTTGTTTAGCATTAGTGTTTGCTTCCCAAAAGTTGCGACATTATATGTTGAACCAAACAACAAAGCTCATCTCTAATGTGGATCCCCTCAAGTATCTCCTTTCAAAAGCACTTCTCACAGGGAGATTAGCAAAATGGGTTATGATCTTGAGTGAATTTGACATACAATATGTGAACCGTAAAGCTATCAAAGGACAAGTCATTGCTGATCAATTAGCTGCAGCACCTATCACAGACATTCAGCCAATATATCCCGAATTCCCTGATGAAGGATTGTTTACTTTCAGCTCTCCAGCACGATGGCAGCTATACTTTGATGGATCATACACTCAACACGGATCTGGAGCAGGTATCTTGTTTGTCACTCCCCAAGGAGACTGCATACCTAAATCATACAGAATAGCATTCCCCTGTACCAATAACATAGCAGAGTATGAAGCTTTAATCACAGGTTTGCGCATGGCAGTACAATGGGCTATCAAACAGTTACGAGTCTTTGGTGATTCTCAGCTAGTTATCAAACAGGTCTTAGATGAATATCAAACAAAAGACGAGAAGCTTCTTCCATACAAACTAATGGTGGATGATTTCAAGCAATATTTCGAGGACATTACCTTTGAGCAAATTCCAAGACTACAAAACAGAGCAGCTGATGCCATGGCTATGATTGGGTCTCTTTTAGACATGCCATCTAACACCCATAAATGTGAATTCTTGGTCGAACAGCTTTTGATCCCCGCATTTGAAGTTCCACAGTCTGAGCTTATATGTGAGATTGTTGGTCCCAACTCGTTGTGGTACAAAGATATATACGAGTATCTCCGTAATCACACCTTGCCTCTTCAACTATCCAACACCCAACGTAAAACTTTTATCCGTCGAGCCTCTCGTTACACTATCTTAGGAGACACCCTTTATCGCCGAAGTCTTGATGGTATCCTTCTTAGATGTCTTGATTCTGAGGAAGCAAAAACGGCCTTACGTGAAGTACATGAAGGTGTCTGCGGTTCTCATTCCGCTGGCCCTGGCCTTGTTAAGAAACTTCTGCGAGCAGGATACTATTGGCCAACTATGGAAAAAGATGCCCAACAATTTGCAAAGCGATGTCTACAATGTCAGAAACATGGAGATCTAATACATGCACCAGCACATGAGCTTCAGCCTATTGTCACTCCATGGCCTTTTTCGCAATGGGGACTTGATCTTGTGGGTAAAATCCATCCTACTTCATCAAATGGTCATAAGTTTATTATCACTGCCACTGAGTATTTCACAAAGTGGGTAGAAGCCATACCAATGACCTACATCACAGGTAAACAAATAGCTAAATTCATCCTACATTACATCATCTGCCGTTATGGAGTTCCTCAAGCTATTGTCACAGATAATGGCCGGCCTTTCAAGAACCAAGAGGTTAGAGATCTTTGCAATAAGTTTCATATTCAACATAGGTTCTCTACGCCTTATTATCCTCAGAGCAATGGTCAAGCTGAAGCCTCTAATAAGACAATCATCAAGATCCTTAAAAAGACTGTTAACGAAACTGGTCGAGATTGGCATCTACAACTGCATCCTGCTTTATGGGCATATAGAACAAGTGTCAGAACTCCTACTGGCGCCACACCCTATGCTCTAGTCTATGGCACTGAAGCTATTTTGCCTATCGAGGTTGAGATCCCCTCTTTGCGCATATCCTTGCAACATACTATTTCAGATGAAGAATATCGAGTCTCCCGACTCCATGATCTTGAGCTCTTAGATGAACGCCGCCTTACAGCATTGAACCATCTTCAAGTCTATCAAAACCGGCTACGTCGCAGCTATAACAAAAAGATCAGAGAACGCAGATTTCAGGTTGGCGACCTTGTCCTTAAAGAAAACCAAAGGAATCAACAACATCGAGAGAAACAGGGCAAGTTTGAACCAAATTGGCTTGGTCCTTTCATTATCACAGCAGTTTATGGATCTGGTGCATACACTTTGTCAACACCTGAAGGCATTCCCTTGGATGAACCCGTCAACAGCGTTCATCTCAAGAAGTTTTATCCATGAATCTCAGCTATCCCACAAAAACACCAAAAAAAACAAAAAAATCAAAATATGTCAAAAAAAAAAAAAAAAAACAAACATAAGATAAATAATCCGTCCTCTGGTGAAAACCTGGTAAACAGGCGCCTTGGATAAGTACCATAGTGAAAACCTGGCAAACAGGCGCTATGTGTAGTGACCAGCTTCCCTCATTTGTTTGGTTCGTTTGATCATTTTCCCCACTGCATCTTGTATAAGCTATTTTCATAAGCCCTATCGCAATCTCACACATAGCCTTTCCTCTTCATCCTTTGCCAATGCTAGTTATCATATGTGAGACATTGTCGTGATATCTATATCTTTTGGCACCTTAGCATCTTGGCCACATCTTTTCTGCATTGTCGCTTCTACATAATAAATCTCATCCCACACTGGGGGCATTTGTTGAGTCTTATTTGGAAGTGGATCCTGTTATCTCTAGCTCATAACACATCAACCAACTCAGCTTTCAACACAGCACACCTTATCAACTTCAGCCATGGCACATGTCCACCGACAACTATGACCTAATGACTTGCAACCAGGACTCATACCTTCACAATTCATCCACACTCATCCAACAATCGCAACAAACATCGCTTGATCAAACATCCAATCGATTAGCCACATCAATAAGAACTACATCCAGCTCTATCGTTGACGCCTTGATCCCGTGGATACAGGGTATGTAGGCAATCGGAGATGCGAAGGAAGCACTCTGATTCAGGCTAAGACGATAGCCCCTTTCATCAGTCATCTGTCATCTTTCCTTCTAAACATTCTTCAATCTTTCAGCTCATATTCTTCTATCTTTCATCACTTACATCATCAATAAAACCCAGAACTACATATTCATCATGTCTCATCTTCATCGTAAATGTGCTTTGATCCCGTGGATACAGGGTATGTAGGCAGTCTGGAATATGAAGGAAGTTTCCAGTACTCAAGCACCGATGATCCCCCCATCTTCTTCATCTTCATTCATCATCCATCTTCTCCTCTTTGATCAGCTCAAACAGGACGCAATCCATGTGTATATTACAAGCTCAAGCACTTTAACCAATCATAGGTAAGCCAGAAGCTATTTGTCCGAATGCCTTAAGCCAACATTTGCTATAGCCATTTATCAACAACTTTAGCCTTCAACAGGATGTAGCTTTCCTCTTAACAAGGCGCCAGCTTAATCTATCCACGAGCACCCAAATTTGGCAAGAGAACGTGATGACAGTATCTTTTGTTTTATCTTTTGATTTATCTTTTGTCCCTTTTCTGTACCTAGTCAAGACTGCCTTGATCTATTTATATCTTGGTATGTTGCGATGAAGTAAGGACTGGGGCATGGTCATATAGCTTTCGTATGCCGTGTTTGCGGGATGATCTTATTCTCTTCCTATGCGTCTTGGTATCTTGTACGTGTTGGGATTAGCATCTTACATATCAATATCTCTAGCATCTGAGAAGCTAAACAGTCTCTTATGCATTAGAGGCTATTCTATGTTAAGACTAACTCCATACATATAACCAGCAAGCTATCATTATGTGTAGTGGAGATAAGCTCAAACCATTGTTTGTAGCGTCAAAGTCCAACACTAGCTGTTATTCATATCTTGTGCATGTTGGCTCACCATCTTGACCACATGCGTTCAGACAAGATTGTAACAAGTTAGTTACGCATTGGATACCTCGACACCTTGGTCTCTTATACCCTGGTGCATAACATCCATATGCTATATCAAACATAAGGACTGCATTTCTTTTCATTTTGAGCAATTACTTGAAAGCTGCCCATCATCATCTTATCTTATCCATTTTATCTATCCATTCATTCCGTCATCCTCAGCCAAGATCAATCATCTCCATCATCCTTTGTCCATATTCCCGCTCCTGCAAAACAAGTGTTAGCCATACATAAGTCCATTACATATCTCTTTCTTTACCATCTACCTATATGCATACATCTATTCATGTCATTACCCTTTACATTTTCAAATATTTTCTATCCATTACCATTTGCATAAATATCCATCCATAATCCATATATAATCCATACACATAACATGCATAGCCATCATAATATCAACATCACAACCATTATAACATCATATAGATCGCCAAAACTGCTATATATATATATATATATATATATATATATATATATATATATATATATATATATATATATATATATATATATACATGTGTGTCAAAATACAAGTGTCTACAATACAAGCTGAGCCCTGAAAAGAATGAATGTACAACAATGGCTCTAGGCCTCATCATGATACAATGTCAACAAGGTGTGCCCTAGCGACTACTGCCAGCTCCCTCACCCTGACCACCACCACCAACAGGTCCTGTACCTGGTCCTCCATCTCTCGGTGGCCCCATCACTGAAGCTACTGACCGAGATCCACCTGACCTCCGTGAGCTCGAAGCCCCTGACCTGCTCCTGAAGCTAGGCTGTCTCTGCTCTGCCGGCACAGCTCCATAATATAAGCCTCTATAATACTCAGCCTCACCCTGCACTCTCCGAAGCTCAGCCTGTACTGCTGTCAACTGTGTGGCTAAGTACATAGTAGCTCCATCAGTCCCCAAGGCAGTCACTGCTCTATCCCGCTCACTAGTCATAACCTGCAGCTGCTGTACTGCCCTATCTCTCTCAGCTCGCAGACTATCTCTCTCAGCTCGCAGACCATCTCTCTCTACTCTCATAGCCTGCTCCTGCTGTACTGCAGTATCTCGCTCAAGCCTCATCATCTGCTCATGCTGCCTAGCTGTATCCCTCTCTCCTGTAACTCTCGCGAGCGCACCATCCTCCTGTCCATCTCCTCTCTGCGCTCCCAACTGTAGCTGCGTCTGATAAGCCTGTGATTGTGCTCTAGCATGCCTCAGACTGATCACGGCCTGATGCCTATCCATCTCCACCCTCCTCAGCCTCATCTGTGCTCGCTGCCTCCATCTCCTCTCCTCTCTGATCCGTCTCCGTAGCTGCTGAATGCCCACATCATCCCCTGCTCCGATCTGTGCCTGTGGCTGTGCTAATATAGCTGGCTGACCTGGCACCTGCCCTGGCATCTGTATCCCTGGTGCAGCTGGCACTACTGCCTGTGCTGGTGGAGCCCGTCGTCGTCGCCTCCGAACTGGTCTCTCCATCCCAATCTCCCCAATCTCTCCATCTCGTGTCAACCGAGTCAGCCTAGCTGTCGCCCAGTATGCATCATACTCTGGCAATGTACCTGGCTCTGCCGGACCCTGTCTCCACTGCCATGCTACTGGCTGCAATCCATCTCTCTCTGACAAGGCTGTGTCCACCACAACCTCTGGACCCCAATCGAACACCTCCTGCCTCGTCCTCCCAAAAATGGCATCCCCTACAGGTACTGCCTGTGCCTCTCCAAACTGTCTCAGGGCTCTCTCTGGCAAATAGCGCTCTATAATGTACAAGCCGCGTCCAAAAATGTACCTCGCCTGTCTCGCATAAGCAAGCTCGGCATCCTCCTCCTCCCACTGCTCACATCCTAGCCATGGCCTCCATACAAACCTGTCTATCTCATCCAACCTCCGTCGCCAGTATACCACCCCTCGGCGCTGTCGATACGTCAAGGCTCCTCTATACATCCATGCAAATGGCTCTCCTGCTGCTCTAGCCACCCATCCCTCTGGTCTCGTCACTGGAATGTGCTCATAAGCCCATACGTGCAACACTGTCACTCCTGCTGACATACTGGCTCCGAACATATATGCACAATCATGTAGGTAATGATAGAGCTGTCCCAACACGCACTCTGCCCATGCATATCTCGTGCCATAGGAGAACATGCCCTCCATCACTGTCCCCCATCCTACAGGAAACCCTCTCGCTCTCCTATCACCCACTAGCCATCTAATGATAGCCACTACCACTCGCTGCAACCTGTCACAGAGCTCCTCCATCCTCCCCATCGGTATCTCCGAACCCTCTGCTCCGATATCTGGTGTCCCAAACAATCTCCTGAATGCAGCTGGGCCCATCTCTGGATCATAATCTACCCGATCCCCATCTATCGGAATCCTCAAAATCCGGAACACATCCTCTAAGGTGATGGTCGCCTCTCCTGTCGGTAACAAGAATGAACTGTGCTCGCTCATCCATCGCTCCACCATCGCAGTCATCAGTCCTCGATGTGCCTGCACTGGCTCTAATCGTGACACATGCTCTAAGCCCAGGATCTCTAACACCAGTAGCTCCTCTGCATCCAACCGTCTCACTAGCCGCAAATCTCTCGGATGGGGCTCCCGTGATAGTAATGGCGGTAGTACATCCTGCATCATCCATTTACTCTTGTCAGTCCATTCCGTTAATCATTCATATCCAAATCTGCCTATCTATCTGCTATTTTCTCCTACACCTATCATATGCGGTTCACTTTACCACAAGCGACCTCTTTCTGCTCATTAGCGACCCCTTTCACTATATGCGCCTCTGTTTTGCCTACATGCGAGCTCTTTTGCACATGCGCTCACTGTTTTCCTAAACGCGACCACTATTACCATATGCGTTCATCCTTACTTTACCTGCGAGCCATATCCCACATGCGAGTCTTTTTACTCCAAACGCGAGCCCTTTTCCTATATGCGCCTATTTTCTCATCATAAGCGAGCCAACTCACACTAAGCGACCATTTTCGCCCTATATGCGCGCTATCTACCATATGCGCTCTATTTCTAGTCCTATGCGAGCTAAACTACCCTATGCGACTACTATCTGCTCATAAGCGACTCGTTTTCATCTACACGCGCCTTTCCGCTGCTATTTTCCCGCCGACAGGATGCGACCACTTTTTTCCTAAGCGACCTACCCGCGCCCATAAGCGACCTATATTACTCTAAGCGACCTCTACTCCTACATAAGCGACCTATATGTGCCATGTCCTAAACTAGTCGCTTTTGGTGACGTGTGTAAATTAATTACACTTCTAGGCTATTAAATGCACGCTTTTGGGAAAAGTTTTGAGACATACCGGTGCGCCTGCTCCCTCTGGTCGTCCATGTGTCCTCACTCGCTCCGCACGATGATCTCTGCGTGGAATCACCATCCCGCTAGCTCTGCCACTCTCACTCTCAGGAGCTCTGGATTTCTCTAGGTTTCTAAGCACAAATGAGCACAAATGAGCCTATTTGCCCTTGCAGCCCCTACTTATAGCCCTTTTCCAAACCCTAATTCTTCTATACCACAGCCTATTTTCTTCGCATCTGCCCTCTTTTCTGCCTTTTCTTCTATCGAGCGCCAACCCAGTCTTTCCTGGTTCGCCTGGCTTACCTCTCGAGGGGGCATCACCTGCCAGTTACACTGGGGCATAACTTGTTTATCAAACATATCTCACATCTTCTTTGACACAACGTTCTATCGAACATTGTATCAAAGAGGGGCAAAATGTAGACACCCAAATTTGTCCATGTCTAGCGACACCTTGTTACATCCCTAATCCATTATCCAATTAATTAAATAAATTTTATTTATTTAATTAAAATCCCATTCTCATTCACTTAGCCAATTAATTAAATAAATTGTATTTATTTAATTAATTTCACATCATGTCTTATCTCATTTTATGCATTTATCATATTAATTAAATAAATTTTATTTATTTAATTAATTTCCAACTCATATCCCACTAATTCAAATACTTTATTTGAATTAAGCCTTTATCATTTATCACATTTCAACACTTGTCCATTTCCCATTTATCATGTGTTGTAAGACAACTTTCATTTAAAATCCTTCACATGTACAACTAATTGGACCTAAATTTAGTAACTTTCAATCTTAGCCATTCACATAGCCTTTGAATCTCCACCGTTGGTTGATCTTGGTTGAGTCCTATATAAACAGCCTCTCATTCCATATGAGACATCCAGAAATCTAGCAATCCAAAATTCATATAGTATCTAGCAATCCAGCAATCATATAGCAACTCCATTATCATCTTGAGCATTCGAGCATTTGAGCTTTTATCATCCATCAATGGCAGCTTTCAGCTTTGTGATTGTTCATTGTTGAAGAAGCAGTCCACATTTCCCTCTCAAACAAGGAATCGCACGGTCTAGGTGATGTTATGCTTGCATTGCATTGTTCTTTTGGCTTCATTTAGATTAGATTCCTTGATGATGGTAGGGTTAGGGTTTCATGACTATGTCTGATCTTCCACACCTGACTTTCACCTATCACACAGACAAAGCAAGAAAAGAGGAGATGTATAGATGTTGACAAGCCCAACGAAGAAGAACACATGATGAAGCCCATAGAAGAAAATGGAAAGAATAATAATGCCCCAGAGCATACTGAAGAGCTTGAGAAAAAGCAATATGGTATGTGCAAGGTAGGAGGTATCCAATTTGATTTTGATGAATCTGAGTCTTTGAATAAAATTTATGAGTATGAGGATGAGATGTGGCTGACTGTGGGTGAAAGGAAAATGATAAGAGAAGGATATGAAATAAAGAGGGAGAATGGAAACCAAGAGGAAAAGGTAGAAAAGGGCATGAAGAATGAAGAAGGAACAACAGAGAACAAATAAGAAGTTGAGGTAGTAGAGAGCAAAGAAAAGAAGGATAAATACTTACTTGGAAACAAGGTTGATGCAGAATTTGAAGAAAGGACAGCAAACAAAAGTAGTGAAGATGATTCATGGGCTCAATCCTATGAGATCAAACAAGAATTGCATAAGGATGTTGTTGACAAAAGAATAAATACAAGTGGGACAGAAAAGAAGAGTGAAGAAAAAGAGATAGTAGATGATAATAGAGGGGTTGGTGCAGCAGTGCAGGGAAAGGTAAATAAGGAAATCTTTTATAAAGATATTATTATAAATTCATTTGGTATGTCTGAGATAACACATGATGTTTATAAGAGGAAGGATATTAATGATTTGTGGTTGTTTAATTGGAATATGGAAAGGGTTGTATATGGAATGATGAATGCAGATTTGTGGAAGCTTGAGCATACCGAAGTCAACAGGATGATAGAGAATGTGGAGAGGAGAAATCTATTTGGAAGAATACAATAGATCTCAAGTCCAATAGAGGTAATAGAAAAGTATTATTTCCCTAACCCTATGTTGATTGTAGGACATTCAAAGAAAGCCAAGGAAAGAGAGCATAAAGCAGAGTCAAATCAGAATTTAAAAAGTTCACACTTGGGTTGTTTGGTGGATTTGAAGAAATATGGTGATCAAAGTGGATTAGAGTCCAAGGATGGAGAATTTCTTGTTTGTGTTTTCATTTCTAAAGATGACTTTGATAATAGAGAGAAGAAGAAATATGCAATTGCAAAGAAGCATATGAGATTAGAGGCAATGTTCAGTTTGAAGGGATATTTTGAAAGAGAGAGTATAGGCTTGGTGCAGAAGATTATGGTAGAAAATAAAAATGGTGAAGGTACTTTTGAGGATGTAGAAAAAGAACCAGAAGATAATGAGAAGGAAGATCAATTGATTAAAGATAACATTGTTGAAGTAAAGACTTATGAGGATGAAGCTTTATTTGAAATTGATAACTATGCAGATAAGGCAGAGTCATGGTGATTTGTAATGGATAAAGAAATTAGTAGGTAGATCTATGAGAAGAATGTGGAAAGAAAACAATTACAGATGAAGAAATTTAGGAAGAGTAATTGCAAGGATGAGACAAAACGGAAGAAGCATAAGAAGAGATATAAACATTTTATTAGCTCATGAGCAGGAGCTCATGAATCTTATTCAGTGGGGGAATCTGATGTAGGGGCATCTTGCCTCATTCTATTTTGGTTTATTTTTGCTTTCTAATGTTTTGGTATTGTTTGATGAATAAAGCAAGAATCTTGTATTCTGCAATTTTGGTGTTCTTCGTAGCTTCCTGTCGCTTGTCTTTATGAACCTCCTGTCGCCCGAGTGATAGAATGTTGCTTGGCTATTCTATTTCTCTCTGTTGACACTTTTTTAGGCAATTAAATTTCTTCTATTTTGTGGGGAGGTCATGGCTGGCAGTTATCTCCAATTAGAAAAAATTAAAAAGCCTCAAATCGTACAAATTAAAGATGGAACAGCTAGCAAAGCATTTAAGATTCGTTATGGTCTTTCCTTCTTTCTTTATGGATTGGCCAAATTAGAAATAGCAAGCTTATTCTTCAGAGATTCATTTATGTCATTTCCTTATTTATCTTTTCTTTGGCCATTTCCTAGCGACAGTCATTTCTACATTGTCATGGGTGTTTTACTCGACAGTTCCATCTTTCCAAATCATGGGTGTCATGGGATGGATTCTCTCTACCTACGACAGTTATAAATTTATTATCTTTTGCCACCAACTACAAATATAGGGAGATATATTTTAGAGGATGAGATTTAAAAGGAGGAGTAGCTTGAAGAGGGGGCCATAGGAAAAAGAAGAGGAAGATTGGTGAACAAAGAAGAAAAGAAGGGCGACTATTAGAGGACAAGGGTGTAAGGCCAATCATTTAAGGAGGTCGATGATAGTAAGATACCATTTTTCTAAAGAATTCAATGATTCTAAGAAGTCGTGTGCCTGAATAAAGAAGAGCTAACAGTTATGCTGGAGGAGTCAATGGATAGGAGAACAACAAAATAGAAGATGGAATAGTTTTTGTCTCTCTGCATTTTAATCTCTGCATTTTTGTAAGGCCGACTATGTAGGCCGCATATTGGCTATGTAAAGTTGATTTTCATAATAAATTTCTTTGAAATACTTCTTTCTTTTTGTCGCTCTTATGTTGAAGTTCCTGTCATTTTGCTACATTTCTCATTATATATGATTCTGTAAGTGGATTTTGAACTCTGACTAATTAGGCAGTCATGAAAAGTTTTAGAACAATATGCATGTGTCATAGGAAGCCGTGTCATTGTGCATGAGATCTCTAATCTTGTGCCATCAGTAGGAAAATAGAAAAAGTATCTTGTCGAGCTTTTAGACAACACTCTGAGTGCTTGAAACAATAGAGACCGAATGTATGAGAGAATAAATATCATTGTATAATTGTTTAAAACAAAGAATATAAACATTAGAATGATGTAGATTAAAATGGGAATACTATGAAGATAACTTTTCAAGCCATTGAATAGTATCATTGAACTCATAGAGTAGTAAACTTTGTCATTTGATAGACACTGGATTATGGCAAAAGGTTTTGATTAACATTGTTTATTTAGAGGATTCTGGTCTATAGAAAATTATCTCTTACCTATACATACACTCAAGTAATCATAGGTAGTGTTTGCTGTAAAAAACACTAAAAACTTTGTAGAAATCTATCTTATAAATTGTAGAGATTGAACCTTTTGAGAACTCTATTTTAAATTTAGGATTTGAGATGAGTAAGTTTAGATAGAGATAGATTTATATCTTACAATTATTTATATGCATAGTTTTATTGTTTACAATCATAAGATTTTGTGATAGATATTCACTTATTTTAGAGATATATAAATGATATTGATATCATTAGAAACACCTAAGGATAGTGATATAATATCGCATATGCATTCTACAACAATGATAAGTATTATCATTATATTCAAATGAATTTATACATGAGTTCATAACATATTCTATATCAAAAGTTGGTGGTCTTAAGAAGACCAAGAGGTCAAAAATATCATATTATTATTGTAAATTCAAACCTATTTAGGTTGAAAGATTGAACTTAGTCAAGAATACTTATGATAATGATAGTATTAATTAAGATCTTAAATGAATAAGGATATACCTTGTGTGCTATGTTTTTACATGTTATGAGGAATGTGAATTCGAACAATGCCCAAGTGGTCAAGAGAAGACTAGATATTTTTGTTTCCATGTTATATTATTATAAAATTTTGCTTTTGGGAAAACAAGAGTATTTTATATACCAATGAGTTTGGGATAGAGAAGTTAAAACCCTAGAATCCACCCAGAAGGGTTTAGAAAACTTAAAAACTCTTAAGTCAGTTATGATATTGATTTAGTCTATTGTATATTATGGTCGACAGTAAATGATTGAGAAACCATAGATCAAGATAGTATAATTTAGGAAGAGTCTAAGAAGAACTTTGATAAATATAAATGATTTCTTAAGAGATTAAAAACTTGATATATTACACAAGAGTGGTTAATATTTGGTGCATTAAGTAGAATGATAGGAAAATATAGACCCTGGTATTTGCATGTATGCAAAGAGGGACTCTCTAAAAAGGTTAAAAGTCACCTAAACCTACATATTATGTATTGTTAGAGCACAATGATATACTGAGAGGGGGCGTGAATTAGTATATACCAAAAACTTATTCCAAATTAACTTTATCAACCAAATCTTCTTACTGCCTTAAACAGATGATAAAGCAAGTCAAGAAATTCAAAGCATAACATATAAGCATACAACCATAACACCAAATTTATGTGGAAAACCCAAGAAGGGAAAAACCAAGATGAGCAAGCTTCTTGGATCTACTGCCCAAATCTAGCCTCACAAATAATGATAAAAAAAAATTGTAACAAGTTTTAGGGATACAACCCAAGGGAGGACACACTCCATGAAATACAATGCTACAATACTTACAGAATGAGGCTACTACCTCTAAGCATAAAACTCAACATATCTCACTAATCAAACATCTCTCCAACATCCACACATTTCACTCTGTCATATATATTCACTTCCTCTGCACAACGAACACTACTACCTTCATCACACTTCCACACACACACTTCTGCCTTCACATACACATCCTTGCACACACTCACACAAACTTTCAACTTCACATACACATCCTCACACACAATCGCACACACTTAATTTTCACAACAAACAAGATCTTTCATTTATACCTTTCTCAAGTTACAAAATATTTCTCCATCAGCCAAGATGAAATGTGTATACATGAAATGTGTAATGGCCACACCAAGTTAGCTCCAAAAGATGTAGAAATCCAATGTGGTTCAATCCAAGTGATAACTAGGACCTACTCTTCCTTAACACAATCTTCCAAGTTGGCACACACATCCAAACATCTGGTGGGATCGTCAAAACACATCAAATCAGCCCAGCAAACATTTATCCTTCTACAAAATAGCTCCAGACCTAAAGCAGTACTAGAGAGACCAATTAGCACCATGCAGATCACTTCACAAGAAACATGAAACTTACACAACCCTTCTCAAACATTCCTTCCTCTGAAATATATGTTTTCTTTCTAGCGCAAACAAACAAATATTGAACCTAGAATCACTTACAAACATTGAACATCTAGTCTTTAGATTGAACATTGAAAAAATCAACTTGCAATCCACTTTAGCACCTAAAACTTGAAATAAACAAACATACAGACTAACTGAACACTTTTTTCCAAACATCAAAGATAAAATATGAAATGTGGTGAAATGTGGTGGCTTCTACTTTCTCCTCTAGACAACCCTAATAGGTAACATGATATGTCTTTGTTCTGTTGACTTCGGAGAACCTCTGCAGTACATATTATCATATGAAACTTGAATATATCAATCTTCTCATCTGTATCTGATCATCCTTCAAACTGCAAGACCTCATCTTCAGATGTGGAGAAATTCAAAGAATTTCTTTGGCCTCTCTGACTACACCACACAGAAACATTGTCTTAACTCTCAAGCCCTAGAATCTTCTATGTTAACTTCCAAGCTCTGAAATCAATAACATACAAACTTTATACTTGTCTTTGACTAACTTCCAAACTGAAAGACCATATCTTCAAATGTGGAGGAATGTGAAGCATTCTCCCAAGCTTCTTCAATGTAACTTCTAGTGCATTGGACTTCCTAAACTTTTCTTTCAAAATTGAAGCAATGCTTTTCCTCGCGATATAATGAATACAACATTTACCACACCAGAGACTTCAATCACAACAACACACAGCCACAATTAGAACTCTTTTCAACCAACACAAGAATCTTCATGTTAGCACAACCTTTTTTATGAAATTTAGAAGATAGGATACAATTGTTTACATATGATACCAATCCAATCAGTATACATAGTACGTGACTTCCATCATCGACTTACCCTTCACTTCATAACTTCTTTGATCAATCTCACCTTATTCTTCTTCTCTGATCACCACAACATATACTTCATCACTTTGCTATTCTGTTTCACAACCATCTGCAACAATCTCCCTTTAGTCACCACTATCCTTTGGCATCTATGAACATCACTAATCCAACCTTCCTCAACACAAGATTGTTGACATCAATCCTATTCATCATATTGTTGACATCAATGACAACACATATGTAACAATCTCCCCCTTTGGCATTGATGGCAACACTTAACCTAATATGCAAATTTCTCCCCCTTTGACATCAAGGATAAAGGGTTAGTGGTCTCCCTATAAACTGATCTTCCTTTAGCTCCCCCTATCTACATTCTTCGTGATCTTCTTTTAATGCTCCTCATCTATCAGCTCCCCCTGACTGATCACTCTTCACAACCTCTTGCCTACTTGCTCCCCCTAAGAGGTAGCCTCCATCAATCCAGGGAAAAAGATCTATCTTGAACTACTTCCCCTAGATAGATGCACCATCTATGCATCTAGTTAGAAGGAGGGGCAACAACCCCTAACTTATGTCTAAGATACTCAAAGGTATCCTTAGAAAGTGTCTTTGTAAAGATGTCTGCAACTTGATCCTTTGTAGGCACATACTCCAATCTAACTTTTTGATTTGCAACCTTCTTTATCAAAAAGTGATACCTGATAGATGTGTGCTTGGTTCTAGAGTGCATCACTGGATTCTTTGAAATATTGATGGCACTTGTATTATCACAAAGAATAAGAATATGCTCATCATATATTACCTTGATATCCTTCAAAGTTTTCTTCATCCACAACACTTGAGTGTAGCAGGCTGCTGCAGCTATATAATCTACCTCTACTATTGATAAGGACATTGAGTCCTACTCCTTGCTAATCCATGAGACCAACCTATCTCCCAAAAATAAATCTCCTCCACTAGTACCAATTCTATCATCAACATTCCCAGCCTAATCTACAAGCATTCAGGGAAAATTCATCACCTTTTTTATACCACAACCCATGTTCCGGAGTGCTCTTCAAATATCTAAAAATTCTCTTGACTATTTGTACATGTGTTTCTTTAGGATCTACTTGAAACCTTGCAACCAAACACAGCTTGTATTATGTCAGGCCTCGATGTTGTTAGGTATAGTAGGCCCCCAATCATAGACCTATATAGAGTCTGATGAGCTTCAGGTGACTCATCATCTTTACTCAAATGGCAACTAGTTACCATAGGAGTACTCACTAGTTTGCAATCTTCCATCCCAAACATCTTCAACATTTCCTTGACATACTTTTCTTGAGATATAGAGATGCCATCATCTAATTGAGTAATTTGGAGTCCAAGAAAGAATGATAGATCACCTAACATAGGCATTTCAAATTCCTTTTGCATCTCTCTTGCAAACTTCTTACACATCTCATCATAGACACAAAACATTATATCAACATACACAGCAACAATTAGAATTTGTTCACCTTCAATTTTGATGTAAAGATTACTATTTTTGGTACCCTTATTGAAACCCTACTATAGTAAGTACTTATCCAACCTTGCATACCAAGCCCTAGGGGCTTGTTTGAGACCATACAAAGCCTTCTTGAGTTTGCATACCATGTTTGGATCTTCTGATAACTGAAATCCATCAGGCTACTCTATGTAGACCTCTTCTTATAAGTTACCATTTAGAAAGGAAGATTTGACATCCATCTGATATACCTTAAATCCCTTATGTATTACAAATGCAAGGACCAACCTGATTGCTTCCATTCTAGCCACCAACGGAAATGTCTCCTCATAGTCAACACCTTCAACTTGTGAATAACCTTTACAAACCAACCTTGCCTTGTTCCTAACCACTTCTCCATCTTCATTCAATTTGTTCCTGAATAGCCATTTTGTACCTATCACATTCTTGTCTATAGATCTTGGAACCAACTCCCAAGTTTGATTCTTCTCTATCTAATTTAGTTCTTCTTTCATAGCTTGTATCTATCCTTCATCCTTCCTAGCCTCATTAAAAATTTTAGGTTCTACTCTTGAAAGTAAAGAAAATCTTACTTGTTCATTTGTTCTTGCAAGTCTTCTTCTTGTTTGTACTCCTTCATTCTTGTCTCCAATGATCTAATCTTTTGAATGATTCTTCTAAACATACATGGCAGTAGTCTTGCAAGTCCTCTCTTGAGATCCTTCCTTTTCTTTAACTTCTTCTTCTTCTGTTTAGGCAGGTTCATCTAACCAACAATTTTCTTTCTCATCTGTGATTTTATGTGACTCTTCATCCACTCTAACATTTGCACTCTCAACTGTCTTCCTTAGTCTTTTGTTGTAGCACTTATAGGCTTTGATGGTAGTTGAGTAGCCAAGGAAAATACCTTCATCTGCTCTTGAGTCAAATTTTCCCAAACCTTCTTCATCTCTTCTCATGTAACATTTTCTTCCAAACACTCTGAAATACTTGACTAATGTTGGTCTTCCATTCCACATCTCATAAGGTGTCTTAGTGATGTGTCTTCTTAGTTGTCGTCTATTAAGAATCTAGACAGCGATGTGAATTTCTTCTTTCCAATATATATTAGGCATCTTATCTTCACTCAACCTTGTCCTGGCCATCTATTGAATAGTCATACTCTTTCTCTCTGTAACACCATTTTGTTGATGCATTCTTATTGCTGTATAATGTATTTTGATTCCATGTTCTTGACAAAACTCTTCAAATTCATTTGATATAAACTCTCCACCTCTATTAGACCTTAGGCACTTGATTCTAGCATTTACTTCATTTTCAACCATAGACTTAAAAATCTTGAATCTGCTAAAAGCTTCTAATTTTTCTTTTAAAAATGTAACCCAAGTCATTCTAGAGAAATCATCAATAAGAAACATAAAATATCTCACCTTGTAGACTTTTTGCCCTAGTAGGTCCACACAAGTCAGTATGAACCAGCTCTAATGGCCTTGTAGTAGAATACTCCTTAAACTTGAAAGTTATACTTGTCTGCTTCCCAATCTGATACTCCTTTCATATAGTACTTGTAGGCTTGATGATATTTGGCATGTCTCTTACTGCTTGCATGGAACTGATCTTTACAAGATTATCAAAGTTGATGTGCCACAACCAACATTCATTTGTTTGTCCTAGAATACAAGTCCTTTCATTAACTCCCTTTAGGTTATATAAGTTGTCTTCTATCTTAAATCCTTCTACCACCAATTTTCTAGACATTGCTCTTCTGATTTCACACCCTTGATCATGAAATGTGAGATTGTATCCTTTACTACACATTTGACTCACACTGAGAAGATTATGCTTAATATCTTCTACATAAAGAGCATCATGTGTCTGAGAATTTCCATCAATACTTATAGTACCTTTTCTAGTGATCTTTGTGGATGAGTTATCTTCAAACTTGACCAATCCACCATTTTGCTTACCAAGATTGATGAACTTACTCTTATCACTAGTCATGTGATTTGTACAACCACTATCTATCACCTAGAGACTTGTTTGTCCTTGAGCATGAAATGTTGTTTGGGCAATCATTGATTTTTCAACTCCATTGTTTGTCTCCAGCCTTTTGGAAGATTCATTCTCCTTGTCTTTCTCAGTGACAACAGTTACCTGAGATTCTAAATTTGGAAGACCACTCCTGCAATACCTTGCTATGTGTCCAAACTTGTTGCAAATTTGACATACCACATTGACATCCACTAGTGAAGCAAGAGAATTTCTATTTGCAAGATTTCTTCTGTTTATCTTAGACTTGCAACCCATGGCCTTATGACCAAATTTATTGCAGATAAAATAATAACCAAAGAAAACATGATTGAACCTATTCAGAGAGAAATGTCTTTCATGAAGATATCTTCCTTGAAGCATAATGAGATCTACACCTTTAACATCATCCAGACTTCCAAGATTTGCCTTTTCCAATTCCCTTTTGAGTGATAGAATTTATTTCTTGAGTCTTGTACATTATTTTGTCTTAGCTTCAATCAGAGCTCTTTGTTCTTGATTCTCTTTCCTTACACAATCCAAATCTTCATGAACAGAAACAAGTTATCCTTCAAAATTGACTTCATATTCTTCTTCATCTACAATCTTGTCTGAACCAGCTGAGATTACCCTGGCCAGGAACAGAGATTCTCTTCTTTCCTCATCTGATGTGTAGTGATCTACATCTTCTCTAGAAATATAGTCTTCTTTTGAAAGAAGATTCCTCTTGAAATTGTTTCTCTTGAAACCCTTGCTGCTATTTTCACTTTCTCCAAAAGGACATTTAGATGCATAATGACCAATTCTACCACATTTAAAACATTTGAAAGGTATCTTACCTTTATACTTTCCTAATCCACTTTTTATCTTCCTTACAAAGTTTGCTTCTTCTTCCTTAGCTTCATTGCATACATCAGATGCTCCTTCATTCTTCATAGTATTGAAAGCAGCTTCTCTTTAGCATGTGCTTATGACTTCATTTCTCATCTCATAGATAGTGAGGGACCCAAATAGCTATTCCACTGTAAGTTTCTTCAGATCCTTGGTGTCTTCAATTGCATAAAATTTTGAATCAATTCTATGAGGGAGAGTTCTCGGGACTTTTTTCACAATCAATGAGTCAGCTATATCTTCACCCATACTCCTAATTCCATTGACTACTTCATCTACTCAATACAAATAGCAAGGAATGTTCTCCTCTTCTTTCATCCTTAGATTCTCAAGCACTATTTTGTAAGATTGTATTTTTGCTTCCTTTATGGTGTCATTTCCTTCATAAAGATCTTTGATCTTCTTCCATATATCCTTTGTTGTCTTATACCACACAACCTTAACTAATTCTGAACTACTCAAACCACTTAAGATGGAATTCATGACTTTAGAATTATTTTCATGAGCCTTCTTTGCATCTAAATCTATAATAGGATGTTTAGGTTCAACATAATCATTCACTATAGCACTCCAAACATCATACCCTAGCAAGGTTAGATAGGCTTCCATCCTTACACTCTAGAAAACAAAGTTACTTCCATCAAATATCAGAGCTTTAGAAGAGGACTCCTTTTGAGCCATGTGTTCTAGTCCATGATCTACCTCTAGCTGTTAGACTACACCAAGGAACCTAGCTATGATACCAATTGTTAGAATACAATGATATACTAAGATGGGGGTGAGTTAGTATACCAAAAACTTATTCCAAAATAACTTTATCAGCCAAATCTTCTTACTACCTTAAATAGATGATAAAGCAAGTCAAGGAATTCAAAGAATAACACAAAATAATACAACCATAACACCAAATTTATGTGGAAACCCCAAGAAGCGGAAAACCATAGTGAACAAGCTGCTTGGGTCTACTATCCAAATCCAACCTCACAAATAATAATAATAAAAGATTACAATAAGTTTTAAGGCTACAACCCAAGGGAGGACAAACTCCCTAAAATACAATGCTACAACACTTATAGAATGAGGCTACACCCTCTAAACATCACACTCAATATATCTCACTAATCAAACACCTCTGCAACATCCACACATTTCACTCTGTCACATATCTTCACTTCTTCTACATAGCGAACACTGCTACCTTCATCATGCTCCCACACACACACACACACACTTCCACCTTCACATACACATCCTCACAAACACTCACACACACTTTTCACAATAAACATGATATTTTATTTATACATTCCATAAGTTACAAAATCTTTCTCCTATGTTAGCCAAGATGAAATGTGTATACATGAAATGTGCAATGGCCACACCAAGTCAGCTCCAAAAGATGTAGAAATCCAATGTGGTTTAATCTAAGTGATAAATAGGACCTATTCTTCCTTAACACAATCTTCTGAGATGGCACACACATCCAAACACCCAACGGGATCATCAAAACACATCAAATTAGCCCAACAAATATTTATCCTTCCAAAAAATAGCTCTAAACCTAAAGTAGTACTAGAGAGACCAATTAGCACCATTCAAATCACTTCACAAGAAACATGAGACTTGCACAACCCTTCTCAAACATTCCTTCCTCGAAAATATATGTTTTCTTTCCAGTGTAAACAAATAGATACTGAACCTAGCACCACTTACAAACACTGAACATCTAGTATTGAGATAGAACATTGAAAAACCAACTTGCGGTTCACTTCAACACCTAAAACTTGAAATAAACAAACATACAAACTAACTAAACACATACTCAAAACGTTAAAGCCAAAAGATGAAATGCAGTGAATTCTGGTGAAATGTGGTGGCTTCTACTTTCTCCTCTAGACAACCCTAATCAGCAACATGATATGTCTTTGTTCTATTGACTTCGAAGAACCTCTGTGTTACACCTTATCATCTAAAACTTGAATATATCACCCTTGACATCTATACATAATCATCCTTCAAACCACGGGACCTCATCTTCACATGCAGACAAATGCAAAGCATTTCTCTAGCCTCTCTGACTACACCACACACGAACACTATCTTCACTCTACGAGCCCTAGAATCTTCTACGTTAACTTCCAAGTTCTAAAATCAAGAAAATACAAACTTTACACTTGTCATTGACTAACTTCCAAACTGCAATACCATACCTTCAAATGTGGAGGAATGCAGAGCATTCTCCTGGGCTTCTTCAGTGCAACTTCCAATGCCGTAGACTTCCTACATTTTCTTTCAAAACTGAAGCAATGCTTTTCCTTGGGAAACAATGAATACAACATTTACCACACTAGAGAATTCAATCACAACAACACACAGCCACAATCACAACTATTTTCAACCAACACAAGAATCTTCATGTTAGCACAACCTTTGTCTATGAACTTCAGAAGATAGGATACAACTGTGTACAGATGATATTGATCCAATTAGTATACATAGTACATGACTTACATCATCTTACCCTTCACTTCATAAATTATCTGATCAATCTCTCCTTTGTCTTCTTCTCTTCTCACCACAACATATACTTCATCACTTTGATTCTCTATCTCACAATCATTTGCAACAATCTTCATTTAGTCACCACTATCCTTTGGCATCTCTGAACATCATTTATCCAACCTTCCTAAACACAACACTGTTGGCATCAATCCATCATACTATTGACATCAATGACAACATGTATACGCAACACATATATCCTACATTAAGGATTAAATTCTAAGTCAGATTCACTAGGATTTGAGTTTAGTCAAGACAATTTATGTCTACAGTTACTAGTCAAGCAAGTCAAATTGTAGGATGAGGTAGTTTCCAAGTTGAGTTAGAGGTGTGTGACAACATGACTACATTTATTGAAAATGTCTATTTATAGAGAAACTTTGGCCAAAGTGATGCATTTGTCTCTGCATGCATTAGTCAGTTCACCATGTCTAGATTGTGTGACCTATCAGAATGATCATAATTAGCTAGAAGATTGTCTAGAGTTATATGGTTGATCGAGTTATGTAGGACAGATCACTAGGACTCAAATGGTAACCTATTAGTTCCTTTTGTCTATACTTTTCATGAAGGGTAGGGCCACTTCCAGATGGAAGCTAAGTGGGATACCACCAATCTATGGTTGGAGGAAAAGCACTTGGATGATGCTCTCCCTCTGCAACAGAAGGGTCACTGACAATGTGAGACAAATATTAGATTCTAGATGCAGTATACTTCATGATTGAATTATTATTTTCAAACTTATGTAAACTTATTCATATTTCCAAGTGTAAATTATTTGTAATTGTAAAGTGATATGATTTCACTATGATTTTATCTTTGAATATATTATAATATCAAGGTTGAAAAATATTTACAAAAGATATGCATTTAATTCTATGAGACTATGCAAATGATAAATGATAAAAACAAATCCATTCATGTTTAAACATGTTCATTTACTTTCTTAGTAAATTTTGTGAGTAATTCCAAGTAGTATGAGATGGTATGTTACACATCTCCTCCTATACTAGTGGTCAAATAACACCCACCCTCTTATGGGAATTTCTACATCTCTACAACCCTGGGCATTGTCCAATAATCTATCTTTTACTCCTCCTTGGCCAAAAACATTAAAAGGTTTTCTCGATGACCCAGGAAACTGTATCATTAAATCCTCATCAATGTCCTTTTTAACATAGATGGTTGACCCATTAATTGACTCATTTCATTGAATTACAAGTTTTAGGGCTCCTATAAAACTAGGGATTATAACAATTGCTCAACTCTAAGACCCTTTTCCTTTTATACAATTAGAAGAACACTTAAAAACATTCAACACAATCAATCTGAACATAGTAAAGCTCAATTTTCCACTAACCTAGATGTTTGCCTACAAACCCTAATTTTTGCCAGAGAAATGCCGAGAGCTTGAGTCGCCAAGAAATTATTTTCACAACATGAAATGATCATCAATACAACTCCAACATACTATTTATTTGTATCAGGGGACCCTTCAATTTATCAGTCCTGGTCATTTATGTCATTAATACCCATTCTCTTGAATAGAGTGTCCACGACAGTTGAATTTGAAATTTTGAATATCAGTTGTCGATGCAAGGCCTGTCGCGGAAAGATCAATGGCTTAGTATAGTCTGAGAGATTTGAAAAATCTCCCACACACATTGAAAATCTTTGACCAATCATATTCAACCACACAGGATTACTTTCCATGTCAACCATCAGGACTTGCCACGTGTCAACATTTCACAACCCTGTGCTCCCCATCGAGTCCCAATTTTTGGACGCTATGGGGTTGCATTATCCATCCATATGGAATGCACTACCTTTTGGGCTTTGTGTGTATTCAACTGACTCTAGGTACACATGGTGATAAACTGCATCAGTATAGGGGTGACTTAGTTCTGACATCTTGTCCTCTTTGGTAATGTGCGACCAATTGAAAGGCACACATCCAGACCTCCCTTATCACTGAAACTAACAAAACTATGGGCCTACTAAACAGACGGCAGCAAACCATAGTAGCATGGCCTTGACAAGGTACATACTTCAGGAGCTTGCGGTCTCACACCAAACTGCCATGTGTCACTATCACATCTAACACCTACATTATAGACTTATGTATTTAATATTTCAATTTTTGATAGGTAAAGACAACCGATAACCTAGGACAAAGGGGCCGGTAAGGCATGATGTATAAAGGCTTATTGTAACTTAAAAACTGGTGAGCAGGGCCAAAACGTCAACATTAAAACATAACACAAAGCTCTTAGGTGATTGGGTGACTTAGTTTTTTTATGGACTAGGGCATAGAGCATAGTTTATAAATCATAATAATCCCTAAAACCTAAGGGAAAACTAGGGGATTTGACTAAAAACCCTACATTTTCAGCACAGACCACCATAGTGGTTTCCCAACCTTCAGTGGTTGCTTTTGTTCCTCCTATCCATCCTATGGCATGAGAAAAGCAACCCATGTTGCAGGCACCTTCCCCTTCTCTTACTCATATGGTCTCTACACCATTAGTGGTTTCCTCTGTTGGTCCATGTATCCCTGTGAACGTGAATGGCGTGGAGCCCGTGATGGAATACCCCCTAACTCCTTCATTGGAAGCTTTAGCCCATACAAGGCAGAACCATCTTGTGAAAGATCACAAGCATCACCATTGTGCTATAGACCAAATGTATGTCTCTCATACGTAGCCTACTTCTAAGGATCCCTCTTCCTTGTAGTCGTATGCTGAACCTATTCTTCCTCTATATCTCCCCCAACTATTGAATGTCAGGAACATGGAGAGGGGGGTCAATCAGTGTTCTAAAAGTATTTTGATATACTTTAACTTTCAACCATTTTCCAAAATTAATTAAACAAAGGCATAATATGCATATGAATAGCACTCATAAAAAAATGACACATAGACACCAAAATTTTAACGTGGAAAACCCAAATCGGGAAAAACCATAGAGAGGATAGGCTCTCAAATATATATTGTAATCTTTACAAAGAATGATTTTCAGGCTTGGTCACTCCATGGGCCTGGAACATGCTGGTTCACTACCATGAAGAACAACCAGGTCTAGCAGGCTCACTACCTCAACCCTAAACCCAGCAAGATTACAATAAGGGCTATTAAAACCTAAGGTTTGTTAAACCCTAATGGAGCCTCACTGCCAAGCTCACTGCCTTGATGAAGAAATCTCACTGTAAAACAAATTGCACATGAAAATTGAATACTACAAAAGCATCTGTCACTATGCCAAGGTGCAATCATTTAGCAACCGAATTCTGAATCCAAAGTCTTCATCACTATTGTTCTTCTAACTCTACTATGTTATTTGCATGCCCACATCAATCACATACTCCTTCACTCAAATCACAATTGAAATTCATTACCTTTATATATCCAAATCATGATTTGATCCATAATTAAGTTGGCATCAAAATGTGTATGTAGAAGGATGTGGCTTGTTAGCTTAATCCAATGCACTATATATTATGCAGACCCAAAAATTTTCCCAAACGTGTTCATATAGGTTGGCTCTAATCAGTCAATTACTTATATGGATTCTTCAAACATTATCTCTTCTCCACACAATGATTTAACATGCTAGTCGGCCTATTCCTCAAGAGCATGCTTAACAGGTTCTTCTGCTGACTTACAACTTTTACTACAGATCTCAAAGCACCTCCAAAATCATATAAGGGACTCTTCCTACATTCCCACACTTACCCTTAGAACTATAAGGCATGATATCATCTTGCGGAGAAATGCAGACCATCATAACTTAGACTTAGTCTCTGTCAAGCTCTGTCAAACACTATGTCAATACTTAGCAGCTTGCAACTGTCTTTTTGGTGGACTTCAAATCTCCCAACTCTAGAATTAGACACTTCATATAAGTGTTTACAAAACCTCAAAACCTCATAACAAAATGTTCACCTGCGAAGGAATGCAGACCACGGCATTATACCCTGTTCACTGTTCCTACTATATCTTTGCTTACCTAGACTTAGACATTTCTTCAAGATGACTTCCTAATGAAGTCAAGACTTAATTTCTAGAGTATGACACTACTAAACAATTACTAACATTATACCTAAACTGCATTACCAAATCATCATCTGCGGAAGCATACTATCCAACTTACTGTCCTCTACTCAGTGCATGTCCATACTTAGCCATTTCTTCCATCCGAACCTGTGATCTTCCAAAGTTGTGTCTCCTTGTCATGTTGAAGAGATCTTTGAGCCTTGTTGCCATCAATGATAACATATAGGTCCATACCGGAGCAGTGTCTCTTGCCAACAATCTCCCCCTTTGGCATTGATGGCAACACTTAGTGAAAAATGCTTCATTGCTCCCCCTTACTATATACACTTTATTTTCCTACTCCCCCTGAGATGTTTATCCATTTTTCACTAATCTTCTTCTCCCCCTTTGACATCAATGGCAAAGGGTGTGATCTGGAACCAAAAATTTTGTCAAGTGTTCAAAATTTCGATGTATTATGCCACATATTTACAAATAGAATCTTCATCTTAATTGGTTGATGAAGGCAAAATGTCACTATAGATAGTCTTTATCAGATCTATCTCACTGTTCCATCTATTCCTTGTACTTTCTAGGATATGGACATGGCTATTCATCAGAAAAACTAGCTTCTCTACCCTTTGCACATCTGAAGGTGTATCAACTAGGGCAAGTGATTTCATGGCTTCATCTTCCAGATTGGTCATATAATCAATTTTTAGACTTATCATTCCTCTTAACTGGCACAACCTATTTCTAACTTCTTCCCTTTTCTTCATCAGAGTGTTTAACTCACTGTGACTGCTTGCAACTTGAGATTCTTTGGCATTTATTGACTCAACTACCAGATTATATGTCTCAGAGATAGTAAGCAGTTTGAGTTGCAAAACTTTGGTTTTATCGTCTAATTCCTTTGTAACTTTTGGCCAAGATAAGAACTTATAAACTTTATAGGCTTCTTCAATGGCACTTTGTATGCCTTTTATCACATTTTCTAATGTAGTTTTATCTTTTGATAACATAGCCTTTAACTCAATCAACCTCTTATCATTGAACTCTTTTCTAACTTTTTCTTTTGCAGACCTTTCAAAAGACTCAAAATGTGTACTTACAGAGTCTAATATCTCCTTGAAATGATCAATAGAGGATAATGAGGTATCCTTTTGAAATGTTGGCATCAACATTTCCAGAATGATGGATGCATCATTTATCAATTTACTGTCTTGGTCATGTGATTTCATCATCTCTTCCTATGCCTTGGCCTGAACAATAGAAACTAACTTGAATTTTGGTACATGTGACAATGAGGCCAAGTTGATTGGTCCTTGAACCAGTTCATACTCATCTGCAACTTGCTAACTCTTGGAACCAACTAAGACATACGCAGTGTCTCTTGTTCTCTTAGATACATCCTCTTGATTTCATTCTGGAGAATCCATGTCCATATTTTCTATGTTTTGTTCTGGTGTAGGGCTCCTTATCTGTTCCCTATTGTCTTCATCATCAGCCTATTGCTCAGGAGGCAGATCAGTTTCAATTTCACCTTGATTTGTCATATCCACTGAATCAGTGTTGGGGACTTGATCACTCTATTCTGGTTCTTGATTTTGACTCATCTCTGGTGGAGATATGTCTTCATCATTTGCTTCTTTATTGTCATAGATAGTGGGAATATTGTTTTTCTTTAATGCTGCTAGGGTGATTTCCTCTACTTCCTTAACTAATCTGTCAATTTCTCCCAACATCAACGAGTTCATTCTTTTCTTGGTCCTGAAAGCATGTTTGATTTCTTTTGAGATTTTGATCTTTTCCTCAGGAGTGATTCTTGGACATAATTGTATCAATGAGTGCTCTCTCAGCTCAACATCTTTTTCCATAGCTGCTTCTTTTCTTGTACTCATTAAGTTACCTAGGTTGTGTGGTAGATCAATAATAATTTCAATCAGGGCCTTATTGTAGATGTTTAGATATTCTACAACAGCAGCCTCAATGATCCTCTTATCTGGATCATTGTATTCATCATACAACTGAGCTATGGGTTTTAGATTTCCATCAATTATTATGGCTTTGAGAACATCTTCAAGGCTTATAGTAGCTTCCTCTATCTAAGGCTTATCTTGCTTTGACCCTTTCCTAGATCTACTCTTACTGGAGGGCCCCTTTTTGCTAGTTCTTGAGGATTTTGAGGCCTCAATCTTCATCTTCTTTACTTCCTCATCTAATTTTGTTGCTTCTTCATCAATAGTTATGCTTGCATGCATTCTCTTGGTCTTAGTCTTTTTTCTTTTGGAGCTAGTGGCAGGAGTTTCCACATTTGCAGATGGTGTGGAACTGGAGGGAGTGGGTGTGGCTTTAGCAGAAGTGGAAGCTCTGGTTTTTCTGTTTTCCTTCTTTGGCCTTTCTAACTCATCTTTGGGTTCTTTCAAAACCCAAGATGATACACCTTTTCTCTTTTCTTCTGCTTCCCTAATAGCCTGTGCTTTTTTCCTTGCCTTTGCCACTTCTTCTTTTGTGAATTCATGTTTTATGGCAATTTCTTCTGCCACTTTCCTCATTTTCCTAGAGATTTCAGGTTTTCTTACCTCAACATGAATTTTGGCATGCAATTCCTTATAAGTCCTAAATCTCTCTTCATTGGGATTTGTGGGTTTACTTAGCATATATTCAGCATAGTTTTCTAGTACAGCTCCATCTACCTCATATCCCATAGGCATAACCCAGACCATTCTGGGCTCAACGGCCTCCATTAAACATTGATCCTTAGTGACCATGAAATAGATGGTTTCTTTGAACTTCTCAACAATTTCCTTAGGAATTCTTTTCCTAGACTACATCATGCTTTGGAAATTTTTGAAATAGACCCATAGGGCAGATTTCTGAGTATCAATATTTCCTATACTATTCAGATGATTTCTAATTTGAACTACTACAGGGTTATCATTTGTCTAGAGTAGATTCTTCATACCTGGTAATTCTTGTATGTAGTAGAAAAATAAACAAAGAATCAATGTACCATATTTGAACAAATATTTTTGTTCTTTGGTCTTCTTTAAAATTTCCATCAGTTGTTGCCGGAGTAGTTCATAAAGATCATACTCTGCATCTTCCTTTACCATCTCAAAGGCTGTATAAATTGTTGTACCAGATACTAAATTTTCATGGTTTGAGAAGTAAACATTGTAACCAATAACCATGGATGCAAATCATACATCATAGTCTTCAATATCATTGATTGTTAACACTCTTTTGTCAAACTTGGCTCCGGTGGCTGCCATTACTTTATCATTCTTTATAGGTTTTAGAACTAGAACCAATCTGGTTGAGAAAAGTCTAGTTACTGATCTGATTACATCCTTAGTGATTTTAAAGGGTCTCTTGAGCCACATGAATTCATCATGAACCCTGTTCAATACATACTAGACCCACTCATCCTCCGCAAAAGTTGGAAAGTTGATGTATTGAATAAATTTCTGTCTCCAATGCCTTGTATTCATTTTTTAGATCATAATCTCCATCATACAGGTGATCTAGAAATAAGTCTGTGGGATTGCTCTTTCCATGTTCTTCTAGGGCAACATGAATGTATGCCCTAACATCCTCAACATACAGAACTCCATGAGGAATATCCAAAAATGCACCCATCGGATGCACTTTTATTTCTTTGAATGGGTGTTTCTTAAATTTAGGTCAAGGTCATTATGTGATATCAATGACTTGCGGAGTTGCCATTACATAAATTTAATAGATTCACAAATGAGGCTTCAATGAAAATACCTTGTGTTAGGGTTTCCTTTCTTCAATTTCTTCAACTACTTCAAATCTTGGTTGTTGCTACTCAAGCTTAGCTTCAATCTCTCAGAACACTTGATAGCTTCAGATGTAAAGTGATTTCAAATTCAAACTAGCTCTCTTTTATCCTCTACAAGACTTAACCTAACATCATTAATGCTTGTTCCAAAAAGTTGTTAAACTCTTTTCTGTAGAATACAGTCGATTAGGATTGCTCCATAATGATCCGTACTAACTTCTTTTCTTCTAGTTTTTCTTTTAAGAGATTTGTCATTTTATATTCCATCATACACCTTCGTGCCTAATTCTGGCATCCAATTTCTAGTTGGGGTTTTTTGAATTTTCAACACTGCTCCCCCTGAGCCAGTGCTCACAACTTATTCTTCAAAGAAGGTATCTGCACCAGATGTTGGTGTGGATCTATCCTAAATTAAAATTACTTCCTTATCAATCCAAATCTTATCCATCTCTTCCTCAGTTCCAATCGCATCAATTTTATCTTTTCCCTTCTCATTCCTCTATTTTGTTTTACCCTCTTTCTCAAGATAGTTTCTTCTTATGTTTTTGTTTTTGCAAAATCTTGCAACATGTCCAATTTTGTTGCAATTGAAGCATATAATTTTTCCTTGTACTTGGCTTCTTCCTCTAAATGAATTCATCCTTGTTCTGCAATGATTAGCCATGTGTCCAAATCTATTGCATGTGAAACACTTGCCGATGAAGAATTGACCATTCCTAGAATAGTTTAGCAAACTTTTGCATTCATTTGCTTTATGACCAATCTTCTTACAATTGAAACATTTACCAGAAAAAGATGGAATATTTTGATTCATTCTACTTCTACACTGAGTATCTCTATGATCATACTTATTGCATTTATAACAGTGACCATTGAAAGATGGGTACCTCTGAGCATTTGGTTGTCTCACTGGAGGTCTTCTAGGTCTTCTTCTCTGATTTCAAAACTGGTTCCCTTTGTTTAGCTTTAATTTAGTGTTTTCTTAACCAGATTTTGAACTTTCCCCTTTTTCAAATCCTAATCCTTGCTTATCATCGGCACTCTTCTGGATAGCAATCATTTCATCAAGCTTTGCAGTACTTATCTTGAATTTTTCTTCAAAGATTCTACCCTTTTCTAGATCCACTTTTAGACTTACAATTTCATTTTCCAGTTTTGTAAACCTTCTGATCTGTTCTTCACAATCAGATTCAGATCATCTTCTGCTCTTGTTCTTTATATACTTTTGCTTCCAGTTCATTCAGGGCATTATTTGCTGATATGAATTGATCATTGACTTCTTTGTATTTGTCTTTAAATTTCTTGACTTTCTCTTTTAGCTTTGAGATGCATTCATCAACTTGTAAATTTTCTTTTAGTTCCCTGACTTCTGCTTTAGAATTTTCAATATCCATAAGAGCTACTTCTAGTTGCCTGTGGCTTTCATAATTTCTAAATCTTCTCACTACCATGATTGCACTATCCCAGATCTTCCTCAAGTTATTAAACTTCTTCCAAGGAACCTCACTCTGATACCAATTGTTGAATGTTGGGAACATTAAGAGGGGGGGTAAATCAATGTTCTAAAAGTCTTTTGACATACTTTAACTTTCAACCATTTTCCAAAATTAATTAAACAAAGGCATAATATGCATATGAACAGCACCCATAAAAACATGACACATAGACACCAAGATTTTTACGTGGAAAACCTAAATTAGGAAAAACCATGGAGAGGATTAGCTTTCAAATATTTATTGTAATCTTTACAAATAATGATGTTTAGGCTTGTTCACTCCATGGGCCTGGAACATGCTGGCTCACTGCCATGAAGAACAACCAAGTCTAGTAGGCTCACTATCTCAACCCTAAACCTAGCAAGATTACAATAAGGGTTGTTAAACTCTAATGGAGGTTCACTACCAGGCTCACTACCTTGATGAAGAAATCTCATTGTAAAACAAATTGCACATGAAAACTGAATATTACAAAAGCATATGTCACTATGCCACGGTGCAGTCATTTACCAATCGAATTTTGAATCCCAAGTCTTCATCACTACTGATCTTCTAACTCTGCTCTGCTATTCACATGCCCACATCAATCACATACTCCTTCACTCACATCACAACTAAAATTCATCGCCTTTATATATCTGCATCATGATTTGATCCATAATCAGGTCAGCATCAAAACGTGTACGTAGAAGGATGTGGCTTGTCGGCTTAATCCAAAGCACTATATATTATGCAGACCCAAAACTTTTCCCAAACATGTTCATATAGGTCGCCTCTAATCATTCAATTACTTAGATGGATTCTTCAAACATTATCTCTTCTCCGCACAATGATTTAACATACTAGTCGACATGTTCCTCAAGAGCTGCTTAACAGGTTCATCTGTTGACTTACAACTTTTATTGCGGATCTCAAAGCACCTCCAAATCATATCAAGGACTCTTCATACATTCCCAAACATACCCTTAGAACTGCAAGGCATGATATCATCTTGAGGAGAAATGTGGACCATCCGAACTTAGACTCTGTCTTGTTGATCATGATGTTAGTCATAAACAAACATAGAATAAAAGTACACATTAACCTTTATTCATCTTGAAAGATACGATGAATTCAGAGAATTCATGATCCCAAGTCTCTGGTGATTAGGTCTTAATCTTCTGACATTACTCAGAGGTTGATGTGTGTTGTTGTTTCCATTTTGGGGCCTTACGTAAGTCTCATCTGTAAGATAGTGTTTCCTATAATGATGTTGCACAGATAGTTATTCTACACAAGATATGCTTCAAATAGTGTGTCTATCTTTAAATCTTTGCATGATATCCATCATTTTCAACATGCTTTAACCTCAAATATGCTGAATATGTTCAGTTATCTATGGGATGTCTGCATATTTGTATTATTTGCTTAAGATTGTCAATTATTTGCAATTATGATGATGAAATGCTCTAAAATTGAAAGAAATTGAAAAGAAAACTTCAAACTAATGTTGAACATTCAGTTATTGAACCACATACACATCAGATACAGTCATGAAGAGAAGAAATCAAACCATATGTTCACCAGGACATTTCACAGCTAGATACAGTCGATGCTAACTTCAAAGGAAAGGTATGAAAACAACACATGCAAGCTGATATGCACTCCAAGGGACGCAACAAATCAAAGCATATATCAAGAATTCATACACTGATTACTCAAGATTAATGATGGATTGTAATCAAAACAGTCTTCTCATTCATTAGGTATGCAAGAACATATATGTATACAACAACTTTGAAATAAGCCCTGAATATTTTAGCAAATAGATTTCAATTAAGTTTTGAATGATTCAAAAAAAGGCATCCCTGCACCTTTTATAGAACAAGGTGAGGGAGCAGTTACAACTAATCTACGATCAAGATTTATCTATTAAGATCTATGGTTCATACTTCATTGACCAAGTCAACTCCTTTAATGTGGCACAGGTTGCCAGCTGGCAACCATCTAGGTAACTCATATTTTCCTAAGTACCTGATGCATGTGCTCCCTTTGTGGTGCATATTCATCTATTCATTAGGTTCTTCATCATCATTTTTATTGTCATGATCATCACTTTCAGTGCTTTCACTATCCTCATCACCCTGATGATTATCTCTTTGAATATGGACCTGCATAGATATCCTAATACTTTCATATGCTTGCACTATCTTTTCCAATTCTCTACCATCTTGAGTTCTTGCTTTGGCGATGGCATGTTTATGCATTTGATATTTGCTCTGGAGGGTTTCTAACTTATTCCTCCTACTGCTCAGTGTTTCATTATAACTCTCCACTCTAACTTTTATTCTCATTACTTTATCCAGTACTTCTTCTATAAGGTGGTTCAAAGGGTCATCAACTACCAGCTGGAAATTACTATGTAGAGCCTTAATTGAAAACTCTTCATCTTGATTTTCAATCTTCCCTTCTACTTTCCCTTCTAAGGTCTCCAGAACCTTTGCTTCATAACACATCATATCATGTAGCTTCATACTGATGTTTCTCAATTTACTGTTGCATCTCTTTAGCACATCACATTCAAACCTAATGTCTTTATTCCAGATATCAATCAATATGGCTGTGTTATTATTTAGTACTTGATTATTTATAAGAATTTGAGGGTTAATGCTACTTATTTCATCTAAAGCACTCAAGGCTTTCTCTAGTTGAAATGACCTCTTCTCGGTCTCCATCTATAATTTATCCACCCTCCTCCTGGAGGTACCTAAGAATTCCACCTCTTCAAAGAGGCTTTTACCACTTCCTCAACTCCATCGAGCGTGGATGACATCCATTTTAACATTATTACTGATTCATGTCTCATAAGGTTCAACCTATTGACTTCCTCTTGAGAAATTGTAGTCAATGGGACTGCTCGATCACTTGACGTATCATCAGGGTTAATTAACCCCTTTATATAGGCATGCAGCTGAGCAATATGCTCTTTATGCTACTTATTTTTCTCCTTCTCTCTCTTTATCTTCTGGGTCAAAGAATCAATAATGTATTTCCCCTCTTGACCTTCTTGGTCTTCATTGGCAAATCCTAGATCTACTGTGGTAATCTAGAATTCTTCCAGAGTAATCTTGTCTCTTTCCTTCTTGACTGTGGGGAGTACTATTTGGGTAGTTCTTCTGCCTGTAT
Organism: Cunninghamia lanceolata; assembly: GCA_027924645.1. NCBI lineage: Eukaryota > Viridiplantae > Streptophyta > Pinopsida > Cupressales > Cupressaceae > Cunninghamia > Cunninghamia lanceolata. Next base: position 7,198,498 of record BSBN01001221.1, on the reverse strand, counting down.
CAGGATCCCTTCTAATGGTAGAAGTTAATCTTGCCTTCCTCTTAGGCTTTATTAGGGTTTCTGAAAACAATGTAGATATATCAAATTCTTGAATTTCAAAACTAGATTCTGTACTTATCTCTTTTTCTAGCCAGGGAGGAACTTGGTTACTGGATCCTAGATGTCCACCATCATCATCATGTACACCTTGAACTCCAGTATCTGTTATCATCCTTTGTGGTTAAGGTGACTTTCTTATTTCCTCCTCATGATACTCTTCATGAGGGTGATCCTGTGGTGCTTCCTCTTGTTGAGGAATCTCTTCTTTCAGAGGGTGATCCTGTTGATCATCTGCATGTTTATCATGATCCTAATCTTTTACTTCCTCCAGGGATGTCTCATCCACTTTAGTATTTTCCTCATCCTAAGGTACATTGGTACCTCAGATATTATTTTATCTGACTTAGATGCCTCCACTTGATCTTGCATCACATCTTGCTCTGTACCTAATGTATCTACCTCTTGAGCCTTTAGGTCATCATGACCTGATGTTTCTTTATCTCCTGAGGTTTCTCCATCCTTTGGCCGGATTTCAACTATTTCAGGTTTAGTTGATATTTCTTGTTGTTGCTGACCCATATCTGGAGCTTTATCCTCCACTTCCATCTATTTAACTTCTTCAACATTTTTTGTTCTATCAGATGTACCTGCTATATCTTTAGGATTTACATCCTCTACATATGTCAAGTCTATTGTTGTAGGACTTGTCACCTAATCAACTAATGCATCTAGCCCTATTTGTTGTGCAATCTTTTCTGGGCTCTTTTCTTTTTCTTTCTCCACTTGCTTTAACTCTTCTAACACTACCACCTGGACTGATGGGGTTCCTTGTGGAGTCATGCGGGTGTTAGCAACAAGGGTTTCCATTTTCTGAGAAGCGACATCTTTCACTACCTCATCATCAGATAGGTCCACAGTCTCCTCTAGTGAGACAGGACCTCTTTGTACTGCTCTTGAGGTTTCTTTCCTTTGTTCCTCAGCCTTCTCAGTCTTGAACTTGACTATGGTAGGAAGGGGTACCTCATGTTGCAGCTCTTTTCTGAACACTTCACTACCTACCCCTCTTAGCATTGTGGGGTCTTGTTTTATTTCACCTCTCATTGAAGTTCTCTATTTCTTAGGTGTGGATACCATCACCTAAGGTGCTTTTCTCTTTCTGGTGAAGGGTGTAGGGTCTTCTTCTTCCTCAGGCTCTTCATCTAGAGAAATATCCTCTTCTATGTTCTTTTGTTGAGATGTCTGACCCTCCTCATATGTGTCAGTACGTTGTGCAGCTGGCCTCTAGATCTTTTTAGCTTTTTGTTTATCCATAGGAGGTGATGCGGATGATGCTGATGCTTGTCCTGATCCTGATGCACCTTCAACTGGCACCTCTATTCTTTCAATTACTACCCCTTTAGGTTCATTATCAATTTTCTTACCTCTAGGGGATCTCTTGCTTTATTCTGGAGACTTCATTCTCTCTCCTTTGGATTTCCTTTTCTCTGTCAGGAAATCATCATATTCCTCATCAGGAATATATTGTCTCTTCTTATTATTATCCACTATAAGGGCTACACCCTTTTTCTTCAATGTATTTATTTGTTCATTCACCCAAGCTTGGGTTAACTGTAGGGTCCTGCCAATAAACTGATCCAATGAGATGTCTTCAAGTTGTGTAAGATCAAGCGCTGAGATTGTATCATTATAGATCTTCTGTTCTTCATACTCATCTGCTATCAAGTTGCCATCATCTTTCTTCAATTGCGTTGGCACTAGGATGCAATCAAAGGTCCTGATCTGGATGAGGGTTAGCCTTTGGTATTTTCTCCTTCTGGCTTTAGCTTCATCCTCACAATCTGCCTAGAAATCTTTAAGATTCCTTTGATGGATGGGTTTCCCCATGATCTTATGCATCCTGCCATATGGATCATATGACCTTGCCAGTGGGAATGGCTGTAGTCTCATCATACTTAAGCTAGCTATAGCTTTCTTAATGTTCTCAGAATCTGGGCACATATACCAACCCATTGTAATTGGGAACAATACTGGTGGAATCTTGTTACTTGCTTTGTAAGCATCCAGTATTGTAGCCACTTGTCTCATGAACTCCATCAAAACTAATACATCAGTGGGGTATCTTGGGAGCATGAGGGGTTAGCCTTCAAAGCCCTTAATTCTTATATAAGAGAATGTTGCATACTAAATAAACCAGGCTCCATGCCTGTATATGACCCTTGAGCTTCCATGCTCAATCTTTTAGTTCTGTCCTCCTCCATTGTTCTGACTAGATGCATAGAAAATGAATCATTTACTAATTTGTAGTCCTGGAGGTAATTCTACCTTTGCAACTGGGGATAATGATCCTAGATGTGAGCATCATTGGTGCTGCCACCAATCCTTCCTTCTGTTGTCAATGCATCAAATGTACCCTTGTAGGCACACAAATAAACTATGTAGGAAGTCATATAAAAAGAACATTTTGAACCTCCCAGGTTCATGAGTTGATCATGCAGGGCATCGCTTATCATCTTGGCCCACAATGGCCTGTTGTCTGTGTAGAGGGACATCAAGATGACGCCATACATCTAGTCCTTGAAACTTCTAGCATTTGGTTGGCCTATTACTCGACTAAGTAGGGCGATCATATATTGGTATTCATCATCGAAATCAAACTTATACAGATGTACTGGCAATTTGGCAGCTGCAGGATAAGGATTATTTCTCACCCTCCATTGGTACATTCTCTTCCAGGCAAGCTTCTTATTATTCTCATATTCTACTTCCAGTTTCTTAAAATCCATGCTAACAACCTTCTTTCCCAATGGCAGATTGAAGGTGGCGGAAAAGCCCTTGATAGACAGATCTGCATATACTCTGCCATGCTTCTCCACCCTCCTTGTGTGTGGATTATAATTTCTAGCACATTCAATAACTAACTCAAGAGCTTCCATGGAATATGGGAAACTAGCTACATTCCACATTCCAGATACAAACATAGAGTCCAACAAGCTATCCTCCTTGTCACTATGCATTTTAAGTGCCCATACTACCAAATCTGTACTTCATTGATGTGTATCCCCTATAACTCCATATTTAAATTGCACACCCTCAGGCTGAGCAAACATCAGTTTAACGAATTCAAATTCTGACTTGTTCAACCTCTTGTCCACCATGATTTCCTACAATTGACAAGACTGGTCTTACAATTGGTACTTCACGTGCATGCATATATATTACATTCTACGGCAAGATGCATGTTACATTCATTCAAGATTTAGTTCAACATGATATGCATAATTCACAGCTTCAAACCATTAAACAATATACTACCTGAATATGTAGAAAATGACAGTGGGAGGGTTTCAATTACTTACCTGGTGCGCTTATCTTTTTACTTATACTAGTGATTATTTGAAAGTGATCTTGATACTGATGATAATCGCGTGCTTCATTCTGCTATAAGCTGTAGGTGTATGCAGGTACTCATATGAGGGTTTAGAAGCTCGGCTCTGTAAATTTTCTCTTTTCCACAAGGTAAGTGTAAAAATGACTGTAAATTCACTTTATCCCTCTTATTAGGTCAATTTTAGGGCAACACAAGGTTTATTCAATCCTAACCATCGATCTCCTATCATTAATTCATGGATGTTGCCAAGTGTCTAGATCAGGTTCGCAATCGGAGAGAACCACCTACTACATTAATGAGCATTCAATGCTGCATGGCAAGGAGAGGAGGATGATCTTTTAAAAGTAGGGTGATATTGAGACTATTGGGTGATATTCAAACCATCGAGCTATGTTTCTTTTTAAAATCAAGGTATATTCTAAATGTCGGGTGATGTTTGGAATATGATGACCCCCTAAACTAAGATGACCTCTCTCTCAGAATATCAGGGTGATGTCATCTAGATAATCACTTAGTTCATCGTTGTTGCACTATGACATCATCATCATGTTATGTAGAAAGGATCGTTGTTGGAAATAAACCTTTGCGAGGTAAAAAGGATTATGACATCATCGTCATGGCCATTTCATTTGTTAATCGAGATTATATGACATCATCATGACATTGGGTCTAGGGTGATATTTTGTGACAAGATGATATTCAAAAGATAAGGTGATATTCAGAATATCGGGTGATATTTGAAATATGACCCCCGCAAAATATATGGCATTATTCGAAGGGTAAATACCTCTATCACCTAAAATTGATGTCCAAATCTCTGGATAAATGATTTATCGGGTGATAAAATTGGATCAGGGTGATCTCTTATAAGATGACTGATGTTAAGAAATATGACCTCCCTCTTGGAATATCAAGTTTGACTAGGACTTTGACTCACCATAACTCTCGTTCTTTAAGGAATATCAGGGTGATCCAAAAGGCAAACCTGCATGGAATTTTGTAACCTATCCAGTCATGAGGTTATTAACATGAAATATTAACTTTAAAAAATTGACCTCATCGTGATGACTTACCCAGTCCCCTCTATGCAGGATCATCTGTATTGACTTACTTTTACTAGACCGCCAGCAAGCAGAAAACACAAGCCAAGCCAAACAAAAGTTGGGTCCCTATTTTGTCAAGTTAAAATGGGGCATGTTGTGCAACCACACAACATGTCTCTGTCAAGCTTTGTCAAACACTATGTCGATACTTAGTAGCTTGCGACTATTTTTCTGGTGGACTTTAGATCTTCTAACTCTAGAATTAGACACTTCATATAAGTGTTTACAACACCTCAAAACCTCATAACAAAATGTTCACCTGCAGAGGAATGTGGACCACTGCACTATACCCTATTCACTGTTCCTGCTATATCTTTGCTTACCCATACTTAGACATTTCTTCAAGATGACTTCCTAAGGAAGTCAAGACTTAATTTACAAAGTATGACACCATCAAACAATTACTAACATTATACCTGAACCACATTACCAAATCATCATCTGTGGAAGCATACTATCCATCTTACTGTCCTCTACTCAGTGCATGTCCATACTTAGCCATTTCTTCCATCCAGACCTATGATCTTCCAGAGTTGTGTCTCCCTATCATGCTGAAGAGATATCTGAGCCTTGTTGCCATCAATGACAACATATAGGTCCATACCGGAGCAGTGTCTCTTGCCAACACCAACATGTTTCCCTTTCTTTTTCTCTCTCATCCCCGACCCACACTTCGATCGTCAGTGATGTTCCTAGAACCACCTCTACTGCTATTATGCTTGCTCCGCTTGTGTTTCATAAGCATAAGCCTGAGCACTATCCTACCCCAACACAACTTTGACGTAAGCTCATTCTGTAGTTTCCTTTGCCACCTACTCACCCTTCTTCTTCTCTTCTCTTCTCTTTGTGGAGAATATTACTCCACCCATGTCTCCTAGTGCTCTCTTATAGCTGATAGCACTCAGGGTCTACCTATGGTTTGCATAAATCATATAGTGACTCTCCTAATTCCTCCCCTATGAGAATCATACAGTTTGTTCCAAACATCTTGGCATTGTCCATGATCTTTTCAAGATCGTTGACAATTGCCAAATTTAGTGCTCAAGAAGATCTAGCCCTGCCTATTGATCCTTCGTGCTTGACTATAAGAGAGTGTCCTTTGACTTTTCTTGATGTGGTCACGTTATCAACACTTCCTCTGTCTCATTGTGAGTATGAATATTGGGGCCAAGATGATCTATTCAAAGATGAACCATGAGAGCTTTATATATATTTTATGTGTTTTCTTGTTTATTAGTAATGTTTCTCCTATGTTGTGCTTTTATGTTTGTTAGTTCTTCCTAGAGGACCCATGATGCCCTTATAGACATGTGGATATAGGAGGAATGCATATGTCATGATATTCTTATATTTTTCCATACTTCCTTCTCTATGTTGTCTTTTTGTTTGTTGTTGTGACATTTTGGGGATGATGCAAAGTGTTGGAAGATTTAGCCTCCTTCCATGTTGACCCAATATTTTAAATTTTTCATTTTTCATTTTAATACGTAATTATCTCTTTTTGACCTTCTTCCTTCATCTTCATGTTCTATATGCTTGGGGGATGATGATAATACAAAAAATGAGATTCTGTGATTATTACATTTAGATATATACATTATGCTAACCCCAAAGCACGTAGATCCCTTCGTGTGTTTTGTGTTGTTGCTTATTTCATGTGGCATGTGTTAGCATTGGTCAATGTCATAACATGCTTACATAAGATCTTTGTGTATCATTCCTTTAGCATCACCTCCATTGTCCCTCTTTAGGGGAATCCCTTTTCTTTTGCAAGATGTAGTTTTGTGAACATCTTTGTTGATATGTCTCTTAAAGCTCTCTTCCCCGTTTATCCCTTAAAATCAATTTCATATGTGTAATTTATGCAATTATTTTAATGTGGGAGCATATCTCTATTTATTCACACTTTTTTCACACACCACTATGTGGTTGGTTCACTCTTGGTAGCGTTTTCTCTAGCAGCATGTTTGGTAGCTCGTGGTCCCAAAAAGATGCACTTGCTTGGCCTATCCACACTTTTCAACTACCTCTTTGACACTCTTTGTGAGTCACCTACCAATATAGGTGTTGCAAGTATGGGCCTAACCGGTGTTGTCATTGATGTCAACATACGCATGTTGCATTAATGAGAAGGATTAGATGAGCTGTGTGCTAAGGATATTGAGAAAATAAGTCTCAATCAGGAACAGTGAAGAATAGTGATGACAAGAAGGTAAAAGTCCTCAATAGGTTGAGTATTAGAGGATGTAGTTTAAAGGGTTTGTAGATATAAGTCTTGAGATGCTCCAGTCAAGATTTCAGAGGTTTGCATGAAGATCTGAAGAAGTTATGGTCACTCAAGTAGAACCAGTTCTGGCAGGTGTTCAAAGGTGACAAAGGGCCACAGATAGGTCCGGTGAGATCTGGTATTTCATTATCCCATTCTGCGGATCTGAGGGAGTGTTGAGGACGTCCCTATGAAGTATCAACTAGATTAGTTCATGGGTTGAAGGTCCGGAAGAGCCTATTCATTTGTGACAGTGATGACAGACTATGTTCTTGTAGCTCCGGATGAAGGAGAGAAGAATTCCAGTAGGATGATGAAGTACGGATGTTTTTGGTGATTCAGGAAAGGTTATGATGATTGTTGGATCATGTCCAGTTAACGTTGGTGGTCCGCATTGAAGTTAGAGTTTGCATTTGAAGAATAACCACGGATATTGGTGTTCTTCTTGAGACTGGCCGACCGTATGTATTACACGTTTTGCAGATGTTCTTGTAGGTGTTTGTCGACTTAGATGATTGTTCCTAAGTCGATGCCTTGTATAAATAAGGGATTGTGAATTCATTTTGAAGTGTGTCTAGCGATGATGAGTGTGTGGTAGTGAAGAGAAGTGCGAAAGGCAAAGTAGAAGTATTGGGCTTAAATGGAACTGATTCAAGCATGTTGAAGATGCTATTCTTCAGTTCATAAAGGTGATACTTATTTCTTTGTAGATAGTGTGTCTCTTGTAGGCAGTGAGCCTCTTGTGAGTAGTGTGCTCGGGCAGTGAGCCCTAATTGGCATGTGCCATTTTTGTTCTTTCTATTCTTCTAACAGAGAATACATTCTTGGGTTAATCACCCCGTGGTTTTTCCCTTAACCAGGTTTTCCACGTCAAAATCTTGGTGTCATATGTGTTGATATGTTTCTGCTTTTGATTTGAATGCATTATGGTTCATGATTAATATTATGCTAATCACTAAAGAAGATTCAAGTGTTTAAAAAGAGAAAGTTTCACACAACTGATTCACCCCCCCTCTCAATTGTATGCCCTAAGTCTAACAATTGGTATCAGAGCCAAGTTCCTCTAAAAGGAGCTTTATCACTTGAGGAGATCCAGGATGTCGTCATACAAGAAGGATAGACTAAAGTTTGATGGAACCAACTTTTCTCTTTGGAAAGGTCGCATGAAATGTCACTTGCAGTGTATGGGAAAGGTGTACTGGTCCATGGTCACAAAAGCATATGTACCTCCACAGGGTGGTGCGACAACCCTAAATGAAATCACAGATGCTGAAAACAATCTACGGACCAAAGAGGCTCTTCTAAGTGCATTAACTAACTCAGAGCTCTCAAATGTTATTGACCTACCAACTGCCTATCAAATCTGGATCAAGTTGGAACTTCTGCATGAAGGAGATGAGTATGTTAAATGTGCAAGGTTACAGAGTCTAAAAGGGAAATTTGAAAAAATGAAGATGAGAGATGATGAAAATATTACCTCTTTTATGCCAAGAGTGAATGAGCTGGTTTGTGGAATTAGAAATTCTGGTTGAGTCTTGGATGAAAATGAGATTGTTGGTAAGATTCTCAGATCCCTTCCTGCCTCTTACAAAATCAAGGTTACTACCATTGATGAATTCAGAGCCCATACAACTGTCACAAGAGACCAATTGGCTGGCAAACTGGTTGCTTTTGAAATGACTGAATTTGGAGATGATCCCCCCAAAACTGAATCTGCATTCAAAGCCAGTGCCTCTGTTAAAGGTAAACAAGGATTTGATTCGGGAGAGAACTCATCAAATAGTTTGTAATGGTATGGAAAAGAAAGAAAAGACCTGGAAGAAGAAGAAGTAGAAACTGCTCAACTTGAAGCCCTCATTACAAAGATATTGCCAAGAGGATCCAGTAAGTATGAAGGAAAATTGCCTTTTAAGTGTTTTAACTACAATAAGATTGGTCATTTTGCCTCAAAATGTCTGGAAAGATTTTCAAAGCCAAATCCTAACAGATCAAGGTTCCAAAAGAATTGTTACTATGTTCATGAAGAAGATGATAATGAAGGAGTAACAGATGATGAATCAGAGACAGGAAACAAATCTGGAAGTGAATGGGTGTTTATTGCCATCAAGGAAGAAGAACCAATATCCTCTGTATCTATCAATCATAAAGTTGTAGAAAGAGCTCTGGCTGCCCAAGTTGAAGAAAAGAATGATTGGGTCATTGACAGTGGTTGCTCTCACCACATGACAAGTGACAAGAATAAGTTCATAGATTTGGAAAGGTATGAAGGAGGAGTGGTGAAGTTTGGTGATAATTCTTTTGGTAGAATCAGAGGAAGAGGAATGATTTCTTTTAATGGAAGAAACAAAACTAGTAATGTACTATATGTTGAAGGTTTGAAGCACAATCTTCTCAGTGTTGGACAGTTGGTGGACAAAGACTATGATCTTCGATTCAAGGATGGAATATGCAAAATCTTTGAAAGATCCGGAATAGAGATTGCATCCGATACTCAAACTATAGGTAATATCTTCCACTTGGTTGATACTAGTAAAAGCTGCTTATTTGTTCAAGTTGATCAGAGTTGGTTATGGCATAGAAGGATGTGTCATGTGAATTTTGATAATATCATCAAGATAAGCAATACTCAGGCTGTAAGAGATCTTCCAAAATTGGTGAAACTGACTAATAGCTTGTGCAAGGAATGTCAGTTGGGTAAGATGAGCAGAGTCACATTCAAAAGCAAGGAACTGTCTTCTACCAGACTATTGGACTTAGTTCACACTGATCTTTGTGGTCCGGCAAGGACCAGAAGTATTCAAGGTGATAGATACTTCATGCTGCTAATAGATGACTATTCTCGGATGATGTGGGTAACCTTTCTAAAGGAGAAATCAGAAGCTCTTGAGAAATTCAAAATATTCAAGGCTATGGTAGAGAATGAAACAGGAATAAAGTTGAAATGTCTGAGGTCTAATAGAGGTGGAGAATTCACATCCGATGAGTTCATAGAATTCTGTGAGAAACATGGAATTAAGAGATAGTTGTCTACTTTGAGGACTCCATAGCAAAATGGAGTAGTGGAGAGAAAGAACCAGACCATCCAGGAAGCATCTAGGACTATGATGATGGAAGCAAATGTTCCTCAGATCTATTGGAGAGAAGTTGGCAGCACTGCAGTCTATACTCTTAATCGAGTTCAAATCAAAAGCAATACCGGTAAGACCCCTTATGTACTCTAGTTTGGCATTACTCCTATTGTAATATATTTCAGAGTCTTTGGTAGCAAGTGTTACATCAAAAGAGATGAAGATTTAGGCAAGTTTGATGCTAGAAGTGATGAAGGAATATTCTTGGGTTACTCTACTCAAAGCAAAGCATACTGGTGTTATAACAAGAGACTAAGAAAGATGATAGAAAGTACAAATGTGAAGGTTGATGAGGGAATAGAGAAACCCTCAAGGTTTTATGAGTATGATGAAGATGATCATAATGGTGTTCTGGTTCAAGGAGCTCAATCCTCTCCTGAAAGTCAGATTCAAACTGATCCGGTAAATCAAGAAGAAGAGATAGGTCTGAATGAGCCTAATCAAGAAGCAAAAGTGCAAGAAACCCCCAAAGTTCCAAGGTATGTAAGACTGAACCACTCTAAAGATCAGATCATAGGTGACAAAAGCAAAGGTGTGTAAACTAGAAGGAAAATTGCTCAAAATTTAGATGAATATTGTCTGATTTCAAAGATTGAACCTAAGACAATGAATGAAGCCTGCAATGATGAAAATTGGACCAAAGAAATGGAGGAAGAGTTGATGCAAATTGAGAAAAATCACACTTGGGATCTTGTTCCTAGACCTAGAAACAAGAATGTGATTAGAACCAAATGGGTCTTCCAGAAAAAACTAAATGAAGTTGGTGAAGTAATCAGAAATAAAGCCATATTAGTCTGCAAAGGCTACTCTCAAATAGAAGGGATTGATTTTGAAGAAACCTTTGCTCCGATGGCAAGAATTGAAGCAGTCAAACTATTTCTTGCATTTGCTGCCTTCAAGGATTTCAAAGTGTATCAGATGGATGTCAAATTTGCTTTCCTAAATCGTGACTTAGAAGAAGAAGTGTACATTGAACAACCAGATAGATTTCAGTTATTTGAGCATGGTGATATGGTCTGCAAATTAAAGAAGGCATTGTATGGTCTAAAGCAAGCCCCAAGAGCATGGTATGAAAGGCTAGACAAACATCTTTTGAAGATTGGTTTTAACAAAGGTACTGCTGATAGTAACCTATATTTTAAAATTGATCATGAAAACATCTTGATTATTGAAGTATTTGTTGATGATATCATCTTTGGAGGAAGAGACAGTATGTGTAAAACCTTTGCAAATCAAATGAAAAGTGAGTTTGAAATGTCAATGCTCAGTGAAATGAATTTCTTCTTGGGTCTGCAAATTACTCAGACAAAGAAAGGAATCTTTATCTCTCAGACCAAATATGTGAAAGAATTGTTGAGGAAATTTGGAATGGAAGATTCAAAGCCAATGAACACTCCCATGGAAACCAGATGTAAGCTGAGCAAAGATGATGACTCTCCCAAGATAGATCAGACAAAGTACAGATCAATGATTGGAGGATTATTGTATCTCACTCAAACTAGACCAGATATAATGCAGGTTGTTGGTCTTGTGGTGAGATTCTAGGCTAATCCCAGAGAATCTCATGTCATGGCAATCAAAAGAATTTTTAGGTACTTAAAAGGAACAGTTGAGTATGGTCTGTGGTATACTAGAGATCATATTTTTTCTCTTCATGCATATACAGATGTAGATTAGACAGGAGATGTGGATGATAGGAAGAGCACAAGTGGAGGAGCATTCTTTTTGGAAAAAAGGTTGGTTTCTTGGCTAAGCAAGAAACAAGAGGCAATATCCCTGTCTACAACTGAAGCAGAATACATTGCAGCAGCAGGAAGTTGCACTCAAGTTTTGTGGATGAAGCAGATGCTAAGAGATATTCAAGTAAAATATGAGGAGCCTATCATAATTTTCTGTGATAATTCAAGTGTAATAAATATCTCTAAGAATCTAGTGTTGCATTCTAAGACTAAGCATATATCTATCAAGTTTCACTTTCTAAGAGAGCAAGTGAACAAGGGTGAAGTTAGATTGGAGTATGTACCCTCCAAGGATCAGCTTGCAGATATTTTTACTAAGCCTCTTCCCAAGGACTCTTTTAAGTATCTCAGGGAGAAGTTAGGGGTTATTGCCCCTTCGGTGATGAACTAGGATGCACTGATGTGCATCAATCCGGTGGATATCACAGTCATATCTTGTGATCTAGATTGATGATAAGGGAGCTGTTACTCAGGGGGAGCAGCTGGTATGTTATGAAGTAGTGAAGTTACAAGTATGAGCCCCTTCCCATTGATGTCAAAGGGGGAGAGAAGACATGTGAAAAACAAATGGTTGTTGATCAAAGGGGGAGCAACAAAGGGAGAGAAGACATGTGAATAGTTATTGATGTTAGGGGGAGTTGTAACAGCAAGGAGAAGTTCTTGTCTTGATGGTTTTTCACATCATATGTTGCCATCAATGACAAAGGGGGAGATTGTTGCAAGTATGGGCCTAACCGGTGTTGTCATTGATGTCAACATACTCATGTTGCATTAATGAGAAGGATTAGATGAGCTGTGTACTAAGGATATTGAGAAAATAAGTCTCAATCAGGAACAGTGAAGAATAGTGATGAAAAGAAGGTAAAAGTCCTCAATAGGTTGAGGATCAGAGGATGCAGTTTAAAGGGTTTGTAGATATAAGTCTTGAGATGCTCTAGTCAAGATTTCAGAGGTCCACATGAAGATTTGAAGAAGTTATGGTCGCTCAAGTAGAACCGGTTCTGGTAGGTGTTCAGAGGTGACAGAGGGCCACAGATAGGTCCGGTGAGATCCGGTATTTCATTATCCTGTTCTGCGGATCTGAGGGAGTGTTGAGGACATCCCTATGAAGTATCAACTAGATTATTTCATGGGTTGAAGGTCTGGAAGAGCCTATTCATTTGTGACAGTGATGACAGACTGTGTTCTTGTAGCTCCAGTTGAAGGAGAGAAGAATTCCAGTAGGATGATGAAGTACGGATGTTTTTGGTGATTCAGGAAAGGTTATGATGATCATTGGATCATGTCCAATTAATGTTGGTGGTCCGCATTGAAGTTAGAGTTTGCATTTGAAGAATAACCATGGATATTGGTGTTCTTCTTGAGACTGGCCGACCGGATGTATTACATGTTTTGTAGATGTTCTTGTAGGTGTTTGCCGACTTAGATGATTGTTCCTAAGTTGATGCCTTGTATAAATAAGGGATTGTGAATTCATTTTGAAGTGTGTCTAGCGGTGATGAGTGTGTGGTAGTGAAGAGAAGTGCGAAAGGTAGAGCAGAAGTATTGGGCTTAAATGGAACTGATTCAAGCATGCTGAAGATGCTATTCTCCAGTTCATAACGGTGATACTTATTTCTTTGTAGACAGTGTGTCTCTTGTAGGCAGTGAGCCTCTTGTGAGCAGTGCGCTCAGGCAGTGAGCCCTAATTGGCATGTGCCATTTTGTTCTTTCTACTCTTCTAATAGAGAATACATTCTTGGGTTAATCACCCCGTGGTTTTTCCCTTAACTAGGTTTTCCACGTCAAAATCTTGGTGTCATATGTGTTGATATGTTTCTGCTTTTGATTTGAATGCATTATGGTTCATGATTAATATTATGCTAATCACTAAAGAAGATTCAAGTGTTTAAAAAGAGAAAGTTTTACACAACTAATTCACCCCCCCCTCTCAGTTGTATGCCCTAAGTCTAACAATAGGTTTGTTAGTCCTAGTGGCCCACAAGAGTCAGTATGGTTCCTAGCTCTTGTAGTGTGCTATCCCTATGGCATCCTTTCTATCTCTCATAGTGTGCTAGAAATGCCTCTTTGTTGCTTTGCATTCATTGTTTCCTTTTGTGTGTGTGTGTTTTTTGAAGATAACAGTAGATTGTGCATTAGATTATATGATTTTCTAAATAGTGATGTTTGGGTGAATCATATTAAATCTAATCCTTTTAGGATGTTTTATATGATTCTAATATTGCCTCTTGTGTAGGTTTATTGTCTAACATTGTGGTTTTGTAGGTTCTCAGCCTAGGGGCTTCATACCTCTACTCAAATAATCTCCTACATCTTCTACAACATTCATGTTGGAGTTATAACATGTTATGTTATTTTCTTTCTACTTTAGCTTTAATATGCACATAGTGTCATACATTTGCTAAAGTGGGGGCTAAATGTAACATAGAAAATTGCATACCCTTGCCATTTCACACTATGTTTAGTAATTTTTTTGGCTTTTGCACCTTATCTCCGCATAATAGGTCAAGTTTGTGATTTTGGTCTATTTATTCTACTCTTCTTAAAAATTAATTATGATGCTTAAGTGTTTACATGGTCCTAAGGTGCCTTGTAAGATCAAAAACTAGTTTTACCTGGACCCAAGTGCTCCGCATGGACATCAACACTTTGTGCTAGTGTCCCGCATCTATTTTCCAACAAGTATCCATTTCTAGGCATTACAACACATCTTGGGTGATCATGTGGATTCCTTGTAACATCTCCTAGGGTTGTAGAACAACTCCTTGCATGCCATTTTCAGGATTTTCCCTCTTGATAGCTCATTGGAAAGATTTTGGAAAAAATATTATTCAACACATTCATTCAATCTCTCTCAAACTCTCACATTTTTCTGAAGACTCTTGTTCTTGAAGATACTTTATGTTTGTGTGTGTGTGAACTAGACTTCTATAGCAAATACATGTGATTTTAGTTCTCCTGAGTGTTGTGATATCATTTACATTGGCTCTTGGGGGTTTTGTTCTACTTGGTTCTCTTTGAGAAGGCTCTCTTTTCTTGGGTTTGAAGCTATGTGGTGCCTTTTAAGCTCTTGGGAGTTTTTTGTCTTCTCATTCATTCACTTTGGTGAGATTTTTCATTATTTTCCTTAGTGTCACCTCATTTCAAAATATGTTTTGTATTTCTTGGTGTAGACCACCACTTTCCTTTGCTAGGTGTAGACCACCTATGTTGTTTATTGCATTGGCTGCATTGTTGAGGATTTCTTTATTGTTGATGAGAGAAGTGAATATTTTTTATTTTAGTTGTTTTTTTGTTGGTTTTAGTTTCCTAGAGACAATTAGGGTAAGATAACACACTTTATTTCCTTTTGATTTCATTCTCTATATCTATTATTTCTCGTGGAAGTAGAAATACCAACATCGGGACTTGACTGAGGCAAGTCCCTAAGGAGCCCAACCATTTTTCCTCTTTCTTTGCAAGTTTCTTCGGTTGAGGACTTTATAACTACATGAAGGTTGTGTATGACTCCCTTTTGTGCTTATCTCTCTTCATTCTCTTTAGTATTGTTACTAAATTTTGTTTACACCTAATTTAGTTGGACCTATTTTGTAGCTGTTTCAAAAGGAGTAAAAGAAAAATTTTAAGTTATTGTAATCAGTGAATATTTAATGTCTTGACAAGAGGAAAACAATGATCATTTATCATGATAATCCAACAATCCAATCAGGACTGTCAAACCATCATGACAAATGAATGTCCAATGTCAAGAAATGAGATAGTCAATGAAAGACAGTTGATCTAACTAATGTTATCTTTCAAGCTATAAGACAATTTGGTTATTCAAATGATAATATTTCAGTGTGGAAGAAAGGTATTCATTTGAACTATCATTTCATATCATTATTTGAACAAACATTCAGTTTCAATTTTTCTATCCTATGCATTGATTGAAAAAGAAACATACATAAATCAATTGCATAAGGTAAATTAATTGATCATGTTTTAAAGAAATGTTTAAATGTGTCCCACACAAGCCATGGGAGTGACTAAACTAAGCAATGCAAACATATGCAAGCTATAGATCTGATGATAAAAGGAAATGGAAAAGAACATATGAGAATATCAAATATCCATCATTGCCTTTTGTTTAAAGGTTGATGCCCTTTGTTGGTGGCTGGTCTTCATGTCATATCTTCAAGCTCCAGTCATGTCAGTGTACCTACAAAAAAATTGGGGAAAGTCCTATTATAAGCTCTGGATATTTAAGATTATCATATGCTTTTATCAAATAGACATATCAACTTGCAAACCGTATGCATTTCATGAGGAAGATCAATCAACTTCAAGAGGTGTGTTTTTATGCTAACTTATTTGTTCACTATGCAGGTATATGAAAAGTAATGTTACTGATTTGAAGACATTAAAACATGTGGAGAAAATGTGGCTCCCACAAGGGTTGAGCCCAGCATGTTTCCCTTTTCTATTCATTTGAAAAGGATATCAGATTGAAAGATAAGATGCATCATTCAAGATAATATCATGCATCATAAAGTTAGTTTGCAAAAAAGTGAAGTCATCATGATAAAGATGAAAAGGAGCAGTTGCTCCTATAAATGATGCCCACTTGACAAACAGATTGATTAAATCAGATCAAACATATTCAAATTACCTCATTACAGATTACAAAGGAAGCAATGGTTCTGAATCAAATTGTCAAATTGTTGAACACAAAGATACAGTCATGATAAGGTATTTTTCTTTATTTCTATCAATGATTGAAGTATGTTTTTGCTGTCATATATACGTCATACATTATGAAAGCCATCTATCTAGGTGAACATCATGTTAAACTGATAGTAGATGTCATAAAAAATACATAAAGTGCCCTCATGATCATTTATAAATGAGAGATTCAGTGATATGAGGAACAATCTAGGTGGATCATCACACTATGAAGAACAATAAAGACAGAGTTAGCTTGACAGTGTATTGCATAGGAAGAGGAACAACCATCATAGAACGGCAATAGTATAGTATCCATCATGAAGACTTCATTGTCTTTTCTTCTTTCTTCATCAAAATACATCAATGTCATAGTTCAGGCATGTAGATAGCTTATCAAATAAGACAAATGTATCCAAAGAAATAAATGGAGCAGCAGTCCCCATAAGAGTATAGTCACAAGGGAAACCATTGCCATCTCACTGTATAGTAGCCATAAAGAAGCTCTCAGGATAGTCATATCACTCATGATAGTGATAATGTCAAAGAGGGGGCAGTTGATAAATCAAGAGCAAATTCCTTAAAGGATAAGGTACAATTTTAGACTTTTCATGATAGTCTTGTAGTCTTGCAAAGGTCAGCAAAGAGAAGTCAAAAAGACATATAGAGAACAATGTCACAAAAGTCACAAAAGGACAACTAAGAGGCTCATCATCATTTAATGCAACACCCTAGAAGGTCAACTTTAGGGAGCACGAGAGTGGTAGTGGTTCATCTACAGGTCTTAGGACTGTATGGGGAAGACATAGTAAAAGAGCAGTAAGAAAATTGTTTTGGAGCTTACACAAGGTATAGTAAACTATTATTCTAGGAGGTCACAAAGCCTGCTTTGATAAGACCATAAAAGGTGATCTCTATACTTTTGAAAGCGGATAGAAAACAGACCAAGAGACAAGGAGCGACAATGACTATCATATAAGAAGTAAAAATTAGGCATGGTAAGTTTCAAAAGACAATCATACTATAGAGGAAACAATAACAAGTGTTCATAATTCAAAGCAAGACCTAACAAAGCCAAATGAGTAGAAGGTTTCTATTATCATTAAAGATCTTTGAAACCACTTTACATGAGCATTTCCTGATACATTTGAAGAGAATATCACATGTTTAAAGACAAAGATATTTTCATAGGCTACAATGGATCTACTACAAAAGGTTGAGCTAAATCAAGACTTGTCAAATTACTGAATACAAAGTGTAGTCATGAGAAGATAGAGAACATGAGAGAAAGAAAGAAAAATACAATGAAGAGCATATGAGAAATTCTGCATCTATAGAAAGGAAAAAAATATACAGGAAACAACATGTAATACAGTCGTAGCCAATAAGCATTTATTTCTTCAAAAATATCAAAAAACCCTTCTAACATTCTTTGAAACCCTTGCTTCATTATTTCATTATAGTCAAAGGAAAAGTACATAAGGTGATAATGACAGGCCATTTGCAAGAGAGACCTTTTTATTCAAGTTTTTTAACAAATCCTTGTCATATTTCTTTAAAACCCCTGAAAGAATAATGTCTACATTGAAGTAAAGAGGGAAAACCAATATTCAGGCACGATCGAGACTAGAAAGAAAGCTCATTGTATAGAAATGACAAATACCCACTTAAGATATTCCTTGAAACCCTCGCATGGAATCACCCAACAGTGCAAAAATGCAATGATATCAAGAAAATGCTATGAAAATGCTCTGAAAGATACACAGGCCGCGGCCTTCTTTTTGTAAAAGCTTCTCAGATGTAATGTTACAGTTACAAACAAAGGCAACACAAAGGCAAAATGCATGGTAAGAACATATCCACAGTATATACTAATCACATAGCCACAGCCAGAGTGAAGGAATGAATAGAAAATAACAAGAAAATATCAATAGGAACCTGAAATGACATGCACACCTTCCTCCAGCACTGAGATTGCATTCTAATGCTTGAGAATCGACCAGAGAAGCAACAGGATGGAGGGTAAAAAATCAGAGAAGATGCATATTCAGACCAAACCCTAGCCATCGGTCAATTTTTGATTGCAGAGCAAAATGGATTTTACAGAGTAAAAAGTGAAATGATTTTTTTAGGGTTCACTTTGTGCTTTTGTTCGATGGCCTTTTGTCTTTGATCTCATTTCTTTTTGACTTTTCAAAAAATCAAAAATAAATCATTACCTTATCTAGAATGCTCAGGGTCAAGACTTAGTCTTGATTAAAAACCTAATCATCATGTCAAGGAGGGGCCGTGGGCCAACCACATCATTTCTTTTGCACTCAAATTTTTGATAAAGTCAAAAGGTTGAAATCATTGTGTGATAAGGTTTAGTGCCTTGAGACTTTTATTCCCTTTATTTCATGGAGATCGACAACATGGTCGAAATGTGCTTTTTATCATATGCAACAAAGTCAAAGATCCAAGATTCCTCATATTCATGTATGATGACCAAGTATGGTCAAAGAATTCTTTTATGCCTTACACATTTTTAAATGCATCGAGGATAAAAGGTGGAACATCTTATGAAGACAATGCATGCAAAGTGGATGAGATCAAAAACAAGGTGGCAGGATATTACTACATGGACAATGCATGTATAAGGATAGGGTAAAATTTTGTCATATTGCATTGAAGATATGGTCAGAGAAGGTGAAGGTAAAGAGATTTTGCATGCTAATATTGCATGGAGATATAAGGGTCATTTATTGCCTTGGGTGATAAAATAAATGCAAACTAGGAGATTTTCTTGTGCATGGAGTAATAAGGTGATGATGATGCAATTATCAACCTTCTTGATAAATCATCATAGTATTTTACATGTAATTGACCTTATTTCTTGCATGGAGACATAAGGGAATTTTTTTTTCTCTCACACATATTAAGACCTAATTTTGGCTCCAAATCATGCAAAATTATACAAATTAGGCAAATGTAATTGGAGAGATAGGGTGTTTGTTTTCTTTTTCATCTACCATGCATGATTTTACAACTAAAACCAATGTAACCAAATAATAAAGTAATATTTTACAAATTACTTTATTATTTTTTGCAAGTTGTAAAATCATAGAATTAGTACAAGATGTAACTAATAGTAGAGTAATTAAACACCTAATTACTTTATTCTTTACTCACATCAAATTTTGTAATGCAAAATCATGCAAAATAGATGAGTTGAGTTAACTAAGGGTATTTGGAGACTTTTGCATGATTTGGAGGGCAATTTGAGGAGTTTTGGTCAACTTCTTGGTCAAACATATGGAGAGGATCCACTTGGAGCTATTTTTACTCAATTTGGGGCAATTTGGACCCTTATTTTTAGGGATTTCTTATTTTTCTCGTGGATCACTTTTGAGAAATTATTTTTAGAGGTAGTTAGTTGCAGTTATATTTTTTCATGCCTCTTGGAGAGAGAAAACTATATATTGTAAAGAAAAACTTAGGTTTTGCTAGTTCTTTCCTTTTGCTCTTTACACTTTGAGAGAAGAGGGTTTTGTAACTCATTGATTATAGATTTTATAGAGATTGCAGCAGGTTACAGGTTCCATTTTCTTGTCTCTCATGCAATATTTTCCTTTATTTTTTATTGAAATCAAGTGTTAGCCTTTCCATTAATGCTACTTGTATGGATGATTTGATGAAATTTTATTGTGTTTAAATATCAAAACCTTTAAAATTATTGTCTCATTCTTACTTGCAAGTGTTAAGCATAGTGATATCACATGTCTTAGGTTTTGTTACTGAAATCTTTTTCTTTCATGTTGTGAAAAAAACTTTTCCTTCATAAAGAGGATAATTTGCAGCCTTCCTTAGAAACATTTTTGTGATCATTTTTTCCAAAAGTAGATTATGTGGGTAAGATTTCTGAGATCTATTATGAATCAGATTTGTAATTTTTCCATATTATTAGGTGCATCACCAACTTTTGCAGTTTTGTTATCTTTAGAAAATCCTTTTTTACCCTTTTCCAAACCAGTCATAGATTCAAACTGAATATTTTAAGGGAACCAGCCCATAATCTGGAGGTTCAAACTCAATATAGGTCACCCACAGCTTGGGTTTGTCCCCATGTTTCAAAGGATTGTAGAGTTTCACAACTTTGCATAAGGGTGCAATCGTCATCGACAATAGGTATAATTGATTTCATTTTGATTTTTGTGTTATATGGAATATTACTGGGTGTGTGTTGCATTAAAATTTGTGCTATGCAGGTGATTTGAGTTCATACTAGATTGAGGACTTTTATTTTAGCATGTTTTGGACTCTAGTTCCCAGTGTAGACATTCTTGTAGCGCATTGTCATTCGAGGCTAAGACCCTCTCCTTGCTATCATAGGTTCCTCTTTTCTATCTTGTTTCATTTATGTAACTATCTCTTTCAGATTCTATTTATAGTAGCTTTATTTCTGCATTATATTCCTTTCCCCTTCATTGCCAATCACCTATTCAAGTTGTATTTCTTTGATTGGAACTCACAGTGGTTCTGTAGTGATCTAGAGTAGATTACTTAACATCTGACACCTCAAATAGTAGAGCCCAAGTGTAGTGTTTGTGATTAACTCCCTTGATCGAAGGTATTTGATTGAGTATTTTTCAACACTACATATACCTAGTGGGGGCCAAATTAGTCACAACTCTACATTTTTATACAACATGGCATACCCTATGTTACATCCCTATTTCTGACTTGCTATACTTTTACCTTTTACTTGGGCATAAGTAAATTTATTGAGATGTTATAGATTTTTGAGAAGATATGACATGGAATTATATTGAATATCATTTAGGAAATCATGGAAATGATTATGTTATTCTCCATTCAATAATTGTATTATAAGATTTGATTTACTAATTGAATTTATCGAATAATGATGCACTGATCTCTTATTGTTTGATGACAAGTGACACAGGATTACAAGTTATCGACTCTCAGAGAAGAGAGAGAGAGTATCTTTCGAGAAGAGAGAGATAGACCTTGGATTACGAGTGGTCAATTTGCCAAATGAGTCTAGTGTTAAATGATAATGTGAACCAATGAGTCATATGAGGTAAGTCTTGTCTTGCTACTTACTTTTGAATCTAATCGACAGGTAGTCAATATCTCAATTTTCATTTAGTCAAGTCGATGATGAGTCGACATAGTCGTTGCGATGTAAACAATGTCATAGCCGTAAAACAATTGCATTATTCTTCTTGAGTCACTTGAGGTTTTATTGTCGCCTCTTAAATGTCAAGATGTTCCAATCAAGTTAGATGATGCTAATATTGTCGATGTTTAACGTCAATAGATGAACCTATTTGTGGCAGATTTGTGGATCACGTCTTGTAGTTGAAAGTTCCAAGAAGTCATTTTGTGCGTCAAACGATTTAGAAAACTTGTGTTGCATTATGCCCAATCCGTCGTGATTCCTGTCAAAATGCGTTAATCATGTGTTGTGAATTTGTTTCCCTTTTGTAAATTGACAAAAATTGAATGTGAAGTCGATTTATGCTATAACTGTTTTTGTCGTCATTTGGAAGGATATTCTGAAATCATTTTAGTTATAACTTAGTTAATGGGTGGTATTTTTCGTTAGTTTGCTTGATGTCGGCTTCTCGTCAAGTCATGTTGTTTTACGCCCAAGCTTTGTTAGTTGGGACATCATCCTTTGCGAATACGTCTTTTTCTTTTTGAGTTTATGACTTGAGTTGTCTTGGATCAAACCCATACTCTATTATTTTAGTCAGTTTTGATTCTTTACCTCTTGTTGACCTTGGAGTCATCCTTTGCATTTATTAGATATCACCTTGTGAGAGTTTCACTCCGCTAGCGATGATAGGTTGCATTTTTCAAAGGTTAGAAGTCTCCTTGTGGAAGAATGATGAAGTTGTTATGCCACGTCGCTATAAAGAAGCCCTCATTCTGTCGTGGTCGCTGCAAGTGAGGAAGACAGCTATTATGCAGTTATGTCGACCTCCTCTTACGAAGGCATGTCACGGTAGTGGTGTAAAGGCCCTATATTCCATCACCGTGGGTGGTCAGGTAGGAAGTTGTGCCATAGAGATTAAAATGTAACCGTGAGTTCAATGCAGAGATTCTCCATCACCGTGGGTGCGAGAGGGAGGAAGTTATGCTGTTGAGATAAAAGTGGAACGGAGTTCAATGCATATTCTCCTTCATCATGGGCACAAGAGGGCAGTCAGAGGAGGTGGTTATTCTATTAAGAAGGAATTGAAAATTGAGAGTTAAGGCATGATGGTCCATCGTCGTGGGCGGCTGGGGAATAGTTTTCTGTGGTTAAGAAATGGAAACGGGGGGAGCGCTTGGATAGTGGGTGAGGGAGCGCTTGGATAGTCGGTCAGGGAGTGCTTGGAGTCTATTAACAGAGAAAATTGTGTAAGGTTGTCTTCATGAAAAATGAGAGCTCTTCGTGGACAAGCACTGATTGTCAAGGATCCTCTGTACTTAACTTTGTAGGTTCCTTTTACTTATGAAGTATTTCATTACTATTACGAGATGCATGTTTTTATATTAATCTTCCAACCAGTTTTGAGTTGATGCTCTAACTCTGCGAGGCCGACACCTTGAATGTTATAATGGCCAGCTCTTTTATGATAAGAACATCTTCATTGTGCAGAGTGTTACTCTTCGTAGTTGTAAAAAGCATTGATATCTCTTAATAGAAGATTTTAACCGAAAGAAATAAGTATATCTGGTTATCTGTAGGTAGATAGTTTAATTCTATATATATATAAGATCGGGTGTTAAGCTTAGTCAAAGATTTTAAGATTAAGACGAAAGGTTTCTTTGTTTTCAATAGAAACATATGCTCATTCGGAAGATATTCTGTATAACACTGTTCAAATAGTTTATATATGTCTTTTCCTGTGGGTTTGGAGTATGGAGCAGTACCAAACAAGACAACGTAGAACTTGTAAGTCATAGAATACTATGGATACTATAATCTTATGCTCATTTAGAATCACAACTATACATGTATATATATTAGCTAAGTGACATAGAAAATCACTTTGTTTCTACGTAATACCTGGCAGGGAAATGTGGTCAACTTGTGATAGATTTTATAGTCTTCTAGCTTGCTCAAAAAGAAATAGATAACATTGTTTAGGGATGACATTGATTATATAAGAAAGAGCAACCCTCGACAATAAATTAGTTGATAACAATCAGGAATAGTCTATCATCCTCCTTGGAACCAATTCAAACTTAGTCAAAGCTTAAATTTGTTGAGAACCTTTAGTTTAGCTATAACTAAGGTTTACTCATTTTTGAAACTAGTTAAGGGTGGAGAAACTTAAAATGACTTCGAAGGTAGAAGAAGACTAAGAGGTTAACGTTTCTCTTACAATACTCTTACTTTCAAGATTAAGTTAGTTATCCCATGGAGTTGGAATAGGGTAAATAAACCTATGCTCAACGGAATTTAGTGCATAAGACATTGTCTAAATGATTGTCAAGCTTGAGGACATATATATAGTCTCCTTTAATTGATCAAAATAGTTAGCAAGGTTCTTTGACTACATAGAATATGGTTGAAAGAGTAGCCTTTCGACATTGAATATTAGTGGATAGAAAACTTGAAGTAGACTTATCCACCTTTTGGTATCAAATCGATCATAGCCGATACACAAATTTGATTGGAACCTTTTGATGGGTTTTAACTAAGGTTTTCTTGTAAATAAGAAATGGTCTTGTTTGAAATGACTTTTTGTTTTAGTTGAAAGAAGACTAGGGGATAATCGATTACTTAAAACCCCTTTCGAACTTGAACTAAAAGGTTTATTAATCTATTATTATGGGAAAGGGTAGACTAAACCCAAGTTTAGACCCAGTAGGGTAAGGTTATAAATTATACCTTTTGGGATTACAACTTGTTTTAGTTGATTATATATATGGGTCGACAAAGAAGGTCGAGTACCCTAATTAAGAATGATTATATTTTCTTGTCAAAGGAGATTTTTCCTA
Organism: Cunninghamia lanceolata; assembly: GCA_027924645.1. NCBI lineage: Eukaryota > Viridiplantae > Streptophyta > Pinopsida > Cupressales > Cupressaceae > Cunninghamia > Cunninghamia lanceolata. The sequence goes on along the minus strand of BSBN01001221.1, from coordinate 7,174,130 downwards.
AACGATAATGTTTAGCCTTGGTATAAAAACCTATTTGATTGTGTTACAAGTCGTAAGCCTCAGATTTTGCAAGCGTGCAAGACGTACCATTAAAGGATTAGTCAAACATTAAAATCATTATATCTTTATATCACAACTTCTCTAAGCTATTACTTGTCGACAAGGGGTGAATCTCAAATGTTGCTTAGATGCAAAGAGAGATACCTAAGAATGGATAGTTTTTCCATAACTTTTATAGAGTAACGACAGTGTCTAGTGAATTTACCTAAGTCAGAAAGACTAGGTTGGAGTTAGTCAAATCTCTTTAGTTAAACCTTGACTTAACCTAGATATGGTGATTATTATATTAAGACATTGAGATCATTATTTTGATCATGATTGAAGGGTCAAGTGCCCTAACTATGTGTAATTATTCTTACTTGCAAGAAGGGAATTAGATTCCTATACTACATTGCTTAACCTGGGTAAGATTATCATCTTAGTCGTAATTAGTCTATCTATATTTATTATGAGACAAAAAGTCATGGACCTCGGGTATTGCAATGATGCAATGAGAGTCCTTGGAAGAAAGACAAAAGAAAAAGTCTATGGATTGTAGACAGTGAAAGAAAACATGTATGGGTCGGGAAGACTCAATTGTTCAAACATCATACGTCTTAAGTTAAACAAAGATGACCAAGTCAAACTGTAGGAAAATGATAGTATCCAAGTTGAGTTGGAGTGGGTGAACAATACGACATCGTTCATTGCGAACGTCAATTTATATTGAAAACTATGGTCATAGTAATGCATATGTCTCTGCATGCATTGTCGGTTCACTGTATCTGGATTGCACATCCTATCGGGAATCATACTTAGCTAGAGGGTATCTAGGGTTGTATGATAGATAGAGTTGTGTAAGATACAACACTATGTACTCGGAAAGGCAAATTACCACTAGTCACCTTGGTCTATACTTCTCATGAAGGGAAGGGCCACTTCCAGTTAGGAAGGAGTGCGGGAGACCGACGGTCTGTGGTTGGAGGTAAATCACTGGAAAGATACTCTCTTTCTAGCAGAAGACATGCCGAGGCTTGCGATAAAGATGTCAAATTTCTGGATGCAGTATATCTTTGAGACTTGTGTTGATTGAGACTAAGTAAAACATTATCTGATTCAGGTATTTATAATTGATTTACTTTTGTAAACATTGTACTTGAGAAAGACAATAAGGTTGATTGTATTTGTAATGAGATATCTTGTAATTGTTGTTACTCGACTATATGTTGTATTAAAGAAAAAAAAAATTCTCTGTTTCATTTTTACCTTGTAAATTTACTTTATGGTGAATTTTTGGTTTTTACTATGTTTTTAGAATGTGGATGTTACACCCTACACATCTCTTTACATATTATTCACTATATGTCCATTAGAAAATGCAATGTTTAATGATTTTATATTTTGTGCCATTAAGGTTGTGTTGTAAGTTCAATTAATGAATTGTGTGTATAAATATGGAGGATGTCATCTTATAGGTACACAAAGAATTATGGGGCATTGTCCATTAATATATCCTAGGTCTACTTGCTATTTTATGTATTACATATATTACTTTGGCATACTTGATTCATGTAGTTTCACATGCTCACTAAAGTGGGGGCAAAATGTAAGGGATAAAAGTGCACACCATACACTTTTACACATTTATTTTACACCACTTTGAGTACTCTCATAATTATGTTTTATAGTGCTCAACTTGAATCATCTAGCACATAAATTGGTTCTAATATTAAGCATAGAATTGCATTATTCATTGCCTTAGTCAGGGTTGGCTCAATTCAATACACATACTAGATCTAGAACTCAAATGCAACATATTAAAGCCATATTAAACCCTTATTTTAAATCAACAAACATACCTTTAGATTGAGCATAGAGAAGATCAAATCAAATTCTTACCTTCACTTACCAAGAAAGAGATCTCCTTTGTTGAGTGGATTTTCTCATGGATATGAGTGATGTAGTTGCTCTTGGATTCCTCAATATCTTGATAGCATGTACTTGCATATGTATGTTAATTGTGGATGCTTGATTTATCTTGATGGTTGATAGATGCTTATGAATGAGATCAATGTAGGAAACTTGCCTCTTGAAGATAAGAGATGAATAATCGAGGGTTTGATTTATAGGTAGTTGCATGAGGTTGTGGATGGCTAGGATTGGATGTTTAAGATTAAATGAGATGACTTGTATTATTGGTTCATGTGCAAGAGGCCCTTTAATTTAACTTAATGTAAGTAGATGTGGACGGAAACCTTTATTTGAATTTTATTTATTTATTTTAAGTAGATGGGAGTGGACATGTTTTATTTAATTTAATAATTAGGTGGGGAAATGGTTTTAATTTTATTTTATTTTATTTAATAGTTAAATAGAAAAGGAATTAATTTATTTTAATTTAATAATAGAGTGGGAAAGTGGATTTAATTTATTTAAATTAATAATTAGGTGCAAGTGGATAATTTATTTAATTTAGATAATTAGTGGAGTGAATTATGGATGAATATTAAAAACAAATAGTTATTGTGATGAGGTAAATTTTAGGTGTCTACATTTGCCCCTCTTTGAAATGGCATTGCGACTAGAAGAAGCAATGATGTTTCAAATAAAAATAAGATAAGATGCTCCAAGAGTAAGAATTAGATTAAAGGTGGATTAGGGATGGATGCCACCTCAAGAGAGCAGGCAGGTATGAAGGAAATGAATATGATCTCAAAATGCAAACATGGGGATGAATGGATATGGAAAATAGTAGATGGGATTGCATAGTACATGCTTGTGATATTGAAGAAGTTCCAAATGTGCTAAGCAACTTGGCATATACTTTATCATAGGATATGATTCACCATGATATGGAAAAACCATTATGACAATGTTGCCATTTGTGTAAAGAACTTACTGATAAATATAGTTAGAAATGCAAATAATAAGATGCCCCAATGAACATATTATGAAGACACGTCATGATATAATGGACCATGATGACCTTGGTGGATTATGTCATGGGATGAAAAACTTGCATGTAAAATATCAACATACAATCAAATAATATGCAAACAAAAGAAAAAGACACAAATATTTACCTCTCACCAAAATGGAAACCAAGATGTTGAGTGTCATGATAGTGATGCTCGATTGGGAATAATATATTCTGATGATAGCTTTGTTGACCTCCAAGCAAGGTTATATGCAAGGGAGGAATATTGGGAAGGATACATCCCAACAAAGTTGTAATTATATGATAATTGAATAACTTTGAACAAGGGGCCCCACCGTGGCAAGGGATTGAAACCTATGTGAGTTGAATAGTTGTGTTTGTGATGTCTAATTATTTGTCTATGTTTGAGATGCATGTGCTTTTGAGTTTAAAAAATTATGCTATAAAAGAGCACACATTATGATGCCAAAAATGCACACTCAAGAGAATCAAGTTATTTTCCAAAGAATGAGCCAACACTTTTTCCCAAGTCCTTAGTAAGTCCAAAAGAGATGGAGGTGGATAAATGCAAAATGACTATGATAGGTGATGGAAGGATAATATGGAATGGATGGAAGAGATCGATCAAACCTAACCCCAAGTGTAGAGGGTACCTATAAATAATGGATATCAAGTACTACACATGATGCCCACAAGTGAGTTTTCATCATGGTACTTGTCTAAGGTGCCATAGAAATGGTTTTCACCAAAGGGAAATTTTTCTCGTTACTTTTTTTCTTTCCTTTTTTTCCTTTTTTTTGATTTTTTAATTTTTAATTTTTTTTGTATTTTGTATGACTTGTGATTGTTGCTGCTTCAAGTATGAAAATGCTTGAGGTACACAATGTTCATGGGTTCTTCTAGGACTTGACCTTCTGGTGTGGGTGACTTGTATGCTTCTGCCATGATATGTGAGTAGTATCCTATTCTGTGTAATATCTTTTCTAGCATCATGACCCTCGTGTGCACTCCATAGATGTTGTTGTGAATGTCTTTGATCCTTAAGGTGGCTCCAGAATCATTTTTAGACATCTCAAGAAGATACTATGATAGCCCCTAAAATAAAGGGTTCCTCCAAGGTGGGTGAAGTGGGAGGCTTGGTGGATGAAGGGTTTTGAATTTGGATTGGGATTTTGAATTTTGAAGTTAGATTTTGGATTCTAGATTTAGGATTTGAGATTGTGGATTTGTGCATTTTTGGATTTTGGATGATGGATCTGAATTTTGGTTTTTTATAAGGACCAAAAATCTCACAATCCTATCTAAATCTATTGTTAATGAGGAAGCAAAAGTTTATTTCCCCCTGGATTGAAAGTAGAGCTACATTTTTTTATGATTTCAAGACTATTTTCTGCTTCAATACTAATATGGATGCAATCTTGTAACTATGTTGACACAAGAGGAGAAATTAGTTTCTTATCTACTAGTGCCTTTTAAATGTTTTCACTAATAGATTTGTCTTTACTTTCTTGAGTCTTTTGTTTTTTGTAACATGCTAGTGCCTCAAATACATTTTCACTAGGGGATCTAGATTTTTTTATTCTTTTACTTCTTTTGATTTTTTTATCATTCAGGTGAGTAGTTAGGGCCATTTCCCTATATATTATCATATTAGAAATCAAAATGATTACATTAGAGGTCCTTCCATGTAGGGTGGTAAGGATATATATCTTAGAAGTCAAGTTGAAACACACAATGACATAGAACATTACAAGTATACCTCCTTAAAGACTAGACATGGGTTGCTATCCTTATACCTTAGGGATACCAATAAAACAAAAAAATTCAACCATAGTCATATAAACCTATGTTGCATAATGAACAAAAGAACATAAATAGAGACATATTCTAGGAGTCAAAACAAGCCACTGCAGTCAAGGTTGTATGTGTCATCTTCTTTCTTAGCTAGGGTTGCATGCTTCACGGGAACTTGATTGCATTCTCACCTTTTGTAAGATTAAAATGCTCCTATAGAGGGGAGGATTTTTGGTCCAAAGTAGCTTGAGGACATCTTTTGTAGGATGAAATGTAGATTTCCACTATTATCTGTACAAGGAGTTAAGAAAGAAAAACAAATTCCTACACTAATCTTGAGAGGAGGATTATACAAAACTTTTTAAATATTTTCAATAGTTACATGAATTATATAGAAATAAAAATAAATAATAGTCATAACACAACACATAGATTTACATGGGGAAAACCCTTTCATGATAAAAATCCAACACTCCAAAAGTAGCCCAATATATTATTCAAAAATCATAACAAGATTACAATATAATTGCAGAGAAAGCTTTCACAAGAGTATCACCAACCAGAGATCTGGAGGAAACTTAGGAACATCTATAAGACTCTCACACACAACCTCCATCTCAAGCACCTAATATATAGAGATATAGTACATGAAATCATCAAATGGTAATTAAAAAACCATGAGCCAAAGCCACCCAAAATTGGTGCCCAAATCCTTAAGGGTTTTTTTTATCTCCAACCAAATATGCCTTATGATATGTCATAACATGCATCATAATTTGGTCAATAGATGTAACTCCCCTTATAGCTATTTTATGTCCAACATATTTTTACATTTTCTAATACAAGAGGCCCAACTTCTGGAGGCCATAACTTTTGATCTGGGAGACTAATTGAGCCTATTTTTAAAAATTATAGAGATTGAAGAGGTCTATGTGATGGGCACCATGGAACTCGTGTTGCACAACCCAAAATTTTTATTTTGGCCCAAAGTCAACTCGATAGCCTAGAAATTGAGTTTTTCTATTTTATAACTAAAAAATACACTTTTTAGAATTGCAAGTGATACCTTTCCTAACATTCTCCCACTTTTTGAACACCTTGCAAGAGAAAAGGGAGTATCAACACCATGATTTAATTGCTAGGGTCCGAGAGGCCCATAGAATTTGAACACCATCTAAACTTCTTTGTGCTCACAAGCTTAGTTAATAAATCTGCAACATTCATCAAAATCTCTACCATAACCAACTTCACCCTGCCATCCTCAACCATATCTTTAAAAAAATGATATTGTACATCAATTTTCTTAGTCTTGGCATGAAATGTCAAGTTCATAGATAGGCAAATCGCACTTTGACTATCACAATAAACTGTCACTACATCCTTTTTATTCCAATATCCAAACACAATCTCTTAAGCCAAATGTCTTATTTACAAGCATGAGTAGCTACCATATACTCAGCCTCACTAGTGGACAAAGCAACCATAGAAGTTCACATACTCATCCAACTAATTACACCATAAAATGAAGTAAACAGATAAGCACTGGTGGATCTTTTGCTATCAACACCACCTACCCAGTCGGAATCCACATAACCTCAAATATCATGGGAACGCTTGTCTCCTATCTAATTACCATGATAAAAGAAGGAATACTCTAAGGTTCCCCACAAATACCTAAAGAATCTTTGAAGTACATCCCAATGAACTCTACTAGGATTAGACATATATATGGAAAGAACTCCTATGTTTCTTGGGCAATGTATGGTCTAGTACAGACAATAACATACATCAAACTTTTGACTACACTTTGGTAAGGTACTCTGATCATGTCTTCCATCTCTGATGGGGATGTTGGACATTGTGAAGAAGATAACTTCATTCTAACTATAAAAGGAAAATAGAATGGTCTACAATCATGCAAGTTAAACCTCTATAAAATTGAATTGAGATGCTTACTCTAGCTAAGCCATAGTTTTTTGTTCACTCTATCTCTTCTAATCTCCATTCCAAGAATGTGTTTAGCTATACCAAGATCTTTCATTTCAAATTTATCTATAAGTTCAGACTTTAGTTCTGAGATCATTCATTTTCCTTTACTAATAAATAACATATCATCAACATATAATGCAATAAACAAGAAATGATCACCATCATATTTATAATAAATATAATGATCTAATTTAGAATGCTCAAATCTTAAACTCAACACATATATATCAAATTTTGGGTACCACATCCTAAGATTATGTTTGAGGCCATACAAAGATTTCTTCAATTTACAAACCAAATTACTTTGACCTTTTACTACATAGTGCTCTAGCTATTTCATATAAATATCCTCCTCCAAATAACCATGAAAGAATGTAATTTTTACATCCATTTTTTCAACCTCTAGATCATAAGTTGTGACAATAGAAAAAAAGAATCTAATGGATGTCATTTTTGCAAAGGGAGAAAATAACTCACTGTAATCAACACCCTCAACCTGAGAGTAACCTTTTGCAACCAACCATGCTTTGTACTTCTCAATGCCTCCATCTGAACTAATATTTTCTTGAACACCCATTTGCAACCAATAGGTTTTTGTCCTTCAGGAAATGGTACTAGGTCCCATGTATCATTATTTTCCAAAGCTGTCATTTATTTATCCATGGAAATCTTCTAGGACTCTACATCATTCATACTTAATGCCTCTTCTATAGATATCAATTCATCCATGTTAGTATTCAAAGAAAAAAATACATCTCTAGTCATCAGGTGAATACCTTTCAAGTGGTTGTCTATGCCTTGTAGACCTTCAAACAAGCTAAGGTGGAGGTTCTTCTTCCTCTTATAAAGATTCAAAGCTATATGAACTCTCCTTAACTTCTTATCTGTCTAAGGGCCTTGATTCAACTTTCTCAGGTGTAGAAGGAAGTTGAATCACATCTTTTTTCTCACTTCATTCTAGCTGCAATGTAACAAAAAAAGGCTTAGTTTCTCTAAAAATCATAGTTCTACTATATATTACCTTCTATGCAATATGATCCTAATTCTTGTATCCTTTCACACCATAACTTCACTAGATGAAAATGCATTTAACAATCCAAATTTGTTTTCTCCTCCTTTAACAGATGTGCATATACCCCACAACCAAAAACTCTAAGATGTCTCAATGAAGGTTTGTGACCTAACCATGCCTCCTTAGATATTTTATCAACAAGATCTGATGTAGGATACTATTAATTAGGTAGAAAGCAATGGAAAAAACTTCATCCCAAAACCTTTGTTCCAAACCAGCACCACTAAGCATACTCCTAGCCTTATCCATCAGTGTCCTATTCATTCTTTCTTCAACTCCATTCTATTGTGGAGAATATGGAGTTGTCATTTGTAGAATCTATCAAAATCATTAATGAAAAATTCACCACCATTGTCAATCCTCAAACATTTTATTTTCTTTCCACTCTGCAACTTAACCACCGCTTTAAATTCTTTAAATCAACTAAAAACTTGAGATTTAACTTTTGAAAATATACCCCTGTCCTTCTACTATAATCATCAATAAATGAAACATAATATGTGGATTTTATAATGGAAGGAACATCTACAAGACCAAACACATCAAAATGAATAAGATCCAATACACCACAATATTTATGAGAACTCAAGTAAAATTGAATGCAATTTTGTTTACCATAACTACAATGCTCACATAAATCAAAATCAAGATTACAATCAGTCAACCCTTCAACAAGGTTTTTATTTTTCAAGGTCCTTAGGCCCTTTTCTCCAATGTGGCCTAATCTCTAGTGCCATAACAGTCTTCTCTATAGGTAATTTTGATTCAAAAGAAAGAGAACCCTTAGGTACCTAGAAACCACGACCATCCATTAAAGAGGAAACCCTCACTTTTTCTAATGTAGTAGTCCCAAACTTGCTTTCACAAAAGTACTATTGCACTCAACAGTGCATACATCAATCTTATATACAATATGCCAAATATGACACCTATAGCAATCACCATAGCACCTCTAACGATCTTGCATCCTGCATAAAAAAGGCTACCTGCACACCGACATCTATTAGTTTGTTCACAGATAATAAATTTTATGTTAACCCAAGGATATGCAACATACCATTAGTTATTTTTACTCTACCATCAAGAAATCTAATTTTAAATTTACCATGACCAATAATATTTAAATAAAAATTATTGCCCAAGTACACTTTACCTCCATCAAATTCTTCATATTCAAAAAACCAATCTCTATTAGAGGTCATATGAAAAGATGCACCTAAGTCAATTAATCATGCATCATTGCATGCATGAGTCGCCAAAGCTACAATGAATGCATCACCATCTTCCTTCTCAGATTCATAATCAAAATCACATTTTTTTTATTCTTCTTTTCTTCTTTGCACTTCTTATGGAAGTGTCCAGGCTTACCGTAATTCTAAAAAATAACTTTGGACTTTCCAAGAGATTTGGATCTCCCCTTGGAATTGGATTTGTCATGCTTCTTTCTCTTCTTTCCTTTTTCTTTAGGTCTTCCATGAACATTTAGGGCCTCTTTGGCACCAATGGATACCTTCCTCCTCATGTCTTCAGAAAGCAAAGAACCTACTATTGGGACTCCTATTTTTAAGCCTAGTATTTGCAAAATCTTGTCAAATTCCTAAAAGTTTTCTTAAGAGGTCCTTGTGCCTTTACCATGATGCATGTTGTTGAACCCCCTGAATTTGGCTAAGTATGAAACCCTAAAACCCTAAAAATTTGGCTAAGTCTGAAATTTGAGGGATCCTCCAAATTCTAGATTATGCATTTTAACTCCTATGGATCCAAAACCACTCTCAACATCTTGATAGTATATACATATGATATAAATTAAAGTTTAATCACTTATACTTATATTTTATATCATATGTACATACTATCCCTATGCACTTTCAGGTCTCGCTAACACTTGGGAAATTTTCCCAAGGTCCAATTTCCCTCTACTTTCCCACTCCTTGCTCTCTTTCCCCTTCTGAAGTTCTAGGCCAAAACATTTTCCCAACTTGACCCCTCCTTTTCCATTCGGGATTTCGAGTCCTACTGAAACCTTTAGACCTAGTTCTAAAGTTCCTTGTCCCCCTAAACTCTCAATCCCTGCTAGCAAAGATGATCTTCTAAGTCTAAAATCCTTCTAGACCCCCTGAATTTTCAAGTCAAATTTAAAGGGGCCAAAAATTTAATTTTTAAATAATTTTTTGAGAAAAATGGATAAGTATTTTATGTAGTTTTGGATCAAATTTGGGACCCTCGTCATTTTTGGTTCCAGTGGGACTTTGGGCCCCACTGGCACCTTGGCACCAGTTCCTAGGTGTTAAGTTCTCCTATCGTCCTGCCCTTAGCTAGAGGCCTAGAAATACCTAGAAACGTGGAAAAATGCACCAGCTACTTTCCAAATCACCATTAATGCAAAATGGGTAGTTGAAATTTGATGTTTTTATTATAGTGGGTGGAGTTGTTGGGGTTTTGCCTCCCATTTTTCTATCAGATCCGACTTGTGAAGGCTCTAAATAGAGGATTGAAACTCTTTTCAAAGGTTGGTCTTTTGGTAGTTTTTAGGGAAACAAAAGTGCAAAGCTCTCTAGGGATTCAAAGAATAAAAGTTCTAGTTCTCCAACAGGGAAGATAACAAGGTTATGTAAAGATTCAAAATGGTTTCAATTTTTAGTGTATGAAATTCACGTTTTTCTCATGTAATTTTTTAAGGAAATCCTAAGTTTTAGGTAGGGTTTCCTCTTGCCATACTTTATGGTATGATTGTGACCATTGATTAGATGAATAGGATGGATTCTTAAAACATTACATGCTATGTGATGATCTCTTCCATGGTTATATATGAATAATTACATTTTGATAAGGGATTACTAAGCATCTACCTCGCTAGTTGTTTTTCTGCATTTGGGTATCTAGAAAGTGCTTTTTTCTATTTCTGTATTATCTTTTCCTCTATCAAACTGTGGACATTGTGGCCCATCCTAATAGGCACTAGTTTCAAATGTTTGATCACCCACACCTCTTTTAAAAGACTAAAATAAATTTATTAAGTGTGAAGGAAATAGCTACAGTTGTATGCATTGTTGTGGTTCTGTGTTGTAACCAAGAAATATTGTTAGTAAATCTTCAAAGTGCTAATTTTAGTAAACCAAACATGCATACTAACACCTTCCATTATTACAATAGTGTTTTTTCATTAGCATAAATAGAGGTTTTAGTGAAACAATCTTGTCTTAATCTAGTGACTATTTAGGGATTAAAACAACAGTTTGGGTATTGTTGCAATGATATGAGTTAGAAAACATTTTCTATTGTTGTTAATCTTTGTTAAATGATACCTCTAGGAACACCCTCCTTGGATTAGCTGAGCCCGAAGTGAAAGGGAGATTACCCACTCCCAACCATTGGCCCTTAATCATCATTGTCATGTTGATGAACATCTTTTCTATCTCCTTGATGACATCCATGGCCTTGAAGATTGAATAATGTTCTAGGGATTAGGATAAGCTATTTTGGGACCCAACACCTACAACATCTTTAACTTTCAAAACAACAGAAGTAATCCCAATAGTCATACCAAGAGAATCCTATGAATCAAACAAAGAACAAAGTAGGATCTAACATTCCTCCTCCTCATCCATGTTTAGACCAACTGATGCTAATTGAGCCACCAACATATTGAATGCTTCTATGTGGTCTACAATTCATCCACCCTCTTCCATTCTCAAGGAATACAACTTCTTCTTCAAGAAAACATTGTTCATTAAAGATTTGGCTTAATATATCTCACCAAGTTTCTTCCATAGTTTCTTCATAGAGGGCTCTTCATGGACATTGATTAAAATAGAGTCTACTAGGAAAAATATGATTAAACCCTTGGCTTTATGGTCCATAACATCATATTGAGCAACCAAAGAAGCATCTACAGGCCTTGAAACACTCTCATCAACAAGATCTCATAGATCTAGATCAATTAACAAAACTTCCATCTTCAACTTCCACATCTCAAAATTGTTACAAAAAAAATTATCTACCTCTATTCTCCCTAATGTGTTTTCCATCTAAAAATTCCTACAACAAGATCACAAAGTATCTTATGCACAAGATCACACCCAAAACTAGATTAGTTCAAAAAACCCAACAACGTACAACTGAAACCAAAGGTGATCAAGATTTGATACCACTTGCAAGGAAATTAAGGTAGTGGAACAACTTCTTACACTAATCTTGAGAGGATGATTATGCAAAAAAAAATTAAATATTTTCAACAATTACAAAAATTATACAAAAATAAACATAAATAATAGTCACACCACAACACAGTTATTTATGTGGGGACATATCTTTTGAGAGAGAAATCCCACACTTCAAATTCATCCCAATATATTAATCAAAAAGATTAACAAGATTACAATATACTTGCAAGGCAAGCTTTCATAGGAGTATCACCAACCAATGATTTGGAGGCAACATCTGAATCCCGAGTTGATATCTCTATGGCTTCTAGTGATTCATTGCACCAGGATATTGATCTTGTCTTTCTAGATCTACCACATTGGGATGCAGATTTGGGAGACATCATTGAGGATAAATTCATCTTCTTTTTTATGACAACTTCGGTGAAGTTGCATCTACCTTATCTTCTTCATATATGATTGCTCTTCCTTCACCTACATCAGCTTCTATAGTGACAATATTTGATTCTTATGGTTCCATTTATCACCATACATATATGGTTCTTGTGGTCCTTGTTACAAAATCTTCTATGATACCTGATCTATTCCATTAGCACTCATCACATGTTAGCATTAGCTTGGAGATCCTTGAGCATTCTTCAAAGACATCATGGGCATCATCTACGTCTTTGAATCCTATGAAAAATTCAGAGACCTTCATACTTCTTCATGTATGTTCTTATCTAAAATGGGAAGATTAATGTTGGAGAACAAGACAACACTGAGAGGGGGGGTGAATTAATGTTGTCTAATTTTAAAATCTTTTCGTACCTTTTAATTTACAAGATAGAAAATAAAGGAGACATCAATAATCTATCAAATTCATATGCAAAGGTATGATGATGAATAGAGTGAACATGACCTTATGTGTAAAACATTATAAAACACACACATAGAGAAAATTCATAACACAAGGATTGCTCGTAGAAAAACCACTCAAAATTGCCTCACTAGCTTATTCAAAACCTCACTGGTTACAAATAGGTCTCATTGACCAAGGAAGCTTCACTAACTTTACAAAATGCCTCACTGGAATACACTGTGCCTCACTGGCTGATACAAGTGTGCATAGAAAACAAATTAGTTCAAGGGGTTACCCTAATTCTCTACAACACATTACACTTCAAAACCTTATATCTCCTTTTGGCAATACATACTTCAAATACAACCTTTTCAATCAACAAAATTAAGTCTCTTTTATCCTCTATGTTGAAGTCTCTGAACATCTGTATTTACATTGAAACATTACTCTTGAAACCTGTACAAAATGTATATTCTTCAAACCCTCTTATTCATAGAAAATTTCATTTCAATTTGTGCCATTTTAAAACCACACCACTCAACCTCATTTTTCACCACCTGCATATATATTAGATTTCAAACAATAAGATCTTTGATCTTCCATCTTCAAAACTTGTCTACATTTTCATCATCTTCAAAAAACCATCCACCTGCAATAAGAAAGAATTTTCAAATTCATTTTCTCTCTGATTCATTTTCCCTGTATGAAGAACCTGCAAAACCAAAAAGATCAAATTCCTATTCTTTGTATGACCATTTCCATTCATAAAGAATTTACAAAAATAAAATCATATTTCTCTATTCATCTGCAAGAAGTCTTTTCACATTCTTCTTCCCATTTATCTTCATTTTCCTTTCTCATAAAAAATCCTCTACAAACTCCAATCTGCAACAAATAATCTTCAATCTAAAAGAATGTCATCTACAAATAAAGTCTTTAAAGAATTTTAATCATTTTGCCCCTGTGAGAAAAATTATCTCTCTAATATTCTTTAATCTATTCATCTTCCTCTTGCCCATTTTATTTAACAACTCCATAATTTCACCTGCAATAAAAATATTCTTCAATCTGCAAATAAAGTCTTCAAAAATATTTATCCAATCTACCCTTCCATCCTCGGAGACACTCATTCATCTTTATGAGGAGAAAATAAAATCATAAAGAATAAAATCTTTACAAGGAAATTTTCTCATAAGAAAGCCATTAAAAAAAAATCTCTCCTTAAAAAATAACTTCCTTTTTAAACTGCACGAGAGAGATATAAAGAGACTTCACTTTGTATTTTAAAATTAGAAAAAAAAAACTTCCATGAAAATCTCCTTAAAAAACTCAAGAAAATCTGCCTTAATCTCCTTTCCAAAAGACTAAAAATAGTCTTATAAAATCTTATCTTTGCAAATAACGTTGAAATGCACTTCAAAATGCATTCATAGTAGAGGAGATCAAAATTTAAATAGACACATTTGATTTAAAAAAGACCCAAACCTGATGGTAAAGCAAGGGAAGGGGTCAGTCATTTTTATGACTAAGGACCCTTGAGCAGGGAATTTTTAAGTGAGATGACCTGATATTACAGGTCAACAAAAATTAAGTCATAAAGTGCATTTCAAAGGTGATGGGTAGAGAATGCTTTATGTTAGAATTACTTAATGGTTTAATTCTTAATTAAGAACTCTAAACAATATGATCCCTCTAAAAGCTTAGAACATCTTGAGCTTGTATCTGCCAAGAACCCCTTTGATGATCCCTCTGCACATGAGCATGTATCATGTATGATGAACAGATCAGAGCACATCCTTTAATGAAACCAAACTCTATGACAAGATAACAACTGATCAACTTAACTCTGTCAAGAAGTCCTAATATCATACTTTACAAGACAAGATCGTACTGATGTTCAAGACTCAAAGTGCCAACTTCCACTTAGAATCAACTCAAACTAATCTCCCAACAAAAATCATTATCAACCATGTCTTGAGGCCTTAACATTCAAATTGAACAATGTATGAAACACTCAAATTAATTATTATCAAATTGAACACTATTCATGATCTCATTTATGAAAAGTGTCCTACAAATTAATCATGACATGATATATAACATCAATTAACTAATCATGATTCCACCTTAAACATATTACCAATATATTCTACCAAGTTGTCATGCTCTTATCTTGAACAACATTGAACATCCTGAGCATCCAACATCAAACCATTGAGACACACCATGATGTAAGACAAAACACCCTTTGATCTCCTTTGCAACTCCTTTAGTCAACAACAACTTTATCACCTTATGAAGACAAGACACATTACTATCATCATCCTGTATACAACATGCAATAACTCTGACAAACCACTGTCATCATCCCAATGAGTAACAAACTCCTTCAAAGAACTAAGATCTCTTAAGACCATGAAATCAAACAACTCCTTAAGATGAGAAATCAAACCTTCACATATGAAGCACAAAACATGAAGCAACTTCATTAAGCATGTTCACTAAGTGAACTCTTGTGAACTCCTCAAAGCATGATCCACATCTTGTCATATGAAGACCAATCTAACTTGCATTATGATGTATCTGCATCATCAACTCACACCTTTTTGACATCAATGACAATTAATTTCCATCAATCTCCCCCTTTGTCATTGTTGGCAAAACTACATGATGCATTCTTTCTCTCTCCCACTTTTTGACATCTGATGACAAAGGCTGAATTAACTCCCCCTATTTAACTCCACTGAAAGATGATAAAGCTTGATCATAACATTTACAATCACATTGCATTATGAGGACTTTGAAGACATAAACTCATGTTAACCTGTTATCTTCCCCTTTGAACTTGTGATGATCTATGATGACAAAAAATT
This sequence comes from Cunninghamia lanceolata, assembly GCA_027924645.1. NCBI lineage: Eukaryota > Viridiplantae > Streptophyta > Pinopsida > Cupressales > Cupressaceae > Cunninghamia > Cunninghamia lanceolata. The sequence continues at coordinate 7,158,421 of BSBN01001221.1, read as the reverse complement.
ACAAATATGAAGCAAGCATATGACAAACCATGTTGACAATACCTGAAAAACAACTCTTCAACTTGAGAGCTACAAGTCACCATGAAGCACACATCTGAAGACATACATCTTGAAGCACAAAACCTAAGAGCAACATTATGTTAGGCTCACCAAACAAAGCATCAAACCACTATTATAAACTTTCCCATAGACTGTACCATATTCTACACACATAAAATGAGATCTGTTGCATCATAAAATCTGCACAAAAGAGCACTGTCCTGATAGAATGAAGCATGCATATGTATCTCAGCACAATACCACTTTTTGTCATAACACCAATATGAAGATAAAGATGAAACTGACATCATTGAGATCCTCTGATCACTTCTCTTGATAAGATGAAGACTAACATATTTCTGCTATTAAATACCAACTCCTGATGACATCACTTGTGATTGCAAAACAAACTTTTCATGACAAATCTTCAAGATCACCCAAAGCATAGAGTATGATGTATGATTATGAAGGCATAATTGTGATTCCTTTGATATGACTCATATGAACTTGAACTCTATGCAAAGATATCATAATCACATCAACACTTATGATGAACAATAATGCAAACTCAACAAGCAAAAATCATGAAGACTACTCATCACACTATTCACTACTCATGATGACATGAAGACCACTCTTGAGAAGACCTTGCCAAGACTTCCATGATAGTGACAACAAGATCAATTAATCCTACAAAAAGGGAATAGAGTAGACACAACACCAACTAGTACTTGAACATTACCATTATCATCTATCATTGTTGATTCAAGACACACCTTTAACTGCCTCTGATTAACTGAAGAACTTGATGAAATACAAGGCACCACCATCAATGTCACATCTTGAAGAACTTCAACTTACATATACCTTTCTGAAGCATATTAATGAAGAAGACCATCAAAGAAACATGTCAAATTATCACACCAAGAACTCTTCCAAATGTTCATGACTTAACATCTCTAGTCCACCATCTTCTTTTGACACTATCTCCAATCCACCTGAAAGCTCCAATTCTCATGCAAGACACATAGCTCAAAACACATGATCAAAATACATGAAGATTAATATCAAGAACATTCTTAACTGCAACATCAAGAGCAAGGTTAATATCATAACAACTCAATCATGATAGTATGAATAAGATCATTTATAAACAATGTCATTCAACATCATCAAATCCTTTGTGCCTTGTTATCATGAACCATTGATCACCTGCATCATTGGCATACACTGAAGAGAAACATAGTTATCAAAACCATTATGAACTTCATTTCATAAGACTGATATGAGTAGCATTTTAGCAAATATTATCAGACAAGAATCTAATAGATTGATAAACAAGATCATCATATTGACAAACATCAATTGATCTTCTCCTAAAACTTCTTGGGGATAATTTATAGAACATGAACAACTCCCCCTAACTTCATGCTATTTTCTATGGAATTGATGATGTAACTTCTACAAGATGCACAAGTTTAGGATTCATCTTCTCTTGACCTTGTTTCTACCTCCAAACTTTCACATGTTCTTTCTTTTGTTCAGGTTTCTTCTTTCAAACCTTTTCAACATTTTTTTTCCATCCTTTCAAATCAAGTGATGCTATTCTTCCATACCTTCTACAACTATATGCTTTGTGACTAGGAGAATTGTACTTGAAACACACAATATTAGCATTCCTTATTGAAGCAAATTGATTTCTTTTGTAATTAACTACTTTGTGTCCAAAGTGATTACAGGTATAACAATAACCATTAAATTTATAATTATACCTATACATATATGCTTGTCTTACTAGAGCAGTTCTTCTAAAATTTCTCCTCCTTTGATTGTGCATTTTGACAAATTCATCTTTAGTGTTCATTTCAACTTCAATCTTCTTTTTGCCTTCAAAAGCAGCTACATGACAACTCAGATCAATTTTTCTTCTAGGAGTCTCTCTGACTTTGGAACACTCTCCTTCTTCATAACCAAGTCCAGTAGTGTCTCTATGTTATTTTTGTTTACCCAACATCTCATGTAACTTGCTTGTGCTCTCTTCAAATTTTAAATTCTTTTCCAACTGCTTTCTAACATCCTCAAGATCTTTTCTTAGAGAAACTATTTCTCCTTCAAGATTTTGGCATTCAACTATTTTAGCTTCCAATCCAAACTTTGTTATATCAGCTATCCTCTTAGCTTCCTCAACCTCTGTCTTCAAATTGATAATTAATTTATCTGATTCACTTACTTGATGCCTCAAATCTATAATCAGATTTCTAGCATCTTCAAGGTCTGGAAGTGCTTTGTTTTTTAAGTCCTTTTCTTGTTGTAGCTGTAAATCTAGTCTCTTATTCTCCTTTTTGTATTTATTGATTTCACTCAGAGCACATATGATCTCTCCTTCAATATCAACTTCACAATCATCTTCATTAAACTCCTATCCATCTTCATCCACAAAAATATATTCATGTGAATGACTCCTTTCATTGTCACCCTTCTTAGACACCAAGCTGTCTTCCCCTTTAAGTGCATCACTTTGATAGATTCTAATTAAATCCTTCCACATATCCTGAGTTGTTTCACAATTCATAACATTACAAGAAATGTCATTAGATAATCCAGACATAATAGCCTTCTTTTCTATATGATTGTATTCATAAGCCTCTTTGTTACTTGTAGCATTAGGTGATAGAGAGGAAATAAAATACCCACTCTCAACTGACATCCACACACCATATTCTAAAGAAAATAGATAGACTTGAATCCTAAAGCACCAAACAAAGAAATATGAACCATCAAAGAAAGGAACTTCTAAAAATTCTTCCTCTAACTTAATACCTGACTCAACTTGTCAGACATTTCTATCAACAGATTCTATATTAATATCTAAATTTGATATAGATGGTGTCTTTTGACTAGTATGAGGCTTGACATTTCTCATGCTCTTATTTCTTCTACACTTTCCCATGGTACTCCACTAATAGGACCTACCCAAGCCAATTAGACTTCTATAGGGAACCTATGCTATAATACCACTTGTTGGAGTACACGACAACACTGAGAGGGGGGGTGAATTAGTGTTGTCTAATTTTAAAATCTTTTTGTACCTTTTAATTTACAAGACAGAAAATAAAGGAGACATCAATAATCTATCAAATTCATATGCACGTGTATGATGATGAATAGAGTGAAGAGGACCTTATGTGTAAAACATTATAAAACACACATAGAGACAAATCATAACACAAGGATTGCTAGAGTGGAAAACCCTCATGGGGTAGAAAAACCGCTCAAAATTGCCTCACTAGCTTATTCAAAACCTCACTGGTTACAAATAGGTCTCATTGACCAAGGAAGCTTCACTAGCTTTACAAAATGCCTCACTGGCTGATACAAGTGTGCATAGAAAACAAATTAGTTCAGGGGGTTACCCTGATTCTCTACAACACATTACACTTCACAACCTTATATCTCCTTTTGTCAATACATACTTCAAATACAACCTTTTCAATCAACAAAATCAAGTCTCTTTTATCCTCTAGGTTGAAGTCTCTAAACATTTGTATTTACATTGAAACATTATTCTTGAAACCTATACAAAATGTATATTCTTCAAACCCTCTTATTCACAAAAAATTTCATTTCAATTTGTGCCATTTTAAAACCACACCACTCAACCTCATTTTTCACCACCTACATATATATTAGATTTCAAACAATAAGATCTTTGACTTCCATCTTCAAAACCTATCTGCATTTTCATCATCTTCAAAACACCATCCATCTGCAATAAGAAAGACTTTTCAAATTCATTTTCTCTCTGATTCATTTTCCCTCTATGAAGAACCTGCAAAACCAAAAAGATCAAATTCCTATTCCTTGTATGGCCATTTCCATTCATAAAGAATTTGAAAAACTAAAATCATATTTCTCTGTTCATCTGCAAGAAGTCTTTTCACATTCTTCTTCCCATTTATTTTCATTTTCCTTTCTCATAAAAAAATCCTCTACAAACACCAATCTGCAACAAATAATCTTCAATCTGAAAGAATATCATCTGCAAATAAAGTGTTTAAAGAATTTTAATCTTTTTCCCCCTGTGAGAAAAAATATCTCTCTAATATTCTTTAATCTATTCATCTTCCTCTTGCCCATTTTATTTAACAACTCAATAATTTCACTTGCAATAAAAATATTCTTCAATCTGCAAATAAAGTCTTCAAAAATATTTATCCAATCTGCCCTTCCATCCTCGGAGACACTCATTCATCTTTATGAGGAGAAAATAAAATCATAAAGAATAAAATCTTTACAAGGAAATTTTCTCATAAGAAAGCCATTAAAAAAAATCTCTCCTTAAAAAAATAACTTCCTTTTTAAACTGCACGAGAGAGATATAAAGAGACTCCACTTTGTATTTTAAAATTATAAAACAAAACTTTCATAAAAATATCCTAAAAAAACTCAAGAAAATCTACCTTAAAATCTCCTTTTCAAAAGATGAAAAATAGTCTTATAAAATCTTATCTTTGTAAATGACGTTGAAATGCACTTCAAAATGCATTCATAGTATAGGAGATCAAACTTTAAATAGACACATTTGATTTTAAAAAAACACCCAAGCCTGATGGTAAAGCAAGGGAAGGGGTCGGTCATTTTTATGACTAAGGACCCTTGAGCAGGTAATTTTTAAGTGAGATGACCTGATATTGTAGGTTAACAAAAAATTAAGTCATAAAGTGCATTTCAAAGGTGATGGGTAGAGAATGCTTTGTGTTAGAATTTCTTAATGTTTTAATTCTTAATTAAGAACTCTAAACAATATGATCCCTCTGAAAGCTTAGAACATCTTGAGCTTGTATCTGCCAAGAACCCCTTTGATGACCCTCTGCACATGAGCATGTATCATGTATGGTGAACACATCGGAGCACATCCTTTAATGAAACCAAACTCTATGAAAAGATAACAACTGATCAACTTAACTCTATCAAGAAGTCCCGATATCATACTTTTCAAGACAAGATCATATTGATGTTCAAGACTCAAAGTGCCAACTTCCACTTAGAATCAACTCAAACTAATCTCCCAACAAAAATCATTATCAACCATATCTTGAGGCCCTAACATTCAAATTGAACAAAGTATGAAACACTTAAATCAATTATCATCAAATTGAACACTATTCATGATCTCATTTATGAAAAGTGTTCTACAAATTGATCATGACATGATATCTAACATCAATTAACTAATCATGATTCCACCTTAAACATATTACAAATATATTCTACCAAGTTGTCATGCTCTTATCTTGAACAACACTGAACATCCTGAGCATCCAACATCAAACCATTGAGACACACCATGATGGAAGACAAAACACCCTTTGATCTCCTTTGCAACTTCTTTAGTCAACAATAACTTCATCACCTTATGAAGACAAGACACATTACTATCATCATCCTGTATACAACATGCAATAACTCTGACAAACCACTGTCATCATCTTGAGGATTAACAAACTCCTTCAAAGAACTGAGATCTCTTAAGACCATGAAATCAAACAACTCCTTAAGATGAGAAATCAAACATTCACATATGAAGCATGAAACATGAAGCAACTTCATTAAGCATGTTCACTAAGTGAACTCTTGTGAACTCCTCAAAGCATAATCCACATCCTGTCATATGAAGACCAATCTAACTTTCATTATGATGTATATGCATCATCAGCTCACACCTTTTTCACATCAATGACAATCAATTTCCATCAGATTACTTGTACGCCTATGTGGTTCAATTTCTTCCTAAGGGGAGAAATGTGGTTCAACATTCATGGATTCTCTTCAGCATACTTCATCAAGCATCTACATGCACTGCAGCATATCTTATGGGGGGCTTCCAAGTCTCTCTTTGTATCTCCTATTTTGGGTAAATTCATTGTACACATGTGATAGAAGTTGTCCTAGGGGGGTAATGATATAAGCCCATCCTTCTTCTTCACTTGTTTTCATGCATTTTGTTTGTCTTTTTGGAGAGTTTTGTTCCCTTAGGGTTTTCTCCTTTACTCTACTTTATGAGAAACTTTGTACATGGGTAGCTAACATTGCCTATTAGTCGGGACCCATATCTTTATATCTATTTCACTTATGTGATCTCCCCAAGTATCACTTAAGGGGGGGTGTTAGAGTGAATAATTTATCTATTCACTATAGCTTACGTGTACTTAGGTTGATGAGGCTAGACAACATCTTGTCTAACTAAATGTGCAACCTTTTAGAGGTTAGAGGTTACCAAGTTGTTTGGTAGACCTCATTTGCATACCTTTTGAGTTTGGAAGACTTTCCATCTCACCTCAAAAGGGACTTTGTAGTCATCCAACACTTGTCACACAAGGTTGTTGGCTTGGACATTCTAAGTGATCCAAAGGTTGACACCTTATAGGACACTTGTCTACTTGTTTGTGCCACATCATGGGGCACTTGTCAATTCACATGCAAGGTGCATTGCATCTTCCATGCCTATATAATGAGGCATTCTCATGTAATTTTGTAAGTGAGATCAATATAAGTTTATGCTCAATTAGGTTCATCAATATCATCAATTTATTATCTCATATTATTGATTTCCATATTGTTAGAGTGATTCAAGTGTTGCATAATATCCTTGGCTATTCCAACACATAAGCCACTTCTTTACATGCCATGTAAAATTATTTCACATGGACACATGGATCTCCTTTCCCTTTGTATTTTTTGAAATTGGGACTCTCAAAGTATGGAGGGTAAGTAATTTGTGACATTGTCTTATTAAAGAGGTAAGGGAATATTTCCTCAAACTTAAGCCTTTTTCTTTGACTTTGTGTTCCTTGTATTTTTGACCACCTCTTTTAAGTCATGTAATTCTTGATCTCTTTGAGAGGGTTTTGTTGATGGTGTGACAATATTGTTTGGGTTGGGTTGATATGGTTGGTAAAATTGATTGTTTAGATTAGGTCAGTATGGTTGATAGAATGATGGGTTTGGATTAGGTTGTATGGGTTGATAGAATTGAGTGTTTGGATTAGGTTGATATGGTTGGTAGAATTGATTTTTTGACTAGATTTCAATTTAAGCTATTTTGATTGAAATTGCTTGGATTGAAGTTGTTGGAATTGGTGTTGTTTGGGTTTGCATCAAAGTTCTTTTGATTTGATGGACTATCATGATTTGAGTTTCTCATATTGCTTGGATTTGAACTTGTACTATTTGGATTTGGGTTACTTGGGTTGTTTCAGTTTGGATAGCTTAGGTTTGAGTTTAATTTTTTTTATTCGATAGATTATTTCAATTTGAATTATTTTGAAATTGACATTGGTATGATCTCTATTGATTTTATTCAAATGACTATTATTAGTGGCATGGTCTTGACTCATGACAAGGTTTTATCCTAGAGGTAGTGTAACTCTTGACTCTAAGAGGTATCTAAAGACATTATCTTTTTTATGTTGTAAGTATTGGTTCATTAAGACATGTCCTTATTTAGAATCAAAGAAGTAATGGTATTCATGGGAAAATTCATCTTCATATGGGAAATCACTATCATTTTGGTTTCCATGTGGATTTTGAGAGAATCCCCTAGCAAGATAAAGATTTTGAGCACATAGGGGTTCTTGTGGGAAAAGACACTCTTTTAAATTAAATTCCATGTTACATTTTGTTTGACTCCTAGTTATAGGTGATATAAATTTTCTTATCTTTCCTTTGATTTTGGTTTAGCACAGGTTTAGCTCAAAGGGGAAGACAAAGAAGACACAATAACAATCTATATTATGAAAGTGGGTATGTTTGTCTTGTGAGCCCACTGATATATTGAACTTGGTTGTAAATAGTTTTGGCCTAATATTTCAAAGTGCTTACTACAAAGGACTGGGACATTACCCATATCCCACTATCCCACCTTCAAATATTTGTGGCAAGTAACTTAATAGGGCTAACTACTTACTAGTGCATCAAAAGTTACAAATAGTTGATGGTCTCTTAATCTATTTTCGAACAAGGCTCAACTAAGGGACTCCTTGATATACCTTACAATACATGAGACTCAAGTCTGTGATACAAGGATGTTGTCTAATGGAATGGATTGAGAAGGAAACCCTTCATCTCCTTCATTGGAAACCTATATGGGGAATCCAACCTGGCATAGAATGATAGTTTCCCAAGGAATTTATATAGTCTACTAAAACATGGGCTTTCTAGAAGAGAAAAATAAGAAGGAATAGTTGATTTTGATTTTTAGAATCACAAAAAGTGCAAGAGAAGTGCATATGAAAACTACCATTTGGTAATACAAGTAATTAGGTTTTTTTTTATTCTCAGGATCACACAAAGTGTAAGAGAATGTTGAGAAGTTTTAATCTCTGATCTAATCCATGTTTAATATCAAAGCTTCATTATCAAGCTACAATACCAATTGGTGAGATACAAGGCTTAGAATACTACAATATGGAAATCTAAAATTTATATGCAAATCTAAAATTAAGTATTCTTAATCTTGCAATTACCATGAAGAGATTTAATGGATTTAAATCAACAAATACAAAAATTAGCAAACACCATTATTGCATCACATAACATAGGATTTACATAGAGAAACCCTTGTAGAAAAAAAACTCCACTAAGAAGAGAGGCCAAGAATTATTAACTTTGAAAACAAGAATACAATACAATCATACAAGTCCATTCTCCTCTTTTCCTCTAATATGACAACAACTATGTAGCTATGAACAATCTTAACACATCCAACTCTCTATCCCATTCCTACAACCTCTTCAACATGTTTATTCCATTCCTCTCTCTTCCTCACCTTTTACCACTATCCAAGCACCAACTTATAGAGTTGTTGAAACACAAGAGAAGCCAAAACCACCAAAGATGGCACCCAAATTACATCTTCCCATTTCCAATGCCCCCAACATTTGGATTGCCTCCCAAAATGTGAAAGGTCATCACAAATGCATCCCAAAATCCTTTGGACCCTCACTCTCCCAAGCTCCCAACTTGAGGAGTGCTAAGAGACATATCATAGGACATCCAAAAATTGTTTGTCCTTTCTCTCCTAAGCACCCAACTTGGGAAATGCCAAAAGACACAAATTTGGAACTCAAGAGTTAAATACTCTTTCCCAAGTGCTCCACTTGTAGGTGGAACTTTAATTAATTAGTAATGTCTCAAAAATGCATCTTTACCACTACCAATAGACCCCCTTCTTCTTTATGAATGTATTACAAATAATAGGTGGGATTAAATATTACAAATTAATTTCCAATAACATCCTAAGTGCTTAGAGACACTTTCCAAGAATGTTGGAATTATTATCTCTGAAAGTTGCACCCTACCAATTTGCAAAAAATTGGTACTCTAGAGGAAAATGGAAACACTCCTAGGCTGCGGGTCACCTGGAAATTGGAGTGAATCTCTGGAGAAGGTCGGCTTCCTAAACTTTGTATCACCTAAGACTAACTACTCTATGGTCTTGACAAGGAAAAGAGTGAGAAGGATATGCACTAAAACTGAAATTAAACTCTAATTGGTGAGACACCTAACTTAATGAGGAACATGAAAATATTAGATTTAAATACTTGTTACAATGACTAAAAAGATTCTTGCACAACCTATCACTTCTACTTCTGCATAAATATTTCACAAGCAGGTTTATGTATGCAGAATTCTTAAGAGGAAAAGATGATTTCATACTTAAAGATAAACAAACTTAAAACACAACTTCCAACCTACATTAGTATTTTCTGCATAAAAGGCTCTAAATCTTGAGACAAAAGCTAAAAGGAAATAAACTGACTTCATAGATAACTCTATCAAATCAGTTGATAAGCACAAAGATGCATAAGACAAGTAGGCACAATCTCCAATCAATGGCATTCAAGGTCTCCACTGTATTCCATATCAAGTAAATTAAAAATGAGTTACAAAAAATGCTAAAATCTGAGCAAGGATGTCAAAATCACAAGTCTCTCCAAATTTTCATAATCAAAACTATCTACAAAAGAGTCACAAAAGTGACTATATCCATCTCTATCCAAGTGGTTCCACTAAACAAGGAGCTAGAAACCACCTTGGGTTGGATGCAACAGAAAAGTGACAAATCTAGCACCTAAATCTACTCCAAAAGAGGTCACAATGAGTGAAAAAGTCCAACATGACTTAGTCTAACATAATGGCACATGAAAACTACTCCAAATGGATTCTAAAAGTAATAAAACTCTCCTAGATACTCTCAAAATAGCCCACTCAATCAATAACTATCTCTAAGACTCGGTCAATCTCTCTCCACTCCAAGGCAAAACAAAAGGCTATATGTTTGGCATGTGTTTGCCAACTCCCTCCATTCTCCTATATACTTGGCATATACCAAGGCATGACAAAGTCACTTAAACTTTACATGTGCTATACAATCTCTTTTGCATTTAAGGATAACAATAAACTATAAATGGTTTACAACTCCGCCATTTAAATTTAAATGTTTTACATTCTATGTGTATGCAAAAGGAACAAAATATCTAACACCAACGTGCTGATCCTAATGTGCAAGGGAATAAAGCAATGCAAAAGTCTTAAAAGACTTCCATACCTCATCATGGAACCTGTCACTAACATGACTAAATGCTAGGCATATACCTCCAAGTCTTGGACCATGGGCTTATTAAGGAAAAAGATGCAAAATTAAAAAAGAATACAAAAAGCCCATCGGGCTCTTAGGGCATGAAACCCTAAAAGACAAAAAGTCGAGCAATTTTTTGCAACTTTTCATTTTTGCAATTTCTAGTTTCCACTATGTGCACCACCATGGGATTTCTGAAGGCTCCCTGTAGATGTCTTCCTATTGGTTTCAAAGGCATTTTGACTGTATTTCATGCTGAAAGGCTCCAAAAAGCCACATGTGAGTTCAATAAATCTGTTTTTCTAAAGCAAAACTAAAAATATGTCATTTCTTCTATTATTCTGCACTATATATGATGAATATCTCATTTTCTCTCATTGTGTGACCATATCACCAGTATTTCATGCTCAAACAAGCTTTATTTTTAGGTAAAAATCTACAAAAAATAGCAAAATTCATCATTTCTGTATCAAAATGCTCCTTTGTGTATGACATTGTTTCATGATTTGGCTTCTGTTGTTGAAATGTCTTTCTCTGGCAATGAAGAAATAATGTTATTTCTCTGGATCTATCTTAGGGTTTAAATGAAACAAACCCTCATTCTACTTTATTTCTTTTATATATTTCCTGTATGTGATCATCTTCTGCATATTTGTATCACTCTGGACACTTTGCTCCTGTAGCTGGTTCAAAATGGCATATTTGAAACATTCTGGGTATTTCCTGTAATGACTTCTCCCTTCATATCTCTTGTAAAAGGAATGAACAAGGGTTTTGTGCTACAGATCTCCTTTTGATTTGTACTATGACATCATCTGCACCATACTCTGGCATATTTTAGGCAATGGTGACTGATATTATCACTGTAAGGAAATTTATAAAGGCTTGGCATGCACTGTTCTTTATGCATAAGGTTGATCTCCTAGCAATGTCTTCATGGCTACTGATAACTTCATGCTTTTGACTGATATCCTTGCAAGGTCATTGTTCTTACTTTCTTCTATGCTCTTTGAGATCAATGCATCTTAAGTTCATGACTGAAAATAGAGATTTGAACTCGCTGTTGTCTTCTCAACACCCTTTGACAGGCCTAGTTCCAACTCAAAATGGTATAAGATACTCATACTATCCACGTTGTTTTGTTGACTGTCCTAGGAATCATTGCAGCCTTCATGATACCTACCTTCTATTATGGGACTGCCCCATTGTTTGTTGTCATTATGTGACCATGTCACCCTTGCAAGAAAGACTATTGTGCATCTTCTTATAAGCCAAACTTGCTTCATCCTTGCTAGCTATTCTATCTATGACAGTCCATATTGATGGCAGCATTTACCACTAATTTCTATTCATTCAATATAGCCTTTTGGATTAGACAAGATTTTAAAGACTTGACAAACTTGTCTCTGTCACTTAGTGCCTTCTGTCTTCATAACTTGTTCTTTATTGGTTGTGACTATATTTTACACATGAGGATCTCTGCCCTCCTCTGCATACTATCACTGCTCCATATACTGCCTTGTAGGTTATAAAGATGTTCCTCATCTAATTTTCACTATCAATGCACCATTTATAATAGTAACTCTCATGAGGCTTTCCTGAAAGTGATACTATCTATCATAGTATTTGAATTACACTCAAACATGAAGTAAGAGTTGTTTTCCTTTTCCATAATCTCCATATCTATCATGATCTCGCATATTAATTTTGATCAAAACACAGTCATTGGCTTTGGGTGGCTGACATCACCATAGATAATTGGTCACTTCATACATTGAGAACCATAAGACTGTACCTCACCATCAATTTGTAAATGCAAATCTCTAAAACTGTTCTCCCTCAAAACCTCTTTGATGGCATTTCATTATATGATACAAAGTCATTCTATGGTTTTCTTCTGTGATAGTGCAGTCTCATCATTATTGCATTCTATTTTTTCCTTTTAATAGTTTACTGTTGTCAAAGAGATTAGAGGTTGACCCCTTCTTTCAATATTTGTTGTAGGTCTTGGGTGACAGTCACAGTCTTTCCTCTTGGTTTAACCTTCATCATGTAGCTCTTTGCTCAAGACAACCTTGCAAATAATGAGAAGCTAATCCCTACTCAGTGGCAGACCTTCTAGCTGTGATTGTATGTCTCATGCCCACTATGACTATTAGTTCTTCCTTTGTTATCACAATGTCTGATGGTCTTGAAGAGGTATGCTTTAAGTATGATAGCCTTATTTGCAATGAAAATGGAGTCTTCTAACTTAAACCTAATTTGCAAACCCTTGTGCTCTTTAAACTATGGCTTCATCTAGCTACCCTCTAGTGGTTTTCCAAGACACCTAAGAGACCCTATAGTTTTGACCCAAAAGTATCCCATGATTATGATCACTAACCATTCTCCTACTAACTATGAAGGCTCCTTTATAATAATGGCAAACCCTCTAAACCCTCTGACAAGGCCTTAAGACCTTCAATTCAAATTCACACTATTGTCTAGGCCTTTGGAAATGCTCCTTGGTTGACCATGACAGTCTCTCTCAGTCACATACATCACTATCATTCCAATGTTGTCCTCACACTTCTACAGGCATTATTTGTCCCTCAACTGCCACAATCATTAACAATTAGGAGGTGGCTACGCTTTATGACAGTTTACAAATACATGGCAAAGTAAACTGTATCTTTGACTATCTTTGGCAATAATATCATGTTGTTCTTATCAAATGTTGTATCTGCAGATTATGTTTGTCATGAGCAGCTACAGGATGGATTTTGCATTTCATTTTCTGTAGTTGTATCTCTTTCTTTTATACTGTTTGAAAGCATTAATGTTTCTCAATTAGATATGTTGGGCTCAACCCTCGTGGGAGCAACATTTTCCCCACATGCTAAAATGAAATGAGTGTTAAATGACACTTGTATCTGCACATGAAACAAACATGATAGGAAAAACAAAGGCATGTGATTGATATTCTTGATTATCTTGTTGCTTTCTCGAAGGTCCATGTGGTACTAACTGGTTTACTACATCTGAAAGTCAAACTATATATTTGTAGATGTATATCATATGATGTATGATGCCTCGTCATTACTCTAACATTAGTTTTTCAAAATTTTATGTAGGTAACTAGGGGCAACAGAGAGACACCAGCTGAGTGCATGACAAGTGGACAACACAGGATGACACCAGACACAACAAACAAGACCAAGACTCGTCATTCAAGAAATGACGAGTCACCCTATCTCATATGCATATTTATCTCTTTAGTTTTTCTATAAATGTATAGTTTCTCTTTCCATTTGCAGTCAAATAGTTAGTCTCATGGCTTGTGTGAGACCTTATACATTTATTTTTTCAATAAAGATTACTTTCTTTGAAAAGATCTGTGAAATCCTTTTTATGTTATATGCATTTGCATAAATGCAATCTAGTGTAATGTAATCCTTTTGATTCTATTTATGCATGTGCATGTAATGTAGCAGCAGAAATAAAATGTACCCTTCTTTTTCATTTAAGACACAAAATCTCTACCTGATTGAGTTGTAGTGAAGTTAGGTAATAGGAACCATGTAAAACATAGGATTTACAAGGGAGATGACACCTAAATCCTAGCAGAGAAGAGCATACATAATCCTAAGCACGCAAACATGCATGTAGAAAGCAATAACTAAAATTTGTTTGCACTTTTTTTATAATCAAGCCCTACAAAACAAGTGTTAATTCTTTGAAATCAAGTTTGTCTCCCACAATGATAGTTTCGCAAAAAGAGTTACCAATGAAAACACATTCCCTGCAACACTAGAAAATATTTTAGTCAAATAATAAAATGGAGGTTACAATCAGATTCCTATGATTTTCTGATAAATTTAAAAAATTTGTAAAATTTTGATTCTATATGCAAAAGTTATGTTTGTCACAAGAAAACATTCAAAAACAAACTACAAATTGAAATATCTAATACCTGAAGCAAAATTTGAAAAATTCACCTACATTGTTGTGAAGTACTTGGAACCAATTTTCCAGTGTCTATAAGAACTAGAAAATTAGACCTCATGGTGAAGCATTATGGCCATTTGAAAATTGTGTCTCCTTGTGTAAGGAAAATGGCTTGCTAGTGGCTCGCCCCGAGTGGAGTGCCACTAGAAAGGGGTGGAAGAGGATGGCAGAGGTAATGGAATTGTTGGTGGAGGGCACTGAGTGCGTAGAGATTCAAGCCTCCACAGGGTTTGACAAAACCAAATACTTCGCACCCCTATCATCACCTACTCAAAACCTTGATATGGGAAATGTGTAGTTGATGATGACATCAGTACCTACACTTAATTTTTTAAATTTATTTTTAATTAAAACCTTGAATCTATACCTACAGTGATGTCCAAATGATGCAAATAGAATATTTTAATGGATCTTGTACTCATTATATTTGTATAATGACTGTATAGGTCATACGAAATGTACGGGGATTTGTACATAATCAAAAAATTCAAAATTCTACCAAACCCTTGAAAGTGCTCCAAATTTTTTGATGTCAATTTAATATATCTAGTTTTATACTAATTTATATGTTTTTTTCCTTATGGACTCATCCATGAGGTCCATTTTGCTTTAGGATGCACCTAATGAAACTTCTTCACCAAATCACTTCAAATTTGATAAATGAAAACCCTACAAAATCAAGCTAAAAGGATCCTACAAAACCAAGGTTTGTCAAGGACTAAGGGGTCCCATCGGGTGTGCCAAAATGTCAACATGCTAGATCTAGAACCCAAATGCAAGAGATTAAAGATATATTAAACCCCTATTCTAAATCAAGCAACATACCTTTAGATTGAACATAAAGAAGATCAAATCAAATTCTTACCTTCACTTACCAAGCAAGAGATCTCCTTAGTTGAGTGGATTTGCTCATGGATAAGAGTGATGTAGTTGATCTTGGATTCCTCAAGATCTTGATAGCATGTACTTGTATATGTATGCTTAATGTGGATGCTTGATAGATGCTCATGAATGAGATCAATGTAGGAAACTTGCCTCTTGAGGATGAGAAATGAATGATTGAGGGTTTGATTTATAGGTGCTTTCATGAGGATGTGGATGACTAGGATTAAACGATGGATGGATGGTTGAGATTAAATGAGTTGACTTTGGGCATTTGAACATGGGCAAGGGACCCTTTAATTTTACTTAATTTAAGTAATTATGGAAGGAAACCTTTATTTGAGTTTTATTTTTTTATTTTAAGTGGATAAGAGTGGACCTATTTTATTTAATTTAATAATGAGGTAGGAAAATGGATTTAATTCAACTTTATTTAATTTAATAATTAAATAGAAATGGATTTAATTTATTTTAATTTAATAATGAAGTGGGAAAGTGGATTTAATTTATTTAAATTAATAGTTGGTGCAAGTGGATAATTCATTTAATTTAGAGAATTAATGGAGTGAATTGTGGATGAATATTAAAAATACATAATTGTTGTGATGAGGTGAATTTTAGGTGTATACTGATTCCATAGGTCTTCTATTAGCCTAGACTAGGTTGCATATGGGACCTTGTCCTTGGACTAGGCCTAGACCACCAATTTCAAAATTCAAATCTCCCACTCCCTAAGTTGGCTTTCTCATAATTTGATTGTTACCCCATCATTTTGTGAACGAGGGACTAGGATAATGTATTTATAAGCAATCCTAGGTCATTAATTATGATCAAAAGATCATTTTGCTAAATTGAAAGATCTCATTGCAAAAGTATCTTCACAAAGAGCATCAACATTACATCTTAGGCATTGCTTCAACTATGTGGTATGTCTATAGATATTGTTTTCAATCTTAGGCACTTTACAAATAGTAAGGAATTCTAAGGTCTTCCCTCTTACCAAATATCAAACCCCCATGTGCATCTTAGCAAATGCCTTTGTCTAGCAATAGGTACAAAAGGAGCATAATGTTGAAGGCCACATTAGTATTAGACATATTTGTGGTAGAAGGATTGGATTGCATGGCAAAAAAGTATCATAATCTAGATTCATCACAAGCTCTAAATCATATATAGGCATATTCAAATTTTTAATTTTGATCATCAATTATAACAAAACAATACAATTTTCATACATCAACACATCAAATTTGACAAAAAACTGAACATACCTATTTTCTTTTCAATTTATTAATCTCAAATATATTAATTTAAATTTAAATTATTTATTACTTGATTATTAAATCAATCCTAAATAAAAATAGGGATTTAGATATTAAGCCTTTTATTTCCACACACACACACAAATATATAGTGGCAATTATATTTTAAAAAGCAATGAAACAATTTAATTAGTGTTCTATACAACTATTTTTGTTGAAATCAATAAAACATAAATATGATATTGTTCACTGTTCTCTTTATGATATAAACATAGATGATAGTATTTATGTTTTTATATAGTAGATTATAACATTATGAGGGAGCATATATGCAAACAATAAGTTATTTTTTGGTTAAGTTGTTATAAGTAGGGGACTAACAAATTATAACATTTGGAAGCGTATATATCTAAACTAAAAGTTATTTTTTGGTTAAGTTGCATAAGTAGGGGGAGTAGATTATAATATTATGATAGAGCATACATCTAAACCAAAAGTTATTTTTTGGTTAAGTTGTCATGAGTTGGAGGATCTAGTCTCCAAAGTAACCCAAGGGTCAATCATATCCCAATCACACCTTCACAAGATTTAAACCTTGATGAATGGTGTAATCAATACACATACCATCATCCTCATCAATTGAACTCAACTAACTAAATTAAAATCCTTCCATAAATCAACATTTTTTTAATAAAAATTTGTCATAAAAAATTGCTTGACAAACAAGGTGGACCCTCAAATTTATGTTCAGGTTCTCCTCCTTGGGTGTTTTCCTTCTCTCATTCGATCTATTCATGTCAAGAAACATACCAAAAACAATATCAACCAACTGTTTTGATTAAAATATTTTTAAAAAAAATAACGACCTTTAACATCATAAGGCCAGGCCCCATGCGGTTGCTTAGCTTATTTTGGCTCAATGCTCAACTTTTTAAGGAGTTACTTGTGGAGCTAATGATCTCATGAATATTTGGTTTTTCCTTATTTTTAAGCAATTATCTTAAAAAAAAAAAAAAAGATAACTGTATAATTTTTTAAAATAATTTTTTTAGAAATCATTGTTATGTAACACTTCCATATCATTTATAGACATCAAGTTTTTAGTGAAAAATCTGGAGGAAAAAATTGAAGGGAGATATAAAAAAAGAGAGAGAAATATATGGAGCCATGTGGTATTTTTATGCAGTTGTTTATTTTCAGTGCCCCTTTTTTCCATTGCCTATTTTCAATTCCTAAACAGTAGCTGCTCTACTAAAATAGGAAAAAAATTTAAATTATCCTTTTCACATAATTAAAAATTTATATGGGACCACTCTTACTGCTCAAATTTAAGCAGAAAATTCACAATAGCATGGAACCATAGGGTATCCAAATAGCCATCCATAGCTCTGAAATTGGAACAAATATGGTAAAATGAAAAATAAAAAACGGAACACATACAGTAAAAAAAAATCCTAAAAAGATTGAAAAGAGCTAATTTGTTGAGCGATCGGTTCAGTGACAAATTAAAGCCAGCAGTCGTTTCAAATCTGACAACAGGGCAAACATTGGGTCCTCTGGTTCTTCCACTGTTAAAGCAGATTCTCTTCTTTGCTTTAAGATATATCGTTATAATTTTCAGGAGAGTAAAGAGCTAATACTAAGGAATAGCATTATTTTGAACTACCCTGTAATGCAAGCTCGAAACTCTACTGTAGGGCTTACTCTGATCTTCAAAAGCTTCTCCTCTAAAAAATTCACAAAGAAGAGAATCTACTTTGACAGTGGAAGATCCAAAGGACCCAATGTTTCTATCATACTTTTTAATGCATCTCCAGCAACTGCAATGATCTCATTAGACAATGAAACTCCCACCCAGGGGTTAAATTTGATGGATGTGTAATCCCATTTGCACTTTTTTGCAGCAGTGTGTAAATTATATATATATATATATATATATATTAAAGAAAGAGGATAAACTTCGGACTCAAATTAATTAAGAAATGATAAAATTCAGAATACAAAATGGGGTAAACAGGGCCCCTTAAAATGACGAACATCCAGAGCCAAAATTATAGTTATGAGACATCATCTGACATCCCTCCGATTCAACAAACAGGAAAAGGAGAAGGACTGTCAAAAGAGATCAAGGAATCTAACATGGCCGGTCATAAAAGAGAGGCGTGATCATAAGACACTTCCTGAACTTCCTAGTCTATCGCTGAATTTGCTAACCAATCTGCCACTTTATTGCCTTCCCTATAACAATGAGAAATTTCAAAGGAATCAAAGAACTGTAAACACATCTAGGCTTGTTCCAGAATGTACCGAATGGACCAATTATCTGCTTTTTGGTTTTGCAAAGCTGAAATAATAATAAGGGAATCCCCTTCTATAGCTACGGCTTTGAAGCCTTTCTCTGTTGCAAGCTGGAGAGCATGAAGTAAGGCAAAAGCCTCAGCCATGTTATTAGTTCCTTCAGGAAGTTTCTTGGCTTTTGCCGCTAGGAGTTCCCCTTGAGCATTCTTAATAACACAACCTAGGCCCGACAGGCCAGGATTCCCTCTACAGGCTCCATCGAAGTTAATTTTCACAAAGGGGTCGATGGGAGGGTGCCATTTTATGGTGGTTCTGTCCACTTTCAGTGGATGTGATGAAGCGCCCACACTGTTATGAAATTTCTAAAGCTCTTTCCACTGACTAGAGATGAAGAAATCCCAACTAGTCCACTTGGAATCTCTCTTTGGCGACCTGCAGAGCTTAGCAATAACTATTTCTGAAATAAGGGCTTCCATATCCTTCCACAACTCCTCTAAATCCTTTAAAGAATTACAAAAAACTCTGGAATTTCTTTCTCTCCATAATAGCCACAGCACAATAGAAGGGCTAACAGTCCAAATCATATGAAAGTATGCCTCTTTGAAAAGAAAAGGCCAGCTTTCCAACCATTGTAACAAAGAGGCAGGGATTGGAGCGCACCAGTTGAGCTGCAACATTAGGTGTCCCCAATAGGCCTGACTGAACTTACAACGCAGGAGGAGATGATCAATCGATTCCTTCTCTTCTTGACAAAAGACAGTCAAAATTTGAACCTAAAGACAATCTTTCTAATCTGTCACCTGTGAGGATCTTCTTACTGATCACCAACCAAGTGAAAGTGCTCGCCTTTGGGAGGATAGGATCCCCCCAGCATAGACAAGTTGGCCACTCTACCTTAGGCTTCAAGGATAGGAAGTTGTAGCCAAATTTTGCTTTATAGTTGCCCGACCCGTCAGCTATCCAAATCAACTCATCATCCTTTGGAGAAAAGAACAAAATTCTTTCCTGTAAGATCCTTCTGAGAGCAGTTTTCTGAACCTAAGGGAAATTGCAGTTATCGAAGCTTTTCCAAATTATTCTTACCGGGAGAGCTCTAGAGTCAACCGTGAAGTAGTTATAGACCTTCACTCCCCAAAAGGTTTTGAGAAAGGTATCCGCCTCCCTAAAGTTTCCTAGAGAAGCAATTTTCGGCCAACCGTTCCATGAATCATCCCAAAAGGAAGCTTTCTTTCCATTGAAAATAGTCCAGGATAGCCTTGGGAGAATGACTTTTCGGCATTTGTAAATTATATAATTAAAAAATTTAAAGACCGTATGAGATGAGAGGGTATACTTTGCGCAGGCCATCAAAATTTCTACAAGATTACAGAAAACATATATTTGGTGATTGATGTTTCTTTCTTTGATTATGAGTTGTTTTAGGGTTTAGCATTTGAAGGACATTGATCTCAAAATGGATTACAAAATGAGTTTATGTTGTACTTTGGCTGCATGATGAAGAGAGTTAATTGTGGTAAACTTAAAATAAGTATTCATTTGAGAGAAGGTGAACACTAGACTTTGTATTTTTTTAAAAGAAGAAGATTCCCATCTTGTCTCTTCATTTCCTAAGCAAGAAGACCTTTTATTTGAAAGTTAGCACCTATTTAAAGATGTGAAGTGGGGGGTGAATGAAATCATGGGAAGTGTGATAGTGACTGATCTTAGGAGCAAAATATTGAATGTTATTACTTGTTATATGTCTAAAAAGTTTGAGATTGTAATAATTTGGAAATAGTCAATGACAAGACCAAATAGATCTCACTCTTATTAGAGTTTTTCCAAATTTTTCCAAAGGTAATGAAAATGAGCTTATGGTGTACTTTGAGTGCATGATGAAGAGGCTTAATTGTGGTAATTGTGAAATAAGTATTCAAGAGAATGTGAACACTCCACTTTGTCTTTTCTCAAAAGAAGAATATTCCCATCTTGTCTCTTCATTTCCTAAAGCAAGAAGACCTTTTATTTGAAAGTTAGCACTTATTTAAAGATATAAAGTGGGGGGTGAATGAAATCATGGGAAGTGTGATAGTTAGTGACTGATCTTAGGAGCAAAACATCGAATGTTCTTACCTATTATATGCCTAAAAGTTTGAGATTGTAATCATTTGGAGATAGTGGATGACAAGACCAATAGACCTCATTCTTATTAGAGTTTTTCTTCCAAAATCCAAGTTTTTCTAAAGGTAATCCTTGTGTCTTCCATTATTTTATTGCTAGCTCATGTTCCTTCATATTAATTGTTTATTTGACTGTTTAAAGTACTACAATAATTCAATCCTTGTTTAATCTACATCTAACAAGCTATAAAATGAAATATTCATCCTAATTTATAAATTTAACAATGATGAATAAAAAATTATCATGAAAATTCTATTCAACTGAAAGATAGAAAATCAAATTCAATCCCTTCCCCAACCCTTCATATCTCATCTTCCTCCTAAAAACACATAGAGAACACTTATCACCAACACCTTTGTTAGTCCAAAGGATGCTCAAGCTCATACTTCGCCCTTCTTTTCTTTGGCCTTTTAGTTGACATAAAAAAGGTAGTACCTTCAATCCTAACAAATCCTTTGAGTTGAAGAATCTTTTAAGAAACTATGTATTTAATTTTTATATGTAATAATAAAAGAGCCCAAAAAAACTAAAATTAATTAAATTTTTGAAAACATAAAGTGTGTGAATGCAAGATCCCTTATTTTGGAAAGGCAGAGATGCTGGTTCATTTTATTATCAATCAGTTTTATAATGGAGTTATATATTTAAGAGAAAAGATATCGTTCTAGTCAATTCGCTCTTAATTTTGGAGCTCACTACATTCTCATGTAATTAGATGTTACCAAAAGGTCATGAACCTTTCGAGGATTTGGTAGAACTATTTCAAGGAAGTTGGAACAAGGATGAAGTTTGTGGTTGTTATAGAGTTCATGAGGCTCATGCAACATCAAAGTTACCAACATGCCAAATCCTAGAATCTGTGCAAAATGTGCCCTAATTGGAATGAAACTCTTGTATAAATCATTTATTGATCAAGTCACCTTTGGTGATGTATATGCAAGTTACAAGGTTGGTGAGATGGCTATTCTTAAACATCGTCCACTTGAACAGAACTAAAAGTCAATTTTGACCGATACAAATAGGACAAATATTTACCACTTTTGGTTGTGGATGAGGTGTAAAATTGATATTGATTGTTTGACCGTTGAAGTGGATGATGTTTAAGTAGAGTGTAGTGAGATGGGCATATTCTATGATTACCGTTCTTTCTTAACCAACGACATCATTGAGAATATGTGCAGAGCCTAGGATGAAGGCATAAAGTTTCTTGTCACCCTCTTTATCTTGCATATGCTCTAGTATTAGTAGTTGTATAGTTTTCTGTGTGCAACGGATTTGCCAATAGGTTTATGGCAACACATTAAACTATATAAAAAAACAAGTTTATAAAATATTAAATCAAGAGCATCAAATTTATAAAATCTTAAATAAAATCCATCAAATCAGGGTTTTGGTGAATTTATTGAAAGTAAAGGTGCTAGCGTAAGGAAAATGAAATTATAGGTGGTAAGCAATGGCAGCTTGTTCTCAGCAATCACTACTCTTTAAAAAAAAAAAGTAAACCATGCCTTTATGGAACTCTACCATATGAATATACTAATTTCACCATTAAAATATTAAAAAGATAATTAAAAAAGCTTATTATTTAAATCAAATAGTTTATTCATACTTTAAATTGAAAACATTCAGCTAACTTGGATCAAAAGAATGCCATTTAAAATTATTATATCATTTTGGAATTGTAAATCTATAAAATACTTTGCTAAAAACTACTTCGCTTTGATTTTTTTTTCAATTTTTTTTCACGGCTTTCAAAGGGTGACATATTTATATGAAAATAATAGTGCACAAGCTGAAATATTTATATGAAAATAATAATGCACAACAAATTTTTAAAAAAATTAAAAACTACTGTGGGAGATGACATTAATTTAAAAATAATTTAAATACTTTATTGATCGTTGAGAAAGGAACACAAAAACATTGTTGATCACTAAGGAAGGAACAAAAAAACGGTAAAACAATGATCTGACTACCGGATTATTGAACAAATCTAGCGATCTGAAATTTCGGGCCAACTTGAATTCCACTACAGATAGCCTATCCACTAACTATGGCACATCACTAAACAAAAACCTAGAAAAAATATTAAGTTGATTTCTACGAAGTACTATGGAATTTTTGTAAAAAGGTGGGTCTGCAAGTAAACATCAACAAGACTAAGATCTTGACTTTATTTAATTGGAAAAAATATAGCATATTGAAAATAAATGGAGATAAATAGATGGAATAAAAGAAATGTCTTATTACAAGTGAATTCAAAATAAAAGCTACAATTTTGTATGAGATTCTTTTAACAGAAACATGGGCTTTTCCTATTGAGACAGTTGTTATGGTTCATCACCTAGGATTTTGAAAAAAATTGTACAAATGAAGACAAATAGATGGTGGAAGGTTGTCATCAAAGAAGTTTTTAACATGAGAAAGAAGACTTAAAGTAGATGAACCAAAACAACAAATAGATGAACAAATATAATATCAATTTGAATGCATGTAAAATTAATAATAAAGACATAAAGAAATTTCTTATGGATAAGTTCCACACGGTTATGTGAGAAAAGACGTTAGGGAGAAAGAGGAAATATTACCTTGAATTTAATCCTACAGGTAATGACAAAAGGTCTATATAGGGGTAAATATCAATGAAAGTAAAGATGTTCATAGCCCAATTGAGGACTAGTTCACATCCTTTATTGTGAAACAAACATATGCAAGAGATCAAAAGAAGAATGAAAGGAGAGAATATGTGTCATTTGCATAGATAAGACAGTTGAATTAAAAAAAAAATTATGTCTTTAGATAATTTAAAAAATAAATAAATTTAAAAGAAAAATAAAGTTAACCAAGAGAATGAAAATTTGATGAGAGGGTTGTCAAATATCATAAGTGCTCTTAGATAGAACAAGTAAATAGAAAGTAAGATTTATGTTTTGTAAGGATGTTATTATAGAGAGAAAGTGCTTGGACTTAATACTCTAGGATAATTCTATGGAATTGAAAAATAAATTAATCTCTAAAATAATATTTATATTTGTAGTAGTTTATATGACTTTTTTTAAATTCCAATATTTATTTACATCTAGTTTATTTTCACTTTTAAAAATGAATTTAAATTTTTTTGACACCTCTTACTTTAAAAAGTATATAATTTTTTTGTCACCCATTTAAAATTTAAAAATAATAAAAAATGAATATACAATTGTTCATTGTATATTTTTTTTCAGTTGATTCACAAGATTTTAAAGTAAAGATTATTTAATTCCATGGAATAGAATTAATATAAATTATAAGAGGTAAATATAGTTTGTTTATACAAGAATAGATTAAATGGAATTATGTTCTACAATCATGTATGGAGAAATTAAAATATTAGTAGCTTAAAAAAAAGCTATCACCATAAAACATGACCTCAAAAAACCATTCACAAAATCATAAAATTACATTAGAGTCAAAAAAATAATAAAAATAACGAGAAAAAAATATTTCTGAACATTCATATCCAAAGTCAAATGGCAAGATCAATGGCTTTAGGCTAGGCATTGGCCTCTTCATAGATAGAAATTTTGGTAGAATTGAGACTCGGCCTAGTGGTCATAGCAATCTTGTTGAATTCCAAAAAAAAGAATTTTTACCTTTTTCAAAATAATGGTGAGTGGGAATCTTAGTAGCTTCATGGGGTAATGTTATTCCTTTGGATAATAGGAAGTTCTAACCCACGCTCTTGTGGTTCCACATAAAAAAATGCATTTTTATCTAGCTAATTCAATACTTATGGTGCATGTTGAAGCATCTTTAATAGAAAATGATGTTTTGAGTCTTCAATTGCATGCCCTTATTGGTCATGGGGTCAATCGTTGACTTTTAATGCAATGTACGCAAGAATGGGGTTGTTAACTCTTCTTTTTCTCCCCTGTAAATATTATTTCTGCCGAAAGGGTTCTTTATTCCACTTTTCTCATCTTTAGGAGAAAGTGACAAACTCTAGCACTAGGGGAACCTAAAATCAAATATTGGTCTATATTGTTTCAAAGATGGCAACATGGATTTTCAACAACCTCCTTCCCTTTATCTTGTTTGGAAGTATGGGTTTGTTTCTATAGCCTACCATTAGAGTTGTGGGATCTAGAATGTCTTTTGGCTATTAGTAGAATCTTGGGGAGTTTGTTTGAAATAGATAACATATATCAATGTGTAAAGGATAAAATTTGGATGTTAAGGTTTTGGTAGTTTTGGTGTATATCCTCCTTTCACCCTTTTATTCGAGGACCTAGGGTCAAGTTGCAATGTACTATCCTATCCTAGGTCACTGTGAGATGTAGGGAAACTTGGATTTTTATGATTTGATTGACAATTATCTTTTCTTATGCTCAATTATGCTTTAAAACCCTAATTATGCAAATACGACAATAAACGGACGAATATCAGAAAATACTGCTGCAGGAAGATGTAAAATAACAAATAACTGTGCACCTATTTTCAGGGTTCCAAGGCAGAAAAGTCAGAGACTAAAGAGCAGGTGCCCAAGTCTAGTGCCCTACTTTTTGTCAAGATCTGCAAACAAGACCTGCAACCTGTTCCTATTGTATTGAAGATTTTCCTGTCATAAAACTTTGAGGACTAATGAGCGGGTGCCCTAGTCTAGGGAGTTGTTTCCTTCTCCAATCTACAATTCTGACACTCTGTTGTACCCTCATACAACTTCACTTTCTCCAGATCTGACACCTGTAACATGTAATCATGAAAACTTTGGGAGGGGGTTGTGGTGTTTAGAGGCTTGCCTCAGTCAAGCCCCTGAGAGACATTCAAGTTTTTCGAACACCATTTTCAGATAGAGAGTGCGTGCCTTGGGAGGCAGAGGCAAAAACCAAATGATAAATGCTTACAAACACAAATGAATGTCACCTTGTAGTGAAGATCTCATGGGAGGAAGAAGCTCTTCATGCCATGAGGAGATGGATGCTCAAATCTACAAACACAAACACATAGACAACACAAATCTACTCTTGCAACACAATGAAAGCCTTGAATCACTTTTAAAATGTCAATAGCTTGCTAGTAATCATTTAGTTTACAAATGAATGCCTAAACATGTTTTTATATGCAACTACAAACACTCCTGCCAAGAATTTCGCAATTCAAACTTACCGTGTCGGCATAGGACCCAAATAACGGTCACAAGCCGACACCCAAAAAAAGGGACTACCCCAAAATAGGGCAGGACTAGGGCATGAGCACCCAAGTCCTCCCCCCTTATTTTGGGTAGGGGTTATCTCAAGTGGTCCCCCTAGGTCCTATTGGCCAAGACACTTAGGGGTTTTCTCATCGAGATGTTGAAACATGATGTAATATGTCCTAAATGCAGATAAAAGACCCAGGAGCTAAACCTTATGAGGGAAAGCCCCCAAGGGGACATTTTTTGACGTTACATTTAGCCCCCACTTTAATGTATGTATAAACGTGAGGCCAATACATGCATTAAAGTATGGTCAACAAACACAGCAAACACTCTAGGCACGGAGAAGACACGCTAGACACATCAAAGACAATGACTGGCATGCAAAACACAAAGAATACGTTGAATGCATAGAAGACAAGAATGATTTCTTTCTTTTCTTTTTCTCATATATATGAATGCAAATGTAAGTACAAGAAAAGTAAACAAACCTCTCATAATGCAAGATGTACTCATCGCACAGGTCTTTAAACTGCATATATGGGGCAACACACACGCAAGACACGCAAAACCTCCCAAAATGCAGGATGTACTCATCGCACAGGTCTTTAAACTGCATATGGGGCAACAAACATGCCAAACAAAGAAAGCATGCCAAAACACACACTTTGAAGACACGGAAAAAACACGACAGACAAGCGATTGAGCGTTCATATTTCTAGGTCCAACACCATCTCAGACACATTACAGGAACACACTAACGATTGGTCTTCGCCACAACAATGGCCGAAGACACACTTAAGGGTTGAGTTATTCACAGAACCACTCCTCCCCTCCACAGAGGACTTTTGAAAATGACAGGATGATGCAATCTGCTCCAAGAAATACACCACCCTTGCCTCCGCAGAGGGCTTAAAATAAAAAGGATATACGCGATATCCTGCCTCTGCAGAGGGTTTAAATGATTGATTAATTGCAAACAAACTCAGAGTGTAGGATGTACTCATCGCACAAGTCTTTAAATTGCACCTAAGGACAAGCACATTGCTAACATCTATAACAGACAGCTTACCTTATATATGTCTCCACCTTAAGGTGGTTGATATCAAGTATCAATATCAAGCACGTTAAGGTAGGAAGAAAACAAACAAGGGAACACAGACTTTCGCAAAGCCCATGCCCCCTGGAGGTGCCATGTACTTTACGATTGTCAAATGTTCCCACAAACACATTCTTGCAAGAAACATGTTAGTGTCTACATAATCATGATAAACAACAACATCAATGCATATGATTAACCACACAAAGAGACAAGGTTATACTATGAATTCGAAGTTCGAGGATAATCATGGGGCTATATCATGAAGATCTCTGAATTGAGTACCACCAAGGCTAGATTCAAAGACAAACAAAGTGCGCAGAGCATCAGTATTGTTATGATTTGTAAATGAGATAAAAACATCATCAAAATCAATCTGCAGAAAGCACGAGTGTTTCCACTAGCCAGGCGTCAAATAAGATATACAACCCCATCATCATATTAGGAACTAAGTCCAATTTTTTATTTCTCACGAAAGGGATGCTAGGTCCACATCAGTATAAATGTTTTTTGTCATCTGTTCGCTAGATAGAAACACTAGAGGAAGGGAATCAATAAATAAGAGAGGAGAAACAAGTGTCTTAGGGACAGTCATGTAGGAGGGTGCCCCAAAGTCACCAACCACAACACTATGTCCATAAGACATAACACACAACAATGAAATCAGAGAGAGGCAATATAGAAGTATGATGATACAAATAGAAGGAGGTCACAATAGAGGCGGTCTCCTAGTATCCCGGACCTTACAAGAGAATGGGGTCATCCCAGGAGGCCTAAACAACACATAACACATCACGAGAGAGATAAAGGGTTAGAGATACTTATCTGTAGGATCTTCGAGGCTAGCAGTCATCAAGTAAATCATCGTCATCCTCCCACTCCTGGATTTTAGAGGAAAGTGGGACATAAGGTACCATAGCCCAAGGTTGTTTATTGTTAGGATCATCTTTGTTTTGTTCAATGTTTGGATCAATGTTTTCTTGTTGAGATGCAAGGTAAGCTCATTGCCTTCTCTTCCTCCTTTTTGCATGTTGATTTCTTTGTACTTTACGACTTAGCTTTTGTAAGATAGGGCTTTGCTCTTTCATGGATTTTTGTGTTGTAGAGGAGGAAGCACCAAGATCAAAGTTGATTTGTCTAGGTGAAATGTTTTGTTGTCGACAATAACCTCTCGATCCTTGTAAGGATGATGGGGTAGAAGCCTCAGCATCATGAGGGATTTGTTTCTTTATTGTAGGAGGCATGATGTCTTTCAAAAGGTGGGTTTCTTCTATTGTTGGAAGTGTATCAGTGATTTCAGTGTTTTGTCTTAGCATATCCTCATGGGAAGAATCATTTTTGAAAGAATCATTAGAGGACAAGATTATATCAACATCACATGTAGTATATATGAGAGAGGTGTTATCACCATTATCTTTTGTAGTACTATTCATGGAGATGAACTCTGTTAAGCTCTCTAATATTGTATGATGTTCACTCATGAGGGTTAAAAATTGGTCAAAATCAAGGTCTTTGATAAATGCATGCAAAGATAGCATTGAGAAATGACATAAAGGTGCAATGTGTATATGCTTAAATGAATGCAAAATCAGATTTTAAAATTTCTCCCAAAAGTATGCAAAAGACAAGTACAAAACTATATGCAAAGATGACCTAAAATGTTTATTTTTTGTACTTTTTTCAATGCAAATATACGAAAGCAAAGGTGTTGTAAGGAAATTGATCAGGGACAAAAAAATTATATGTCTAATATCAGTCCAATACATCAATAAGATCCTTCACAACACACTCTTGATGCAAATCTAAGATGATGACAAGTCAAAATATAGTGAAAATGCACTAAAAT
Organism: Cunninghamia lanceolata; assembly: GCA_027924645.1. Classification (NCBI taxonomy): domain Eukaryota; kingdom Viridiplantae; phylum Streptophyta; class Pinopsida; order Cupressales; family Cupressaceae; genus Cunninghamia; species Cunninghamia lanceolata. The sequence continues at coordinate 7,129,036 of BSBN01001221.1, read as the reverse complement.
ATGCGGTTTTTCACCCAATCGCAATACAAAAGAGCATGACAAAGGGTGTTGTGAGTAAAATGATGATGAAAACAAATTATATTAGTGATAAAAGTCACCTAATGCCAAAAAATCTGTCCCAACACAATTATAGTGCCACTCAAGATCAAACCCTAGTGAAAATATACCAAAAATAGGCAATTTTTCACAGTTTTTCAATTCCAAGACCTAGCAAAAGGGGTGTTGTAAATAATTTTAGGAGGTTTATAAAATAATATTAATGATATCTATCACCTCAATCCATAAAATTTGTCACCACACGCTTATGGTGCAAACTAGGCCAAACCCTAGGGCAAAAATAGCAAAAATAGACAATTTTTCACCAAATTTTCAATACAAGAGGCCAATAACAAAGTGTTGTAAAGAATTTTAGGAGGGGAAATAGATAATACCCTTAATATTAGTCAATTAGTGTAAAAATATTCTTTACAACATGCCTATAGTGCAAATTTAGAGAGTCAATAAGGCCAAATCTAGTGAAAATCAATGTTTTTCAAGCCCTAGGTTTGAGATCTTGATGTAAAATGCTATATGAATGGTTTGCAAGCTGATATATGATGAAAATTAAATTATCTCAGATCTAAAAAATAATTTCTATGCTCTAACATGCAAAATGCAAGTGCAAATCTAATGAAAAATCAATGAAAATGCTAGTTTTTGTTGAATTTTTCTATGCAAAAATATAAATTTTTGAAATCTAAATGCAAATTTATTCTAGAATATAAGACTAAAGCCAAATGCAAATTTGAATGAGTCTCTAAAATTAGTAGAAAAATCTGAAACAAGATTTTACCTATAAACCCTAGAGTTTGGAATTACTAGGTTATATGCAAAATTCACAATTTTCAACAAAACCCTAACAATTTTATGATGAAAATGTAATGCAAATTAATAAATTTTTGTATTTTTTTTGTAATTAAATTAGATCTAATTCAAAAATCATAAATTTGATGAAATTCAAATTAATTAATGCAACATAGAAACCTATGCAAACTAGGGTTTCCAATTTTTTTCAATTTTTTTATAAGTTTTCCAATGCAATAAGATGAATGACTATATAAATGAATGAAATTACTATAAATCTTAAGCACAACACTCAGAAAGGTGCAAATAGGTCCAATAACACGGGTTCACCAAAATGTAAAGGGTAAAATTTGGATGTTTAGGTTTTGGTGTATATCCTCCTTTCACCCTTTCATTTGAGGACCTAGGGTCGAGTTGCAATGTACTATCCTACCCTAGGTCGCTATGAGATGTAGGGAAACTTGGATTTTTATGATTTGATTGACAATTATCTTCTCTTATGCTTAATTATGCTTTAAAATCCTAATTATACAAATACGATAGTAAACAGACTAATATCGAAAAATGTTGTTGTAGGAAGATGTAAAATAACAAATAACCGTGCACCTATTTTTAGGGTTCTGAGGCGGAAAAGTCAGGGACTAAAGAGCAGGCACCCAAGTCTAGTGCCCTACTTTTTGTCGAGATCTACAAACAAGACCCGCAACCTGTTCCTATTGTACTGAAGATTTTCTCATCACAAAACTTTGAGGACTAATGAGCGGGTGCCCTAGTTCAGGGAGTTGTTTCCTTCTCTGATCTACAATTCTGACACACTGTTGTACCCTCCTGCAACTTCACTTTCTCCAGATTTGACACCTGTAACTTGCAATCATGAAAACTTTAGGAGGGGGTTGTGGTGTTTAGAGGCTTGCCTCAGTTAAGCCCCGAAGAGACATTCAAGTCTTCCGAACACCGTTGTCAGATAGAGAGTGTGTGCCTTGGGAGGCAGCAGCAAAAACCAAATGATAAATGCTTACAAACACAAATGAATGCCACCTTGTAGTGAAGATCTCATGGGAGGAAGAAGCTCTTCATGCCATGAGGAGATGGATGCTCAAATCCATAAATACAAACACATAGACAACACAAATCTGCTCTTGCAACACAATAAAAGCCTTGAATCACCTTTAGAATGCTAATAGCTTGTTAGTAATCATCTAGTTTACAAATGAATGCCTAAACATGCTTTTATATGCAACTATAAACAATCCCACCAAGAATTTTGTAATTCAAACTTACCTATCGGCATAGGATCCAAATAACAGTCACAAGCCAACACCCAAAAATTGGGACTACCGCAAAATAGGGCAGGACTAGGGCATGGGTGCCTAAGTCCTCCCCCCTTATTTTAGGCAGGGGTTATCTCGAGTGGTCCCCCTAGGTCCTATTTTCCAAGACACTTAGGGGTTTTCTCATCGGGATGTTGAAATATGATGTAATATGTCCTAAATGTAGATAAAAGACCCGGGAGCTAAACCTTATGAGGGAAAAGCCCCAAGGGGACATTTTTTGGCGTTACACAATGGAAAAATCTCATAGATATATGATTGACTAAAAATCTCAAGAGATTTGGACTTTCCACTTTCAAAAAATGTATTTTTATCCCTTCCCTCTAGTACTTGTGCTCAAGATTTATATATTAGGAAGATATTCCTTTCAAATATTTTATTTATCATAAAATAGGGCACAAAATAAAAGAGTGTAAATTCAAGAAATAAGAAACTCTTTAGGTGCTACCTCAAGGTGTTGAAACCCAAAAAGATCTCTAAGCTTAGGCTTGCTTTTCTTAAGGAACGCCATCAAGATTAGTTTAAATTGGACCAAGTTAAGCCAATTGAGTGGAAATTTTTGTTAGAGGCCTCTTGCTTCTCTCCTCTAATTTCTCAAAGGTTTGAGAATCACTTAGAAGGTTTTTCATGTCGATCGTCCTCTTCCTTAAAAAGTAATGAATCAATGCTAGAGAAACAAAATGATCTTGATCATTACTTGGGAAGTTGAGATAGAGAAGCATATATCGATGAGTTTTATGGAATAAAAGGGCTTACTTTGGATCAAGCCTCAAGTCCTAATTTGGAATAAAAGCACAACCAAAGGAAACAATAAAATAAGGCTCTCAAAAACTCTAGATGACTTTCTTAATGGAACTATTGGTACAAGGAGAAGGGGGTAGGTCCTTCCAAAGGATAAATAGATGGCCTCTATTGGAATGTTAGGGTATTCAATGCACCTAAAAAGAAAAGGTTGATCTAGAGCCAACTAGCCAGTAATAATTTGGATTTTGTTCTTTTATAGGAAATGAAACTTTCTAAAGAAAATTTCTCTTTTATGCTCAAAACCTTTTGGAGGAAATGGGAAGGTTGTGCAGTTGTGGTAGAAGGTGTTTCAAGTGGTCTCTACATACTTTGGAACCTAGCCTCAATCTACCTTTTACTTTTGGAAAATTCCTCCAACTAGATTTGTTGCTCCATTAAGTCCTACTATTTCAATATCTTTGGTTTTATAATTAATGTACATGGTCCCAATCACCCTATATAGAAGAGGAGGATTTGGTAGGAGTTATCAAGTTAGCTTGAGGTTCTACAAGGTAAAATGTATTATTAGAGGGCTCTTATACTTGGAATAATAGAAGGAAAAGCTTTTGTTATATAGTAGAAAAACTTGATAGATTTTTTATCCCTCTTGGTTATAGAATAGTACCCCCTCAATATTAAGGTCAATTCAGATTTGCTTATGCCTTGCTCTCCATTTAAATTTGAACTAATGTGGCTCCATCACCGAGATATTTTAGTCTAATTTGAATGTTGGTAGTCCTCTTGGCCTAAGGTACAAGGTACTCCAATGTTCTATGTTACTCACAAATAGCTCGGTGTATGAAGAATAATTTTTTAATCTAGAATAAGGTCGTTGGCAACATTTTGAAGGACAAAATTTCTCTAGAAGCATCCCTAGATCAAGTATCTAGAACCATTCAAGATTCAAGTATGACTAATGTTCTATTGAAAGAAGAATCAAGGTTGTTGTATTAGCAAGATCATTGCCTAGTTCGGGATGAAATATTCTGGTGTCAAAAATCGCAAGACAAATGGATTTTAGAAGGTGACATGAACACTTCTTATTTTCATATACTCCTAGCCTAAGGTATAGGGTACTCCAATGTTCTATTTTACTCACAAATTGAGATGTATAAAGAATAATTTTTGAATCTAGAATAAGGTCTTTGGCAACATTTTTTAGGAAAAAATTGCTATAGAAGCATCCCTAGAGCAATTATCTATAACTATTCAATATTTAGGTCTAATTGATGCTCTATTGGAAAAAGAATCAAGGCTATTGTATTGGAAAGACCTTTGCCTGGTTTGCGAGGAAATAATCTAGCATCATAAATCATATGACAATGGATTTTAGAAGGTGACAAGAACTCTTCATATTTTCATGCAATTACTCTGGCTATTATGCAAGGGAATCAAATTTTGTATATTATACATTAGCAAGAGAATCGCTTGGAGAATGTAAATTCTATAGCTAATGATGTTGTGTCCTTTTTCTCAATACTTCTAACAAAAGATCGAAACAAAAATTTAGAAGTGGAAAATCGCCTCTTGGTTAACATCCCCTATGATGTTGAAATTGAAGATAATGAGAGCCTTTTTTACCTTCTCCCTGGATGAAGTGAAGAAGGCAACCTTTAACTTAAAAAAGGATAGAGCACCTAGGCCAAATGGGCTCCATGTCGATTTATTTTTAGTTCTTATGGGATATGTTGGAAAAATAGATCGTGATAGTAGTTAATGACTCTTTGAAGTCAAGTAAAGTTCTTAAAAGTTTTAGAAGCACTTTTCTTGCTTAACTTCCTAAAACAAAATCCACAGTTTTTTTAATGATTATCACCCTATTGCATTATGTAACACTATGAATAAGATTATTTCCAAAGTTATAGCAGAGAGATTAAACCTTTGTTTCCCAATTTGATTACAAACGAACAAGGTGGCTTTATTGGGAGGAGGCAAATTCTTGATGAAGTTCTAATCTCTCATGCGATAATGCATTTGTTATCTAAGAGCAAGGACAAAAGCATGATAATAAAATCGGATGTGGTGGAAGCCTATTATAGGATTTCTTGGAGCTTCTTGTGCAAAACTCTTACAACATTTGGCTTTTATAATAGATGGGTAGATTAGGTTTTCCAAGCAGTGGCAAGGGTATGGTTTTATGTGTTAGTAAATGGGAGTTTAGTAGGTTTCTTTCAACATTCTAGGGGCTTAAGGCAAGGTGATCCCTTAGAGCCATATCTTTTCATTATAATGGTAGAATCTCTAGGTACGCTTATCAATAGTTTCAAAAGATCAAGGAGATTAAAAGGGATAAATCTTTAACCTCAAATGGAAGCAATCTCTCACAAGCAACTTGTGGATGACAATATATTTTTTGATATAGCATCAAGATCAGAAGTAAAAGTGTGGAATGAGATTCTTTTAGATAATGTAGTGGAATTAGAGTAACACATAAACAAGGAGAAATCCAAAAACAAAATTAATAATTCTCCTAGGATTCAAGGGCATATAATGAGGCTATTATATTTTAATACTGCTTCTCTCCCTTGTAGGTATCTTGGAATTCCTTTGTTCTTTGGTGGAAGTAGTGATTCTTAGTGGGATGAAGTGGTGAACCATCTTCAAAATTGTTTAGATTCTTGGAGTGGTAGCTAGTTGAATTTAGTGGTCAAGACTATTTAAAATGGCATTTCTTCAAGCAATGCCCATTTATTTTATCTCTATTCTTCCTATACCTAAATTTGTTCTTCAAAAGATCAATAGGTTTTGTAAAAATTCTATTGTGGGATACCTCAGTTGATCACATATCCTCTTTTGAAGTAGGATAAGATATGTGTCCCAAAAGAGCTTGGAGGAGCATGTACTAAAGATTTAGCAATACAAAATTTGGCACTAGGAGGAAAATTGGTACAACAGATGTTGGAAGACCCTAATGCATAATGTTGCAATCTATTGAAAGAAAAATGCTTAAGGGGTTTAGATTCTTATACCTTTTTGAAATCTAAGTTGATTCCTAAGGGCTCTTCCATATGGAGTCTGATGTTCAAGGCAAAGCATGTGATAGGAGAAAAGCTAACCTAGGATTTAGGGAATGGAATCCAAGTAGACTTTGTGATAAGTGAGGACAAAATGAAAGTTAAAAACATAAATCAAATGTAAATACAAACGATTATACCTTCCTTTTGACTCACAAATCCAAAAGGGAAGGAGTTGCACCCACGAGCTCCTCAGATTTTACCCAAGACTTAGGATGTATGTGGATTGCTCAATGCTTTCAACATAATGTAGATGAGATAGTGATTGATAGATTAGAGGGAGATGAGGGATAATTTTGGCATTATGATGTTAGGATGAGGAGATTGTGGAGAGATTTTGGTAGAGGTTTGATGCATGAAGAGGTCTCTCTCAAATGGCTTGGAGAGGGTTTCATTTATAGACTTTCTGAAAGGAGGATGGAGGGTGAGGATTGAAAGATGAGATCAAGGGCTAGGAATCAATGAGAGTTAGGGTTAGGATTGGATTCATAGCCTTGTGACAAGTGTCACATGGAGAGTGGATGAGGGAGATCAAGAGTTGAATCTTGGTCAATGGGATTGGAGGGCTCTCGTTAAAAGTGAATTTTAAATTCACATGGGGAAAGGTGTGGAGGATTAAAATGAATAAAAGATTCATTTTGGGAAGAGGGGACATGACAAGTGAATTTTTAATTCACCTTTATGTGGAGATGTGAAGATGTACTCTTACATGTGTAAGAGAGTGAGGGTTAAGGAGGATTTGACCATTTGAATAAAAGATTGATTTTTATTCAAAGGTGCATGGAAGAAGGGGATAAGCAAGGTTAATTGAGTGTTTAGCTTAATTAACCTAGGTCTAGGGGATAGGTAGGCTAGGGTAGATTGATCAGTAGGATAGATCAATTAGATAAGCATGATTTATCTAATTGACAGGGGTTAGGGAAATGGACAAAAAATAAAATAAATATTAAAAATATTTATTTAATTGATGAGGATAGTGTTGTAAGGTCTAGTGATAAATCAAATGGATTAATTGATCACAAGGGATAGACAGATGGTTAGGGAAGCTATGCGAAATTGATTTGCAAAGCAAGTCAAATTTAGGTGTCTATATTTGCCCCTCTTTGAGATGGTGTTGCAGCTAAGTAACATCATTTCAAAGAAGTTAACACATAGAGTTGGATTGGATAGAAAAAAGATTTTGGCTTAAAAGAATAGGGTAAGGTTTGGGGATAATTGGTAAAGGTGATGCCCCCTCGAGAGGATAGGCGGGTTGCAAGAACACGATTGTGCTCTCGAAATGGATGAAAAAGATTGGTTGAAGTGGTTGGAGGATAAGTGGTGAGATGAAAGGATGATGATGGTGGGAAATTGATTGGTGGATGATCATTGTGTTGAAAATGATTTAGAGCAATCCTAGGTTTGATATAGCAAAGTGGATATGTTCACCAAGGTATAGAAGACCAAAGTGATGATGTTTATCCAACATTTGCATGGACTAGACATGCAAACAAAGGGATGATCCCATGCATGCCCAAGATAGTACAACCTTGTCCCGACGAGGGAAGGGGACTCATAGCATAAGTCCTTAGTACACAAAAGGTATGATGAACCTTAGATGCATAAGGGGATCAATATGCTAGAACCGACCCTATGATCAACAAGATATGAATACTAGCTTGGAGTAATGAAAACAACCCACAAGCACAGCATACAAAAGCAAGACTATGCCCCATTCTAGATGTTTTCGCCACATACCATGATATAGTGAAATCAAGGTAGCTTTGATGTGATCTTCGAATAGGACAAAAGATAAAAATCAAAAACAAAAAGACCAATGAACCAAAACAAATAGCCATTGTCTCTCTTGCCAAAATGGATAATGATTGGATAGATTCTACCTATCGTAGGAAAGATATATCCTAAGGTAGGAATCAATTGATGATTGGATCATGATTAGTTGATGTTGTAAGATTGGCTCAAGATATGACGGTGACAAGTTATGGTTGATGCTGATTTGATAGTTGATGATTTTTGATAAGGGATGATGCTTTGACAGGTGATGCGATGCTTAGATCTAGTGTAAGCTCAGCAGGTTGGATGGGTACATCTTATGCACCTGAGTACTGGAAACTTCCTGCATATTCCAGACTGCCTACATACCCTATATCCACGGGATCAAGGCACATTAAGATGCAAGTGATTATGATATGTAGTTCTGATTTGTGATGATGATGTGGGATGATGAGATGTTGGATGATTTGGGTGATTGTGATGATGATTATTTTTGGGATTTTGTGGATATTTTGATTTTTTTGGATTTTTTGAGTTTTCTATTGTTTTGGTATTTTTTGATTTTTTGACGTTTTTGGATTTTTTGATTTTGGAAAAGGAATGGTTTATTATGAGATGGTTGCATTGGATTTCGTGTGGATAACCTTTATGGTAGATAGCAATGACAAGGGAACACCAAGTCTAGAGGTGAAAGTGATGGGGTTGGATAGAGGGATTGGTGATGAAAGATGATGGTTATCTGATTCATGATAGATGAATGGACAAGCGATAGGGATGCATGTTAGATAGATGGAAAATAGGGATGGGGGATAGGATAGGTATGCATGAAATATGGATGGGGGATTTTAGGATTTTCTCCAAGGGCTAGGTTGCAAGGAATCATATGCCCCAATGCTTAGAATTTTGCATGATGGGTTCATGTTTGAATGGATGGACTTTGTAGTAGATGGATGGAGGATATACTTATAAAGGGAGTATGCCAAGAGGTGTCCAAAGCATGTTGTTGATATTTTACCCCTTGTCTTCATCAAGATCTAAGGAGGAGGATATAGTGGATAGAATGGATGGGGAATAATAGGATGAATAGGGGATGGTAGATAGGAATATGATAAGATAAATAGGGGAAAGTGGATAGGATATGCAAAAGGATGTTATGGATTTGGATAATTAGATGGTTTTGCCCCCAAGTGTAGGGATACAAAATAGATGGAGAAGGGATTACGCATGATGCCCACAAGGGGTTTTCATTAAGGTACTTGCCCCAAGGCGCCACAAGGAGTGGTTTTCACCATTGGACAGATCTTTTCTCTTTACTATTTTCTTGATTTTTTGATTTTTTTTCTTTTTTGATAGAAGGGGGACTCTAGCGTCTATTTCCATAGCAAGGAGAAGATGGTGCCATGTTGGATAGCATTATGGGTGATGATTGCATGGATTGTTGGTAGATAGGAGAAGATGGAATGGATTATGATGTGGATTGTGTGGATTATGATGTGGATTATGCAAAAGCATGGACCATAGGAATGTGATGGGGAAGATATGTAGGATAGTGAACAAAAGATGGAGAGATGGGGGTATGTGGGAATGTTAAGTGGTGGAGGGGAACCAAGACCAACGGTCACACACACCGTGATGTATTTGGAAGCTTGTACTTTGGATGTGGAGTTGGGAGTAATGGGGATCGGGATGGGGGATTTTTGTATGATCGATTTGGGGTTTTAGGGACCCAAATAGACTTAGGATTTATGGGATTTTTAGGTGTGGAGCAAAATGTTTGGGAGTTTGGAGTGGATTGGGATGGAGATGCCTCATTTGTTTTGATTGATCTTTGCTTAGGGACCCACACCATTTTTTCTTTTGCTTTTTCTTGTGATGGTGTGGGCTTTGATAGCCTTTTAGATTTTTCATTTTGATTGGAAGGGATAATATCTTTAGGCTCTTGTGCTTTATGCATTGAGGTATTCAAATTATTACTTTTGAATCCCATGGATTTGGGGGAAGCTTCATATTTGAAAGATGTGTGCTTTTGTTGGTCTTGATTGGGAATTTTAGGGGATTTATGGGTGGAGAGGTAAAAAGTGGATTTATGGATAAGTGGATAAGGGGATTTGAGGATGGGGATATTAGGAGTTGGGAGGATGGGAGGATAAGAGGATTTGTGGATAGGGATGTTTGGTGTTGGTAGGATAGGAGGTAGAGTAGATTTGATAGGAATATTTGGAGTTGGAAGTAGTGGAGGTAAATTTGATGGGGGAAGATGGATGGTCACATGCTTTTGCAAATGATAGGATGATGGAGGGATGGCAACATATGTTTTGGGAGTGCGATGAGATGCACCATGTTTGGGATTGGATGAATGGATTTTAGAAGGTGTGTGGGTGGTACCAACATGTTCATTTTGTTTGTCTTGGGATGTATAGCCGAGGCCATGCGAGAATGGATGGAATGTGGTGTGGATGGGCTCTAAGATGCCTTGTTCATGAAGGCCTAAGCCTTTGCCTTGATAGTTCATGTGTTGGAGCATGCGACATGCAATGGGATGTTTAGTGCTTTGGAAACAAGATGCGAGTCCATTATTTGTTGGAGAAAGATAGGTGGTGGATGGAAGTTGTTCACCTCTTATGAGGGAGTTACCACGGATGAAAGTGCTTTGTCCAAGTGAATAGAAGGATGGATTTTGGATGAGATTGGTAGATGGATGTGAAGGATTCATGGAGGATGGTGAAGGGGTGGTAGAAGATGGGGTGAGATCAATAAGTTGATCAATAGATGGGAGGGGATCGTGGATGGGATTAGATGGGATGGTTAGATCTTGATTAGGAGAAGGGGTTGATGTTTCAACATGCTTTGGATTTGATTCTTGACATGGCTCATGTGCTTGGATAGAAGTGGGAGTGACTTGGATAGATGTGGTAGGTGCTTGGATGGATATGATAAGTGCTTGGATGGATGTGATAGGTGTTTGACTTATGGGTTCTTGAACATGGCTACATGATGGTTCTTGACTTATGATAGGGGGTTGTTCAAGAGATTTGGTGGATGTTGGATTGCATGAGGGTGTTTGATTCCTTGCAACTATCCAATGGATGGTATCCTTCATGAGTTTATGGATTGAAGAACAATGTAATGAATGGAGAATGATGGTGGATGTTGTAGGATTAGGATGGGGATTGGATAGGTGGGTGATAGGATTAGGTAATGATGGTTCTTGGATGGGTTCAAGGATAGGTGTTGGACTAGATGGTGGTGTTGGAGGGGTGTAGGATTTGGGGGATTCCTTTGCTTTGCTTGGTGATGTTCTTTAGAGGAAATCCCTCAAGGATTCATTGGATGTCGTGGTGTTAGGATTTGGAAGATTTGATGGTGGATCAGATGGTGGATGGGTGATAGGGATTGGTGGATTGATAGATACATAAGGTGATGGATTAAGGTTGATAAGGTTGGAGGGATATTGTGATGGGGGGATTGGAGGATGGGGATTAGGAGATGGGGGATTTGGTTGTTGATATGAGGTTTGGATTTCAGATATAAGGTGTGCTAGATTGGTGTTCCCTTGATCAAAGTTAGCATGACAAAGTTTGGGGGATGGATAAGTTGGAGGTATGGATTGATTGGATAAGTATGATGGCATGGATGTGTAAGGGGATGAAGATTGATATGAGGTTAAAGGTTGATATGATGAAGTTTGATATGATGGAAGTTGGTATGAGGTTGAAGGTTGATATGAGGATGATGGAGGTTGATATGATGGAAGTTGATATGATGAAGGTTGATGGGAGATTGATGGTGTGGATATGTAAGATGTAGGTTGGTATGAAGGTTGAAAGAATGACGATTGATATGATGTGGAAGGGGATGATGTGTAGGGTGTTTGTTGATATGATGGGGGTTGGTATGAGGTCCATGGTGTGGATATGTAAGATGTTGAAGGATGATATGATGAGGGTTGATATGATGAAGATGGGGTAGGGGTTTGGGATTCACCAATGATGAGGTGTGCTAAGGGTATATCTTTAATGTCATTTTTGAATTGTTCCTTAGCATTAGGATCCATGTTCTCATAGACTTTTCTAAGTCTTTGTAATTGTTGTATTGATTCATAAAGATCCATTCTGTGGGAGATAGTATGGGATGATGGGGGATGATGGATGATTGTGATGTTGGGAATCAAAATTTCAAGACCTTAGGATGATTTGATTTGATTTGATGAATGGTTCTCTATGGTCAAGATAGACTAATGATCTTAAGCAAGAGGGTTGATTGGGTTGATTTGATTAGGTGATCAATTAAGGTCTTGATTTTTGATTGGGTTGATTTGGATTTGGAGTTTCATAATGATGTTGGGGGATTTGGATAATGATTGGGATTGATGTTGATTTTGGATTGGATTTGGAATATGGTTTGGAAGATTATGGATTGATGTTGGTTGGATTTTGGATTTGATTTGGATGAGATGGGGTTAGAATGATGTTGATGAATTGGATTAAGGGTGATGAGAGTGATTAGGATAAGATTAGATTGAATGATTTGGATGATGATGTGGATAAGATAGGTGATTAGGATGATTAGGATAGATGGGTGATTGGATTGAGATGAAGTGGATAAGAATGATTAGGATGATGAAGATAGATTATGACTCGAGAGGAAGTGGATTATAATTTGATCAAGCTCAAATAAAGGGATTGGATAAGCTCAACTTATGGGGTTTGATAAATGGGGGGATGGTTTAGCAGTGTTGGGAGGAACACTTGGCTCGATGTGAGGGGGGGTGCGGGGGGACAGACGTGATCCCCCGCTGACATGGGTTCAGGGGCGTAGCCTCCCGACCAAATTTTTTTTGAAAATGGGCTTATAAAATTGATGTTTTTGATGGAAAAATTTGATTTTTAGACATGGATGAAGAAGGCACTAAAATAGATGGAAAATGACGCTCAAATAGAGAGGAATGACGTTAAAGGATGCAAATGGTTGGATTGATGGATGAATTTGATTTTTCTTGGCAAGTAGACAAACAAACAAGCAAGAAAACACAATGACCAAAGGTTTGATTTATGAAAAAATGTGATTATCAAGCATGTACAACCTTAGGGATTTGGGCCACTAAAACAAAGGTTCATAGTGAGTGCTTTCGTTCAGGTGGTTATACATGCGGCAGTGCTACTCTTTGTTATGGAGTCTCCCAACCTCCAAGGGTTACACCTTGGAGGGTGTTGGGGGAGGTTGGCTGTCGATATAACACAACAACACCTGTTGCTTGTGACTTTCATCACAAACACATTAATTTATATAGCGGCTTGAAAGAGCTTGGATTTAGCTTGTTGTCGCTTGGGTCATTCCCACCTTTCGAAGCAGGGTGGTAGGCCCTCTAAAGGTTAACAAAAGCAATACAAGCACAAAAATACTTTTGATCCCCAAATTCATACGAAGATGCGAGGGGAGAGCATACGTATTATTTGTGTTTGCATCACACTAAACATGGTTCATTTTATTTCTTTGGATTATGTTGGGGGTGATTTATGCAAGTGTTATGAGAAGCTTTTGATTCCCAAGGTCACCAAATGGTGCGAGGGAAGAGCATACACTTTTCACACTACAAACATAAATCACAAAACACTTCACACAAATTAAGATTTGGTTTTCTTGATTATATGAGTGAAGAATACAAGGTTGTTGTTTTTTTTAACCCAATGATCTCATTGATACAATTTGTGGTTCATTTTAAAGCCCAAAATTGAAGTGTTTTGATAGTTGTTGTCGCAAGCAATGATTAATTTTAGTTGCACCAAAATCAAATGTTCTTAACACTAAGGCACGCAAGGATTCTTTTTAGGTGCACCAAAATAAAATATTTGATTGTAGATTGTTTGGAAGAAAGATTCGTTTTAGGTGCACCAAAGATAAATGTTCTTTAAGCTAAGAAATCCCTGCAAAAAAAATGTTAGTAACTTCCAAGTGATGTTGATGACCTGCACAAAAGCTATCAATCCCTGCACAGAGAACAAAGTTAGTCTCAGAAAATAGTGCTAATATAGAGATAAGATAGCGCTAATACAAAAAATAGCACTAATCCAGACAATAGTGCTAATACAGAAGAAAAATAGCGCTAATACAGAATATAGCACTAATACAGAGATAAGATAGTGCTAATACAGGAAATAGCGCTAATACAATAGAAAGAAAGCGCTAATATAGATAATAGTGCTAAAATAGGTCATGGAAGGTGCCACTGCGCAACTGGTTAGGCAGTCTGGTCACAGTTTGAAGATAGCATCGCTCTAGGCTCTGATAGCGCTAAAACATGTCTGAACTCGTCCATCCTGCAAAAAAAAAGTTTTTTCTTCTAAAGAAATTTTGGCATAACCTCCCTTTGTTTAATCAACATTCCTGTAAAAATTGAGAGCATTTTGACATGAAAAGAGCAAGAAATGCTTTAAAAGAGACACGTGAGTGGAAGTTAGAACAGAAAATGCTCCGTAGAGATGGCGCTAAAATAGTAGATAGCGCTAAAACTTGCCAAGGATAGCGCCACTGCGCAGGGTGGATAGCGCTAATCTGTAAAAAACACATCTTTCACCAAAAAAAACTCACGAGATAGTTAGATTGGGACCTTGTGGGTCCCACCGAGCGTGCCAATGTGATAAGTGAGGACAAAATGAAAGTTAAAAACATAAATCAAATGTAAATACAAATGATTATACCTTCCTTTTGACTCACAAATCCAAGAGGGAAGGAGTTGTACCCACGAGCTCCTCAGATTTTACCCAAGACTTAGGATGTATGTGGATTGCTCAATGCTTTCAACACAATGTAGATGAGATGGGGATTGATAGATTAGAGGGAGATGCGGGATAATTTTGGCATTATGATGTTAGGATGAGGAGATTGTGGAGAGATTTTGGTAGAGGTTTGATGCATGAAGAGGTCTCTCTCAAATGGATTGGAGAGGGTTTCATTTATAGACTTTCTGAAAGGAGGATGGAGGGTGAGGATTGAAAGATGAGATCAAGGGCTAGGAATCAATGAGAGTCAGGGTTAGGATTGGGTTCATAGCCTTGTGACAAGTGTCACAAGGAGAGTGGATGAGGGAGATCAAGGGTTGAATCTTGGTCAATGGGATTGGAGGGCTCTCGTTAAAAGTGAATTTTAAATTCACATGGGGAAAGGTGTGGAGGATTAAAATGAATAAAAGATTCATTTTGGGAAGAGGGGACATGACAAGTGAATTTTTAATTCACCTTTATGTGGAGATGTGAAGATGTACTCTTACATGTGTAAGAGAGTGATAAATGAGGGTTAAGGAGGATTTGACCATTTGAATAAAAGATTGATTTTTATTCAAAGGTGCATGGAAGAAGGGGATAAGCAAGGTTAATTGAGTGTTTAGCTTAATTAACCTAGGTCTAGGGGATAGGTAGGCTAGGGTAGATTGATCAGTAGGATAGATCAATTAGATAAGCATGATTTATCTAATTGATAGGGGTTAGGGAAATGGACAAAAAGCAAAATAAATATTAGAAATATTTATTTAATTGATGAGGATAGTGTTGTAAGGTCTAGTGATAAATCAAATGGATTAATTGATCACAAGGGATAGACAGATGGTTAGGGAAGCTATGCGAAATTGATTTGCAAAGCAAGTCAAATTTAGGTGTCTACAAACTTCTAGTGCGATTCTTGGATGGAGGAACATCCTCTCAATAATTACCCTGGTTTAGAGGATGCAAGAATCCTTACTACAAATTTGGATACTAGAGTATGCAATTATTGGCAAGAAAGTACTGTGAATGGTTGTGTGCTTTGAGTTTGGAAGATTTTTGAAGATGTTCTTATTTAGGAGGAGAAAAAGTTAATTCTCTCTTTTATTTTGCATCTAATTATTATCTCTAGCTTGAACCATCAAGATTATGCTAGATGGAATGATCATCCTTCTGGGATCTATAATGTCTTTGTAGGATACTCTATACTAAAGAATAAGCACTTTCCAACCATAGAGAATTGGTCGAGAAGGTTATTATGGTGCAAAGAGACTCCTTTGAAATGTATTACATTTTCTTAGTTTGTTGTAGCCAATAAAATTTTGGCATGTTAATTTAATTGAGGATTCCATGGACCCTAGAGGTGCAACTAGTGCTATCAAGTGAAGGAATTAGTTAATCATTTAGTTCTTAATTGCTCTTTCTCCTTAGAGATATGGGTATAAAAATCTCAATCTTATGGGGATGTCTGGGTCACACCAAGTTCAATTAAAATGTTGATATATAGTTGGCCAATTGGCTCCAAAAATCTTAGTTCTTTGTGGAACATAGTGATTATGAGTACCCTATGGGGTATCTAGTTAGAGCACAATGTGCAAATTTTTAGAAATCAAGCTTCCTTAAGAGATAGATGTTAGAATCGTATTTGGACAACAATCAAAGCATACACATTACCAATGTTAATGAAATTTAAATCTTCCCTCTCTTCCACGAAAATTACAGGTCTTAAGAAATGGGATATTGATAAGCCAAACCTTGTTCAAGGGTTAAGAGAAAATCCAATTGGAAGAAAAAGTTGCATGTCTAAATATCCTAATAAAGAAGAGGGTGGTAAGAAGTGGATTCCCCCTTCAAATCATTTTGTTAAGCCAAATTTTGAATATAGTGTTTCAAGGGGGAATCTGAGAAATCTTAGTGGAGGTTTTACTCTTATGGATTCAAAAGGAGGATTTGTGTATATAAGATCCTCTTTGTAGGGATCGGAATGGATAATGAAGTTGAGTGGAAAATATTGGTTGTAGGAATGGTGGTTGCGATTTCTCAAAATATGAAAAACTTGATAGTAGAAAGTGATTCCCTATTAGTGATTAATGCCCTTTAAAAGAGATTGAGACAAAATTGGAGATTAAAACATTATGTGGATGGGGCACTAGGGATTGGAGCAAATTTTGAGAGGTTTTCCTATCAACATTGCAAGTGTACTTTGAACCCTGCTACTAATTTTTTTTCCAATTATGGAGTGGATCAAGTTCACATTGCAACATTATATAGTCATTTACCGAATGCAAGGGAAGGTTTGGAGTGTCATTTAAACTAAAGTCACTTTAATTGGTTTCTTTTTTAATAATGGGATTTCTCCCATGGTGGAGGGGAACATTTATTGTCATTTTTTTTCAAAGTATATTAGTTTCTCATGCAATTAAGAGCATGTAAGAAGAGATGATTCCAATCTTTGGTGGCAATCCTGGGGGGTACATTGTTTTATGGTAGTTTGTGAGAAGTTAATATTTATGGTCACACATGTTAGGAGTATTATATCATGTGTTGAGTTTGTAGATGTTGAATGCATTGGAATAGCAATGGCTTCAGATGGTGTGGGAACAATTGTCATTTAAGCTATTGGGGTGTCTACTTCTAGTTGCAATGTATATAATGGCCAATGAAAGGCACTCAAGTAAAGGAAAGGAATTTAAGTGCAAGGGTATGGTGGAAAACTACCAACACAAGATGATTTTTGTGTGTGAATCAGTAGCAGTATTAGGGTTCATTAAGGGGGCTTTGGGAGTGATGGGTCTAGAAGATAAGCATAAATCCAAGGTTACTATAAAAGGATATTTTATCTCAAAAATGGCACTGGTAGTTCTAGATGTGGACTTGCGGCTATGGCTCCTTCAGTTGCTCCTACTGGATGACTTTGGAGATATGGTGCAATTATGAAGAGGTGGGTTCTAGTGCTTTAATGTCAAGAAAGGAGAAACTATTGAACAAAATCTATCAATTCCCTTGCTCCTAGGGAAGAAAATAAGTCAGAAACCATAATTGCATTAGGAGATGGGTGTGCTTAGGGCATATTGTAGCAACATGGGGAAAGTGTTGGCTAGTTTGTATGTGTCCCATAATCAAGGGTGATTGGAAGTGTCAAGAAATTTCACCACTTGTCTTCGACAATGGCAATGTGCATCATAGATGAGAAATTTATGAAGGGGTTCACTTGCCTTCTTTGGCAAGTGAGAATTAGGGGCAATTGGCTACTAGTGGCACTTTAGGAGTGGATAGCAAGGTGGAAGGAGTAGTGGAGGTGGTTGTGGAAAGTAACTCTAGCATGTAGTGTTGGGCATTGTTTGAATTTTACTGTTGGTGGTCATTGGGTCTTGGGTCTAACTATTGTGTTTGTGTTTCCATGTTGAGTGTTATGCATAGTGTTTGAACTAGGGACAATTAGCTACTATTGGCACTTTAGGAGTGGATAACTAAGGTGGAATAAGTGGTGAAGGTGGTTGTGGAAGGTAACTTTGGCATTGAGTGTTGGGGATTCATTTGAATTTTGGTGTTGGTGGATGTTAGGTCTTGGGTCTCCCTGTTGTTTTTGTGACTACATGTTGGGTGTTATGCATAGTGTTTAAATTAGGGACAATTGGCTATTGGTGGTACTTTAGGAGTGGATAGCTAGGTGGAAGAAGTGGAGGTAGTTGTGGAAGGTAACTCTAGAATTAAACATTGGAACATTATTAGAATTTTGTTGTTGGTGGTTGTTGGATCTTATATCTAGCTATTATTTTTGTGTCTCCATGTTATATGTTATGCATAGTATTTGTTTGTTCATAGTATGTAGATTTTTCTTTGCAACAAGATGATAGGCTAGTATAAGGTAAATTATCTTTTCTTTTTATAAATTGATCAATTGTTTTGACAGCTCTATTTTTTCTTTCATATAGGGGAGAGGAGCCAATAGTCATTAGGGATAACTTTGTGACGATGTAGCAGTTACATGGAATATCATAGGAGCTCCATTTTTTTTAAGAAATGTGGCATGAACTCTTATCTATCTACAACTAAGGTTTGGAGGTGTGACTCATCATGCAACTCGCCACATCAACACATCTAGTCAAAAGTGTCCTTAAAATGAATTTTTAAAGATTTGACCAAAACTTTATCATGGAATCCCTAGTAGTTGAACAAACAAATATCATTTGTTGTTAGAACATCATATTCTTATTTAAAATATAACTTATAATATGCAACCTTAATGATCTCAATCCCTGTTGGTAACCATGAATCTTGTTATCTCTAACCTTTATATCCAACACAAATGACCCAATAGTTGAACACAAAATACTATTTATTGTTATAAAACCACATTTTTATTTAAAATATAACTTACATTCAACTTTAAATGATCATAAAACTTTGTGCTCACATTTTACATTTTTCATAGGACAAACATATAATATGAAGTATTTCAATGCATGTATATTGCCACCCATTAGTTGTACACATAAGAATAATATTTGTCCACATAACAACAATACATGTTTAAATGAGCACACCTTATTTTATAAATGGCACATTTATATGGATAGTTATGATATAATATTTGTCCACATAATAACAATACTTGTTTAGATGAACACCCTATTTTATAAATGACAAACTTATAGTGGATAGGGGAGAGGACCCAGTACTTGCACACCCTAACTTCACACACATTAAGTTCATAACCAATACATCATATTTTCATGACAATTTCGACATATCTTCGTATCTGAGTTAAGAACTTAAAGTTATTGTTTGGGGTTCTAGGTATCAATGATGTAGCCTAATCAGCTACATCTTCGTCGATTTGTCCAAAAACACCCAAAAAAGTTAGACCAAAACATGTGCACCAAGATATCTATTACCAATCCCCTTATGTGTCACCGTATGATTGGTTGTTTCTTTGATGTGACATGTGAAGTGTATTGTTACATATGTATATGTGCACATATATTGGTTCATTATTAATTTTTTACTAGTATCTTATTTCTCAACTACTATTCTTTTGATATATTTAACTAGAGGTTTAAGTGTGCATCACCATAACAAGGGCATGGTTATCTATTGGATCCTTTCCCCTAGTTATGATACTTTATATAATGCAATAAAATATTTATTAGGGGAGAGGACCGAGTACCCACCCATGTTCTAATAGCCACCATGGTGTAGTGCACCTAACCCCCCAATTAAATATATGAAAAGAATAGTAGTTGGGAAATAATATACTACTAAAAAATTAATAAGGAACCAATACATGTGCACATATACATGTGTAATAATACACTTCACATGTCACATCAAAGAAACAACCAATCATATGATGACACATAAAGCAATCATAAAGTGATCGACCTTGATGCACATGTTTTGGTGTAAACTTTTTTTTTTGGTGTTTTTGGACAACTCGGTGAAGATGTAGCTGATTAGGCTACATTGTTGATACCCAAAACCCCAAACAATAGCTCTAAGCTCTTACATCACATACGAAGAAATCTAAAAAAATCTGTCGAAATTCGATGTACTATTTAGGAGCTTAGGGTGCACAAAGTTAGGGCGGCAGGTACTAGGTCTTCTCCCCTACACTTGTTAATGAATGTATTTATATTTTTTATATGACATTCATAAGTTCTCATGTTTTCGTGTAAGGGTCCATATTGATTAACATTTAATCATTTTTTGATTTACATGTGGAATAGATAATTATTGACAATACATAGTATAAATATGTTGCAAGACTAAATACTATATCCACAAGTACTATATCAACAATAGGACCCCACTCAACTATGGCCCCTCTTCGACATATTCGGATTTTAACAAAAACAAGACCCCATAAAACCCCTACGATATTATTTTAAAAAACAATAACAATGCTCACTTTTTCAATGTGCAATCAGTTATTTCCATTTAGTACAACATAAAGTTTCAGGGAACTAAAAGACAAGACATAAAACTACCCTTCAACTGAATCTCAACCCTCCAATGAAAAGACAAGACATAAAACTACCCTTCAACTGAATCTCAACCCTCCAATGAAAAGACAAGACATAAAACTACTCTTCCACTGAGTCTCAACCCCCCAACAAAACAAAGAAAAAAAACCTACCTCTAGTATTACCTAGCGGGAAAGGCTGCCATATGCTCACTATTCCAAGGTGCAATCAGTTAATTCCATGTAGTACAACATACAGTTTGAGGGAACTGAAAAGACAAGACATAAAACTACTTTTTAATTGGATCTCAACCCTCAATTAAAAAAAAAAAAACTAACCACTAGGTAGTAACCTCTAGTACTACCTAGTGGGAGAGGCTGACCGGTTTAAAAACAGCCTCGGTAATAAGGTGCTTCCTTTTCCTCAACCCCAAACCCAAAATATGACTAACGAAGGCCTTGCCGTCCTTAACCGTAACCGCAGTGGCCCCACGGTGCATGGGCCCCACGTACCTGTGAGTCAATTTAGCAGACCGCCAATCATCCCTACTTTCTACTATCCTAGCGGAGGGCGTACCCGCAACGACCAGCCGCTCGGGCGTAAGCAGCGCCAAGCCATCACCCATCAACAAAAAGCTGCTCATATCCACCTTGGTCACATGCTGGCCGTCAAGGCTAACCTTAAACAGAACGCCGGCCCAAGTATGAACCGCCAGAAGATAACCGCCAGGGTGATACACAATCCCATTCAACCCCACCAAATTAAACGGCAACTTCGACGGAACGGAACCAAAAACCGGGCTTGAAATCACGGCCACCACAGACCCCTCCGGGCACACCTTCCAGATGACGTTGCCATACGCATCGGTGACGTAAGCATTCCCTTCCGGATCCACTGCCACGTCATCCGCCAGCGATTTTTCTCCTCCGGCACCGCCGAGCTGTACAAGGAATATGCGCTGCCACGTGGCCATGTCATAAGCAGCGAGAGCACTGTATTTTTTCCCCAAAAGGTTCCCGACGGCGACCAGGGTTCGACCCCGGGGGAGGTCGATTTCTAACCCTAGCGTGGCGTTGCCTGCGTAATCGCTGTCCTTTACGACTGGAATTTCTTCATTTGCCGTTTCGCCGATCTGTCCCAGACCTCCTTCCATGAACGAGACGAGAAATCTCCGATTTTCGGCGTCCCAGGCGAAGGATTCTCTGAGCCAGCCGTGGCTCTCGTATTCCAGATGCTCTCCCGCGTGCTTGCTGTTTTCCAGATTGAGAAGCGCCATTGAAATTACAGAGAGAAAGAGCACCAGAAAGAAAAACAGTCTCCCTTTCGCCATTAAAAACCTATGATTAGAAATGCCGTTACCTTGAACTTGGCCCCTCGTTGTATATATAGAATGAGGGACGGGGTCACCATCCCTTAGGGTTTCTAATTGTGACAGGTTGTTCTCCAACCTTGAATTCAATAAAGCGTGCTCAGACTAACTTAGGAAGGATTAGATACAAAATCAAAGCCCTCATTGCCAGCTGGTTTAATTATCAGGGACCCAAGATGATTTAACAATCCTCCTTTGGGCATTGTTTTGAACGTCAGGACAAATTTGGAATCTTTCAATTTTTTTTTTATTGGGTAGGTAGCATTTCTGTTTGTTTTTAGGATGGATATAAAGGCTCTCATTTAATTGGTTGAGTATAACTGGTGAGACACTAGAATGATATTATGTTTTTTTAATTTTAGAATCTACCAAGATTCAAATTTTATGGAGATGCAATAAATATTGGTTGAGTATGAGAATGAATGATATTGTGTTTCTTAATTTTACCATCTACCAAGATTCAAATTTTATGGAGATGCAATAAATAAGACAGGGTAACTTTGGTGGAATGGATATCCACTTTTAGTCTTTAGCTTTGAGCCGAAGAGATATCAGCGTAGACCTATGCTTCTAATACTAATGGGTTGCAAAAAATGATCTAAAGATGGTTAGAAACCTCAAATAAAAGGAAATGAGGGATGAGGGTCCATAGAATAAAATAGAAGGTTTTTAACGTTTAGAATGCCAAGGATGGTTTAAGGGACAATGGACCCGTTAAAGGGTCACTTGTCAATAGTGAGGGAGACCCATTCATCTAATCTTTCTTTCCATAACATGAAAAAGAGTGATGGAATGGTGAAATTAGCATACATATTTCATTTTTTATTTGGGCATTGCTTTGAACATTGAGACAAATTTGGAATCTTTCAAGTTTTTTTCCTTGGGTAGGTCACACTTTTTTTTGTCTTTATGAGGGATATAAATGTTGTAATTTAAGTGGTTGAGTATAATTTGTGAGAATGATACTCTGTTTCTTAATTTTACTATCTGCCAAGATTTAAATTTTATGGAGATGCAATCAATAAGGAATAAGACTGGGATCATGCTCCGGGTGACTTTGGTGGAATCGATACCTCCAATTTTTAGCTCTGAGCTGAAGAGATATCAACGTAGACTTGTGCTTCCAATACTAATGGGTTGCAAAAAAGATCTAAGGATAGTTAGAAACCTCAAACAAAAAAATGAGGGATAGGGGTCCATAAAATAAAAGAGAAGGTTTTTAACATTTAGAATGTCAAAGATGGTTTAAAGAACAATGGACTCATTAAAGAGTCACTTGTTAATAGTGAGGGAGATCCATTCATCTAATCTTTCTTATCCATAACATGAAAAAGAGTGATGGGGAATTCCTAAAAAAAATGGTGATCTTTTTGTAATGGTGAAATTAGCATACATATTTCATTTTTTATTTGGGCATTGCTTTGAACATTGAGACAAATTTGGAATCTTTCAAGTTTTTTTCCTTGGGTAGGTAACACTTTTTTTGCCTTTATGAGGGATATAAATGTTGTAGTTTAAGTGGTTGAAAATAATTGGTGAGAATGATACTATGTTTCTTAATTTTACTATCTACCAGGATTTGAATTTTATGGAGATGCAATAAATAAGGAATAAGACTGGGATCATGCTCCGGGTGACTTTGGTGGAATTGATACCTCCAATCTTTAGCTCTGAGCCGAAGAGATATCAACGTAGACTTGTGCTTCCAATACTAATGGGTTGCAAAAAAGATCTAAGAATAGTAAGAAACCTCAAACAAAAAAAATGAGGGATAGGGGTCCATAAAATAAAAGAGAAGGTTTTTAATGTTTAGAATGCCAAAGATGGTTTGAGGGACAATGGACTCATTAAAGAGTGTCTTGTTAATAGTGAGGGAGATCCATTCAACTAATCTTTCTTTTCCATAACATGAAAAAGAGTGATGGGGAATTCCTCAAAAAAAAGGTTCTCTTTTTGCCATGGTGAAATTAGCATTACATATTTCATTTTTGATCTAGGCATTGTTTTGAACACTAAGAGAAATTTGGAATCTTTCAAAATTTGTTTTTCCTTGGGTAGGTAACTTTCTTTTTTGTTTTTATGAGTAATATGAATGTTGTAGTTTAATTGGTGGAGTATAATTGGTGAGACTTTTGTACTATGTTTCTTAATTTTACTATCTACCAAGATTCAAATTTTATGGAGATGCAATAAATATGGAATGAGATCGAGATCATGCTCGGGTGACTTTGGTGGAATGGATACCTTTAATCTTTAGCTCTGAACCGAACAGATATCAACGTAGACTTGTGCTTCCAATACTAATGGGTTGTAAAAAATGATCTAAGAATAGTTAGAAACCTAAAACAAAATTGAGGGATGGGGGTCCATAGAATCAAAACAAAAGGTTTTAATGTTTAGAATGCCAAAATTGGTTTAAGGGACAATGGACTCATTAAAGAGGCACTTGCAATAGTGAGGGAGACCCGTTCGTTAATCTTTTTTTTCTATAACATGAAGAAGAATTATGGGGAATTCCTAAAAAAAAGAGGTTATCTTTTTGTAATGGTGAAATTAACATACATATTTCTTTTTTAATTTAGTTTTATGTTTATTTTGATGAAATGTCTTGATACATATATATTGACAAAAAGTACAATCATGTGTAAAGTTCCAAACTCATTCTCCTAATCTTAGCCTATCATTGTACATATTTGTTCCCACATACTTTGCACCTATCTTATCCCTGTATGCACATATTCTGATACATTCACCTACTCCCTATATTTATTACACCTATCCACACATATGCTTCCATTTATTTGTTAGCCACATGGTTTTGACAGTTCATTACTCAAGGTCATTTTTGTTGTCATGGGGTCAACCCTGTGGTCGCGGACTTTACCTTGTCCTTTACAATTTAAAATTTAAATTTGGGCAAATAGTTCCCTTTATTTTTCTATCCTAAATAAATTAAACACACATTTTTTGAAATTTCACACAATGTGCTAGTATTGAAAGGCGTTTAATTTCATCCATTATCATCCTCACACAACAAATGATCTTCTCTCATTCTAGAGCCTTAAAGGAGCAATCAATAACAAAATATTTGGATTTGGTGCATTGAAAATTGTAATGAATATACATACACATCTTAGGGCCCTTACCTATTGTCTTTGAGTCTTTGTACACATTTCAAGGGTTGACCTAGAAGAACTTGTCTCCTTGTGATGAAATGACAACCCTTCCAAGATACTTCTAAATAATGTTAGCTCTAAAATCATTGAGAAGAGCACAACAAATAAAGACATGTCAAATGAACAACAAAGCAAAGTCTCACAATGAGCAGGGACAAATTTGAAGGACTGGATGAATCTACGATTGTGGATTTGGTCTAGGCAATTGGACTCGACTCCAGATTGTACAAAGGATTAACAAAGAATTCAAAGTATTCATCTAATAGAGAGATCACATTTTTAGAGCAAAAACACAAAATATTCTACAATCTTTATCAAGTGGCAATCATTCTTTAATCAATGAGCTAAGTATCCCTATCCTCATTACTTTCCTAAAATAGCAAGTACACTTGTCTAAGTTATCAAACATCAGCTATCATTAGTTAATCTAGGCTAATTTGTTTTTATTTGTATGCATTTGACTGGATTGGCCTAGATTAACCATAAGGAAACCATATTTTCAATTCAATTTTATACATGTAGATTTCTCTAATACATATAATTTATTTTAGATTTGGTAAACTTGGGTTTTTAGCTTGGTCTAAGCTCAGAGAGACCACTTACAGGGGGATCTCTTCCCAATTGGCTTTATCACTCAGACCACTATTGTGGGGCCTCAATCACTAAGGCATTATCACCGTTGTTCAAACTCACAAGCTCAATAGCAAAGGCACACAACCTACAAGCATGACTACCCAGCAAAGGCACACATCCTATGAGCACATCAACCCAGTGGAGGCACATGGCTTGTGAAATGTCTTGATACATATATATTGACAAAAAGCACAATCATGTGTAAAGTTCCAGGCTTATTCCCCTAATCTTAGCCTATCATTGTACATATTTATTCCCACATACTTTGCACCTATCTTATCCCTGTATGTATATATATTCCAATACATTCACCTATTCCCTACATTTATTACACCTATCCACACACATGCTTCCATTGATTTGTTAGCCACATGGTTTTGACAGTTCATTACTCAAGGTCATTTGTGTGGTCATAGGGTCAACCCTATGGTCACGAACTTTACCTTGTCCTTTAAAATTTAAATTTGGGCAAATATCTCCCTTTCTTTTCCTATCCTAAATAAATTAAAGACATTTTGTGAAATTTAAGGCAATGTGCTAGTATTTAAATTCATTTAATTTTATCCATTTATTGTCCTCACACAACAAATGATCTTCTCTCATTGGATTTGGTGCATTGAAAATTGTAATGATTATACATACACATCTTAGGGCCCTTGCCTGTTGTCTTTGAGTCTTTGTACACATTTCTAGGGTTGACCTAGTAGAACTTGTATCCTTGTGATAAAATGACAACCCTTCCAAGCTACTTCTAAATATTGTTAGCCCTCAAATCACCGAGAAGAGCATAACAAATAAAGACATATCAAATGAACAACAAAGCAAAGTCTCACAATGAGCAGGGACAAATTTGAAGGAAATAGATGAATCTACGGTTGTGGATTTGGCCCAGGCAATTGGACTTGACTCCATATTTTACAAAGGATCAACACAGAATTCAAAGTATTCATCTAATCGAGAGGTCACATTTTTAGGGCAAGAAAAAAATATTCTACATCTTTATCAAGTGGCAATCATTCTTTGGTCGATGAGCTAAGTATCCCTATCCTCCTCATTACTTTCCTAAAATAGCAAGTACACTTGTCTAAGTTATCAATCATCAACTATCATTAGTTAATCTAGGCTAGTTTGTTCTTATTTGTATGCATTTGATTGGATTAGCCTGGATTAACCATAAGGAAACCATATTTCAATTCAATTTTATACATGTAAATTTCTCTATTACATATAATTTATTTTTGATTTGGTAAACTCTAGTTTTTAGCTTGGTCTAAGCTCAGAGAGACCACTTATGGGGGGATCTCTTCCCAGATGGATTTATCGCTGAAACCACTACTATGGGGCCTTAATCACCAAGGCATTATCACCTTTGTTCAAACTCACAAGCTCAATGGCCCAACAAAGGCACACAACCTACAAGCATGACTGCCCAACAAAGGCACACATCCTACGAGCACATCAACCCAGTGGAGGCACATGGCTTGTGATCTCAAGGGTCCAATGGGGGTTTGAGCCTTGGTGGCCACCACAACAACATTATGAGTTGACCATTGCACTGCATCCTTATCGGCCTACTACATATAATTTGAGGTATAATTATATAGTCTAGATTTGATTTATATTGGCCTATATTTATATGAGTGTAATGGTGAAAATTAAGTATCCATTTCCTTTTTCTTTATGTTTTGAGTTTAATGTAAATAGGTTGTCTTTAATGCATCTAATAATGTTTAAGATGGTCTAACTTATATGGAAGTTGGAAATAACCCCATCCATTTCAAAATCCCACTGTCGCTAGGATTTAGATTTTCAAACATGCAGAAATGAAACTACAGCCAAAAACCCTAACTGCAATGAAGTGTAAGCAAGCTTAGAAGACAATCAAACAAACAAAAAAATAAACTAATCTAAGCTACAACTTGACTAATCTTCATTGTTCTCCTCCATCTTGCATTATGTTCTCAGATTTGCAAGTTTATGCAATGATCTAGAGAAGCTCTTGTGTATGAATAGCAAGATATTGGAGAGAGTATACAACATATTAGAGAGTTCTATCCTAAGAGAGGTGAAAATGAGCTGGAGAGGTTGTTTTATAGGAGAGCCTATTTGAATGGATGGTTGAGATTCACTATTGACTTTGGATGCGAATGGAGGGATGAGATGAGTTAGGGTTTCCAACCACTAGAGGACAAAAATGAATTTAAAATTAGAAGAAATAATGAGGTGGAAGATGTTTATAAATTAAATAAATTGGGTTCATTTATTTAATTTATTTGAGAAGGGGAATAATTTGGGATGATTAAATTAAATAGGTGAGACCTATTCAATTAGGATAAGGCCTTATAATTTAAATAAATGTTTATTTATTTAAATTAAAGGGGGCAAGGGGATATTGAATAATTAAATAATTAGTCAATTAGAATTAATTATTTAATCATAGAGGAAAATTAGGGAAAAATAGGAGAATGTGGAAGAAATTAGGGTTTTGCAGTTTGAGGACACTGTTAGGTGTTTACATTTTGCCCCTCTTTGAGATGATGTTCAAGATGATAAAATTTATGTCAAGTAATATCATTTCAAAGAAGCTAAGGAAATGGATAGAGGAAAAGGATGGTGATGGAAAGATAGGATGATGATGCCCCCTCGAGAGCATAGGTGCGTTGGACACACACAGGTAGGCTCTCAAAATGAAAGGGATTGGTTAAGGAAGAAAGACAGGGGAGTGGATAAAGGAAATGAATGATACGTTAAGTTGTAATGAAGGTGGAGGAATGAAGATGCGAGAGAGAGAGATGACCTAAAGGAATGAAAGATTGGCTAGAAGAATGGGAATGAGATCTTTCTTTGATAGATTTTTGAGCTTCTCACTTGCAATTTTTTCTTCTTATCATCATAGAACTTATTATGTCAAGGGACGACAGACACAATAGCATGATAGAGGCCAAAGTGCGAAAATGTGATCCCTTGCAAAACAAGCACATGACAGACAAGGAATGCTTGACTTAGACTAGTAACCATGGTACGTTGTCAAAACATGCGATGAGATAATTGTGAGATGTGCAAGTCCTTATGCAAGGAAGCAGTTATTTTTTCCTATGCATAGGATGTCTTTAATTCACACCCAATGGAATCCCGATCACACGTAAGGCACCAAGTTGCCCCAATCATTTTGCCAAGACAAACCGCAAATAACACTCAAAGAAAAAGGTTTTGCTCTATCCTCGCTTCTCTTCATCACTTAGGGACTACCCTGAGAAGCATAAGAACGAGACTGCAAAACAATCCAAATGAAAGATAAGACAGACTAGACCAACAGCCAGTTGGACCTTTTGCCAAGTGATATGTTTTTTATTGATTGAGAATGGATGAGGGAGGCCTGGTTTCAGGATAGGAAGCATGTCGTATAAGACATCTAGTCTGGTTTCGATAATGCCCCTACCTGTTTAAGGCAAGTGATAAGAGGGTGACATCCTGTATAAGACGTGGTCTGGTTTTGAGAATGTCACAAGTTGTGAGATGATTGTTATGTTTGATCTTAGAAATGACACATGTCGTATAAGGCGTAGAGTCCTGGTTTTGACAATGCCCCATTCTGTGTAGGAATGTGATAGTTGATAGGGATAGTTTGATGGCAATTGATTGATTTGGCTGATTTGAATAGCTTGTCTAGTTTGATATTTGGGATTGTTTTTTGTGTGAAAGATTGATTGCTTTGTTTGATCAAAGTGTCCATTTCATGAAAGGACAACCTATTATGACAATTGACAGGATGGGTCCTAAGGGACTGACCTAGTGCCTCAGGGGTGCATTGAAGATGGCCTTGCCTACATGAAATTTCAGAGGCGTCATAGTTTGACTATGCAGACTGTGGATGATTTGAAGAACTGATTTGACTGATATGATGATGTGATTGATTAGGATGTTTGAATGGATTGATCGAGAGATTTGATTGAGTGATTTAGTTAAGGAATTGAATGATTTGATTGAAGAATTGATTTGGATGGAATTGTTGTAAGTATAGGTCTAACCAGTGTTGTCATTGATATCAACATACTCGTGTTGCATTAATGAGAAGGATTGGATGAGCTGTGTGCTGAGGATATTGAGAAAATTAGTCTCAATCAGGAAAAGTGAAGAATAGTGATGACAACAAGGTAAAAGTCCAAGATAGGTTGAGGATCAGAGGATACGGTTTAAAGGGTTTGTATATATGAGTCTTGAGATGATCCAGTCAAGTTTTCAGAGGTCTGCATAAAGATCTGAAGAAGTTATGACCGCTCAAGTAGAACCGACTCTGATAGGTGTTCAGAAGTGACAGAGTGACACAGATAGGTCCGGTGAGGTCCGGTAATGCATTATCCCATTCTACGGATTTGAGGAAGTGTTGAGGACGTCCTTGTGAAGTGTCAAGTAGATTGGTTTGTGGTTTGAAGGTCTGGAAGAACCTATTCCTTTGTGACAATGATGACAGACTATGTTCTTGAGGTTCCAGATGAAGGAGAGAAGGATTCCAGTAAGCAAATGAAGTGCGGATGTTCTTGGTGACTTAGGAAAGCTTGTGGTGATCTGTGGATCATTTCCAGTTCATGTTGGTGGTCCGTATTGAAGTTAAAGTTCGTATTTGAAGAATAACCATCAGATGTTGGTGTTCTTCCTGAGACTGGCTGACCAGATGTATTACACGTCTTGTGGATGTTCTTGTAGGTGTTTGCTGACTTAGATGATTGTTCCTAAGTCGATGTCATGTATAAATAAGGGATTGTGAAGTCATTTCAAAGTGTGTCTTGCAGTGATGAGCATGTGGTAGCGAGGAGGAGTGCGAAAGGCAGAGCATAAGTATTGGGCTTAATGAAACTGATTCAAGCATGGTGAAGATGCTATTCTCTAGTTCATGTATGTGATACTTATTTCTTTGTAGACAGTGTGTCTCTTGTAGGTAGTGAGCCTCTTGTGAGCAGTTTGCTCGGGCAGTGAGCCCTAATTGGCATGTGCTATTTTGTTCTTTCTATTCTTCTAACAGAGAATACATTCTTGGGTTAATCACCCCATGGTTTTTCCCTTAATCGGGTTTTCCATGTCAAAATCTTGGTGTCTTATGTGTTGATGAGTTTCTGCTTTTGATTTGAATGCATTATGTTTCATGTTTAATATACTGCTAATCACCAAGAAGATTTAAGTGTGTAAATTGGAGAAAGTTTTGCACAACTGATTCACCCCCCCTCTCAGTTGTGTGCCCTAAGTCTAACAATTGGTATCAGAGCCAAGTTCCTCTAAAAGGAGCTTAACCGCTTGAGGAGATCCAGGATGTCGTCTTACAAGAAGGATAGTCTGAAGTTTGATGGAACCAACTTTGCTCTTTGGAAAGGTCGCATGAAATGTCACTTACAGTGTATGGGAATGGTGTACTGGTCCATGGTTACAAAAGCGTATGTACCTCCACAGGGTGGCCTGACAACCCTAAATGAAATCACAGATGCTGAAAACAATCTGCGGACCAAAGAGGCTCTTCTAAGCGTATTATCTGACTCAGAGCTCTCAAATGTTATTGACCTACCAATTGCTTTTGAGATTTGGAATAAACTGGAACTTTTGCATGAAGGAGACCAGTATGTTAAATGCACAAGGTTACAGAGTCTAAAAGGGAAATTTGAAAAACTGAAGATGAGAGATGATGAAAATATTACTACTTTTATGCCAAGAGTAGATGAGTTGGTTTGTGGAAGTAGAAATGCTGGTGGAGTCTTGGATGAAAATGAGATTGTTGGCAAAATTGTCAGATCCCTACCTGCCTCTTACAAAAACAAGGTTGCTACCATTGATGAATTCAGAGCCCATACAACTGTCACAAGAGACCAATTGGCTGGCAAACTAGCTGCATTTGAAATGACCAAGTTTGGAGATGATCCCCCCAAGACTGAATCTACATTCAAAGCCAGTGCCTCTGTGAAAGGTAAACAAAGATTTGATCTGGGAGAGAACTCATCAAGGAAACTATCATGGTATGAAAAAGAAAGAAAAGACCTAGAAGAAGAAGAAGTAGAAACTGCTCAACTTGAAGCCCTCATTGCAAAGAGACTGCCAAGAGGATCCGATAAGTATGAAGGAAAATTGCCTTTTAAGTGTTTTAACTGCAATAAGATTGGTCATTTTGCCTCAAGATGTCCAGAAAGATTTTCAAAGCCAAGTCCTAACAGATCAAGGTTCCAAAAGAATTGTTACTATGTTCATGAAGAAGATGATAATGAAGGAGTAACAGATGATGAATCAGAGATTGGAAACAAATCAGTAAATCAATGGGTGTTTATTGCCATCAAGGAAGAAGAACCAATATCCTCTGTATCTGTCAATCATAAAGTTGTAGAAAGAGCTATGGCTTCCAAAGTTGAAGAAAAGGATGATTGGGTCATTGACAGTGGTTGCTCTCACCATATGACAAGTGACAAAAATAAGTTCATAGATTTGAAAAGGTATGAAGGAGGAGTGGTGAAGTTTGGTGATAATTCTGCTGGTAGAATCAGAGGAAGAGGAACTATTTCTTTTGATGGAAGAAAAAAAATTGGTAATGTACTGTATGTTGAAGGTTTGAAGCACAATCTTCTCAGTGTTGGACAGTTGGTGGACAAAGGCTATGATCTCCGATTCAAGGATGGAAAATGCAAAATCTTTGAAAGTTTCAGAACAGAGATTGCATCCGGTGCTCAAACTAAAGGTAATATCTTCCACTTGATTGGTACTGGTAAAAGTTGCTTATTTGTTCAAGTTGATCAAAGTTGGTTATGGCATAGAAGGATGTGTCATGTGAATTTTGATAATATCATCAAGATAAGCAATACTCAGGCTGTAAGAGATCTTCCAAAATTGGTGAAACCTATTAACAGCTTGTGCAAGGAATGTCAGTTGGGTAAGCTGAGCAGAGTCACATTCAAAAGCAAGGAACTATCTTCTACCAGATTATTGAACTTAGTTCACACTGATCTTTGTGGTCCAGCAAGAACCAGGAGTATTCAAGGTGATAGATACTTCATGCTACTAATTGATGACTATTCCCAAATGATGTGGGTAACTTTTTTGAAAGAGAAATCAGAAGCTTTTGAGAAATTCAAAATATTCAACGCTATGGTAGAGAATGAAACCGGATTGAAGTTGAAATGTCTGAGGTCTGATAGAGGTGGAGAATTCACATCTGGTGAGTTCATAGAGTTCTATGAGAAACATGGAATAAAGAGACAGTTGTCTGCTCCTAGGACTCCACAGCAGAATGGAGTAGTGAAAAGAAAGAACTGGACCATACAGGAAGCTTCTAGGACCATGATGATGGAAGCTAATGTTCCTCATATCTATTAGAGAGAAGTTGTTAGCACTACAGTCTATACTCTCAATCGAGTTCAAATCAGAAGCAATATCGGTAAGACCCCTTATGAACTCTAGTTTGGCATTACTCCTACTGTAAGATATTTCAGAGTCTTTGGTAGCAAATGTTACATCAAAAGAGATGAAGATCTAGGCAAGTTTGATGCTAGAAGTGATGAAGGAATATTCTTGGGTTACTCTACTCAAAGCAAAGCATACCAGTGTTATAACAAGAGACTAAGAAAGATGATAGAAAGTACAAATGTGAAGGTTGATGAGGGAATAGAGAAACCCTCAAGGTTTTATGAATATGATGAAGATGATCAAAATGGTGTTATGGTTCAAGGAGTTCAATCCTCTTCTGAAAGTCAGATTCAGACTGATCCAGTAAATCAAGAAGAAGAGATAGGTCTGAATGAGCCTAATCAAGAAGTAAAAGTGCAAGAAACTCCCAAAGTTCCAAGGTATGTAAGACGGAACCACTCTAAAGATCAGATCATAGGTGACAAAAGCAAAGGTGTGCAAACTAGAAGGAAAATTGCTCAAAATTCAAATGAATATTGTCTGATTTCAAAGATTGAACCTAAGACAATAAATGAAGCCTGCAATGATGAAAACTGGACCAAAGCAATGGAGGAAGAGTTGATGTAAATTGAGAAAAATCACACTTGGGATCTTGTTCCCAGACCTAAAAACAAGAATGTGATTGGAACCAAATGGGTCTTTCGGAACAAACTAAATGAAGTTGGTGAAGTAATCAGAAATAAAGCCAGATTGGTCTACAAGGGCTACTCTCAAAAAGAAGGAATTGATTTTGAAGAAACTTTTGCTCCGGTGGCAAGAATTGAAGCAGTCAGATTATTTCTTGCATTTGCTGCTTTCAAGGATTTCAAGGTGTATCAGATGGATGTCAAGTTTGCTTTCTTGAATGGTGACTTAGAAGAAGTGTACATTGAACAACCGGATGGATTTCAATTATCTAAGCATGGTGATATGGTCTGCAAGTTGAAGAAGGCACTGTATGGACTAAAGCAAGCCCCAAGAGCCTGGTATGAAAGATTGGACAAACATCTTTTGAAGATTGGTTTCAACAAAGGTACTGCTGACAGTAACTTATATTTCAAAATTGATCATGAAAACATCTTGATTGTTGAAGTATTTGCTGATATCATCTTTGGAGGAAGAGACAGTATGTGTAAAACTTTTGCAAATCAAATGAAAAGTGAGTTTGAGATGTCAATGCTTGGTGAAATAAATTTCTTCTTGGGTCTGCAAATTACTCAAACAAAGAAAGGAATCTTTATTTCTCAGACCAAATATGTGAAAGAATTGTTGAGGAAATTTGGAATGGAAGATTCAAAGCCAATGAATACTCCCATGGCAACCAGATGTAAGTTGAGCAAAGATGATGACTCTCCTAAGGCAGACCAGACAAAATACAGATCAATGATTGGAGGATTGTTGTATCTCACTCAAACTAGAACAGATATAATGCAGGTTGTTGGTCTTGTTGCGAGATTCCAGGCTGATCCTAGAGAATCTCATGTCATGGCAATCAAAAAGATTTTTAGGTATCTAAAAGGAACAGTTGAGTATGGTTTGTGGTATCCTAGAGATCATGATTTCTCTCTTCATGCATATACAGATGCAGATTGGGCAAGAGATGTGGATGACTGGAAGAGTACCAGTGGTGGAGCATTCTTTTTGGGAAAGAGATTGGTTTCTTGGCTAAGCAAGAAACAAGAGGCAATATCTCTATCTACAATCGAAGCAGAATACATTACAGCAGTAGGTAGTTGCACTCAAGTTTTGTGGATGAAGCAGATGCTAAGAGATATTAAAGTAGAGTATGAGGAGCCTATCACAATCTTTTGTGATAATTCTAGTGCAATAAATATTTCTAAGAATCTAGTGTTGCATTCTAAGACTAAGCATATATCTATCAAGTTTCACTTTCTGAGAGAGCAAGTGAACAAGGATGAAGTCAGACTGGAGTATGTGCCCTCCAAGGATCAGATTGCAAATATCTTTACTAAACCTCTTCCCAAGGCCTCTTTTGAGTATCTCATGGAGTAGTTAGGGTTATTTCCCCTCCGGTGATGAACTAGAATGCACTGATGTGCATCAGTCCGGTGGATATCACATTCATATCTTGTGATCTGGATTGATGATGGGGAGCTGCTACTCAGGGGGAGTAGCAGGTATATAGGAGTTGCAAGTATGAGCCCTTTGCCATTGATGTCAAAGGGGGAGAGAAGACATGTGAAAAACAAGTGGTTGATGATCAAAGGGGGAGCAGTAAAGGAAGAGAAGACATGTGAATAGTTGTTGCTGATAGGGGGAGTTGTGATAGTAAGGAGAAGTTCTTGTCTTGATGGTTTTTCACATCATATGTTTCCATCAATGACAAAGGGGGAGATTGTTGCAAGTATGGGTCTAACCGGTGTTGTCATTGATGTCAACATACTCGTGTTGCATTAATGAGAAGGATTGGATGAGCTGTGTATTGAGGATATTGAGAAAATTAGTCTCAATCAGGAACAGTGAAGAATAGTGATGACAACAAGGTAAAAGTCCAAGATAGGTTGAGGATAAGAGGATACGGTTTAAAGGGTTTGTATATATGAGTCTTGAGATGACCTAGTCAAGTTTTTCAGAGGTCCGCATGAAGATCTAAAGAAGTTATGACTGCTCAAGTAGAACCAGCTCCGACAGGTGTTTAGAAGTGACAAAGTGACACAGATAGGTCTGGTGAGGTCCGGTAATGCATTATCCCATTCTGCGGATTTGAGGAAGTGTTGAGGACATCCTTGTGAAGTGTCAAGTAGATTGGTTTGTGGTTTGAAGGTCCGGAAGAACTTATTCCTTTGTGATAGTGATGACAGATTGTGTTCTTGAGGTTCCAGATGAAGGAGAGAAGGATTCTAGTAAGCAGATGAAGTGCGGATGTTCTTGGTGACTAAGGAAAGCTTGTGGTGATCTGTGGATCGTTTCCAGTTCATGTTGGTGGTCTGCATTGAAGTTCAAGTTCGTATTTGAAGAATAACCACCGGATGTTGGTGTTCTTCCTGAGACTGGCCGACCGGATGTATTACACGTCTTTGGATGTTCTTGTAGGTGTTTGCCGACTTAGATGATTGTTCCTAAGTCGATGTCATGTATAAATAAGGGATTGTGAAGTCATTTCAAAGTGTGTCTTGCGGTGATGAGCATGTGGTAGCGAGGAGGAGTGCGAAAGGCAGAGCAGAAGTATTGGGCTTAATGGAACTGATTCAAGCATTGTGAAGATGCTATTCTCCAGTTCATGTATGTGATACTTATTTCTTTGTAGATAGTGTGTCTCTTATAGGTAGTGAGCCTCTTGTGAGCAGTGTGCTCGGGCAGTGAGCCCTAATTGGCATGTGCCATTTTGTTCTTTCTATTCTTCTAACAGAGAATACATTCTTGGGTTAATCACCCCATGGTTTTTCCCTTAACTGGGTTTTCCACGTCAAAATCTTGGTGTCTTAT
Source organism: Cunninghamia lanceolata (assembly GCA_027924645.1). Classification (NCBI taxonomy): domain Eukaryota; kingdom Viridiplantae; phylum Streptophyta; class Pinopsida; order Cupressales; family Cupressaceae; genus Cunninghamia; species Cunninghamia lanceolata. Next base: position 7,092,533 of record BSBN01001221.1, on the reverse strand, counting down.
GTGTTGATGAGTTTTTGCTTTTGATTTGAATGCATTATGTTTCATGTTTAATATACTGCTAATCACCAAGAAGATTTAAGTGTGTGAATTGGAGAAAGTTTTGCACATCTGATTCACCCCCCTCTTAGTTGTGTGCCCTAAGTCTAACAGGAATGATGTGATCAATTGATTGATTTTATTGCTCAGATTTTTGTTGAATATTTGTTTTTTTTGTATTTTGGGGAATATTTTGATTTTTTGGATTTTGACAATGTTTTGATTTTTTTAGATTTTTGACATGTTTTGATTTTTTTGGATTTTTGAAAAGTTGTGATTTTTTTATGTTTCGTGAAATGCTCTGGGGATGTCAATGGATGACAATTTTGATAGCCTTTGTGCTAGATACCAATGACGAGGGGAAAACCAAGTCTGGGTGTAAGGGAATGAATAGGAATGGGTGAATGGATAAAAGGGGTGGGCAATAGTGGATGGAACATATGCATAAGAGGGAAAGGATGTGATCTCCGAGGACTATGTCACATAGGAATAACATGCCCCATTGTAGGTGGAATACTTAGGATTTTTCATGATAATGCTTACGAAAAGAAGGATAATGATATGATTGGATGGCATGGTTAAGGTATGTCAAGAGATATTCAAAGCATTTTCAACATTTTGCCCCCATTTCTTTATCAAGATCAAAAGGAAGAAGGGAGGATGAATGGACTTGATAGGCTAAGTATATGTATGTAATGGATAGGATGATAGGGAAACAGTATGGAAATGGTATGATAGGATAGAAATGATAGGTTGGATGAGACATCATACCCCCAAGTGTAAGTGACATAGAAGATTAAGCTACACATAACACCTATTTGCCAGGTTTTCATCATGGTACTTATCCAAGGTGCCACCAAGGGTGGTTTTCACCATTGGACAAAGGGACTTCTCTTTACTTTTTTAATTTTTTTTTACCTTTTTGACTTTTGTGACTTTTGAATGCGAGAAGGTGGATATGGGAAGGAGGGACTCAAGTGTCTAGTTCCATGAAGGTGATAGTCCCATTGGAGAAATATGTCATTGCATGGACCATGGCAAATGTCATTATTCTCATCAATGTTGGTAGGGATTGCATGGAAGTGAAATGGATTAGGTGGATAGTGAATTATGAAAGGTATGATAATGGATTATGATGTGGATTATGGAGGACTTATGTAAAAGGATGGATGAAAGGCTTATGCAAAAGCATGGACCATAGGGAGGTGATGGGTGAAATATGTAGGAAAATAGTTGAATGATGGAGGTATGTGGGAATGTGGCGGAATGGAATGGAACCATGACCAATGGTTGCACACACTGTGATAAACATTGAAATTTTTGATTGGAAGGTGTAGGAAGCAATGACGATGTTTGCTTAGTGGATGGCTGATAGAAGCATTTTGGGACCCACATAGACTTAGTATTTTTGTGATTTTTGCTTTGCATGTGGGATGGAGGAATTTGAGACTTTTGCATGGAATGGTATTTTTGAATGGAAGGGAATGGTTGGGATTTTTGAGAGGTGGATGCCTCATTTGACTTGCTTGATTTTTTTTAGGGACCCATACCATTGCCATTTTTGACTTTGCTTTTGGAGGTATGGGTTTGGATGGATTTTTGAATGTAGCTTCCTTTGAATTTTTGGATTGATTTTCTAAGGTATTAGAACCCTTAGGATATTTGACTTTATGAAAGGAGGCATCCAAATGTTTATTTTTGAATTCTATGTGGCGGGTTGAATGAGTGGGAGCTTTATGTTTACATGATGTGCGTATTTGTTGGTCATGATTAAGAATGTAAGGGGTTTTGTGAATGATAGGAATCTTAGGTTTTGGAAGCAATGGTGGCAAAGTGAATGGATGGATAGTAGGAGTTGGAAGTAGCAGAGGTAAAGGGGATGGTGGAAGGTGTATGGTCACATGCTTTTGACATTTGTAGAATGATGGAGGTGGAATGGCAACATATGTTTTGGGAATATGATAAGATGTGCAATGGAAAGTGGTGGACTTAGGAGGAATGGAGGAAGTACCAACATCATTAGATTGTTTACCTTGGGGTGTGTATCCAAGGCCATATGAGAGAGGGGGGACATTGACATGAATAGGCTCCAAAATACCTTGTTCATGAAGGCCTAAGCCTTTACCTTGGTAATTCATGTTTTGGAGCATGCAACGGACAATAGGACTATGTGTAGTTTGGAAACTAGACACGAGCTTATTATTATTTGACAAAGAAAGTGAAGTGGAGGACAATGGTTGTTGTTGTCCTAAGGAAGAACATTCATGAATGAAGGTGGAAATACCGATAGGATATGATGGTGGATTTGAAATGGGATCGATGGTGGATGAAGAAGGATCGTTAGGATCTTGTGTATCCTTATGCATGTTTAGATCCAAGTTATTTGTTTGATATTCTATTTTTACTTGGGAGGCATGTGTCTCATCATGACAAGTGGATATTTTCACATTAGGCTATATGGAGGATGGATGGATGGGGTGATAAGATCTAGACCATGGAATGCATAAAGTTGACTAAGGGGATCATCATGGTCTTCTTGATCATAGAGGGGATCTTGATCATATATGGGAGCTTGATCATGGAAAGGATAAAGTGTGTTATGGATCGGTGGAATGGAAGGAGTTTGATCTTGATTGGGATGAGGGGGTAATGTTTCCTCATGCTTTGGATTGTGCTCTTGACATAGCTCTTGACTTTGAGTGGAAGCAGATGACTCTTGGATAGGTTCAACGAGTTGTGGACCACATGATGGGATTTGGGAATTGGACATGGCATTCAAAGGATCTTTGATAGGCTCATGAATGGGTGTTTGACATGGGGATGGTCTATCCCTAGCTAGTAGCCATTGGATAACATCCTTTGCAAGTGCATGTGCGGAAGGACAATATAGTGGATGGACAATGAGGGTAGATGATGTGGACTCATGATTAGGATTAGGTTGAGTGGAAAGTTCCCATGATGGAGGGATAAGATGGATGGATGGTGTTGAAGGATTAGGGTTTAGACTTTGATTAGGTGGAGTGTCAAAGGGATTGAACGGATTGGTGGGTTTGGGTTTGCTTTTGTAATGTTTAATTCTAGGACGTGGATTTGATGGAGGATTAAATGGTAGAATGTACTTATAGGGTGGATGAGGTAGACTTAGGTTCCCCTTGTCAAAGATAGCATGGGAATGTGAAGGCACTTTGTCTTATTGCCAATGTAGACTTGGACAGACTTGTGAATAGGCTTGGGGTGCTCGAACCTTGTTTTCTAGGATTGTCATGGAATGGTCACACATGTCTTCATATCGTTGCATGTCATCTTGTGGGATTAGGACCATGTTGATAGTTCTTGATTAGGATGAATGATGGTTTGGAGTGATTAGGATGAATGAGATGTGATTAGGATAATGATTAGGGTGAATTGGATTGGATGATTAGGGTTTTGATTATGAATAAAGGTGACTTGGAATGGATCCAATGGTGAGAATGTTTAGAATGTTGTGTGTATGAGGGATGACTAGGAGGATCTACTTTCTCTTCTTTTTGCAACAATGTCTTTACCATACAAGACTTGTGAATTTTGGGATGCTATGGGGATGTCAATTCAAGGTGATGAGGCCCAGACTATGATAGAGGCTAATGGATATTAGTCTTCAAAAAGTGTATCTCCAAGAGGGTACTCTTGTTGTTGGGAATTAAGGTATCTCAACCTTGGTAATTCCTTATATTATTTCATTGTATTTATTTATTTATTGCCTATTGTATAGTTTGGATGCAAATCCTATGTTGTCATATTGTGGGAGTTGGCATAGTGATGTGTCATCCTACATGGCATATGACCACATGTAAGTTTGTCCTCACATGAGGAGATAGGCGTCCCACTTTGTGGTATGAGTATTTTGCCTTGTGTCGGCATCTTGGATGTTGTGTAAGGGAATATTGACTGAAACAGTTATGATGGATTCCTATGACAAAGTTAAGACATGTAAGAGTCAGAAATAGAAGCTTGTAAGATAGGTGAAGACATGTGTGGAGGAGCATCTTTGAAAAAGGCATCTTTGGGCACCCCAAGGTGGACTATGACATGTTGTAAGAGAATATGCTATTTATAGCCTATGTATGACAAATTCTATGACGGTCGTAAGAGCATCTGTCATAGCCCATTTTGGAAATAGGTGACCTCTTTGGGATGGGGTGTATGGACAAGTGTTAGATGCATCTTACAATGTTGACCAAGTGTCCATAGGTGTGGGTTTTGGGCCATGAGGCCAAGTTGGATGCCCATTCCAAGATAGAGCCAATTTTGCCTTGTATATTCCATATAAATAGGTGCTTTGAGGAGTTGTAGTGTGTGATTGACAGGTACTGTTATGCTACCGTATTGACTCCAGACACGAGTGTCAAAGACTATTGAGAGATTGCATTACAAGTGTATTGTAAATCATATTTAGTTTTGATAATACATTGTGCAGGTTTTTGAGTGTGGGGTTTTTCACCCGATAAGGGTTTTCCCCACGATATATCTTATCTCTCTTCTTCTATCTTCTTTCTGGTTCTATGTGTATTGCTGCAATATCTCTATTATATGTTTCATGTTGCTGTAATTGTAAATATTAAATTGAATTTACATAGCTCTCCCCTCATTAGATTAGTGTAGGAAGCAATTTCCACACACCTAGCTTCCTTTTAGTTGGTATCAAAGCTTGATCACCTTTGGTCCTAATTGTTGGGTAGGGGTTTTTTGAGCTGATCTTAAGTTGAGTGGGAGTCTATGCAGAGTATTTTAAATCTTATTGCAGCAAGGAGATGGCAAGCACATCTGGAAGGATAGAGGTGGAGAAATTCAATGGCACTAATTTTGAGCTATGGAAGCTCAAGATGGAAGACATGCTTGTTGATCGAGACCTCTAGGAAACTATTAGTGGAACAAAACCTATGGCAATGTCACAAGTTGATTGGGATCTCAAGGATCGGAAGGATAAGGGTCTCATAAGACTTAGTCTTGTTGATTCTGTCCTGTTAAATGTCCATGAGGAGAAAACTGCAAACTTGCTTTGGAAGAAGTTAGGAGATGTGCATCAAGCCAAATCCCTGGTTAACAAAATTTTTCTGAGAAAGAAGTTGTATTCTCTTCGAATGGAGGATGGAGGATTTGTTGTAGATCATATGAATGCTTTCAACATGTTGGTTGTACAATTGACATCCATTGGTGTGAAGATGGGGGAGGAGGATCGTTGTATGACCTTGCTTTGTTCTTTGTTGGACTCATGGGATCATCTTGTGATGGCTATTTAGAGCACCACATACACATTCAAAATGGATGACGTGGTATCTTCACTGTTATCTGAAGAGATGTGGAGAAAGTCTTCTGAGGCAGCCAAAGAGGCCCTTGCAGTTCATGGAAGACCCAAGGAGAAAGGGAAAAAGAAGGACAAGAAAGCTGAGAAGGGTAGATCCAAATCCTGTGGGAGATCCAAATCTCCTGGAAAGTCCAAGGCTCTCTGTTGGAACTGTGATAAATCTAAGCATTTCTGAAAGGAATGCAAAGAGGAAAAGAAAAAGAAGAAGAACCTAGATTTAGATTCTGACAAGTCACAAGATGATGGTGATGCTTTCATCACAGCCCTAACAACCCATGCATCTAATGATGTGTGGCTGATTGATTCTAGTGCATCATTCCACATGATCTTGCATCAAGACTGGTTTACTAAGTATGAGGAGTTTGATGGTGGAAGGGTGTACCTGGGTGACGACTCTCATCTGAAGATTGTTGGTCGTGGAAGAGTCTCTATCTGATTCCCTGATGGACGAGTGAAGGGGATCTATGTAATATATAAAAATTTTCTCAACCTTGCGCACAATTTCAAATTGTAAAAGAGAACATTAATGACCAATTCATCTTTATAATGTCAACATATCTCAATTAGAGTTTGACATTCACATGTAATTATCAATATCAAGGTTCATATACTTCCCATATTTCTTCTTGATGAATATATTAGGAAGCATATATATTCTACACCATATATATTATATCTTTTAATCTCTGAATTATATTATTATCTGCCTCTTATATTCATTCTCAATTCCTCATATATATTCCTTGTGATGTATGCTGCACCTTCATAGATAATCTATCCTAAACCCAATGCAAATTGTTGCCTTCTAATTTAATTCCCATTGCTATCCGTAGAACATAAATCCCATGTCACCCTTCAGATTTTTAATTTCATTCATAAACAAATATTTTATACCATGTAGAGCATCAAATATAAACTGTGATTCATTTCCATTGAAGACTTCACTTATTATTGAAGATGAGCCTATATGGTGGGGTCCACAATCCACTTTCAACAATGTTTGAACTTGCAAATGCTAACTGAACTAATTTGTCAGACTTTGTTCCCTATTAGGTAGCAATACCAATATTTCAAAACACAAATCTGTATAACATTATCAAGCTCCCTCAATATGATAAGATATTACCATAGTTTCAACGATTACCAATTCCTTAATAATTTATATTAAAATGCAGATCTTCCTTATTCTAAATCTCTCGTACTTCTCTTGTTGATCGATGCCCAAAATGGATGTAGATTGGGCCTTTTAAAGACCACGAAAGGTCTCAATAATAAATCGTCACACCTTTCCATCTATTGTTAATATCATCCTTATATGGATCGGGACTTATTAAAGAGGCCTGATCATCATATTTATTATTACTAATTTAATATATTACATCAAATTAAATCATATTATTAGATTATAATAATAATATATAATATAAATATAATAAAAATATATAATATTTATATTATATTGATAAATATATTTATAATAATATTTAATTTAGTAATTATATTTAATATTATTTAATATTTATATATATTTATTATTTTTAAAAACAATAAAATAATATTATTATATATTAATAACATTATATATGTTTATTATTTTATTATTATAGTTTATTTTATGATTATCATTACGGTGACTCTTCGTCTATCATGATGTTTAAATCTTTAATTTAAACAATGTCTTTATATCGGGGCATGACAATCTATGGGGTTATGCACATCCCAGGCTTAGCATGGAACCTGCTTTCTGTAAGTATGTTGAATGATGTAGGTGTGCAGGTTGTCTTTTCAAAAGAAGGATGCAAGATGACTAGAGGAGCTATGGTGCTTGCTAAGGGTACTAGGAGAGGTACTCTGTGTTTAGCTAGAGGTATGCATTTCACAATGCAATAGTTCTTTTGACTCGAGGAAGAGGGCAGCAGTCACTTCATCCTCACCATCTAAACCACCAGTGAAGAAAACTGTTGTATCTAGTCCTGATGGTTGTATTCATGCCTTGGAAGTTAAGTTTCCTGCTGAAAAGACAATGTTATGGCATAAGAGATTTGGCCACATTGGTGAGAAGGGTCTTAGAACCCTGAAAAAATAAAAACCTTGTTGAGGGGTTAGATTATTGTAATCTTGAGTTTAACTTTTGCGAACATTGCATATATGGAAAACAAAACTGTGTTCAGTTTAATTCGAGTTCTCATAAGTCTTGTGGTGTGTTGGACCTTGTTCATTCTAATGTATTTGGTCCTGTTAATGTTCCTTCATTATCAAAATCTGTATATTTTGTATCTTTTATAGATGACTATAGTAGAAGGACATGGATTTATTTTCTCAGAAGCAAATCTGAAGTCTATAGTAAGTTTAAGGAGTTTAAAGCCTTTGCTGAAAATCAGACTAGTAAAAGGATTAAATGTTTGAGAACTGACAACGGTGGTGAGTTCTATTCTACAGAATTCGATAAATATTGCAAGGAACTTGGGATTGAAAGACATAAGACAATTCCATATACCCCGCAGCAAAATGGAGTTGTAGAGAGGATGAACATGACACTGATGGAGAAGGCTAGGATTATGCTTATTAGAGCTGGCCTAGAACAAAAGTTTTGGGTTGAAGCTATTGCCACTGCTTGCTATCTTGTAAATAGATCTCCTACATCAGCTCTTGTTGGAAAGACACCAATGGAGGTGTGGTTTGGTAGAAATCCTTCAATAAGGCATCTTCATGTTTTTGGTTGTGAGGCATATGCACATGTGCCTAGGGAGAAGTAGTCAAAATTGGAGAACAAGGATGTTAAGTGTATCTTCATTGGCTATGGTGTCAGTGTGAAAGGATACAAGCTTTGGGACCCTGTGGCTGAAAAAGTGTTGTATAGCAGAAGTGTCATCTTCAGAGAGCTAACACCTTCTTCCACTATTTTACAGCTAGAAGAAAAAGAAAAGAAAGAGGATGTTGTTCAATTTCTTGCTACCCCTGAGAAGAATGAACAAAAAGACAATGTTGGACCTGATGAGGAGAGCTTTAGCAGTTCTGAAAGCTCAGATGAAGAAGTTGAACCTCAACCTCAGCTCTTGAGGAGGTCTACACGAATAAGAAAGCAACCTGAGAGGTTTGGCTATACATTACTTGATTCTAGTTGTGCTTTTACTTTGCTTACTAATAGTGATGAGCCTAGAACTGTGTTAGAGGCTATAATTATGAAAGATACAGGTTCCTAGGAGGCCATGGAGGATGAGATGTCTTCTTTAGAAAAGAAGCAAACTTGGGACTTGTTGCCTTTGCCTACTGGATGGAAACCTGTTGGATGCAAATGGGTGTTCAAGAAGAAATTTAGTGTAGATGGCAGTGTTGAGAAGTATAAGTCCAGATTGTTTGCAAAGGGGTATTCACAAGTGGAGGGTATAGATTATGGTGAGATCTTTTCTCCTGTTGCAAAGCCGACATCCATTTGATTCCTGTTATCGCTTGCAACAACTTATGACTTAGAGGTAGAATAGATGGATGTGAAGACAACTTTCCTTCATGGTGATTTGGAGGAAGAAATCTACATGTCATAGCCAGAGCATTACATGGTGAAAGGTAAAGAAAATTTGGTTTGCAATTTAAAGAAGTCTTTGTATGGTTTGAAGTAGTCTCCTAGGAGGTGGTACTTGAAGTTTGATGACTTTGTGTTGTCAATTAGATTTGTGAGATCTAAATCAGATCACTATGTGTATTATAAGTTTGATGGTGATCCTATTCTCATTGTTGCATTATATGTTGATGATATGTTTCTCATTTGGAAGGGTAAGAATATGATTTATGATTTTAAATCTCAGTTGTCAGTACAGTTTGAAATGAAAGATTTAGGGGCAGCCAGGTACATTCTAGGAATGGAAATTAGAAGAGACAAAACTAATAGAAAACTTTGGTTAAGCCAGAGTAAGTATGTGAAGACCATGCTGGATAGGTTCAGCATGGCAGATTGTAGACCATTGTGTGTTCCTGTTTCTTTGGGAACAAAGTTGTCTGTTGGGGATTGTCCAAAATCTCCTAGTGAGGTGGAGGACATGAGTAGAGTACCTTATGCTAGTGTTGTTGGCAGTTTGATGTATGTTATGGTCTGCACAAGACCAGACATTGCCCAAGCAGCGGGAGTCCTTAGTCGATTTATGGCAAATCCTGGACAGGTACATTGGGATGCAGTTAAGCAAGTATTTAGATATTTGAGGGGTACTTTAGAGTATTCCATATGCTATCATGGTAATGTTATAGGACCTCCACATTCTGTTGATATTCGTAGATTTGTGGATTCAGAATGGGCAGGTGACATTGATAGCAGGAGATCCACCAGTGCTTATGTGTTTACACTGTTTGGTGGTGCTATTAGTTGGATGAGTAAGCGACAACCTGTGGTTGTTTTGTCCATGATAGAAGCTGAGTATATGGCAGCAACTCATGCTTGTAAGGAAGCCATTTGGCTTAAGAGATTGTGTTCAAATATTGGTGTTGATGCAGGTTAGATTACGATCAGTTGTGACAGTTAGAGTACAATTTGCCTTGCGAAGAATCTAACTTTCCATGCCAGGACAAAGCATATTGATGTATAGTTTCACTTCGTATAAGACATGGTAGAGGATGGGAAGGTAAATTTGGAGAAGGTAGATACTTTAAAGAATTTTGCAGATGCATTAACGAAACCAGTTAGCACAGAGAAGTTTAGATGGTGTTCGGAGTCTATGGGCCTCTCGGCGTATAGCAGTTAAATCTTGTTGTTCTATTGGCTCTTACAAGGTGTTCAACAAGTGGGAGAATGTTGGGAATTAAGGTGTCTCAACCTTGGTAATTCCTTGTATTATTTCATTATATTTATTTATTTATTTCCTATTGTATAGTTTGGATGCAAATCCTATGTTGTCATATTGTGGGAGTTGGCACGGTGATGTGTCATCCTACATGGCATATGACCACATGTAATTTTGTCCTCACATGAGGAGATAGGCATCCCACTTTGTGGTATGAGTATTTTTCCATGTATCGGCATCTTGGATGTTGTGTAAGGGAATATTGACCAAAACGGTTATGACAGATTCCTATGATGAAGTTATGACATGTAAGAGTTAGAAATAGAAGCTTGTAAGACAGGTAAAGACATGTGTCAAGGAGCATCTTTGAAAAAAGCATATTTGGGTGCCCCAAGGTGGACTATGACATGTTGTAAGAGAATATGCTATTTATAGCCTGTATGACATATTCTCTTACAACTGTAAGTTATGACAGCTATGACAGATTCTATGACGGTCGTAAGAGATGTAAGAGCATCTATCATAGCCCATTTTGGAAATAGGCAACCTCTTTGGGATGGGGTGTATGGACAAGTGTCAAATGCATCTTACAATGTTGACCAAGTGTCCATAAGCATGGGTTTTGGTCCATGAGGCCAAGTTGGATGCCCATTCTAAGATAGAGCCAATTTTGCCTTGTATATTCTATATAAACAGGTGCTTTGAGGAGGAGTTGTAGTGTGTGATTGACAAGTACTGTTATGCTGCCAGATTGACTCCAGACACGAGTGTCAAAGACTATTAAGAGCTTGCATTGTAAGTGTATTGCAAATCATATTCAGTTTTGATAATACATTGTGCATGTTTTCGAGTGTGGGGTTTTTCACCCGATAAGGGTTTTCCCCACGATATATCTTGTCTCTCTCTTCTTCTGTCTTCTTTCTGGTTCTATGTGTATTGCTGCAATATATCTGTTATATGTTTCATGTTTCTGTAATTGTAAAGATTAAATTGAATTTGCATAGCTCTCCCCTCATTAGATTAGTGTAGGAAGCAATTTCTGCACACCTAGCTTCCTTTCACTTGTCTACTAATGACCTTGTCAAAGTATAAATTGAATTTATCAAGACCTTGAGGTGTGAAAGAAATGATTGATCAAAGTGAACCCATGAGTTTTAGAATTCACTTGGAAGGATGGACTTAAACTAGCCTTGGAGTATTAAGCCCAAGTGGAAGAAATGATTGATTAAAGTGAACCCATGAGTTTCAGAATTCACTTGGAAGGATAGACTTAAACTAGCCTTAAAGTATTAAGCCCAAGTTGTGATTGATTTGAAAAATATGTCAAGGTTTCTTGGTCCAAATTTGTACTTATGATACAGTCAAGCTTCGATAATTTCTCCCTATGTTTCAACCTTAGGAAGACTAATGTTTAGGGTCCTTTATAGATGTCAAGGGCTGAATTCTAATGAAATGTTGTGATAAAATTTGATCCTAGAGGAATGAAATTGGATATGTAGTGGGTGAATAGAACCAACAGGTCTATAAGGTTTTGACATAGTTGCAATCAGATTTGATAGGGAGAGTAGATGCTCAAAGTTTTCCCTACGGTTGTGGTGTATTGTGATTGGAAATGATTAGGATGAATTTGATTGGATTGGAATGAATGGTTAGGATATGATTAGGATGTGATTTATTGGATTAGAATGAAGATGATGATGTGTAGTGATGAAATTAGATGACTGGGATTGATTAGGAAGAAGTTGATTGGATTAGAATGAATGGCTAGGATATGATTAGGATAGATAGAAATGATTAGGGATGATATGATTGGATGAGGTGATTAGGATGAAGGTGATTGGATGAGGATGACAATGTGTAATGATTAGGAATGATGATTAGGATATGATTAGGATGAGGTGTAATGATTAGGAGTGACGAGATTGGGTGACTTGGATTAATTAGGGTTATGACTAGGATGATTAAGATGATGGTGATTAGATGAAAGAGGTGATTAGGGTATGATTAGGATAATGTGGTTAGGATATGATGTGGAATGACAAGATTGGATGACTAGATGTTGGATTGACTTAGAATGGTGTTGATTGGATTAGAGAGAGAATGATGTGGAATGATGATAATGTAATTAGGATGTGATTAGGATGGGACAAGTAGGATAATTAGGGTATGAGTTATGTGAATGATAAGGATGATGAAATGACAAGGATGATGTGGTTAGGAAGGGTGATAAGGATATGATGACTTGGAATGAATGTGTTGACTAGGGTGTTTGGGGTAATGATTAAGCAAGCACACACATCAATCATAGAAGACACTTGGCAAATCAGATTGGCTATTTTTGGTGACTCTTGATGTTTTGCAAACACTTGTAAACAAGCACAACCTTAGGCTGGAAAAGATAATATTTGTTGGATTCCCACTGTGGATAAATCTAAACCACACTTATTCAGAGCGGAAAGCTTAGAAGTTTGGTGGCACTAGCTCCCCTTACATGAAACACACTTCTCGAGTACACCAAACTTCAAATTCCTAAAGGCTTGAAGATCTCAAGGAATTTTCTATCTCAACTTTGAACTGCAAGAACGTGGGATGGCTTCAGAGGTCTGACCTCTTGTGCCATCAAATAGAAGCATTGTGGCCACTAGCACAAAGGTTTCTAGTGAATATCCAGGGGACTGGCATGTTACAAGCATCCGACAAGCTACTTAAAGCTTTGACTAGTCCTACTAGGAGTCACATATACGCAAGGTATACCTCCTTTCAAACTAGTGTTGTACAGTAAGCATTGATACCGCTTTGGACTTGGATTTTGCCTTATCCTATTTTGTATAGAAGACCAGATGAAAGTACCACTTGGGTCACAAATAAGTTCTCCTTACGAATGTGTCTCAAGAGCAGGCCCACTCTAAAGGGAAACAAAAGAAACCAAAGCACCAAAAATACTTTTGATCCCCAAGTTCATATGACAATGCGAGGGGAGAGCATACGTATTTTTTGACTTATGCCAAACTAGATAAATGTGCATTCACCCTTAGAAATTAAATGTGTGGTGTGACAAATGCAAGTGTTCAAGAAGTGTTTTTGATTCCCAAGATCACTTAGAGCATGAGGGAAGAGAATACACACCTCAAAAACATAAGTCACCAAGAAAAGTAGACATTGATTCATTTTAAGCCCCCAAAAATATGTGTGAAAACAACAAGATGATGTTCATTTTATTGCACCAAATCCAAATGTTCCTATGATAAGAAAGCACGTGCACATGAAAAGAGGAAACTATGCATCAAATGTATTAGTAGTTTTAGATTAGATTCTTTGCCCAACAAATGCTACAAGCTGAAAATTAGACATCAGTAACATAAAATCTCCATGATAATGTAAAAAACATGAAATATCAAGTAGATTCCTCATTTTACAAGCCACAGTGACGAAAATGCCAAAAAGGAAAATCTAAAAAATATCTAAGAAAACTGATATCAACCTTGCCGCTCGTTTTGCGAAAATCTGACTTGTTACACAAAAGTTATGATCAAAAGAAAAAAAGGCCTTTCTATGGCTTCGAGAGTCAAAAGGACAAGCCTAACTGTCAGGCCCAACCGCTAGTGGTCAAGGGCTATTCTGGTCACATGAAATAGTTTTCTGTTAGCAGTTAAGCCTAGTAGTTTGCATTAAAATCTGGCAGTTTGAGTAAGGGGCATTTGCATGTAGCAGTTACAATTAGAGGTTAAGAGATTAAGCGAGGCCCTTGGTTGCTAATATGACCAAGTGCCAAACTAAACCAAAAATAAAAAGGGGCTAAGGGGACCGACGGCCACCCTCTGCCTTTCCTTTGGTTACAAATGTGACCGTGTGTTTATTGATATACCCTTTTTCTTTACCGCCGCTTTAGGCTTTCAAATGGTTAGGATCAAGAGTTAAGGCAAGCGATGGTTAGGGTTTATGATCAACAATTGGATTGCAGGAAGCTTAGATATGGAGAGGCAACAGAAGAAAATGTAGCATATGGTAAGTTTAGGGTTTGTGTTTAGACTATCACAGAGGATGCGAGATTTGATCAACAGGTCTGCAGATATTGGTCTGTGAAGACTAGGACTAGGATATACATGCCCACACTATACATCCTAACAGACTCTGCATGAAGATTGCTTAGTTGATGGTTAATAGACTCAGTAGGATGACATCGATAGGAGGTCGGTGTGGAAAGGTGGTGATGGTATGAGTGAAGAAATAAATTGATCAACATTAGGAATTAGGGTTTTGACCTGGGAGTTATAAGGTGGGTGGCGCCTGGGTGGTCATTGAGTGGTGACCAGGAGATGTGAGGGACAATGACAATGTTCAAAATGGTGGCGATAAGTAAAGCTTAAATGGCGACAAGGTGTTTCGACCTAGGGGTGTTGATAGGTAATACAGAGGTGACATTAGGGTTTGAAATGGGAGGCTGCAATTAGGGTTTTCAATGAGCCCCAAAATTTGAAGCCTGCAACAGACAAAATCAACTTGCAACTAAAATATAAACCACAATTTTAAACCATGCAATCAACAAAGTCAATCTAGCCATTCAAGAAATGAAAAACTAGTAATGAGATGAGAGGTCCCTACACAAGGGGTCGTATGGGCCCATACGGATCCGTACGGTATGGCCCTGTGGAGGGGCCAAAACTAAAAAAAATTTCAATTTTTTTCCTATAGCCAAATTTGATGAATTTACAGTTGCATTTCACCGAAAGGGCCTCCCAGACTCAACGATGAGGTCCGTTTGAGACTAGGAAGCCACCTGTGAAACTTGGTTTTTAAAAATCACCAAAAATGTTAGATTTTACACGCATTCATGTTAGGTTCACCATTTGTCACTAGGGTTTAGATTTTCAAACATGCAAAAATAAACTACAACAAAAAACCCTAACTGCAATGAAGTGCAAGAAAGCTTAGAAGACAATCAAACAAATAGAAAAATAAACTAATCTAAGCTACAACTTGACTAATCTTCATTGGTCTCCTCCATCTTGCATTATGTTCTCAGATTTGCAAGTTTATGCAATGATCTAGAGAAGCTCTTGTGTATGAATAACAAGATATTGGAGAGAGTATACAATAGATTAGAGAGTTATGTCCTATGAGAGGTGAAAATGAACTAGAGAGGTTGTTTTATAGGAGAGCCTGTTTGAATGGATGGTTGAGATTCACTTTGACTTTGGATGCAAATGGAGGGCTGAGTTGAGTTAGGGTTTCCAACCATTAGAGGACAAAAATGAATTTAAAATTAGAAGAAATGATGAGGTGGAAGATGTTTATAAATTAAAGAAATTGGGTTCATTTATTTAATTTATTTGAGAAGGGGAATAATGTGGGATGATTAAATTAAATAGGCGAGACCTATTCAATTAGGATAAGGCCTTATAATTTAAATAAATAAACATTTAAATTAAAGGGGCAAGGGGATATTGAATAATTAAATAATTAATCATTTAGAATTAATTATTTAATCATAGAGGAAAAATAGGGAAAAATAGGAGACTGTGGAAGAAATTAGGATTTTGTAGTCTGAGGACACTTTTAGGTGTCTACACCCACCATTAGACATCCCTATGTTTCACCACATTCCATAAATGTTATGGTTTCCTTCTCTAGGTCAAATACACTAGTGTAGACCTAAATCTAGATTAGGCCCACAACTATGAATCTAACCCCCAAAGTGTTATAATTACAAAAAATAAAATTAACTTTTCCCACCTCATTCACTAGTTGTTATGAGTCAATTAAAGTATGAAGTGCACCAAATTACTCACCAAGGTGGTGTATCTAAAGACTAACCCTAACTAGAGGGGATCATCTAGTGCATATCAAGGAGCTAGCTTAATTAAGTTTGTTTTCTTGAGTAGGTAACATTTTTTTGTCTTTATGAGGGATAAAAATGTAGTTTAATTGGTTGAGTATAATTAGTGAGAATGCTATTATGTTTCTTAATTTTTATATCTACCATGATTTAAAATTTATGAAGATGCAATAAATAAGGAATAAGACTTGGATCATGCTTCAGGTGACTTTGGTGGAATGGATACCGTCAATGTTTAGCTCTAAGCTGAAGAGATATTAGCATAGACCTATGCTTCCAATACTAATGGGTTGCAAAAAATGATCTAAGGATGGTTAGAAAAATCAAACAAAAAAAATTGAGGGATGGGGGTCCATAGAATAAAACAAAAGGGTTTTAACGTTTAAAACTCCAAAGAGGGTTTAAGGGACAATGGACTAATTAAATAGTCACTTGTCAATAGTGAGGGAGACCCATTCATCTAATCTTTCTTTTCCATAATATAAAAAAGAGTCATAGGGAATTCCTAAAAAAAAGGTTATCTTTTTGTAATGGTGAAATTAGCATACATATTTCATTTTTTATTTAGTTTTATGTTTATTTTGAGGAAATTTCTTGATACATATATATTGACAAAAAAATCTTGTGTAAAGTTGGGCTCATTCCCTAACCTTAGCCTATAATTATACACATTTATTCCCACATACTTTGCACCTACCTTATCCTTGTACACACATATTCCAATGCATTCACCTATTTCTTGCATTTACACCTATCCACACACATGCTTCCATTTATTTGTTAGCCACATAGTTTTGACAGTTTATCACCCAAGGTCATTTTTGTGGTCATAGGGTCAACCCTGTGGTTGTGGACTTTACCTTGTCCTTTCTAAAATTTAAAATTCAAATTTAGAAAAATAACTCCCTTGATTTCTCGTCCTAAATCACTTAAACACACATTTTTTGAAATTTAAGGCAATGTGCTAGTATTTAAAGGCACTTAATTGCATCCATTTATCATCCTTACATAACAAATAATCTTCTCTCATTCTAGAGCCTTAAAGGAGCAATCAATAGTAAAATATTTGGATTTTGTGCATTGAAAATTGTAATGAATATACATACATGTCTTAGGGCCCTTGCCTATTGTCTTTGAATATCTGTACACATTTGTAGGGTTGACCTAGGAGAACTTGTCTCCTTGTGATGAAATGACAACCCTTTCAAGATACTTCTAAATATTTCCAGCCCTCAAATCATCAAGAAGAGCACAACAAATAAAAACATATCAAACAAACAACAGAGCAGATTCTCACATTGAACAAGGATAAATTTGAAGGAATTGGATGAACCTATGGTCGTGGATTTGGCCCAAGCAATTGGACTTGACTCCAAATTGTACAAAGGATCAACACAGAATCCAAAGTATTCATCTAATAGAGAGATCACATTTTCAAGGCAAGAACACAAAATATTCTACAATCTTTATCAAGTGTCAATCATTCTTTAATCGATGATCTAAGTACCCCTATCCTCCTCTTTACATTCCTAAAATAGCAAGTACAATTGTATAAGTTATCAATCACCAACTATTATTAGTTAATCTAGGCTAATTTGTGCTTATTTTTATGCATTTTATTGGATTAGCCTAGATAAACCATAAGGAAACTATATTTTCAATTCAACTTTATATAAGTAAATTTCTCTACTACATATAATTTATTTTTTATTTGGTAAACTTAGGTTTTTATCCTAGTTCGAGCCCAAATAGACCACATACAAGGGGATCTCTTCCTAGTTGGCTTTATCAGCGAGACCACTACTAGGAGGGCCTTAGTCACTAAGGAATTATCACCTTTATTCAAATCCATGAGCTCAATGGCCCAATGAAGTCACATAGCCTACGAGCACAACTGCCCAACGAAGGCACACATCCTGCAAGCACATCAGCCTAGCTAAGGCACATGGCCTGCGAGCTCAGTGGCCTAGTGAGGGTTTGAACCTTGGTGGCCACCACAACAACATTGTGACTTGACCAGTACATTGCACCCTTATCAACCTATTACTTATAATTTGAGGTTTAGCTATATAGTCTAGATTTAATTTATATTGGCCTATATTTATATAAGTGAAATGGTGAAAATTGAGTATCCATTTCCTTTTTCCTTATGTTTTGAGTTTAATATAATTAGGTTATCTTTAATGCATCTAATAATGTTTAAGATGGTCTAATTTATATAGAAGTTGGAAATAAGCCCATCCAATTTAGAATCCCACCATTAGACATCCCCAAATTTCACCACATTCCATAAATGTTATGGTTTCCTTCTTTGGATCAAATACATGAGTGCAAACCTAAACCTATATTAGGCCCACAACTGTGAATCTAACCCCCAAAGTTTTATAATTACAGAAAAATAAAATTAACTTTTCTCACCCCTTTCACTAGTTGCTATGAGTCAATTAAAGTGCAAATTGCACCAAATTACTCACCAAGCTGGTGCATTTAAAGACTAACCCTAAGTGGAGGGAATCATCTAGTGCATATCTAGGAACTAGCTTAATTAAGGAGAACATTTCAATTTCAAGTTGCAAAAAGAATTTACATCAACATTGCATCATCATTTTAGGAGCATGTTGCATGCTTGTTAGTTCTCCTCAATCTTTTGCTCAAAGTTGTAAAGCTAGTCCATTCAAGGGTTTGACCTAGGAGAACATGATTCGATAGTTTCCCCAAAGTTGTTTATAAACACTAACACCTTAAGTGCACTCAAACATAAAAAAACTCAAGAGGAGTGAAGTTCAACCATTATTGAATGTCCAGATTAGTCCCATAAGTTACAGGATCAATTTGAGCCTTAAGTTCAAGTCTATTCTCATAGAGATCACCTTTGCATGCATGGATCTAATCCCAAACAATGCATAGAAATATTTTTTTAAGACATTGATAGAGGATAAATATTCAAATCAGTAGCAAATATATTTATAACACTTGGACAAAGCCTTCTACATCAAAATTAGAGCTAAGTACGCATGCATGTAATTAATTTAATTTTCAAATTTATTTCCACAATTTTCCATGATTAGTCTCAACTTATTTATCTAGGTCAATTATTGTTTTAGTGATTGCATTTATTTGGATTAGCCTAGATAAAGTAAATGGGTGATGTAAATATCCACAATTTTTGTGAACCCAACTTTCTAACACAACCTAGGATTTGGCCTTAGGTTTTATTCCTTCTATTAGGGTTTTTATGTCTAATTTTTATGAATGCTTTGTCCTATTTTCATATTTGAATAGGTTTTGATTTCCCTTTTCTATTTGTGCTTAATAGCTCTCTATTTTTCTATAGTTTTTGGTATTCAATTTGTCACCTTGCTTTCAACCACCCTATCTACCATTAATTTGACCTTTAGGATTTCATTTTCATATTTGATTGTTATTACATCATTTTATTTTAGAGATACTTAGGGTTTGTATTCAGCCCTAATTGTATTTGTTTATCATACTTTGGTTAGGGTTTGAGCTTACATAGTGGTATATATATATTTGTTCCCACCCACCTACCCTTGGACTATCCATTATGAATCTTCATAGTCATGTCCCCTTATTGATTTACATGCATACTTTTTTGTTTTCATATGTTTATATCTTTTGTGCCTTCTAATCCT
Source organism: Cunninghamia lanceolata (assembly GCA_027924645.1). NCBI lineage: Eukaryota > Viridiplantae > Streptophyta > Pinopsida > Cupressales > Cupressaceae > Cunninghamia > Cunninghamia lanceolata. The sequence goes on along the minus strand of BSBN01001221.1, from coordinate 7,072,895 downwards.
ATCATCCTTTCTATTTATGTCCTTTTATGCTATAGGTAAGGATGCATTGTCCATGGAAATGTTATTCTATTATGTACTTGTTTATCCATCCATAGATTTGGTTAGGATATTTCGTCTAGCCCACCAATAGAAAGAAAGGTGTTGATGAGCCTTCAACTTCCTTAAGAGAACCCTTGAGGATAATCTAGTAATGGATGACTCCTCAAAGTGGTTATGTTTATAGAAATTGGAGCTTTATATATAGGAGGCCATGGGGAGTCCAAATATTAGAGGAATATCCCCAAGAATGAAATTGACCTGAATATCATTCTATAGTGGATGTGTGAAGGTTCATAGCCATTAGAACCATAGATGAAAGCACTTAGTGGCCTTATCAAATATCTAGCAAAGTCTTAAATTATCTATGAACAGACAAGATATTTAGTCCAAAGGATATTTCCCACGACTATTGGCAATGGGCGAGTGAGGCCATTGAGTGTATATTTTTATTGGAAGCATGGAAAAATCCCTTTTTGAGTCAGCACTACATTTTAGAGCACTTTTAGTAGTGTTTACCTAAGGATAATGGCAATGTGAAGTTAGAGAAGGATGTGAGGGAAATGATTAAGAGAGAAAGGAGTGTTCCCTCCTAAACAAAGAGAGGGACCTCCTTAATGGAATGTTGAACAATTTTCACATGAGGGATATAGCATGCCATGTGTCTAAATAGTTGTCAAAGAACAAGGAGGACCAACCACAACCAAGCAAATCAGATCAAATTCTAACTAGTGATCTGAGGATAAATCCTTACCAAGTGATCTATGTGTGAGAGGCTCTAAAATAAGTGAAATTCAAGAGAATAGGGAGGGGATAATTTATAGAAAGAGAGAGGCACACACAGATGCATGGATATATTCATGCAAAGAGAGTATAATAGAGATAGTGTACTCTTGCACACCTTATGTAGGGAATTATAATGATGTTTGGATGTAATGAATTTTGATGAATATATAATGGTAGTCTTGGACCATTTTGTGCTTCAATGAGAATTATATAATGATAAATATGAACAATATCAAGGATTTCCATGACCATGTAGTGTTAAATGATAGTGTAGTTAAACTATACAAATGTATACCCAACCACAACCATCATTTGTGACACTTTATTAAATTTGACATCTTTAAGTGAATGATCTATTGGGAAGCCTAGGGAGTTGTTTCACTTTGGGAGAGATCTTAAACTCCTCTAGGTTCTAGGTGATAGGCTAGTGTGACATCTCCCACTTGTTTGGTGGTTGTTGGTCTATGTGGGACCAAGAGTACCATTATGTGTGCACTTAGATCTAAAATATCCCAACACATTCCTTCTCCTCAAGTGGGAGCTCTATGCAAGTGAATCTTATGTGTGAAATAAAATAGTATAGAGAGAGAAATTTAAAAACTAAAGTTGAGTTATGGAAGCTTAAGATGGAAGGTCTTCTTAGTGACAAATATTAGTGGGTTACTATGTTAGAAAAGAATCCCTCGTATATGATGGAAAAAGACTAGGTGAAGATGGATATGAAGGTTAAAAATGTAATCAAGTTGTGCCTTTCAGATTAAGTGTTATTAAATATCTCAAGAAAATCTAGTTCTAAGGAACTATAGGATAAGTTAGAGTATTTGTATTAGACAAAGTCCCTAGTAAACAATATTATTCTTTGAAATAAGTTATATCCTCTCAAGGTGAATGACAGTGACTCCATGATTGAGTATTTGAATACTCTTAACATTATGGTAGTCCACTTAGCCTCAACTAATGTTAAAATGGATGAAGAAAACAAATGTATTACTTTTTTATGTTCTTTTATATTAACATGTGGTATAGTTTTGTAATAGCTGATATTGAGAATGCGGTTAGATCCTTATTATTAGAAGAAATAAGTCAAAAATTCATGGAAAACCTAACACAAGATTCATTATTTTTTGATATTTCATCCCCAAGAAAAAAATAAAATAAGGTCAAGGGATAGAAAATCAAATTCTAGAGGTAAATCCAAATCTTAAGGAAGACAAGTGAAGAAATATTAGAACTGCAATAAAACATGGAATTTTAAAAGGAATGCAAATTTAAGAAGTTTTTCAAATACAAGACACCTACCAATTTCCATTCCATATAAATGAAGAGTTCCACTAAAGAAGCAAGGGATGTAAACTTGGTATCTTCAAGTACACACATGTCATGACACATGGGCTTCCTTTCATATGACTCCCCACATGGAGTACTTTTTAATATGAAAGATATGATAGAGGTGATGTATTCTTAGGAGATAACTCATCATATCATATCATATTAAATGGAAGATTCAAGGTGATGTTTAATTATTGAATTATTAAATCCCTCCCTAGATTTTTACATATTTGAAGATTGGTTGGAAATATGATTACTATAAGTTAGTTATGTATATGTACACGTGATATTTTACAAAGATATATACGAGATGGATCAAGGAGAAATGGTGTTGGCAAGATGGATGTATAGTTTTGTTGATCATAGGGTTAGAAATGAATCAAACACAACCCATATGTTGCATGTAGAAAATATAATACTTTATCTTGAGAGAATGTGAGATGTTGGAGAGAAAATCCTTTGATATTTTCATAGTAAAGGCGTGACTAAAGGAATTTTGGATTTTTGGTTAGATTTTAATTTCTATGAATATTGTGTCTAGGAAAAATAAAATTGGGTTAAGTTCCTCTCTATTACTACTAGAACACATTGGACTTTACAACTAATACATAGCGATGTGTTTGGACATGTTATTTTCCTATCACTAGGAAGAATCCTATTTTGTGTTTCTTTTATAGATGGTTTCTCATAGAAACCATGGGTATATTACCTCTAAAAAAATATGAAGTTTTTAGTAAACTCGATGAGCTTAAGGATCTTGTAAAAAAATACACAAATAATAATATAAATGTGTTGAAGACAAATAATAATGGAGATTTATGCTCAAATTAATTTGAGAATTTTGTTAAGAAGTGTGGAATAGAAGGGAAAAATACAAATCCATACACAACACAATATAATGTGTTACAAATAGAATGGATAGATTGTTGATAGAAAATAAAGGAGTATGAATGATGGTGTGCTTAGAACAAAATTTGTTGACAAATGTGGTAAATATTGCATGTTACCTAATTAATAGATCACATGCATCAACCCTTGCCAATAAGACTTCACATGAGGCATGGATTAGTAAGAAACTCTCTTTGAAAAATCTTAGGTTTTTTGGTTGTGATGCTAATGTATATGTTTCAAAAAAAACTAAACCTAGTTATAAAGTAGAGAAGTTTATCTGTATTAGGTATAGCCATGGTCTAAAAGGCTACACGCTTACGAACAAAAAAAAGAAGATTTTCCACATTCATAATGTAATTTTTAGAGGGAATAAATAGGCTCCAAAGTAGAAAGGAAGAACTAGAAAAATTGCAATTTGAGCTTAAAGATGAATCATACATATTTAAGTATGAAACAATAAAAGATGCACTAGATGAAGAAGAACCTTAGACTCCAATCTTGAGGATATTGATTCAAGAAAAAGGAAATTAGAAAGGTATAGTCCACCTAAGTTTCGTTATATTTTTTTTATCTACTATTGATAATGATTTGAGAATTGTTTGGGAGGCACTTGATTCAAAGGAAGGTAAAATTTAGAAGGCCATGAATGAAGAAATAGAGACCTTGGACAAAAATATGACATGGGATTTGATCAATTTTCTTGTTGGAAGAAAACTTTTTTGAGGTTAATTAGAGAGGGATTCTATTGGGGTCCTCACCCAAAAAAAGGAGACCAAATAATACTCCCCCCTCATAAAGGTACAAATGAAACGAGAGACCAACAAACAGAAATCTTAGGATAAGATCCAAGAAATAAAACTAATAAGAGCAATGTCAAACATCTAAAACTAAGCCATACAACCCATGATAAATAATCTCATGCCTAAGTATTTTCCAACCTCATAATGTACCAAGAAATAAAGCCTTCCATCATCCATTGGGTACCTTCATCACTCACATCAACTTTCATATGAAGTTTTTCAATCTCTAATTTACAACCCCTCTAAATTTTCATCTTTTTTGTAATGCCACAACTTTTACATCAGAACATTGGCTAACAAAACATGAGCTAATAAATTTGTTGTGTTACAATTGTGACATAGATATGCCACAAATCACGCTCACTCACATGATTTTATCGACACTAACCATCATGACCAAGGCACACGATGAAACAATGAGGTGTATGACACAAGGTCAATGCACACCTACTTAAAATAACACAAATGAAATACTTACATAAACATCATGGAATGACATCAACATGGTGAGAACGAAGGAGATAGAACCTCCTCATAATTGACGATAGAGAATTCACTCACACCATCAACACAACTAGAAGATAAGGATCGAAGGAACAAAATCCCATACTAAATTTCACTCTTCTCACATCCATGACCACCAAAAAATACCCAAGGAATGGATTCATGACATCCAAACCTCCACTCAAACAAGCAATAAGCAGTTGGTCACAGGGGAGATGCACCAATTCATCTACGTCTCACTAGATACTAACCAAGCACCCAAGGACACAAAAATGATCACTAATATCCAATGACAAAAGATAACACCAAACAAAGAAGACATGCACCTAGGATAAACCCTAACGAACAACTTCCCTTTAGGAAATTTTCTTGAAAATGGTCAGGAAGTGCTCACTATCCCCAAATCACCCTTGTTGGGACCAAATTTCCATGTTCCCAACTAAAATTCCCAAGTGATTGGAAAATCACCCATGATGCTAGTCAAATCACCCCTATTGCAAATAAGTGATTCTAAAATAACAAAACATCCTATTTGCCTCCCAAGACTCTTGAAGACCCCATAAAAATCCTAGGTAACATGAGAGACCCCAAACAAGCCTACCAAACCAATAAGACCTCTAGGACCATGTTTCAACACTAAGAAACATGATCAAGAACAAAATCCCCAAACAAGTGCATGGCTAGGCTAATGCGGTATCAAAAGGACAAACACAAGACATTGCATAACTCCCTTGATTTATGAGTTGTTAATAAGTGGCTTAAAATAGTGGTTTTCAATGTTATAAACTTCATAAATATTAAATTTCAATTTATCCATAATTCACATGTAAAAAATACATAACCACAATGTGACAAATAACCATTCCTCAAGCTCAAAACTAACAATACAAGATTCAATTAATAATACTTTCCAAATGACTTTCAACTTACTCTAACATCATTTAATGGAACATATACATCTATAATTTACTTTCCAACATGATCACACGTTAGTGTCATATCCCCAAAATTGTAATACTAAAATATGAGACATTAAAATACAGATGAAGTAGAGGTATTATTAGTATTATTATAATGCATATTTGAATTTGAGTATCGTTATTAATAATCTATGATTAAAAGAAGTAAGGATATTATATTATTTGTAAATATTAATAAAATAAAGGATAATATAAAATAAGTATAATTACAATTATAAGAGATTTCATATAAGACCTTGTCTTATCTAAATATTATAATTCAAATATATTTTATACTTAAATATTAATAAGTATATAAATATTTAAATATAATCTCATTTAAAGCTTATACGAGATTAGAAAGGCATCGATTACAAATAACCAGTGATTATTATATCATACCATGAGTAGCAATGAGTATGTAAAGACAAGGCAATGAATATATACCGATTGACTTCATTAACAAATAATAAGTAATTCACAATAATATAAGGACGGTGCATAAACATAGTGCTTGTGTTGAAGGAGCAATCAAGGGATTATTCAAAGGTAGGATCCATGAGATTGGTATTAAGGTAAACAGGCAATGGTCAAGTTTGATGATTAGATAACGATTAGTTAATCAGGAGTATAAAATAAATATTGTGATGATTCAATTGACATGCATTGATTATTGTAAAGGCAATGAATAATATATTAGTATTATGTAAAATAGACAACGATTAGTCAAGACTACTAAGGGTGAGATCTCTTTTAAGAGATATTCCTCTTGGTAAAAGACATAACCTTTGGCAGAAATAAAGGGGTAGATATGGTAGTTCAAAGGAAAAACATATGGAATATATATAAATACATATATATGGGGGGAGAAGAGGAAATAAGAATACATCTGATGGAATAAAATATATAGTACAATTTTTTATATTTCTTGACAGAGATAACAGAAAGGAGTATATTTGAGAGCAGGCCTAAAAGAGGATTATGAGTTCATATAATTGTGGTAGAGTATTTATATAGGATGTTGTCTAAATATGATTAATAGTTTATGCATATCATCATCAATAGTTCATGCACATTATCATTTATATGTCACCTTCATAATTCATTATGCATTGCTGATATGATTGTTTGCAATATGAGTTTGATTAGTTTATTATGTGTTAATGTGGATTCTTGTATGAGTGTTATGGTTACTATGATAGAAGGAATGTGGGGCAAGAGGGGTATGGTGATGGGGTTGTTGGATTAGGTCCGGACAACTGAGAGGGGGGGGGTGAATCAGTTGTCCCTCATTTTCTACTTTTTCTTTCTTTAATTTTCCTTTACAACTTATAATCAAATGAATGAAATAAACATCACATTAGAAGAAACATAAATGACACATTTAACACCAAGATTTTGATGTGGAAACCCGGTTAAGGGAAAAACCATGGTGGGGGTTAACCCACAAGAATTAATACCCTGTTAAAAGTATTTTACAAATGGGAATGCACATGCATTCAAGCTCACTGCCCAGAGATCACTGCTCAAATGGAGGCTCACTGCCTATGAAACATTACAAGAGAACAATAGAGATTTGAACTGATTAATAGCATCTACCCATACATGAATTTTAATTCTGGTTAAGTACAAAAACTGATCTTACACATTTCATCTTTGCTCTGCTCTTCTTATTGATCTGCCTTCATTTGCACTTTGAAATTATGCTTCTTTCACATATACACCTTGTTTGCATACACCACACACCCTTAATAATTCAATTTCATCGACTATATATATCTGCAACATGATCTACAATCATCTTGTCAGTTGGTTCCAATCAACACTTAGAACTTTTATGAATGCTCTGTTCTGTCATGCAAATCTATGCATATCTTAAGGTGCGGACCAAAACTTGCCCTTGGAAATCATTACTCATTTCAGCTACAATCACTGATCACCACCATTTGTCTAACAACTTCCATACATCTGGAATCAAGATCTTCTGCAGGGTCTGCATGTTCTTCTTCTATCTACTCTGACAAACTGGAACCTAGTACTCAGATGCTAATTTATTTTGAAACCTTCATCACTAGAGAACAAAACTCTAGATTTAGAGTGTCTTTGCAATGCTGTCAACTACCTTAGATCCACAACAAACCATGCCTTTCCACTAGAGAGATCCGGATCAAGATATCAGACTCTGTTACTGCTCTGTTCTTAACTACCCAGACTTAGACAAATTCTGATTCTGACTTTCGGTATGAACAACTTGTGTTATGTAGATGTTTGTGATGATCTTAGTTGCCATCAATGACAACACATATCAACTCAAAGCAGTCTCTTGCCAACAGGGGCACTCTTCTAGGTACACCACCCCAAGAGGAGGGATTGGATAATCCCATGGGGCTAAGGAGGTACAAAGGGTATTGCCCTTGGGCTTAGAAAAGATGGCTTTCGGGGCACCCTTTTGTGATCCCATTCTCCTATCATAGACATGAAAATTTAAAGGAACCAATCATAGAAAAAGGGAAAGTAAATGACAAGATGAGGGGGAACAGGATAATGGATACCTCATTAGGTAGACCACCTCATATGGATGGAATTGGCTATATGAGGCCAAGGGGATGGTATATCCACTCTTGGGCATAGGGTAGAGGATCTGAGACACCCCATCGAAGTCATGCTTCTCAAATCTCTGATGCTAGAGCATCAAATCAAATTCTTTATCTTCATCTTGTTGTTCTGTGTAGGTGGTAGTTTTGTCAGTTTCTTTTTGTGATGTAGGAACTCTCTATTTTTATTGGCAATCTCATGTCATCATCATGGCAAGAAGAAAATATTCTCAAGGTTTGGTTATTTCACAACAGTCAATGAACCATTGCCAAAATCAGTGCTGAATTCATTGGAAATCCCCTATCTGTGAGTCAATATTTGGGTTTATTTACCATCTGAAACCCTGAACTTCCTATCATTATTGGGAAAATTGCTTGTGTTTACATCTTTGTGAGATTGAAGTACCCTGTGACTGGCAAGGCTTGCCATCAAGTGGTATCAAAGCCTAAAAGTGATTGGGCATTGGTGAGTAAATAGAATGCCTTCGAGGAGAATGGGCAGAGGTGGAGCCCAAGGAAGAGGTAGAAGGGGACATGATGAAGAATTGATGCAACATTTGATAGCAAGAATAGATGCCTTGGAAAGGTCATAGAGAAGAGGGACTCCTGATGAGGGTCCAAGTGATGATGATGAGGAGGAAGTATTATCAAGAGATGATAATGAAGAAAGACAAGGAGAGCAGGAAGGATTTGAGGAAAGACTATTAAGGATAGTCATGAATGTGGGTTCCAAACCTAAAATAGAGGTCCCTACTTATTCGAGGAGTCTCAATGGAGAAGATTTAATTTATTGGATCAATGATTTAGATAAGTATTTTAAATTTGAGGGTGTAGCAGAAGATAGAAAAGTGAAGTTTTCTTGCACTAGATTGAAGGAATATGCTACTATGTAGTGGGACTTTGTCCAAACTAATAGAAGAAGAAAGAATAAAGAGAAGATTAAATCTTGGGATCGAATGGTGGTGAAGTTGAAGGCTAAGTTCCTTCCTCGAGGTTGCCAAACTAATCTCTTCAAAAGATTGCAAAATTTGAAGCAAAAAGACATGACTGTGAAAGATTATATGGAGGAATTCTATAAATTGGTGATTAGACTAGGGCATAGTGAGGAAGATGTGGAGAAAATAGCCAGATATATGAATGGTCTCAAGTATAGTCTACAAGATGAATTAAGCCTTGTGTCCCCTAGAAGCTTAGAAAAGGCTTATCAATTTGCCTTAAAGGTAGAAGAGAAGTTGCAAAGGAAACAAAGTCAGCAAGAGAAGAAGAGAGGAAGAGGTTTTAGAGGAAGGGGACATCAAATTAGTAGAGGGCAACAACATCATCAAGGAGAAGAGGCTGGTAGTTCTAGTGGAGTAGCCAACAATGATAGAGGAGGTTTTCAAAACAAAGGGGGCATATTCTATGGCAGAGGTGGTTCTCAAGGTAGAGGTAGAGGGTTTGTTGGAAAATGCTTTAAGTGCAACCAATATGGACACAAGAGTTGGGAATGCTCTGAACCATCTCAAGGAGGACATTCCAAGTTTGAAAAAAGCAATCAAATTGTTCATGATGACCAAGAAAGTGTGGGGTCACCTGTTCATCACAAGGAGGAACCAAAATTGGGTGAATCATTGTTGCTAAAGAGGGTATTGTTGAAGCCCCAAAAGGAAAGCCAAGAACTAGTTCAAAGAAGAGCATTATTCAAAAGCAAGTGTAAGTCCAAAGGTAAATGTTGCAAACTAATCATTGATAGTGGTAGTACAGATAATATTGTTGTAGCAGAGATGGTAGAAAAGTTAGATCTTAAAAGAATTAAGCATCCATCTCCTTATAAGGTATCTTGGTTACAAAAAGGACATCAATTGTTAGTCAATGAGCAGGCATATGTTGATTTTCATATTGGTAATTATAAAGATAGTGTGCTTTGTGATGTATGCCATGTATTGCTTGGTAGACCGTGGTAGTTTGACAGGAATGTGGTGCATAATGGAAGGGAGAACACATATACTATTGAGAAAGATGGAGTGAAACATACCTTGATGCCTATAAAGGAGCATGAAGAGGACAACAACAATAATAGTAACAGTAAGGTAATGATGGTAAGTGGTAAGGAGTTTCTACATGACTTGAAGAATGAAGAAATAGGATTTGCTTTGGTTCTTAAACCTACGAGTGTATGTACTAGTACAAAACTTGATGATTTGCCTCTTAAAGTGCAAGATATTTTGAATGAACATTTGGACATTGTTGCATCTGATTTGCCTAACGAATTGCCTCCTATGAGGAGTATTAGCCACCATATGGATTTGATTCCTGGGGCTAGCCTTCCAAATAAGGCTGCTTATAGGTTGACACCTATGGAAAATGAGTAAATTAGGAAGCAAGTAGAGGATCTTTTGAATAAGGGTTTGATAAGGGAAAGCCTAAGTCCTTGTGTTGTTCCCACAGTACTAGTGCCAAAGAAAGGAGGGGAATGGCGTATGTGTACTGATTCAAGGGCTATTAATAAAATTACCATAAGATATAGGTTTTCCATTCCTAGAATTGAAGATTTAATAGATTTTTTAAGTGGCTCCTTGTATTTTTCTAAGATAGATTTGAAAAGTGGTTACCACCAAATAAGAATCAGACCAGGGGATGAATGGAAGACAACCTTTAAGACTAGTGATAGTTTATATGAGTGGCTTGTTATGCCTTTTGGATTGTCTAATGCCCCTAGCACTTTTATGAGACTCATGAATGAGGTTTTGAAACCATTCCTTGGAAAATTTGTGATTGTATACTTGGATGACATTTTGGTGTTTAACAGGTCTAAAGAGGAGCATCTTGAGCATTTGAGATAGGTATTGAAGAGGATACATGAGGAAAAGTTGCAGATAAATCTAAAAAAGTGTATGTTCATGCATACCGAACTGGTCTATTTGGGCTTCATGGTGTCAAAGAAGGGATTGAAGATGGAGAAAGAAAAGGTACAAGCTATCCTTGATTGGCCAACACCCAAAAGTATAATGGAGGTAAGGAGCTTTCATGGGCTTGCAAGTTTTTATCTAAAGTTTATTAGAAATTTCAATCATGTGGTAGCACCTATTCTTGAGACTATAAAGGGGAATAAGAGACCATTTGAATGGACCAAGAAGGTTGAAGAGAGTTTTAAATTTTGGAAACAAAAAGTAAGTGAACAACCCATTCTCTCTTTGCCTGATTTTGAGAAAGTGTTTCAAGTAGAGTGTGATGCTAGTGGGTTGGCTATTGGGGCTTTCCTAAGTCAAGAAGGTAAACCAGTGGCATACTTTAGTGAGAAATTAAATGATGCCAAAAGGAAGTATTCTTCTTATGATTTATAATTCTATGTTTTGGTTCAATCCTTAAATAAATGGAGACACTATTTATTGCCTAAGAAGTTCATTGTATACACGGATAACCATGCTTTGCAATTTATCAACAGTCAACACAAGTTGAATCAAAGACATGCTAAGTGGATTGAGTACCTCCAAAGTTTTAACTTTGTTTTGAAACATAAAAGTGGAAAAATGAATAAAGTTGTTGATTCTTTGAGTAGGAAGAATTTGTTGTTATGTGAAATACAAACTAACAGTGCGGGATTTGAAAGTTTGAAAGAGTTGTATGCAAAGGATGTAGATTTTAAGGAAGCATTTGAGGCTTGCAATGATCCTATTTGCAGTAATAGAGAGTCATGGATAGATTATATGATTCAAGAAGGTCTATTGTTCAAAGGGAACAAGTTATGCATTCCCAAGGGATCCATGAGAGACAATTTATTGAAGGAAAAACATTGTGGTAGTCTTGATGGTCACTTTGGGCAAGATAAGACTTATTTACAGCTGATCACTCATTATTATTGGCCAAAGATGCAAGCAGATGTGAGGAGATATGTTGAAAGATGCAGCACTTGTCAACATGCCAAAGGGAGAAGCCAAAATGCTAGATTATATTAGCCACTATCGATTCCAAGGTCAGGCCTTGGGATTCAGTGAGTATGGATTTTGTATTGGGTTTGCCTCATACACAAAGGGGCAAGGATTCAATTTTTGTTGTGCTAGATAGGTTTTCCAAAATGCTGCATTTTATACCTTGTACGAAAATGAGTGATGCCACTAACATTGCAAATTTGTTCTTCAAAGAAGTAGTGAAATTGCACAGGATTCCTAAAAGTATTATCTCGAATAGGGATACTAAATTTGTGGGTCATTTTTGGAGGGCCTTATGGAAGAAATTGGGCACTAATATGAATTTTAGTTCTGCTTACCACCCCCAAATGGATGGTCAAACATAGGTTGTTAATCAAAGTCTTGGAAATATGTTAAGGTGTATTACTGGGAAAACACTAGGTAATTGGGATCTAGCTTTGGCTCAAGTTGAGTTTGCATTTAATGATTCTCCTAATCGAAGTACTGGATTCAGTCCATTCTATGTTGTATATGGTATGTGTATACACCTAAAAATGGCAAAGACAAATTAAATAAATATTTATTATTTATTTAATTCCCATTCTTCTATCATTTAATAAATTCATCAATTTATCTATTTGATTCACGTTCATCTTGTTGCAAGTATGGGCCTAACCGACGTTGTCATTGATGTCAACATACTCCTATTGCATTGATGATAAGGATTGGATGAGCTGTGTGCTAAGGATATTGAGAAAATTAGTCCTAATCAAGAATAGACAAGAATAGTGAAGACAGTAAGCTAAAGGTCTTAGCTAAGATGAAGTTTAGAGGATGCACATCAAAGGGTTTGTAGATATGTGTCTTAAGGTGATCTAGTAAAGATTTCAGAGGTCCACATGAAGATCTGAAGAAGTTGTGGCCGCTCAAGTAAAACTGGCTCTGGCAGGTGTTCAAAGGTGACAGAGCAACACAGATAGGTCTGGTGAGATCCAGAAATGCAATATCCTATTCTACAGATTTAAGGGAATGTTTAGGAAGTCAATATGAATTGACAACTCAATCGGTTCGTGGTCTGGAGGTCCACAAGCATCTACTCCATTGTGACAGTGGTGACAGACTGTTTTCTTGAGGTTCTGGATGAAGGAGATAAGGATTTCAGTAAGCAGATGTAGTGTGGATGTTCCTGGTGATTCAGGAAAGCTTGTGGAGGTCTTTGAATCATATCTAGTTTGTGTTGGTGGTCCACATTAGAGTTTGATCTTGCAATTGAAGAATTACTACTGGATGATGGTGTTCTTCCTAAGTCTGGCTGACCGGATGAGTTACACATCCTATGGATGATCTTGAAGATGTTATGTGAAGATTGGCATGTTCCTAGAAGAAGATTGAAGTCTCAGATCTGTGTGGCTGATAGTGTGTTGTTCCGCATGAAGTCTTTTGCAATTAGTCATGATGTATTTATGTATTTGCTCTGTAATGTTTGCCGACTTAGATGATTATTCCTAAGTTGATGTCTTGTATAAATAAGGAATTGTAAAGTCATTTCAAAATCATCTTGGTAAGATGAGAGTGTTGTAGCTAAGAGGAGAGCGAAAAGCAAAGAAAAAGTTTTGGGCTTTAATGGAACTGACTCAAGCATGGTGAAGATGCTATTCTCCAGTTCAAGTATGTGATAATTATTATTTTGTAGACAGTGTGTCTCTTGTAGGCAGTGGGCCTCTTGTGAGCAGTGTGCTCGGGTAGTGAGCCCTAATTGGCATGTGCCATTTTGTTCTTTCTATTCTTCTAACAAAGAATACAATCTTGGGTTAATCACCCCGTGGTTTTTCCCTTAACTGGGTTTTCCACGACAAAATCTTGGTGTCTTGTGTGCTGATGTGTTTTTGCTCTTGATTTAATGCATTATATCTCCATGATTGATTTATTATTATGCTGCTGAATTACAAAGTGGATTTAAGTGTTTAATTGGAAGAAAGTTTTGGACAACTGATTCACCCCCCCTCTCAGTTGTATGTCTTGAATCTAACACATCTTTAATAGTCCAAATATTAAATAAATATCAATTTATTTAATAAATTCAATTAAACATATTCTTCTAATGTCATTCCTTAATTAAATAATAATCAAATTATTTAATCCCAAATCATCCTATTCTAAAGTCTTCATTCATAAATCCACATCATCTAATCCACCTCACGTGTCCACCTCACCTTGTTGCACATGTAATTAAATATATTTAATATTTAATTAATCCATTTTCGCTCACCCACATGGCCTATTCTTTCTCCAACCATCCCCAGTGACATGGATGTAATCTCTCCATGTCATCATGGTCAAAGGGACACTTTGTGACACTTGTTCCATAGTCCCTAGAATCTTTCCAACCTCCCTACAAACATGATATCCTTGTTTGACCTTCTCTCTTTGGTCATTGTAAGCCTTGTGACATGCGGACTCATGTCACCCCTTTCTCTCCACCATGTCATGGTGAGAGGAACATCTCCCCTCTTTCTCTCCCTCATCTCAACCAACTCAATCCTCACCGTACACCTCACAAGACCAAGTCTCCATTGTTGAGATCTTGACACATGGATTTGCCTCCTTCTTACCCTATAAAAGGAAGCTCATTCCCCCATTTCTACAACACACAAGCTATAGTAAAGTTACTCTGCAGAAATTCTGGCATGCCTTTGGAAAAACCTCCATATTGCTCATTGCATTTTATAATTATCCTCATATCCATACAACCATGGCTTCAATCATCCATCCCTCATCCTCACAATAGTTGCATTATAGGTAACCTCCATTGCCTTTATCCAACACACAACCATTCAAGTATTGTTATCTTCAAACAGTGAGGAAGTGCACTTCTGAGAGCTCTATTCATCAACAAGATCAATACAAGATAGGCGAATAATGGAAGCATTCTAGGTAAATCAGTCTTCAAGGTAATATTGCTTTGTTTATTTGATTTGCATCATATTTCATTGAGATTATTGGATTATTAATAGTTTAATACAATTAACAATATTTCCACTAACATTTTTGGCACCCACTGTGGGGCCTTGCCCCGTTTTTAACTTCCATCTGAGTGTTTTGTGAAGGTTCTATCACAACAGGTCGCTTCTATGTATACAACTTCCAATTCTGTACATTCAACATTCCTGTTGCACTTATACCATTCTGTGCATCCAACCCGTATTGTTGCACATCTGAGGCATTTTCCTACGCTTTTTCTCTTTTTACACACACACCATGTAGTCCGGTGCATCAGAGTCATTTTACTATGCTTTTATGAATCTGTGCATATGCTACGCAGTGCTGCGCATATAGCCTGCAATCCTGTGCATGCAATTTGTAACAGAGAGTTGTAAAAGTTTTATAAGGTTCTCCATACTAACTTTCATTTGTAGGTTTTAGGAGCTAGATTTAGTCATTTTAGCTGCATTATTAAGCCACCTAGAACTAATTAGGAAGGAGTAACTTAATATGTTCATGCAAATCATCACATAGACTTAACTAGGAGGAAAGTAAATCATTTTGTTGCATCACAACTTTCATCTAGTCCCAACCTAGGGGTTAAAACTGAACAATTTATTTATGTTTTTACTATCTTGTACTACAATCTCACATAGCCTAATAGGGGAAAGTAATAATTGTCTTATTTATTCAAACAACAATCTATACTTAGATTTGTTAGAGGGATAAAATTAACAAAATATTTTCCAAGTTATTGCTATCTTGTTACAAATTTCTATGCTTAGTAGAATTAACACATTTAGTTATTTTTCTTTTAACTAGGGAGATAAAGAACCAGTGTTCTCCATGTTTTCAGAATGATAATAAGACTATGCTCTCCCCTTAACTGGGTGACCAAAATGCCAAACTTATCATTTTGCATGTTTAACCTTTAGAGAGGCATGCCCTTGGAATTCCTTCCTTCCAAGTGGGATGACCTTAAGTGATAACGGGCTAAAGCTAAGCCACCTCCAAGTCACTATAAATAATGTTTGTTTGTGATGAAAGTTGTAAGCGACGGGTGCTATTGTGTTACACCGACCAATGTTTCCCCCAAAACCCTGTGGAGCGTAACCTCTACAGGCTGGGAAGCCTTCTTATCGAAGGGAATGGCCGCACGTGTAACCACCCGAACGAATGCCTTGACTAAAATCCATTTGTTCTAGTAAGCCAAAATCCCCTATTTAGTGACACAGGAGGAGGAACCTCTACAGCTGCCTAATGTCATACACTCATTTAGTGTAGAGATAGAAAAGTTCAACTCTTCGGAGGAACTATAACTTGGTATGCGTGAGAAGTGAGTGCCATGGAGGGGAGCCGGTGCTACCAAGTTATTAGCTGTCCACCTTTATGTAAGTGGCTGGTGTAAAAACCAAGTTAGAACTCATCAAATATTGTCTTTTCCATCCCTATGATTGTAATTGTTTGTTTTTAATTTTGTTAAGTAATCATGGAAACTTTTTGTTCTCTGTGTTTTCCAGCAATAACTTGAAACAAAATCAGCATTGCAAACCTTAGATTATCTTAGGAAAATGTTCCAAACAAATAAAATTGTTAAACTAAAATAGAGAACCAAGTACCTGTAGTTCTACGCATTTCAAACATTTTATTGCGCATACAACAAGTTTTGCTGCGCATACAACAAGTTTTGTTGCGCATTTAACCAATTCTACTGTGAAACTGAACCTTTTTGCTACGCATATAATATTTTAGTGCTTCCAACACACAAAACGATGCATATAAAACACAGTGCTATGCATATAAACTCAACTAGATCCATGCATTTGACTAACAGAGCTGCACATTTGACCCTTTATCCTGCGCTTTTGAATTTGCACATACAAAACAAAAGCAAATTCGATACAGTTTGGGATAAAAACATTATCAGTTTTAGGTACCCTTTTTGCTATAGTTTCACCCTGAATAATTAGTTGTACCATGAAAACAATTTTCCATATCATTTTCACAAACATCTTCTTTTCACATCATTGCCTTGCTATCAAACCACAACTTGCTTCTAGGACCTAGTTGACACTCTACCAACCCAAACAAGAGCTAGTTAGTTTTTATAACAGGATTTCTAATCATCCTTCTCAACAAAAACTATACTAGTGTAACCTTGACAAGAAAATAGTCCTCATCAAATAGTGTTGTCAATGTATCCCTATTTGGACCACCACTTGTATCGACACTTCGATAGCTATTAGATATTATCGCTCAAGATTTACCTTGTTTGAGACAAACATAGAATCAACAAAAACCTTAGCAAAATCTATTCCAATCAAACTCACCTTCTACCATATCATACCTCCAATCAAATCAAAATCCAACAAATCTCATAATCCCATTTCATCCCATCCCAAAATCTTGCATGGTACAAACTAGATCTCAATCAAAACAAAAGAAAAACATGGACAACTTTAACAATAATATACCTGATTCGGATAATGAGGAAGTCACTCAAGAGGAAATACTTCAACAACTCCAAGACCCTAAGTTCCAAAAGATAATGGATAGTGTTGTTGCTACCGATCCCCAAAAGTATTTCCTCATGCTTGCTCAATAAGGAGCAAAGCTGCCCGCAGACTTTGATATCTCTAATCTACGAGAGAATAATGCCTCAAATGAAGCTAAGTCATCAAAAGATGGCTCCAAAACTGACAAAGAGTCTCCAAAAATAGAAAAGGATAAGGATAACTTAATCCTTTGGATGCATTGACAACCCAAATCCAAGCCTTACAACAACAATTGGTAGATATCCAAAGCTGAACCACAACGAAACATTATTCTCTTGAAGATATCTCACCTTACCCATTTGACAAATCCTTGAACATGATACCTTTTTCTATAAGATTTGAAGTGCCAAAATTTGACAAGTATAGAGAAAAAGGAGATCTTAGAGATCATATTAAGGAATTCAGTTCCACTTGTCTTGAAGTCACCCACAATGAAACTTATCTAATAAAACTATTCCCTAGAAGCCTAGGAGGACAAGCTATGGAGTGGTTTTTAGGTCTACCTCCCGGCATCTGCACCTTCAATGAATTAGTGGATAAATTCATCACACATTTCTCTTATAACATAGAACATGGAATCTCCATGCTAGACCTTTACAATAATAAACAAAAAGGAAGAGAATCATTTGCATCTTTCCTATAAAGGTGGAGGCAACTTGCGAGCAATTGTCCCTATCACATACCTAAAAAATAGATGATAGAAATGTTCATGAATAATTTGTCCACTGAGCTAAGCTATCAAATACAAATTCAATGTCCACCAAATTTTAGTAAGGTCATTGAGATGGGGATTCTCATTGAGAAAGCCTTGATAGAAAAGGGGCAAGTAAAGATATACAAAGACACCCCAAGCTCTAACAACAATGCGGATAAGCCACAGTTTTGGACTAAAAACAAACCCATAGTGAATGATGGTGTGGTAGATGCAAAACATGCGGCACCAAAGCAACCTATTTTCAACCTATCCAATCCGTAGAATAATACACCATCTACCAAGCCTCAAGGCACTAAACAAAAACAAAACAACCTCCATCCAAGAAGAAAGTTCACACAACTTGGTGAATCATTTGAATCCGCACTTAGAAATTTAAATGGGGGCAACATGATCACACTTCCACCGATGCGTGAATACAAACCCAAGTTCAAATCTCCTTGGTGGAATGAAAATGACTTTTGTGAATACCATAGGAGCAAAGGTCATAAAACCAATGATTGTATGAAACTCAAGCATGTCATTCAAGACCTCATTGACCAAAACTGTATATCCATTAATGAAGGACATACTACTAATGATGAACATATAGAATTGAAGAATCCTCTTCCTCATTACAAGAAGGGAGGACCTTCAAATCAAAACAACAAAAATGGAACTAAGAAAGTAAGCTATAACAACGCTCCTTTTGATTACACCATCAATCATATCTCCCAATGTGATTCACACATCAATGTGATCACCATCAATAATCAAACTGATTGTAATGTGACCACACGTTGTGGAAACATAACTCTACAAGGAGCTCATCCGAAACCATCTTCCACATCCAAGTCATCTTCCATCTCAAACTAGTATAGCATCATCGACCAACTTCACAAAACATCCGCACATATATCCATCTTGGAGTTATTGTGTTTATCACCTTTCCATAAAGCCATTTTAGAAAAATCTCTCTTGGAGACAACAATTCCTACGAACCTTGCCCAAGATCAATTCCTGGCTATGGTAGGCCATCTCACCACACCACATTTCCTATCCTTCACTGAGAAGGATGACATGTCAATAAATCAACCACACAATGCATCCCTACACATTGAGGCCCTAATACATAAACACAAAATAAAAAGGGTCCTAATAGATGGAGGAGTTGGTTTGAACATTTGTACACTAAAGTTAATCCTTGCATTGGGGTTTTCTAAAAATATTGTTGATCCCAAGAAAAAGATAACCATCAAGGCATATGATGAGGAAGAAAGGACCTCCAAAGGAATGGTGGTTTTGCCAATACAAGTTGGACCGGTAGAAAGAGATGTAGTGTGCCAAGTTCTCAACATGGAGCTTGCATATAACATTCTTCTAGGTAGACCTTGGATCCACACAATGAAGGTTGTCTCATCAACGTATCACCAATGTATCAAGTTCCCGCATAACGGTCAAGAAATAACCATACAAGGTGACCTTGATCCATTCCAATATTGCAACACCATCCAATCAGAGCCTGAAGTTCTAATCCCCACCAACTGTGTAGCTTCACCCTCTATAACAATGTTGACCCAAGCTCAATACCTTCTACATCAAAATTTGTGGAACAAAATTTCAAGATCAAGGATAAAGGTGTAGGAGAGTATTCCATTGAGCAAACCTTTTGTCTCACACCATTACGTCTTTCACCCAAATCCACCCATCCATTGCCTCATTCATCTACCCATACACCTACAAAGGATGTTCAATCCAAAGGCTACTAGCAAGTAGTAAACCACCCTCATGCCATTGAATCCCCATCCTTGAAATTATCCAAGAACCTTCAAATGCCATACCAAGTCCTTCAAACCAACCATGTCATCCACAACCCCTTGAGCCTATTCAAGAGCCTCTCCATGAGTCATCTCCTTCCACATCCATTCAAACAATTCAAGAGGTATGTCAAGAACATAATCTAAAGCAAGTGGAAACACCTAGCCCTTGTTCTAGTCAAAATCAAATCACATTCACTTCATCCATCCACAACATTTTTCTCTTCCATGATCAAGATATTACCTATGAAGAAGCTATCCATGAGAAAATTGATCCTATTCATACCCCCCCAACCATTCATGAGCAATATATCCAAGACCTACATGATCCATATAATGCAAGTCTTGTTGACCTACTTGAACATTCACCCCATTTCATGGCCTTCCTAGAAACGTCTCCACCTATCCATGATCCTATGCCATCCACTTGTCATGATGAGACACTTGCCTCCCAAGCAAGCATAGAAGATCAAACAAATAACTTGGATCCTAATGATCCTTCTGTATCATCCACTATTAACTCCATTCCAAATCCCATGTATCCACTTGGTCTATCTACCTTCATTCATGAATATTACTAATTGGAACAACAACAATCTTTGTCCACCA
This sequence comes from Cunninghamia lanceolata, assembly GCA_027924645.1. NCBI lineage: Eukaryota > Viridiplantae > Streptophyta > Pinopsida > Cupressales > Cupressaceae > Cunninghamia > Cunninghamia lanceolata. The sequence continues at coordinate 7,052,455 of BSBN01001221.1, read as the reverse complement.
TTTCACCTTCTTCATCAAATAAGGAACTCGTGTCTAGTTCCCAAAGCACACCTAGTCCCATTGTCCATCGTATTCTCCAAAACATGAACTACCAAGGTAAAGGCTTAGGCCTTCATGAACAAGGTATCTTAGAGCCCGTCCATGTCAATGTTCCCCTGTGCTCATATGGCCTTGGTTATACTCCCCAAGAAAAGCAATCTCATGATGTTGATACCACCTACATACATCCTAAGTCCACTTTTCATCACAATTCCCATCACATTCCTAAACATACGTTACCATGCCACCTCCATCATCTTACAAATGTCAAAAGTAGGTGACTATACACCTTCCACAATCCAATTTACCTCCACTACTTCCAACTCTGCATGTCCCTCCATCCACTTTACCACCATTGCTCTCAACATGCACTTATCCAAAAACACATTTTGAATCATGACCGACAAATGCACATATTGTCTAACCATGAAGCTTCCACTCATTCCACCAAACCTATGGGATTCAAAAATAAATGTGAGGATGCCTCCTTTCATAAGGTAAAAAATCCTAAGGGTCCCAACACCTTAGGAAATAAATCCAAAAATTCAAAGCAAAATCCATCTAAAATGTTATCCACGTCCATACCTCCAAAAGCGAGGTCCAAAAGCAAGATGGTATGGGTCCCTAAGTAGAAAACCAAGTCAAATGAGGCATCCACCTCTCATAAATCCCAAACATCCTTTTTCATCCATTCCATTCCAAAATCTCACATTCCTTCAATCCACAAGTCAAGTAAAAGTAAAAAAAAATACTATGTCCATGTGGGTTCCTAAAAGCCTAACTCACCCATCTCCTAAGCAAACATTGCCAGTGCTTCTTACATCACCTTCCCATCAAAAGCTTCAAAGTCTATCACGATGTGTGCAGCCATTGGTCATGATTCCCTTTCATTCCACAACATTCCCACATACCTCTATCTCTCCATCATTTAACTACTATCCTACATATCTTCCCCATCATCCTATCCCTATGGTCCATGCTTTTGCATAAAGCCTTTTACCCATCCTTTTGCATAAATCCTAAATAATCCACATCATACTCCAATGTATTTTCCTACATAATCCATAGCCTAATCCACTATCTACCTACTCCATATCCCTTTCATGCAATCCCCTACCAACATCTATGAGCATAATGACATTTTATATGGTCCATGTGATGACATCCATCTCTAGTGCGAATACCACCTTTCATGGAACTAGACACTTGAGTCCCTCTCATCCATATTCCACCCATCCTATTCAAATATTCTAAAAAAAAAGAAAAATCCCTTCATCCAACGGTGAAAACCACCCTTGGTGGCACCTTGGATAAGTACCATGATGAAAGCTTGGCAAATAGACGTAATGTGTAAGTTGATCTTCTATGTCACCTTACCCTTGGGAGCACATTGTCTCATTGACCCTATCATTTTCCATCCTATCTTACCATACCATTCTATCATCCTCATCCTACATATACCTATGATATTGAGTCCATTCATCCTCCATTCCTCTTTTGATCTTGATAAAGATATGGGGGCAAAATGTTGAAACGTGCTTTGGAAAAATTCTTGATATACCTTATCTTTTTCAAAACAATCCAATCCTATCATTCTTCTTCGTCGTAAGCATCGTCATGTCAAATCTTGAGTTATTTCCTCTAAGACATAGTCCTTGGTGATCACATCTTTGTTTTCTTCCACATGCATGCATTCTATCCCTTATCGCCCATCCTTTTATCCAATCGTCAATCCTACAAACTCCAATGCAAGGGAATCATAAACAATGTCAATAATGAACCACTTCATCTATCTGTTAGTACAACCCAACTCACATCCATCTTTTGTATCGTACTTATCTAGTAACCACATCCATATCACATCTACCTAGCAGTGACTTACCATAGCCTAGTATCTTGTCACCCCTATCACCTTATCCAGTAGGGCCATCCCATCACATTATCCTATTGTTTATCCTATCACAAGTCTATCATCAGTATCAGTCATTTTGAACTACGTTTCCTTTGCGTCGTCATGTAGGCAAGGTCATCTTTGATGTGCCCCCGAGGCTATTCCTTCCCCCATTCTTCCATATCTCAAATCCTATCATAAACCTATGCTTCATACGTCCATCACTAGCGTCATCCTTCAAGGTTGAACTACGTTGCCTCTACGTCATCATGTAGGCAAGGCCATCATCAATGAGCCCCTGAGGCTTCCCACCCCTAGGTCTTTAGGTCCACATAGGTCCACCCTGAACTATGTTGCCTCTACATGATCACATAGGCAAGACCGTTTAGCAATGAGCCCCCGAGGCACTAGGTCAGTCCCTTAGGGCCTGTCACATTGTTCATCGTTAGTTCTTCCATAATAAATCAATCCTCTACTTGACTGGGGGAAAATCCTTGACCTATTCAGAGAATAGGATTCTTGAATGCTATAAATTTAGAGGGTAAACAATCATATCACAGTTTTATCACTAGACAACAAGCAACATGACAGGCAAGTCTTCAACATCATCTTAGCACAAAAGACAACGAAACTATGCTTGGCAAATCCCTTTTGACCTAAGACATCAAATTGATTCTATCAAGTTATTGCAAGAAAACATGTTTTGGGCAAGAAAGTTTTTCAATGGTTGTTTTAAAAGTCTTATATCATGATTTTTGTTATTATGTCTTTCTACGTTACTCAAGGATGTTTCAAACTAGAGAAGCTATGATGGGGGCATAATCATTTTATTTGTCTGTTGTTTGTGGGTTTTATCTTTAGTAATGTGAAAGCCTTGTCTAACGACATGATCAACAAAATGATCATCAAGGACATCAAAGGTCTAAACATGAAATAGGTTTAAACCTTGTCTATTGATATGAAAGCAGTACTTAGGTCATCTTGGTGCAATTATAATTAGATGCTTGTACTAACTTGCTAAATCAAAATCCATGTAAGAAATAGTTAGGTCATCATGGTTTAATTATACCTAGATGCTTGTATTTTCTTTCAACATTGTAAAAGTTCAATGATGAAACAAAGTACTTCAAAAACTCGCACAATCGAAGATGACAAGAATTCATATCCATACTTATCCCGTTGCATTCCATTGTATTGCAAGCATGTTATCATTTTACCAAAATCCATGTGTCTTTGTGATCATTCATTATCTAATTTCTTATCTATCATTATCCAATTTCTTATCGTTCATTACCAAATCATTCATTATCACATTTCTTATCTTTTGTTATCATATATCCAAATAAAACTACTAGAAATTGATACATATTAAGAAGCATCAAGGAATGGCTCCCTCCTGATGGTGTTGGCTGTGGTGGTATGGTGCCTCCTACTCCTCCTCCTCCTCCACCTGTTGTCCTTGTCCTAGGTGCACCTCCATCTCCTCCTGATGGTCCACGAGGTGGCCCCATAAGTCCCATCACCCTGCCACTCTCTATTGGTACCCTCTGTGACCTGTTGTTTTAGCTGGGTCTATAGCTGCTTGCCCTGCGCTCTCGTGGCACTGCCTACTCATATAGGGACTGCTATTAGAAGATCTCCTAACCTACCCTGACCATATTTGTAACCATCTAGCCAGTGCCACCCTGACTCACAATCTGTTGCACCTTCTCTAAGAGTGCCTCTTCCCTCCCAATTCTCTAGATAGCTGTATCTCTCTCTAAACGGGTAGTCTGTAGGTCACCCTGCAGTTGTGTAATTTGGGCCTGCATCTGCCCTATCTGTCTCTGCTACCATGTTAATGTTGACTCTACCTATGCCAGCTAGGCTCGTAACCCATCTATCACCCCATCATTTGGCCCCTGTCCCTGTGGTTGTGCTAGAGCCTGGACCTATCTCTAGAGGACTAGCTGTGCATGCTGGGCAAGATATATCCTCCGACGAACCCTCCTCCCATCTCCATCTCTGCCATCATCCCCATCACTGCCATCATGACCACTATCATGGCCTCCTCCGCCACCACCATCATGACCTCCTCCTCCTCCACCACTACCATCATCCCCACCTCAGCGACCTCTGCCAACCCATCCTCGTCTCCTCCTGGTTCACCTCCGTGGCCCCTCATCGTCATCCTCCTGATCATCTAGAATCGAGGCTCGCTCTCTTGGTCCAGAGTAGCAGGGAAACGGATGTGCAATAAACCAATCAAAGAAATCATGTGTCGTGCCCACATCTGCCACCGCCCTATGCATCGCCCATGGCTTATATGTAATATGTACGAAATCATCACGAGTTGTCTCATAGGATGGGTTGGGTCCCCATCATCCCTGCTCCATGTGCATATGGGAAAATATGGCATTACCCTAGGGCATCCCCTGGATTCTACCAAACTACCTATACACATGTGATACAATGTGTCTCTCCACTATATAGGGTGTCCTCCCTATAAGCCATCTAGTTTGAAAGAAAAGCAGAAGCTCCGACGCATCATCATCCCATACCTCGCAGTCAAGGTATGGTCGCTAAACAACAGAGTCAACATTATCAAAAGCATGTCTCCAATACTCCAACTTTCCAAGCCTGGGCTAGGAAAGGCTATCCTGAAACATGTAGGAGTAAGGTTGACCCCTAACCCGAGTGCCAATGCCAATAGGACGAGTGATGGCTATATGAGTCCATGCCCATATCTGCAGAAGGGATAATCTGCAAGCCAAACTAGAAGAATCATCATAGACAAACTGGTGTAAATCATGGTACAGGTGTGCGAGGATGTAGACTCCCCAAACATATTTGGTACCCTCTGTAGTGATCCACTCTAGTACCTACCCCCATCCAAGTGCAAAACCATGCAACTGTCTGTCAGGGTACACAATACCTCTGATCAACCCAATCATAATTGAAGGAAGGGGTTCATAATAAGCCACCATGTCAGCCTAGTTGATCTCAGTGCCCTCAATCTCATTATCATTAAAAACCCATCTGCACTCATCCAATCCTACTCCAGTCTGCGGCTCATACTCAATGAGCTCTCCGTCAATAGGAATATGTAGAATCCTGTGGACATCCTCTAGAGTAACTATAATCTCCACAGTGGGAAGATGAAAGGTCCCGTCCTCACTGTGGAATCTCTCCACCAAAGAAGTCAACATGCCGAGATTAGCCCTAATCTTAGGCATGAAGAGCACAAATAATAATCCAGCTGATCCAATGACAAGAAGATTAGTCTTCGTGAGATAAGGTCTCAAAGTCTATGTAACTAGAAACCGCTCCCTTGACATAAGGACATCATCTAACTCCTGCAAACAAACAAGCATGCGTTAATCAATCAAAATTGACTAACCTACAAGTCTATTTATCCAACATCAAATACTTAGTTATTTCAACAAGAAAGCAATCCTATCATCTCTCCAGAGATTCTATCAATCTCAGAGATGACCTATCAATTTACCAACATCCATCGCATGGTCACCTTCATCAAATTTCTAAGTGTTTTGCTAAACCTAAGTCAGATGTGCAATTCTGACTATCAAATGCGCAACTTTAGCTCATATGCATAGCTTTACATTGCATGCCTAGAATTATCTTGAATGCGCCACTTTATTTCAAAATCCTAGGACTGTTCATCAGATGTACAACATAAACATGCTTGCACAACAGAATATCAAATGTGCAGTAAGATATTACATGCGCAGTATCCCTAACTAAATGCATAGTGGGATTTTGTTTGCGCAGTAATGCACTTTAAATGCGAAAAAATTGTATATGTGTCGATTCCGGCATCATATGCGTAGTATTGTGCATCATATGTGTAGTTTTACCTTTCGGCACATACAAAACCTAAAATTTTGGACTACATTTAATGTTATCATAAATGTACCTAGCCTAGAAATGAAGGGGTACTTATCAGCAGCCCGTAGTCTGCTGGACGATTGAACCATCAGATCTGCTCAAATTGATGAAGCTCAATGGGAAATTGTTGCATCTTCACTAACTGCTCTATGCTCAAAAGGCTCTAATCTTTTAAAAGATCTCTCTCAAAGACAAGTGTGCAAGTGACTAGGAATGTGACCCCACACTCCTATATATAGCACATGGAACCCTAATGAGAGATACTTGACCTTGTCCATGCTGGGGCATGATTTTCACCTAATTTTTCTTCTAGGTCACAATTTCTTCACCCATCTATCCAGTCAACCTGTCATTCAAACTATCTCATTGTGATATTGTTTGTCATCCTGTCGTCGTGTCTTCCCGTCTAATCTCCCGAGGGGATATCCTATCGTCATTAACCCATACACCTAAAAATGGCAAAGATAAATTAAATAAATATTTATTATTTATTTAATTCCCATTCTTCTATCATTTAATAAATTCATCAATTTATCTATTTGATTCACGTTCATCTTTAATAGTCCAAATATTAAATAAATATCAATTTATTTAATTAAGTCAATTAAACATATTCTTCTAATGCCATTCCGCAATTAAATAATAATCAAATTATTTAATCCCAAATCATCCTATTCTAAAGTCTTCATTCATAAATCCACATCATCTAATCCACCTCACGTGTCCACCTCACCTTGTTGCACATGTAATTAAATATATTTAATATTTAATTAATCCATTTTCCCTCACCCACATGGTCTATTCTTTCTCCAACCATCCCTAGTGACATGGATGTGGTCTCTCCATGTCATCATGGTCAAAGGGACACTTTGTGACACTTGTTCCATAGTCCCTAGAATCTTTCCAACCTCCCTACAAACATGATCTCCTTGTTTGACCTTCTCTCTTTGGTCATTGTGACCCTTGTAACATGTGGACTCATGTCACCCCTTTCTCTCCACCATGTCAAGGTGAGAGGAACATCTCCCCTCTTTCTCTCCCTCATCTCAACCAACTCGATCCTCACTGTACACCTCACAAGACCAAGTCTCCACCGTTGAGATCTTGACACATGGATTTGCCCCCTCCTTGGCCTATAAAAGGAAGCTCATTCCCCCATTTCTACAACACACAAGCTATAGTAAAGTTACCCTGCAAAAATTCTGGTGTACCTTTGGCAAAACCTCCATATTGCTCATTGCATTTTATATCCATTATCCTCATATCCATACAACCATGGATTCAATCATCCATCCCTCATCCTCACAATAGTTGCATTGTAGGTAACCTCCATTGCATTTATCCAACACACAGGCATTCAAGTATTGTCATCTTCAAACATCGAGGAAGTGCGCGTCTGAGAGCTCTATTCATCAACAAGATCAATACAAGATATTTGAACAATGGAAGCATTCAAGGTAAATCAGTCTTCAAGGTAATATTGCTTTGTTTATTTGATTTGCATCATATTTCATTGAGATTATTGGATTATTAGTAGTTTACTACTGTTAACAATATTTCCACTAATAGTATGCATCCAAGGGGGTGTATGAGTTGAGAGACCTTGGTGATATGGAAAGGTGAAGTGCAGCAGGTGAAGATTTTGCTAAACTCATCCATGATCTCCCTGAAGAGGTCAAAACAAATATAGAAAGAAGTAATAAACAGTATAAACAACATGTTGATAAGAAGTAGAGAGAGATCCATTTGCTGATTGGATACCTTGTATTGGCTCACCTTCAGAAGGAAAGATTCCCTAAAGGATAGTATAAAAAACTGAAGATTAAAAAGGTTGGACCCTACAAAGTTCTCAGAAGATTTTCTGATAATGCATATGAAATATCTCTTCCTTCAGACCTTGGTATTTCTCCTATTTTTAATGTAGCAGATCTATATCCTTATAAGGGAGATGTTGAGGATGGTACAGCAGAGGCAGAGTCTTCAAACACTGTGAAATAACAAGGTACTTCATCTTCTACAAAAGACATCAAATGCATTCTGGATACACAACTATGGAAGAAAACCCGTAGACATGAATATTTTAGATATCTGGTAAAGTGGAGTGGTCATCCAGTGGAGGATGCTTCATGGCTCACTGGATCTAAAATCAATAAATTGGGCTAATCTATTGCAGACCTCATGAGAAGGAGCTCATGAATTCTTTCTACCTGGGGAGTTTGATGCTGGAGCTTCAAATCAAATTCTTTATCTTAGTCTTGTTGTTTTGTGTAGGTGGCAGTTTTGTCAGTTTCTTTTTGTGATCTAGGAACTCTCTATTTTTGTTGGTAATCTCATGTCATCATCATGGCAGGAAGAAACTCTTCTCAAGGTTTGGTTATTTCACAATAGTCAATGAACCGTTGCCAAAACTGGTGTTGAATTCATTGGCTTTCATTTAGAGAGGGTAAACCAATGAAGATGCCCGATGGTGGAAGTTAGTTACCAATGGGGGAGAAGTTCGTTGCTGTAGGACGTTGTCTGAGCTTGAAGAAGAGGAGAGAAAGTGGATTGACAAAGGCCACAGAGAGGATATTTGGTACATTGTAATAGAAGAAGTTAATAAAATAAATTTTTTCTTTCTTCGAGTCACTGGTGATGTAGATAGTTATTATGTCCCATAGATATAGCATTGCTCTGTTGCATTGAATTAATGTTACTATTGCATTGAAACTACAATTTATGTCTGAAATTATTAGTATTATCTGTTCATAAGTTATCACTATCATGTACTAGAAATCCCCTGTCTGTGAGTCAATGTTTGGGTTTATTTACCATCGGAAACCCTAAACTTCTTATCATTACTGGGAAAATTGCTTGTGTTTACATCTCTGTGAGATTGAATTACCCTGTGACCGGTGAGGCTTTCCATCACTCTCTTATGGTTGAGTCTCCTAGATAGTTAGGTTTAGTTGGATTAATAATGCCATTATGAGTTTGTTAATCATGTTAACTTGATTATGAGAAATATTATTGTAAGTATTTTCTAATTTGTTTTACATCTACTAACCCACTTGTTTGTTTGGAAATTGATAATTTAGGATAAAATTAGTATTGTTCCTATAAGGGACATTACAAGTGGTATCACAACATCTTTCTTGTCATCATGTGTATACTTTATGTATTATGTGCATTGATGTGTATACCTCATGATTTATGTGTATTTGAGTGTATTCAAGTGTATACCTTGTGAATTATGTGTATTTGAGTGTATACCTCGTGATTTATGTGTATTCGAGTGTATTCAAGTGTATACCTTGTTAATTATATGTATTTGAGAGTATTCAAGTGTATACCTTCTGATTTATGTGTATTCAAGTGTATATCTTATGGCTTATGTGTATTCAAGTGTATACTTTGTGGCTTATGTATTCAAGTGTATACTTTGTGGTTTATGTGTATTCAAGTGTATACCTTGTGACTTATGTGTATTCAAGTATATACCTTGTGGCTTATGTGTATTCGAGTGTATACTTTATGACTATGTATTCGAGTGTATACTCTATGAATTTGTATTTGTAATTGAGTGTATACTCTATTACTTTGTACTCAAGTGTATACTTCATGACTATGTATTTGAGTGTATACTCTATAGATGACTTTGTATTTGTATTCGAGTGTATACTCTATGACTTTGTATTCAAGTGCACACTTCATGACTATGTATTCAAGTGTATACTCCATGAGTTTGTGTATTCAATAGTATACTTTATGACTTCATGTATACATGTATTCAAGTGTATACTATAGGACTTATGTGTGTTCAAATGCATACTCCATGACTTAAGTATGTTCAAGTGCACACTTCATGACTTACTTGTATTCATGTGTATACTTCATATTCGTGTATTACGTGCATATACTTTGCATGCTTCATGCCTTATGCATTACGTGTGTATACTATGTGAATTATGTGCATGCTTCATGATTTATGTGTTGCATGTGTGTATTGCATGTATGCTTCATGCTTGTGTATTATGTGCATATACTTTGTATGCTTCATGCTTTGTGTATCAAGTGTATGCTATATGTTTCATGTAATACATGTGTATACTTGTGTATTACATACTATGTTCATGCTTCATGCTTTGTATACTTTTGTGTATTATGTGTACTCCATAAAGTTTGTGTATGCTTCATGTATTATGTGTATTTATGCTTTGTGTTTTACGTGTATACTTCATATATCACATGTATAGTTCATGCTTCACATATATTTGTGTGTGTATATTTTGTATATTATGTGTATCTATGTATATGCTTCATACATGTATACTTCATGTATCACATGTACTTATGTGCATGATTCATGCCTCACATGTATTTAGGGGTATACTTCATGTCTTACGTATCACATATGCATCATATATTATGTGTGTATTAAGATTACTTCATGCTTAAAATATATGAAAAATGCCAAAATCATTTGTCAAACCCTTCTTGGGTTGTAACAAATGAGACTCCATCAAACTTGAGGTGAAAAAGGAGAGAGCATTTCATCTAAGAAAGACATCCAAAACATCATTAAAGAATTCAATTGAGTTTTAGGTCCACTGAGGTATCATATCGACCTAGGAGGGTCAATCTCTTAAAAGCCAAAAAAATAATTTTGAGAGGACATAATAAAGGCAACTCAACTCTTTAGGAACCCAAAGAAGGGGAGAAAGGTCTTAAAAGAAATGTGGAAATTTATAATAAGATATATTCATCAAGCTTAATTGTTCTATCCATTTAGAATGAGATCAAATGTACAAACAAGCGATCCATCCCTCACTCATTGAAACAATGACGAAACAATCCAATCCATATCATATGATCTGCCTTGTAACTTATAACATGGATCTAGTGAACTTTGTCTTATTTTTTCTACATGTAATGTCTAGGGTAGATCATTTCATCCAAGGGTCTTCTTCTCTTAAGCTCTTTAGAGTAACCCTTCATTTGTGATTAAAGATCAAGGATATCATCATTAGGTTCATAAGTACCTTCGATAAAATTGATACATATCAAGTTAAACCAATTTTTTTACGTAAGGATCATTCTCATTTACCAAACCCTGAATTAATTGATATTAAATAAAACAAATACTTTCCCAAAATATGAGAAAACAAATTTAGTACCAAAGCATAGAGATATGTAAAGAGGAGGATAAAATCCCAATGGAATTAAAAGATAGGACAAAATTGAATATTAGAGTAAACCTATAGAGGTAAGTCTTATTACTTGCTAAGGAATGAATAACTATTGTACATCTTTCATTTAGAAATTTGTACATATAGGTATAAAAGATATTTGGCTAAGATAAGTGATTCAAAACCTTATAAACTCCTCATAAGAAATTAGCTTATTGCAAACCTTGTTTGAATACTTATACAAATTTTCTCTCTATGACATCATATAATCAATTATTCCTCAAAACATGGTTATCTCTTCCTATCATCGTTGGATTTGAACATGATTCTTCTTTGGGGTCAATAACTTATCAAAGGGAAAAACTACAAGATGACAAGTACAAGATTGAATTTTAGGATCAAAGATCAAGATGTCTTTTGGGTCCTTCTCTCTAAGGACAAGAGAAAACTTATCTTAAGTTAAAAACATCATTAGTTACCAACGTTTGTTATTAAGAGATATTGGAAAATACAAACACATGAACCAAAAGAATATTTGTCATTTAGGGAACATCGTCAACCTTATGATCTTAAAGAACAATGAGGGCAATGGAACTAAGGTAAGTATACTAACAACAATCCCTCAAGGGAATTGAATTAGAATCTTAAAGCTTTTTATGATTGCTTGAGGACAAGCAATCTTGAGTGGGGAGGACTATCATATCTCCAAAATTGTAATACTAAAATATGAGACATTAAAATACAAATGAAGTAGATGTATTAATATTATTATTATTGTTATAATGCATATTTGAAATTGAGTATTGTTATTAATAATGTATGATTAAAAGAAGCAAGGATATTTTATTATTTATAAATATTAATAAAATAAAGGATAATATAAAATAAGTATAATTACAATTATAAGAGATTTCATATAAGACCTTGTCTTATCTAAATATTATACTTCAAATATATTTTATACTTAAATATTAATAATTATATAAATATTTAAATATAATCTCATATAAAGCTATACTAGATTAGAAAGGCAGCGATTACAAATAGCCAGCGATTATTATATAATACCATGAGCAACGATGAGTATGTAAAGACAAGGCAATGAATATATACCGATTGACTTTATTAACAAATAATAACTAATTCACACTAATATAAGGACATCACATAAAGATAGTTCTTGTGTTGAAGGAGCAATCAAGGGAGTATTCAAAGGTGCGATCCATGAGATTGGTATTAAGGTAAATAGGTAGCGATCAAGTTTGATGATTAGACAATGATTAGTTATTCATGAGTATATAATAAATAAAGTGATGATTCGATTGACATGCATCAATTATTGTAAAGGCAGCGGATAATATATTAGTATTAAAGAAAATAGACAGTGATTAGTCAAGACTACTAAGGGTGTGATCTCTTTTAAGAGATATTCCTCTTGGTAAAAGAGATAACCTTTGGCAGAAATAAAGGGGTAGCTATGGTACTTCAACAGAAAAACATATGGAATATATCTGAATACATATATGTAGGGGGGAGAAGAGGAAACAAGAATACATCTAATGGAATAAAATATATACTACAATTTTTTATATTTCTTGATAAAGAGAACAACAAGGAGTATATTTGAGAGTAGACCTAAAAGAGGATTGTGAGTTCATATAATTGTGGTAGAGTGTTTATATAGGATGTTGTCTAAATCTGATTAATAGTTTATGCATATCATCATCAATAGTTCATGCACATTATCATCTATATGTCACCTTCATAATTCATTAGGCATTGCTAATATGATTGTTTGCAACTATGAGTTTGATTAGTTTATTATGCATTAATGTGGATTCTTGTATGAGTGTTATGGTTACTATGATAGAAGGAATGTGGGGAAAGAGGGGTATGGTGATGGGGAACTCTTCTAGGTACGCCACCCCAAGAGGCGGGATTGGATAATCCCATGGGGCCAAGGGGGTACAAAGGGTACTACCCTTGGGCTTAGAAGAGATGGCTTCCAGGGCACCCTTTTGTGATCTCATTCTCTTATCATAGACATGAAAATTCAAAGGAACCAATCATAGAGAAAGCGAAAGGAAATGATAAGATGAGGGGGAATAGGCTAATGGATACCTCATTAGGTAGACCACTTCATATGGATGGCATGGACCACATGAGGCCAAGGGGGATGGTATATCCGCTCTTGGGCCTAGGGTAGAGAACCCAAGACACCCCATCGAAGTCACGCTCCTCAACTCTCTTATGGTTGAGTCTCCTATATAGTTAGGTTTAGTTGGATTAATAATGCCATTATGAGTTTGTTAATCATGTTAACTTGATTGTGAGAAATATTATTGTAAGTATTTTCTAATTTGTTTTATAACTTCTAACCCACTTGTTTGCTTGGAAATTGATAATTTAGGGTAAAATTAGTATTGTTCCTATAAGGGACATTATGGTTAGGCCTATAATTCACAAAATTAGGATTTACAATTAATGATAATTTCATTTCAAATTAATGTGTGATATCTGTAGACACCTAAAAATGACCCTTCGCATCGCATCACTTGCATACATCAAATCTTCCTAAATCACTTACGTTCAACGTTAATTAAATAATCTAATTATTTAATTAAATTAATCAATTTCCTCTAAATCATCTAATTCCAACATTAATTGAATAAATTCCATTTATTTAATTAATTTCATTAAATTCCTCTATATTCTTCCAAAATTAAATCATTATCCTCTTTCAAATATTCAAATCTACATTAATTAAATAAATCAATTATTTAATTAATTCATCAAATTTCCTCTTATCCATAATTAGATAATTTTAATTATTTAATTATCTAATTATTCTTCCAAATTTAAATAAATTACCCAAATTTATTTAATTCAATCCCTAAACATAAATAAAATTAATTATTTATTTATATTCTTCCATCATGCAAAATAAATTAAATCAATTTTTTTGTTTAATTTATTTAAATCTTTATATCTTATCTATTCTTTCATACAATCAATTAAATAAATTTATTTATTTAATTTGTTTTCATCTTCCAATTCCTCTAAAAATATCATTTTAACTCATGTGCACAATCACTCTTATTTTTAGAACTTTAAAAAGCAAATCTAAAGTTAAGTTTAATTGGCTTTAAATCTTATTATTTTTATCATCAACTCATAAATTAGAAAAAAAACATTCTAATTTATGAAATCAATTCTATTTTTATCATGTCTTTTATCAAAAAGCAATTAACTTAATAAAAATACCTTTTTGGAGCGACACATGTCATGTGCACATTCATCATGAGTTATTTGATTTATCTCAACCATTCATTCTATTGATTTATCTCCATCGTTGATCGATCTAACCCTAAAACCTATATAAAACCCCTTCATCCTTTCACAAATCCTCTTTGATCATTTAACCTTTTGCATTCCTACAACGCTTTGAGCTTTATCACGCATTGTTGAGCACATACTACGCAATCTTTGAGCACTTATCTACATCCGCTTGTTGCAACCATGGGTACACGACATATTGAGCAATCCACATTCGACCAAGAGATCAATACAATCTAGGTGATAGATTTTGATTATTAATTGCATTATTCATTGATTTGGTTATCTCTTAGATCAATCTTTTGATGTTATAGGATTGAGTTTATTTCATTGTTTTGATTCATCCTAAGCTCAATTTTTACCTATACACAATATCTAATAAAATGACATCTATTACATGATCTCAAAGTGTTGGTCACATCCCAAGCATGGATAGAACATACAACAATATAATAGTAATATTAATATATATTACAACCTTTTTATTCCATTTCAAAAGGTATCCAATATCCATCAATGAAAACTTAACAAGATTCAACAATTACAACCTTTACTTAATTACAAGGCATAAATACAATTGTTTATGCAAAAAATGGAAATCAAATAAGGAACAAATACATCAATGAAACTACTCCATATTCAACATCACATCAAGAGCAAGTAACTAATGAATGGAAATGAAACAATATTACCAAAGTAGTCCTTGTTGCCCTTGATATTTGATAATGATCTTTGAATTGATAATGTTGATTACTCACACTAGCAGCATAACAATACTTGAAAACTCTTGTGGTTCTCAATATTCTCTAGTTCTAGATCCACGTAGATGCTCTAAAATGAAAATGATTTGATTAATAGTGATATTTATATGATCTTGGATGTGGAAAGGATATGACCTATTTTTATGATGTTCGTTAAGACTAATAGGTAAAAGTGTATAAGGATTAGGATAAGTGAAAAATAATTAATTATAGGACAAGGTGCGAGAAATAAATTAATTAAATAAAATTTATTTAATTAATGTGGCTAAAAGGAAGCATGGACTAAATTAATTAAATAAATAATATTTATTTAATTAATCTACAAAATGGATAAAGTGGGCTAAAATTAATTAAAAATAAGTAAAGATAATTTATTTAATTAATTGACTAATGAAAGAGGAGTGAAATGTACCTAGGATGAATGTGTCAGAAGAATTTCTCTAGATGATGTTGTAAGGACAAGGTAGATTTTATGTGTTTACATTTTGCCCCTCTTTGAGATGATGTTACAACTAAAAGAAACATTATTTCAAAGAAGATAGGATATGCATGAAAAGGGGATGGATGTGTGTGAGGTACACCCTTGTGCGACAGGTTTAGTTGCACTATTAGGCCAAACTGTATTGCTTCACCCAGGCTAAGGGATTGGTTTATGGTGTTGTGACCTTGTCTGAGAGATATGATGGTGTTGTTGTGGATCTATTTATAAGGTGGTTGTGTTAATTTGAGTATGCATAGGAGATGCACACCTTGGATGGGATTGATTGGTATATCACCTGTTTGTGCTTGAACCGGTTCCTTAGTGATTTAGGGTGAGGCCACTTTTGTTGCACTTCTTGATTTGACTATGAGACTTGACATCTGGATTACATTTTGACAAGTGGACATTTTGGGGACTGTTGATCCCATATATTTAGACATTCGATGACTTTATCTTATGCTTTGATTAGATAGATGAGTTATATTATAATGATGATATATCTTTAGATGTTAGATTATATTTTTCTTCTATGATGTTGAATGTGATATTATATTTGATGCAATTAAAATGGCATATTGAGATAATTGATTTGATGAAATACTATGCGATTTATGATTTCATGATCCTAATTGTGTTATTAAAAATATAATTGATTTGAGAACCAAGTGAATTTTATCATGTGATATATTTGAGAATGTATGAACTTGTGTAATCATGTGTGTGCATAATTTAATTTTTTTGTCTATGATATACATTAGGCTATTGATGTGTTTTTGTAGTGTGCATGTATTTTCCATGGCTAATAGAAATTGGATGTTATACAAATAACCCTAATAATTATCCCTGTAAAACTAACCTAGTCCCTAAGGTGGACTAAGGTTAATTGTGTTTGAACATGAAGGTATTGTGTTTATTTTTGTTTTTGATTTTTAATTTGAGTCTTCTAAGGTTGACTTAGGTTGAGTGGATGGTGAGTGTCATCCATGTGTCATTTTCGTTCATAAGTTTTATGGGCTTTTTAATTGATGTTTTTTGAGCTTTTTAAGGTTAATTTCATGTGTTTAAGGGGAATAGGTCAAATACCTATCGGTTAGATACCTTTTAGACCTCAAATCATGAGTTCTAACTCATATCTAACCTCTCTTTTTAACCCTAGGAGTTAGGTGGTGAGATTAGGTTTTTGGGTTATGGATGATGAAAGTAGATTGTCATTGATGTCAAAAAGGTGTTGGTATTGATAGGAGTTGTTCATATACTTCAAGTTGATATGTTGCTTCATGGCTAAGTCAGGAAATGCTAACTTGTTTAAATATTCAAAGGACTTTGTTTTATTAAATGCTAACTTATTTCATGGGAGCTCCATTTATTAATTAAAAAGAATCCAAATATATTTGAAGATCAATATTTAATGGGAGCAAATTGGAAGGAGAGCTCAAATTGCTTTATTTAAATAAAGTGGACTTTATATGCTTAAAAAGTGGGGAGCAAAAGCATTGAATATTTAAATATATAAAGTTTGATTTTTATCCTATTTTGTTGATCCCCTTTAAATGCCATATTTTATGACATAAATAAAAATGTGAAGTTACAAAGCTACTTTTAAGGAGATTTTAAGGAGATTTTCAAAGCTATTTTTAAGGAGATTTTCGTGGGAGATTTTGAGGAGTTTTAGAAATATTTTTTTTGAAGATTTTTTATGAGATCTTTAAGGAAATTCTTTCTTATTTTAAACCTCCTAGTGGCAGCAAAAACAATAAAGGTGGAGTTAATTTCTTTTAAGGAATTAATGTTTTTGTGAGAGAATATAAAGAGTATCTTTTAAAGGAAGAAACAAAAAGGTGAAATACTTTTTTATCAAAGGTGGCTTTTTGAAGTTGAAGTTTTTAAGGAGATTTTTTTTGGAACGAAAGATTGAAGATTTTTGAAATAAAATTGCAGAGAAGATAAAAAGGCAGATTGGTTTATTTTTGAAGATATTTGCAGAGAAGGGTCATTTAATGAATATTTTTGATGAAAGTTTTTTCCAGGATTTGAAGTGAAGCTTTTTATGTGTAGATTGAGGAAGATTGACAATATTTCATTGAAATTTTTTTATTATAGAAAATCAAAGGTTATTTGCAGATGAACATAAAGTTTTGACAGAGATTTTTTTATGAAGACTTTATACAAGGCAAAATGATTTTTGAAGTCTTGTTGAAAAGAAAATGAAAAATGTGAAGGAGAAGATGAAGGGTTTGAGAAGATGAAAGTTCTCAGAGATTTTTTATTTGCAGAGGGAAATTAAAAAATCTTTGAAGTAATTATGCACAGATAAATATGAAGATTTATATTCTTGCAAGAAAATGGTTTTTGCAAATCATAGAATATGAAGGGTTATTTTCTTTTTGAAAAGAAATTACAAGAGGACCGGAGAGATGATTTATTTTTTTAAATTGGAGAATACAAAAAGAATATTCAAGATGAAAATTGAAAAGTTATACAGAGAAAATATAAATGGAATATGGAAAGAAATTGATTTTATTTTATAGAGATGTAATTTGTTGGTACATGATTTCTTGCAGGTTATGAACATGGTGGATATGAACATGGTGGATATGAAGAGGATACAAGTAAAAGAGATTTTATTTTATTGAAGATTTTTGTGTGACCTTACTATTGTTTTTAGATGAATTGTTTATGCAGATGTCAAGGGTCAGAAGGTGAAATTGAAACAAAAATAAAGAAGAAGCTATTTATTTTGGAATATGAAAGGTCATGAAAATATGAAAATGATTTTGCAGAACGTGGAGAGGGATCTTATTATTATTGGCTTCACAAGTACATTGACAGAGTGTGTGTTGATGAAGAAAACAGAGATGAGCAAATAATGTTATGTATGTTATGAAGTTATGATATGTAGAGAAAAACCTTTTTGAAAAGAAAGATGAGTTGATTTAAATGGTGCAAATCAGATTGAACAGCAATCACTTCTTGCACATGAGATTTTTGTTTTGATTGATTGAGAAAAGCCAGTGAGGCACAGTATGCCAGTGAGGCACAGTATGCCAGTGAGGCTTATAGGTCAGTGAGACCATTTGTCAGTGAGACACTCACATCAGCCAGTGAGGCTTGTAAAAATATTTTTTAAGGTTAAGCCAGTGAGGCAGTTATGGAGTGGTTTTTCTACCCCAGGAGGGTTTTCCACTCGTGCAATTCTTGTGTCTTGATTTATATTGATTTTCTCTCTATTTGTGTGTATGATTTATTCATGAGATTTTAATCTCATCATTCATTCTCAGTTATGTGCACATGTGTGTAACAAATGATATCTTTCTTTCTTCATGTTTTGAAAGTTAAATTTGCAAAAGGTTAAAATTTATACATCACTGATTCACCCCCCCTCTCAGTGTTGTTCTGAACTCCTACAATGGATTGGGTGACTTGTCTCATTCAATCCCACAACCCAAGTTTCTTGAGTGGGATTGGAGAAATCCCAAGGGTCTCACATGTGTGAGCACACCATGTAGGAACCATTGGGAAGTGAACCCCAACTACTTCCCTCTTCCCCATGCCTCACACATGTGTGAGGAGAAATATGAAGAGATGTGCCTTGGAGAAGGAATGAGAGGTTGACAAGTGTCACCTCCCTACTCCATATCTCAGACATGTGTGAGAGAACTTGTGGGAAGTTGTGCTTGTGAGAATGAATGGGAAGGAGACAAGTGTCACCTCCTCATTCATTGGGAAGGTGACAAGTGTCACCTCCTCATTCTTTAGGAAGGGTTTGAAACCCTATTTATCTCCCTCTTGTTGAGGTGAGAGGGGTTCTTTCTTTTTGGATTCAATTATTGATTTTGAGAAGGAGCTTAGACTTGGAGAGAAAAAAATGTGCAAGGATCTTGGAGTTAGGCTCTTAGAGTTCTTCACCAACACCCTTCATCGCTTGAGGCTTGAGAGGTAGGCTCTCAAAGCTTTAAGCCTTTCTTTTTCTTGTCATTTTTGTATATATGCATGTAGTATGTTATGCTTTGTTTTATTATGAATTTTATTGATGTTGTATAGGGTTTTGGGTTGTAATAGTGAGCTCTCCATGTGATAGATCTCACCATGTGTTGGGTAAGAGAGGAGAGAACCTCCTCTCAGAAAACCTCTCCTTGTAGAGGATTTTTGATGGCTATGGCCTTGTTTATGGGAAGATTTCATTGTTTTGTGCATGACAAGAGTGCCTTGGATTTATTTGGAGTTATAAGTGGTTTGATAGAAAGAGGCTATGTTATTGGATATTATGAGTATGAGTACTTTGGTTGGTTTTCCCCTTGAGTTGAGTGAGTCCACTCTCTCTCTGATGCAGAGCAAATAAGAAAACTCAACTCCTTATGGGCATATTTCACAACAATGGGCTTCAATCCCACAGGATCTACAAGCTTCACAAGAAATCTTCCACAAAAACAATGGCACCAAACTGAGTTTCAAAATTTCTAACCCAAAACCAACTTCACAATGCCTTCCCATTCTTTAAGAACCTTAAATTACTCAAACAATAAATCATAATGTTTGCCCCTTCATCTATTTGTCATTCCTTCTTTGACTGTCCCTAGTTAACCAACTATGCCTTCAAGGAATACAACCACACAAACTAGTTTTAGGGCTTAGATAGTACTAGTCAACACATGGATCATCTTACACCAGGTTCTCATGACTCAATTAACTCAAATAAACCACTCAAAGAATCAGGAGACTCCATCTATACCCTTTCCCCATACAGGCTGCTCCACTTCTTATAGCCATCCTTTTAGGACTATCAGAATTTAACTCTTGATACAAACCTCCTCTTTAGACTATGAAGAGTTTTTTGGATACCCATCAGAGAGTTTTAAGACATATCTGAAAACCAACATATGTTACTTTGGAAAGTAGTGATCAAATTAGGACTGATAACGTGCAAATTAGGACTAATTAGGTATTAACTCAAATAGGGTTTATTGGTTATGCTATCTCCACCATCAACTTCTCCTAACCATTTCTTGGAACACACCAAATTAGGTCTATTAAAGCTTAATAATCCATCAAATGTTCATTCACATAAACATTTTACAAAAACCCTAGGTTTTGGGCTTCTAAAACACTGTTTTAGTAGACTGAGACACAATTTTACAGTCAAAAATTTCAATCCCACTCATTTTAAGCTTAACCTTTTGATCTAAAACCTTTGGAACATGAAAATACATCCAAATAAGAATAAACACACCAAAAATCAGGGATTTTCACTGGTTAAAATGAAAGAAACTGAATTTACTTTGCCACTATTTACCCTAGGATAGGGTTTTAACAGTTTATACAAAATTTTCAATAACTTTCTCAAAAATGAACCAATCTACATGAAACAAAAGGGAATTGGAAGGTGATTGATTATACCATCATTTTCAAACACTTATACATGCATAAGGGTCCGTACAGAGCCGTACACTGTAGAAAATAGTAAATTTCTCAGAAAATATGCATAAAACAGAGTTTTTATTCATTCCAATTTCTTTTCTTCAATCACCCACACCTTTTCAATTGGTTACAAGGCCTTTTTAAAGGCATTAAAACATCCTCCATCAAATAAAACTACCCAAACTGCCTCATGACCTTTGGTATTCTTGATTTTGTGCATTTTTCTAATCTTTGCCTTTTTAGAATTTTGACATCAAATGATAACTTTAGAAACATAATCACCTAGAGACCTATTATGGATTCAAACACATTGAAATGGACCTCCACATGACCTTTTTTTACATGTTTTTACATTTGTAAACTCAAACTTTACAATTTTGCCTTTTGAAGGCATTCACTGAACAAGGTGCTCCTGCACCATACAACCACCCTGCAAAAAGTTTCCAAGTCCCTTTGGAAACATGTAGTATCAACCTTGAATCTTCATTTTGTCTTCAATCTTGCCTTGGACTACTGCTTCTTGGAATTATGCTCTTGGTCTTCACTTTGACACCAACTTGTCCTTGCTTTTCATTTTGACACCTTTGCCTTGCCTTTCACTGTCTTTATTCCTGTCTTTTCTTTGCCTTTAATTCTACCTTCACTTGTCTTCATCTTCTCATCTACTCCCATCAGTGGAGTACTCTTCCAATCTAACTTATAGCTCTTCAAATGGCTGCAAACTTTTTCAAGTGCTTCTTCAGACATATATCCATCTCCCTCACTGCTTTACAAACTTAGCAAACCATCCATCTTACCCAACAGTAGATCTTGGAAAATGCACCTACCACCGTTTCTCTCAGTGGCCTCACTCTCTCTGCACCTTCTCCCTAGCTTAATCTCCATTGGAAGATGGTGAACACAGACCTTTCCTTGTCTGTAACCAACACACAACTTCAACTCTTCCTCGCTGTAGTTTTAAGATGGATCAAGCACCTGCAACCAATAACTCAATAACAACTCAACTAACTAATCATAATCTTTCTAGCTTTGATACCAATTTGATGCAGAGAAAATAAGAAAACTCAACTCCTTATGGGCATATTTCACAACAATGGGCTTCAATCCCATAGGATCTACAAGCTTCAAAAGAAATCTTCCATAAAAACAATGGCACCAAACTGAGTTTCAACATTTCTAACCCAAACTCAACTTCACAATGCCTTCCCATTCTTTAAGAACATTAAATTACTCAAACAATAAATCATAAGGTCTGCTCCTTCATCTATTTGTCATTCCTTCTTTGACTGTCCCTAGTTAACCAGCTATGCCTTCAAGGAATACAACCACACAAACTAGTTTTAGGGCTCATATAGTACTAGTCAACACATGGATCATCTTACACTAGGTTCTCATGACTCAATTAACTCAAATAAACCACTCAAAGAATCAGGAGACTCCATCTATACCCTTTCCCCATACAGGTTGCTCCACTTCTTGTAGCCATCCTTTTAGGACTGTCATAACTTAACTCTTGATACAGACCTCCTCTTTAGACTGTGAAGAGTTTTTCAGATACCCATCAGAGAGTTTTAAGACATATCTAAAAACCAACATATGTTACTTTGGAAAGTAGTGATCAAATTAGGACTGATAACGTGCAAATTAGGACTAATTAGGTATTAACTCAAATAGGGTTTATTGGTTATGCTATCTCCACCATCAACTTCTCCTAACCATTACTTGGAACACACCAAATTAGGTCTATTAAAGCTTAATAATCCATCAAATGTTCATTCCCATAATCATTGTACAAAAACCCTAGGTTTTAGGCTTCTTAAACACTGTTTTAGCAGACTGAGACACAGTTTTACAGTCAGAAATTTCAATCCCACTCGTTTTACTCTTAACCTTCTAATCTAAAACCTTTGGAACATGAAAATACATCCAACTAAGAATAAACTCACCAAAAATCAGGGATTTTCACTGGTTAAAATGGAAGAAACTGAATTTACTTTGCCACTGTTTACCCTAGGATAGGGTTTTAATAGTTTATACAAAATTTTCAATAACTTTCTCAAAAATGAACCAATCTGCATGAAACAAAAGGGAATTGGAAGGTGATTGATTATACCATCATTTTCAAACACTTATACATGCATAAGGGTCCGTACAGAGCCATACACTATAGAAAACAGTAAATTTCTGAGAAAATATGCATAAAATAGAGTTTTTATTCATTCCAATTTCTTTTCTTCAATCACCCACACCTTTTCAATTGGTTACAAGGCCTTTTTAAAGGCATTACAAAATCCCCCATCGAATAAAACTACCCAAACTGCATCATGACCTTTGGTATTCTTGATTTTGTGCATTTTTCTAATCTTTGCCTTTTTAGAATTTTGACATCAAATGATAACTTTAGAAACATAATCACCTAGAGACATATTAGGGATTCAAACACATTGAAATGGACCTCCACATGACCTTTTTTTTACATGTTTTTACATTTTGTAAACTCAAACTTTACAATTTTGCCTTTTGAAGGCATTCACTGAACAAGGTGCTCCTGCACCACTCTCCCTTAAAATCCATGTTGCCTTGTGAAGATTTTCATTATAATGCAGGTTTAGCTCTGAGAGGAGAGTTTGGGATATGGTTTCTTGAAGTGAAAGAGTGTTCAATTTTGAGTTGTAAAAATCAAGGCAATGTACATGTCTTGGTTCTTTTGAGCCTTGTAAGGGTTTGGGGTTTAAGAGAGTAAATATCTCTTTGGGAAGTTTCCTATTGTTGTATTGAAATCTATTGTAAATATATTTAATTCATCTTATAAATAAAGTTCCATGGCTTGTAGTTTTAATATCATGTTATCATTGTGAAAGAAATCTTGTTTCAATTAATCTCTCTCTCTCCCTATATATTCATGTTCATAGTGTTGAGGTTTGCCTTTGAAAGGAAAGGAAAAATAGTTCATGTCTTTTATTATTGTTTAAAAAAAAGGTTACTTATGTATTAGAACAATATATATACTTTTTTTGTGGTGATATATATATATATATATAGTTCTCTGTTTGTTTTATATAAAAAATATACAGAGATAATAATAATAATCAATATATATATTATTATTATTATATTTTATAGTTATTAAAGTTTATGTCAAAAAAACAAATAGCTAATGAATCGAATGAACTAGGGCTTTATTTTTGTTTGAACAAAAGAAAATATAAGCAAAATCTTTTGTTGCTGACTGTGGTTATGGGGCCGACGCTTGACCTCCCTACGAGGATGCAGGGATGGGTCAGAGGCCCCAACCCATAGGGTCCGCGGACCCTATGGGATGGTGTCTCCGCCTCTCGCATACAGCCCCCATGGCTGGCACAACCATAGACTGCTAGGGCCCTGCGGACTGTGTTGTCTGCGGGGGAGGTGGCCTTTCAAACCCTACACTATGTTTAAAAACTTCACCTCTATTCTTTTTGACTCGGCTCTGTGATTACATTTAACCCTACCAGCATAAAATATTTGTTATATTATAATTATCTCTGTGTTATATTATATTATATATAAGGATGCCTTTGTATATACATAGTATTGTGTATATATAGAGCTCTTTGTATATATACAGTGTTGTGTATATACAGAGAGTATCCCTCTCTATTATTTAGCATATTTTTATACACACACAATGTTTTATATTTTAGATGTTTAAATCCACCTTTCCTCTATACATTCAAGGATCTAGGGTCGAGTGGCAAGCACTATCATACCCTAGGTCACTTACAAATGTAGGGAAACTTGGATTAAGGAATTTGATTATTAATTTTTCTTCTCTTATGCCCAATTAACCATCAAAACCCTAATTATGCAAATACGACAACAAATTAACGAATGACAGAAAAATCTCTTGCAGACAGGAGTAAAATACTGAATTACAGAATACCTATTTTTCGGGTTCCGAAGCGAAATAGTCAGGGACACTGGAGCGGGTGCCCAAGTCCAAGGTACAGGTTTCTTCACAAAATCTGGACCTCCTTCCGACACTGATCAACCCTGTAACTTCTGTTTCCCAAATTCTATCTGCGGAGGACACTAGAGCAAGCACCCAAGTCCTGGAAGTGCTCATGTATCCTACTTTTCTTTAGATCCCAAATCCATGATGTTTGTCAATACTTCCGGCAACTCCACTTTTTCCTAAATGCGACACCTGTAACTTGCAATCATAAGACTTGGTTTGGGGGTTATGGTGCCTCGGAGGACACTTAAGTCTTTGAACACCATTGTCAAACAAAGAGTGCATGCCCTTGTGAGGCAGAGGCAAAAACCAAAGGAATCAATGATGAAAACACAATATTATGTCACCTTGTAGTGAAGCTCTCATGGAGGAAGAGGCTCTTCATGCCATGAGGAAATTGATGCTCAAATCTGCAAATATCAACACACAAAACATACAAGTCTACTCTTGCAACACAATAGAAAGCCTTGAATCACCTTGAGAACACTTGAAGATCACCATTTCTATCTAGTTTACAAATGAATGCCTACGCATGTTTATATATGCATCTACAAACACTCCCACCAAGGTTTTCAAAATTCAAACTTACCATGTCGGCAAAGGGACCTAATAACGATCACTAACTGACACCTAGAAATTAGGGCTACCCCAAAATAGGACATGACTAGGGCATAGGCGCCAAGTCCTTCCCCCTATTTTGGGTAGGGTACAACTCAAGGGGTCCACCTAGGTCCAATTTTCCATGGAACCTAGGTCTCATTCCATTGGGATGTCAAAATATGAACTAAAATGTCCTAAATGCATGCTAAAGACCTGCGAGCTAAACCTTATGAGGGAAAATCCCCCAAGGGGACATTTTTTGACATTACATTTAGCCCCCACTTTAATGTATGTATAAACGCGAGGCCAATACATGCCTTAAAGTAAGGTCACAAACACATCAAACATGGAGAAGACATGCCAATCACATAGAAGACAGTAACAGGCACGTAAAACATGAAGAAGACAATTACAGTCACGTAGAACACGGAGAATAAATTCAATGCATAGAAGACACATTAATGCATGGAAGACATAAATGATATCTTTTCTTTTCTTTTTCTCATATATATGAAATGCAAATGTAAGTATTGGAAAGTGAACAAACCTCTCATAATATAGGATGCACTACCCTAGGGCATAGGTCTTTGTATATATAGGGAAACACACACGCAAGACATGCAAAACCTCCCAAAATGCAGGAAGCACTACCCAAGGGCGCTAGTCTCTGCATATGGGGCAATAAGCACACCACACAAAACAAGCACGCCAAAACACACACGCTTGAAGACACGAAGAAAACACAACAGAAAGGCGATGGAGTGTACCTATTTCTAGGTCCAACACCATCTCAGGCACATTACAGGCACACACTGATGATTGGACTTCACCACAACAATTGCCAAAAACACGCTTAAGGATTGAGTTAGTCATAGAACCACTCCTCTCCTCCGCAGAGGACTTTTGGAAATGATAGGATGATGTAATCTGCTCCGAGAAATACACCATCCCCACCTCTATAGAGGGCTTAAGAAAAAGGATATGCTCGATATCCCGCCTCCACAGAGGGCTTACATGATTGATTGCTTGATTGTAAACAAACTCAGGATGCATGATGCACTACCCTAGGGCACAAGTCTTAGCATCTAAGGTCAAACACATTGCTAACATCTATAACAGACAGCTTACCTTATATATTCCCCCACCTTAAGGTGGTTGATATCAGTTATCGATATCAAGCACGTTAAGGTAGGAAGAAAACACACAAGGGAACACCAAATTTTGCAAAGCCCATGCCCCCCAGAGGTGACATGTACTTTACGATCACCAAATGTTCCCACAAACACATCCCTACAAGAAACATGTTAGTGTCTACAACATCATGATAAACATCAACATCAATACATATGATTAACCACACAAAGAGACAAGGTTACACAACAAATTTGGAGCTTGAGGATAACTATAGGGCTATATCATGAAGTTCTCTGAATTGAGTACTGCCAAGGCCAGATTCAAAGACAAACAAAGGTGCATAGAGTAGTAGTATTGTTAAGGTTTGTAAATGCGACAGAAACATCATCAAATTCACTACACGGAAAGCACGAGTGCTTCCACTAGCCAAGCGTCAGATAAGATATACAACCCCATCATCATATTAGGAACTAAGTCCATTTTTTGATTGCTCTCGAAAGGGACACTAGGCCCACATTAGTATAAATGTTTGTCGTCATCCACCCGCTAGATGGAAACACTAGAGGAAGGGAAATAGTAAATAAGAGAGGGGAAACAAGTGTCTTAGGGACAGTCACGTAGGAGGGTGCCCCCAAGTCACCAACTGCAATGCTATGTCCATAAGACACAACACACAACAATGAAATTAGAGAGAGGTAATATAGAAGAGTGATGATACAAATAGAAGAAGGTCACAACAGAGGTGGTCTCCTAGTATCTCGGACCTTACAAGAGAATCTGAGGTCATCCCAGGAGGCCTAAACAACACAAAACACATCATGGGGGAAGCACATCATGAGAGATATAAAAGGTTAGGGATACTTACCTGTTTGATCTTCGTATCAAATTTGGGAACTTGCAAACCTCTTGGAGAGGTACTTGATCATGTTAAGTGCAAAATTTGAGTGGTTCTTATGAAAGTTTTGTTGATTGTCATGTGATGCTTGATTTGTTACTCCTTGTGTAAATATAACTTTTTGTTGCTTAAGAGGGGAACCATTATTTTCTCCAATTTTTGACAGTCGTCTAGCTCTTTTCTAATTTTTAGCAAGTTTTCATTGTTGAATCTTTCTAGAACAATAACGAGAGTCATCCTGTACCATCTTACTCATCTGTATCAGTCATTGTTCTTTCTTTTTTGATGCATTTTGATTATCTCCCGATCCATATAAGGACAAAAGAGGAGGAACCTCAGCATAAATTTTGTTTCTTCATGGACCAGGTGGATTATCCACTTGTTTCTTGTTGACTTCAATTATACCCATGATACTATCATAGTCCAAATAATCATCCTCGTCTACCTCCATTAAACCTTGTTCCACCATATTATTTTCAGTATGCTTGGGAAAAGGATTAGTAAAGATTTGTAAGTTCCGATTAGGCAGAGCAACCAACTTATTTCCATTATCATTCACACCCGCTACTTGGATGACATTTGAATCAATAAGGTCTTGTAATTCATGTTTAAGATGCATACATCGTTCAGTGTCATGTCCTTGCATCTGATGATAATGGCAAAAGTCATTAGCATCGAAGTAAGGTCCTTGTTTACTAGGATCAATAGGTTTGATCAGGGGAAGCTTCAGAATGTTATTACTCACAGCTGGATTCATGATAAAATGATAGGACTCAGATATCGGAGTAAACTTTCTTGGTTGATACGATGGTTTCTTTAGATTATTTATAGTAGACACATTTGTATTTGGTCCATTGATCTTAAAGAAACTACTATTATTTTTCCTCTTTAAATTGTTTTTTGATGATCCACCCATGGATTGACCAACTTGAGCTGATGAGTTTTGGTTTTCATACTGACTAGATGAAAGTTGATAATCACAAAGGGCGGTGCATAAATATTGAATGGAGTTGTACTTCATCAAGAGGATCTTATCATGAATATTAGGTTGTAGATTTGTAATAAATATCTTTTGAACATCCTCATCTTTCATTTGATATTGAATCTACGCATAAAGGCCTTGATACCGACTAATGAATTCAGTCAACTTTTCTTTCAGACCTTGTTTGCATTGAACCAAGTCAATAAGAGTGACTTGGGGTCTAATATTTGCTTGAAAATGTTGTGAAATTTGATCAATCAACTGCGAAAAGGAGTGAATTGAATTTGGAGGCAAAGAGCAAAACCATTCTAAAGCAGTATCTTTGAGAGATTGCAGGAAAAGTTTTGCCAACAAATCCTCTTCATAATAGAAATCACTACACATAGCTGTGAATGCTACCACATGGATATTAGGATATCCTTTTCCACCATATTTTTCAAAGTGAGGAGTCTCAAACCTCTCGGGCATAGGGGTTCTCAAGATTGCATAGGATAACGAATTACGAGCATGATATGTTGGTAGACTAGGATGCGAAGAGTTTGTCGAATTTGTTACCTTATGTTGCAAAGTAGTCATGCCCTATAAAAGTTGGTTTAAAATGGCATCATTTGGAGATGCGGTTTGTTGTGAGGAATTGGAACCGAAGTGAGGAAGTGAATGAGCTTGTGATACAATAGGCGGAGGCTAGGAATATGTTAACAATGATTGGCCATAATTATAGGTAGAAGATGGTTGCGAGTATGTAATAGGTAGCTGGAAATGAGTGGAATAGATAGGAGGTTGAGAACCATTATTCATAGAAGATGTCCCTTTAGGAACCAAATTCTAATAATTAAATCCCACATCTTTGTAATTAGTGCCATTAGATACTCCAATACTAGTGGTAGCAGTACTACAAGCGTTCACATTAGTTGTTAAAATCGTTGATGTAAAAGTGGATATTCCTGTAGTCGGTATAGGTGTAGAAACTTGTGTATGAGATGGTGATAGAATGTTGTTTATCACTTGTACACATTCGGTCACTAGCATAATGTTGGTTTGTACAATATGTGCTAGACCACAAATTGCATTAACACCATCTTGTCCCTCTTTTGTCAATTCTCTTATTTAATGAATTGTAGGGACTGCTTCTTCGGCTATTCTCTCATTTTCCATAATTGATTGAAATTGGGCTAACTCTTTATCCAATTTTTCTACTTGCTCATCTGATACATATCTTGTTGCCTCAATAGTATCATCAACATCATGAAAAGCTTTTTTCTTCCATTATACTTGTAATAGGTGCAATGTCTTGTAACATTTGGGTTTCTCCTTTTGTAAAGAAACTGTTCAAAGTACCAACTTCTTCAAGAGCACTAGATCCCATGTGTCTTATGCTTCTTCTTAAAGGGATATTTTTCTTAGGGGAGCTAGTTATTAGACTCATGCAGCAATGTTCCTAAGTTTTAGGCTTAGGATATGTTGTAAATGCTTGATTTTTCGATATGTTTTCAATGCCAATGAATGAAACAAAGATTGTTGTAAGGATTTAAGTCAAGGGAAAGAAAGTTATATGTCTAATATCAATCCAAAATAGAAAAAATATTTCTCTCAACACACTCTTGATGTGGTTTCAAGTTGATGCCAAGTCTAAATATAGTGAAAATATGTCAAAATAGGCACTTTTTTCACCAAAACTCAATGCAAGAGAGCATAAAAAAGGGTGTTGTGAGGAAAATTGTGATGGAAATAAATTAATATCAGTAATACAAGCCACTTAGTGCCAAACTACCCAACACAACACGCTTTTAATGCCACTTAAGGTCAAATCCTAGTGAAAATATAGCAAAAATAGGCTATTTTTCATGATTTTTCAACTCCAAGACCTAGCAAAAGGGGTGTTGTAAGGAATTTTAGGAGGTAAAGAAAATAATATCCATAATATCAGTCACTTAAATCTATAAAATTGATCACAACACACTTGGAGTGCAAACTAGGTCAAACCCTAGGGCAAAAATAGTCAAATTGTGTAGTTATTCACCAAATTTTTACTACAAGAGCCCGTTAAAAGAGTGTTGTGAAGATTTTTATGAGGGGAAGAAAATTATTACCTTGATAACAGAAAATTAATGTAAAAACATCTTTCACAACACCTATGGTGCAAGTTTATAAAATTGATAAGGCCAAATTTAGTGAAAATCGTTGTTTTCGAAGCCTTAGGTTTGAGATCTTGGAACAAAATGCTATACGAATGTTTTGAAGTCTAATTTTTGATGGAAATTAAATACTCTCAGGTATAAAAATTATTTTCAATCTTGAACATGTAAAATTCCCATGCAAATTTAATGAAAATGCATCAAAATTGCTACTTTTTGTTGAAATTTTCTATGCAAAAATGCAAATATTTTAAATCTAAATGCAAATTTGCACTAAAATGAAAGACTACATCCAAATGTTAATTTGAATGAGCCTCTAAAATCAGTATAAAAATCTAAGAAAATATTTTGCCTTCTAACCCTAGATTTTGGAATTACTAGGTTATAAAAAATTGTTAAATTTTCCTCAAAACCCTAGCAATTTAATGATAAAAATGCAATGCAAAATTTTGAATTTTTGTATTTTTATGTAGTTTATATCATATCTGATGCAAAAATCATGAATTAGAAAAATTTAGAAAGAATTGATGCAATTTAGTAAGCCCAACAATGCAATTTTTTTGAATTTTCCAAATTTTCATTTTTTTTGAATTTTTCTCAATGCAATAAAATGAATGACTATATGAATAAATGAAATCAATCCAAATCTGAAGATAAACACTCAGCAAGTTGCAATTTAAGTCCAAAAACATGGGCTCACCAAAATGTTTAGGGGAAATTTGGATTTGTTAATCTGCCTCTGCTAAACATTGAAGGATCTAAGGTCGAGTGACGAGAACTATCATACCCTAGGTCACTTACAAATGTAGGAAAACATGGATTAGGGAATTTGATTATTAAATTTTCTTCTCTTATGCCCAATTAACCATCAAAACCCTAATTATGCAAATACGACAACAAATTGACGAATGACGGAAAAAGCTCTTACAGACATGAGTAAAATACTGAATTACAGAATACCTATTTTCTAGGTTCTAAACCGGAATAGTCAGGGACACTGGAGCATGTGCCCAAGTCAAAGGTATAGGTTTCTTTGTGGAATCCGAACCTCCTTCCAACACTGATCAGCCCTATAACTTATGTTTCCTAAAATCTGTTTGCGGAGGACACTAGAGCGAGCGCCCAAGTCCTGGAAGTGCTCATGTGTCCTACTTTTCTTTAGATCCTGAATCCCTGATGTCCATCAATACGTCCTGCAACTCCAATTTTTCCCAAATTTATTACCTAGTTCTATAGTGAAGATAATTTATTAATTTTAGTTTATTTATTTTGACATAGTTCATATAGTAGTGTTGTGCTGCTTAAATTTTTAGTGTATTTTCACTCCTAGTAACGTTATGCTAGCAAAATTTTTTGGGAACCCAGTATTGAATATTGTGGTATTTTTATGGAAAATTATTTTTGTGATGAATAAATTTAATTTATTTATTTAGTTATTAAACCCTTACATTTTAATTTATGTGGTTAAATATTTTATCAAAGGCTTTAAATTTTCCTCCCGATAATGGGATAGCACATTAAACTGTCATAATGGAGAAAGGTGGTGGGTTGTCTGATGGCATGTGTGAAGTGAAATGTGGAAGAGCTTCTATCACTAATTGTGATGGCATGTTTTGGAAGGCAACTTGCCTTTTTGGATCTAAGTTAGCTCCCATTTCCACATTTCCTTCTAGTTTCATTCATTTCGGTTGTGGCTGCTCTGATGGAAAGTGGTCTAGAAGAGGGCTCGAGTGCCAAGGAGAAAGGCAAGCAGTCATTTTCTCCCCCTCAATGATAGATTCTCTGCCCTAGACTAAGAAATCAATTGGTGGGTGTATGAAAAGGAAATATACACCTCAAAAAAGGTTGAGGAAGATTTCGACCAAGCAAGCC
The DNA here is from genome assembly GCA_027924645.1 of Cunninghamia lanceolata. Classification (NCBI taxonomy): domain Eukaryota; kingdom Viridiplantae; phylum Streptophyta; class Pinopsida; order Cupressales; family Cupressaceae; genus Cunninghamia; species Cunninghamia lanceolata. Next base: position 7,019,864 of record BSBN01001221.1, on the reverse strand, counting down.
ATGACAGGTTTTGTAATGGACATTAAGAGTGAAATTAGAAATCCCATCTTGCAGGAATGGCTCTATAGGTTGCTAAAGGTTGCGAAGGAGGTGGACGATCAGGATGGTGTGAACGTGAGGGAATCCATGGCTCACTTGATTTTTTGGACCCTAGAACTTCCAAAGGGAGATGGAATGTCTTTGGTGCCACCCAGTCTTTGGCGGTGGTGAATATGCTTTCAGTGGTGGTAGCTTCTATTCTAACACATAAGGACTTAATTGAATCTTTCCAACAGACTATGGAGAATCATGAATCAACCTTGGGTCACTTGCATGACATTCTTCAAAATGTGCTGGATACCAGGAGGATGGTCGAGGGCTTGGCAGAGAAGCTAGAGGTTCATGTTCCTATGCAGGCTCATCCTTTGTACACCTATGCATGTGATGATGAAGGCATAGTTGATTTGGATGGAGGTAAAGACAAGTAAGCTGGTGTCAGGTTTTTAGTTTATTTTGTCATGTCTGTCTCATGTTTCTATTTATGTTTTTGGACTGTATTGGAGTGAGGGCCGCTGTAATTTTCCCAACTCCTTGGACTTAGTATGAAGTTTTATACTTGTTGTCCAGTTCCTCTCAGTTTGTGGATAGATGTTAAAAACATGTGGGCTCAGCCCTATTTTTTATGGGTCCCTAGTCCCTAACTAGGGTATATATATAAAAAAGGCTTTAAATTTTATTTATTTTCTTAGTTACATTTAAATGGCTAATAGTTTTATCTATCTTTATCATGTTATTTCTTGCATTTTAATTTTATTTAAAATTGATAGTTTAAATCTAGGGTTAGGGTTTCGACTTACATTGAAACTAATTTTCACCTTCACTTAGGAAACCCTAGGGATGGTACCTGGATGGAGACCACCCCTCTTAGCGATGCTTATTGCAATGCACACCCCCTTAGATGTTATCATCAGCACAAGGATTACGAAAGGAGTTTCACATCATGCCACACTTGTCTGACTTCCTTGCCTTTGTGCAAGGTGCCTAATGTGTGTTGTGAATACAACCACGTTGTGTGCGTGTGTCATCGAGTGCGCATGTTGCACACGAGGGGGTTTTAGAGTTAGTTAGGAAATTTTTTTGATGTTTCATGTCATGACCACATGACAAATGTGGGCATGACATGTGGTTTTTGTGTCGTGACCACATGGAAAATGTGGGCATGATATTTGGTATCAGAGCCCATGTTTCAAACATTGGGAACTTTGGGTGTGTACAAGTGTTTGTGTTGGATCAATTGTTAGTCATGCATACTTGATTTGCATGTCTAACTCTAGCTTGCATAGTGATAACATGATCTCATCAAACATGCACCAATACCCATTCAATCTTAAAGTGAGAATCAAGTCTCTACTCATCCAAAAGGGCTTTCACATAACTTTTGTCAATAGAGTGATATGAACTAACATGCAACACATTAAAGACATGAATGACATGAATTTAGATTTATTTCTAATCAGCTACAAGAGCTGTCCACACACATGATACAGAGACATAATGCATAAGAAATTAATCTTTCATTTCATTTAGCCAACTTGGCCTCTATTACAGAATATTACAAAAACTATTCAAATCACATCTACACCTCAATCTCTTTGGCCTCTCATCGACCTCTACCACCTCGTTGGTCTATACTATTTGGCCCTTGACCACATTCAATTTCCTTTTGTTGGTTGTGACCTACTTTCTGTAATCTCCCTCTTAATCTTCTCCTCCACTTGTCTGCCCTAATCTTCCTTCTATTTTCTTTATTCCTAATCGTTATGATCTCTTCCTACCTTTGACTGCCAGTGGTTTCTTTTTTTCTTCGGCCTATCTCTATCGATCCCCTCATATCTCTTCCTCTATCAACGGTCTCAGATTGGCCTCCATTCACATATATGCGGCCCCTTCTATTTTCACCTATTGACCTCTTCTGCTAATCATGTAGACTCTCTCCAGATATACATGGCCTCTCTGAATGTGGCCTGCAAATTCTCTTCTCCTCTTTCTCTAATCCATCCTTTCTGTTCCTCACAAATCAGGCCTCTCTATATTTTATGGCCTCTCTTGCAATTCTTGTCACTTCCTAAAACATATGTGGCCTAATCTTATTAATCATCCTCCTCCGTATAGCTTACGGCCTTCCTCTTATTATATGTCGCTCTGCCAATATATAACGACCTCCCACCTTATATTCATGGCCTGCCTTCCTCTGGATATCACCTCCCTTCTAATATATATGTGGTGTCTTCTATTTGGCCTATTGGCCTCCTCTCCTTACTGTCGGCCTGGCTATTCATTTAATACAACGAGTTTCATTATCAGCCTGTCTCTTCTAATTTTGGCCTCCTCATTATTATCAACCTCTCATAACCACTACCTCCATTATGATGCCATTAACTTCTTTTCTATTACAAAGAATTTTCCTTCTATTTGTATGCGGCTTGCATTCACCAATCCTCCATTACCATTGTTCTATAATTAGAAAGAATCTTTCCTTCCATCACCACTAACTCATAACAGCTGTCACCTTCTCAAAATAGCTACTTTTGTAATAGTCACCACCTTCACCACTTATTCAACTTTTAAAAAACTAATAAACAATTATTATTGTTCTTGTCGCCTTGGTGACAGGAGCTTCCTTCCTCAGCTTCTGTCACTTGAAAAACAAAAATCAATGCCAATGACAATTTTCAAATTTTAATCAGATGTCCTTGCATCAAACTCCCCAAGGGATGAAGATCATGTGCTTTGACACATGTGTTCTTCTACAAACTTAATCAAACCTTTTCTTCTATCTTTTCCATAATTTCTCCATCTCATATACTTCAATCTTCCAACATTTTTGTGCAACACTATGGGCTACTCTTACATGGTTGTTTGCAATACTTACAATCCTCCTCCACACTTCAATTCTTCTCTCATTAAACAAATCATAATCAAATGGAAAAGTTATAAAAACATCCCATGCATTATCAACACTTACCATTACTATGTCATCCACAATATGTCCTATCATATCTTCCAGCCATCCTCTCCTCATGGTCATCTACTGCAACACCACATCATTTTCAGCTTCCTCTTTTACCATCTTACTTTCCAAATCTGCAACATCTTCAAGCTTTATTTTTGCAACCAATTTTGCATTATGGTCTTCAATCTTCTCCGTTGTCCTACTCATGCTTACACCTTTAATCTTCTCATTCGATCCTTGCTCAATGGCTGCCAACTGCTTCCATAAATCTTCTTCAGCATTTTCTATTGCTGCTCCATCTTCAACATTACTTTCATTCTTCTTTTGTTTGCCTTCTTCTTCTAGAACTATAGCTGCTCCATCATCATCTTCTTCCTCTGGGCTGCTTTCTGGTTTAAATCTACTTCTTCAACACATGCCTATGTTATCTTCTTTTTCCATACAACTCTTCTATTCCACTTTTCCTCTTTTTTGTCATACCTACATTTTTCAATTTGCCTTTGTCTACATTCTTGCCTTCTTAAATATCTATTCCTCCTTATCTCCTATTCATCTAATAATCTCCTCATATTCTCCTCATCATTATGAATTTCATTCAAAGCCTCATCTGTATAAAAATTAGATTTTTTTTCTCTTACCTTCCACACACTTGGCTTCTCTTCTTCCAACTTCACTATATGCTTCTTCTCTTTCTTGCCATCTTCTACTGGATTCATCTTACTTCTAGTTCCTAGGAGTTTGATCTCCTTAGCATTCCTCCAATTCTTTGTCTTTTCTAGAACACCTTTGTTTGTTGCTTCTTGCTTCACTACCCACACTCTGCCACTGGACTGATATCCTTTCCTTGCTACATTCGAGCTTCTCTTTACTTGCTCTGTCTTCATCCTCCAATCATTTCCTCTATGCCTCCTTTCTGTCCAACTCATTCTTGCATCATACTGCCACTTATTCATCTGCACACCTCTCTTCTTCTGCACTTTCTTGTTAGCATAAACACAATCAAAAGTATTTACTTCTTTACAACTCAACTGTTATTTTTCAACCATCTTTTTCTTTTGCCAATATGGTACTACATATCCATGATCCTCAAACACATTTACATTTCCCAATTTCTTTTTCTTATCAACTTGCTTATCCATATCCTCATTTCTACATTCATGATTAAAAGAAATAATTTTACCTTCATTCTTTTGTACAAGGATCTGTTGTCCCAAATTACATCCACCTTCAGCTTCTTGGCTTTTCAACTTTTCTTCTTTACAAGCATCTTGTGTTGCTTCTGTAATATCTTCACAAGCACCATGAAACTCTATGGTTTCCTCTTCATCTTCATCATCAAACTGAACATCTTTAGCATCAAATTCTTCTTCATTTTCAGGTTCTCTGTAATGCACCTCTGCTGCAAACTCTTCTTGGCATTCTACTGCCATCAATCTTTCCTCATTTATATCTTCTACTCTTTCTTCAGGAGCTATTCTTGCCCCAACTTTTATCATCTTCAAGGTCTCTTCCTTGGCCTTCTTCCACATATTCTTCATACCTACATACAAATCTACAAACATAACATTAGCAAATAAAATGAGAGACCACAGTGTCTCTATTAGTGCCCCCCTCATGGACATTCTTCCTTCTTCATTTCTCTTTTTCTCAACTGCTACCTGTTGCACCTTTTCCTCTTTCTCTTTTCTCATGTTCTCTTCAATGAGAACTCTCTTGACCTCTTCTAGTCGATGTTGCTCCAATGGAAACTCTCTGCTATCCCAATCTCTGTGGGTACTCTTTTCATCCCTATCTTCTCTTCTCAAGGCATTCATCTTTTGCCTTTTTCTTTTCTCAACAATCTCCTTTACTGGCCATTTCACTTTCTTTTCCATTGGCCATACCCAGTAATATTCTTGGTCTTGTTCTTCAAACCATTGTTTCACCATCATCAAATCCTTCCTCAACTCTACCAATTCTTTTTCAAACTCTGTATTTGTCATTCTCTTATCTTCTTTCCTCTTGTCTCTTTTCATGAGACTCTTTCCCTCCATTTGCTTCTGTATCATTCTTTCTTTCCTCATCTATCAGACACCTCACCTAGGGCTTCTTTCTTTTTCCCCTCTACCCAGTCTTTTGGTGCTACACACACACACTACAATACTTACAGTCTTCTTTCTTCTACTACCCACATTAACTAGCTAAGTTACCTCTCTTTGGTGATCTATTCATCACTCAAGACCAACCTAGCTCTGATAGCATGGTCTCATCAAACATGCACCAATACCCATTCAATCTTAAAGTGAGAATCAAGTATCTGCTCATCCAAAAGGGCTTTCACATAACTTTTGTCAATAGAGTGACAGGAACTAACATGCAACACATTAAAGATAGGAATGACATGAATTCAGATTTATTTCTAATCAGCTACAGGAGTTGTCCACAAACATGATACAGAGACATAATGCATAAGAAATTAATCTTTCATTTCATTTAGACAACTTGGCCTCTATTACAGAATATTACAAAAACTATTCAAATCATGTCTACACCTCAATCTCTTTGGCCTCTCATCGACCTCTACCACCTCGCTGGTCTATACTAATTGGCCCTTGGCCACATTCGATTTCCTCTTGTCGGCTGCGACCTGCTTTCTGTAATCTCCCTCTTAATCTTCTCCTCCACTTGTGTGCCCTAATCTTCCTTCTATTCTCTTTCTTCCTGATCGTTATGATCTCTTCCTGCCTTTGACCACCAGTGGTTTCTTTTTCTCTTCAGCCTATCTCTTTTGATCCTCGCATATCTCTTCCTCTATTAGCAGTCTTGAATCGGCCTCCATTCACATATATGCAGCCCCTCCTGTTTTCACCTATCAGCCTCTTCTGCTAATCATGCAGACTCTCTCCAAATATACATGGCCTCTCTGAATGCAGCCTACAAATTCTCTTCTGCCACTTTCTCCAATCCGTCCTTTCTATTCCTCACAAATTGAGCCTCTATATTTTATGGCCTCTCCTGCAATTCTTGCCACTTCCTAAAACATATGCAGCCTCCTCTTATTAATTAGCCTCCTCTATATAACTTACGGCCTTCCTCTTATTATATGTCTCTCTGCCAATATATAATGGCCTCCCACCTTATATTCGAAGCCTACCTTCCTCTGGATATCACCTCCCCTCTGATATATATGTGGTCTCTTCTATTTGGCCTATTGGCCTCTTCTCCTTGATGTCATCTTGGCTATTCATTTCATACGGCCAGTTTCATTATCGGCCCATCTCTTCTAATTTTGGCCTCCTCATTATTGTCAACCTCTCATAACCGCTACCTCCATTATTATGCCATTAACTTCTTCTTTTCTGTTACAAAGAATTTTCCTTCTATTTGTATGCGGCCTGCATTCACCAATCCTCCATCACTATTGTTCTATAATTAGAAAGAATCTTTCCTTCTATCACCACTAACTCATAATGGCTGTCACCTTCTAAAAATAGCTATTTTTGCAATAGTCACCACCTTCACCACTTATTCAACTTTCAAGAAACTAATAAACAATTATTATTGTTCCTGTCACCTTGGCAACATGAGATTCCTTCCTCAACTTCTGTCACTTGAAAACCAAAAATCAATGCCAATGACAATTTTTGAATTTTAATCGGATGCCCCTGCATCACGTAGCAACAAGTTCATAAGACACCTTGTGTGGGAATGACTTATTTTCCTCAATTTTTCTTCCTCTAACTCCCATGTATGACTTGGTGTCGTAGGTACTTGGGGTGTGTATTCACAACAAATAGGGAAATTGAAGGACCATCCATGTCCTAAATTTGAGATTTAGCCAACTTCTTGATAATGTTATCCTTAAAGGATGTTAATTGTTTGAGTATTGCTAGGTGTTTCATTCTAGTAAATCCTTGCTCCTTGTACTAGTTTAATGGGGTGTTTTGATTCTTCTTTAGTGGTCATTGACAACCTATTGTAGGTCGCACCTTGGAAAGGTATTATTGTGGTAAAGTTATTCTCTTATGGCTACCTTGAAGGATTTCCCTTGTGAATTTTTGAGTGGCTCGTTACAAATGTGAGTGTCATTGTGTCGTATGAGACTTGCCCCTTTTCTGAGAATGTTGAGTTGTGTTTATCCTACCATGTAGGAGGGAAGAAATGTATTAAAGTGGTACACTAACCTTGGACAAAGACTCATGTACCCTATTTCATTTATTCTCTTCCTTCTGTCGTTTAGGTACCCTGTGTGTCGTGGGGAAGGCTTGTGTCTTGTTTAGAAGACCCCTGGTTGGGATGTGAAGAAGTGGTAGATTTGTAGTTATCCTTACACTTAAGTTATATGATTAAGTTACCCTAATGGGCAGTTGTCACTCGAAGAGTGAGAAGAGGTTAAAGATGGTATCCTCTCTTTTTAGAGTTACTTTGATATCCCTATCTTGAGGGTGGAGTAGTGGACATTAAATGAGTATGGCATGTAAGGCCTTTTATGGCTATATCCTCATGTATGCCTTTTGGTTAAGTGGAAGGATAGTAGTGGCTTCAAAAACCACTCCCTTGTTGTGAAACTTGTCACTCTTGTTGTGCCATGTCGAGTTAATCTCCTTGTAACATGTTGGTGTCTCATGGACATTTAGGCTATGCACTACTTTTAGAATCCTTTTGTAATGTGATATGACTACTTGAATGATGGTACCTTATTATTTGATGGTATATAGGTGGTGTATCTGCTTAATGTTTGAACCATGGTATGAAAGTTGAAGAGTAAGATCTAATGTGGGTGTAATTCCCTAGTTGGATATTAAATAAGAACCTAAGAACAACTTGACCCCTTCCATGCCACCTTGTTTCGTTGGTTCTTGCCTACCTTTTTGTCTTGTTGCAGGTGTAATTCCCTAGTTGATTTTACTCTTTCAAATTTTAATCGTTAAAATTTATTCAAAGACTTATCTTTTTTCATGCTTTTAATTTGAGGATTTTCTTATTGTTGGTACTACTAGTACATGTGTAGTGATGTGACTTATGTAATCTACCCTACCCATAAGGGGTATCGGGTGAGAGGAAAATGAGAATAGTTGGTTTTGGGATGATGTTGTAAGGTTGAGATTTGGGGATCAAGTCGATAAAGGTGGGTTAGAATTCCTTGTTGACCTTGAGCCTTGTTGAGTAATACTCTGGTGCTTTCCCTTTTTGGGAGGCTAAATTTTTAAGCTAACAAGAGATGAATGCTAGAAAGGTTCGAAGGAGTAGTCAGGTTGGGAAACCTTGAGATCCTCCTATTGTTGCATGGGCCCACTATCCTCATGATATTGGCTCCCTTGTTTAAGAGGATTTGTGATTGTTCCAATTGATTAGAAGTTGACCCACGTATTGGATACAATGAACACTAAGAGGGGGGTGAATCAATGTTCTAAAAAACCATTTATGCACTTGTTCTTTTATCCTTTTACCAAATTCAATTATGCGAAAGGAGATTAAACAAATGAACATCAACCATAAAGACGTAACACATGAATACCAATAGTTTTATGTGGAAAACCCAAAGAGGGAAAAAACACAGAAGTGTTAGCTCTCAATATATTATTATTGCACAATACCAAAATACAAAAGGCTCACTGTCGTAGGGCTCATTGCTCAAGAAAAGGCTCACTTCCAATTAGAAGAAGAAAGTAAGAAGAAGGGTGTCTCACTACCAAGAATGAACTATTGTGATTGCATCTACATATGCATGGTGATGGTTCCAATTAATCTCATAAATACTGACTTAGAACTCTTTATTTCAGTCTGCCCCTATTTTCTTTGCTCTACTCTTACATATGCTCAAGATCTCTCTTTGTTTTCTACGGCCATTCTATCTTTGCATATTTCAAATTCATATACATCACACCACACTCTTCTATCACTCAAACACCAAAATCCATCCTCTATTTATATCTGTAACTAAATCTTTCTCATGATTAGGTCAGCAAGCAAATTGTGAAACATGTATACCAAGTGTTATATTCTATCGGCTTGTTCTTGTGTTGAATCATCAATGCAGATTCAAACCATCATGCACATGTCTTCATATGTGTTGGCCCTACTCATATAACCACTTACCTTTATCATCCAACTCATATTTCTTCTCCACATAAGGATTCAACCAGCCTGTTGGCTTGTTTCTTAATAACATATATGATAGGTTCCTCTGTTACATCATAACTCATGCTTGGACCAAATGGGACTTCATGAATCATAATCAGAAAACATTATTGATCTCTTAACATGTCTTCAATTCTGTAGAACAAAACATGCTGATGTGGAGGAATGTAGACCAATTTATTTAGCACTATTCACTGTCTCTATCTTACTTCTGCAAACCTAGACTTAGTCTTTTCATCAGATGACTTCCGGAGAAAGTCATAACTTGATTATTGGAATGTAACATCAATAGATAACTAAGAACATCATACTTGAGCCACATCTTCATATCTTCACTTATAGGGGAGTACTGATCTTTTTCTGTCTCATACCTGAACACTTCCAATACTTAGCTAATTTAGGGTTTCTAGACCAAAATGCTTGTACGTTATTACCGGATTAGGATTGTCTTCCAGAGTAATGTGTCTTTGCCATTGTGATGAGTGATCTTTGCCTTGTTTCCATCAATGACAACAGTCACGTCTAATGCATATCAGTGTCTCTTGCCAACATCACAAGTTTTGTAGTGATGTAGATGTCTAGTTTTTTGTTCATTGATGCTAGGGGCACATGGGCGTGTTTGGTTCTTACCTATTCTGCAAGTTTGATCTTGGTAGTTTAGTGAGGACTTGTTGATAGTAGAGGCAGTCGAGACTTGTGAGTCTCGTTCTTTCTACTTGGTATCTAAAATGTTTTAGCTTAGTATCAGTGGTATGGTGAGTTAGATGCATGCTTGGGGCTATGATCGGTATGATAATTGTGGCTAGTGGGATGCCCAAACTTCTTTGGTTGTTTTTATGTTAAGTTGTTTCAAATGGCTAATAGAGGTTAGGAATCCAATTAAGATACTTAGTGTTTTTGAAAGGCCTCTTATGGTGCTAACCTTCTTGGGGTGACCTCTTCTTTCATGACCTTGAACTCTTGGTGGTCTATCTTAGGACATCTAATGTCCTTGTGTTTTGTAATGCTCGTAAAGTCTTTGGAGTATGTGTTGATTTTTGATACTTGATTTCTCCTAGTTGGAGGAGGGTGTCATCTAGTTTTATTGCTAAGTGATTGTTGGAGTAGGTGTGTTGTACACCTTGCATAACATTGATATTATTTTATTATGTAAAATAAATATTTAATTGTGGTGCATCATGTGATGTGTTTAGCCATATTAAATATTTATTTGGATGCCACTTGTAATCATTGTATGTAACATTGGGTTAATTATTTTATTTGTAATTATTTGATTAATTGGAAAAACTTAGTACCAATAATCAAATGTGGGGTCAATGGTTTTGTAGACATGTGGTTTTGGGTAAAATGGTATTACAATACCACATGTTGTATTTGTGTGAGCTTATGTCTATAAAAGAAAACACAAGGGTAGTTGTTGAGGTTGAGTGAAGGCTTATTGCCTTTGGCTAGGTTTGTAGCTTCTCTTACAGGTTGCATGTGTGAGGCTTTAAAGCATGGCATGGGATGTATGGTTACATGCTTGTTCACATGGAGTGTAGGTAGAGAGAGAGCTTGATGTTTTAGAGGTGATCTTTGCATATGTATTTGTTGTTTATTGTTGAATAATACATGAGAGATGCATGCTTTTGGAGGCTGGGTTTTTCCCTTTATGAGGGTTTTCCCAGGGTATATCTTGTGTCATCATTGATGGTATGATTGTCTATTTCTTTTGCATGTGGATTTTTGGTTTATTGCATATTAAATCTCTTATTGGGTTATGAGGAATTTGTCTCTATGGTTGTATATTTCCAACATTTGATATCAGAGCTTGGTTGCCATGATTTGGGAGGAAATCCATGTTTAATAACCATAGCGATAAGTGGATTTTTTGTGTATAGTGGAGTCCATGGCTTTGCATGGAAGGAATGAAGGCATTTTCATGGTTACAAGGCTATTTGCAGACTTAGGTTGTTACAGATCTAGGGTTTCATGGATATTTGGCATGTGGGTTTTCGATTTGGGCTCTTTCTATGGAGGTTTTTGGAGGTCATCTTTTGCAGGAACCCTCCTTGGAAAAAATAGACCCTGCCATTGGATTCAATAGCTGCTACAGGTGAAGAAAAACATATAATTTGCCTATATTCAGAGACAAAAATTTTCACCATTTTTGATGCCCTAGAGGAATCTTAGAAGGAATCCGTACTATTGGCATCTGTCACGAAGTACAGCCGGCATATTTTTTTCAAATATTCCCTGTTTGCATAGGGATCGTGTCACAATGGTATGAAATCTGCAAATTTTTATTTAAAAAAAAAATTGGTCTGCAAATGATTTTATTTAATAACAAAATTTGGTTTTTTTTTTTTTTTTTTGGGGGGGGGGGGGGGTCATACCCCCCCCTACACCACCAGAAAGTATGCCTGCAGTGCCATCGCACAGCTCTGTAGGGCCACATGGCTCTGTAGGCCAACGGTAGCCTGCCAGGCCTCGGGTGGCCGGCTCCTGGACCGGCAGGGCTTAGCCCCCTGGCCCGGGTCCCCGGTCGCATGGGGGACCGGCCCTAAGCCCCCAGCGTGGGGTAATAAAAATTTCAAAAACATTTAAACCTTCAAACATTTAAAATTTAAACCTTTTGTAAACTCTATTGAGTTTCAACGAAGCACCACCGTAGAGCCACCCATTGGCCACCAAGGCCAGTCCTATAAGCCTAGGAGGGTATATTTTTTCTAGGGGGTATAACTTTTACCCAACATGTCAAATTTTCAACTTCTTATAGTCAACGGAAAGATCTCTCCATGTACTACGTAGAAATGGCAACTATTTTTCCTGATTTTATCATTTTCACTATTTTTTCTAGTTGGAAGCCAGATGTTTAGTTTGAGTTTTGACTGGGCATAATAGGTGCATACGAAGTCAGATTTCAGACTTCTTATAGGCCTTGGAAAGGTATTTATGAGCACTATGCAGTGGAGTAGGTTTGGAGGTGATATTATGAGGTTTGTTTAGTGTGTATCACTTTGAGATACTTTTGGTCCCTTTGACTTTTGGTGATTTTGTGAGTCGATGGAAAATCGAATCTAGGATTATTTGGTGTTTGAGTCATTGCAGACTTACATGTTTATCTCTGATTATCCTTTGCTGATAGCATCATACATGTATTGGTGAGTTTGCATGGTGCATTGTGAGATCTACAAGTTATACAATGTTGTAGGTTGTCTATTCTTACAGGTTGCATTTATGACTTGGATGTGGGTTGTCTATGCCCATAGATGTTTCAGTGCTGATGTAGATTCTAATTTGTGGCTTGAGTTAGTCACATTTTGCATTGGTTTTGCTTTTCATTATGAGATATAAAGAGATGTTATTACCTGATACAGTCATGATATGGGACCTATGTTTGTTGACTATATAGTACAATTGTGTGAGACTTGATCGGAGTTTGGTGCAGGTGCATTGGGTGTTGATCATGGTGTCATGGATGTTCTTTGTCTGGTTGGGACTTTGGCATGACATGATTGATTTACGGGTGCAGGTTTGGTGGTGTTGGATTGATGTTTGGTTTACAGGTTTTGTTCATCCTCTTAGTTTTGGAGATTATGGTTTACTCGACCTTTTGGGATCTGTGTCGTTTACAGTGGATTCTTCAATTGTGTTGGGGATATGGATGATTTTCATGTAGGAGATGGTTATCATGATGTCATGGATAGCTTGGTTCTAGGTTTCAGTGGGAGCTTTTGACAGTGATGGTTTGATGTTTATTTTGTTTCCATATATATCTCGGAATCACACTTCAGTGGGAGCTTTGGCAGGATATGGTTATCTTCTTGTGATTTGGAGATGTTGACATCTTGGTACCATGGAGGACTCTTGAAGTCTTTGGTTGAGGTGTTGGTTATGGTTTGTCATTTTTGACAGGTGTTCCTTGCTTATAGGATGGTTGGTATTGTGTCTTGGTTTACTCTTGCTTCCAGATTAGAGTGTTGGCATGATACAGGTTCTCTTGAGATAGGTTGTGTGCATTAGTGCATGTGATCTTCCTTTAATGAGATGATTAGATCATGATGTCATGATATGTTCCTTGGTTATCCAGACATGCAGTGGGATCTTTGACTATGATCTTGATGGTTCTCTTGGTATTGGGCACATTGGTCATTTGTTTGGGAGCTTCATGATGGTGTGGTTTTGCATTTGGAGTTTAGCATGGAATTATCATGGAGGTACTCATGGATACTTGGAGATTTAGGTGAGGCTTGAGTTCTCTTGGATTAGAGACAAGTGTTGATATGGTTACTCTTTGATGAAGATTCAGTAGCAAGATCGAGGAGCCTACACCTTGGTTGGACATGATTCCAACACAGACAAGTTGAGGAGATTGTTCTTGGAGAGAGCCTTCGAGGCTTGGTGCATCTTGGAGTAGCAATCTCATACCCACTCTTGGTCCACTCAATAGTGAATCATTTGATAGGTATGCCCACCTAATTTTCAAATGCATTCTTAATTTGTGTCTTATCTTCTCATGCTTGAGTCTTGAGTTATGGATTATGGTTGTGAGGACTTGTTTGAGGAGTATATGCATGAATGTGATTGGTTATCTCATTGTGTTTGATCCTGAGTTGTCATGAGATCATTGTTATTCCTACTTTGGGATGGTTATGATTTTGATTTACCTTTTTGTTTGAGAGGCTTGCATCTTGTTTTTAGATGTTGTGGAGGCTTCTTGTCTTTGGTTTGTAAAGGAGATACAGCTATAGCACATTAGTGTGGATAGAAGGACATGGTTATGATTTGTAGGTTCTCTCTTGATTGGTCATATTCTTCTTCCTAGATGTTTATGTTCACATGACATTGGAGTTGAGATGTGTATGGAGCTTTGGAGTCTCTTTGGCTTTTTTCTCTTATAATGTGGAGGATTTGGGAGAGATATGGACTTGAGAATTATGTTGTAGCTATTTAGTTTGCAGATTTTGCATATCTGTGTGTATTCTTTAACACTATGTGATAGAGGATTCAACCACATCTTCTATGTGTGTGTTATTAGTGGATCTTTGGATGCCTTGATCTATTTTCAGATTTGACATATACTCATGTAGTGGGAGTTCCATGATGTATATGATTCCTTTGTTGGATGTTCTCATTATGTTGTGATATGGAGGGTCTTGAGGTTTTTATCACATGCTTTGTGTTGTTACCTTGGAGGAATTCTTTATGCAGGATTGAGTATATATAGGGACTTGTTATCATTGTGATTTGAGTTGGATATGTTGATGTCATAAGGTCTACTTGTTATCTTTTGTATACCTTGGTTTGGAGGTATGGTTAGTTGATGCATTAGAAACTAGTTGTGGTTGTTATTTCAGCTATGATGATTTATTCTTGTTAGCTACTTGAGTCTATTTGTTACCATTGGATTTGGTGTTTGTGTCTGGATATCAGTTGATGCAGGTTTCATGCTTCTATGTGACAGTTTAGTGTGGCATCTCTTTGGAGGATCTTATTCTTCATGAGGCTAGATGGAGGATGGAAAGATTCTTGTTTGAGATGGTGGACACCTTGATTATTGTTCTAGGTGTCTTGGAGCACATGGAGCATGTGGATGGTTATATGGTACATGTTGGGCACACATGATGGTTTCCCATGATGTTTTGAGTTTACATGTTGATCCCTTATGCAATGTATACAACAAGTGGGAGAATGTTGGAGTAGGTGTGTTGTAAACCTTGCATAACATTGATATTATTTTATTATGTAAAATAAATATTTAATTGTGGTGCATCATGTGATGTGTTTAGCCACATTGGATATTTATTTGGATGCCACTTGTAATTGTTGTATGTAACATTGGGTTAATTACTTTATTTGTAATTATTTGATTAATTGGGAAAACTTAGTACCAATAATCAAATGTGGGATCAATGGTTTTGTAGACACATGGTTTTGGGGGAAATAGTATTACAATACCACATGTTGTATTTGTGTGAGCTTATGTCTATAAAAGCAAACACAAGGGTAGTTGTTGAGGTTGAGTGAAGGCTTATTGCCTTTGGCTGGGTTTGTAGCTTCTCTTGCAAGTTGCATTTGTGAGTATTTGAAGCATGGCATGGAATGTATGGTTACATGCTTGTTCACATGGAGTGCAGGTAGAGAGAGAGCTTGATATTTTAGAGGTGATCTTTGCATATGTATTTGTTGTTTATTGTTGAATAATACATGAGAGATGCATGCTTTTGGAGGCTGGGTTTTTCCCTCTATGAGGGTTTTCCCAGGGTATATCTTGTGTCACCATTGATAGTATGATTGTCTATTTATTTGGCATGTGGATTTTTAGTTTATTGCATGTGGATTTCCAGTTTATTGCATATTAAATCTCTTATTGGGTTATGAGGAATTTATCTCTATGGCTGTATATTTCCAACAGTGATTACTTATTAAATTCCTAATTAATTTTCTTTTTGAAATCATTTTAAGTTCACCACCTTGTTGGCATGAGTGAAGTGGGTTGTTCTACCCTACCTCCACGATAACTTCCAGGAGGAAGTTTAGCTCTAAGGGAGGAGGATGTGAGGCACACCCTTGTGTGATAGGTTTAGTTGCACTATTAGGCCAAATTGTATTGCTTCACCCAGGCTAAGGGATTAGTTTATGGTGTTGTGACCTTGTCTGAGAGACATGATGATGTTGTTGTGAATCCATTTATAAGGTAGTTGTGTTAATTTGAGTATGCATAGGAGATGTACACCTTAGATGGGATTGATTGGTATATCACCAGTTTGTGCTTGAATCAGATCCTTAGTGATTTAGTACGAGGCCACTTTTGTTGCACTTCCTAATTTGACTATGAGACTTGTCGTTTGGATTACATTTTGACAAGTGGACATTTTGGGGATTGTTGATCTCGTATATTTAGACATTCGATGACTTTATCTTATGATTTGATTAGATAGATGAGTTATATTATGATGATGCTATATCTTTACATGTTAGATTATATTTTTCTTCTATGATGTTGAATGTGATACTATATTTGATGCAATTGAAATGGTATATTGAGATAATTGAGTTGATAAAATACTATGCAATTTATGATTTCATGATCCTGACTATGTTATTAAAAATATAATTAATTAGAGAATCAAGTGAATTTTATCTTGTGATATATTTGAGAATGTATGAACTTGTGCAATCATGTGTTTGCATAATTTAATTGCTTAATCTATGATATACATTGGGCTTTTGATGTGTTTGTGTAGTATGCATGTATTTTCCATGGCTAATGGAAACTAGAGGTCATACAAATAACCCTGAGTAATTATCCTTGTAAAACCAACCTAGTCCCTAAGGTGAACTAAGGTTAATTAGGTTTTAGCATGAATGTGATGTTTTTATTCTTGTTTTTTATTTTTAATTTGAGTCTCCTAAGGTTGACTTAGGTTGAGTGGATGGTGAGTGTCATCCATGTGTCATTTTCGTTCATAAGTTTTGTGGGCTTTTTAATTGATGTTTTTTGAGCTTTTTAAGGTTAATTTCATGTGTTTAAGGGGCATAGGTCAAGTATCTATGTGTTATATACCTTGTAGACCTCAAATCATGAGTTCTAACTCATATTTGACCCTTGTTTCTAACCCTAGGAGTTAGGTGGCGAGATTAAGGTTTTGGGTTATGGATTGGGTGACTTGTCTCATTCAATCCCACAATCCAAGGTTCTTGAGTGAGCTTGGGGAATCCCAAGGGTCTCACATGTGTGAGCACACCATGTAAGAACCCTTGGGAAGTGAACCCCAACTACTTCCCTCTTCCCCATTCTTGACACATGTGTGAGGAGAAATATGGGGAGATGTGCCTTGGAGAAGGAATGAGAGGTTGACAAGTGTCACCTCCCACTCCTCCATATCTCACACATGTGTGAGAGAACTTGTAGGAATTTGTGCTTGTGAGAATGAATTGGAAGGAGACAAGTGTCACCTCCTCATTAATTGGGAAGGTGACAAGTGTCACCTCCTCATTCTTTGGGAAGGGTTTTGAAACCCTATTTATCTCCCTCTTGTTGAGGTGAGAGGGGTTATTTCTTTTTGGTTTTGATTATTGATTTTGGGAAGGAGCTTAGTCTTGGAGAGAAGAAATTGTGCAAGGATCTTGGAGGTAGGCTCTTGGATTTCTTCACCAACACCCTTCATCGCTTGAGGCTTGAGAGGTAGGCTGTCAAGGCTTCAAGCCTTTTTTATTTTTGTCATTTTTGTATATATGCATGTAGTATGTTATGCTTTGTTTTCTTGTGAATTTTATTGATGTTGTAAAGGGTTTTGGGTTGTAATAGTGAGCTCTCCATGTGAGAGAGCTCACCATGTGTTGGGTAAGAGAGTAGAGAACCTCCTCTCGGAAAACCTCTCCTTGTAGAGGAGTTTTGATGGCTATGGCCTTATTTATGGGAAGATTTTATGGTTTTGTGCATGACAAGAGTGCCTTGGATTTATTTGGAGTTATAAGTGGTTTGACAGAAAGAGGCTATGTCATTAGATATTATGAGTATGAGTACTTTGGTTGGTTTTCCCCTTGAGTTGAGTGAGTCCACTCTCTCTCCCTTAAAATCTATGTTGTATGGATGTAGTTTGTTGAGTCTCCTTGGGTGGGTGTTATTGTGTTTTTATTTGAATGTGTGTGTGTTTAAAACCCCTTTGTGTGAGTATGAACCCGATTATATTGTGGTCCTCCTAGCTCGAGGGTGGCTTGTTTGCAAGCCAATAGTTGGGAGGTGATCTTCCCTTTGCCTTGGGAATAATTTCATTATATTGCAGGTTTGGCTCTTGGAGGAGGGTTTGGGATATGGTTTCATGAAGTGAAACAGTGTTCGAGTTTCTGTTGTAAAACTCAAGGCAATGTACATGCCTTGGCTCTTTTGATCCTTGTAAGGGTTTGGGGTTTAAGAGAGTAAATCTCTCTTTGGGAAGTTTCCTATGGTTGTAGTGAAATCTATTTTAAATATATTTATTTCATCTTATAAATAAAGTTCCATGGCTTGTAGTTTTAATATCATGTTACCATTGTGAAAGAAATCTTGTTTCAATTAATCTCTCTCTCCCTATATATTCATGTTCATAGTGTTGAGGTTTGCCATTGAAAGGAAAGAAAAAATAGTTCATGTCTTTCATTATTGTTTAAGAAAAAGGCTACTTATATATATATATATATATATATATATATATATATATATATATATATATATATATATATATATATATATATATATATATATATATATATATATATATATATATATATATATATAAGCAAAATAGAGACTAGTTTATTTATTTTGCATAAAAGAAGTTATTATTATTGCCTTTTTAATGTTTTTTTTTCTTATTTTTTCAGAAAAAACAAATAGCTAATGAATCGAATGAACTAGGGCTTAATTTTTGTTTGAACAAAAAAAAAACATAAGTGAAATCTTTTGTTGCTGACTGCGGTTATGGGGCTAAGGCCTGACCTCCCTGTGGGGACGTAGGGAGGGGCTGGAGGCCCCAACCCATAAGGTCCATGGACCCTGTGGGGTGGGGGCTCCACCCTCCCCTGCAGCCCCCATGGCCGGCACAGCCGCAAGCCACTAGGAACCTGCAAAATGTGTCATTCGTGGGGGTGGCAGCCTTTCAAACCTTACACTGTGCTTAAAAACTTTGCCTCTATTTTTTTGACTCGGCCCTGTGATTAAATTTAACCCTACCAACATTAAATATTTGGCATATTATAATTATCTTTATGTTATATTTTATATATAAGGATGCCTTTGTATATACACAATACTGTGTATATACAGAGCTCTTTGTATATACATAGTGTTGTGTATATATAGAGCTCTTTGTATATGCACAGTGTTGTGTATATATAGAGAGTATCCCTCTCTATTATTTAGCATATTTTTATATATACACATATATAGTATATATATTTATATATTTATATATTTATATATATAATATACATGTGTATGTATATACATCTCTATACAAACTTTTGAATTTATTTTTTCTGAAATAAATTCCAGAGAGCTATTTCAACACATTAGTAAATAAATTTGTTTGGGAGAAGAATATGGAAATGTTTTTTAAACTTAAACTATGAACTTTTTGAAAACATAGAGAAACTTGTCAAAATAAATTTGTGTTAAACAAAATAGAAAACATGAAAAAAAAAATTATTAGAAAACAATTTTGGGAAAATAACCTTCCCACTCGGGGAAGGGATTTTCCTCCCTCCGCTTGCCTTCAACCTGTATAAACATGTGATTGGCAAATGAAATATTTGCCTTGCTTTTATAAACATTATTTTAGGGCATGTTGTGATTCCCTAGTTTTTAGGAGGGTAATTAAACTTAGAAACCCTATTAACTTTCTTAACTCACTTTTGGAAGTTGATTTATTTATAGCTTTAGTTCTATAGTTGAAATTAAATCATTTATTTAATTTGTATTTCGCTTTACTTGCATAGTTGATATTTGTTTATTTAAATTGATTTAAATTTATTACCTAGTGCTATAGTGAAGATAATTTATTAATTTTAGTTTATTTATTTTCACATAGTTCATATAATCATGTTTTGCTGCTAAAACTTTTAGTGAATTTTCACTCCTCGTAATCTTATGCTTGCGAAATTTGTTGGGAACCCAGTATTGAATATTGTTGTATTTTTATGGAAAATTATTTTTGTGATGAATAAATTTAATTAATTTATTTAGTTATTAAACACTTCTATTTTAATTTATGTGGTTAAATGTTTTATCAAAGGCTTTAAATTTTATTTATTTTCTTAGTTAAATTTAAATGGCTAATATAGTTTTATCTATCTTTATCATGTTATTTCCCACATTTTAATTTTATTTAAAATTGATAGTTTAAATCTAGGGTTAGGGTTTCAACTTAGGTCAAAACTATTTTTCACCTTCACCTAGGAAACCCTAGGGATGGTTCCTAAATGGAGACCACCTCTCTTAGCGATGCTTATTGCGACACACACCCCCTTAGATGTTATCATTATCACAAGGCTTGTGAAAGGATTTTTGCATCATCCCACACTTGTTTGACTTCATCACCTTTGTACATGCCTAACATGCATTGTGAATACAACCATGTTGCGTACGTGTGTCACCGAGAGTGCATGTTGTGCGTGAGGGGATTTTATATTCGGGTGGGAAAATTTTTTGATGTTTCATGTCATGACCACATGACAAATGTGGGCATGACATCTGGTTTTTGTGTCATGACCACATGGCAAATGTGGGCATGACAATGTGAGGATGGGATGCCCCCTCAAGAGGATAGGTGGGTTGGGAGAACACAGGTAGACTTTTGAAATGGATGAGACTAATGGGATGAGGAAAAAGAAGGACAAATAAAATATGGTGAAAGAAAAGTTATGCTGCATTAGGTGAGTAATCATGATTTTTAATATAGCACTAGACATTATGCACCAAGGTATAAAGACCAGGGTGACGATATGACTCATGCATAAAAGGATGCCCCCAACACATCACAAGGCATTTGACAACCTTAGTGAGAACTGTGATGAGACAACTGATAAGGTCATAATAAGCCCTATGTCGTATAGTACCATGATACGGAAACCCATGATACCATTGTGGAGGGTAGGTTACTAGGACTGATGTAGATACAAGATAAAATGATAATGTAGATGCAAGATAAAATGATAATGCTAATGCAAGATAAAATGATAATGTGGATACAAGATGCAATGATAATTCAAATGCAAGATAAAATTTGATAATGTGGATGCAAGATAAAATGATAATGTGGGTGCAAGATAAAATGATAATGCGGATGCAAGATAAAATGATAATTTACACAAGAAAACATATGTTGTTGGGAACCATGATATGGAATACTATGATGTCATTGTGACAATATGTTGCAAAGATTGATATAAATGCAAGTAAAATGATAACACACACAAGCAAGCATGCATAAAACCACACAAAGAAAAACAAGGTGTTGCCGCTACCAAGTTGAAAACTGATGATTGATTGATTGATGATCAAGGATAGTGTTGTGGGAATGATATATCCCTTGAGAACAACACAAGGATAGGGAAAAATATATCCCAAAGATGATAATTGATGATGATTGACTAGATTGACAGCAAGATAGGAAACAAAACCGAGATATGCTTTTGGATGATTTGGCTAGATTGCTTGACCAAATTGGTATGGATTAAGGATGGCTTGCATTTGATTTATTGCTTGGATTTTTGTTCGGATATTTTTGACATGTTTTGATTTTTTTGAATTTTTGACATGTTTTTGCTATGGAATGGTTGAATGAAGGAATTGGATGGATGGAGTGGTGATAGTGGAGTGAGAGGTATGGTGGGAAATGAACTTGTGGTGATTGTGAGATAAGTAGGGTGAAAGGATTTGATCATGGAAGGTGGTGGAAGTGGCATGGAAGAAAGATGATAGGGGATCAACAAACTCACTTTTATGGAGTTGTTTGTGATTTTCTTTTATGCTCACATTGATTTGCTTTGCTTCAAGGAAATGCTTGTGTGATGCTAGGGGCAAGATGGATTTTTCTTTGACTTTTGATGCCCCCTGATTTTTCTCTTTTAAGGCCAATGCTTTATGATGTTTCTACTTCTTTGCTTTGATATTTGGAGGGATAAGAAACTCAAGTTTTACTTCATTATTTTGACATGTATTGAGAGATATTGGATTTTGTTGGTTTTGGGTAATTGAATCAGGATATGACGATGAGGTTTCAATGGTGAGAATGGCATTGTTATGGAATGGGCATGAAATATCAAAGTCTTCAGAAGAGGCATTGATGGTCCCATCAACTATATTTTCAATGACATTAGAGGGTTCACCTTGATTTGTAGAGGGAACATGAGGATCCCTAGTTTTCAAACTAGGAGGCATATATCCTAAGCCATAAGATGGATTACAGAGTTGGTCAACATGAAAAACATTATGTAGCTCATATTCTCCACAACCTTTGTCAATGATCTTGAACTTTGTGATTTTGGGATCTTGGGAGGATGATGAAGTGGAAACAATGTCATCAAGATGGATATAGGAAGTTGAAGTGGTGACCTTACCTCTAGTAGAGATATCATTAGTAGGACACAGGTTGTCTTTATGAGAGACAACTTCCATGACTTGACAATATTCAAATGGTCGGGGGTCTGAAAAGATAGTGACTTCTTCACCATTATGAGGGAACTTCAAACATTGATGGTAAGTGGAAGGGATAGCTTGCATAACATGGATCCATGGGCAACCAAGTAAGATGTTGTATGGAAGGTCAAGATCAAGGACATGACGTGTGGTTTGATGTAGAACAAGGCTCACTTGTATAGGAAGACATATAGTTCCTTTGGATTCTCTCTCAGCATCATCATAGGCTTTGATATTAAAAGTACATGGTTCAAAGTTAACCGTTGAATATCCCAATTGCTTTATTAACCTCAAGGTACATAAATTCAAGCCAAATCTGTTATCCAAAAGGAATGCTTAACTTTGTGTCTAGAAATCAATACCTCTATGTGAAGGGCTTTATTATGAGATGGATCAATGGGAGGCATATCATGTTGGATAAATTCAAGTTGGTCAAGACATGTGGCTTTTATGGTGATAGTGGCAACTTGTGAAGGATCGTGATCAGTATGCCCTACAACAGAGTCATGGTTGTAAGGGGTCTTATTATAACAAATATTATTGGAATGATTATTTTGGAATTGGTTGTGATTGGATGCAAAATTGGGTGTTACTTCTAATTTTCCTTGCTCAATAAAATCTTGAATGTTATGTGTGAGCCTCATACACTTCTTTGTAGGATGTCCATGGACACAATGATAACTACAATAATCCTTCTCATTGTACCATGCAGGTTTAGGCTCATTAGCATCATAAGATTTAGTGACAGGGAGGTCTACCATACCATTGTGCAATAACTTTAGAAACACCTCCTCAATAGGTTGACCTAAGTCATTAAAGTGACGTCTTGGATTAGAGGGTGGCCTAAATTGTCATTCAAGAAGGGAAATGGTATTATTCTTGAGGATAGTTTGCACATTGTATTGGAAGCTTGAGTTGTTTGGATGTGCTTTGCATCGGTGACTCCATGATCTGAATTTTAATGGAGAATTTAGATAACAATACCTAGCGTTGAGCCTATGGTATTGTGAGAATAAACAAGAGCTCAATGTGCAAAACTTGTAAAACATTGCAGGCAACCAAAGACGATTTCTTATTGCATCAAAAGTTGATTATATACAATGAGAAAGAATGTGAAAGGTCACCTTATCTATAGAATTTGAAATGGATAGTTGGAAGGTGACAAAAACTACTAAAATTCAAATTTTCAAAATTTCAAAAAACTAGTAAATTTGGAACCCCACTAGGCAGGGTCATAACTTCTAGTCAACTAGTCAAAATCTAGATTTCTCGGACTCATTGGAAAGATCTCTTGGAGAGATAGATTGAATTGCATTGAGCCTTGCCTATGGCTACTGCTCAAAGTAACCAATGAAAGTCTTGACCCCAAATTCCACTCCGAACGCCTCTGAAAATGCCAATTACTAGGATGTAGACAAAACTAGAAAAAAATATGGAAAAACTAAAAATATAGTTGCCTAAACAAATGCCACCCTAATGCTTCTGAGTCTCTTTGGGATCATTGCTTCCCCCTTGAGAGGTAATGGGCCCCATTGCACCTGTTTGTTGCAGCAGATGAGGAAATTTCTTCCCAATCTAGTCCCTAATGAACCATTTTCCTTGATGTGGAAGTTGTCCTACCTGTACCACCCAATAGAGAGGAATTTTTTATTTCTTCAATGTTTTCACCACAACATTAGTAATCTGATCACATGTGAGAGGGGTAGTAGTGTCTGGATTCAACTCTGAGCAACTAATATGTTTTGCAACATCTGAAGTGTCCAACAATGGATGCAATAATTCAACATTGAAAACAAGATGTAGTCCAAGAAAAGATGGCAGATTGAGTTCAAAAGAATTTTCAACAACTTTTTTGAGGATGGTGTATGGACCATATTGAATAGGATGGAGTTTCTTATGAGGCCCTTGAAGTCTTTCTTTTTGAATATGAAGCCAAACCTTGTCCCCAACCTTAAACTAATGAGGTGTACGATATGACATATAGGAGTGAATTTCTCTGATACCACTGATCTAAATTTTAATGGAGAATTCAGATAACAATACCTAGCACTAAGCCTATGGTATTGTGAGAATAAACAAGAGCTCAATGTGTAGAACTTGTAAAAAGTTGTAGGAAACCAAAGAGGATTTCTTATTGCATCAAAATTCGATTATATACAATGAGCAAGAATGTGAAAGGTCACCTTATCCATAGAATTTGAAATGGATAGTTGGAAGGTGACAAAAACTACTAAAATTCAAATTTTCAAATTTTCAAAAAACTACTAAATTTGGAACCCCACTAGGTAGGGTCATAACTTCTAGCTAGCTAGTCAAAATCCAGACTTCTTGGACTCATTGTAAAGATCTCCTGGAGAGCTAGATTGAGTTGCATCGAGCCCTACTTGTGGCTACTACTCAAAGCAACTGATGAAAGTCTTGACCCCAAATTCCACTCTGAAAGCCTCCAAAAATGCCAAAATTACTAGGATGTAGACAAAACTGGAAAAAAATACTTAAAAAATGAAATATAGTTGCCTGAACAAATGCCACCCTAATGCTTCTGAGTCTCTATGGGATCACTCCATCACTAACCACATGTTTATTCTTAGCCCAGGGTTTAAATTTGTTATTTGAATGATTATTGTCCTTGGTATAGGTATTGAGTGAACCTTTAGCAATAAGGGATTTGTCAATAAGAATCCATTTTTCAATGACCTCATCAAAAGTAGATAGACAATGGAATTGAAGATGAAAGGTTATTTTTTGATGAAGATTTTGAATGAAGATGTTAACTAATTATTTTTAAAGGATTGGCCATGGGATTTGACTTGCAAACCCTCTCCATAGTTGTAAGTATGCAATGAAGACTTCTCCATTGTTCTACTTAGTATTACAAAGATCTAGCATTGTAGTCTCATGTTCAAAATTATAGTAGAAATGAGTAAATGTTTCAACTAGTTGAGGAAATGTTTTGATAGAACTAGGAGTAAGATGTTGAAACCAATCTAAGGCTTGACCCACCAAACTTTGTAGAAAGAGTTTCATTAGATAGACATCACTATAGGCAACTTATTTACAAGCCATGTAAAATTAGTTGACATGGTCTTGAGGATCTCATTTTCCCTTATATTTGTCAAATTTAGGGACTTCAAAGTTTGGAGGAAAAGGAGTCATCTTGATTGATTGATCAAGAGGGTAACAACAAAACTCCTAAAATTTGTAATGTTTACATTGTGTCCCAACTTCTAATCCTTTGAGGGAATCCCTTATTTGGTCTTGAATTGTTTGAGAGGAAGGCCCGAGAGGGGTGGAGGATGACAAATGTTGTGATATCATGGGATTGGGTATGGCTTGTTGATATTTGTTTGGCTAAGTAATGTATGAAGGTATGGTGGATTGGTACGAAGTCATAGGATGAGTGGTCAAAGGATTGGATTGGTGGATAGCATGTGATGAATTGAATGGAGATGTAGTGGGTTGAGTTGAATCATGTAAATAAATAGGTGGATGACTTTGAGGTATGGATATGTTATATTGATATGAGATATGGATGGGAGGTCTTGACATGACCACATGATGGGATATAGGTTGAGATGAATTGGATTGCAAAGGAATATTAGGTAGAAATTTAGATGTGATTGTAGGTGTATGTTGAGGGATGGAAAGAAAAGGCAATGAGGTTTGGAGTGAAGTAGAAAGTGTGGGAATATGTTGATGGGTATGAGTTGAAGTATGATCATGAGGAGGAGGAGGTGGAAAAGGTATGTTTACTTGTGATTGCACATTAGAAGGTTCTATGATGGGTGGTAATGAAGAAGTGGGTTGAATGGGATCTTTGAGTTTAGACAAATCATCTACTAGAATTTTCATGACCAAGTCCTTATTTCCTTTGATGAAATCTACAAAGGTGGGTGAAACCTCAGGTTGATCATGATCAACGTCATGTTCATGTGTGTCATTGGGATTATGTTGTGGAAAAGGTTGCATATGACGAGCTTCCATGAAGCCAAGTGAGTATCTAACTTGATCATCATACACACTTGTGTGTGGTGAAGTGGGTTGGTTGTCAATGTGAGAGTCCATGATTTTCTTGGCTTGTGATCTAGTTATGGGGGGCATAAAATGAGAGATCTTGATGATGAGACAAAAGATTTACTTTTTGGAGATCTTGGATCTAATTATGGATGATGAGGGATTGGATGAAAACAAGACTAGGGATGATGTGGATGGGAGTGATTAAGCTAGAAGGATGATGATGACTTAGAGTAGATTTGGGATAAAGATCAAGATACAAGACTCTATTAGATTCAATTGGATGGATCAAGGATGGTGTTGTGGGAATGATATATCCCAAGATCAACACAAATATTGATTAAGATTAAAGGATTGGATGATGGATTAAAAGATGAGGGTCTTGATCAAGAGCTAAATATTGATTCAAAGTCTCAGACAAGCTTGATGGGGAGGATAAGGTATGTGATATGAAAGGAAGTAATGTAGACTATGGATGTGGATCTCAAATGAATCAACCTTAGGCAAAGGATCAATGTGACAAGGATTCTCTCAAAATTTTGAACTATGGACCCTAAGATGCTGGAAATGTTTGGAATGGTTTAGATGCTTGACTTGAGGATTGTACAAGTTCTCTAGAGGTGTCCCCAATATTTGCAAGGTACGTGAAGCTCAATCCATGAACACTAGTTCATTGAAGGCATGTGACATAAGCACAAGTGAATGTCACTTCACCTTGTGTCTTGAATCACCAAGGGCCCCAAGGCTATGCCAATGATAATGTAACTAGGTTGAGGTACAACTTTCATTCTCCCCCTTTATATACCTTGTTAGAATGCACGGTTGAGGTCAACCCTTGAAGTGGGTGTGTCTCCAAGGCAGACCTCCTAAGGGAAAGGTTGATGTTAGATGTTTTTGATCTCCAGGATTGTACTAAATGCAAGGAGAGATCATACACATGCTAACACACCTTTAGGTGATAAAAATGAATCAAGGAATATTTTTATCTCTAAGATCACCTTACGGCATGAGGAGAGAGCATACACACACACTTACCCACACACGCGAGATTAATTAACCCTTACAAATCAAATGTGTGTGAGAGAATGAATGTGTATAAAGGATTCTTTTGATTCCCAAGATTGTCTTTCAACATGAGGGAAGATCATACACACACAGGCTCAAGTCACAACCAAGCTCACCAAACAAAGCAAATACAAGTGGTTTAATGATAAGTATTTGACAAGAAAACCTACAACAAACTTGTTAGTTGTTTGAGAAATTTTGGTCTTTAACAAGAATGTAGCTACAAAGTAAGTGTTAGGTCAAAAATGATAAATCTACCAAAAATTAGAAAAATATGATGAGATATAGAAGATTAGATGTAGGATTAGATTTCTCACAAAATTCTATTCAATTTTTAAAAAAAATCGTCAAATTTTGATATGATTTGCAAAAGTTATAAGCAATTTAAGTTTGCAAGCAAACATCAACTTCAAATGATTGTACCTTGAAATCTAAGCCAAATATGGAAAAATGGTCTACATCACTGTGAATTTGGTTGAGTCAGCTTTCCAATGCCTATAATTTTGTGAAAATCTAATACATCTAGCAAAAGTTATGAAAAATTGAAGATACTTGGAGAGAAAGGAGGCCTTTGCTTGGCGGTTAAGTAGACCGTTAGTGGTTTCTAGAAACATGTTCACAAGTAAGCTCTAGTTTAAAATAGTTAGTAACAAATGTTGACAATAAACAATTATCAATAAATGTTAGCCATAAACAATTTGCAATAAACAACTAACACCAAACCTTCAACATTTAGTACCAAACATAATATGTAACTGTTATATTAAAATGTCTGTTAGTGGTTGTTGGGTTGATAGAATCATTAGAGGTTAAGGTCTTATGTGGCAGTTACCTAGGCTATTTGCACAGAGTTACACTTATTGTTCACAATAAATGCTAGCATTGACCATTAGCATGAAACTAGCGGAGATTTATTCACAAAATGTAACAGCTAAATATTAATCCCAACTGAGTAGCTAAAGTGAAGCTGACCGATAAAATCTAACGGTTAAAATTATTTGTGGACCAGTAGTTAAGGGTTTGGGGGCAACAATTTATGGTAGGATTCTTCACAGAATTAAGAATAACAAAACAATAACAATAAGCACTAGTTCATTTTCAAATAATAGTCAAACAATAAACTTTCCCACCAACACTAAACCATCAAATCTTAACTGGCAATTATCCCAATAGTCACTGATAACTTTAATGCCCACAATTAGCTAGACCTTGAAAATTAAACTTTCACCAAACAGAAGCAGTAGACAAAGAATGCACAGACAAACTATACGGAAGATCCATATGACAAGTCTATATTGTAGAGACCGTATGGATCTATACTGTATGGATTTGTACCCTTTAAAAGAATCAATTTTTTTTCAAAAAAATTTCAGGAGTGAAATATGACAAATTATACATGTACCCTAGGGTTTCTAGGCCTCCCGAATGCAACAGTGAGGTCATTTTTGGCCTACGATGCTTCCTACAATAGGTCACCTCCAATTTTTTCCAAAAAGAGCACAAACCTATAACAAAAAGCTCACAAATCCTACAAAAAGCAAGCTAGATCAAGGGACGTGGGTCCCACTGGGTGCGCCAAAATGTGTATGCAGAAAATGGAAATCAAATAAGGAACAAATACATCAATGAACCTACTTCATGTTCAACATCACATCAAGAGGAAGTAACTAATGAAAGGAAATGAAACAATATTACCAAAGTAGTCCTTATTGCCCTTGATATTTGATAATAATCTTTGAATTGATAATGTTGATTACTCACACTAGCAGCATAACAGTACTTGAAAACTCATGTGATTCTCAAAATTCTCTAGTTCTAGATCCAGGTAGATGCTCTAGGATGAAAATGACTTGATCGATAGTGATATTTATATGATCTTGGATGTAGGAAGGACAAGACCTATTTTTATGATGTCAGCTAAGACTAATTAAGGTAAAAGTGTATAAGGATTAGGATAAGTGAAAAATAATTAATTACAGGACAAGGTGGGAGAAATAAATTAATTAAATAAATAAAATTTATTTAATTAATGTGACTAAAAGGAAGCATGGACTAAATTAACTAAAAAAATGTAATTTATTTAATTAACTTAGGAAATGGATAAAGTGGACTAAATTAATTAAATAAATAAAGATAATTTATTTAATTGACTAATGAATGGGGAATGAAAGGTACCTAGGATGAAAGTGTCGCAAGAATGGGTGTCTAGGTGATGTCTTAATGACACGGTCAATTTTAGGTGTCTACAACAACTACACAATATACTCAACTAGGAACTCTTCAAGCTCCCAAGAGATATTTGAGAATGGGACCAATGTAGGATGTCATACACCACCCAACCATATTACCACCATCAAACACAATATCTATGCCACTCTAGGCAACCCCCCATCTATGGAGATAGAATATGATGGATCCACCTCTAGCAAACCAATGTCACACACATACTAGGATCTTAAGAAAGACACCAAAAACGACACAAGGTTCACATACTATTTACTCAACACCATACAATGAGCATTCCATGGAGACCACCTCAATTTGGGTTCAATGCCCAATCACACTAGAATACACAACTCATAATCACATGCTAAACTATCATTTTACCCCAAACAATCATAGTACAAAAATAAAACATGACATCCACACTAATATCCAAACACTCTATAATTTAATTTTGCTAATCAAACAACACAAGGCCACAATATAATATAATACAAATAAGATACATGATCCAACACACTAGAGAAGAACAAAACTCCAAAATAGCATTGGCATGGAAAATAATGCACAATCATGACAGACATTGTTAGTAGGTAGCTAACCTTATTTCTATAAGGAGACTTTTCATCCTACAAAATAAAAAGATCATACGTGGTCTAAATTCTTTTGTTTCTTAAGTCCAAGAACATGCAAAATCAAATATACATCATTGATGAATGCTTCTAAAATTCTTCAATTTTGAAAATATAAAATTTTACAAAATAAAGAATATCGTTTTGATCATAACATGCACAACACCACATTTTTCATATCATATATGGTTTTAATAAAATTTTACCAATATTATGGTGCTAATTCATATTTTTCAATAAATTAGAAACAATATAAAATTGAATGCATTTATTTCTAGATTCATCAAACAAATTATAAAAAAATATCATATGCAACAACCTTTTGTGGGCATGTCCATAATTTAAAAAATAATTAAATGGATGCATTTAAATCAAAGAGGAGCTTTTTCAAAGAAAGCCCTTAACCAAAAGAGGGTGAGATTTCTTGCATCCTTGCAATCACAACAAATTCTTTACCAACCCACTTCAAGTAATCCAAATGCACAAACAACTCCCACAAATTCTTTCCAAGTCAAGCACTCATGAGAGAGAGAGAGAGAGAGAGAGAGAGAGAGAGAGACCCTATTCAAATAATTATCACCTTTTTATTTAAAAGACAAACATTCCCTTTCTAAATAAGTCTACATGACCTTTCAAATAATTCTATTTAAATAGCCATATTAAATTTTTTTCAACATACAATATTTAAACTACATAGCACCTTTATTCACCAAGGCATTTATCAATAAAACTCCTTTTCTCAACATATTACTTATTTCTCAACCACTTAACAAGCATTTTGGAAACTAAATAAATGAAAACAATAAGAGCTAAATAACACATGCAAGGCAACCACACACACATGGGCTTCAATAGAAGGGATCTAGAATCACATATAATTTGAATTAGTGGAAAACTAGATAAACATCAAAAAATCATTTATTTGCAACTGAATAAGATAGGTTAAACACACAAGAATACCCACAAGAGTCACAAGGTCGCCAACTTGATCGCAAGGACTAGGCAAGGTGAGATGGTTAAGTGAAATTTGTGACATTCTTCTCCACATGTCTTTCATTGGTCAAAGACATGTAATTTCTTGTACACTCAAGGTGAAGCATCAAATCCAACAATGGAGATCATAGTTGAAGCAACATATAATTAACCAAAGAGAACATAATTAAACAAAGCATATAACCATCTTGCAATTACATTATATTATATTCAAACTTGATATAAATATTTTAACCTAGCATAATGAGAATCAGGGCAAAGAAAGAGTAAATGAAGGTAGGCCTTAAATTTCCTATTGGTTATGAAGCTAAACAAACAATTACCATCCACCATAACCTATGAAAAATCTTGAAGAGAAATTGTTGGCAAGAGACACTGCTCCGGTATTGACTTGTATGTTATCATTGATGGCAACAAGGCTCAAAGATCCTATCACCATGACAAGAAGAGATATCTCAGGAAGAACATATTGGATTTTAGGTCTGATTGACAGAAAATGGCTAAGTATGAAAAGTATTCTGAGTAGAGGACAGTAAGTCAAATAGTATGTCTCTACAGATGATGATTGTGTAACGTGGTTCAGATATAATGTTAGTAATTGTTTGGTGGTATCATGCTCTAGAGATTAAGTCTTGACTTCCTCCGGAAGTCACTTAAAAGAAATATCTAAGTCTAGGTAAGCAAAGGTATAGTAGGAACAGTGAACAGGGTCTAGTGCAGTGGTCTGCATTCCTCCGCAGATAAGTATTTTGTTATGCAGTTTTAAGGTGTTGTAAATACTTATACAAAGTGTCTTATTCCAGAGTTAGGAGATCTGAAGTCCACTGGAAGGTTAGCTGCAAGTTGCTAAGTATCAGCATAGTGTTTGACATAGTTTGACAAAGACAGAGTCTGAGTTCTGATGGTCCGCAATTCTCCGCAAGATGATATCATGCCTTGCAATTCTGAGGGTAAGATTGGGAATGTGTAAAGAGTCCTTGATATGATTTTGGAAGTGTTTTGTGATCCGTAGTAGAAGTTGTAAGTTAGCAGATGAATTGGTTAAGCATGTTCTTAAGGAAGAGGTCGACTAGTATGTTAAATCTTTGTGCAGAGAAAAGTTAATGTTTGGAGGATCTATACAAGTAATTGAATGATTAGAGCTGACCTATATGAACACGTTTGGGAAAAGATTTAGGTCTGCATAACATATAGTGCATTGGATCAAGCCGACAAGGTACATCTTTCTATGTACACGTTTCACTTCTTGGATGCTGACCTGATTATGGATTAGATCATGATGCAGATATATAAGAGAGATGAATTTTAGTTGAATATGTGTGTGGATGTGAGCATGTGAATAGAAGAGCAGAATTAGAAGATCAGCAGTGATGAAGACTTGGGATTCAGAATTCAATTGCTAAATGACTGCACCCTAGCATAGTGGTAGATGCTCAAGCAGTGTTTAGTTTTCATGTGGAATCCAATTGAAAGAAAGCTTTCATCATCAAGGCAATGAGAAGGTAATAAGCCTTCATCAAGGTTTAACAACCCTTATTGTAATCTTGTTAGGTTTAGGGTTGAGGTAGTGAGCCTACTAAATCTAGTTGTACTTCATGGCAGTGAGCCAAAACGTTAGGCCCGTGGAGTGACCAAGCCTGAACATTATTTTTGTAAAGATTGCAATATATATTTGAGAGCTAATCCTCTTTGTGGTTTTTTCCCTTTTTAGGTTTCCACGTAAAATCTTGGTGTTATGTGTCATGCTTTTGTGGATGTTGTTCATTTGTATATTATGTTTCTATTTGATTAATCCTTTGAAATGGTTGAAAGTAAAAGTGCAAGAAAATTTTTATAGAGCACTGATTCACCCCCCCTCTCATTGTTCCTAACAATCAACAATTGGTATTAGAGCAAGGTTCTTTGGAAAAAGTCTAACAGCTCAAGGAAGATCTGGGATAGTATGATCATGGTAGCAAGAAGGTATGGAAATTATGAGAGATACAACCAACTAGAAGTAGATCTTATGGATCTTGAAAATTATGAAGCAGAGGTCAGGGATTTGAAAGAAAGCTTGCAACAAGCCGATGAATGCATCTTAAAGCTGAAAGAGCAAGTCAAGAAATTCAAAGACAAATACAAAGAAGTCAGTGACCAATTGTTATTAGCAAATGAAGCCCTAAATAATTTGGAAGCAAAAGTTACAAAAAGAACAAGAGCAGAAGATGATCTAAATTTGATTGTGAAGAACAGATCAGAAGATTGTGCAAAACTTGAAAAAGAAATTATAAGTTTAAAAATAGATCTGGAAAAGGCCAAAAGTTTTGAAGAAAAATTCAAGATAAGTAGAGCAAAGCTTGATGAAATGATTGCTAGCCAGAGGAATGCTGATGACAAACATGGTTTAGGATTTGAGAAAGGAGAAAGTTCAAACTCTGGTCAAATTAGCACTGAGTCAAGAGAAAACAAAGGACACCAATTCAAAAATCAAAGAAGAAGACCTAGAAGACCTTCAGGCAGACAACCAAATGCTCGAAGGTACCCATCTTTCAATGGTTATTGTAATTCATGCAATAAGTATGGTCATAAGGCTACTCGGTGTAGGAGCAGAATAAATCAAAAAATTCCATTATTCTCTAGTCAGTGTTTCAATTGTAAGGAAATTGGTCATAGAGCAAATGAATGTAGAAATTAGATCAGGAAAAGTTTCAACAACGGGAGGAATAAGTGTAGACACCCTAAAATGACCATGTCTTCGAATCACTTGCATTTCATCTAATCTGTCGCATCACCTGCATTTCAACATTAATTGAATAATCTAATTATTTAATTAATTTCATCAAATTCTTCCAAATCTCCAAAATTTAACATTAATTGAATAAATCCTCTTTATTTAATTAATTTAATTAAATTCCTCTATATTCTTCCAAAATTAAATAATTTTTATTATTTAATTAAATCATTATTCTTTTTCAAATTTCAAGTCTAAATTAATTAAATAAATCCCATTATTTAATTAATACATCACAAATCCTCTTATCTACAATTAAATAGTTTACATTATTTAATTAAATCAATTATTCTTCTAAATTTAAATAAATCCTACAAATTTATTTAAATTATCTCAATCCTCTAAAAATAAATAAAATCAAGTCTTTCATTTATAATCTTCATATTCCTCTAATCTTGCACAAACAATTAAATAAATTTATTTATTTATTTTGCTTTTTCCTCTAAAAATAAATCTTCTCAAAATAAAATATAATCAAATATTGCATTTACCATTCATCATGCAAAATAAATTAAATCAATTTATTTGTTTAATTTATTTAAATCTTCAAATCTATTCTATGTTCTCTAATCTTGCACAAATAGTTAAATAAATTTATTTATTTAATTTGCTTTTTCCTCTAAAAATAAATCTTCTAAAAATAAAATATAATCATATATTTTATTTATCCTTCATGAATCATCATGCAAAATAAATTAAATCAATTTATTTGTTTAATTTATTTAAATCTTCATATCTTATCTATTCTTCAAAATCATGCACAAACAATTAAATAATTTTTTTTATTTAATTTCAATTATCTTCCAATTCCTCTAAAAATATCATGTTAACTCATGTGCACAATTAGTCTTATTTTTAGAACTTCAAAAAGCAAATCTAAATTTAAGTTAATTGGCTTTAATTTATCTTATTTTCATCAACTCATGAATTAGAAAAAAAAAAGCATTCTAATTTATGAAATCAAATCTATCTTTATCAAAAAAAGCAATTATCTTAATAAAAGTACCTTTTTGGAGTGGCACATGTCATGTGCACATTCATCATGAGTTATTTGATTTATCTCAACCATCCATTCTATGGATTTATTTCATTCGTTGATCGATCATGTTTGAAACCTATATAAACCCCCCTCATCTCCTTCACAAACCCTCTTCGATCATTTATTCTCAGGCATTCCTTAACAGCTAATTGAGCATACATCGCATCGTTGAGCACATCGATCTTTTGAGCACAAACACTACCTACATCTGCTTGTTGCAAACATGGTTTCACAACGTTATTGAGCAATCTACATTCGACAAAGAGAACTATACAATCTAGTTGAAGGCTTTCTTGTTTTTATTTGATTTATTCATTGATATTGGATTTTTACTTAGATCGATCTCTTTATGTTATGGGTAATTGAGTTGTTATTATCATTACTTTGTGATCTTATCATTCAACCTCTCGATTTTTCCTATACACAATGAGCAATCCTTCAAAGGTAAATGTTTTACTTGTAATAAAATTGGTCATAGAGCTGTTGTATGCAAAAGTAAAGTAAGTCAAAATTCTATTAGGTGCAATGCATGCTGTAAAATGGGACACAGATCAAATGAATGCAGAAGCTCAATAAAAACTAACTTTCAAAATATAAGGAATGGTCAATCATTCAATCGAAAGTGTTTTGCATGCAATAGATTTGGACATATGGCAAATCAATGTAGATCAAATTCAATCAATGGAAGGAATCAAAGTCAAAAGAATGTGTTGTGCTTTAATTGCAACAAATTTGGACATGTTGCAAGATTTTGTAGAAGCAGAAATGTGAAGAGAGATCACTATTCTGAAGAAAGGAAAATAGAGTAAAGAAATGATAAAGGAAAAGAGAAAGTTGATCTGGTTGAAATCAAGAAAGAAATGAACAAGGTATGGATCAAGAAAGAAGTAATAGAAGTCACGGATCAATCCGCACCAGTATCTGATGCAGATACTTCCTCTGGGAAGTAAATCGAGAGATGATTAATTCCTGCAGTTGTAACCCTAGTTTTTTGTAGGTTTTTATTGTAATATTTTGCATGTTCTAACCCTAGTTTTTGTCAAGTTTTGCAAATTTTGGAAGAAAATTTTTGTAGGTTACGTCCTGGGCAAAAACTGACTACACCATTGCGATCAAGAGCCCTGAGAAATGAAAATCGACATAAAATTTGACTAGTTTTGATCACTGTGAAATTTTTTGTTTTTGGCTGAAATGTTTTTTAGTACAGCGGTCCATACTGTACGGATCCGTACCATACGGACATACCGTACCATTCTTGTGTGGGGTCTGATCAAAATAATTAGTTTTTTGTTGCTGATTCAATTTCTTTGATTGCGGATTTGATATTGTTTTCATGTAAGTTCGTGTTGTTTGGTAGGATTAATGCTAAAGTTTATTGGTAGATTTAAATATTTTATTGCAGGTTTCATGTCCCAGGTCTTTGTTGTTGGTGCATTGAGTTGCAAACCTAAACCTTGCTAGCGCCACTGTCCCACACAGTCAATGCCCTAAGACTCACCACTACCACAAAACCCTAGTCTTCTCTCGCCATTTTATCCTCTATCGCCGCCTCTCTACAAACCCTAATGTCACCCCGTCGCCACCGACTTCATCCTCTTCCTGTGTTCACAGCTCCCAACTGCCGCTCTGGATAAACCTTCCATCGCCCAGCTCATCCTATAGCCTGAGCTCCACTCTCCCTAGTTGATACCACATTCTTTGTCACTGCCAACATTAAACCTTAGTGCTGCTTCTTCTTCTAACTCTTCTCCTCCGCCTGAGCCATAAACACTTAGCAATCACCATCCATACCCTTCTCTTTTAGTTGCCACCTCTAAAGTGACTATCGTTGCTCTCAGATCATCGACAGGTCCATCTAAACCATTAGAAAAAGGCCTGCAAACATTTTGATGCCCTAAGATGGGCCCTTGTCTTTAACTCTAAACCATTAGCAAAAGGGCCTGAAAACATTTCGATGCCCTAAGACGGGCCTTTGGTCACATATACATAGGGGTGGGGGTTTACAATCAAACCCCTCCAATTCATTGTCTTTTTTATTTTTTCCTTCGGGTCTGCCCCTGGTCATATGGGTGACTAGGGGCTAAACCCCTAATTGTTAGTTAAACACTGACTGCCAGGGTCTTAACAATTACATGTGACCAAGATTTCAAAAACTGTTAGCCTTTAACATTAACTGTCAGGGTTTACTAGTGCCTCCTACATGCCAAAGGAGGCTGATTTTTTCTCTTGATCATAACTAGAGCAAACAGAGGAAAAATTTTGCAAATGAACACTCATTGGAAAGAGGATTCAGAGTACTACGCAGTGGTGAAGACCAAATCAAGTGACTATAGCTTTTTTATGCCTTTTTTGGTAGTCAAAGTCAAATCTCTTTTAAAACATCAAATGTTTATAACTTTTGTAATTTTGATCAAATTTTCACGATTTTTTTTTTAAATTGCATAGAATTTCCTGAAGAATATGTTCATGCAATTTATTTTTCTGTATCAATCTATTTTCATCACAATTTTATCAGATTTCTCTTTTTTGCATAACGGATCCCTAGGCACTTTCACTTGCTTGTTTTTCGATTTGGTGGCTTGTAGATGACCCCAAGGAGCTAGAGCAGTGTTCACATCAACATCTACAGTAGCTTGGACAGTGAAACAATTAGGTGTATCCATTTCATCATTCATCTCTTTCATTTGATCAAACAATCTTGTTTGATCACACACTTGGACTTTGGGCTTAAAATGAACAACTTATTTGCAATCACACATCAAACATTGGGCATAAAATCAACAAGTGTCTTCATCACACATTTGGGCTTGGGCTATAAAAAGAACCAGTGCTTGAATTGTTTGGTGAATTTGCATGCGATTAGGGGTGTGTATGCTCTTCTCATGCGCTTTGTGTGATCTTGAGAATCAAAAACACCTCTTATCCATTCATATTCCCACCTCACATTTCAATTTCTAAGGGTTAATTTACAAGTGCCACTATGAATCAAGTGTGTGTGTGTATGCTCTCTCCTCACACCGCAAGGTGATCTTGGAGATCAAAAACACCTCACTTGTTTTGCTTTTGTTTACCCTTCTTAGGAGTCTTGCTTGGAGACACACCACTCCAAGGGATGACCTTAATCGAGGCTAAATCAAAAGACACCCTCATTGGGAGTGGGAATCTTGTCACTCTTGGCTAAGCCCCAAAGAACTTTATACCTTTGGGAAGTGAAGGTGAAGGGTGGGTTACCCCTTTCTCCCGGCTATGTGGCAGGATTTCACTTTCAAATTTCTAGTCAACCTCGTGTAAACATTGCCCAACACCTAATTGGCCACACCCTATTTCAAACTAGACATTAGGCTTGTTGTGTCGTCATGTGTGTGCTTAGTCATAACATTTAAACCTTGAAAGGCAAATTCATCATCTTGTTCGGTGTGTGTGTTCATCCATTTTCTTGTGAAGTCTTGTGTTTGATACTGCCCTAAAGCAAGCTTCAAATAAATAATTGCCACATCATCGTCTTCAACCAACTTGTCATAACACATATTTTAGACCACCTCATCCACATCATCCAATCCTAATCACCCAATTCACCAATTCATTTTAACTCCCATCCACCCTAAACAAAACCCTAATCTTATCCAAGTCATCATTACATATCATCATCAACCTCATTCTGATCAAACCCCCTTTATTCTAATCATCATCCTAATCACATCTAATTCATTCTAATCCAATCCTAATCATATCCTCCTCATTCTACATCAACAAATCAACATCATCCTAATCATTCCATATCAAACCCTAATCATATCCAAGTCATCATCCCATCACATCAACATCATCCTAATCACCCTAGTCATCATCCTAGTCATTATACATCATCCAATCATTCCAAGCCAGATCACATCCCAACTACTTTCATCCCAATCCAAATCCAAATCAACCCAATTAAAAATCAAGACCTTAGTTGATCATCATCACATGTTATCCAAAACTTGCTTGAGATCATTAGTCTATCTTAAGTAAGTCATCCAATTAGATTAATCCAATCAACCCTCTATTACTTGTCATTAGTCTACCTTAAATATAGAGAATCAATCCAATCAACCCTCTTACTTGAGATCATTAGTCTATCCCAAGCATAGAGAGCCATCCGTCAAAAAACAAAACAAATCAAATCATCCTAAGGTCTTGAAATTTGATTCCAATCACTCCACATCATCACCTACATTTCTCATTTAAACCACTTTTTTCCCAATCCATCCATCCCAATCCAAATCCAAATCAACCCAATCAAAAATCAAGACCTTAGTTGATCATCATCACCCGTTATCCAAAACTTGCTTGGGGTGTGTGCAAGTTGTGTCCACTTTTTGGCCAATAAGTGGAAGTGTTTTCCCTGATTTTCAGAATTTGTCACATTTGACCTAAAAATTTGAAGAACTTAAATTTGGAATCTTGGAAAAAGTCACTAAATATGAAATGTAGCACTCGGAATCTAGTTTCCAAATATGTAATTTTTTTCAATACCCAGATGATAGAAATTGATTTTGAATAGGCGTTTCTAAAAACCACTATTTAAAAGTCACTTTTTTTTTACTATACCATGTACGTGTACATCATCCATATTTTGACCTAAATAATCATATTTTTCAAAATCCTTTTGGGAAAAGATTTGTAACTCACTAAAACACGTTTTCCATATTTTTTGTAATTTTTTATTGAATTTTTTTTTAATTAATTTTTTATTGGCCATTTTTGGTCTTTTAAAAAATCATCATGTACGTCATGCATAAGATGACCTAAACTTAACATTTTTTGAATTTTTTTTTTAAATTGAAAAGAATTGTCTAAAGTATGTTTTCGTACAATTTTTTTTACAAAAAAATATTTTAATAAAAAGTTATTAAAATACTAAAAAACCCTGATAATTCAAGTTTATGGACCTATTTCATCATAAATTGATTAAAAATAGAAAAATTAATCCAATTGTAAAAAAAATTACATATTTGGAATCTACACTATCTCATCTATAATGGGTTTTAATTTCGTCAAAATATTCTACAAAATAGACCTTCAGATATATGCCCAAAGTCACTATTTTGTTGTGACATTGACAGGACCTTCAAGTTGCAGGTCAAACCAGGTCCAGAGGTCAGGTTCGGGTCCCCAAAGCATTTCCCAAACCGGGTTACAAAGCAAAACCCGAGCTTAAAATTCAAATTTTCAATAATGGGATCCCGTTTATTATAAAATGGGATCCCGTTTATAGAACGAGATCCCGTTTATTATTTGTCTATTTTTTTAATAAGACTGTACTATGACTATCAGCCCTGCAACTTGCTCTACAGTACGACTGACAATGACACTTGTAGCATTCTCTACCATCTTTTTTCTTTTACAGGTCCATCAACTTGGAATATTGTTTGAATTTTGATAGAAGCCATCATTGAGACACTGTTTGAGTGAAATTTTGTTGAATTGGTACTTGTTTGAAGGATTTGAACAAAGAAGAAAGGCTTTCAAGTTTTTGACATTCATTTGTACATGCTTCATAAATTTTTTAATCATGGGATCACAAAGTCGTAATAAGAGGAAAGATAGGAAGCTATTAACCCTTAAAGAAACTGAAGCAAAGAGAGAGGAGGCAAAAAGACAAAGAGATAGAAGAATAAAGATTCAATCAATGAATAATGTTGAAGCATCCAATTCCACAACTATTGAAGATAAAAACATTGAGGAGACCATGGATGTAGACGATGCAAATTTGCAAGAGGTGAATGTAGAAACTAATACGATTATACAAACTACTCCTGGTATGTCTTCAAATCCCTCTGT
The DNA here is from genome assembly GCA_027924645.1 of Cunninghamia lanceolata. Classification (NCBI taxonomy): domain Eukaryota; kingdom Viridiplantae; phylum Streptophyta; class Pinopsida; order Cupressales; family Cupressaceae; genus Cunninghamia; species Cunninghamia lanceolata. The sequence continues at coordinate 6,979,031 of BSBN01001221.1, read as the reverse complement.
CAATGCTATGGAGAATGTTTCAATAAGCACAAATCTAGGTACTTCTTCAAATCCACCTTTGAATGAAATGGAAATAGTGTTGATAGGAGATTTAAAACAAGCTGGATATAACGATGTTAAGATTGATAATATTCGTAGAGATCAAAATTTAAAACAAATTGTTGTTGAAAATGAAAATGAAAATCCTTTTGTTGAAAATGAAAATGAAAACCGTTTTGTTGTTGAAAATGAAAATGAAAACCGTTTTGTTGTTGAAAATGAAAACGAAAATCCTTTTGTTGAAAATGAAAATGAAAATCGTTTTGCTATTGAAAATGAAAATGAAAATCCTTTTGTTGAAAATGAAAATGAAAACCGTTTTGTTGTTGAAAATGAAAATCATTTTGAAGTTGAAAATGAAAATGAAAATCCAGGATGTGATGTTGAAAATGAGAAAAAAAATTTCAAAATTGAAAGAGATGTTTTGGATAATCTTCCTGGTAAAATTTCTTGGAGACAAATAAGAACACATGCCAATAGATTATACAAGGAATTTTTTTATCGTAAAAAACTATCATTTCAATGTCAACTAATGATGCAATTAATGAGTGTGGAAAATGAGAAAAGTAATGAAAATGTTAGGCATTTTTGTTAAACCAAGAAGAAAAGATCAATCACTAAAACATGCTATGTCTACTATTGCTAGTGTCATTGAGTCTATTGGAAGTAATAGTCGATCCAAAGATAAGAATACAGCAAGACGAGCTATAACAACTACTATAGTGAATAAAACAACTTTGAATACAAGAATGGTAAGCAATATTAGTGGAATTCTAACAATACATCCTAAAACATTGGTAAGAGCGGCAAAAAGAAGAGAAATAATAGAAAATGATCCAATTAAAAAATGTTGGAGTTTTACTGGTCGACTCTTGAGATCTGACATGAAATTGAATATTGAAATTAGATCTTTGATCGAAAAATATTGGCATGATAATACTAGGGTATCATCTAATGCTAGAGATGTTTTAAAATTAAGAGTGGGGTCCAAAGTTCGCGATCCTCATCCAAAACACCTATTAGATACAACGCAAACTGAATTTTATAGAAAATTTTATGATGAATTAGTGTTACCTAGTAATATTAAAATAAGTCAAAGATCTTTTGAAAAATGCAAACCATGGTATGTAAAGATTAATAAGCAACGAATATCTTGTTGTAAAACGCATGTTTAATTTCGTTATTATTATGATGTGTTTCAATATATACGTTGTACTTTACATCGTAACATGATTATACAGGAATGTGATATTAATATGCCAACTGAAGCAATAAAAGAGTTTATATCAAGTTTGTTCTGTGAAAGATCTAATGAAAAATTATTTTATTTAAGTTCATGTATTTCTAGACAATGCACTAGTTGTGGCAATCTTTCTTTGTTAAGAGTTTGTATGCATGAAAGTGTTGAAAATGATTTTGGACAACAATTAGTGGATGTTAAAAGATTTAAGAATGTTGAATATTCTTTAAAAGATAGAAAATTTGGAAAGCGTTGTGATTTAATTACAGAAAAGGTTAGTGTGCATGCATTCATATCAGAATTTAAGAGTAAAATTGTACCAAAATATGTCAAGCACTCTCAACAAGATCAATGGCTTGATGGACAATTTCGTGAATGTAGAAACATATTTCTAGTTGGTACTGTACTATCAGTGGTTGATTTTGTAGAAAACTATACTTTAGCTCTGTAAGAGGAAATTCAATCACAATATTACAATTCAATGCAAGTTTCTATGTTTATTCATATTATTTATAGACATGTAGATGATAGCACAGAGAATGATAGAAAATTTTTGAGGGAGTATCATTTCTATTTGAGTGACAACCAGTTACACTCATCAGAGTTTGTTCAATATTGTTTCAATATATTTTATACAAATTTAAGAGAAAGAGGAATCCAGATGACTGAACATCTTATATGGTCAGATAATTATACGGGACAATTCAAGAATGCTCGAATGTTCTGTTGGTTAAGTAGGGTTCACAAGGAGAATAATGTCCAACATATGTGGAATTTTTTTGAAGCTGGACATGGTAAAATAGAACATGATGGAGCTAGTGCGTGTGTTAAAAGAATTCTTGCTAGACAATAATTAAAATTTGAGGATGCAGTAAAATTTAAAGATGCATGTGGGATTGTAGATTAGTGCAATACAAGATTATGTACACCTAGATCAAGCGAGTGTTCTACAGTTCGTCAATTCTTTTGGTTGGTTGAAGAAGAAAATATTCTACCTAGACTTGATTGCCAGACAATCAATGGATCTACTAAATGGCATTCATTTAGGAGTTTGAATGCAAGTACATGGACTATCTAGACAAGGGAGCTTGCATGTTTTTGTCAGTTTTGTATTTCGGGAGATAGGGAAGCATGTGAGAATATAGAATGGGTTGAAGAGTGGAAGCAAAGACCATTGACACTTGCACAAGCACATGATCAAAGTGAAACAACAATTGAAGACAATGATCAACTGTTTGCATCAGATGATTATGACCATGTTTCAGACCTTGTACAAGAAGGTAATTTAATTCAAATTATTTCATTTTATTTCACTTCATTACTAATTTGTAGTACTTTTATTTATTTATATGTGTACATATGAATGCATGTATGTTGATGATCATGTGCTAGTTATTAAATCAAAATTTGTTTGCAGGACATGTGTATGTTGTTGTTGCACCAAAGAATAATGAAGAGGAAACATAATATTGGTTGGCTCGTTGTGTGGAGACTAAACATAAGTTAACAACACCTTGAGAAGATGATGATGGATTTCCTTATCCAACAGGTTTGGTGATCCCCTTAAGCAAATTTTGATAACAAGTCTTTGATCCCCTTAAGCAAATTTTAAGAACTTCTTTGATCCCCTTAAGCAAATTTTAAGAATTTCTTTGATGATGGCTATCATTATCCAATAGGTTCGGTGGTGGTTGTTGGCACTTGGCTACGGAAATACCTAATAAGGAAGAATGGTTTGCTTGCATTCGAAGATTATGAAACACATAAGAAGATTATACACTAGTCACATTTGGTGTTGGCAACAAATATAAAACTGGAGAGGTATCATGGAAAACCTACAAATAAAGAGCTATGGATAATTTCTATGGAAGACCATGAGACAATCATCGATGCATTGGAAAAAAGAGAGGATGGAGATGGTACAATGGAATAAGTAAATATAGATAAATATAGTTAAATAGATTTATATTGTTCTTTTAAATACATTAAATACATGTTTTGATATTTTTTGTGCATTATTAGTTGAAATTGATTTAAATTGTCATTTTATATCTTTAGGCCATCATCACAAATTCATCACATACTTTGAAACAAAAACTTGAGAGGATGCAGATTAAACCTATATCTACGTGCATGTGTGAGGCACTTGTAAATATAGGTGTAAATTGTGTATATCTAGATAGTTTTATATAAATTAAAATACATGTTTTGATGATATATTGATAAATTGCTTGTATTATTTTTATATCAGGTGGCATGAAGACCTGCTACATTCCCCACAAGTTTTGGATTTTCTTGAGATGGCATAACCACATTTTGTAAACATTATTTTGAGTTGGCATATATGTACACAATTTTATACTCTACACTTTTATATATCAAAATTATTATTCTATATATTTTATTTGTTAAATGTCCATGATTTTCTACTTTGAATTTACTTTAAATTTGATTTTATTAATATTGTTAAATTTGGTTGCCTTGGGCAACTTCACCAAATTTTGAGAACTTAAGATGTCCCCTTAAGACATCTAAAAAGTTAGCATCTTTGTAGGTTAATTAACATGGCCAATTTGAAGTTGTTAATGGACCATAGTACATCCTACGTGCAGTTATGTTACTTCTATGTTTTAATAACCATATATCTCTCAATCCAACCATTACACTATCATCTTCATTTTATCCTTAAAATTTCTTCTTTATTTAACATGCTCAATAATGAATATGAACTATTATATGTCCATGATGTGAATCATGCATGTATATGTCCTCTCTATGTTAGCAATGATATAAATTAACATATGTCACTACATCTAAGAGAGGGACTCAAAACTACATGGATATCACCTAATATACCTTTATCAAGTCTAATAATATACGTCATATCTAGAATGATGTAATTGATTAGTATTGGTCCTCAATTGCTTTCAATTGCTGAGTAAGAGTGGCTTTGATTAGATTTGTCTAGTCAAAGATTCAAATTGAAGGACAATATAAAACAATATCATTCTCACCCTTCTCTTTCTCACCTTTATTTTGCACTTTTCTTATAAAATCTATTAGATTGGGATTAAACTTAGTATTCTAGATTAGTATCTAGTCTAAGATGTTAAATTTTTACCATGTTTGAAATTGTTAAAATTCCTTGGTAGGACTTGTATGTATTCATGTATGAAATTATTAATGAATGTCTAAAACTAAACATGTACATGTTTTCTTTATCTTTCTTGCTAAGTAACAAGAATAATTGCAAGAAATGCCTTGTGTTTCATTCCTTTGATTTCATTGGATCCCCTCATATGGGACAATCGACATCTACCACTATGTTATTCACACAAACCAAATTTTATGATAAAGAACCTTGGGGGAAGAAGTTCCCTTTCAAGTAGGGAACAACTAGTTTCATATATTATTGTGTCAAAATATGCATCAACAAGTGGTGAATCAATTTTGCACATCATCAACATTATTCTTCTATTGTTGATATTAGAACTAGGTAATTAATTCCTCATTTAATTATCATATTATTACTATCAATTTATCAACCTGACTCTAGATTTTATCTGGTTTAATAAAGCTTAATTATTCGCATTAGATTAATTAGCCTAGATAATTTATGTAAAGCATTTATTTATTTACATTTATTAGTGAACCCAACATTGCTTACATGACTTAAGGTTCCCCCTTAGGGTTTCTCTTTCATTAAGGTTTTTTAGATTAATAATTTCTAATTAATTTATCATATTTGGATGTCTTGTTAGGGTTTATATGCTCTATTCTATTGTACTTTATAGTTATATCTTTATTTAGGTTTTCACGGATCATTGATATATCTAGTCTTTTACCCACTCTAACCACCATTACTTTGGCCTTCAAGGTTTGAAACCTCTTGCACTCATGTCTACTTGTGAATCACACGTATATGCATAACATATGTTAGCATATTCTTGAAGGCCTAGCTAGACAATCACTTGTATAAATACATGTGCTATATAATGTATAGATAGAGAAGTTCACACCATTAAATTGTTGCATGTATAACACTATACAATTCTTCTTTCATCCAATACAATTATATTACAAAAGTCTTATGCTCATCTTGAATGTGTATTTGCATACTAATCTAGAGTTTTTTTATGGATATTCTACAAATTCTATAACATAACACACTAAATTACAAGTTTGTCCTCTAATCCTCCTAGGATTCAAATCAAATAAGACCTTCAAAACATGCTTTTTCAAGTGGTTTTTTTTGCATATACAAGTTTTTGAAAGAACTACTCATAAATTTGTTAAAATGAAATACTTTTCAACCAAACAAAAGAGTACAGAGGAAACTACCAGACCCCCAAAGGGTTCTAGAAAAGTCAACATGAGGATCCTACCATAGGGGAGTAGATGCCACCACAAAACCCATGAATCTAACAGAAAACCCAAGATACCACTATAATTCTACAATTTCTCCTAAACTACAAAGAAATATGAGACTTTTGCATATGTTTTCTACCATTACATACTAACCCTCCATATCTAAATTTTACCTTTACAACCTCTCTGCATTGTTAAAGAACCACAATTAATGCAGAGGAACCCACAATTGGTCCTACCACCTAATGAAAGGATTTTTTACAAGGATGTGTACTACTAATTTAACTAAAACTAGACCATACCTTTTGGCTAGGAATAACACAAGGAATCTCTTCAATCTATGCTTTTAGTTGAACAACATAAGTGTGGTAGTCATTGTAGGGTTTAATATTTTAAGTTTGTTTGTCTTGCATACTATGAGTTTAATATTTTAAGTTTGTTTGTCTTGCATACTATGAGTTTAATATTTTAAGTTTGTTTGTCTTGCATACTAGGGTTTAATATTTATAGTTTAAGTTAGGGCTTATGTTAGTTTTTTTGTATGGAGCTTCCCCTTCTAATTTAAAGAATGATAAATTATCATACACACTATTTTATTGTGTTGCATTAAAAAGGTGTGAATTAAAATACTAACAATTTTGGTGACTACTCAAAAATGGCAATTGATGACCAATTTTATCATACACACTATTTGATTATGTTGCATTAAAAAGGTGCGAATTAAAATACTAACAATTTTGGTGACTACTCAAAAATGGCAATTGATTACCAATTTTATCATACACACTATTTTATTGTGTTGCATTAAAAAGGTGTGAATTAAAATACTAACAATTTTGGTGACTACTCAAAAATGGCAATTGATGACCACTTATAGGGAAATCTGCACTCGATGGCAAGTAAAGCAGATATTGATCATTTTAATTCAAAAAATGTTCTTCGGTAATTGTATCAAAACTTGTTGAACTTCTTTCAACTTTTTAAAAGAATAACCACTACAAGCACTAGTTGATATCATGTGTTCACACAATACATTGAATGATGTCATGTGTTCACATAATTATAAACTATAAATATTTAACAACAATATCCACAAGAAGAAAACAATGCCTACTTTGCTCAAATTCTTTGAGATCAAGAAAGGATTGTTGATGGAAGATCCTAATGTTACAGAAGTATGTCATATAGTCTTTAAAGGAGATGAGGTCACACAAGTATCCAAGAAGAAAAGTTGCATTATAATTCTTATCATTAAGCAAGAAGATGCCATAGATGATGATCAATAAGGTTTCTTATTTTTATATTCAATTGTTTATCCAAATAACCCACATAAGAACAAATAGAGGAAGGTCAGGTTGTATAAAGTCCAAGTCCGTGAACTCAAAAAATATACAAAGTCCCATGTTCAAAATATAAAGTCCACAATATATATATATATATATATATATATATATATATAAAGTCCATGACAAACAGTATATAACATAGTCCATGAAATAGTCAATTTATGTAGCCCATGAAATAACCTATCACATACTATCTCTATAATCAAGAGTCCTCTTCACACCATGTGAACTACTAAGATGACCTGAATCACTCTGTAGAAGAGAAAGATTTAGATGAAATCAGATGTAAGATGATTAAAAATGATTTAATGACAATTTTTAAATTTATAATTTATCATAAAATTAAATTACCGTGTGAGGCTGAGAGGCATGCTCTGGTGCACCTGGACCTGTCTCTACATGCTCTGAATCAATCTATTTAATACAAGAGAAAGTTCAAGTTGAAATTAGATGTAAGATGATTTTTAAAATGATTTAATTCAATTTAATTTATAATTTATCATATTTAAATTATTATACCATAAGAGGAACTTGTTGTGCATCCTCTATTCCAGGACATGTCTCTACAGGCTTAGCTACATGACATGTCTCAAGCTATAAAAGAAAAAGAATTTTAAACACATGTCAACATATATATCTATCAAGAAATTTACTTTAAGTTCACAATGTATATTTTAATTGACTTTAAATATAATCTAAATTTTAAATTATACCGTATCAGGCTGGCCATCTCCTCTGTCCTTCTGCTCTGCATGTGTTGTGTCTTGATGAAACGTGTCACTGACAAGCTCCTACAAGGTCATTTATAAATTAGCACATGTGTGTACAAATTAGGTTTTAAAACATATATATAATTGACTTGTGTAGATGTTATAGGTACTTAGTTTTTTGTTTTAATCTATTTAAAAGACTTACATACATATATTACACGTAGGCATAGATATATATTTTTGAACAACCTGAAATGCAGTCAACTCCTGATATAAACTTGGATTATCCAAGTGTGCTGCAATGCCCATCCTCATTGTTGTGTCAACCTGCATAGACATATATTTTTAATATATATTAAATAGTACATGCACATTTTCAGATATAGTGATATCAAAATAGAAAAATCTAAGTATATATAGTTTTTTAAAACAATATACATACTGTAAAAGTGTTATGTGAGATGCCCAATGATGGAGGAGTTCTTGAGACACCCTCAGATGGAGGATTCAATGTGGAAGAACCCTGAACCAGTTCATAAATATTTAATGTACACATGTTCAAGACTGAATTACAAATTAAAATCAAAGTAAATAAAATTAATATTTAAAATATAAATCATTCAAAATGTACCCCAAATGGGTGCCCAAGATGATCAGGTGTCGATGAAAAATTAATTCGATCAATGGTCCCTGTTACCATCATCTACACCAAACAATTCGATTGTTAAAATATTACAATTTAATTGATCTTTATTGTGATTAAAAATGTGCGTGCTTAAAAAATTATTATAAATTCAACATGTGTACATAACCTATATATACCTATGTCGAATGATCAGTGGGATGATCCTCAACAAATAGATAATCAACAAATGATTCACCCACATTATCAGATGATGCATGTGTAGCTGAAGTGGGTGCAGCTGCTTGATAAGGTCCATAACACAATTGATTGCAACTCGTACATGTATGAGGCATCGACACATGTGGAGTGGTACTAGGATCATTTCCATCATCAACTCCTCCATGGTCTCTAACCCGATCTACCATCATAGAAGTCTGCTCCTCTAGGCTACCTGAGAGTGCACTTAATGTGCCTAGTGTGGATACCACTACACAATTTTGGAAGGGCGAAGGAATGGCAGCAATAGGAGGGTCAATAAGAGGTTGAACAGGCATGGATCGTTGGGGATCAACCTGTGCCCCCAACCTTTGTTGTGGCATGCCTCCACCAATACCCTGGAATGATCTAAAATCAAAGTAGTTGGGTTTTTTATTCATAACAAAATCTGTATATAATTTTCTCAATAAATATAAAGGAACCTCACAATTAGCATGAGGTGGATAAGAAAACACCATCCACCATCTGTCCCAAAAATTGGTAGACATTCCTTCATGCCTACACCACCTGATCGATATTCTTTTCTTATTTATAGGAATAGGTTCATTTGTAATGGGATGTCTAAAATATTGCGCTAAATGAGCTTTTGTGATTTTAAGATCCAAAATAGCCTTATAGAAGAGGCCATCAGCATAAAATCGGTGCCTCTCCTCTCTCCATTTCTAGAATCCATCAAAGTTTGAGTCAATAGACCTCACAGAATCTACAATGTTTTGCATCAAAGCTGTAAAACATACCACGTGAGGTGGCATGAATTGTTCATTGCGAATGGAATTCAATTTTTTCTTGTATGGAATCCACATTTTCATTAATTATGGCTCACAAGCGAGCTTGGTAAGTTCCAGGTGGGGGTCCAGGTGGGGCATCTAGAGGTGGGGCATCTAGAGGTGAGGGTGGGGGTGGGGGTGGGGGTGGGGGTGGGGCCGGATCATCTTGTGCATTGAGGAGGTCCTCAACATCAAAGTGAATACCATCTAGATTCATGATATATATAAAAACATATATGAACCTGCATATATACATATAAACATACAAACTTGAGTACAAATTTAAAATTAAATCAAGAATATATATATAATGTACATGTTCAAAAATTATAAATTATATGTATGTTTCAAGAAATTACACTTGAAATAAATTTAAATTAAACATACAGATACAGACATGCATGTACAAATTTCAAAATGTAAGAGAGCTATTATATAGTGAACTAGATGTAATTTTCAAATTGAAATCAAGGGATTTTCATTCGAGACCTAAATTTTGATTCTTATAGTGAGGGAGACAAGAAAGATAAATTTAATACTATGAAGATCAATTTAATAGTAGGGCCATTAGGACTACCATAATGAATTTGTTCTCAAGGTTTGTTATCATATGTTAGGTCCAAGGTTTCAATTTTGTTAATTTTTCTATGGAGTTGGCTATTGGTTTGATGTTAAGTACTCATTCTAGGAGATCCAACATTTCCTATGGCAAAGCTAGAAATAGTTTGTAATGGTTTTGGATGAATTTCTCTAACTAAATATGACTAATAAGCTTGGTCAACAAACAATAGTCATGCTTGCATTGGTTTGAGCATTGGATCAATCATGAATTCATAAATTGGATATGTGTTTGAGTATGTGAAAATTTGAGTGAATCCTTACCATTTGATAGGAAAGAGGAAATCATCATGTGAACTTTAGTATCTTGTATAATGTTGTCAATGACCATTAAGGACTGAACATTAAAATTGTTATTAAATTCCTAGATTGTTATATTGACCTTTAAGATAGCCTTAAACCAATAACAGACTTGTCATGAGGGACAATGAACTACAAAGGGACAATGAAATTATTGTTAAGATGTAAGACTCCTCTAGAGATTCAATTGCATTATCTAGATAATCAAAGAGACATAACCATGTGGTAATGATTAAATCTTCCACTTTTAATCTATAGATGATGAGGTAAGAAGGTTAGGATGCTTTGTTTAACTTGTGATTGTAGGGATGATCTAGCTAGAAAAAAGATATTAGTTGATGGTGAACTAGCTTGATTTTGTTTCCTATTTCCTATTTGCAATTGTTGTTTTCTATTTAGTTGTTAGTCACTTGACTCTTATGTGTGTTATTTATCTACAGACTAAGCCCATTTAATTAGTCTAAATAGTCTTAATTTGCACTAGATCGTAACACTAGATGATTGTCCCAAACCTTAAGAATAATTTAAAACTCTATTTTACTATCAATATATATCAATGAAGGGTGAATGTCTAGGATTAGGTGGATGGATAATAGGAAGAAATGGATTAGGATTGGGAGTGATCAAGCACTAGAGAGGGATGGCATATAGGTTTGTATTTGTAATATAGTTCATAGTATCTATAGAGGTCATTTAAGAGAGGTGATTTAAATTTAGGATGTGAAGTTGGAGGATTAGATGGTGGTGAGGGTAATGAAGGGATTGATGGATTAGAAGGTGGATGGACCAATGAATTAGGATTGGGATTACATGGTGGTGTTGGGATAGGACTAGTAGGCTCTTGGATAGGCATTCGATTGGATGATGATGAAGGATACCCATAGGATGCATAATCTATCTAGTGGTGTTCCCCATGTCAAAGGTAACATAAGGACTTAAGGACACTTGATAATGGTGAAAAGGGTAACTTGGACTTGCACGTTCTTGTTGCGAAGGAACTTGATAGTCTTGTAAATGGATTTGATGATGAGCTGAATGTTGCAAGTATGAGGATAACCAGTGTTTTCATTGATGTCAACATACTCATATTGCATTAATGAGAAGGATTGGATGAGCTGTGTGCTGAGGATATTGAGGAAATTAGTCTCAATCAGGAACAGTGAAGAACAGTGATGACATTAAGGTAAAAGTCCAAGATAAGATGAAGATCAGAGGATGTGGTTTAAAGAGTTTGCAGATATGAGTCTTGAGATGATCCAGTCAAGTTTTCAGAGGTCCGCATAATGATCTGAAGAAGTTATGACTGCTCTAGTAGAACCGGTTCTGACAGATGTTCAGTGGTGACAGAGTGTCACAGATTGGTCCGGTGAGCTCTGGAATTGCATTATCTCATTCTGCGGATTGGAGGGAGTGTTGAAGAAATTTGTGTGAAGTGACAACTAGATTTGTTCATGGTTTGGAGGTCTGGAAGCACCTTTTTCATTATGACAGTGATGATAGACTGTGTTCTTGAAGTTCTAGATGAAGAAGAGAAGAATTACAGTAAGCTGATAAAGTGCGGATGTTCTTGATAACTCAGGAAAGGTTTTAGTGATCTTTGGATCGTGTACAATTCTTATTGGCAATCCACATTGAAGTTGGACTTTGGATTTGATGTAAAAACCACTGGATGTTGGTGTTCTTCCTGAGACAGGCTGATTGGATGTATTACACGTCTTCTAGATGATCTAAAAGTGTTTGCCAACTTAGATGATTGTTCCTAAGTCGATGCCTTGTATAAATAAAGGATTGTGAAGTCATTCCAATTAGAGGGGTGTGTGGATAAGTGTGGCATAGCAAAGAAGAAGAGCGAAAGGCAGATCAGGAGTTTTTGGGCTTAAATAGAACTGATCTAGGCATGGTAAAGATGTCAATCTCTAGTTCAAGTTTGTGATACTTGTTACTTTGTAGATAGTGTGTCTCTTGTAGGCAGTGTGCCTCTTTTGAGCAGTGTGCTCAGGCAGTGAGCCCTAATTGGCATGTGCCATCTATTTTTCTAATTCTTCTAACAGAGAATAATCCTTGGGTTAATCACCCCGTGGTTTTTCCCTTGACCGGGTTTTCCACGTCAAAATCTTGGTGTCTCATGTGTTGATGTGTATCTACTCTGGTATTTATGCTTTATGCTTTCATGAGTGATTAATTGATATGCTATTAAATAACAAAGAGGATTTAAGTGTTTGGATTAGAAGCAAGTTTTGGACAACTGATTCACCCTCCCTCTCAGTTGTCTATCCTGAATCCAACATTGAAATGTTGGAATTTAAGTAGTTGGATGATCTTTGGGTATGGATTGATATGGATATTGGTTGATATTGAAATAAGTGGGATAGGTTGATGTAGAATTGACATGATATATGGATGGACTAGGTTGGTATGATGATGGAGGTGACACATAGGATTGAGGTGGAATTTGTTGATGTTGTGGTTGTGTTTGTTGGGTTTGGGATTGGTGGGTGGCTAGGAGTTGTTGAATGAGGGCTTGTTGTTGTGCTCAAAAAATTTTTTGGGCTAGGATCTTTTTCTCTTGTGTTGGGATGGATAAAAGCATTCACATGACGATAATGTTTGAGTTTATCAAGATATGCATCATGGTCTACAAGGTTCTCTTGTTCAAAAGGTTCATCATATTCTACAAGGACCTCAAAATCATTGGTACCAAATTCAAGACCTCCTATTATGACCAGGGGTTTCCTATTGATTATGAGTTCAATAAGCTTCTTTTTTATTGTCACAACCATTTTGGACAAAAGAAATGAATTAGAAAAGATTCATCTATGCTATTGAATGATGTCATAGAAACCAGTGGACTATCATACCACCTAGATAAAATCATAATGAACATCTTCTTGAGACTATAACTAGACTTGGAAAACTACCTTGAGGTGGATATCTTGTGCATGCCACATGATCTGAAAACCTAAATTTGGTGAAGTTGTCTATGGTAACCAAATTTGATAATGGAGATAGGATTGACTACTAGTTGCCTACCTAACTAATCCGAGTATGAAGATGAATATATTCTTATGATTTGTGATTTAAATTTAATGAAGAATTTGATGCTTTTTTTTTAACTTGTGATTGTAGGGATTCAATCTAGCTAGAAAAAGATAAATTAGTCAATATGGTTCTAGCTCAATTTTGTTTCCTAATTCCTATTTGCCAAATTATTGTTTTCTATTTAGTTGTTAGTCCCAACTCTTTCCTTTTAAGAAGTATATCAAATCTAATTATATGCACAAAATTTTAAAGTTAATTTGATGTATTTTCATCAAGAGGACCAAGTATCAACAAATTCAAGAGTACATATGGATCATAGTGTTGGAAATCATCACAAGTGTTATTATCCTAGAGGATCTTATGTAGTAGTCTACTTCTACATATATACAAGTTTCTGTTAGGAGAAAATATCTTTTGCCAAATTTGTATAGAGTTGTCTATAGTGTGTTCCGAGGTAATCAAATGATGTAAGTCACAATTTAGAGGGTTGAGGGATAAGTTTCTGTTGAGTCTACAGGACGTGTTTTCTTACATAGACCTCTCCATATAATCTAGGTGTCTCCATGTCTAACTCAAATGTTTCAAGGGATATTATATCCAGATTAATGATAACATTTTATATATGGCTATGAGATCCATGATCATATCAATGTTTGGTAGAGAAAAATTATCTTTAGGGTATCCTTTTTTGATGTCTCAAAAGTTAGTGCAAACATGAATTTCCTTAGTTTTCTTGCTAACTAAGACCACATTAGAGACCCATTTAGGATAAGTAATAGTCTGAATGAACCCCACATCCAAGAGTTTATACAATTCTTCTTTGACCAAGAGGGCTACTTGGGGGTGCATTTTGCGTAGCTTTTATTGAATAGGTTTGGCATTGAGGTGAACCACTTGAGATGATGCATGACTAAAGATGGAGTCTCAAGGCATATCACCATAAGACCACATGAAGAAATCAGCGTAATCTTTAAGGGTGATGGTTATGCCTTCTTTGATGTCAAGGTCCAGTGGAGTTGCTATCTTAGAGAGTTTAGGGTCCTCTTCTATTAATAGGTTGATGTCTATAACATCCTCAACAAGGAGAGGGGAGTCATCTTGTAACTGAGTGGTATCTAATGGAAGGTGAAGTTTGTCATTGAGGAGCCCTTGGGAAGTACCCATTTTTATTGTATCATTTTAATCGATCACAAGTTTCTTCTTATATATTGTTGTTATTCTGCCTACTAGGGTGCCTTAGGACTAAAGGGTTCTTCTTTCTCTCCAAAATAAGCATAGGTGTTAAGTATGGCAGAAAAGTCTTTCTTATGATTACCATGGGGATGTGGTCTTAACACTTCATAAGTTTCATGATGGCTTCATCATTTTGGAAAACATCAAATCATAGAGGGTCGTGTTGGTCCCAATCGATAAGCTCAAGGTATTATAGGTCTAAGGAGATGGTGAGGATAGTGACCTATCATGAAAGAGGTTAGTGGTGGCAAGGTCTTCATAAGGATCATGAGTGGGGCCTACATCAATGTCATTAATATTAGGGGAAGCATTACCAATGAGGTTAGGCTCGTATCACAATTAACATCACGATGTTCATCCTAGGGGCATAACCTAGCTAGTGAGGACAGCTACAAGTGTCTCTAAAGTTACATTTGTTGGCTTGATTTCATTCTTGATTAGTTGGCTATCACAAAAACTGTAAAATCTTCTCAATTCTTGATTAGTTGGTTGTCTCTAAAGGTTTGATTATGAAGGAAGTGATAAAGGCTTTATTATGGTTTGTTGTAATTTTTTTACATGACAGTTACCTATTCAATAATGCCTTTAAAATACAATGACATACATTGATATAAGTAAATTTTATAAAAACCAAATATATATATCATCCCAATGCTATATAAATTTTGACAGTTTGTTAAAAATCTCTCCTTTCATATGATACAGTCGTTTCAAAATTTCAATTGTATTTTACAGCTAAAATGTCTAAATACAGCTATTCAACACTCAAATTGAAATCAAATTTTGACAGTTTGTTCAAAATCTCTCCTTTCATATGATACAGTATTTTCAAAATTTTAATTGTATTTTACAGCTAAAATTTCTAAATACAGCTATTCAATTCTCAAATTTAAACAAAATTTTGACAGTTTGTTCAAATTCTATCATTTTATATGATATAGTCTTTCAAAATTTCAATTGTATTTTACAACTAAAATGTCAAAATACAGCTATTGAATTCATAAACAGAAACCCTAAATAACAATCTATATTTTAAATTTTGATTGTATTTTACACCAAAAAAAGGGGAAACTTCAAAAGATTCATTGCCAAATTGTAGAAGTGGAAAAATCCACTTAATTGATGTTTTGATGGTGAAAATTGTCTACCTCAACTCGGGATCCCATTCTCAACTGTTGCCTGTCGCTGGGAAAAATGGGGTCGCAGCCAATTTTTTTAAAATTTAATACTTTTTATAAACGGGATCTTGTTTCATAAAACGTGATCCCATTTTGTGAAACGGGATCCCATTTTTTGGTTCTAGGTTCGGGATCCCGCTAAGGAATGGGATCCCATTTTAGATTTCAGGCTCGGGATCCTGACCTAAAATGGGATCCCATTTTTAGTTACCTGATTTCATTTTTTTTAACTCTGAAACTTCCACCTTAAGTGGACACAACTTCTTGTATTTACCCCTTGAGATCATTAGTCTATCTTAAGTAAGTCATCCAATTAGATCAATCCAATCAATCCTCTATTACTTGAGTGTCATTAGTCTACCTTAAGTATAGAGAATCAATCCAATCAACCCTCTTACTTGAGATTATTAGTCTATCTCAAGCATAGAGGGCCATCCATCAAAAAACAAAACAAATCAAATCATCCTAAGGTCTTGAAATTTGATCCCAATCACTCCACATCATCACCTACATTTCTCATTTAAACCATTTTCATCCCAATCCATTCATCCTAATTACCTCAATCCAAGTCATCCCACCTTGTTATCCCACATTACCCTTACCATTATCTTAAATCATCCTAGTCACCTAACCTAATAATTCCACCATCATTCATCCTAATTCCTTCAAGTCATCCAATCTCATCATCCTAGTCATCTTTGACATCCTAATCATCATCACCATAGTCCTCATCATCCAAGTAAACCCCTAATCATTTCTGGCCATTACATATCACCAAATCTTCATCCAATCAATTCTCCACATCTATCACTTGTAAACATGGATAGGGAATTTCTAAACAACACCTATGTGAATGATCCTTATGGCACCAAAAGAATGCTTAATCAACTTAGTCAACTTAGGTGGTTATATAGAAAGGAAGAAGATCTTGTGTCACCACAACATCAAGTCCTAGGCCAATATCAATGATCCCACATTCAATCACAAGCCCAACAAGCACATAATCCAAACACTAATGCCACCATATCCATACCACAAATCACCCTCACTATTCCTGTCAACACTCCAAATGCAAGTACTTCCATAAGTCTACCATCTAACGATCCTAACTCCATTGCTATCATATCCCAACTACTTTCTCAACAAACTTCCAACATCAACCAATGTCCACAACAGTCCACCTCACGAAACCATTCACCTACAAATCCTATCATGCCACATCATCACCAAACCTATCCACATGGCAATCAAATGTCCTTACAAGAACAACATGAAAGTCCAAATGGCCCTATGTACATAAACAAGAAATTCTAAGTTATCATATGCAAGACCTAAAATCCTTTGACAAGGGAGAAACCAACGTAGCAAGTGCCTCATTTGAGTCACCTTCACCATCCAATCATATGCCAACACATGAGCCAACTAGTCCCATCCCAACACCTTTATCAAGCCCTTCATTTCCTTCATCACCTTCATCCCCATGTTCCACTAATCCTTCATTAAAAGATTCCATCGAGATACTTTTAGAGAAATTTGTCCAAGCAAATTTGATTGAGCTATACCCGTTCAAAGCATATTCTCCATTTAGGATTAAACCTAGAGGGTATAATGAAAACCATTATTGTGCATACCATAGGTATGGGGCCATACCATATCCACTTGTGTCTGATTTCAAAGATTAGTCAAGAACCTAGAAGATGGTGGTAAGATTGTTTTGGATAAAACCAATCCCTCTAATTCCATTATCTTTCCATCTAGCCCAAATCCTAATCCTAAGCCTTCAACTTCCACTATTATCACCCATCCACTATATTGTCCATTCACCCTTACCCTTGCAAAGGATGTGATCCATTGGCTACTAGCAAGGAGTGAAACATTGCCATGTCATCAAACACCTATTCTTGAGCCTCCCCATGAGTCCTTAAACACTTTGTCAAGTCTTCTAACCCCATCATGTGATCTACAAGTTATCAAGCTTATTAAAGAGCCTTCCACTTCCTTTCAAGAAAACTAAGAGTTATGTCAAGAGCATGATCCTAAGCATGAAGAAACAATAGCCCCTAAATCTAATCAAGATCAAATCATCCCCATCCAATCTATCCATAACATGTACCTTATTTATGATCAAGATGATACCTATGAAGAAGCTATCCATGAGCACCTTGATCCTATCCATAATCCTATAATCCATGAACAAGACATCCAAATTGCTCCTAGTCATCCTCCATCTAGCCCAATCCATGATCGTACACCTTCCACTTGTCATGATGAGACAATTGCCTCCAAAGCAAACATAGAAGATCAAACAAATAAGTTGGATCCCAATGAACATAAGAAAGATCCTAATGATCCTTCCACATCCACCATTGATTCCATTTCAAATCCACCATATCCTACTAGTCTATCCACATTCATTCATGAGTGTTCCTCCTTAGAACACCAACAACCATTATCCACTTTACCTTCTCCATCCAATAATCAACTCAAGTCTAGTGTCTAAACTACACCTAGTCCTATAGTTAATCATATGCTCCAAAACATGAACTACCAAGGCAAAGGTTTACGCCTACATGAACAAGGCATTTTGGAGCCAATCCATGTCAAGGTCCCTCCTCACTCATTTGGCCTTGGATACACACCCCAAGGTCAACAATCTAACGATGTTGGTACTTCCTCCACACTTCCTAAATCCACTTCCTTCCATCATAAACCCCATCATATTCCTAAAACATACATTGCCATTCCACCTCCCTCATCCTACAAATGTCAAAAGCATGTGACCATTCACCTTCCTCCATCCACTTTACCTCCACTCCTTCCAACTCCTAATATCCCTCCATTCGCTTTGCCACCATTGCTACCAACACCCCCTTACCCAATCATTCATAAATACCCTAAATATCCTAATCATGACCAACAAATGCACGCATTGTATAAACAAGGAGCTTCCACTCATTTCATCCGCCACATGGGATTCAAAAATAAACATTTGGATGCCTCTATTCAAAAAGCTACAAATCCTAAGGGTCCTAATACATTAGGAAATCAATCCAAAAAATCAAAGTCAAATACATCCAAAAATCCCATACCTCCAAAAGCAAAGTCAAAAACTAAAATGGTATGGATCCCTAAACAAAAATCAATCAAGTCAAATGCGGCATCCACCTCTCAAAAATCTGAACCATCCCCCTCCATTCAAAAATGCCATTCCATTCAAACATTCCAAAAATCCCACATGAAAAGAAAAAATCAGAAAAATACTAAGTCCATGTGGGTTCTAAAATTCCTAAATCATCCATCTCCTAATCAAACATCACCATTGCTTCCTACACCACCATCCAATCTAAAGATTCCATGTTTAACACGGTGTGTGCAGCCGTTGGTCATGATTCCTTTCCATACCTCCATCACTCCATCATTCACTCATTATCATACATATCTCCCCCATCACCTTCCTATGGTCCATGCTTTTGCATAAGTCCATTATAATCCACATCATAATCTACTTTCAATCCCTCCATAATCCACATCATAATCCACTATCTACCTTATCCATCTCACTTTCACGCAATCCCCCTACCAACATCTTGAGCATAATGATTTGACATGGTCCATTTGTGATGACATCCTTCTCCAATTGGACTATCACCTTTCATGGCACTAGACACTTGAGTCCCTCGTGTCCATATCCACCTATCTCATCCAAAAAAAAGAAACCAAAAAAAAAAGAGCAAAATTTTTATAAAAAAAAGTAAAGAGAAATCCCTTCGTCCAATGGTGAAAACTTGGTAAACAGGCACCTTGGATAAGTACCATGATGAAAACCTGGCAAACAAGTGTCATGTGTAAGTTGATCTTCTATGTCACCTACACTTGGGGGCACCTTGTCTCATCCAACATATCACGTTCATCCCATCATTTCCTTTTGTACCACTTCCCATCATTTTCCATACGATCCTACCATCCTTATCCATACACATTCCTATCACATTGCATCCATTCATCCTCCCTTCCTCTTTTGATCTTGACAAAGATTGGGGCAACTGTTGACAAGTGTTTTGGGATATCCCTTGACATACCTCACCCTTTCCAAATGAACCCTATCATCCAAGTTATAAGCTTTGTCATGTCAAATCCTATCATCGTATTGCCCTGAAAAATCCTAAGTCTAGTAGCTAGACTGGGGCATGTTATTCTTATGCAACATAGTCCTTGGAGATCACATCCTTTCTCTCTTACACATACATCCATTCCATTCCATAGCCTATCCTTTTATCCTATATCCATTTATCATGATCCTTTCATCCATCCACTATTGCCCATCCTTTTGTCTAATCTCATTCATCCATCCTTGCACCTAGACTTGGTTTTCCCTTGTCATTGGTATCAAATGCAAAGGCTACCCAAATTGTAAAACCATTGACATCCCAAGCTATCCTAAAAAAACAAAAAAATCAAGACATTTCAAAAATCCAAAAAAATCAAAATATTTCCAAAAATCCAAAAAATTACAACATTTCAAAAATCCAAAAAAATCAAAACATTTCAAAAAAAATAAAAAAAATAAAGACATTTCAAAAATCTAAAAAAAAATCAAAATATTTCAAAAATCCAAAAAAATCAAAACATTTTAAAAATCAAAAAAAAAAAAATCCAACAAAATCCAAGCAATAAAACCACTTCACATCAAATCATCAAAATCACATTCTTCCAATCAAATCAATCCCAATCATCAAATTCATCACATCATCAAAATCACAAGTCCAATCACATCATCAAATCAAGCCAATCTATCCATCATCCAATCTATCAAACAATCGAAAACAAATCAAATAACATCATTCAATCAATCCATAACTTGATCAATCCAATCCATATCATCCCATCAATAAAACACAAATCAGAACTACATCTCATCTCTATCGTTAAGTGCCTTGATCCCGTGGATATAGGGTATGTAGGCAATCTGGGATACGAAGGAAGTACCTAGATTCACGCATAGGCGATAGACCCCTTCTTCCATATTTCATCCATATCAATCCCTCTCCATCAAATCCAATCTTCCATTCATCCTTATCAAATCAATCCATTAATGATCCAAATGCAAGTCATGCTTAATTCATACCAATTAAGTTAATCAATCTTGTCAAATTATCCAATTGCAATCAATGGTCTTGATCCTAATCTTGTCATAAACCAAATCAATCATCATCATCATCATCATCAATGGGATATATCGTTCCCACATCCTTGTGTTGATCTAGGGATATATCGTTCCCTGCAATGACAACACTATCATCAATCAATCAATCAATCAATCATTAGTTTATAGCTTGACAGGGGCAAAACCTTGTTTGTTTTTGTATCATTTGTGCATGCTTGTTTGCTTACTTGTGTGTTTATCATTTTATCTTGCATTTGTATCACATCGGTATCAACCTAGCTAATATTCATATCTTGTATCTAGACAAGGTTGTATTATGCTGGGGCACGAGACACATCGTCACCTTGGTCCTTATACCTTGGTGCATAACGTCTAGTGCAACATCAAACATCATGGTTGCTCACTTTCATTGCAACATAACGCATCCATCCCTTCTTCTATCCATTCCTTTATATTTTTCCATTCCTTTCATTTCAAGAGCCTACCCATGTTTGTCCAACCCACCTATCCTCTTGAGGGGGCATCATCGTCCTATCCTTTTCCTCTATCCGTTTCCTTAGCTTCTTTGAAATGATGTTACTTGACATAAATCTTATCATCATCTCAAAGAGGGGCAAATGTAGACACTGAAAATTATCCATGTCTCGACACAACACAATATCAACATGACCTTGTATGTTTTGCCCTAGGTCATTCAACCTCATCCGACTCACAAATCACACTTATCCCACTCCTAATTCTATTATAATCACTTAGCCAATTAATTAAATAAATCATATTTATTTAATTAATTCCCCATCCCATTTGTCTAACCTAATCACCTTCTTGATTAATTAAATAAACCCACTTTATTTAATTAATCCCACTTAATCACATTCCAATTAACTAAATAAGTCCCATTTGTTAAATTAATAATACCCCTTCACATGTCTCACATAATTCAAATTAAAATTTTAAATTATTCCCTCACCTCTCATCACATTGTGACACATGTCACATGTCTCATCTCCCACTTAATATGCCTTCACGTGTCAAACTAATTCAAATATAATATTTGAATTAGATTCCTTTTATTCTTCATCGCACACTTGTCATGTGACTACAATCCCTCTTTGAGTGGGAAACCCTAATCTAACCCTAATTGATCTTGACTGTCCATAGCATCCAACATAACTTTTAATCCTATCCATCCATTCAAATCAACCTCTTTCTATAAACCTAGCCTCTTCTAAGCCATTTTAATGTAGTGATCTTGAGTACTATTATGCTACCAAAATCTTGAGCAACCAACATCCAACCATATCCATCAATCTCTCCCTTGCATCCATTTCCATCTCCATCTTGCATCTTTCTTCATATTGCATCCATCATCTTGCAGGTATCGATCAAGCCATTATCTTGTGCATATCATTTGAGGTGTATTGAAGGTTTAGATTTGGGTAATGGATGTCTTTGTTTCATCATTTCAGCTAATCCAAATTTTCAGTATACACTTATCATTCAACCTCTCGATTTTTTTCTCATACACATTCTGGTACGCCTGGTGGGACCCACTAACCTTATTTTTTTTCTAGAAAAAAGTTGATTTTTTGAAAGCTAGGTACGGAAAAGTGCAATCACAATGCAGAAAATCTGAAGATCCTTGTTCACTAGTTTGAGAGAATAGGCGTTGAGCATTCAAACAGTGTAACCTTAGCTCAAACAATTTCGGGTTTTGTCGAAAGCATCAAAATCCTATCTAAGTATCTCTTACTTTTGTACAAAGTGTATAGATTTCAATAAAAATAGATCACAAATCTGTGTCCCTATTTTTAGCCTATGCTTGTTTTTTTTACTTTTTTGGCCTATTTTTAGTAATTTCATGAAATCAAGCATATCTGTATAACTTTGGCTCAAAAGATTTCTGGGTTTTGTCGAAAAAATCAAAATCCTATTTGGGTATCTCTTATTTTTTGTAGGAAGTGCACGGATTTTGAGATAAACATATCCCAATCTATGTCTCTATTTTTAGCCCATGTTTTTTTTTTGCTTTTTCAGAGTAGTTGCGCGAAATTGGGCATATATTTTCCATAAGGAATCAGATTTTCACAAAACCAATAGTGTTGGAAAGCTGGTTCTCTCAACTTTTCTATGGTGAAATAATTTTTAGGTAATTTTATCATATTTTTCTGGTACACTCAGTCAAAGTCAACTCTTATTTGCAAACTTCAAATGGTCATAACTTGTGCAAAATTTATTCAATTTTCACAAAATTTTTTTGAAATTACATAGAATTTTGTGTATAATCTGATCATAGTATCCAATATATTGTATCTAATCATTATTATTAGATTTTTTCTAGATTACTTATTTTTCACCTAACAAGTTAAGCGCTTTTGGTCAATTGATTTATTTTGGCTAACTACTTGAGTTTTTGGTGAAACTAATCAACTTTTTGCAGCCTCTTATCACTCAAATAGATAAAATGGGTTTCTCTAACATGTTCATGTAGGACGAGCTTTGAATAAATTGACAAATCTATTGCATTAAGTCTTAGAAACATATTACTTTCTTAAGGGACAATGGACATGAATGCAAAAACACTTCAATTTCTTAAGGGACAATTGACATGAATGTAAAACACTTCAATTTTATAAGGGATAAATTGACAACTACAACCGTGTGTGTGCCGAATCTAGTTGCGCCTTATTTTTCTTATAACTGGACAATTGAACCTTTGTTTGATGTGCTTGAACTTCAATTTTAGTTATTCCTTTAGAAGGGTCTGCTTTTGGATTACGCTTCATCCAAAAGGGGCAACCCTAAGTGAAGTTTTCCTTTGAACTACTATATAAGAGGGATAAGGTGAAAGCCAAGTCCTAACCAACATCAGCCTTACCTTGTGGTGCCAAATAGAAAAGAGGTGTACTAGCTCTTTGTGGAAATAATTTTCACATTGTGTGAAGTGTTTGATACTCTTAGTAGGATTGGTCAAAGCTTTTAGTAGCTTGTCACATTGCTCGTAAGGCATTGGTCCCTCAAAGTTACTAAGAACCAATCTAGATAGTGGCTACCTGATCCACATCCAAATGTTGCGGTAATCATCAGTGCAAGGGGAATCGATTTAAGCCCTCAAGATACTCACCATTGGCTCCCTTCAGAAGAGATAGTATTCCCTCAGCCATAAATCTCTTGTGACCTACTTGAGCTTTCTGAGGGGAAGGTGAGATATCCCTACCTATCATCTCTTGCAAAGATACAAATGTCTAACACCTTTATGGAATGACATTTGGTCGACAGAGAATTAAGTGTGAGCTTATCTACTGCAATGACACCTTATCTCTAGGGATAAAAAGCGTTTGAAATTGTTTGCAATTATCTTATACCCGTGGAAACATTGGGCTTTTTGTGAGCCTTGAACATACATTATCTATTGTGTTAGTCCTTTTTTGCCACTTTATTTGATGTGTTTTCTCTTGCCAAAGCAAATCCAATCAAAATCAAAACAAAAACTATCAAAATTTGCCTTATAAAACATCACAGGCACTACTTTAGCACATTTGGTATAACAACAGCTCGCCTTTGGTATTACAGTAGCTTGCCTTTGGTATAATAGTACCTCGTCTCTGGCAAACCTACTTTAGTGCCCTTGGTATAATAGTAGCTCACTTTTGGTATAACAGTAGCTCACCTTTGGTATAATAGTACATCGCCTCTGGCAACCTAGTCCAAATGCCTTTGGTAACACAGTAGCTCACTTTTGGTAAACATAGTCCTGCGCCTTTGGTCAAATAGTATAGCACCTTTGGTCTAGTAAACTGTTCATCAAAATTGTCTTTTCCAAACAAGCACAAAAAAATCCCAGCAAGCATCTCAAAAAAAGTATCCTAGTGCATCCCATGGTAACCACTAGACTCTAGCAAACTATGAAGGCCAAGCAAGTTCCCTTAAGGAAGTGAAAATCACCTCCTCATACACCTCAACCAAGCCAATCCAACATGACTCCAAAGGGTACTCCAAAAAAATCAATGGAAGCACCAACCAACATTCAAAACAGGCCGCAAAATGACCAAACAAATAATCCTCAAGAAGGTAATGTTCCTTTGGTAAATACACCTCAATATACAATCAGCATGCCTCAAGATTTTGTTCCACAAGGTTATACCATAGGTCAAGTTCTATCTCAAGAAGAGTGACACTTTGAAATAGGTCAATCCTCTCAAGAAGATAGACAAGACCTTGATGAAATCATACAAGATCCTAGAGCCATGGCCGCCTTTGACAAAATCCTTAGCAAGAACCAAGATCATTTCTTTTGCTTGCTAGCAGAACAAGGAGCCAAATTACCCAAAGGTTTTGATCTATCAAATCTTAGTGAGCCTAACAACACCCAAGACACTATAACGGCAATCCAAACCATGTCAACTGTGACCACACCCATACCCGAACAAAGCTCACAAGGGCGAATAATTGCACAATATGAGAATCCTCTTTATCAAAATCCAACAGCAGAGAGACCCATATCACCGCTCATGACTCCTATGGAGATCTACAAACACCAATAAGAGACTCTCCAACATCAAGTGGAACTAGCCAAACAAAACGCTATAGCTCATTCAAACATACAACAAACTTCTAAAATGCCCACACCAATCGCAAGTGGAACATTGGCTACCCCATCATGAGAAGGTTTTCCACCAAATTACAACCCAGGAAACACTTATGTAGCCATGCAACAAGTGTCTCAACAAACACCACCCCCAACATCATCAACCCTTCGTATCCTTAACCCAAACAATGTCATACAACCCCAACCATCACAAAACATCAACACAACCTATGTCCCTCCACCACAACATTCTTCTACACTCCATCATACCTATCCCCATCTTAGTCAACCCCATCCATCACAAAACAAATCTACCTATGTCCCTCCGCCACAATGCTCATCAACACTAACCTTTTTCAACACATATCTCAATCAACCTCCACCATCACAAAACACATCAACCTATGTCCCTCTGCCACAATGATATTCCACTCTCAACCTAACCCACACCTATCTCAACCCGCAACATTCCCAAAACCAAACGTTGCATAGCTATGTTCCACCACTGCAACCAAACCCAACAAACTTTAGCTTTCCTCCACCAAACTCTCATCAACAACCATCACAAAGCCTACATTCTTACCTAGCACCACCCCCACCTCCCCAAAATCAAAACACCCAATTCCAACCCAATCTACACCCAACATACAACACATATGACCCCAACCAATCTTACGACCCTTATAACACCAACGCCCATGGCTTCCACTACAATCTTCCATATGGGCAACAACAACCACCGCTAGTTCCACAAGTGATGTTTCCAACCCCTCCCACAACTATGGAGCTAAAACTTACGGAGGTTCAACAACAACTATTTGATCTTACGTTTGGCCACACCAAGAAAACATTCTCTTTGGAAGAAGTTTGTCCTTATCCATTTGATCAGTCATTACCCATGATCCCTTTTCCTCGCAATTTCACTATTCCCAAATTTGATAAATACAAAGGAAAAGGAGACCCAAAAGATCATCTTAGATAATTCTATCTCACTTGCTTCAAGGTCTCACATAATGACACATATCTTATGCACCTCTTTCCTCGCAATATTGGAGGTCAAGCTATAGAATGGTTCTTGCACCTACCCACGGCTATCAAATCTTTTTAATGAGCTTGCGGAGAAATTTGCCACCCATTTCTCTTACAACACAGAACAAGAAATCTCCATGACCGATTTGTGCAACAATAAACAGAAAAATGGGTAAACTTTCATTTCCTTCCTTCAAAGATGGAGACAAATGCCTAGCAAATTCCCATTCAAGATACCTAAAAAGTAGCTTGTTAGCATATTTGTGCATAACCTCAACCAAGAATTAGGTTTCCATTTGCAAATTCTTAGTGCTACAACCTTCGACAAAATTACCTCCAAAGGCATTAACATTGAAAAGGCCCTCATCGCTAAAGGCATGGTCAAAATCTTCAAAGACAACAAAGATAATGCTCCCCAACAACAATCAAATGACAAACCAAAATTTTGGAACAAAAATAAAAACATGGTTAATGATGGTGTGGTAGATTCTAAACATGTCCAAACACTGTAAACACCCCTTCATCTTTCAAAACCAAGTCAACCTCTACTTCAACAACACCAACAACAACAAAGACAACCATACCAAAACCAACAACAATGACAACAAGAGCGGCCTCAACAAGATTACCCTCCGCAACGTCAATTCACTCCCTTATAAACAATAGACTCGTCACCTTACCAGATGCTCCCCCATATGGCGAACCTGTTTACAAAACTACACGATATAAAGAAAATGAATATTGTGAATACCATAGGAGGAAAGGACACAGGACCTCCTCATGCATGAAACTCAAGCACATAATCCAAAATCTTATCGATGGAAACCTAATCTCTTTTGAGGATGAACCACCAACTCAAAACACCAATAAAGGGATCAACATGTACAAGGAGCCATTCCCTAACCATGGTCAAGGTCAAAATCCTGACAAAGGTAAAGGTGTTCACAAAGCTTCAACTTCCTATGACTCTATTGTGGGTCATTTTGAAGAAAGTCGTGTATCTACCCTCACAATCAAAGGTAAATCTATAGATTGCACTGTTACAACTCATCATGGTCGTGTCACCATTCGTGGTCCTACACCAAGTCTCCCAAATCAATCCGATTATAATCTTGTCGAACATCTAGGGAAAACCCCAGCACTGATCTCTATCTTGGACCTTCTATGGTCATCACCCTCACATAAAGTTGTGCTAGAAAAATCCCCACAAGAGTCTTTGGTTCCTAACAACATAGTGGTCACAAATTTCCAATCTATAATAGGTAACATTGCCTCACCCTACAATGTGGTCTTTTCTGAAAAGGACCTCCCACCCATGATCCATGTCACAATGATGCCCTTCACATTGAGGTTCTCATCCATAAATGCAAGATCAAACACATACTTATAGATGGTGGTGTTGGTCTCAATATTTGTTCTCTAAAGTTAGTTAAACAATTGGGATACTCTGAGGATCATATCAACATTGATCAAAGTATTACAATCAAGAGGTATGATGATGCAGAGTGTCGTTCAGAAGGTGTTATCCACTTTCCTATACAAGTAGGCCCTGTCATGCTAGAAAC
Organism: Cunninghamia lanceolata; assembly: GCA_027924645.1. Lineage (NCBI taxonomy): Eukaryota > Viridiplantae > Streptophyta > Pinopsida > Cupressales > Cupressaceae > Cunninghamia > Cunninghamia lanceolata. The sequence continues at coordinate 6,950,946 of BSBN01001221.1, read as the reverse complement.
TAGGTGTCAAGTCCTTGACATTGAACTACCTTACAACATTATCCTAGGACGCCCATGGATCCATGCCATGAAAGTTGTTCCCTCAACGTACCATCAGTCTCTCAAGTTCCCATTCAATGGTATGGAGATAACTATCCCTGGATATCCTAATCCCTTCAAATTCTATCGTGTCTTGCAAGGAAGTTATAAGAATTGCAACCAAGTGCCCAATAATGACAAAGCCCATGCATCCCCATTATATGTTGATTCTAAAAATTTGACAAAAGCCTCTATAGCTGAACCCAATCCTCATCCTATTCCTGAAATCAAAGCTCACATCCGTGATATAGGATTTGGAGAATATGATATCTCAAAATCTTGTTGTGTAGGGCAGATGCCTTTATCTCCAAAATCCTACGGCTAACCACCCATTGCCAAAGCAACTAAGAAAGAAGTTATTCCTCCCCCAACATCCCTAACCCAATTCCAAGAGGGAAAATTATTGGCAGAGGAAACTATTGAAGACATCTCTTCTTGGCTCTACAAGGAGAAAGAACTAATCACAATACCAGTCAAACAATATGGCAATGGCTTAAGGATAGTCAAAAACATGGGCTATAAAGGCAAAGGTGGCCTTGGAAAATAGAATCAAGGAATAATGAAACCCATTATTGTGATGAAGAAACTAGACAAGAAGGGGTTAAGATTTGGTAGGAAGGTATCACACACCTCGGACATAGAGGGTATCCTCGACAAGGTGGCAAAAACGTTTCCCACCGATTCAACGTCTAATGAGGATATCATTGATGACTCTTCCCTCCATATGACTAACCTATTTACAAAATCCTCCATTTTCATGCTATCATCCGTATCCTTAACATCCACCACCCACACCCAGGAAGTCACACTTGTATACCCTAAAATTATCAATTGGGACCAACAAGGGGCCCCCATTCTAGATGTATTTTAGAATGACGAAGCTATTGCAGAGTTTATGGGACTTTGGGACAGTATCCCTCTTGGCGATCACAAAGCTGGTTTTGTAATGGAACTAGAGCCAACATCTTATTTTGGTGAGAATGCCAAATCCTCCAGTCACAAAATTAAAAATAAAGAAAGATCTCTAGGTGAAAACCACACTGTGGCACCTCCCGATCATAAAATAGTAAAAACAAAGGACGTATCCAAAGGTGAATACCCAACTGTGGTACTTGAGGATGGAGGATTTGACCTTCCCCTACTATCTAAGTATCAAGAGAAATCAGCTCTCCTAGTAGAAGATTCTATAGAGATAAATCTTGGCACAAAGAAAAATCCAAAGACAACATTCCTTGCAGCATCATTATCAGAACAAGAGCACAAGAATCTTAACAACTTCTTACAAAGAATGATCAACTTTACATGGACCTATGTTGATATGCTAGGGTTAGACCCTAACCTAGTAGTTCACTATCTCACAGTTGATCCAACAATCAAACCAATCAGGCAAAATCTAAGGAAGATGTATCCACAGATAGCTCTCTTGGTGAAATTAGAAATACAAAAATTGTTAGATGTCAAATTCATCAAACCTATTGATTATCCAGAATGGGTATCAAACATTGTACCTATGGCTAAACCTAATGGGGGCATCTACATGTGTTTCGACTTCAGAGATCTTAACAAAGCATGTCCCAAAGATGACTTTCCATTATCAAACATTGATCTTATAGTAGACTTGACCGCTAGTCATGAAATGCTTTCTCTCATGGATGGATTCTCTGGCTACAATCAGATAATGATAGAAGAAGAAGATCAACATAAAACAACTTTTACTTGTCCTTGGGGTAACTATTATTGGTGTGTCATGCCATTTGGTCTAAAGAATGCAGGGGAAACTTATCAAAGAGAAATGAAAGTGATATTCCATGACCTCTTTCATCACATCATGGAGGACTATGTGGATGACATACTAGAAAAATCTTCTTCGACAGACCACATACAAGTTCTAGGATAGATCTTTGACAGGCTCAAAAAATACCAAGTGAGACTCAATCCAAAGAAGTGTCTTCAGGGTAACATTAGGAAAACTATTGGGATACATTGTATCTTGTAGAGGCATCAAAGTAGATCCCACAAAAGTCAAGGCTATAGTGGAGATGCCTCCACCAAAGAACCTAAAAGCATTAAGGAGCCTTCAAGGAAGGTTATAGTCTATTAGGCATTTCATCTCATAGCTAGTAGATAAATGTCAACCATTTCAACACTTGCTCCAAAAGGATGTCTCATTTCAATGGGATGATAAGTATCAAGCATCATTTGATCAACTCAAAGAATATCTAGCTACACCTCCTATCTTGGTACCACTAGTCATCGATAGACCTTTGATCTTGTACATCTCAACTACAACTGCAGCCCTAGGGGCTCTTCTAGCACAACATGATGAGTCAAGAAAAGAGAATGCAATCTATTATATCAGTTGAACCTTGGTGGGTTATGAACTCAATTATTCACCTATGGAAAGAGATTGATTAGAAGTAGTGTTCGCTTCCCAAAAGTTGCGGCATTACATGCTAAACCAACACATAAATCTTATAACCAAAATTGATCCATTGAAGTATCTACTAGCAAAAGTAGCTCTCACAGGTAGACTAGCTAAATGGGTCATGATCCTTAGTGAGTTTGACATTGAGTATGTGGATCATAAAGCAATCAAGGGACAAGCCCTAGCAGATCAACTAGCAGAAGCACCCATGACAGATGTACATCCTATCGTATTTGACTTTCCGGATGAAAATACCTTCACTCTTTCTACCTCAATTATGTGGAAGTTGTATTTTGATGGTTCCTACACACAGCATGGATCAGGGGTCGGCATCCTTATTCATCACACCTCAAAATGACTATATTCCAAAGTCATACTAGCTTGCATTTCCTTGCACCAACAACATAGTTGAGTATGAAGCACTCCTCATAGGTCTCAATACAGCAGTTCAATGGGACATCACAGAACTACACGTATATGGAGACTCACAAGTAGTCATTCGACAAGTCACAAATGAGTACCAAACAAAAGATGAAAAGTTGGTCCCCTACAAGCAACTAGTGGATGCCTACAAACCACACCTTTCTAGTATTACTTTTGAGCAGATTCCAAGAGAGCATAACAAGGCTACAGACTCTATGGCCTTTGTGGGGTCACTTATAGACATGCCTACAAACACACAAAAATGTGAGTTCTTGATCAAGCAATTGTTGATACCAGCCGTCAATGTTCTAACTACTGAAATCATCTGCAAACTTGTTGGTCCCAATTCCCCATGGTATGAAGATATCTATGAATACCTTAAAAATGCTACCTTTCCCTTTGAGCTATCTGCTACCCAATGCAAAACCTTTATTCGTTGATCCTCTTGTTACACTATTTTGGGTGATACACTTTATCACCGAAGTCTTGATGGTATCCTCTTACGATGTCTTAATGCAGAAGAAGTTGAAGCTACCTTACAAGACATATATGAAGTTGTCTGTGGCGCACATTCTATTGGTCCTAATATCGCTAAGGAGATACTCAGAAAAGGTTACTACTGGCCTACAATAGAACAAGATGCTTCATAGTTTGCTAAGAAGTGTTTACAATGCCAGTAGCATGGAGATTTGATTCACGCACCAGCTCATGAACTAGAGCCTGTGACTACTCCACAGTCTTTTTCTCAATGGGGTCTCGACCTCGTAGGACAAATCCACCCATCCTCATCCAATGGCCACAAATTCATCATTACCACCACTTAGTACTTCACAAAGTGGGTTGAAGCCATTCCCATGACCTATATCACTGGTAAGAAAATAGCCAAGTTTATCCTTAACTACCTCATTTGCTAGTATGGTATTCCCCAAGCCATTGCCACTGATAATGGGAGACCATTCAAGAATCAAGATGTCTATGCTCTATGCACACAATACAATATCCAACATTGCTTTTCAACTCCATACTATCCACAAAGTAATGGCCAAGCTGAGGCTTCCAATAAAACCATTCTGAAAATCCTCAAGAAAATGGTCAATGAAGCTGGTCGTGATTGGCACTTATAACTCAATCCCACTATATGGGCCTACCGCACTAGTATCAGAACACCAACTGGTGCTACACCATATGCCTTGGTCTATGGCTTGGAAGCCATCCTACCTATAGAGGTCGAGATCCCATCCCTTAGAGTATCCATGCAGAACCTGATTGATGGAGAGGAGTATCTCACTTCTAGATTAGCTGAGCTAGAGCTACTAGATGAGAGGTGCCTTGCCACACTTAATCATCTCCATGTCTATCAAAACTACCTCTGGCGTAATTATAACAAAAAGATCAAAGAAAGACAGTTTCAAGTTGGTGATCTTGTCTTAAAAGAAAATTAGAGAAATAAAGAAAATCAAGAAAAGAAGGGCAAGATTGAGCCTAACTGGTTAGGTGCCTTTATTGTCACAGCAGCATATGGATCATGAGCTTATACTTTAGCTACACCTGATGGCATTCCTCTAGATGAGCCACTTAATAGTGTTCATCTTAAGAAGTTATATGTTTGATCCTCAGAGTATTAAAATAAAAACAAAAACAAATAATCCATCCTATGGTGAAAACCTGGTAAACAGGCACCTTGGATAAGTACCATAGTGAAAACCTAACAAACAGGCGCTATGTGTAGAGTCAACATCCATCATATATCAAGTCATGTTCATTCCATGTCCATTTCACAACAAACTTCATCCATCCATCCATAATAAAACCATTGACCTTGTTTGCATTTCCATTTCCCTACCTAGAATAGCTTGGAAATTTGTCAATGTCCATCGTCGTCAACCCACGTCTTGATCTATGTCAACAATTTTCATTGTCTTATCCTAGGTCAAAATTTCTATGTCTTCTCCATCAATCACCCATGAAAATAGCTCTACCAGAATGGGGACAACTCTTTCCTTAACCTAGGTCTCAGAATGGATCCTTGTTCATAGTTCACAGCAAAACAAACACTTCAAACAAACAAACAACAAAAACATGTCAACTTCAAAAACAACACAAACACACCAAACACAAGCACTTCAACCCTCTCCCCACAATGACAAAACCTTTCCTACCTCATCACACTAGCCAAAACTACATATTATCTCATCTCAATCTTAAGGTACCTTGATCCCATGGATATGGGTATGTAAGCAGTCTGGAATATGAAGGAAGTATCTAGTACTCAGGCACATAAGATCTCATCATTTCACCAACCCAAAATCCAACACCTTGACCCATTCATCACTCTATCTAGAACTACATATTATCATCTTTCATCTTTCCTCGTAAATTGCCTTGATCCCATGGACACAAAGTATGTAGGCAGTCTGGAATACGAAGGAAGTATCCAGTACTCAGGCACATATGATTCATCATTCTTCACCCACCTCAATCCATTGACATTCCATCTTTCTAGTCTTCCATTTATCAAAATCCGTTCACCTTGACTTGACTAACTCAAGTAGAAAAATAACAAAGACATGCATCATTTCAAAGTAAAAGCCCTTAACAAACCTAAAGTAAAGAAACTTACTTACAAAGCCATATGTTGTCCTACATATCGATTGCCAACATCAGCTAAATCAATCTCAACCAAGCAATAGATCAACAAACTTGTCTTATATAGAATGTTCCATGATCGAAACTAGACTAAACATCTTATACGACATGTCGCATTTCTTGAAACCAGACATTATCCTTTTAAACAGATAACACCCTTTAACGGACACATCATTCCTACGATAAGGCTATTATCTACCCAACCAATCCAATCTATCCTAAGTAACCTCTTTGGCAAAAGAATATTTTGGATGTATGTTTACTTTGTAAGTTAGTCAATTTGCTTTTTGGTTTATCTTTTGTTCTTTTTTCCAATACTTATTCAAGACTACCTTGATTTATCTATAATCTTGGTATGTTGTGATGCAGTATAGAATGGGGGCATAGTCATTGCTTTTGTGTGCCATGTTTGAGGAATGATCTTTAGCATCTTTCTTAGTAGCATATTTATTTTGTGTGTGTTATGACCTAGTATCTTACATATTAATATTCTTCTTGCATTTACATGTATTGAAGTTTATTTTATGTTCAAGACTATGGCTCATTCACATGTTCAACAAGGTCATATTATGTCTAAGGGATCTAAGTTCAAACCGCTTGCTTGCAGAGTCAACATCCACGCACTCGGATATCACAGCACCTTGGTCATTTACACCTTGGTGGCAAACTATCCATGTGCTATATCAAAATAAGGATTGCTCTTTATAAACATTTGTGAAACTGTTGCAACAAGCTCATCCATTTAACCATCCATTTATCCCTGTCATTATATAGTTTTCAAGCAAAGATCGATCAACAGTCTTTCTCTCATGTTCTATTCTATCTCCAATTTATTCTACCAAACCTTGTCTGTCTCCAACACAATTTTCTAGTCGAGCATCAACCCAGTTCTTATGTAGCTTCCCTATCTTTCCTCTCGAGGGGGCATCCTATGCCAGCTACATAGGGGCAGCTAGCTATACTGGGGCATCAAAATTGTATCATGTCTTCAACAATCATTTTCTTTGAAACAATGCTATAAACTACATTGCACAAAGAGGGGCAAAATGTAAACACCCTAAAATGACCATGTCTTCGAATCACTTGCATTTCATCTAATCTATCACATCACTTGCATTTCAACATTAATTGAATAATCTAATTATTTAATTAATTTCATCAAATTCTTCCAAATCTCCAAAATTTAACATTAATTGAATAAATCCTCTTTATTTAATTAATTTAATTAAATTCCTCTATATTCTTCCAAAATTAAATAATTTTTATTATTTAATTAAATCATTATTCTTTTTCAAATTTCAAGTCTACATTAATTAAATAAATCCCATTATTTAATTAATTCATCACAAATCCTCTTATCTACAATTAAATAATTTATATTATTTAATTAAATCAATTATTCTTCTAAATTTAAATAAATCCTGCAAATTTATTTAAATTATTTCAATCCTCTAAAAATAATTAAAATCAAGTATTTTATTTATAATCTTCATGTTCCTCTAATCTTGCACAAACAGTTAATAAATTTATTTATTTATTTTTCTTTTTCCTCTAAAAATAAAATATAATCAAATATTTTTTTTCATTCATCATGCAAAATAAATTAAATCAATTTATTTATTTAATTTATTTAAATCTTCAAATCTATTCTATGTCCTCTTGTGTAAGAGGAAAAATCGATTAAATCTAAACTAATAAAACCAAAGAACCCAATAACATAAAGAAAACGAATTTAAATAAAAGCCATGACAAATAATCAATGAAATAGAGACTTTTACCGAAATCTGTATTGTTTCCTTTGGATTGAATGTGGATTGCTCAATGAAGTTGCGAAACCATAGTTGCAACAAGCAAGTAGTGTGCTCAAGAGATCAATGTCAAAAGATCGTAAGGTTGCTCAATCGACGCGTTTTGTATGCTCAAAGCTCTGTTAAGTATGCCTGAGAATATGATCGAAGAGAGAGGTAATGAAGGAGATGAGGGGGGTTTATATAGATTTCAACGAGGATCGATCAACGGTCCAGATAATTCAGAAGAATCAACGGAGGAGATAGGTTGAGGAATGTGCAACGAATGAGAAGAAGACAAGTGTCTTGCTTTCTTTTGCATGAGAGGAGTTATCAAGAATAGAAGAATGAGTTAAAGCAATTAACAGAATATAACAATCAGTTAAGTGATTTAAAACAAGAAGAAGAGATTTGCATGAGAAAAGAAGATATTTTGCTTTATTAAATATAGAAAACTTGAGTTATATTAGAGATAACTCAAATTTAAAAGAAAAAGTAACTTAAATAAATATTTGATTTATTTAAATTTAGAGGAGATATTTTGGAAGAAATAATTAAATAATTGGAATTATTTAATTTAGAAGATTTGAAAGCAAATTAAATAAATAAATTTATTTAATTGTTGTGCATGATTTTGGAAGAATAAATTTTGATTTAATTAAATAATTACGAATTATTTAATTTTAGATAAGAGGGAATTTGTTGAATTAATTAAATAATTGGGTTTATTTAATTAATGTAGACTTGATTTTTGGAAAGAGGATAAAGATCAAATTAAATAATTAAAATTATTTAATTGTGGAAGAATATAGAAAATTTTGATTTAATTAATTAAATAACGAGGATTTATTTAATTAATGTCGACTTTTGTGATTTAGAAGAATTTGGTGAAATTAATTAAATAATTAGATTATTTAATTAATGTGTGAGTGCAGGGAGATTAGGAAGAAATGACGAAATGCAAGTAGCGTGACAAGTTGGTCATTTTAGGGTGTCGACACCTCTAATCTTGCACAAACAATTAAATAAATTTATTTATTTAATTTGTTTTTTCCTCTAAAAACAAAATATAATCACATATTTTATTTATCCTTTATCATGCAAAATAAATTAAATCAATTTATTTATTTAATTTATTTAAATCTTCATATCTTATCTATTCTTCAAAATCATGCACAAACAATTAAATAAATTTTTTTATTTAATTTCAATTATCTTCCAATTCCTCTAAAAATATCATGTTAACTCATGTACACAATCAGTCTTATTTTTAGAACTTCAAAAAGCAAATCTAAAGTTAAGTTAACTAGCTTTAATTTATCTTATTTTCATCAACTCATGAATTAGAAAAAAAAACATTATAATTTATGAAATCAAATCTATCTTTATCAAAAAAAGCAATTATCTTAATAAAAATACCTTTTTGGAGTGACACATGTCGTGTGCACATTCATCATGAGTTATTTGATTTATCTCAACCATCCATTCTATGGATTTATTTCATCCGTTGATCGATCATGTTTGAAACCTATATAAACCCCCCTCATCTTCTTCACAAACCCTCTTTGATCATTTATTCTCAGTCATTCCTTTGTTGGCAAGAGACACTATATGGATTCATGGTTGTTGTCATTGATGGCAACAAAGGTCATCCCACATATCCGCAAGTCATGGTATGTCTCTACCGGAAGTCAGAATGAAGATTGTTGTGGTCCGGTGAACAAGAACAGAGCATGTGGCAAGGTCCGACAGATTGGTCCGGATCTCTCAGAGGAAGTGTCTTGGTGCAGTGCGGATTTGGGGAAGTCAAGAGGACTACCTTGAGTAGTATATTCCAAGGATTTAGCCTCCGGTGATGAACAAAGAAAAAGATATGAATAGTTGAGTACCGGATTCCTAAGAGACAGTGAGAACAGAGGAAGATCTGACTGACAGAGCATCAGACTATTTTCCGGATGTGTTACTGTTGATGGTAAAGGTTGTGAAGGCATGAATCATGTTTGGCTGACATGATGAATGACATCTACAAGTATATGCTTGATCCGCATTACTTGATATGCAAGGATTCAGCCGACAGAACAGAGTTTGTGAGAAGATAGATTATTCCGAGTGCCGACTAGAAAGATAATGAAATCACTAGTGTGGATATATATAGAGGATGGATTTAGTTGTGAATAGTGTAATTGTGTGATGGTGTATGTGAATAAGTTTAGAACAGAGCAGAAGTAGTAAGAAAGATCCGGTATGTGAAAGGATAGCAGAATAAAGAACAGAGGAAAGATGAAGTGCAGCAGATCAGTGTACTGAGCCTAACCGGAACTGAACTCCAGCATATGTAGATGCTTCCAGTCAGTTCAAGATTGTGATTCTTATCACTTTGTAGACAGTGTGTCTCCTTGTAGGCAGTGGGCCTCTTTGTGAGCAGTGTGCTCGGGCAGTGAGCCCTAATTGGCAAGTGCCATTTTGTAATTCCTTATTCTTTTAACAGAGAATAATCTTTGGGTTAATCACCCCGTGGTTTTCTCCCTTAACCGGGTTTCCACGTCAAAAATATTGTGTCATGTGTTTCTTATTTCATGGTAATGTTTGTTTGTTTGATTCAATACTGCTTTGATTAATAAGAAAGTTCAAAAGAAGAAATAATTAGGATAACTGATTCACCCCCCCCTCTCAGTTATCAACAATTGGTATCAAAGCAAGGTTCCTCCTAATAGAGCCTAACAGCTTGAGGAAGATCTGGGAGTTCAAATGGATGCAAATGGTTTAAGGGAGCAACTCAAGACTGCCCTTGAGGATCTTGAACAGTCAAATTCTGAAGTCAATGAATTAAAGGAAAGACTCAAACAGGCTGATGAATTCATGAGAGAATTAAAGGACAAATTAAGTCTCTCTATGAAAAAGAGAAAGGAGCTGCTCCAACAGTTGGCAAGACAAAGTGAAGAAAGCAATACAAATGAAGAATTGACTGAGAAAACCAAGTTATGTGAAAAGTTATCAAAAGAAGTCATTATGTTAAGACATGAAATGGAATCAGGAACTATAAAGTTTACTCAAGAGATTGAAGAAAAAAGAAAAGCTGAAGACAATCTAAGACAATCTCTTAAAGAGAAATCAGAAGAATGCCACCAGATGGACAGGATTATCAGACATCTTGAATCTGATCTTGAAGATGCAAAAGATAATGAAGAAAAACTTGAGGATCAAATTGTCTCTCTCAAAAGAGATCTTCAAACAGCAAATGAATATAAAGAAAAATTCAAGATAAGTTCTGCCCAACTTGAAGTACTTCTTGGAAGTCAAAAGAGGACAGATGACAAGTATGGTTTGGGATATGAGAAAGGAGAAAGCTCCGGATCCGGTCAAAAGAATTTTGGATCAGAAAATCCAAGGAATAGGCCTAGAAGACCTCCGGTAAGACAGCCCAATGCTCAAAGATATCCATCCTTCAATGGATACTGCCACAGCTGCAATCACTTTGGTCACAAAACTAATCAGTGCAGAAAAAGAATGAATCAAACTAATCCATCCTTCTCCAGACAGTGCTTTAACTGCAAAAGGTATGGACACAAGTCCCATGAATGCAGAAATATGCAAGTAAACAAATCATTCAAAGGTAGATGCTTTACATGCAATAGAGTAGGTCATATGGCTAATCAATGCAGATCAAGAGGTTATCAGTCAAATATGCAAAGAAATGTTATTTGCCAAATCTGTAATAGGTCCGGTCATAATGCTAAAGTCTGCAGAAGCAAGAATCAGGACAAAATAGGTCCGGTGTATAATCAGAATCAAGACAAGGGTAAACAAAAGATGAATGCGGATGAAGTTAGGAATCAGATGAGCAAGATTTGGGTGAAGAAAAGTTCAGAGAATGTAGAGGTTGGATCCGCACCAGACTCTGGTGCTGATATTTCTTCCGGAAATTAAAAAGTGAGCTCTGGCTCACGAGGAGACTCAAAGAAAATCCTATTCCCCCAGCCAATCAAGTGGTGCTGGATGTGACACAAGATGCGGAGTAAAGGGTTTGAAGATACCAGTCCTGAGATGATCCAGACAAGATTTCAGAGGTCCGCATGAAGATATAAAGAAGTTGTGATCGATCAAGTAAAGACCTATTCCGGGAGATGCTCCGGAATGATAGAGGACTACAAAAGGGTCCGGAGAGATCCGGAAGTACATTATTTTACTCTGCGGACTGGACAGAATGTTTGGGATGTTCTTGTAATGTGTCATCTCAATTTATTCATGATTGAAAGATCCGCATGATGTTCATAGATCAGGACTGATCCGGGATACTCCAAGCTATCCGGACAAGGCAAACCGGAATAATATAGGTGGAGCATTTATTGCAAACAGATATTAGGGTTTGCGAAATGATATAAGGGATTTCTCAACAATCACTTGATCATTCCACATCCAAGAAGAAGCTAAAAGTGAAGCTCTGCAACAAAATTCATCAAGTTTACCGAAGATCTCCTGCCGAATTCATTACATACAGAAATCAATCCAGCTACTCCGTGCAACCGAAGACGCAAAAGGTATTTTCCACTTTCGATATCTTGCTACAAATCTTTTGAAGAAATGGCTACTCCAAATATAGTAAAAATCTCAGATAGGCCCCAACTTGAATTTAAGAAACATCCATACAAGTCATTGGAGGTAGATCCCTTAGGAGCATTTTCCAGTGTTCCTCACGGAGTTTTACACACAGAAGACATTAGGGTTTACATACATGCAAGCATTGAGGAATTTGGGGAATTCAAATTGAGAGATCTCTATCACAAACAACTGATAGACAATGCTTTTGAGCTTAAACCAGAGTATAAGGGTATCCAGAAGAAACAATTTGATCAATTCATTCATTTCCCCTGCTTTGAAGAAGATGAATGGGTCCGGTATGTACTAAGCAGGATGCATGATAACTTCCTATGGCTGGATAGACCCTGCAAGATCACAAAAGAGGCAATTAGAGTAGTAACTGGTCTATACTCTTCCAGAGGGATACCTATCCTCAAATCTGTCAAAAATAACATTGTAACTGAGGCCACCGGATCAAAATTTGATAAGAGGGCAATGACCATTGAAGATATTTCTGATCCGGATATCAAGTATGCATCCATGATAATAGGATACAAGATCTATCACTCCAGCAGGGAGAATTCTGTATCCAGAACTGCAGTGTATACTGCCTATGAAATGCTAAGGAAGAATGCAGAATATGATCTCTGTGAACTGCTCTTAAGCCAATTAATGGAAAATATACAGAAAATCAAGAAGGACAAGAAGAATTCCTTTAAGTATGGTACTCTTATATTATGTCTATTCTTCTACTTCATGAATGAGCTGCCCGGATCAAGTGGATGGGTATGGCAGAATGACAAACCTGTTGCAGTCCAGATAAGAGACTATCTACATGGGCTTGGGGATGCCAAAGCAAGAGATACAGCCCTATGGGGATACTTCAAAAACTTCCAAAGCATGATGCAAGCAAGAGAAAAAATTCCCCAGTCTCTTGTTGAAAAATACAAAGACTCAGTGTGCTTTATGGTGGACACTGATCAGTGCCTAATGGAGGCAGTGGAGCCAAGGACTATCTGGATCATGCCCATGGGGTATGAAGTGGATGAACAAATAGTGGAGCTGCATGTTCAACACATGCTAAGTCAGCCCAAAGATCCAAAGGCAGAAAGGTTTGGAACCTTTGAAGAGCTGAGTGTAAAGATACATGTAGAACTCAGGGAACCTGAGATAAAGAGGAAGGTGAGAAAAGAAGTTGAGCACATTGCTCAAGGCCTAGGCATCTCAAAAGAGGCACTTGATGCCAGCCGGGAAAAGAGAAGAAAATCTAAGGAAGAAAAGAAAGAGGCAGAAAAGAAAAGTAAAGAAAGTGTTCCGGTTGAAACTTCCACCCGGACCAGATCATCAAAAAGATCTGCACCTCCCACAACCAAAAGTTCAAAACTGGAAGTCCAGGCATCTGGTAAAAGATCTAAGACAAAAGCCACAAGGGCTTATGAAAGCCAAAAGGATCAAGAGGAAACTGAGTCAAATGAGGGAGTAAAAGAAATAAAGAAGCAAAAGAAGAAAGGATCCGGGAAACCCTCCATAGGCCAAGACAAGGAAGAAATGGCAGAAGAATTTGCTGAAAAGCCCACTCTATCCCTAGACAGTGTAGTCAAATCAGTCACTGTGGATGGGAACCTTCAACCGGTGGCTGAATTTTATGATGACTACAACGAGGCAGATCAAAAGATCCTGCAAGAAGCTATAATAAGGTACTTGAACATCTACAATAAAGCTTTTATTGAGATTATCTCTGAAATCCCAAAGAGCCTAGAGATGGAATTAGAGATAAGAAAGAACAATGCCATGGCAAAAGACCTTGAGATCAGGGAACAGATAGCTATTCAGCTATATCCTTCAATTGATCACAAAACAATGAACATGGTATTCAAAGACTACAAGGATGAATTCAGGAGCAAAGCAAGGATGAATCAGCTTATGCTTGGTGAGACCGACAAGGTAGCCAAGGACACTGAAGAGATTCTCTGGAAAACCTTCAAAAGGTTTAATCTTCCTGTTGTAGAGGACTTAGGTGCAGAAACAGCTGTGGACTTGGAATCATCTGCTCCGGAAGAAGTGGGCCTTGAACAGACTAACATCTCTCCTCCGGTTTCCCCTACAGTCTCCGGATCCCAAGAAGAAGAGAAACCACAGGAGAAAGAAGCAGCAGTTAAAGAAAAAGAGGTTGACAGCACCAAGGATGCAGAGAAAGAGAAGACCCCAACAGAGAAAACCACGACTGAAAGTGGTAAGAGTAAGGAAGGAGAAAAGATTCCAAAGGACAAAACTGCAGAAGAGAAGAAACATCTGTCTCTGGCAAGAGACACTGCACAAACTGTTCAAGAATTCTTGACAAAAGCCACTATAGAAATTGATGAACCGGACCTGCTCAAAGGACCATTAGATTTTGACTCTTTGTCACCGGTACAAACAATGAAAATAGCCTCATTTGCAAATGAGAAAGTCAAAGAGAAACTACTGAAATCTCACATGGAAGACTGTGAGCTTATGGAGGTAGCATCTGGAGTGCTGGAAAAGATCATGCCATCTTTTCAGAAGGATCCCACAGTCTCCTCTTCCAGTAATCTCAAAACCTTAGTCAGCAGTGTTAGTACACATTTTGAATCTCTAGAAAAATCAGCTGAAGAAAAGGTCCGGAAGGAGTTTTTGGATAAAAGGTTCTCCGAGGTTCAGGGTTTGATCATTAATGATAGGAGAAACATGAACATTGGGATAAAGAGCTTAGAAAATGCTCTTAAGGATGGCGGTGAAATATACAAATTTTGTATCTCCTGGTCCAAGGTAACAGTGGACATTGAGAAGAAAATAAAAGCGCAAGAGGACACACTACTAAGCTTGTCTCAAAGTTTTGATCCTCTTTCTTCCTCTATAACAAATCAAGAATGTCAGACTATTGCAGTCTTGAGTGAAATCAAGAAACTAGAGAAGGAAAGGAAAAGTAGAATAAGCAGATTGAGTGAGCTCAGGGGGTTAATTGTCCCTAAGCTAGAGGCCATGCATGAGGCCATAGCAGAAGCTCAAATCACAGCCCAGACAAGTGATCCGAAAGATCTAAAAAGGGCAGATGCATTTGCATTTTTGTTGAGTGGTCACATTTCAATTTTGGATAGAATGAAGCAAAGTTGGGCTACAGAACTGATCCAATTGAAGACATCTTTTGCAGACATTCTTCAGTTTATGTGAGTATGTAAATATGCGGCTATGTATAGAAAAATTTTGAAAATTTTGGTGTGCGGACCCTACCCTTTGCCATTGATGTCAAAGGGGGAGTGAGGAGCAGTGAAAAATAAGGAATCCAACTAAGGGGGAGTTCCGGAAATTGTATATAAAGATAGAGCATCAGCCAAGGGGGAGCATAGTGTAAACACTTAGTCATTTTTCACTAAGTGTTGCCATCAATGCCAAAGGGGGAGATTGTTGGCAAGAGACACTATATGGATTCATGGTTGTTGTCATTGATGGCAACAAAGGTCATCCCACATATCTGCAAGTCATGGTGTGTCTCTACCGGAAGTCAGAATGAAGATTGTTGTGGTCCGGTGAACAAGAACAGAGCATGTGGCAAGGTCCGACAGATTGGTCCGGATCTCTCAGAGGAAGTGTCTTGGTGCAGTGTAGATTTGGGGAAGTCAAGAGGACTACCTTGAGTAGTATATTCCAAGGATTTAGCCTCCGGTGATGAACAAAGAAAAAGATATGAATAGTTGAGTACCGGATTCCTGAGAGACAGTGAGAACAGAGGAAGAACTGACTGATAGAGCATCAGACTATTTTCTGGATGTGTTACTATTGATGGTAAAGGTTGTGAAGGCATGAATCATGTTTGGCTGACATGATGAATGACATCTACAAGTATATGCTTGATCCGCATTACTTGATATGCAAGGATTCAGCCGACAGAATAGAGTTTGTGAGAAGATAGATTATTCCGGGTGCCGACTAGAAAGATAATGAAATCACTAGTGTGGATATATATAGAGGATGGATTTAGTTGTGAATAGTGTAATTGTGTGATGGTGTATGTGAATAAGTTCAGAACAGAGCAGAAGTAGTAAGAAAGATCCGGTATGTGAAAGGATAGCAGAATAAAGAACAGAGGAAAGATGAAGTGCAGCAGATCAGTGTACTGAGCCTAACCGGAACTGAACTCCAGCATATGTAGATGCTTCCAATCAGTTCAAGATTGTGATTCTTATCACTTTGTAGACAGTGTGTCTCCTTGTAGGCAGTGGGCCTCTTTGTGAGCAGTGTGCTCGGGTAGTGAGCCCTAATTGGCAAGTGCCATTTTGTAATTCCTTATTCTTTTAACAGAGAATAATCTTTGGGTTAATCACCCCGTGGTTTTCTCCCTTAACCGGGTTTCCACGTCAAAAATACTGTGTCATGTGTTTCTTATTTCATGGTAATGTTTGTTTGTTTGATTCAATGCTGCTTTGATTAATAAGAAAGTTCAAAAGAAGAAATAATTAGGATAACTGATTCACCCCCCCTCTCAGTTATCAACATCCTTAACAGTGAATTGAGCATACATCGCATCGTTGAGCACATCGATCTTTTGAACACGAACACTACCTACATCCGCTTGTTGCAAACACGGTTTCGCAACGTTATTAAGCAATCCACATTTGACAAAGAGAACTATACAATCAAGGTGAAGGCTTTCTTGTTTTTATTTGATTTATTCATTGATATTGGCTTTTTACTTAGATCGATCTCTTTATGTTATGGGTAATTAAGTTGTCATTATCATTACTTTGTGATCTTATCATTCAACCTCTCAATTTTTCTTATACACAATAAGCAATCGTTCAAAGGTAAATGTTTTACTTAGAATAAAATTGGTCATAGAGTTGTTGTATGCAAAAGTAAAGTAAGTCAAAATTCTATTAGGTACAACACATGCTATAAAATGGGACACAGATCAAATGAATGTAAAAGATCAATAAGAACTAACTTTCAAAATACAAGGAATAGTCAATCATTCAATGGAAAGTGTTTTGCATGCAATAGATTTGGACATATGGCAAATCAACGCAGATCAAATTCAATCAATGGAAGGAATCAAAGTCAAAAGAATGTGATGTGCTTCAATTGCAACAAATTTGGACATGTTGCAAGATTTTGCAGAAGCAAAAATGTGAAGAGAAACCACTATTCTGAAGAAAGGAAAATAGAGTAGAGAAATGATAAAGGAAAAAAGAAAGTTGATCCAGTTGAAATCAAGAAAGAAATGAACAAGGTATGGATCAAGAAAGAAGTAATAGAAGTCAGGGATCAATCCGCACTAGTATCCAGTGCAGATACTTCCTTTGAGAAGTAAATCAAGAGCTCTGGCTCAGGGGGAGCAGTGTTGAAAATTCAAAACCCCTAGCCAAAAAGTGGGTGCCAGAATCAAGCACGAAGATACATAATCTGATGTGACAAAGATTTTAAAAGAAAAACCGGAAGTAAAAGGGTCAATGTGGCACATTGCGAAGCAATCTTATTCGACTGTGTTTTCTAGTGAGAGGTTTTCAACTTTTTGGGAGTAAACATTTAATATTAATTAGGTCAAGTGCAGAGGATAAAAGGGAAGTCATTTTTCTTATATTTCACCTTGCATTCAAAGTTTTTCAGACATCAGAGAGAGATTTCAAGGCGCAACAAAGATTCAAAGCTTAAATCGATTTAGGCGAAGGAAACCCAATTTAGCATATCAAGTGGAGGTTCTCTTCTTGACTGAGGATAAATGATTCTATTCGGTCACGCACACATATAGAAGCCCTTGGAAGGTTGTATTTGTAGTAGTTATAAATCAAGCAGGGACTATTGAAAGGAAGCAAGGTACGCGGAACACACTTCCTACACTAATCTAATGAGGGAAGTAGAGTGCAAATTTAAATTAACCTTTCCAGTTACAGCATCATTAACACAATAACAGAGATATTGCAGCAATACACATACACACAGAAAGTAGACAGAAGAGAGAGAGAGACAAGATATACGTGGGGAAAACCCTTACGGGTGAAAAACCCCACACTCTAAAGTACAGCTCAAATGTATTATAGTAAACAATAACAGATTATAATACAATTTCAGAGCCAATTCTCTTTTAGGAGTCTTCAAATGTTGAACCTAGAGATATTTCGGTAGCATAACAGTACTTGTACAAAAACTATATATCTCACATCCAAGCACCTATTTTTATAGAGTTTACAAGGTAAATATGGAGCCTTCTAGAGCTGGGCATCCATCTTGGACTCATACCCCAAAACCCATGCCTAAGGATACTTGTCCAACATCCCATCCCAATGTGGGCGCCTTGTCCCAAGATAGGCTATGACAGATGCTCTTACGCACCTTACAGCTATCATAGAATCTGTCATAACTAAAAGCACTTACAGTTGTAAGAGAATATGTCATACACTGACTAAAAATATCATATTCCTCTTATAACATGTCATAACCTCCCCTAACCTCCCAAAGATGCCTTTCTCTTGTGCAAAGGTACTCACCGATACTTGTCATTAAATAAAAGTTATTTGAGGTTTCAGGGGCATTGCCCCCAAGCCCCCATGGGGGAGCTGCCCCTTGACCCTGCCCTATATCGCAACAGGGAGCGTGCCAAGGGTGCTACCCCTGGAACCCTGCAAGGGGCTCCGCCCCTTGACCCTGTCTTGGAGGCGTTGCCCCCAAACCACCGTTAATTATTCAAGGGGGAAACTACGGCTGCCAAAGTCGCCAAAATTTATCCTGCTGCATGTACACAAGGTGTCGACTATGCCAACTCAACATGGGATAAATAATTACAACATTAGGAATTTGCAAAGGTTGAGACACCTTAATTCCCAACAACTATGGTAGACTTTGAGAATTCGCTACTAAAGGCAGTTGGTCGAACTAATGCCCATGATGGAAAGCATAGGAATCGAGCTCCAACAAAGAGGAAGTAATCTAATTCCTTTTCAGATGATGGAAGTGATTCTAATTCTAATAATGGGGATTGTTCTAATGATAGAAAGACATCTGGGTCAAGAATGCCTTTGAAGAAGAGATTTGATTCTGGTGAAAAAGATAATGATGATGTGGGCTAGAGAGATGATTCAGACAGTGATGGATTATCATTTGGGAGTGATTTGTATAAAGATGATGAAGATAGGGAATGGCTTCAAAAGATGTCTGAACTAGACAGGGAGATGACTTTGGCAGAAAGAGCAAAGGCAAGGGATAATTTCTTTTTTTGGGTGCAGAAGAGGGCTAAAGCTTGACAAAACGAGACTAGGAATTAGAGGGGAAAAAATGTAGGGCCACCATCTTCACAGATGCATTCTTCTATGAAATCTACCAGGACAGTGAAAGAAAATGCCATAAATGAATTGGTTGCAAGGAGATAGAAGGCACATGATTCAAATTTGAAGAGAAAGCGAAGGGACACTGTCGGGTTATCTAAAGGACATGATTCTTCACTAGGCAAATGAAAATCTCATGCTAGTTCTAGTGTTAGTCCATTGTTCTCTAGCAGAATCCAAGCAGTCATGGAGATCTAGATGATAGTGATGAAGAAGGTACAAATTTTGATATTCCTTCCTTTGAAGATATTAATAGTAGAACAATCCAGAGATCAAAGCTTTCCAAGAGGTTCATGGAGCCATTCTTTGAAAAGAACATTGTGGGCCATTTTGTGAAGATTGGGATTGGTATGTCAAGGTCAGGACAACGTATTCACCATCTTTGCATGGTCATAAATGTAGACGCAACCAATGCTGACAAGCATTACAAATTTGATAATAGGACTATCCACAAGTACTTGGATTATGTTTGGGGTAGTGATGATAGTACAGCTAAATGGCAGATAGAGAAGGTATCTAATTCGCTACCTCTTGAGAAAGAGTTTAAGGAATGAGAATGGGAAGTAGAGTTTATTGAGGGCTAAATCTTTGATAGAGATGATGTGGAAGAGAAGAAAAATGCACTAAAGGAAATAAATAATTTTGTCTATTCTGCAAAAATTGTAAAGCAGATGCTACAGGAGAAGAAGATGGCTTCTACAAGGCCATCAAATCTGGCTACTGAGAGGGATAGGCTAAGGAAGGAGATGAAGCTTGTAGAGAGCAAACATGATTATTTAGAAGTAGACAGGATCAAACAAGGTTGAAAGACTTAGAAGTCCTTTCACTTCAGAGAAGAGGCAAGGATGCAAAAGCCATAATGCGTGTAGAGATGAATAAGAAAAACAAATCAAAAATTTGAAGAATGCTTCATTGATCAAGCCTGCTAACTTAAATCTCAAAGAAGGTGAGACTAGGTATGATCCTTTCTCTCACCACTGGACTAGATCACAAAATTACTACAGTGCAAAGAGTGGTGCTACAGAAGCAAACATAGAGGCAATATAGGCAGAACTAAAATAGATGTCTCCTAAGCATCAAGCTGAGGATATAGAAGATAGGGAACAGTTAAGGAGCCCTACACTGGAACAAAACATAGAACAACAAGAGAATATGGACATAAATCCTTTGGAATGAAGTTAATAAGAAATATCTGAGAGAGAAAGAGACACTGCAGATGTCTTAGGTAGTGCTAGAAGGGAACAAGTTGTAGATGAAGCCATGAAATCACTTGCACTAATTGACACACCATCAGATGTACAAAGGGTAGAAAAGCTAGTCTTTTTGAATGGCCACATCCATATCCTAGATAGTGCAAGGGACAAATGGAACAGAGAAATAGCTCTGATAAAGACTATCTATAGTGACATTTTGCCTCCAGTGAAATTAAGATGAAGATTGCATTTGTAAATATGTGATAGGTACACACATTCTTGAAGTTTTTGAAAAAAAAATTGTATTTCGGGCTACACCCTTTGCCATTGATGTCAAAGGGGGAAAAGTAGATCAGTGAAAAATGGATAAACATCTCAGGGGGAGTAGGAGAATGAAGTATATATAGTAAGGGGGAGTAGTCAAGCATTTTTCACTAAGAGTTGCCATCAATGCCAAAGGGGGAGATTGTTGGCAAGAGACATTGCTCTGGTATTGACTTATATGTTGTCATTGATGGAAACAAGGCTCAGAGATCCTATCACCATGACAGGAAGAGATGTCTCAGGAAGAACATATTGGATTTCAAGTCCGGTTGACAGAAAATGGCTAAGTATGAAAAGTATTCTAAGTAGAGGATAGTAAGTCAGATAGTATGTCTCTGTAGATGATGATTGTGTAACGTGGTTCAGATATGATGTTAGTAATTGTTTGGTGGTATCATTCTCCAGAGATTAAGTCTTGACTTCCTCTGGAAGTCACTTAGAAGAAATATCTAAGTCTGGGTAATCAAATGTATAGCAGGAACAGTCAACAAGGTCTAGTACAGTGCTCCGCATTCCTCCGCAGATAAGTATTTTGTTATGTGGTTTTAAGGTGTTGTAAACACTTATACAAAGTGTCTTATTCTAGAGTTAGAAGATCTGAAGTCCACCGGAAGGTTAGCTACAAGATGCTAAGTATCAACATAGTGTTTGACAGAGTTTGATAGAGACAGAGTCTGAGTTTTGATGGTCCACAATTCTCCGCAAGATGTTATCATGCCTTGCGGTTTTGAGGGTAAGATTGGGAATGTGTAAAGATTCCTTGATATGATTTTGGAAGTGTTTTGTTATCCACATTAGAAGTTGTAAGTTAGCCGATGATTTGGTTAAGCATGTTCTTAAGGAAGAGGCTAACTAGTATGTTAAATCTTTGTGCAGAGAAAAGTTAACGTTTGGAGGATCTATGCACATAATTGATTGATTAGAGCTGACCTATATGAACATGTTTGGGAAAAGATTTGGGTCCACATAACATACAGTGCATTGGATCAAGTTGACAAGGTACATCTTTCTATGTATATGTTTCACTTCTTGGATGTCAACCTAATTATGGATTAGATCATGATGCAGATATATAAGAGCGATGAATTTTAGTTGAATGTGTGTGTGGTGTGTGTGTGGATGTAAACATGCGAATAGAAGAGTAGAGTTAGAAGATCAGCAGCGATGAAGACTTGGGATTCAAAATTCAGTTACTAAATGACTACACCTTGGCATAGTGGCATATGCTCAAGCAGTATTCAGTTTTCATGTGGAATTCAATTGAAAAAAAGCTTTCATCATCAAGGTAGTGAGCAAGCAGTAAGCCTTCATCAGGGTTTAATAGCCCTCAAGGTTTAGCAGCCCTTATTGTAATCTTGTTAGGTTTAGGGTTGAGGCAGTGAGCCTGCTAAATCTAGTTGTACTTCATGGCAGTGAGCAAGAATGTTAGGCCCGTGGAGTGACCAAGCTTGAACATTATTTTTGTGAAGATTGCAATATATATTTGAGAGCTAATCCTCTCTATGGTTTTTCCCTTTTTTGGTTTTCCATGTAAAATCTTGGTGTTATGTGTCATGCTTTTGTGGATGCTATTCATTTGTATATTATACTTCTATTTTATTAATCCTTTGAAATGATTGAAACTTAAAGTGCAAGAAAAGGTTTATAGAACACCAATTCACCTCCCCTCTCATTGTTTCTAACAATCAACAGAAATACTATCCAAAGCCTCTTCCAAAGAGTCATTTAATCCTATTTCCAAACCATAACCTACGAGGCTACCACAAAGAAGAGTTGAACCAATATTTCTCACTAACCTAGGAATGAGTAAAAGGTTTCACCCTAGGGTTTGATGGACTAGTAGGAGAATAGACATGGTTTCTCCATAAAAATACTCATTAATTTTTTCCTTCCTAAGAATCTAATGTCAATCCAAACCCAACTACCTCTTTCCCAAAGAATACTGTGATTGTCTATTTCCCAAATGGTTGGATTTAAAGCATATAAACATAAGCCCTTGAAAATCCACATTTTGAAGCTAGGAACTAGATGGATATAAAATTTGAATCAAATGAAAGATTGAGAAAGATAGATCAATAAGCACACATTCCCTTGCAATGCTCCCATGAGAACCATATCTATCTAAATCTAACTTGATAAATAACAATTTGATCCACCAATAACTAAATCATATCAAGTAATTTATACACCAAGTGAATGTGATAGAAATGGATCTAGAATGGGATGATAAAAAATATTACCTTGTTCAAATAAAAGAGGGCTCCCAATGGAATCAAAATTGTTGGGAATTAAGGTGTCTCAACCTTTGCAATTTCCTAGCACTTATTATTTGATTATTTATTTTTGCCTACTCGTAATATTCATGTAATTTATATTTTGTCACTTTGTGGGATTTGGCATGATGATGTGTCATCCTACATGGAAGGTGACTAGATGTATTTTTGTCCTCATATGAGGAGGTAGGCATCCCATGTTGACTTGGCATAGTTTTTCCATGTGTCGGCACCTTGTGATCATGTGTCATGAGTTATGACAAATTCTATGATGCGTAAGTTATGAGATATCCCTATGACAGAATCTATGACATGTAAGAGCTAGAAACAGAGATTCTATGATAGGTTTGACAATTGTCAAGAAGCATCTTTGCATGGAGAAGGTAGGCATCCAAGTTTGACTATGACAAGTTGTAAGAGAATCATTTATTAATAGTCAGTTATGATAGATTCTCTTACAATTGTAAGTATTGTCATATATGACAGATTTTATGACGGTGTAAGAGCATCTGTCATACGTATTTTGGAAAAATTTGGGGTTCCCAAGTATGGGGGTTGTAAGGGATGAAAGGGAATATTTGACAAGTGTCTTTTGTGTGTTTTATGGCCTTGGAATTAGGACCATATGGATTTGGATGAGATTTTTTTGTGGCTTGCTCTAGAAGCTACCTCCATCCTTAGTATTTATCTATATATACAAGTGCTTGGAGTTGGAGTTGTATGGTTCATTTGCAAGTACCGTTGTGTTTTTGGAATAACTTCAGTATTCAACATTTGTGTACTCATGGAAGAACTTGCATTGCAAGTGTGTTATAATCAACATTTGATTTGATAATATATTGTGCAAGTTTTGGAGTGTGGGGTTTTTCACCCAGGAAAGAGTTTTCCCCGCATATATCTTGTGTTGCAAACTTTGTACTTGCTTTTGGATGTTTGTTATTATCTCTCTGTTAATGTGCATCTCATATCTGTAATTGTAAAAGATAAAAATTTGCATAAACCTTTCCTCATTAGATCAGTGTAGGAAGCATTTCCACATACCTTACTTCCTTTCAGTTGGTATCAAAGCCTGATCACCTTTGGTTCTAGTTTTTGAGTAGAGGGTTTTTCTTAGTTGATCTTCATTTGATTGGGAGCTTGTGTAGAGGATTTTGAAATCTTTGTTGCAAGAAAGAGATGGTGAGCACATATGGGAGGTTTGATATAGAGAAGTTTAATAGAAGCATCTTTGAGTTGTGGAAACTCAAGATGGAGGAATTATTGGCGGATAGAGATCTATGGCTCGTAGTATCTAGGACCATCCCATAGGGCATGAAACAAGAAGATTGGGATATGATGGATCGGAAGGCTAAGGGTCTAATAAGACTCTGGTTGGTTGATTCAGTGCTCCTAAATATCCATGAAGAGAAGACTGCAAACAATCTTTGGAAGAAACTTGGAGATGTTTATCAGGCTAAACCCATGGTGAACAAGTTATTGCTACGAAACAAATTGTATTCTCTAAGGATGGAAGATGGAGTATCTGTCGATGATCACCTGAATACATTTAATATGCTTGTTGCCTAGTTGACCTATGTTGGTGTGAAGATGGAGGAAGAGGATCAATGTATGACATTACTGTGTTCCTTACCATATTCGTGGGACCACCTTGTTATGGCCATTGGGAGTACCACTACCACCTTCAAGATGGATGAAGTGGTTTTTTCATTATTGTTTAAAGAGATGCAGAGAAATTCTTCCAAGTCAACTAAGGAGGCTCTTGGGATTCGTGGTAGATCTAAAGAGAAGAGAAAGAAAATGGATAAGAAGGAAGAAAAAGGAAGATCCAAATCCCATGGGAGATCTAAGTCTCCTAGAAAGTCCAAGGCTATATGTTGGAACTGTGGAAAACCTGGTCACTTCCGCAAGGATTGCAAGGAGGAGAAGAAGAAAAATAAGAAGAACTATGATTTAGATTCTAACAAGTCCTCTCAGGATGATGGAGAAGTGTGTGTCGCTGCCTCAACAACACATGCATCTGAGGATGTGTGGCTTATTGAATCTGGTGTATCATTTCACATGACCTCACATCAGGGTTAGTTTTTAAAGTATGAAGAATGCATGATGGTGGGAAGGTGTACTTGGGTGATGACTCTCACCTGAAGATTGTTGGTTGTGGAAGAGTCTTGATTTAATTCCCTGATGGATGAGTGAAGGGGATCAATGGCATTCTGCATATCCTTGGTTTGGCATGGAACATTCTTTATGTAAGTTGAATGATGTCGGTGTGCGAGTTGTTTTCTCAAATGGAGGATGCAAGATGACTAGAGGAGCTATGGTGCTAGCTAAGGGTGTTTGGATTGGCACTCTACTTCAGTTTGATGCATCTGTGGTTCAGTGCAATAGTGCCTCTATTTCAAATAAGAGAACTTCAGAGTCATCATCCTCACCATTAGAACTAGTAGCAAAGAGGACTATTGCATCTACTTCTGATGGTCATGCTTTTTGGGTATCTAAGGGTTCTCATACTACAGAGATGAAACTTCCAACTAAGAAGACAATGTTATGGTTTTTAGTACACACACAATCTACTAAGAGGGGAGGGTTGAATCGGTAGATTAAAAATACTTAAAAACTTGTAATCTCTAGAAAGCAAACCCAAAATATCTTTTAGTGCTTAAGCATGAAAAATAAGAGATCATACAGACATGAACACCAGATATGCATGGAAAACCCAAAAATGGTAAAAACCATGGTGAGAAAATGCTACTAGGATCTATCATCCTAATCGAACCTCACAGAATAAACCATTGATTATAATGTTTTAAGGGTACCCACCCTAAGGAATCACTGAACCCCTAATTTAAAATCTCCAACTCTAAGGAGACTACAATCCCTTGAACTAAGCACCAACTTAGTCCACCAAAGGCACCAACCTCTAAATCTTTACAAATTCAAATATGCAAACATTTGGTTCTTTCGCTAACCTCAAATGCACCTATTTAATTTATACATAGTCTTCTCTTCTTATGCAAGACTCCCAGACTCTCTGTGTTCTCACTAAACACACCTCTGCAATACATGCTCAAAGTGTTATTACCTCCTATATTCTCCTTAACATTATCGCATGTCATACACGCAGAGAACAACATTTACAAAGCAACACCACTCGTTGTATTTATCATTTGTGTGAGAAGAAACTGCTAAATGTCTTCTCAACAAACTCTGTGATGAGAAGAAACTGCTCAACGAATCCTTAAAAATACTATGATGAGAAGAAATTGTACAACAAATTCTTAACAAACACTTTGATGAGAAGAAAATAAATATCTAGAAAAACCAACAAGCATCCTATTCAGTTTAAAATGAAACACCAACATATGATCATCTGAAGCAAAAATAGTTGCAAAACCATAACATGTTGGGGAAAACTGAAAGTCATCAATAGCACAACAACATCTATCCAACAAAACTTCAACTAAACTAGTCATTTACTCTATTAACAGAATGTACTTAGAGAATTGAATCCTGAGAAATGATCTTTGAAACCTTCTTTTACAAGGCTTGAATTCATAGACTTTCAAAGATTAGGCTTCCAAGCTACCATCTTCCTTCATGGAAGCATTATAAGCTTACCTCTGATCCCGTTATATTCTTCCTTTGTAACTCCATCGGGCGTTGGGCTTCTTGTTTTACCTCTTCTTTATCCTAGGCATCAGACTTTTGGTCTTTTGCCTTCTTTCATCAGGCTTCAGATTTCTTCTCTTTTTCCTTCCATCACAGGGATTTGAACTTCTTCTCTTTTGCCTTCTTTATTGGGCTTCAGACTTCTTTTCTTTTGCCTTTCGTTTTGGAAAGAAACAAAGTGAAACTCTGTTTTCCACAATTTTGCGGAAGCAAAATACTAAGACAAGACATTCCAGTGGAACTGCGGAATGATGTCATGTGTAAATCCTTGCCCCTTGGGCAATATTAATGGGATTTGGGCATCGAGGATTCTTCATTCCTTCTTCCTTTAAGAAATGAGTCAGAAAGCAACTCAGAACTTCGACCTCTGATTAATTAGACTTAGACTAAGAATCAGAAAAACACTCATCGGGCCTTCCTTATTTCCTCATCTAACAGAAAGAGCAAGACCAAAACACTGAACTCTAATTTCCTTAGAATAATTGTATTCTCTTCTTTTCTTCCTGATGATGGATCATAGAGTGTGATGCGAAATGTTGAGGCAAAAAAGCAACACACAGTTTTTCCAGAAACACTTCAATTATTTCCTTAGAATAAATTGAAGCTTTGAGATCAGGCCATCCTTATCGAGCCTTCCTTCTTTCCTTGACAAGGAGTAAGGCTATAACTCCAAGCTCTAACAAACTCTAGAAAATAAGTAAGTCGACCTTAGTCACTTAGTCTAATTAACATTTTGGCCTTAGACTCATCAATGACAACACTTGAACACTTTCCTTTGACATCAATGACAATAATTCAACAATCTCCCCCTTTGTCATTGACGGCAACCTACAAATAATCTATCTTTAATCGCTGCCCTACCTCTTTTGTATTTGGTCTCATGTTTTTGTATTTGCTCCCCTGTTCAATCTCTTCTACACTTGCTCCCCCTTACTCTAATTCTCCCCCTTTGACATCAATGGTAAAGGAAGGTAATCAACCTCTTTCATGACTGCAACCAGCTACTACAAAGCTTCTCAAATGTTGATTATTTAGTATGTTGTTAACTTACCTACTCCCCTAGAGAGGTAGCCACTGTCTAAATGGGAATAAATGATATGACATGAATTGTTCTTCTTGAATAGATGTTGCAGCTGCACTTCTATTTGTGAGTAAAAGAAGGAGAAATAACTCCTAACTGCCACTTGAGATATTCAATAGTATCCTTGGGAAGTGGCTTGGTGAAAATGTCTGCAATTTGTTCTTATGTAGGGACATATTCCATCTTGACTTCCTGATCTACAACTTTTTCTCTCAAGAAATGATATTTAATGGCAATGTGCTTCTTGAGTGCATCACAGGATTCTTTGTGATATTAATTGCACTTGTATTATCACAAAGAATGGAAATGGGATCATCAAACTCTACTTTTCTATCCTTGAGTGTCTACTTCATCCACAAGACTTGTGTACAACATGAAACAATAGCAACATATTCTTCTTCAGCAGTGGACAATGTCACTGAATCTTACTTCTTGTTGATCCAAGATACTAACCTATCACCAAGGAAGAAAGCTCCACCACTGGTGCTTCTCCTGTCATCAGTGGTTTTTGCCCAATCAGCATTTGTATATATATGTTGTCAAGGTAAAATATTTATCATGAGGATACCATAATCCATAATCCTTGGTACCTTTCAAATATTTGAAGATTCTCTTCACATCTTGAACATGTGATTCCTTAGGAGCAGCTTGAAATCTAGCCACCATGCATACTACTTGCATGATATCTAGTCTAGATGTAGTTAGGTGCAGTAAGCTATCTATCATAGATCTATACATCTTATGATATGTATTAGTGATTCATCATTTTTGCTCAACTTGCATTCTGTCATCATGGGGGTACTCATAGGCTTACAGTATTCCATCTTGAACTTCTTAATCATCTCCTTTGCATACTTGGTTTGAGATATAAATATACCTTGTTCTTTTTGTGATATTTGTAAACAAGAAAGAAAGAAAGTTCTCCAAGCATGGAGATTCCAAAATCTTTCTGCATCTGATCAACAAATTCCTTGCTCATCTTGTCATCACTACCACCAAA
The DNA here is from genome assembly GCA_027924645.1 of Cunninghamia lanceolata. Lineage (NCBI taxonomy): Eukaryota > Viridiplantae > Streptophyta > Pinopsida > Cupressales > Cupressaceae > Cunninghamia > Cunninghamia lanceolata. The sequence continues at coordinate 6,922,138 of BSBN01001221.1, read as the reverse complement.
AATAATTTCATCGACATGAAAAACAACAATAAACATGTGCTCAGCTTTTTATTTGAAGTACAAGTTGTTTTCTACACATCCTTTTATGAATCCTTGTTACTGGAGGTAATCATCCAGTTTAGAATACCAAGCCCCAGGGGCCTGTTTTAGACCATACAAAGCCTTTTTCAATCTGCAAACATAATCTTCTTTCTCTAAAAATTGAAATCCTTCAAGTTTCTCAATGTAAACCTCTTCATTAAGGTTTCTCAATGTAAACCTCTTCATTAAGGTTTCCATTCAGAAATGTAAATTTGACATCCATTTGGTAAACTTTAAAATTCTTATGAACAGAGAATGCTAGAAACATCCTAATGTCTTCCAATCTTGCAACAGGTGAAAAGTTTTCTTTAAAATCTATGCCTTCAACCTGTGCATATCCTTTAAAAACCAATCATGTCTTGTTCCTCACAACTTTTCCATCTTCATTCAACTTGTTTTTAAACACCCATTTTGTGCCTATCACGTTCTTATCTACAAGTCTTGGAACCAAATCCCAAGTCTATTTTTTATCTATTTGATTTATGTTGGGAATTAAGGTGTCTCAACCTTGGTAATTCCTTGTATTATTATATTTATTTTATTATTTTATTTCCTATTGTAAAAGAAGGATGCAAATCCTATGTTGTCATCTTGTGGGAGTTGGCATGGTGATGTGTCATCCTACATGGCATATGACCACATGTATTTTTGTCCTCACATGAGGAGATAGGCATCCCATTTAGTGGTAGGAATATTTTGCCATGTGTCGGCATCTTGGATGTTGTGTAAGGGAATATTGACCGAAACGTTTATGATAGATTCCTATGACGAAGTTATGACATGTAAGAGTCAGAAATAGAAGCTTGTAAGATAGGTGAAGACATGTGTCGAAGAGCATCTTTAAAAAGGCATCTTCGGGTGCCCCAAGGTGGACTATGACATGTTGTAAGAGAATATGCTATTTATAGCTTGTGTATGATAGATTCTTTTACAGTTGTAAGTTGTAACAGCTATGATGGCTTCTATGATAGTTGTAAGTGTTGTAAGAGCATCTGTCATAGCCCATTTTGGAAATAGGCGACCTCCTTGGGATGGGGTGACTTGACAAGTGTCAGGGGCATCTTACATTGTTGGACAAGTGTCCATAAGCATGGGATTTGGGCCATGAGGCCATGTTGGATGTCCATCTCAATGTGGAGCCAATTTTGCCTTGTATTTGTTATATAAATAGGTGCTTTTGAGAGGAGTTGTACTATAGGTTTTACAGGTACTGTTATGCTGCCAGATTGACTCCAAACATGAGTGTCAAAGACTATTAAGCTTGCATTGTGTTACCGCCTGTATGAGTAGTCTAGTTTCAATTGAAAAATGCAAAAAATCAGTTAAGGTGCAAGTGTCTTTGTATATACAAAGGTGTTTGTATATACATACAGGTCGAATGTACATTCGCAGGCTTGCAAAAATCTCCATCATCCTTCAAGAATGGTGAAAAATGAGTAGTATGCGTTTTTAAATGCATATCGGGTTGCACATACAAGGGGGAATCTTTCACAGATTCTGGGGAATATTCGCTGCTTGCATATTGGGTTGCATGTATATTTGGTTTGTATGTTCAGACATACAATGGTTAGATACAAGGAAAAAGTACATTGCAAGTATATTCTAAAGTGATTCCCGCTTGTATATTGGGTCTTGTACATTGTATTTGTATATTCGGCATGCAAAGAGAAATGTACATTGAAAAACATACAAGGGGCTTTGTATGTTCGGCAACATACAAAGAAGTGGAGTTGCAATTGGTGGGGCCCCGTGGACAGGATATACAAAGGCGAATGTATGTGAAGTATACATTCGAAATATACAAAACAAAGGCATACATTCCAAACCCGAGAGATAAATGAGCTGAAGTTAATAATATTTTGGGTCCGTTGCATGTATATTGGGCACTTGTATGTGCTGATATACAAGCAAAGATACAAAGGTCAAGATGAAAGCCGGACCCGAATAAGTTTCCAATCTGCTTCATAATATTTTGGGGTCCACCTTGTATATTAAACTATTGCATGTACATGCATTTTGCATATACAAAGGATTTTCGAAAGGTGAACAGTGGCGATTGTATATGCATATGTTTTTTGCATATACAAGGGTGAAAGTGGCAAAATGGTGATTGGAAAAGTCAGCGATAGAAATGTGAGGTGCCTACGTGGCACAATTTCACTGGCTGACGAATTTTCAATATTTTTTTATGCCATTGATCCTGGCGACAGGAGGTAAATCGATGGCCATGCTTTGAGACTGCAGTGATGGTTTTTTCTGGGCGAGCGCAGCCATTTTTGAGCGAGAAAATCCTCAAATGCATCTGCTGTTGCATCCCGCGAGTAGATGAAGCATTAATGGCAAATTGTGCAAGGAATTATGGGTGAGGCGACAGGTGAACTACCAGGCTTACAAAGAGAACCTTCAGGCGGTGGACCAGATCCCGATTCCATCTGCTCCTTTCTCCTTGTCCCTCTGCTGCATTCAATTTTGAGCACCATTTCTCACAATGCATTGTATCTGGCAATTTTTGAGTTGACCGTTGTAATTTTGGCTGAGTACATAGTTTTGCTATAAAATGCAAACTGTGTCACTCATATTTGGTTGTTGAAGACCTGGGCATTTTTGTGTAAATAACAAAATATAGAGCATTTCCTGTCTGTTTTTATCTCTGTGGAGTTTATGTGTTGCATCTGAGTTGTATCTTGCACATATATTCAGTTTCTTGTCATTGTATATGAAAAATGCGTTATTGCGTGTGTTTATCTGTCTATCTCCACTTGTTGTATGCATTTTCTTCTTCTCAATATGGTTGCTAAGGGTTTCTCAAATTCTAGGGTATAGTTTTGATGTACCACATGCCTAATCTATAACTTCCATTCAAGGAGTGGATTAAATTGTTTTAGGTTAAGGTATGGAGAAGAATGTATATCAATTGGGATATCTATAAGTATGGACAGTTAAATACTTATCCTTGGGTGGTGTTTGTAAGGCAAATACCAGTCCTAACCCCTTGAAACTCGGATGTCAGTTGCAAGTCATTCTTATGTATACGTCTAGTTGACTCCTTGCCCTGAGATAGGCACCGGTCTGTTCTTGTGAAGTAGTTATGATCCAAAGCCCCTGTCTTGCATCCAAACCATCAAATTTAAACCATCCAAAACCCGTTAGTTGTAGGAGTAGGATTAGGAGCCCCTGCATACTCTCATCCATAACCAGACACATATGTCCAAGAAAGTTTCCAAACTTGTGATCTATCATTCAGATCTTGGTCCTAAAATGAGAGTATTCTGCCTGTTATCACAAAGCTAAATCATTTTGTCATTGGGCTAGTCAATGTTACATCTTTAGCTATAGGGATACCCCCTTGGTGCAGTAGAACTAGAAGTGAAGGGGAGGCAGCTCACGCAACCTCCCGTATCTGTTGACCAAATCTGCCTATGCATTGGAGCTGGCAAACCCTCTGCCGATTCAGGAGGTAACACATTGAAAGTGTATTGTAAACCATATTCAGTTTTGATAATACATTGTGCAGGTTTCTGAGTGTGGGATTTTTCACCCAATAAGGGTTTTCCCCACCATATATCTTGTCTCTCTTCTTCTATCTTCTTTCTGGGTCTATGTGTATTGCTACAATATCTCTGTTATATGTTTCATATTGCTATAATTGTAAAGGTTAAATTGAATTTGCATATCTCTCCCCTCATTAGATTAGTGTAGGAAGCAATTTTTGCACACCTAGCTTCCTTTCAGTTGGTATCAGAGCTTGATCACCTTTGGTCCTAGTTGTTGGGTAGGGGTTTTTTGAGCTGATCTTAAATTGAGTGGGAGTATGTACAGAGTATTCTAAATCTTATTGCAATAAGGATAGGGCAAGCACATCCAGAATGATAGAGGTGGAGAAATTCAATGGCACTAATTTTAAGCTGCGGAAGCTCAAGATAAAAGACATGCTTGTTGATCGAGACCTCTAGGAAACTATTAGTGGAATAAAACTAGCTACAATGTCACAAGCTGACTGGGATCTCAAGGATCAGAAGGATAAGGGTCTCATAGAACTTAGTCTTCTTGATTCTGTCCTATTAAATGTCCATGAGGAGGCTACTGTAAACTTGCTTTGGAAAAAGTTGGGAGATATGTATCAAGCCAAATCTCTGGTTAACAAACTTTTTCTAAGAAAGAAGTTGTTTCTCTTCGAGTGGAGGACAGAGGATCTGTTGCAGAACATATGAATGCTTTCAACATGTTGGTTGCACAATTGACATCTGTTGGTGTGAAGATGGAGGAGGAGGATCGTTGTATGACCTTCCTTTGTTCTTTGCCAGACTCGTGGGATCATCTTGTCATGGCTATTAGAAGCACCACATCCACATTCAAAATGGATGAAGTGGTTTCTTCACTATTGTCTGAAGAGATGCAGAGAAAGTCTTCTGAGGCAACCAAAGAGGCTCTTGCAGTTCATGAAAGACCCAAGGAGAAAGGCAAAAAGAAGGACAAGAAAGCTGAGAAGGGTAGATCCAAATCCCGTGGGAGATCTAAATCTCCTGGAAAGTCCAAGGCTCTCTATTTGAACTGTGGCAAAACTGGGCATTTCCTAAAGGAATGCAAAGAGGAAAAGAAAAAGAAGAAGAAGAACCCAAATTTAGATTCTGACAAGTCACAGATGATGGTGATGCTTTCATCGCAACCTTGGCAACCCATGCATCAGATGATGTGTGGCTGATTGATTCTGGTGCATCATTTCACATGACCTCGCATCGAGACTAGTTTACTAAGTATGAGGAGTTTGATGTTGGAAAGGTGTACCTAGGTGATGACTCTCATCTGAAGATTGTTGGTCATGGAAGAGTCTATATTCGATTCCCTGATGGACGAGTGAAGGGGATCTCTGGGGTTATACACATCCCAGGCTTAGCACGGAACCTACTTTCTGTAAGTATGTTGAATGATGCAGGTGTGCAGGTTGTCTTTTCGAAAGAAGGATACAAGATGACTAGAGGAGCTATGGTGCTTGTTAAGGGTACTAGGAGAGGTACTTTGTTTCAGCTGGAGGCAACATTTCACAATGCAATAGTTCTTCTAACTCAAGGAAGAGGGCAGCAATCACTTCATCCCCACCATCAGAACCAGCAATGAAGAAATTTGTTGTATCTAGTCCTGATGGTTGTATTCATGCCTTGGAAGTTAAGTTTCCTACTGAAAAGACAATGTTATGGCATAAGAGATTTTGCCACACTGGTGAGAAGGGTCTTGGAACCCTAAAAAATAAAAACCTCATTGAGGGGTTAGATGATTGTAATCTTGAGATTGATTTTTTTGAACATTGCATATATGGAAAATAAAACCATGTTTAGTTTTATTCGAGTTCTCACAAGTCTTCTGGTGTGTTGGACCTTGTTCATTCTAATGTATTTGGTCCTGTTAATTTTCCTTAGTTATCAAAATCTGTATACTTTGTATCTTTTATAGATGACTATAGTAGAAGGACATGAATTTATTTTCTCAGAAGCAAATCTAAAGTCTATAGTAAGTTTAAGGAGTTTAAAGCCTTTTCTGAAATTAGATTGGTAAAAAGATTACAGGTTTGAGAACTGACAATAGTAAGTTTAAGGAGTTTAAAGCCTTTGCTGAAAATCAGACTGGTAAAAAGATTAAATGTTTGAGAACTGACAACGGTGGTTAGTTCTGTTCTACAAAATTTGATAAATATTGCAAGGAACTTGGGATTGAAAGACATAAGACAACTCCATACACCCTACAACAAAATATAGTTGTAGAGAGGATGAATAGAACACTGATGGAGAAGGCTAGGAGTATGCTTAGTGGAGCTGGCCTAGAATAAACTTTTTGGGTTGAAGTTATTACCACTGCTTGCTATCTGGTAAATAGATTTCCTACATCAGCTCTTGTTGGAAAGACACCCATGGAGGTGTGGTCTAGTAGAAATCCTTCAATAAGGCATCTTCGTGTTTTTGGTTATGAGGCAAATGCACATGTGCCTAGGGAGAAGTGGTCAAAATTGGAGAACAAGGCTATTAAGTGTATCTTCATTAGCTATGGTGTCGGTGTGAAAGGATACAAGCTTTGGGACCCTATGGCTAAAAAAGTGTTGTATAGCAGAAGTGTCATCTTCAGAGAGCTAACACCTTCTTCCACTGTTTTACAGCCAGAAGAAAAAGAAAAGAAAGAGGATGTTGTTCAGTTTCCTACTACCCCTAAGAAGACTGAACAGAAAGACAATGTTGGACCTGATGATGAGGAGAGCTCTAGTAGCTCTAAAAGCTCAAATGAAGAAGCTAAACCTCAACATCAGCGCTTGAGGAGGTCTACACGAATTAGAAAGCAACCTGAGAGGTTTGGTTATACATTGCTTAATTCTAGTTGTGCTTTTGCTTTACTTACTAATAGTGATGAACCTAGAACTTTGTTAGAGGCTTTGGATATGAAATATGCAAGTTCCTAGAAGGAGGCCATGGAGGATGAGATGGCTTCTCTGGAAAAGAATCAAACTTGGGACTTGGTGCCTTTGCTTGCTGGATGGAAACCTGTTGGATGCAAATGGGTGTTCAAGAAGAAATTTGGTGCCAATGGCAGTGTTGAGAAGGCCAAACTGGTTGTGAGGTATTCACAAGTGGAGGGTATAGATTATGGTGAGATCTTCTCTCCCATTGCAAATCTGGCATCCATTCAATTCTTGTTATCTGTTGCAATAGCTTATGACTTAGAGGTAGAACAGATGGATGTGAAGATAGATTTCCTTCATGGTGATTTGGAGGAAGAAATCTACATGTCACAGCTAGAGCATTACATGGTGAAAGGTAAAGAAAAATTGGTTTGCAAGTTAAAGAAGTCTTTGTATGGTTTGAAGCAGTATCCTAGGAGGTGGTACTTGAAGTTTGATGCCTTTGTGTTGTCAATTGGATTTGTGAGATTGAAATCGGATCGCTATGTGTTTGATGGTGATTGTATTCTCATTGTTGTATTATATGTTGATGATATGTTTCTCATTGGGAAGGGTAAGAATATGATTTCTTATTTTAAATCTCAATTATCAACACAGTTTGAAATGAAAGATTTAGGGGTAGCCAAGTACATTCTAGGAATGGAAATCAGAAGAGACTAAGCTAACAGAAAACTTTGGTTAAGCCAGAGTAAGTATGTGAAGACCGTGTTGGATAGGTTCAGCATGGCAGATTATAGACCATTGTGCGTTCTTGTTTCTTTGGGAACAAAGTTGTCTATTGAGGATTGTCCAAAATCTCCTAGTGAGGTGGAGGACATGAGCAGAGTACCTTATGCTACTGCTTTTGGTAGTTTGATGTATGCTATGGTCTGCACAAGACCAGACATTGCCCAAGCAGTGGGAGTCCTTAGTCAATTTATGGCTAATCCTGGACGGGTAAATTGGGATGTAGTTAAGCGAGTGTTCAGATATTTGAGGGGTTCTTCTGAGTATTCCATATGCTATCATGGTAATGTTATAGGACCTCTGCATTCTATTGATATTCATGGATTTGTGGATTCAGATTGGGCAGGTGACATTGATAGCAAGAGATCCACCAATGCTTATGTGTTTACACTGTTTGGTGGTGCTATTAGTTGGATGAGTATGCGACAACCTGTGGTTTCTTTGTCCATGATAGAATCTAAGTATATGGCAGCAACTCATGCTTTTAAGGAAACCATTTGGCTTAAGATATTGTGTTCAGATATTGGTTTTGATGCAGGTCAGATTACGATCAGTTGTGACAATCAGAGTGCAATTTACCTTGCAAAGAATCCAACTTTCCATGCCAGAACAAAGCATATTGATGTATAGTTTTACTTCACACGAGACATGGTAGAGGATGGAAAGGTAAATTTGGAGAAGGTAGATACTTTGAAGAATGTTGCAGATGCATTAACGAAACCAATGGGCACAGAGAAGTTCAGATGGTGTTCAGATTCTATGGGCCTCTCCGCCTATAGTAGTTAAATCATGTTATTCTATTGGCTCTTACAAGATGTTTGACAAGTGAGAGAATGTTGGGAATTAAGGTGTCTCAACATTGGTAATTCCTTATATTATTGTATTTATTTTATTCATTTATTGCCTATTGTAAAATAAGGATGCAAATCCTATGTTGTCATCTTGTGGGAGTTGGCACGATGATGTGTCATCCTACATGGCATATGACCACATGTATTTTTGCCCTCACATGAGGAGATAGGCATCCCACTTAGTGGTAGGAATATTTTTCCATGTGTCGACATCTTGGATATTGTGTAAGGGAATATTGACCGAAATGGTTATGACGGATTCCTATGACAAAGTTATGACATGTAAGAGTCTGAAATAGAAGCTTGTAACACTAATGAAGACATGTGTCAAAAAGCATCTTTGAAAAAGGCATCTTTTGGTGCCCCAAGGTGGACTATGACATGTTTTAATAGAATATGCTATTTATAGCCTGTGTATGATAGATTCTCTTCCAGTTGTAAGTTGTAATAGCTATGACAGATTCTATAACAATTGTAAGTGTTGTAAGAGCATCTATCATAGCCCATTTTGGAAATAGGTGACCTCCTTGGGATAGGGTGACTTGACAAGTGTTAGGGTCATCTTACATTGTTGGACAAGTGTCCATAGGCATGGGATTTGGGCCATGAGGCCATGTTGGACGCCCATCTCAATGTGGAGCCAATTTTGCCTTGTATTTGTTATATAAATAGGTGCTTTTGAGAGGAGTTGTACTACAGGTTTTACAGGTACTGTTATGCTGTCAAATTGACTCCAGACATGAGTGTCGAAGACTATTGAAGCTTGCATTGCAAGTTTATTGTAAACCATATTCAATTTTGATAATACATTGTGCAGGTTTCTGAGTGTGGGGTTTTCCACCTGATAAGGGTTTTCCCCACTGTATATCTTGTCTCTCTTCTTCTGTCTTCTTTTTGGCTCTATGTGTATTGCTACAATATCTCTGTTATATGTTTCATGTTTCTATAATTTTAAAGGTTAAATTGAATTTGCATAGCTCTCCCCTCATTAGATTAGCATAGGAAGCGATTTCCGCACACCTATCTTCCTTTCAATTTAGCACTTCATCCATTGCATTGATCCATCCTTCATCCTCACTAACATCAGTAAATGTATTAGGTTCAATCTTAGATAGTAGTGAGAAATTTACTTGTTCATTTGACTTTTCTAGCTTTTGTCTAGTTTGAATGCCTTCATTCTTGTCTCCTATTATTTGTTGTTTAGGATGTTCTTTTTGCACAAACCGAGCAAGTGCTTTACCAATTTCCCTTTCAAGTTCTTCAGTAATCACATCTTCTTCTTATGTTATAATCTGTTCTTCTGAGAAGCTATCTTGGGTGTGTGTTAGATGTGGTTGATCCTCATCTAACTTGACATTAGCACTTTCTATGATTTTGTACAATCGCTTGTTGTAGCACTTATACACTTTGGATCTACTAGAGTATCCCAGAAAATAGCCTTCATCACATATTGAATCAAAGCTTCTAATGCCATCTTCATCTCTTCTGATGTAGCATCTACTACCAAACACCTTGAAATATTTGACAGATGCATATCTGCCATACCATAATTCATACGGTGTCTTATCAGTGTGTATCCTTAACTATACTCTATTCAAGATATGCATCATTGTGTGTACTACATCTCTCTAGTAGACATCAGGTAACTTTGCCTCATTTAGCATAGTTCTTGCCATCTATTTTACTATCCTATTTTTCCTTTCCACAACTCCATTTTGCTATGGAGTTCTAGGTGTAGAATATTGTCTTTTTATGCCATGTCTTTCACAGTATTCCACAAACTCATTGAAGGTGAATTCTCCTCCTCTGTCTGACCTTAAGCATTTAATTGTCAAACCACTCACCTTCTCAACCATAGACCTAAACGTCTTAAATCTCTCAAAGTTTTATAATTTATCCTTAAGAAAGGTTACCCATGTCATTCTTGAGAAATCATCAACTAACAACATGAAATATCTCTCACCTTGTAGTCCTTGTGTCCTGGTTGGACCACTTAGGTCTGTATGAACTAACTCCAAAGGTTTTGAATTAGAATATTCTTTTGTTTTGAAACTAGACCTTGTTTGTTTCCCATGCTGGCATTCCTTACATATAGTATTTGCTAGCTTGGTGATTTTAGGAATGTGCCTAACTGCTCCTTTTATACTTACATTCACAAGGTTGTCAAAATTTGTGTGTCCCAATCTTCTGTGCCACAACCAACTTTCATCAATATGTCCCATCAAGCAAATTTTACCTTGAATCTCCTTGAGATTGTAAAGATTATTTTTTGTTCTACTTGCTTCAGCAACTATCTTACCATAACTTGCTTTTTTGATCTCACAAGCTTTTACATTTAAGGTCATATTATATCCATTATCACACAACTGACTTACACTTAGCAAATTGTGCTTCAGTCCTTCCACATAGTAGACATTATGAGTCTTGGATTTTCTATAAATACTCAGTGTTCCTTTTGTTGGAATGCACAGGACAACTGAGAGGGGGGGTGAACCAATTATCACAAAAACTTAACTTCATATGAATATCAAATCATGAAATCCTTAACTACTGATAATCAGAATTAAACATGAAAGCATGAAACATTAGACTTAAGAACAATCACACATTCAAAACAGTAGGCACCAGATTTTTACATGGAAAACCCTAGAAGGGAAAAACCACGGTGGGTGTTAGTCCACAAAATATATAAGATATAACAATACCAAAAACTAGAGGCTCACTACCCAAATTTCTCACTGCAAATAACAGCTCACTGCCAAAGGGTTCTCTCACTGCTAAAGGGTGAACTAAATAAGTAGTATCTACTCCATGCATGGCTTTAATTCCTTTGAAGCACAATATAAATTCTTTGCTCTACTCCTTCACACCTTCGCAATTATCATTTCATATTCGCACACTCATACTTTTTTTTCACAATTAATTACAAGTCTTTATACAAGTCATCAACCTTGGAATGTACATCAAGGTCGGCAATACATTCATCAACTATTGGAATAATCTCCAAGGTTAGCATTACAAAAACATACATAGAATAGGTCTGGACCTAATACAAATTTGCTAAGGAAAGGATGTAAAGATGTATGTGGATCACACCATGCCTTAGCTGGAACTCAAATCTAATCTTCCACGCCACGACACACTTATACAATCTTCAATGCATCTCCGCAATTGGTGAAATCAACCAAGTTGGCCAAGGCTGGTAAGAACACTAGGTCTTCTAAGAACATTCTTCATTCACAATCTAATTTTCACTTTGCGAACCAATCGAAGATTAGGAACACGATTAGGAAACATCCACAAGTACATTGTAATCATCAGAAAACATCTGCACAATCTCTAACCACTCTATCATGAAGATTCTTCAAACCGAAGCACAAGAACAATACTATCAGCTACTGTCATAAGGAAAGAATAGATTGCAGACCACCAAATCACAAACCATTAAAGTTGAAGGCACATAACATCATTCCAGACTTAACTGTAGAACCATAGACTGAAATACTTCAATGCGAAGGAATGCAGAGCATAACACTTTCTCCCTATCACCACCAAACAAATAGAAAGAGCAATTTTCACTCTGGTGATCATAACTCACTTAACTCTTCATACCGGAGGCTCAAACTTGGAATGTAGTATCTTCAGACATGCCTCTAAACAACTTCCAATCCACAAACAAAGATATCCATTCTACAGGAAATGTGGAGCAATCTATTAGATTGTTCTTTCTACAATATACAAGAAACTCTGCACCACAATGTTTCCACTGAAGGAGCAAATTTTCTCAATATCCTCAACATCAAAATCAATTACATGGGTGAATACAAAGCATCTAACTTATTAAAGGCAAGTAACAAGTTAAGGGTACAGTTGACACCAATGACAACAATGATATGTTGACATCAATGACAACACCAATTAAGCACATACTTGCAACAATCTCCCCCTTTGTCATTGATGGCAACATATGATGTGAAATTTTGAAAAGATCATCAAGACAAGATTCTCCCCTTCTCTTTACACATCTACATTATTTCTTCTTATGAGTTTTTCACATGATTTATCTCCCCCTTTGACATCAATAGCAAAGGGCACATACTTGCATTTTGTTGCTCTGATCCAACTGAACTGTTGCCAACACATCTAGCTACTCCCCATGAGAGGTAGCCCTCAAAACATCAATCCAGATCAAAAAGTGAGACTTTGAACACCACTAGATTGATACATTCTCATGCATCTTAATTTAAGGAAGGAGGGGTAATGACCCCTAACTTTCCTCTGAGATACTCAAAAGTATCCTTAGGCAGAGGCTTAGTGAAGATATCTACAATATGGTCCTTTGTGGACACATATTCCAACTTTAATTCATTCTCTATCACTTTCTCTCTCAAAAATTGATACCTTATAGATATATGTTTTGTTCTTAGTGCATCACTAGGTTCTTGGAAATATTTATGGCACTTGTATTGTCACACAAGATTACAATTGGATCTTCATAAACAACTCTTATATCCTTCAAAGTCTACTTCATCCATAACACTTGAGTGCAACAACATGTTGCTACAATATATTTTGCTTCTATAGTTGACAAAGAGATTGAATCTTGTTTCTTGCTTAGCCATGAAACCAATCTATTACCCAAGAAGAAGGCACCTCTACTTGTACTCTTCCTATCATCAACATCTCCAGCACAATCAACATCTGTAAATGCACTAAGCGTGAAATCATTATCCTTTGGATACCATAATCCATGATCTAGAGTGCCTTTTAAATACCTCATAATTCTCTTTACTGCCATCACATGTGATTCTCTTGGATCATCTTGAAATCTTGCAACAAGACAAACTACATACATAATATCAGGTCTAGTTTGAGTTAGATAAAGCAATCCTCCAATCATGGATCTGTACTTTTTCTAATCAATCTTAGGTGACTCATTAGTTTTGCTCAACTTGCAGCTAGTCACCATGGGAGTACATACTGGTTTAGAGTCTTTCATCCCAAACTTCTTCAATAACTCTTTAACATACTTAGACTGAGACATAAGGATTCTTTTATCTCATTGATCGATTTGCAGACCCAGAAAGAAATTCATCTCACCAAACATAGACATCTCAAACTCATTCTGCATTTCACCAGCAAATTTTATACACATACCTTCATTGCCTCCAAAGATGATATTATCAACAAAGACTTCAACAATCAAGATTTGATCATCATTAATCTTGAAATAGAGATTACTGTCAGTAGTACTTTTATTGAACCCTAATTGTAACAAGTACTTATCCAACCTTGCATACCAGGCCCTAGGATATTCCTTGAGTCCATACAATGCTTTCTTCAACCATAATACCATATTATCTTGATCTCATAGTTGAAATCCTTCTGATTGCTCAATGTAGACTTCCTCTTCCAATTCACCATTTAAAAATGCAAACTTCACATCCATCTGATACACTTTGAAATCTTTATGAGTTGCAAATGCCAGAAACATTTTGATTGCTTCAATTTGAGCTACTGGAGCAAAAGTCTCTTCAAAATCTATCCCTTCAATTTGAGAATATCCTTTGCACACAAGCCTTGCTTTATTTCTTACAACTTCTCCATTTTCATTTAGCTTATTCCTGAAGACCCATTTAGTTCCAATAACATTTTTGTTAGTAGGTATAGGAACTAATTCCCAAGTCTCACTCTTCTCTATCTGTATTAGTTCTTCTTCCATTGCCTTAACCCAATTTTCATCATTGCAGGCTTCATTCACAGTCTTTAGTTCAAACGTGGAGAGTAAATAGTAATTCACTTGTTCTTCTACATCTCTTTTCCTTGTCAACACTCCTTTGTCTTTGTCTCCAATAATTTGATTTTCAAAGTGATTGATTCTTACATACCTGGGGGTCTTAGTAGCAACTTCTGGACCCTTTTCTTCTTCATCTTGATTGACTTCTTGTTGAACTTTTTCTTCATAAGTAGCAGCAAGTTCATCTGATTCATAGCCATTCTAATATGATGTTCTTCCTTTATATTCATCCACCTTCACATTTGCACTCTCCACAATCTTTCTCAACCTTTTGTTGTAGCACCAGTAGCCCTTGCTCTTGGTAGAGTATCCAAGGAAGATTCCTTCATCACATCTTGCGTCAAATTTCTTTAGATCTTCATTTCTTCTAATATAGATTTGCTTCCAAAGACTTTGAAATATCTTACTGTTGGAATTCTTCCATACCACAATTCATAAGGATTTTTAGTACCATTTTATTTTACTTGAACTTTATTTTGAATGTAGAAAACATTATGTATAGCTTCCTTCCAAAAGACTTCTGGCAGACCTCCTTCCTTCATCATTATCCTAGCAGCTTCTTGAACTGTTATGTTCTTTCTTTCCACAACTCCATTCTGCTGAGGAGTCCTAGGTGCAGACAATTGCCTCTTTATTCCTTGTTCTTCACAATAATTGTTGAATTCATTTGATGTGAACTCACCTCCTCTATCAGATCTCAAGCATTTGATTTTTATCTCTATTTCATTTTCAACCATTGCCTTGAAGGATTTGAACTTCTCTAGGGCTTCAGATTTGTCTCTCAGAAAAGTAACCCAAGTCATTCTAGAATAATCATCAATAAGCAACATGAAGTACCTATCACCTTGTAGACTTCTTATCCTTGTAGGACCACATAGATCTGTATGAACTAGATCTAGCAAACTGGCAGAAAATTACTCTTTTCTCTTAAAGCTTGTTCTTGTCTACTTCCCCAAATGACATTCCTTGCAAATGATATTTGTGGGTTTCACAAGTTTTGGTAAATCCCTCACAGTCTGACCTAAACTTATCTTTACCAGATTATCAAAGTTATATGACACATCCTTCTATGCCATAGCCAACTCTCATCTTCTTGAGCTAATAAACAGTAATCATTAGTTCCTCTTAATTGATAGATGTTACCTCTGGTCTTCTTACTGGTAGCAATCACAGTTTCAGAGCTTTCCATGATCTTGTACCCATTGTCTTTGAATATCATATCATAACCTTTGTCACACATCTAACCCACACTCAAAATATTATGCTTCAAGCCCTTCACATATAGGACATTGTCAATATTATGTTTCCATCAAATGAAATAGATCCTCTTCCACAAATCTTACCAGCTACATTGTCTCCAAACCTAACCAATCCTCCATCATACTTTTCCAAACTTACAAACTTACTTTTGTCACTGGTCATGTGATGTGAACATCCACTATCAATAATCCATTCATCCTTATCTTTTTCAACCTGAACAGCCAAAGCACTTTCTTCCACTGGTTTTTCTTCCTTCACACAGCTAGCAGAATTAGTAGACACAAGTTCTTCTTTAATAGCAATAAACAAGCATTCATTTGCACTAGTATTAGCATCATCAGACACACCTTCATCATCAAAATCTCTAACATAGTAGCATTTCTTTGGAGCTATAGGCCTGTTCTCAAATCTTTTTCTATTTCTTTCAATTCTTTCAAGACATCTGGAAGCATAATGACCTACTTTACCACATGAAAAACATTTGAAAGGTAGTTTTCCTTTGAACTTACCGGAACCTCTTTCCAGTCTATCAACAAAATTGGCTTCAATTTCATCAAGCTCATCATCAGGTTCTACCTTGTACTTTTCTACTCTGGAGTTCTTCTTTGAAGTACTGTCTTTGAAAGTTGTTTCAACTTTTGGCAGAGCATCACCAAATTCTCTCATTTCAAAAGCAATAATTTTACCAAGCAACTGATCCTTATTTATCTTTTTCACAGTCATTATTTCTTTAATTGCAGCTACCTTGTGAGCATAGGATTTAGATAATGACCTAATAATTTTCATCACAAATTCAGTTTTATCTACAATTCCTCCCATACCTTTGATTCCAGTAACAAGTTCATCAACCTTTTGTGTGAAGGATGTTATGTTTTCATCTTCTCCCATCTTAAGGCCTTCATATTTGGCTTTCAGTTCCTACAGTTTGGCACTCTTTATAGATTCATCTCATTCATATAGATTACTTAGCTTATCCCAAACTTCTTTAGCCAACTCATAATCCATAACCTTTATCAAATTAGAGTTATTCAATGCACTCAACAGAGCATTTATGGATTTTATATTTATCTCATATTCTTTGATTTCATCTGTTGTCAGACCATTCTCCGGCATGGTATAATCACTTTGTGTCACTTGCCATACTTTATAACCAATACAAAGCAAATGGCTTTTCATGTGAATCTTCCAAGTTGCATAATTCATCCCATCAAACTGTGGAGCCTCCTTCTTGTAAGACATCTTGGATCTACCTCAAGCTATTAAGCTTACCACCGAGGAACCTTGCTCTGATACCAATTGTTGAAATGCACAAGACAAATAAGAGGGAGGGTGAATCAGTTGTCACAAAAACTTAACTTCATATGAATATCAAATCATCAAATCCTTAACTACTGATAATCAGAATTAAACATGAAAGCATGAAACAATAGACTTAATAACAATCACACATTCAACACAATAGGCACCAGATTTTTACATGGAAAACCCTAGAAGGGAAAAACTATGATAGGTGTTAGCCCACAAAATATATGAGATAGAAAAATATCAAAAAATAGAGGCTTACTGCCCAAATTGCTCGCTGTAAAGGGTTAGCTCACTGCCAAAGGGTGAACTAAATAAGTAGCGTCTACTCCATGCCTGGGTTCAGTTCCTTTGAAGCACAATATAACTTCTCTGCTCTACTCCTTCACACCTTCACACTTATCATTTCATATTCGCACACTCATACTTTTTTTTCACAATTCATTACAAGTCTTTATACAAGTCATCAACCTTGGAATGTACATCAAGGTCGGCAATACATTCATCAACCATTGGAACAATCTCCAAGGTTAGCATTACAAAAACATACATAGAATAGGTCTGGACCTAATACAAATTTTCTAAGGAAAGGATGTAAAGATGTATTTGAATCACACCATGCTTTAGCTAGGACTCAAATCCAATCTTTCATGCCACGACACACTCCTACAATCTTCAATGCATCTCCGCAATTGGTGAAATCAACCAAGTTGGCCAAGGCTAGTAAGAACACTAGGTCTTCTAAGAACATTCTTCATTAACAATCTAATTTTCACTTTACAGAACAATCCAAGAGTAGGAACACGATCAGGAGACATCCACAAGCACATTGTAATCATTAGAAAACATATGCACAATCTCTAACCACTCTATCATGAAGATTCTTCAAACTGGAACACAAGAACAATACTATCAGCTACTGTCATAAGGAAAGAATAGCTTGTGGACCACCAAATCATGAACCATTGAAGTTGAAGCAACATAATATCATTCCAGACTTAACTCTAGAACCATAGACCAAAATACTTCAACGCAGAGGAATACGGAGCATAACACTTTCTCCCTATCACCACCAAACAAATAGAAAGGGCAGTTTTTACTCTGGTAAACATAACTCACCTAACTCTTCATACTGGAGGCTCAAACTTGGAATGTAGTATCTTCAGACATGCCTCTAAACAACTTCCAATCCATAGACAAAGATATCCATTCTACAAACTGAAATGTGGAGCAATCTACTAGACTATTCTTTCTGCAATATACAAGAAACTCTGCACCACACTGTTTCCACCGGAGGAGCAAATTTTCTTAATATCCTCAACATTAGAATAAATTACATGGGTGAATACAAAGCATCTAACTTATTACAAGCAAGTAAAAAGATAAGGGTACAGTTGACACCAATGACAACAGTGATATGTTGACATCAATGACAACACCAGTTAAGCACATACTTGCAACACCTTTACCATAGATCTTTTTAAATGTGTTGTCACCAAACTTAACTGAGCCTCCATTCAAATCTTGTAGAATTATAAACATACTTTTATCTCTGATCATGTGATTGGAGAAACCACTATCTATCACCCATGAGTTCTGTCTCTTGGCATGAAATGTTGTGTGTACTATCAGATATGCTTCTTTCTTCTGACCATCCTTCTCCTTCCAGACTTTCTTAGTTGTCATCTCCTTATTGACAAGAGATTCTGATACATTATCCTTCTTAGGAGGAACATTCTCCTTTCTTTCCAGTTTGTTTGATTTTACAAAATTTGTTCTACAGTATTTGCAATGTGGTCATAGTTATTGTATTTGTAACAAACTACTCTAAAATCCATTAAAGGTGCAAAAGAATTTTTGCTAATAAAATAATTTCTTCTCCTAAGAATAATTCTACAACTAACAACCCTATGACCATATTGATTACATGAATAGCAATAGCCATAAAAGGATTGAGGAAACCTGATAATGCCAGAATGTCTTGCAGGAGGAGGGCCTTTGAATCTTTTCTCCTTTAGAGCTCTGACTTTTGTGAAGCCATCGTCTTCCTTCTTCTATCTCTTCTCTTTAGTCTTTTTAGGAGGATCACTAGACTTTGAATGCTAACTTTATTCAAATCCTAAACCGGCCATGCTCTTTGGAAATCTCTGATTGTTGATCATCTCATCAAGCATCCTACTGCTCTTATCAAATTTTAGACTTAGACCAATCTTATCCTTAGCCTTTTCTAATTCTTTTCTCAGAGATACCACTTTAGATTCTAGGTTCAAACACTCTTCTAATTTAGCTTTCAATTCAGATTTAGTAACCTCTTCTATTCTTTTGGCTCCTTCCACTTGTGACTTCAAATCAAAAATCAACTCTTCTAATTCTACAAGTTTCTCAGGCACAGTATCTTCTTGAATTTGTAGCTTTAGTTTTGAGTTTTTCTTCCTAAGTTTCTCAATTTCTTGTAAAGCACATACTATCTCTCCTTCCAAGTCTACTTCACCTTCTTCTTCATTCTTAGGGTCACCCAGATCAATAATGTTCTAATCTTTAACAGTAGACTCTATTGTCATAAACAGGAATTCATTTTCCTCAGCCTCAAAACCACCTTCATTGTTGTCTTCTGAAACAGGGCTTTCTTCAGAGGAATCATTGTCACATTTCATGTAAAGGCTCTTTTTGTTCTTCTGATAGTTCTTCTTCTTTGGATAAAATTGTTTGTTACTTTTCTTGCTATCATATTCATCACTTTTATCTTTTCCTACAGATGGACATTTAGCAGCAAAGTGACCAACCTTTCCACAATTAAAACATTTGAAAGGTAACTTACCTCTATACTTCCTAGATCCTCTCCTCAGTCTTCTTACAAAATTGGCCTCTTCCACATCTGTCTCAGATTCAAGCTCTTTATTCTTTTCTTTCTTTGATGCCTTAAATGCAGCTTCTCTCTTAGAGATCTCAGTACTGGTTGTCCTCATTTCATAGGCAATAAAAATACCATGTAACTCATCAACAGTTATCTTATCAAGTTCTTTTACTTCTTCTATAGTAAAGACTTTAGCATCATACCTAGAAGGTAGAGATCTAAGTGTCTTCTGAACAATCACTTGCTCTTTTACTTCTTCATCTAGTCCTATCATAGCATTCACAACTTCATCAACTCTGAGCAGGTAATCAACAATCTTTTCTTCATCTCTCATTTTCAGGCTTTCAAATCTTCCTTTAAAAGTCTGCAGCTTCGCTTCTTTCACCTTTGTATCTCCTTCATATATGATCTGAAACTTCATGTAGATTTCTTTGGTAGACTTGAATTGCATTACTTTGACAAATTTAGAGTTCACTAAAGCACATAGAATTGCATTCCTGGCCTTAGCATTATTCTCACATTCCTTCTTACCTGTCTGGTCTATTGGAGGAGTTTGAGGAGAAGTATAACCATCCACAACAGATTTCCATACATCAAACTCTATTCAAGTTAGGTAGGTCTCCATCCTTATACTCCAGAATGCATAATTTGTTCCATCAAACAATGTTGCTTTGTTTGAGTGAGATCCTTCTTTATTGGCCATGTGTTTAATCTCCCAAATCAACCTTTAGTTGTTTAAGCTTCTTCAAGGAACTTGGCTCTGATACCAATTGTTAGTACACACAATCTACTGAGAGAGGGGGTGAATCAGTAGATTAAAAAATACTTTAAAACTTCTAATCTCTAGAAATCAAAGGATTATTGTTTTAAATTAAATCAATTTTTTTAACCTTTTTATATCTATTTTAACTAGTGCCTAGTTAAATGTGTTTTTTTAATTTATTGCTTTCTTTAGTTAATGTGATTAATTTTATTAATTATATTGCCTTGGGAAAATGAGTAAATTATTTTATGGGTGTAATTAGTTTTTTTATTATATTGTTGAAAAGGCTATTAGTGAAGGTTTTTATTTTTAATTTAATTTTCCCCATATTTAATAAGGTGGCGTTATGCTGCCAGATTTTCCCTAGATTAGTGAAAAGGTTATTTAAGTGAATTATTTCATGTGTTTACTTTATCGTATTAATTATGATTGAGTACTTTAACTAAGTCTTAGATGGAATTAATTAATGTTATTTATGTTATAGTTTCTTAAGGTTGGATTTTGATACTTGTCGAAATCACATCACCTCATCTAGGAACCCTAGGGTTAGTTCCTATTTTGGAATCAACCCTCTTAGCGACGCACTTGTGTCGCACACCCCCTTAGTAGGCTTTCATTTTGTAGGGGTTGCGAAAGGAGTTCGCATTACCCCGACCTTTGATTGACGTCTACGCCCTTGTGAGTATGCCACTGAGCATGCATGTTGCGCATGAGGGGGTTTTAGAGTAGGGTGGGAAAATTTTTTGGTAATCTGTGTCATGACCAGATGACAAATGTGGACATGACACGTGGATATCATGTCACGGCCACATGGGAGATGTGCGCATGACATTTAATTTTTATTTTTGTCTTCTACATGCTATGATATCTATCTCACTAACCCTAATTTCTTTTATTTCATTATCTTCTTCTTATCTATTTTGCCTCTCCTCAAACCCTAAGCTTTTTTTTTTTTTTCTAAATCTCTTCTTTGGTTGTGCAGGGTTTCCTCAAGCTTCCATGGAGCTCTCAACTGTGTTTTTTGTTTGTTCTCTCACAGGATTTCAAGATTTCTACCTGAGGACCCTCTCTGGCCTATTTTGTATAAAGGATTTTGTGCAGGGTTTTACATTTTTTTTCTTTGCTCAACAATATATATATATCTGTGTATGTATATATATGTGTGTGTGTATATATATATACATATAGATACATATATATATAAATACATATATATGTGTGTGTGTATGTATGTATGTATAAGAGTTCGGGTTCAAATCACAAAGGTAACCCGAGAGGACACGAATCGAATGTCACCGCTACCGACGGATTAACAATAGCAAAAGGGTTTATTGTTGAAGGGGGGCGGGCTGTGTTAACACAGTCTGCATGTATCTAAAATGGTGGCTGAGAGGGGGCGGGGAAGGGGCTCCTCCACTCCCCCACAGGGTTTAAAACCCTTGTGGGGGGGAAGGGGTACCCCCTTGACTTCACAAAAAAAGAACTTCCAATAGCGACGGCCATGGCCATCGCCTCTGTCCCTTTTTTTGTTCAAAAAAAAAATTTAAGAAAGAAACCCTAGAACGACTCATCTGAATATCTTTTTTTTAAAGTCTACTTATTATAAAATGTAGCATTATATATATATATATATATATGTTGTTCCTCATTCCTATCTCAGAATTTTTTATTTTTTATTTTTTAAAGGAAAACACAATATATATACTGGAAGAATATATATATATTTGATACAAAGAATGAAGCTTTTACAAACAGCAAGCTGGTATAAAATATTATATATATATATAGTTATATATAATTAATACAACAAAACTTAAGAGGATAGCTAAAAAGGGTAAGGAGGTCGTGACTATGGTGGAGCCTATGAAAATTGTTGAGCTAGACTCTGGGTACAAACTTGTTGGTAGTGGGGAAGGTGCGGAGGCTGTTAACCTGAGGGTCCGTCAGTCTACCCACATTACCGGTAAACCTTTTATGACCCCCCAGGGGGTGGAGATCTCTGATGAATCAGAGTTTGTTGAGGAAACAATGGAGGAGGGAGGGGAAGAAACCCCCACTGAGTCTATGCATGAAGTTGAGGGGGCTAGTCACTTCACCTCCATGAACAAGTCCAGTTTGGAGGATGTGGGTGAAGTTACTAGCGTGTCAAGAGGACAAGACAGTAAGGGGAATTGCTCTTTGTGCATTAAGACTGTTGAGGACCTGGGGCCTCTTCAAGAGAAAATGGTGGGCATGTAGAAGAAGTGGAAGATTATGGTTGAGTTTGTTACAAATCAGGCAGTGTCGATCTTCGTGGCTGTCAAAGACTTGGATGACAAGGTCAAGCAGGTGGGGCTCGATAGCGTAAGTGTTACAAAGACATGGTTGAATTCCTGGTGAAGTACAGGATGACTGACAGTCCCTAGTTTCTATTTGTTTCTGGTGTTTTTGTTGTTTTTAATTAGATTTTTTTGTCTATTGTTCATGTGTTGTTAATGTGTTGTTTCTGGCATGTTAATGGTCTATAGCCCGGGGGCCTATTTTGTATAGGAGTATGGACCCTCTTTTCCAGCTGAACTAATCAAAAACTATAGACACCCTAAAATGACTATGTCGTCACACAACTTGCATTTCATATGTGTATGAGGAAAATTGACTATGATAAACTAAACAAATCAAAAACCCAATAAAATAAAGAGAACCGATCTAAATAAAAGCCATTAATAATAAATCAATGAAATATAAAAGCTTTTACCGAGATTTGTATTGTTCCCTTTGGATGAATGTGGATTGCTCAATAGTATTGCAAAACCATGGTTGCAACAAGCAAGTAGTGCTCAAAGATTAATATTAAGAGATCGTGAAGTTGCTCAATCAATGCGATGTATGCTCAAAGCATTGTTAAGTATGCCTGAGAATAAGTGATCGAAGAGAGAGGTAATGAAGGAGATGAGGGGGGTTTATATAGGTTTCAATGAAGATCGATCAACGGTCCAGATAACTCGGAAGAATCAGTGGAGGAGAATAGTTGAGGAACATGCAACGAATAAGAAGAAGACATGTGTCTTGCTTTCTTTTGCATGAGAAGATTTGCTAAGAATAGAAGAATGAGTTAAAGCAATTAAAAGAATATAATAATCAGTTAAGTGATTTAAAACAAGAAGAAGGGATTTGCATGAGAATAAGAAGATATTTTGTTTTATTAAATATTGAGAATATTTTAATTGCATGTGCAAGAAAGCTTGAGTTATATTTAGAGATAACTCAATTTAGAAGAAAAAGCAACTTAAATAAATATTTGATTTATTTAAATTTAGAAAAGATATTATTGGAAGAAACAATTAAATAATTGGATTATTTAATTTAGAAGATTTGAAAGCAAATTAAATAAATAAATTTATTTAATTGTTGTGCATGATTTTGGAAGAATAAATAAAATAATTGATTATATTTTATTTTTTGGAAGAATGAATTTGATTTAATTAAATAATTAAGAATTATTTAATTGTAGATAAGAGGGAAATTGTGATGAATTAATTAAACAATTGGATTCATTTAATAATGTGGATTTGAATTTTGAAAAGAGGATAATGATCTAATTAAATAATTGAAATTATTTAATTGTGGAAGAATATAGAAAAATTCAATTTAATTAAATAAATAGAATTTATTTAATTAATGTCAAATTTAGGAGATTTAGAAGAATTTGATGATTTTAATTAAATAATTAGATTATTTAATTAATGTTGAAATGCAGGTGATTAGACAGATTCGATGAAATGCAAGTCGTGTGATGACATGGTCATTTTAGGGTGTCTACATTTTGCCCCTCTTTGATGCAATGCAGTTTACAGGGTTGCGTCAAAGAAAATGATTGTTGAAGATATGATACAATTTATGATGCCCCAGTGTAGGTAGTTGCCCCAGCATATGCCCCCTCGAGTGGGAAGACAGGGAAATGACAGAAGGACTGGGTTGATGGTCGACTAGAAGTGTGTGCGACAAGGTTAGAAGGAAAAAGCAGAAGGGGTTGGGAAGAAAAAAAATGAGGGAGGGATGTTATAAATAGGTCCCATGGGGACCACAATCCTCATTTGCACACTAGGAGCTTCTAAATTTAGAGAGTAGAGCCTCCAAACTTAGGGTGAGAGAGTTGTGTGGAAGGAGCTAATAGCGAGGAGAGATGTCGATTCCAGTGCAAAGGCATCAGGCAGAGCTTGTGCGGACACATGGGAGGCCAATAGGAGATCTGGCAGCAGTAAGTGTCCAAAAACCCCATTTAAATTTGTCATTTTAGGTCAGGTTTTAGGGCTAGGGTTTAGTCAGCCAAAAGCATTGTAGGCTAGGTGAGCGCTATTGGTAGTTGCCTTAGGCGCTTTTGGCACGCCGCAGCGCGTCTGGTAGGTAGGGACAGCGTGGTTGGCAAAGCCGCAGCGCTATTGGCTTCTAGGTCATCACGTCATAGCGCGGTTGGCAGGGTCCTGCAGTGCTCTTGGTAGACCAGTGCAGCGTGGACGGCTGGGTGGGAAAGCACAGTTGGAAATGCATGTAGAAAAATGAGTCGCCTTTGTGCATACAGTGAGGTGTGATTGGAGGTATAGTGCAGCACGCCTATAAATCAAGTCACCTTTAGGATAAGAAAGTGGAGTGCTCATGCATAAGCAGTGGGACGTGTTTGGTACAATAGTACAGCGCGATTGTAGGAAACAAGGCAATTTTGGATAGGTGAGAAGAGGAACCTAGTTAGGGCTGACTGTGGAGGGGACCACCTAGGTTAGAGCAAGGGGAGAGTTGGTCCTCAGGTTTTGTGTCATAGGATAGGTGTAGGTAGGACTAGGAATAAATGGTGAAACTAACTGACAAGTGGTTTGTTGTGGATGCAGAGGATTATGCCTCCGTTGATGTCGAGAGAGCGACACCACGCGATAGCACATGAGGTAGTACAGCTGACGTGACCAATGAAGAAGACACAGAAAGCTTTGATCTAGGGAAAGACAGTGATAACTGCTAACACAGATCAAGACGTGGGATGACGATGATGGACATTGACAAATTTCCAAGCTATACTAGATAGGGAGATGGAAATGCAAACAAGCTCAATGGCTTTATTATGGATGGATGGATGAAGCTTGCTTGTGAACTAGACATGGAGTGGAAAGGACTCGATAGACGATGGTGTTGACTCTACACATAGTGCCTGTTTGCCAGGTTTTCACTATGTTACTTATCCAAGGCACCTGTTTGTCAGGTTTTCACCAGAGGATGGATTATTTGCTTTGTTTGTGTTTTACACTCTTTTTGTTTTTTTTATTTTTTTTTGGAATACTCTGAGGATCAGGCATAGAACTTCTTGAGATGGACACTGTTAAGTGGCTCATCTAGAGGAATGCCGTCAGGTGTAGCTAAAGTATAAGCTCTTGATCCATATGTTGTTGTGACAATAAAGGGGCCTAACCAGTTAGGCTCAAACTTGCCCTTGTTTTCTCGATCTGATTGATTTCTTTGATTCTCTTTAAGTACAAGATCACCAACTTGAAACCGTCTTTCTTTGATCTTTTTGTTGTAATTACATCAGAGGTGGTTCTGATAGACATGGAGATGATTCAACGCGGCAAGGCCCTTTCATCTAGTAGTTCTAGCTTAGCTAATCTGGAAGTGCAATACTCTTCTCTGCCGATCAGGTCCTGCGTGGATACTCTAAGGGATGGGATCTCGACCTCTATAGGTAGGATGGCTTCAGAGCCATAGACCAAGGCATAGGGTGTGGCACCAGTTGGTGTTCTGATACTAGTGCGGTAGGCCCATAGGGCAGGATTGAGTTGCAAGTGCCAATCACGACCAGCTTCATTGACTATTTTCTTAAGGATTTTGAGAATGGTCTTATTGGAAGCCTCAGCTTGGCCGTTACTCTGCGGATAGTAGGAAGTTGAAAAGCGATGTTGGATATTGTATTGTGTGCACAAGGCACGGACATCTTGATTCTTGAATGGTCTCCCATTATCAGTGACAATGGCTTGGGGGATACCATACCGGCATATGAGGTAGTTAAGGATAAACTTGGCTATTTGCTTACCGGTAATATAGGTCATGGGAATGGCTTCAACCCACTTCGTGAAGTACTTAGTGGCGGTAATAATGAATTTTTGGCCATTGGATGAGGATGGGTGGATTTGTCCTACAAGGTCGAGACCCCATTGAGAAAAAGGCCATGGAGTAGTCACAGGCTGTAATTCATTGGCTGGTGCATGAATCAAATCTCCATACTGCTGGCATTGTAGACACTTTTTAGCAAACTGTGCAGCATCTCGCTCTATTGTAGGCCAGTAATAACCTGTTATGAGTATCTTCTTTGCAAGATTAGGACTGGTAGAATGTGCACCACAGACACCTTCGTGTATGTCTTGTAAGGTAGCTTCAGCTTCTTCCATGTTAAGACATCGTAGGAGGATACCATCGAGACTCCGGCAATATAGCGTATCACCCAGAATGATGTAACAGGAGGATCGACGGATAAAGGTTTTGCGTTGGGTGGATGATAGGTTAGGGGGAAAGGTATTGTTCTTAAGGTATTCATAGATATCTTCATACCATGGGGAATTGGGACCAACAAGTTTGCGGATGATTTCAGTAATGGGAACATCGATGGCTGGTATCAACAATTGCTCGATCAACAATTCACATTTCTGTGTATTAGCCAGCATGTCAATCAGTGACCCGACAGAAGCCATAGAATCTACAGGTTTGTTATGCTCTCTTGGAATTTGCTCAAATGTTATGCTAGAAAACTGTGTTTTATAGGCATCCACTAGTTTCTTGTAGGGGACCAACTTTTCATCTTTTGTTTGGTACTCATCTGTGACTTGGCGAATGACTAGTTGTGAGTCTCCATAGACTTGTAGTTCTATGATGTCCCATTGAACTGTTGTATTGAGACCTATGAGGAGTGCTTCATACTCGGTGATGTTGTTGGTGCAAGGGAATGCAAGCCGATATGACTTTGGAATATAGTCATTTTGAGGTGTGATAAATAAGATGCCAGCCCCTGATCCATGCTAAGTGTAGGAACCATCAAAGTATAACTTCCACATTATTGAATTGGAAAGAGTGAATAGATTCTCATCCGAAAAGTCTGCTACCATAGGGTGTGTATCTGTCATTGGTGCTTCTACTAGTTGATCTGCTAGGGCTTGTCCTTTGATTGCTTTATGGTCTATATACTCAATGTCAAACTCACTAAGGATCATGACCCATTTAGCTAGTCTGCCTGTAAGAGCTGCTTTTGCAAGTAGATACTTCAAGGGATCAATTTTGGCTATAAGATTTGTGTGTTGGTTCAACATGTAATGCCACAACTTTTGGGAAGCGAACACTACTGCTAAACAAGCCCTTTCCATCGGTGAATAATTGAGTTCATATCCCACCAAGGTTTGACTTATATAATAGATTGCATGCTCTTTTCCTGCTTCATCATTTTGTGCTAGAAGGGCCCCTAGGGCCGAAGTTGTAGTAGAGATATATAATATCAAAGGTTTATCAGCAACTGGTGGAAGTAATACAGGAGGTGTAGCTAGATACTCTTTGAGCTGATCAAATGCTTCTTGACACTTATCATCCCATCGAAATGAGACATCCTTTCAGAGTAAGTGTTGAAATGGCTAACATTTATCTGCTAGCTGTGAGATGAAACGCCTAATGGGTTGCAACCTTTCCTAAAGGCTCCTTAATGCTTTGAGGTTCTTTGGTGGAGGCATCTCCACTATAGCCTTGACTTTTGTGGGGTCTACTTCAATGCCTCTATGAGATACAATGTATCCCAACAGCTTCCCTGATGTTACACCGAAGACACACTTCTTTGGATTGAGTCTTACTTGGTATTTCTCGAGCCTGTCAAAGATATGTCCTAGAACTTGTATGTGATCTGCCCTAGAAGATTTAGCTAGTATGTCATCAACATAGTCCTCCATGATATGATGAAATAGATCATGGAATATCACTGTCATTGCTCTTTGATAGGTTGCTCCGGCATTCTTTAGACCAAACGGCATGACACACCAACAATAATTACCCCACAGACAAGTAAAAGTTGTTTTATGTTGATCTTCTTCTACTATCCTTATCTGATTGTAGCCAGAGAATCCATCCATGAGAGAAAGCATCTCATGACCCGCAGTCAAGTCTACTATAATATCAATGTTCGGTAGTGCAAAGTCATCTTTGGGACATGCTTTGTTAAGATCTCTAAAATCATTACACATGCGGATGCGCCCATTGGGTTTAGACATAGGTACAATGTTTGATACCCAGTCTAAATAATCAATAGGTCGGATGAACTTTGCATCTAACAACTTTTGTATTTCCACTTTTACCAAGAGAGCTATCTGTGGGTGCATCTTTCTCAGCTTTTGCTTGACTGGTTTGACTTTCGGATCAACTGTAAGATAGTGAACTACTAGCTTAGGGTCTAGCCCTCACATATCAGCATAGGTCCATGCAAAGTTGATGGTTCTCTGTAAGAAGAATTTGTTAAGATTCCTATGCTCTGTTTCTAATAATGATGCTGCCAGGAATGTGGTCTTGGGATTTTCCTTTGTGCCAAGGTTTATCTCTATAGAATCTTCCACTAGGAGAGTTGACTTCTCTTGATACTTAGATGGTAGGGGAAGGTCAAATCCTCCATCCTCAGGTGCCATAGTTGGGTTTTCACCTTTGGATACGTCCTTTGTTTTTACTATTTTGTGATCAGGAGGTGCCATAGTGTGGTTTTCACCTAGAGATCTTTCTTTATTTTTACTTTTGCGACTGGAGGATTTGGCATTCTCACCAAAATAAGTTGTTGGCTTTAGTTCCATTACAAAACCTTCTTTATGATCGCTAAGAGGGATACCTTCTCGAAGTCCCATGAACTCAGCTAAAGCTTCGTCATTCTGAAATACATCTATAACGGGGGACCCTTGTTGGTCCCAATCGATAAGTTTACGGTAGACAAGTGTGACATTCTGGGTGTTAGTAGTAGAGGTTAGGGACACGGAGGATAGAATAAAAATGGAGGATTCTACAAATAGGTTGGTCATATGGAGGGAAGAGTCATCGATGATATCCTCAGTAGACGTCGAATCGACAGGAAAAGTTTTAGCCACCTCGTCGAGGATATACTCGATGTCCAAGGCGCGCAGTACCTTCTTACCAAATCCTAATCCCTTCTTGTCTAGTTTCTTTGTCACAATGATGGGTTCCATAGTTCCTTGATTCTGTTTCCCAAGGCCACCTTTGCCCTTATAGCCTATGTGTTTGACTATCCTTAAGCCATTACCATATTGCTTGATTGGTATTGTGACTAGTTCTTTCTCTTTATAGAGCCAAGAAGAAATGTCCTCAATAGTTTCCTCCTTCAATAACCGTCCCTATTGGAATTAGGTTAGAAATGCTGGGTGAGGAATAGCTACTTTTTTGGTTACTTTGGTAATGGGTGGTTGGCCGTAAGATTATGGAGATAAAGACATTTGCCCTACACAACAAGATTTTGAGATATCATAAGTTTCAAAGCCTATATCACGGATGTGCGCTTTGATTTCAGGAATAGGATTAGGTTCACTTATAGAGGCTTGAGTCATAGTTGTAGGATCAACATATAGTGGGGATTCAAGGGATTTTGCATTGTTAGGCACTTGGTTGCAATTCTTATAACTGCCTTGCAAGACACGGCAGAATTCAAAAGGATTGGGGTCTCCTAGGATAGTGATCTCCGTACCATTTTATGGGAACTTTAGAGACTGATGGTACGTGGAGGGAATGGCTTTCATTGCATGGATCCATGGGCAGCCTAGGATAATGTTGTAAGGCAGCTCAATATCAAGGACTTGACATTTGGTTTCAAGCATGACAGGGCCCAGTTGTATAGGCAAGTCGATAATACCTTCTGAACGGTGTTCAGCATCATCATATCCCTTGATTGTAATACTTTGATCAGTGTTGACATGATCCTCAGAGTATCCCAATTGCTTAAGTAACTTTAAAGAACAGATGTTGAGACCAGCACCACCATCTATGAGTATACGTTTGATTTTGTGCTTATGGATGAGAACCTCAATATGAAGGGCATCATTGTGACACGGATCGTGGGATGGGAGATCTTTCTCAGAGAAGACCACATTGTAGGGTGAAGCAATATTACCTACTATAGCTCAAAAATTTGCGACCGCTATGTTGTTAGAAATTGAAGACTCTTGGAGGGCCTTTTCTAGCACTACTCTATGTGTAGGTGATGACCGTAGAAGGTCCAAGATAGAGATCTGTGTTGGTGTTTTCTCTAGATGTTTGATAAGATTATAATCAAATTGAGCTGGAAGACTGGGTGTAGGACCATGAATGGTGACACGACCACAATGAGTTGTAACAACGCAATCCGTAGATTTGCCTTTGATTGTGAGGGTAGACACTCAACTCTCTTCAAAATGACCTACAATGGAATCAAAGGAAGTGGAAGCATGATTGATACCCTTACCTCTATCCTGAGGAGGTGGACCATGATGAGGGAATGGTTCCTTGTACATGTTGAGGCCTTTGTTCATGTGTTGAGCTGGTGGATCTTCTTGTAGAGATATTTGGTTGCCTTCGATGAGATTTTGGATTAGGTGCTTGAGTTTCATGCACGATGCGGTTCTATACCCTTTGTTCCTATGGAATTCATAGTATTCATTTTCTCTGTACCGCACAATTTTGTAAATAGGTTCGCCATACGTGGAAGCATCGGGTAAGGTGATGAGGCCTTTGTGTAAAATCTTTTGTAGGATAGATTCTATGGGCTCTCCCAAGGGAGTGAATTAACGCCGCGGAGGGTAATCTTGTTGAGGCCGCTCTTGTTGTTGTTGTTGTTGGTTTTGATAAGGTTGCCTTTGTTGTTACTGTTGTTGAGGTGGAGCTTGACTTGGTTTGGAAAGCTGCTGTGGCGTTTGCAAAGTTTGGACATGTTTAGAATCGACCACCCCATCGTTGACCATGTTTTTCTTTTTGTTCTAATATTTGGGTTTATCGCTCAATTGTTGATGAGGAGCATTGTCTTTTGTTTCTTTGAAGATTTTGACCACACCCTTAGCAATGAGGGCCTTTTCAATGTTAATTCCTTTGTACATGATTTTGTCGAAGGTTGTAGCACTAAGAATTTGCAAATGGAAACCTAACTCTTGGTTGAGGTTCTGCACAAATATGCTAACCAGCTATTTCTCTGGAATCTTGAAAGGTAATTTGCTAGCCATTTATCTCCATCTTTGAAGGGAAGAAATGAAAGTTTCACCATTTTTCTGTTTATTGTTGCATAGATCAGTCATGGAGATCTCATGCTCTGCATTGTAAGAAAAATGGGTGGCAAATTTCTCTGCTAGTTCGTTAAAAGACTTGATACCCGTGGGTAAGTGTGAGAACCATTCTATAGCTTGACCTCCAAGACTGCGAGGAAAGAGATGCATAAGATATGTGTCGTTATGTGAGACCTCAAAGCAAGCAAGATAGAATTCCCTGAGATCGTCTTTTGGGTCACCTTTTCCTTTGTATTTATCAAATTTAGGAATAGTAAAATTTTGAGGAAAAGGGATCATAGGTAATGACCGATCAAAAGGATAAGGACACACTTCCTCTAACAAGAAGGTCTTCTTGGTGTGGCCAAACGTAAGATCAGATAGCTGTTGTTGAACTTCTACGATTTTTAGCTCCATCATTGTGGGAGGGGTTGGAAACATCTCATGTTGTCCTAGAAGTGGTTGTTGTTGCCCATACGGAAGATTGTAGTGTAAGCCATGAGCATTGGTATTATAAGGGTTGTAAGATTGGTTGGGGTCGTATGCGTTGTACGTCAGGTTTAGATTGGGTTGAAATTGGATGTTTTGATTTGGAAGAGGTGGAGGTGGCGCTAGGTAAGAATGTTGGTTTTGTGATGGTTGAAGAAAAGCATTGGTTGGAGGAAAGCTAAAGTGAGTTGGATTAGGTTGTGATGGCGGCACATAGCTTTGGGAAAATTGATGTTGGGGAAATTGAGGGTGGTTAGGCAATGTGTGAAAGAAATTTAGCATTGATGAACATAGCGGAGGAGGGACATAGGTAGAAGTGATTTGCGATAGTTGATTGGGGATGAGTGTAGAAGAATTTTGTGGTGGGGATTGCATGACTCTAATTGGTTGAGAGACATGAAGGTTTGATGATATGGGAGGTGGTATGTGTTGAGACCCTTATTGCATGGCTACATAGTTGTTCCGTGGATTGTAATTTGGTGGGAAACCTATTCATGAAGGAGTAACCAAAATTCCACTTGCGGTTGGTGTGGACACTTTAGGAGTTTGTTGTATATTTGATCGAGCTAAGGTGGCTTGCTTAGCTACCTCCATTTGACGTTGGAAATTTTCTTGTTGGTTTTTGTATATCTCCATAGGAGTCAGAAGCAGTCAAATGGCCCTCTTTCCTGTTGGGTTTTGAAAAAGGGGATTCTTATATTGTACCATTGTTTTCCCTTGTGAGCCATGTTCGGGTAAAGGCGTGGTCACTGTTGACATGGTTTGCACCGCTTGCATGGTGTCTAGGGTGTTGTTTGTCTCCTTGAGATTGGATAAATCAAAATCTTGAGGTAATTTGGCTCCTTGCTCTGCTAGCAAGCGAAAGAAATGATCTTGGTTCTTGCTAAGGATTTTGTCAAAGGCGGCCACGACTCTAGGCTCTTGTATGAATTCATCAAGATCTTGCCTATCTTCTTGAGAGGATTGACCCATTTCAAAGTGTCGCTCTTCTTGAGATAGGGCTAGATCTGCAGTATAACCTTGTGGGACAAAATCCAGAGGCATGTTAGTGGTATAGTGAGGTGTGCTTACCAAAGGGACCCTACCTTCTTGAGGCGTGACTTGATCAATAGTATATCCAAGCCAATGGTATAGTGAGGTGTACTTACCAAAGGGACCCTACCCTCATGAGGAGTGCTAGGGTGGTCAAGGTGCGGCATGTTGGGAGAATTGGTAGATCTTTCCGGGGGTGTTCTAGGGGTAACCTTGGGAGTAATGTTGAGACGGCCTGATTGCAGTGTGTGAGGAGGCGATTTGCGCTTCCTAGGGGCAACTTGCTTGGACTTCATAGTTTGCTAGAGCCTAGTGATTACCATGGAATACACTAGAACAAAAAGTAATGCTGGTATTTTGCTTGTGTTTTGAGAAAAACTCTGATGCACAATTCACTAGACTAAAGGCGCTATACTGTTTGACCAGAGGTGCAGGACTGTGCAACCAAAAGTGTGCTACTGTAATACCAAAAGCGATGGACTGAGCTACTAAAGGTGAGGTACTGCTATACCAAAGGTGAGCTATGGTGACCAAAAGCGAGCTACTGTACCACCAAGGATGAGCTGTTGTAATACCAAAGGCGCTGAAGTAGTGTCTGATGTTTTTAAAGGCAATTTTGATAGATTTGGTTATGGTTCTGATTCGATTTGTCTTTGGCAAGAGAAAACACAACAAACAAGTGGTCAAAAAAAAGACTGACACAACAGATAGTGTATGTTTGAGGCTCACAAAAAAGCCCATTGTTTCCACAGGTATAAGACAATTGCAATCAATAACAAGCACTTTTTATCCCTAGAGACAAGGCTTCATTGCAGTAGATCTGCTCACAGCTTAATACTCCGTCGATAAAAATATCATTCCATAAAGGTGTCAGATATTTTGTATCTTTGCGAGAGACGATAGGTAGGGATATCTCACCCTCCCCTTGGAAAGCTCAAGTAGGTCACAAGAGCTTTATGGCCAAGGGAATACTATCTCTTCTCAAGGGAGCCAATGGTGAGTATCTTAAGGGCTTAAATCGATTCCCTTTGCACTGATGATTACCGTAACATTCAGAGGTAGATCAGGTAGTCTCTATCTAGAATGGTTCTTAGTAACTTTGAGGGACCAATGCCTTACGAGCAATGTGACAAGCTACTAAAAGCTTTAACCAATCCTACGAAGAGTATCAAACACTTCGCTCAATGTGAAAATTGTTTCCACAAAGAGCTAGTACACCTCTTTTCAGTTTGGCACCACAAGGTAAGCTTGACGTCGGTTAGGACTTGGCTTTTGCCTTATCCCTCTTATATAGTGGTTCAAAGGAAAACTCCACTTAGGGTCATCCCTTTCAGATAAAACGCAATCCAAAAGTAGGCCCTTCTAAAGGAAATACTGAAATGTAAGAGCAAGTACGTCAAACAAAGGTTCAATTGTCCTATTATAAGAAAAATAAGGTGCAACTAAATTAGGGGCACACACGTTTGTAGTTGTCAATTGTCCCTTATGAAATTGAAGTGTTTGGCATTCATGTCCATTGTCCCTTAGGAAAAATAGTATGTTCCTAAGACTTAGATTACCGAAATGATTTGTTCAATTATCCCTTAAGAAGGCAATATGTTTCTAAGACTTAGTGAGATAAATCAAGATTTCTTCAATGCTCGTCCTGCATGAACATTATAGAAAACCCTTTTTGCTCTATGTGAGTAATAAGAAGCTGCAACAAGTAAATTAGTTCCACAAAAAATCACAAGTTAGCAAAAATAAATCAATTTGACCAAAAGCGAGTTACTGTCTTACCGAACACGACTTACTGTGTATTTTTGTGAGAATTCCAATAGTTTTGTAATGGAACTAGAGCCAACAGCTTATTTTGGTGAGAATGCCAAATCCTCCAGTCACAAAAGTAAAAATAAAGAAAGATCTCTAAGTGAAAACCACACTGTGGCACCTCTTGATCACAAAATAGTAAAAACAAAGGACGTATCCAAAGGTGAAAACCCAACTGTGACACCTGAGGATGGAGGATTTGACCTTCCCCTACCATCTAAGTATCAAGAGAAGTTAGCTCTCCTAGTGGAAGATTCTACAGAGATAAACCTTGGCACATAGCAAAATCCCAAGACCACTCAGAAACAGAGCACAGGAATCTTAACAAATTCTTCTTACAGAGAACCATCAACTTTGCATGGACCTATGCTGATATGCCAGGGCTAGACCCTAAGCTAGTAGTTCACTATCTCACAGTTGATCCAAAAGTCAAACCAGTTAAGCAAAAGCTGAGAAAGATGCACCCACAAATAGCTCTCTTAGTAAAAGTGGAAATACAGAAGTTGTTAGATGCAAAGTTCATCCAACCTATTGATTATTCAGACTGGGTATCAAACATTGTACCTGTGTCTAAACCCAATGGGAGCATCCGTATGTGTAATAATTTTAGAGATCTTAACAAAGCATGTCCCAAAGATGACTTTGCACTACCGAACATTGATATTATAGTAGACTTGACTATGGGTCATGAGATGCTTTCTCTCATGGATGAATTCTCTAGCTACAATCAGATAAGGATAGCAGAAGAAGATCAACATAAAACAACTTTTACTTGTCCTTGGGGTAATTATTGTTGGTGTGTCATGCCGTTTGGTCCAAAGAATGCAAGAGAAACCTATCAGAGAGCAATGAAAGTGATATTCCATGATCTATTTCATCATATCATGGAGAACTATGTTGATGACATACTAGCTAAATCTTCTAGGGCAGATCACATACAAGTTCTAGGACAGATCTTTGACAGGCTCGAGAAATACCAAGTAAGACTCAATCCAAAGAAGTGTGTCTTTGGTGTAACATTAGGGAAGTTGTTGAGATACATTGTATCTCATAGAGGCATTGAAGTAGACCCCACAAAAGTCAAGGCTATAGTGGAGATGCATCCACCAAAGAACCTCAAAGCATTAAGGAGCCTTTAGGGAAGGTTGCAATCCATTAGGCGTTTCATCTCACAGCTAGCAGATAAATGTCAACCATTTCAACACTTACTCCGAAAGGATGTCTCATTCTAATGGGATGATAAGTGTCAAGTAGCATTTGATCAGCTCAAAGAGTATCTAGCTACACCTCCTATATTGGTTCCACTAGTTGCTGATAAACCTTTGATATTATACATCTCAACTACAACTTCGGCCCTAGGGGCCCTTCTAGTACAAAATGATGAAGCAGGAAAAGAGCATGCAATCTACTATATAAGTCGAACCTTGGTGGGATATGAACTCAATTATTCACCGATGGAAAGGGCTTCTTTAGTAGTAGTGTTCGCTTCCCAAAAGTTGTGGCATTACATGATGAACCAACACACAAATCTTATAGCCAAAATTGATCCCTTGAAGTATCTACTTGCAAAAGCAGCTCTTACAGGCAGACTAGCTAAATGGGTCATGATCCTTAGTGAGTTTGACATTGAGTATACAGACCGTAAAGCAATCAAAGGACAAGCCCTAGCAGATCAACTAGCAGAAGCACCAATGACAGATACACACCCTATGGTAGCAGACTTTCCAGATGAGAATCTATTCACTCTTTCCAACTCAATAATGTGGAAGTTATACTTTGATGGTTCCTACACTCAGCATGGATCAGGGGCCGGCATCTTATTTATCACACCTCAAAATGACTATATTCCAAAGTCATATCAGCTTGCATTCCCTTGCACCAACAACATCACCGAGTATGAAGCACTCCTCATAGGTCTCAATACAGAAGTTCAATAGGACATCACAAAACTACAAGTATATGGAGACTCATAGCTAGTCATTCGCCAAGTCACAAATGAGTACCAAACAAAAGATGAAAAGTTGGTCCCCTACAAGCAACTAGTGGATGCCTATAAACCACACTTTTCTAGCATAACATTTGAGCAAATTCCAAGAGAGCATAACAAAGCTACAGATTCTATGGCTTTTGTCAGGTCACTGATTGACATGCCGGCTAATACACAGAAATGTGAATTCTTGATCGAGCAATTGTTGATACCAGCCGTTGATGTTCCCGTTACTGAAATCATCTGCAAATTTGTTGGTCCCAATTCCCCATGGTATGAAGATATCTATGAATACCTTAAGAACAATACCTTTCCCCCTGACCTATCATCCACCCAACGCAAAACCTTTATCCGTCGATCCTCCCGTTACATCATTCTGGGTGATACGCTATATCGCCAGAGTCTTGATGGTATCCTCCTGCGATGTCTTAACATGGAAGAAGCTGAAGCTACCTTACGAGACATACACGAAGGTGTCTGTGGCGCACATTCTACTGGTCCTAATCTCGTAAAGAAGATACTCATAATAGGTTATTACTGGCCTACAATAGAGAGAGATGCTGCACAGTTTGCTAAGAAGTGTCTACAATGCCAGCATCATGGAGATTTGATTCATGCACCAGCTCATGAATTACAGCCCGTGACTACTCCATGGCCTTTTTCGCAATGGGGTCTCGACCTCCTAGGACAAATCCACCCATCCTCATCCAATGGTCACAAATTCATTATTACCGCCACTGAGTACTTCATGAAGTGGGTTGAAGCCATTCCCATGACCTATAACACTGGTAAGCAAATAGCCAAGTTTATCCTTAACTACCTCATATGCTGTTATGGTATCCCCCAAGCCATTGTCACTGATAATGGGAGACCATTCAAGAATCAAGATGTTCGTGCCCTATGCACACAATACAATATCTAACATCGCTTTTCAACTCCCTACTATCCGCAGAATAACGACCAAGCTGAGGCTTCCAATAAGACCATTCTCAAAATTCTTAAGAAAACAGTCAATGAAGCTAGTCGTGATTGGCACTTGCAACTCAATCCCGCCCTATGGGCCTACCGCACTAGTATCAGAACACCAACTGGTGCCACACCCTATGCCTTGGTCTATGGCTCTGAAGCCATCCTACCTATAGAGGTCGAGATCCCATCCCTTAGAGTATCCACGCAGGACCTGATCGGCAGAGAAGAGTATCACACTTCCAGATTAGCTGAGCTAGAACTACTAGATGAAAGGCGCCTTGCCACGTTGAATCATCTCCATGTCTATCAAAACCACCTCCGGCGTAATTACAACAAAAAGATCAAAGAAATACGGTTTCAAGTTGGTGATCTTGTACTTAAAGAGAATCAGAGAAATCAAGCAGATCGAGAAAAGAAGGGCAAGTTTGAGCCTAACTAGTTAGGCCCCTTTATTGTCACAACAGCATATGGATCAGGAGCTTATACTTTAGCTACACCTGACGGCATTCCTCTAGATGAGCCACTTAACAGTGTCCATCTCAAGAAGCTCTATGCCTGATCCTCAGAGTATTCTAAAAAAAAAATGAAAAACACAAATAAAACAAATAATCCATCCTCTGGTGAAAACCTGGCAAATAGGCACCTTGGATAAGTACCATAGTGAAAACCTGGCAAACAAGCGCTATGTGTAGAGTCAGCACCCATCGTCTATCAAGTCATTTCCACTCCATGTCCAGTTCACAAGCAAGCTTCATCCATCCATCCATAATAAAACCATTGACCTTGTTTGCATTTCCATCTCCCTATCTAGTATAGCTTGGAAATTTGTCAATGTCCATCGTCGTCATCCCACGTCTTGATTTGTGTCAGCAGTTATCACTGTCTTGCCCTAGGTCAAATCTTTTTGTGTCTTCTTCATTGGTCACCTATGCAATTTCCTCTACCGGAATGGGGGCAACTCTTTCCTTAACTTAGGTCTAGGATTGGTTCCTTGTTCATGGTTCACAATGCGCTCTTCAATCTTTTTTCCACAGGTAACACCTTTTAACAGACACATTGCTCCTACGTAAGGTTGTTATCTTCCAAACGTGTTTCTTACATCATCACAGCAACCAGAACTACATATCATTTCTTCTCAATCTTAAGGTACCTTGATCCCATGGATATGGGTATGTAGGCAGTCTGGAATATGAAGGAAGTATCCAGTACTCAGGTACATAAGATCTCATCATTTCCTCTTCCTAAGCTCCTTCCACCTTGACCCATCTCATCACTCTATCCAAAACTACATATTTATCACTTTCATCTTTCATCGTAAATGTGCCTTGATCCTGTGGATACAGGGTATGTAGGCAATCTGGAATACAAAGGATGTATCCAGTACTCAGGCACATACGATTCATCATTCTCCGCCTGTTCCAATCCATTAACACTGTCACCTGTCTTGTCTTCCATTTTTCAAAATCCATTCACCTTGACTTGACTAACTCAAGTAGCAAGCTAGCGCATCCATTCCAGGAAAAACTCCTTAGCAAATCTAAAGCACCGTAGCTTCCTTTCAGATTCATCTATTGTCCTGCATATCAATTGCCAGCATTAGCTAAATCCATCTTAACCAAAGCACTAGATCCGCAAGCTTGTCTTCTGCAGAGTGTCCATGGTCGAGACCAACACACGCGTCTCCTACGACATGTGGCATTTCAAGCAGCAAGACATTGTCTTTTTAGGTAGATGGCACCCTTTAACGAACACAGAGTTCTTACGATAAGGCTGCTATCTTTCCTATCCAATCTACCCTAAGCAACCTCTTTGGCAAGAGAATATGTTGGTTGTATGTTTACTTTGTAAGTCAGTCAATTTGTTTTATGGTTTATCTTTTGTTCCTTTATCCATTACCTATTCAAGGCTACCTTGGTTTATCTATAATCTTGGTATGTTGTGATGTCGTACGGATTGGGGGCATAGTCATTGCTTTTTGTGTGTTGTGTTTGAGGAATGATCTTTAGCATCTTTCTTAGCATTCTATTTATCTTGTGTGTGTTACGACCTAGCATCTTACATATTAATATTCTTCTTGCATTTGCATGTATTGAAGTTTATTTTATGTTCAAGACTATGGCTTATTCACATGTACCAACAAGGTTATATTATGTCTAAAGGATCTAAGTTCAAACTGCTTGCTTGCAGAGTCAACGTCCATGCACTTGGATATTACTGCACCTTGGTCTGTTATACCTTGGTGGTGAACTATCCACGTGCTATATCAAAAATAAGGATTGCTCTTTATATACAAATGTGAAACCATTGCAACAAGCTCATTCACCTATTCCCACAACCCTTATATCATTTTCAAAACAACAATCAATCAACAGTCTTTCTCTTTCTTCTCCACTTTTCTTCTCTCTGGTGCATATCTACATAACCCACATGTTAGATATCACTAGTCATCGCATCTACATCATTTTCTCACAAGTCATACATCTCTATCATCATACATCTATAAGCATCATATACGCAACATACATCATCACATAAATCCATAATCATACATACATATCATCACATCCATGACATCGAGAAGTGCATATATACAAGCATGAACATCAATAAGCTGAATAGATCATCATATATCTCATGTAAAGGTCATCATAAAATACAAAATATATGTGTCTACATCAATAGGCCATCTGTATACATCAATATAGTACATCAAGGCTATCAAGAGCCCGCAAAATATACATCAGGATGCACGCAGGCATCTATCCAAAATGATACAAAATGATACAATATACAAATATACATGCTCTAGTGGGTAGAGCTGCCCTCTTGTTGTGGCCCCTGTCCTCCACCTATGCTCGGTACAGGTCCCCATGCTGGTCCTCCTCCCCCTAGTGGCACCCTAGTCCTCTAACTAAGGACAGTGACTGCCCTATCCTGCGGGACCCAGATGCCCCAGATCTACTCCTATCTCTGTAACTGGGTGCCTGCTGAGCTGCTGGCACCACACCCGCATAGAGCCCCCTGCAGTACTTTGCCTCTCTCCCAACTGAAACTAGCTCTCCCTGCACACGAACGAGCTCACTGTATAAAGTCCTCTGATCTGTACCCAGGGCACGGCGTGCCTCATCTCTCTCCCACCTCACTCTATGAAGTGTGGCCTCTGCCGTCAGCCGTAGCTATACCTCTGCATCTCTCTCCCTCATCACCTGGGCTAGCTACCCGTCATCTGCTGCTAGTGCGGCTGGCACCTGTACCTGTACCTGTATATGTGCCTATGCTTGGATCTGTAATTGTTCCTGTACATGTGCCAAGGCTGTCTGTTCTACCGCTGCTACCTGTGTCTGCACTTAGGCTAAGTCCTCGACCTGTCTCACCTCGACCCTCGTTGCATCCCTGTCTCTCCTCAACCATACCATCCAGAGCTCTAATCGAGTCCTGCAGGCTATCTCCTCCTGTAACAACCGCTCAGTCCTCTGCAAATCAGTCTCTAGGACTAGATCCCCCTCCTCTGCCATCTCCACCTCGGCCTGCTAGCCGCTGGCCTCTCCAACTGCCTGTTGTCTCACTGCTCTGGCCTGTCACCTTATCCTAGCCTCTGCACCTAGGACTAGTACCTCCCCCACTGCCCCTGCCACACCTGGTGTAGTCAACCACACCGGCCTGTGTGTCTGCCAGTATCTATCATACTCTGGTAGTGTCCCTGGATCTGCCAGTCCTATATCCCAATCCCATCTCATAGGGACAAGTCCCTATACCTCTGCCAATACTATCGCTATTGGAATCTCTGCATCCCAATCCCCAACCTCCCGCCATGTCCTGGCATGTGTCGCCTCCCCCACTGGCAGTCCCTGTGGCAATCCAAACTATCTAAGTACTCGCTCTGGCAAGTATCTCTCGATAGTGTCTGTCCGTCTTCCGAAGAGGTAGCGAGCCTGGCGATAATACATAAGCTACTCATGCTCATCCTCCCACTCCTCGCAAAGTAACCATGGCCTCCAAACAAATAGGTCCATCTCGTCGATCTATCACCTCCAGTGGCTAATAGATCCCAACCTCCTGTGTGTAATCACTCCCCCATATAGGAATGCGTATGGCTCTCCCCTATCCCAATGGCACTGTGTCATGGGTCTGATCACTGGGATATGCTCCCACACCCACAACTGTAGTAAGGTCACCCCTGCTGAGAGACTGTGGCTCCTCCTGTACACGTAGTCGTGCATGTCTCGATATAGCTGTCCCAGCACACAAGGCCCCCATGCGTACTGTGTCCCATGTGTGAACATCCCTGATAGTACTGTGCCCCATCCCACAAATAGTCCTCTAGATCACCTGTCTGGGCACAGGAAGCTACCAACCAGTGACGCAACTATCCATATGATCCTGTCACAGAGTCATGGGACATCTACCCACCGAATCTGCCCGTCGTCTATCCGCAGGTCATCTGTGCAGAAAACCTCTACCAAGCCTGCCTCGCCCTATGCTGGGTCAAAGTCCACTCTCTCTCCATCTATCTGAATCCTAAGGATGCAATACACATCCTCCAGCATCACTGTCACCTCCCCTGTCAGAAAGTGAAATGAGCCTGTCTCACTACGAAAACTCTCCACCACTGCTATCACTAGGGCCAGATTCACCCTAATGTGTGTCAAATGCACAACATGCCATAATCCTGCGTGCTCTAGGAACACATCCTCCTCCCACGTCAGTTGTACTACCTCATGTGCTATCGCGTGGTGTCACTCTCTCGACATCAACGGAGGCATAATCCTCTGCATCCACAACAAACCACTTGTCAGTCAGTTTCACCATTTCTTCCTAGTCCTACCTACACCTATCCTATGATGCAAAACCCAAGAACCAACTCTCCCCTTGCTCTAACCTAGGTGGTCCCCTCCACAGTCAGCCCTAACTAGGTTCCTCTTCTCACCTAGACAAAAGCGCCTTGTTTCCTACAATCGTGTTGTACTGTTGTACCAAACGCATCCCACTGCTTATACATGAGCGCTCCACTTTCTTATCCTAAAGGTGACTTGTTTTACAGGCGTGCTGCACTATACCTCCAACTGCACCTCACTGTATGCACAAAGGCGACTCATTTTTCTACATGCATTTCTAGCCGCGCTTTCCCACCCAGTCGTCCGCACTGCACTGGTCTACCAAGAGCATTGCGGGACCCTGCCAACTGCGCTACGACGTGATGACCTAGAAGCCAATAGCACTGCAACTTTGCCAACCGCACTATCCCTACCTACCAGACGCACTGCGGTGTGCCAAAAGCACCTAAGGCGACTACCAATAGCGCTCACCTAGCCTACAACACTTTTGGCTGACTA
Source organism: Cunninghamia lanceolata (assembly GCA_027924645.1). Classification (NCBI taxonomy): domain Eukaryota; kingdom Viridiplantae; phylum Streptophyta; class Pinopsida; order Cupressales; family Cupressaceae; genus Cunninghamia; species Cunninghamia lanceolata. Next base: position 6,879,173 of record BSBN01001221.1, on the reverse strand, counting down.
AACCCTAGCCCTAAAACCTGACCTAAAATGACAAATTCAAATGGGGTTTTTGGACACTTACCGCTGTCGGAGCTCCTGCTGGCCTCCCGTTTGTCCGCAAAAGCTCCGCCTGATGCCTGTGCACTGGAATCGGCATCTCTCCTCGCTGTCAACTCCTTCCACACAACTCTCTCACCCTAAGTTTGAAGGCTCTACTCTCTAAATTTAGAATCTCCTAGTGTGCAAATGAGGATTGTGGTCCCCATGGGACCTATTTATAGCATCCCTCCCTCATTTTTTTCTTCCCAACCCCTTCTGCTTTTTCCTTCTAACCTTGTCGCACACACTTCTAGTCGACCGTCAACCCAGTCCTTCTGTCGTTTCCCTGTCTTCCCGCTCGAGGGGGCATACGCTGGGGCAACTACCTACACTGGGGCATCATAAATTGTATCATATCTTCAACAATCATTTTCTTTGACGCAATGCTGTAAACTACATTGCATCAAAGAGGGACAAAATGTAGACACCCTAAAATGACCATGTCGTCACATGACTTGCATTTCATCAAATCTGTCTAATCACCTACATTTCAACATTAATTAAATAATCTAATTATTTAATTAAAATCATCAAATTCTTCTAAATCTCTGAAATTCAACATTAATTAAATAAATTCTATTTATTTAATTAATTAAATCAAATTCCTCTATATTCTTCCACAATTAAATAATTTCAATTATTTAATTAGATCATTATCCTCTTTTCAAAATTCAAATCCACATTAATTAAATGAATCCAATTATTTAATTAATTCATCACAAATTCCCTCTTATCTACAATTAAATAATTCTTAATTATTTAATTAAATCAAATTCATTCTTCCAAAAAAAAAATATAATCAATTATTTTATTTATTCTTCCAAAATCATGCACAACAATTAAATAAATTTATTTATTTAATTTGCTTTCAAATCTTCTAAATTAAATAATCCTAGTTATTTAATTGTTTCTTCCAATAATATCTTTTCTAAATTTAAATAATCAAATATTTATTTAAGTTGCTTTTTTCTTCTAAATTGAGTTATCTCTAAATATAACTCAAGCTTTCTTGCACATGCAATTAAATATTCCCAATATTTAATAAAGCAAAATATCTTCTTATTCTCATGCAAATCCCTTCTTGTTTTAAATCACTTAACTAATTATTATATTCTTTTAATTGCTTTAACTCATTCTTCTATTCTTAGCAAATCTTCTCATGCAAAAGAAAGCAAGACACATGTCTTCTTTTTATTCGTTGCACGTTCCTCAACTGTTCTCCTCCGCTGATTCTTCCAAATTATCTAGACTGTTGATCGATCTTCATTGAAACCTATATAAACCCCCTCATCTCCTTCATTACCTCTCTCTTCGATCACTTATTCTCAGGCATACTTAATAGCGCTTTGAGCATACATCGCATCGATTGAGCAACTTCACGATCTCTTAACATTGATCTTTGAGCACTACTTGCTTGTTGCAACCATGGTTTTGCAATACTATTGAGCAATCCACATTCATCCAAAGGGAACAATACAAATCTCGGTAAAAGCTTTCATATTTCATTGATTTATTATTAATAGCTTTTATTTAGATCAGTTCTCTTTATGTTATTGGGTTTTTGATTTGTTTAGTTTATCATAGTCAATTTTCCTCATACACAAAAACAACACTTGAGAGGATAATAAAATCAACATATATTTTTTTTACAAGGTACATATATTTTTCAATTAAATAAGAGTACTATAACTACATAATTTATTTTATTAAAACATCAATCTATTCTCTACTTGCAACTCTAAAGAGAAAACTTAGTCTATATTTTCTTTTTTTCTTTACAAGCAGATATTATCATGCATTTACTATTAATACAAGGTAGGGAGTGAGATTTTCTTCCACATGAATACATTTTTTTTGTCAAAAGCATAAATTAGATAGAACTTCTTAACCATACATTATATTAGGTGTAAAAAGCATTCACATTACAAGGAGTATAAAAATACAACACCCTTGAGAGAGGAGATACCTCTCAAGACTACAAGGAAAAAAATAAACATATTACAAGGCCAAAGAGGCCAAGGCAAACAAAAGTGCCATAAATTACAAAATACACTAAAACCATAATTCTTCAAGTTCTGTAAACTCCAAATGCTTCACCAACGCCATAGAAACTACAAAACAAACTCAAGGAAGGTTTCCAAATGCCCATGGGAGCTCACCTCCCAACCATAAACTTGGAACAAGTCACCCCCGAGCTTGGAGGTCACCCAAATAACCAGGTGCACACATCAACAAGGGATTTAACACCAAAAACACTCACATAAATCATAAACACACCCTCCCAAGGATTGCACATAACTAATCCATATACTTGGATTTTGGGGGGTACGAGAGTGGACTACTCTCAACTCAAGGGGAGAACCCAAAATCATCACAACACATAATACTCAAAATCACATGGCCTATTGCCTTAATATCTCAATATGTAAAAGAAATCCCAAGGCACTCTTGCCTTCACCAAAATCTCAAGGCACTCTTGCCTTCACCAAGATCTCAATACTCCACAATGCACTCTCATGTCCATCAACACCTCCAAATATAATGAGGGTGTCCCCAATGAGGTTCACTCCTCTCCCACCCCAAAACAAGATGAGCTCTTCTCAATGGAGAGCTTCATTAAACACCTAAAATGAAAACCCACACAACACATAAACCAAAACTCAAACATACACAAAGCAACTTCACATACAATGAAAGTAAATAACAAAAGGAAGGCATATAGCCTTGGGTGCTTACCTTATAAGCCCAAATTTGGAAAGGGGTTGAGGAAGAGCTCCAAAGTCTCTTTCCAATCTCCTTCCATCTCAAAAATCCTCTAACTCTATCTATCTCCCCGAAATCATTATTGAAAAATCAAATAAAAATGAAGAACCCTCTCCTTCTCTCAAAGATAGAGTTTAATAGGCTAAACCAAAGAGCATTGAGGAATCATCTCACAAAACCCCAAGGGATGAGGAGGTGACACATGTCTCACTCCCATCCCACCAAGCCTCACACTCTCAAATGCTCTCACACATGTGTGAGAGCATAGTGGAGAGGGGAATCCCACGTGGAAGACTCCATAAGGATAAGGAGAATACACGTGTCATCCTCCTATCCAATAAGGCAAACCCATTCCCTTAAAGACGCTCTCACACGTGTGTGAGAGCATAGGAATGAGGTCTCTCACACTTGAAGGCCTTGGAAACTTCCCAAGCCTTCAAGATAAGAGAGACCTTATCCTGGGAAGTTGAGTTGGTCATGGTGGACTCTTGACTTATCCACCACCTCACCCAACTTCAAATTTCGTCACATAACTTTAAGGTCAAGTTAAGGTGACCAAAAGAAGGTTAGACTAAGGTTTCACATGTTCAAATTGGTCCTAGACCCTAGGGGTATGACCTAGGGTCATTATTTGACCAAAATAAACACCAAGGGGTCCATAAATTCACATAAAAAGTCCAATAAATAAATAGCACCAAAATAGTGTACTCAAACATAACAACTTACAACACATCAACAAATCAAATAAAAGAGTGAACCCTAATCAAAATAAACATCAATTATAGAAATTAAAAATCATCATGCTCCATCACAAATCACCTTGGTCCCTCTTGGGACTAGGTCGGCTAAACATAGATATCACATAGGGTTACTAGAATGACCTCTGATTTTCCATGGGCATGGAAACTTACCTACACACTTCCACAAATAGATCAATAGCACATGTTCATCATAGCTAAAGTGAAAGGAAATGCGTACACACACATAGAGTCGCATAATCACAGATATTTCAATTATAACACATGTTTTCATTTACATTCAATTCATAATTCATTCACATTTCACATAATAAAATTTAGGATCATACATTGCATAGTATTTCATCAATTTACTCATCAACCAAACATTTCAATTGCATCAAATTAACATCGTATTAAATATCATAGCTATAACATCATCGCATCATAATTCATAACTCAAATCAAGGTATAAGGTAAGTCCATGAATGTCAGAGCATCTACGGGGGTCAACAACCCCAAAAATGTCCACATGACAAAGATAATCTGAAAAATAAGTTTCATAAGAAAGAAAGAAGTACAACACATGGTAGCCTCGCACTACAACACTAAAGGTTCCAGATCAAGTACAAATAGGTGATATTCTGACAATCCTAGTTAGGGTGTGCATCACTTACACATACCCAAACTAACACAACCACCTTAAACAAAAGATCCAAAGCAATACTACACTATCTCAAAGATAGGGTCACACTCCCATAGATCAAACCCTTAGCTAGGTGAAGCAAAACAACATGGTTTAAAGGTGCAACTAATCCAGTCGCACCAGGGTGGGCCTCACATCCTCCTCCCCTAGAGATAAACTTCCTCCTGGAAGTTAGCATGGAAGTATCATAGAGTAACCCACCTATAAGCCATTCCAACATGGCATTGAACTCAGATTGATTTCAACATAAAAGTAAGGGACCAATAAGAACTTAATAAATAATCGCATGGCAATAATCTCAAAGATACCCTCCTCTGACTAGGAGGGGTCAAGAATCTAACCACAACACATGCTCCAAACATGTTACAAGCATCAAAAGGCACCAGGGCATTAGATGCCCTAAGATAGACCACCAAGTATTTCAAGGTCACACAAGATGGGGACATACCCCAAAGGTTAGCACTATGAGAGGTCCTGCTAAACACTAACTCAACTGAATCATATGGCCATCCAAAAACCTAACTAACATAAAGCAACCAAAAGGAAGCCTATCCAAACAACTAGCCGCAAAGCCACTGAACAAGCCCCAAACATGCATCTCACTCAACTTACCAATGATGCTAAGCTAAAACACATAAGACTCCAAGCAAAAAGCATGAGACTCTCAAGTCTCGGCTGCCCCTTCTATCAATAGGTCCCCACTACACTGCCTAGATTAGACTTACAGAACAGGTAGGAACCAAACATGTCCAAGCGTCCCTAGCATCAAGGAACAAAACTAACACCGATGCCACTAAAAACAAACTCGTGGGTCAACTTCAAAAGAAAAGAGCAACCACAAAGCCTCCTTAAATAGGGGCCAAAATCTTGAGGACAATGGGTCCACACTACGACAAGAAGATCTTAAGGTCTTCCCAACCTATCTACTCCTTCGAACCTCACTAGCACCCATTTCTTGATTCTTAAAGATTCGGCCTCCCAAAATAGGATAGCACCAACACATTACTCAACACGACACAAGGTCAACAAGGAAGTTCCAAACCACCACTAGCGATCCACTAAACAACTTCAAGCTTATGACATCAACCAAGACTGACTATTCCCATCTTCCTCTCACCAAGCACCCCTTATGGGTAATGTAGGTTACATAGTTCACAACACTACACAGGTACCAGCAATACCAACAATAACAAAGATCCTCAAAATAAAAGATTGGAAAAGATAAGTCTTGAATATGTTTAATGAATAAAATTTAGAAGAATTAAGATCCAAAAGATAATTCAAATTTAAAAGATAAGTCAAATTCAAAAGTGGTACCAAATTCAACATTCAAAATTTAAATCAAAATACAATAAAACAAGTCTTTGAGGTAAGAGGACTACAAGAAAGTAAACCAGCTAAGTAGCCCAAATAAATAGACTCAAAACTGTTGGTTTTGAAACAATAAAAAATCATCAATAAGTAGATAACTATCTTCAACAATTTAACCAAAATTCCACATTACATCATTGCACGTATGTAACATAATTACAAAAGAGGGGAGGGGGATAGTGGTCACAAAAGAATAAGCAAGGTCATGAAACACCCTAACTACATGTACACCCACAACTTCTAGGTGACCTAGGACATGCTTGGAAAAGATTAACAAAAGCCAGGTATCCTAAGAGTCACCTTAGAAGTGGGGCCCTACGTGCTTCCTAGTAAGGAATAGAAAACAACATCTTCATGGGTAATACCAAAATCGATCTAAAAATCACTAACTTCCATAATTCTAAAATTACCCAAGGTGGTTCACAAATTACTCTCAAGTTCAAGACAAGGCCTTAATATTGCCCAAAAACAATCCATCGGATGCATCTATGTCGATCATACAAGTCAATCACAACACTTAACCACTAACACCCAAAAGGTATCACAACCAACTCACTATTACACCCAAAATGAACTTAGTTTCCCAACGCATCCTTACAATCCCAACGTTTCCAAGATACCCATACAAGTGACAAACCACATTCATTACCTTAAAGCAAGGTGTGTGGGGCCTTAACCAATTTGACATCTAGAATTATTGCAAACCATAAAATAATATCTTTCTAACCATTAGGATTCCCTTTGAGGAATCATGCAATCAGTTGCACAAGGGACTCACCTCAAGAGTCACCAGAACCCAACAACTAAAAGTTCAAGAAGGTACCACTTAGAGGGTTTCCACATTAACCCAATAGGACAAACATACTAAATCTCAACTTTATTTACTTACAACCATTTCAAGGCTTCACTATAGCCTTCTAAGCACACAGGGACAAACATTACTTCCAAGGGGAACTCCTCACCCTATCAAGATATAAAAGTGAGCAGATTTCAATGAAACAAGGTGGTAAAAAAGGGATAAAGTTGCACTTAGGTTACTATTTAATAAGCAACTTAGGGAATTATACCCGCAACTAGGTCTTACTCCTTGACTATCATAAAATGTTTCAACCTCATGCACTTACACCACCTTTAAACCCTTAACCGAGGAGGTACCATACTTTAAATGAACAAAGCACATTACAAATTAATGTGATAGCAACGCATAGCCTAAATATCTATTAGACACCGCATGTTACAAGGAGGTTAACTCGATGTGGCACAACAATTGTCACAAGATTCCCAGCCACAAAGTGATCCTCAAAGCCACTGCTCATCCTTTCACTAAACCCAAGAGGCATGCCCAAGCAAATAGCCATAAAAGGCCTTACATGCCAAACTCTTTTAACATCCACTTCTCCATCCTCCAAATAAGGGTACCAAGTGACTCTTATAGATTCACTCTTTGAGTGACAACTACTCATCAAGGTAACTTAATCCTACATCAAGGCAATAGACAACTAAAGGTCTACAACCTCTTTGAATCCCAGCTAAAGGTGTCATTTAAACAAGGCACATCTTACCTCATGATACAAAGGTTAACTAAATGATTCTGGTGGATCCAATAAATTATTAGGGTACATGAGTCTTTATCCAAAATAGTGTACCACTCAAATACATTTCTTTCCTCCTACAAGGTAGGATAAACACAACTCAACATTCATCAGGGCAACCTACAAGGTAGCCATAAGAATAAAACTTTATCATAATAACACTTGTCCAAGGGTGCACTTACCATAGGTTGTCATGACCCATAAAGAAGGATCGAAATGCACCAACAACTAGGACAAGGAGCAAAGATTAGCTAGAATGAAACACTTAGCAAAACCCAACCAATACCATTCTCTTAGGATAGCACTAGGTCAAGAAGTTGACCAACTTTCAAATTCAGGACTTGCATGGTCCTTCAATTACTCTATTCATCAAGAATACGCTCCCCAAGTACCTACGACAACAAGTCATACATGGGGGTTACCGGAAGAAAAAATTAAGGGAAAACAAGCTATTCCCACATGAGGTGTCTTACAAACTCGTTGCTACACAAGCAAGAGTTAGACATGCAACACAAGTATGCATGATCTATTATCAGCCCAACTCAGAAATTATACACACCCAGAGATCCCAGTGTTTGAAACATGGGCTCTGATACCAAATGTCACGACCACATGGGAGATGTGGGCATGACACCAACAGATGATCGTCTTAAGCAAAAACACTTGCAAAACTGTAACATGTCGGGGAAAACTAAAATTCGTCAATAGAACAATAGCAAATAATTGAATTAGCCATTCACTCAACTAAATAGATTATACTTAGAGAATTGAATCCTAAGAAATGCTCTTTGAAACCTTCTTTTAAAAGGCCTGAATTCCTAGACTTTCAGAGATCAGGCTTCCAAGCTACCATCTTCCCTCATGGAAGCATTATAAGCTTACCTCTGATCCCATTATATTCTTCCTTTGTAACTCTATCGGGCATCGAGCTTCTTGTTTTTCCTCTTCTTTATCAGGCGTCAAACTTTTGGTCTTTCGCCTTCCTTTATTGGGCTTCAAAATTTGTCTCTTTTGCCTTCCATCACTGGGCTTTAGACTTCTCTTTTGCCTTCCTTATTAGGCTTTGGACTTCTTTTCTTTTGCCTTCCATTTTGGAAAGAAACAAAGTGAAACTCTGTTTTTCGTCATTTTGTGGAAGCAAAATACTAAGGCAAGACATTCCAACGAAAGCATAGAATGATGCCACATGTACATCCTTTCCCCTTGGGTAATATTAATAGGCTTTAGGCATTAGGGATTCTTCCTTCCTCCTTCCTTTAAGAAATGAGTCAGGGAGCAACTCTGAACTCTAATTTCCTTAGACTAAATCAGAGCTTTGTGATTGGGCCATCCTTATCGGGCCTTCCTTCTTTCGTTGACAAGGAGAAGGAGTAAGGCTATAACTCTGAACTTTGACAAACTCCATAAAACAAGTCAACCTTTGTCACTTAGTCTAATTAGCATTTTGGTCTTAGACTCTTCAATGACAACACTTGAACATTTTCCTTTGACATCAATGACAATAATTCAACAATGGCACCAAGGGATTGGTCACATTGGTGAAAAGGGTTTGAGGACCCTGAATAATAAAAACCTCATTGAGGGTATGAATGACTGTAACCTTGAGTTTGATTTTTGTGAACATTGCATCTATGGAAAACAAAACCATGTTTAGTTTTATTCCATTTCTCACAAATCTTCTAAGGTGTTGGACTTGATTCATTTTGATGTATTTGATCTTGTTAATGTTCCTTTGATTTTAAAATATGTTTACTTTGTTTCATTCATTGATGATTACAGTAGAAGGGCATGGGTGTATTTCCATAGAAGCAAATCTGAAGTCTTTAGTAGATTCAAAGAGTTCAAATCTTTTATAGAGAATCAAGAGGATAGAAAGGTTGTGTTTGAGGACTGACAATGGTGGTGAGTTTTGTTCAGCAGATTTCAACAAGTTATGTAAAGAACATGGTATTGAGAGGCACAAGACAACTCTGTATACCCCTTAGCAGAATGGAGTTGCAAAGAGGATGAACAGAATATTGATGGAGAGGGCTAGGAATATGCTAAGTGGAGCTAGCCTTAAACAAAAGTTCTGGGCTAAAGATGTTGCTACTGCTTGTTACCTGGTTCACATATCTCCTACATCAACGCTTATTGATAAGACACCTATGGAGGTGTGGTTTGGTGAAAATCCTTCATTGAGACACATTCGAGTATTTGGTTGTGAGGCATATGCACAGGTGCCTAACGAGAAGAGTTCTAAGTTGGCAAACAAGGTTGTGAAGAGTATCTTCATCAGCTATGGCATCAGTGTGAAAGGGTACAAGCTTTGGGATCCAATGGTCGAGCAATTTCTATATAGTAGAAGTGTGATCTTCAGAGAGCTCAATCCTTCTTTTGTTTCTCTACTGCCAAAGAAACAAGAGAAGAAAGAGGATGTGGTTTAGCTTCCTTCCACCCTTGAGAAATTTGAATCGAAGACATATGTTGGACTTGATGATGATAAGAGCTCTAGTAGCTCTGAAAGTTTAGAAGAAGAAGAACCTCAACCTCAACTTTTGAGGAGGTCCATGCGGATAAGGCAACAACCTAATAGGTTTGATTATTCATTGCATGATTCCAATTGTATTTTTGCTTTGATTTCTAACACTAATGAGCCTAGGACTGTATGGGAGGCTATGGGTATGAGTGTTGTAGATTCCTGGAAAGAGGCCATGGAAGAAGAGATGGCTTCCTTGGTTACAAATAATACTTGGGATCTATTGCCCTTGCCTGATGGACGTAAACCTATTAGATGCAAATGGGTGTTCAAGAAGAATTTTGGTTCAGATGGTAGTGTTGAGAAATTTAAGGCAAGGTTGGTCGTGAAGGGTTATTCCCAGGTTGAGGGAATAGATTATGGTGAGATTTTCTCTCCCATTGCAAACCTGACATCTATCACATTCTTGTTATCACTTGTAGCATACAATTTAGAAGATGAACAGATGGATGTGAAGACAGTTTTCCTTCATGGTGACTTGGAGGAAGAAATCTATATGTCACAGCCAGAGCACTACGTGGTAAAAGGTAAAGAAAATTTGGTTTGCAAGTTGAAAAAGTCTTTATATGGTTTGAAGCAATCTCATAAGATGTGGTACCATAAATTTGATGCCTTTGTGTTGAGTTTTGGATTTCTAAGATCAAAATCAGATCATTATGTTTATTATAAAATGGATAATGATCATATTCTCATTATTTCATTATATGTTGATGATATGTTGTTCATTGGGAATGGTAAAAGTTTGATTTCTGATTTGAAGTCTTAGTTGTCAACACAGTTTGAGATGAAAGATCTAGGGGTAGCTAGGTACAATCTTGGAATGGAAATCAGAAGAGACAGAACTAACATAAAACTTTGGTTAGGCCAGAGTAAGTATGTGAACACCGTGTTGGAGAGATTCAGCATGGCAGCTAGTAGACCGTTGACAGTTCCTGTTATGATGGGGACAAAGTTATCTGTTGCAGATTGTCTAAAGTCTCCTTCTGAGATGGAGGATATGAGTAGAATTCCTTATGCTAGTGCGGTTGGTAGCTTAATGTATGCGATGGTCTGTACAAGACCAGACATTCCCTGAGCAGTGGAAGTCCTTATTCAGTTTATGGCTAATCCCGGATGAGTACATTGGGATGTAATGGAGAGAGTATTCAGATATTTGTGGGGTGCTTCTAAGTATTCCCTATGTTTTCATGGCTATCCTTCAGGACCTCAACATTCACTTTGTATTCAAGGATTTGTGGATTTAGATTGGGCAGGTGACATTGATAGCAGGAGATCCACCAGTTCTTGTGTGTTCACTATGTTCGGTGGTGCTATTAGTTGGATGAGTAAGCACCAACCTGTTGTCGCTTTGTCCACTACTGTTCAGCAGAGTACATGGCAGCAACTCATGCTTCTAAAGAAGCCATTTGGCTTAAGATATGGTGTTCTAATGTTGGATTTGATGCAGGGAAGATTACCATTTGTTGTGACAGTCAGAATGCTATATGTTTCACGAAGAATCCTACTTTCCATGTGAGGACTAAGCATATTGATGTCTAGTACCATTTTGTTCGTGACATGGTAAAGGATGGGAAGGTAAACTTGCAGAAAGTTGATTCTTTGATGAATGTTGCAGATTCCTTGACAAAACCTATGAGCACAGAGAAGTTCAAATGGTGTTCCAAGTATATGGGCCTCTTTACCCCTAGAAGTTAAATCATGTCATTCTATCAACTCTTGCAAGGTGTTCGACAAGTGGGAGAATGTTGGGAATTAAGGTGTCTCAACCTTTGCAATTTCCTAGCACTTATTATTTGATTATGTATTTATTTTTGCCTACTTGTAATTATTCATGTAATTTATATTTTGTCACTTTGTGGGAGTTGGCACGATGATGTGTCATCCTACATGGAAGGTGACTAGATGTATTTTTGTCCTCATATGAGGAGGTAGGCACCCATGTTGACTTGGCATAGTTTTTCCATGTGTCGACACCTTGTGGTCATGTGTCATGAGTTATGACAGACTCTATGATGTGTAAGTTATGATAGAATCTATGACATGTAAGAGCTGTAAATAGAGATTCTATGATAGGTGTGACAAGTGTCAAGAAGCATCTTTGCATGGAGAAGGTAAGCACCCAAGTTTGACTATGACAAGTTGTAAGAGAATCATTTATTAATAGTCAGTTATGATAGATTCTCTTATAGTTGTAAGTGTTGTCATATATGACAGATTTTATGATGGTGTAAGAGCATCGGTCATACCTATTTTGGGCAAATTTGGGGCACCCTAGTATGGGGGTTGTAAGGGATGAAAGGGAATCTTTGACAAGTGTCTTTTACATGTTTTATGGCCAAGGAATTTGGCCCATATGGATTTGGATGAGATTATTTTGTGGCTTGCTCTAGAAGCTAACTCCATCCTTAGTATTTCTCTATATATACAGGTGCTTGGAGTTGGAGTTGTATGGTGTTGGCAAGAGACACTATTATGATGGATGTTTGATTGTTTTCATTGATGGCAACAAGACAAAGTGTACCAGTATGGAAAAGAGACGTCACTCTGGAAGAAGATCTAACTAAGTATGGGAAGTATGCAAAGTAATAGTGTTTGTGTTGATATGCCTCCGTAGTTAATGGTATTTGTATGTGGATCAAGTATGTTGTTCATAATGTACCTAGTGGTCACTTGTTTAAGTCTCCAGGTTTTGACTTCCTCCAGTAGTCATATGAATAAATGTCTAAGTCCAAGTAAACAAAGTTAAAGTAGAAGCAATGCACAATCTAGAAGAAAAATGGTCTGCATTCCTCCGCTATGAAAATGTTTGTCTTGCGGTTCTGGATTAGAAAAGATACATATCATGGCTGCCTAAATTCAAAGTTGTAGCTTCTGTAGTTCTTTTGGTTTCATTCTACAAGATGTTCTTTACTGGCTTGCAGTCTAACAATGTTTCACAATGACAGGGTAACAGTTTTGAGTTTCGTCTTTCTCAGTAGTTGATTATTATACTCTGTGGCTTTGAAGGTATGTTAACATATCAATGATGAATGTTGAATATGATTTTTAGAGTCTCATTTGATCCGCAATGGAAGTTATGCTATGATAGTTGAACTGATCAAGTATGTTCATGAGGAACAAGCTGACAGGCATGGCATATCTATAGGTGGAGAAGCTATATTATTTGAACAATCAATCTAAGTGATTGAATGTTTAATGCTGACCCATATGAATACTACAGTATGATCGTTTGAGTCTGCATTATTGTTTGTGCTTAAGTTTGAGCCGACAAGGTGAAATTCTTGGCTACATGTTTCATGTCTAGGTGGCTGACCTACTTGTGTAATGAATCTAGTTGTGGATACTTATGCTCAATGGATTTTATGCATTAGTGCATAAGTGAATGAATTGTATTGCGACAAGAGTGGAAATGCAATCTAAGGCAATGTTGTGATCTGAAGAAGACAGTGGGCAGAAAAATAGAGCATATGTGAAGCAGAGCAAGAGATAGTCAAACTAACATTATGAAGACTTTTGAGTCTATTTACTGAGCTTAAAGGAACTGCAACTCAGCATTCTAAGATGCAATTTCAGCAGTCATATCTTGGCAGTGAGCCAAACCTTCTCTTCTATCTTCCTTTCTCTTGGCAGTGAGCCTTTGTGTAGTGAGCACCTCTTCTCTTGGCAGTGAGCCCTGGGCAGAGATCCCTAAGGCAGTGAGCCTTCTTGTAATCTGGTATTGTGCTATCATAATATAATGTGAGCTAACACTCACCATGGTTTTTCCCTTTTTGGGTTTTCCACGTAAAAATCTTGGTGTCCATGTGTTATCTTTATGGTTTCCGTTACTATGTTTATTCTACTTTCATATTATTAATTTTGGAGATTAGATTAATAAACTTGTTAAGAAGTGGTTTTGTGGAATATTGATTCACCCCCCCTCTCAGTATTCCTTACTATCAACAATTGGTATCAGAGCAAGGTTTCTTGGAAGAAGCCTAACAGCTTAAGGAAGATCTGGGGTAGTGTAATCATGGCAGCAAGAAGATTTGGTAATTATGAAAGCAACAAAGAACTAGAAGCAGCACTTACTCATCTTGAAAAATCTGAGGCAGAAATCAGGGATCTAAAAGCTAATGTTTAAGAAGTTGATGAATGCATCCTAAAGCTAAGAGAGAAAATGAGGAAGTTTAAGGAGAAAATCAAGGAGCTAAATAATCAATTAGATGAAGCACATGAAATCCTAAATAGTTTGACATTGGAAGTTGAAAAGAAAAAGAGATTGAAAGGCATCTGAATCAAGTTGTTAAGGATAAGTCAGAGGAATGTGACAAATTGGGCAAAGAAGTGCTACTTCTGAAATTTGATCTGGAAGCAGATGATAGCTATAAAGAAAATATCAAAATAAGCTCTACAAAGTTTGAGGAGTTGCTTGATAGTCAGAAACATCCAGATGACAAGCAAGGTTTGGGATTTGAGAAAGGAGAAAGTTTAAATTCAAATCAAGAAAACACTATATTGAAACAATACAAAGGGAACCAGTTCAAAAATCAAAGAATAAGACCTAGAAGATCTTCGGTCAGGTAGCCAAATGCTCAAAGGTATCCATCTTTCAATGGCCACTATTTTAATTGCAATAAGTTTGGTCATAAAGCTACTCAATATAGGAGTAGATTAAATTAGAATGTTCCATCATTCTCTAGTCAATGTTTCAATTGTAAGAAAATTGATCATAGATCAAATGAACGTGGAAGTCTAGTTAGGAATGGTTCTTACAATGCAAGGAATTCTCAATCATTCAATGGAAAGTGTTTTGCATGCAATAGATTTGGACACATGGCTAATCAATGCATATCAAGGTTGAATTCATTCAGAGGAAGGAATCAAGGATAAGGAAAAATCGTGTGCTACAATTGCAACAAGTTTGGACATGTACGATTTTGCAGAAGCAATAATGTGAAAAGAAACTACTATGTTGAAGAAAGGAAAATAGAGAAGAGGAATGATAAGGGAAAGGAAAAGGTTGATCCGGTTGAAATAAAGAAGGAAATAAGTAAGGTTTTGATTAAGAAAGATGTTGACAATACCAAGGATGGATCTGCACCAGATTCTGGTGCAAATACTTCCTCTGAGAAGTAAATTGGGAGCTCTGGCTCAGGGGGAGCTGCATTGAAAATTTTAACCCCCCAGCCAGTTAGCCAGTGCTGGAATCTAGCACGAAGATATGATGAAAAGAATCATATGATAGATCTTTTGAAGGAAGTTCCAGAAGAAAAGGATCAATTGTGAAGATTTGCAGAGTAATCTAAAGTGTCTGTGGTTGTTAGAAAAGTGCTTGACAGCTTTTTGAAAGATGACATTAATGACACTTAGGTTTTAGGATGCGAAGGTTAAAAGGAGTTGTATCTAAAGAAAAAATCATTTTGCATTCCATGCTCTCAAGTGTCTAAGGCAAACTAAAGCAAGATTCAAAGCGGCTACAATGTTCTCTAAAGCATTTCAAGGCAAGATCAAGAACAACCCGAATCTGGTTAAAAAGGTATTTTCTGTTTGAAACCCTTTCGCAAATTTATTCGATTATTCGTAGAAATGTAAACACCACAAGTAGTGAATATCACTGAGTGAGCCCGACCAAAATTCAAGAAACATTCATTCAAATAAACTGAAGTCGATCAAAGTGGTGCATTTTCAAATATTCCACACGGAGTTATGCATGCAAAGAATGTTAGGGCATATATTCATGTTGCCCTAGAGGAATTTGGGAATAACAGGTTTTCTGATCAATATGTGAAACACTTGAGTGATGAGAATCACAATTTAAAGGGAGAATATAAAGCATTGGAAGTGAAGAAATTCCTTCAGTACGTGGACTTCCCAACTTTTGTAGAGGATGAATGGGTCCGGTATGTATTGAGTAGGGTTCATGATGAATTCATGTGGCTCAAGAGACCTTTTAAGATTAAAAAAGATGCTATAAGGGCAGTAACTAGATTAAGCTCTACTGGATCGGTACCATTGTTGAAAGATGTGAAGAATGATACGGTAATGGTAGCCATCGGAGCAAAATTTGACAAAAGGGCTTTAACAATTAATGATATTGAGGACCATGATGTAAGATTTGCTTCTATGGTGTTGGGATACAAAGTCTATTTCACCAACCGGGAAAACTCTATTTTAGGCACAATCATATACACTGCCTATCAGATGATTAAGGAGAATGCTAACTGTGACATCTGTGAATTGCTCCAAAAATAAGTTATGGAGAACTTGAAGAAGAAAAAAGAAAATAAGTATCCCTTCAAATTTGGTACATTGATCGTATGTTTATTCTTATTTTTTATGCAAGAGTTACCTGGCATAAAGAACTATTTTTGGACTAAAGACAAACTGGTTGCAGTTCAAATTAGAAATCAGTTGAGTAACATAGGTAATATTGATGCACAAAATTCAGCCCTATGGGGTTATTTAAAAATTTACCAGAAGTCAATGCAATCTAGGGAAAGAATCCCTAGAGCAGTTGTTGAAAAATACAAGGATACTATATGCTTTATTGTGACAAAAGATCAATGCTTGATGCAGGTCGTTGAACCTAGAACAGTATGGGTCATACCTATGGGATATGAGGTAGATGGAGGAATATTGGAAAATTATGCCCAAAATATGTTAAGTAAGCCCAGAGACCCCAATCAAGGAAGATTTGGGACTTATGAGGAACTACATGCTAAAATCTATGTTGAGGTAAGAAAACCAGAAATCTCCAAGAAAATGCAGAGTGGCAGAGGACTTTGCCCTGAGACAATGCTTCACAAAAGAACAAGTGGAAAAGGAAAGGAAAAAAGCACAAGCTGAAAAGGAAACAAAAGAAAAGAGAAAAAGTGAACCAGTTGAGCTCCGGAAGAACCCAAGGGTAAACCAGACAAACTAGAGGCATCAAGAAGGAGAACCAGAGGATCTACCTCTGTAGAAGTTGCATCTATACCCTCTAATCCCACACCATCTACAAGTGTGGAGACTCCTGCCACCAGTCACAAAGAATGCATGTAAGCATTGCAGTTGATGAAGAAGAAACAGAATCAGATGAAGAAGTAAAGAAAATGAAATCTGAGACTATCAACACCTCCAGAACCAACAAAAAGAAACCCTTCGGTAAGGGTAAACCTGAGAAAAGGCAAAAGCAAGATGTGCCTCAGACTGAAGAAGCCACTATATCTCTAGAAGATGTATTGAAATCCATAACTGTTGATGGTAAGCTAAGACCTATTGCCCAACTTTATTTTGACTATGGAGATGCTGACAAGAAAATCATTGAGGTTGTTGTTGTCCAATATTTGGAAATTTACAATAAATCTCTTATTGAAATAATTATTGACCTTCCACATAGCCTGGCAAGCATAATGTCTGCAAGAAAGGAAGCAGCCATGACAAAGGACATTGAGCTTAGAGAACATACATTAATAAAGCTATGTCCTGACATCACTCCAGAGGAAAAAGTAAAAATCTCCAAAGCACTTCATAACAAATTCAGGACAAAAAGAAAAATGAATGCTCTTATGGGAGGAGATATTGAAAAGGTGGTAAAAGAAACTGAAGAAATCACTCTGAAAACGTTGAAGGAATTTAATCTCCCTACCATTTATGACAATGAAGAAGCAAATGAGGAAAATACATCTGTTTTGGATATAAGATAGGACCAAGGACCGGATATGATTGATCAAGCCCCTAACATTGATGCATTGGATATGACAAATCAAGGCAAATCAGACACTAATCTTCCCCCAAAGCAACAAGATGATATTGATAAGAATAAAGAATAGATAAGGAGCCCTGCACCAGAGAAAAATATTGGTCAACAAGAGAACATAGACATGGATCCTCCAGAACAAAGTCAAGAAGAAGTATCTGGTAGAGAAAGAGACACTACAGCTATCTCAGTTGATTCTGAGAGACAACAGGATCTAGATGAGTCTGAACTTCTTCAAGGACTAATTAATCTAGCATCAATGTCACATGTACAGAAATTTAAACTAGTATCAATTGTTCAAGCTAAGGTACATGAAGAAATGCTAAAATCACATATCCAAGATAGTAAATTGATCAATGATGCATCCAAAATTCTAGAGAAGATGATGCCAACATTCCAAAAGGATACCTCATTATCCTTAGCTGATCAATTCAAGGGTCTATTAAACTCAGTAAGTACACATTTTGAATCATTTGAAAAATCTACAGAGGCAAAATTTAGAAATGAGTTTGATGAGAAGAGATTGGTTAAGTTAAAAACCATGTTAGTAAATGATGAAACTCTGTTAGAAAACAAAATAAAAGGCATTCAGAATGCCATTGAAGAGGCTTGTAAAATATACAAATTTTGCTTATCTTGGTGAGAAGTTACAAAGGAATTAGAAGATAAAATCAAGGACTTGGAACTCAAACTGCTTAATATCTCTAAGACATATAATCTAGTAGTTGAGTCAATAAGTACCAAAGAGACACAGGTTGTAAATATTCACAATGATTTGAGCACTCTGATGAAGAAAAGGGAAGAAGTGAAAGATAGGTTGTGCGAGCTAAGGGGGCTGATAAGTCCAAAAATTGATTCCATGACTAATATGGTAGAAGAAGCCTTGAAATCACAAGCATTAATTGACATGCCCTTAGATCTACAGAAGGCAGAAAAGCTAGTTTTTCTGATAAATGGCCACATCCATATTTTGGAGAGTGCAAGGAATAGATGGAATGGAGAGATAGCTCTGATAAAGACTATCTATAATGATATTCTACCTTTAACCATAAATTGATATGGAAATGTGTACCTGTGTTTATGCGGCGGAATATGACAGTTTTGAAGAATTTTTGACACAATTTTGCTTGTACACATACCTTTGCCATTGATGTCAAAGGGAGAGAGGAAAAATAGTGAAAAATAAGCATGCATCTAAAGGAGAATAGAAAAACAAAGTGTACAGAGTAAGGGGGAGCAACACAAGCATTTTTCACTGAGTGTTGTTATCAATGCCAAAGGGGGAGTTTGTTGGCAAGAGACACTGTTATGATGGATGTTTGATTGTTGTCATTGATGGCAACAAGATAAAGTGTACCGGTATGGCAAAGAGACCTCACTCTGGAAGAAGATTTGACTATGGGAAGTATGGAGAGTAATAGTCTTTGTGGTGGAATGCCTCCGCGGTTAATGGCATTTGTATACGGATCAGGTATGTTGTTCATAACTACCTAGTGGTCACTTGTTTAAGTCTCCAGGTTCTGACTTCCTCCGGTAGTCATATGATGAAATATCTAAGTCCAGCTAAACAAAGTTAAAGCAGAAACAATGCACATTCCAGAAGCAAAATGGTCCGCATTCCTTCACTATGAAAAATTTTGTCTTGCAGTTCTGGATTAGAAAAGATACATATCATGGCTGCCTAAATCTAGAGTTGTAGCTTTTGAAGTTCTTTTTGTTTCATTCTACAATATGTTCTTTATCGGCTTGCAATCTGACAGTGTTTCATAGTGACAGGGTAACAATTTTGAGTTCTACATTTCTCAGCAGTTGATTATTATACTCTATGGCTTTGAAGGTATGCTAACAGATCAATGATGAATGTTGAATATGATTTTTAGAGTCTCATTTGATCCGCAGTGGAAGTTATGCTATGACAGTTGAACTGATCAAGTATGTTCATGAGGAACAAGCCGACAGGCATGGCAGATCTATATGCGGAGAAGCTATATTGTTTGAATAATCAATCTAAGTGATTGAAAGTTTAATGCCGACCCATAAGAAGACTACAATATGATCGTTTGAGTCCACATTATTGTTTGTGCTTAAGTTTGAGCCGACAAGGTGAAATTCTTGACTACATGTTTCATGTCTAGATGGTCGACCTACTTGTGTAATGAAGCTAGTTGCGGATACTTATACTTGATGGATTTTAGGCATTAGTGCATAAGTGAATGAATTGTATTGCGACAAGAGTGGAAATTTAATATAAGGCAGCGTTGTGATCTGAAGAAGACAGTGGGCAAAAAAATAGAGCATATGTGAAGCAAAGCAAGAGATAGCCGAACTAACATTATGAAGACTTTTGAGTCTGTCTACTGAGCTTAAAGGAATTGCACCTCAGCATTCATAGATGCAATTTCAGCAGTCATATCTTGGCAGTGAGCCAAACCTTCTCTTCTATCTTCCTTTCTCTTGGAAGTGAGCCCTAAGGTAGTGAGCCTTCTTGTAATCTAGTATTGTGCTATCATAATATATTGTGAGCTAACACTCACTGTGGTTCTTCCCTTTTTGGGTTTTCCACGTAAAAATCCTTGTGTCCATGTGTTATGTCTTTATGGTTTCTGTTACTATGTTTATTCTGCTTTCATATTATTAATTTTGGAGATTGGATTAATAAACTTGCTAAGAAGTGGTTTTGTGGAATACTGATTCACCCCCCCCTCTCAGTATTCCTTACTATCAACATATGGTTTATTTGCAGGTATCGTTATGATGCCAGACTCCAATATTTGACATTTGTGTACTCCTGGAAGAACTTACATTGCAAGTGTGTTGTAATCAACATTTGATTTGATAATACATTGTGTAGGTTTTGGAGTGTGGGATTTTTCACCTGAAAGGGTTTTCTCCACGTATATCTTGTGTTGTGAACTTTGTACTTGCTTTTGGATGTTTTTTTATTATCTCTCTATTAATGCACATCTCATATCTGTAATTGTAAAAGATAAAAAATTGCATAAACCTTTTCTCATTAGATCTGTGTAGGAAGCATTTCCACATACCTTGCTTCCTTTTAAAAATAACCCAACTCTACCATGAAACCATGGCCCCTACTTCTAGACATAGTCCTTGTCCACAAGAAAATGAAATGAGAAGAGAAATAAGTCCTTTGAGAGAGCAAATACAAAGGGAGGAATAATATCTATCCAAGAATCCATCATCCACTTGGAGAAGGCCAACTTGCTCACATCCTTCCCCACAAAATTTCTCATGAAATACAAGGCTTCCTGTTGCACAAAGGAAACATCCACATTCTTTGTAGGTAGAAGTGCAACTTTGAGGGCTATCCAACAAGAAGACCACAATATCACCCAAAGTAAGACACATGATCACCAACACCATAAGCCTTTCCTTGTTGAGGTCTATAAACCTCCTACATCACAAGCTCCACTATAAAAACCTACGAACTTGGGGTTCCCTAAGATGAGGTATCAACCCCCAAAGCAATCACCTTAGAAGACTACATCTCTAACTGTCGACCACCCTTAGTTACCGAAAGTAGAGACAAAAATAATTATTGCATACATGATAAGGATTGTTTTTATTTTTATATCCCTATAGAACCTAACATGTGACATTCTGATCTTGAACAAGAGTTGTCCCTTCAATAGTTGAAGAATACTTAGGTGGAGCCAAAGAAGAAAAAACATCCTACCTTCATTTTACCTCTTTTTGAATTTAGTTGTCACTCAACATTGTAGGGGTTCCATCAACTATTTAACCAACTTGTCTGAATCATCATTGCCTAGGAAAAAATAGAGTCATCCTTTCCATCTTATTTGTCAATATCCAAACATATGCAAGGAGTTAAGGCAATTGATTCATGGCTACATGAAGCCTTACTACCAAATCTGATGTTTAAATGCCTAACCCTAAAAAATTTCTTGCTCATTGCACCCCTTGTTGGAAGAAAACTTGTTGGGTGCAAATGGATGATCAAAAAGAGTTCAATGTAAAAGGTAAAGTGGAGAAGTGCAAAATCACTTGGTAGCAAAGAGAGATCCCAAGGTAAAGGGAATTCACTTTCAAAATCTCATATCTCCTATTGCTAAGTCAACTTCTATTTGATTTTGTTTGGCCAATCATTTTTATTTTGATCTTGACATAGAACATAGGGAAGTGACGTCAACACCCCTATATAGAGATCTTGAAGAAGAATCTATCATAGGCAACAAAAGAATTGTAGTTAAAGAAAAGGACATAGCTTACAAGTTGAATAAGTCCCTTTATGGCCTAAAGAAATCACCAAGGATGTGGTATCAAAACTTTGATACTTATGTGTTAGAACTTGGATTTGTATAAAGCAAAGATTATCATGCTATCTATATTCAAATAGGTCGATGACCATTTTTGTATCATGGTATTGCATGTTGATGATATGTTGTTAATTAGAAACAATAAGGAAATGATCAAGGGTGTTAAAACTCAAATTTCATCCAAATTTGATATAAATTATCTTGACGTTGCAAACTTTATATTAGGCATGGAAATTAAAATGAGTTGTTTAACAAAATCTACTTGAATCAAAGGAGTATTTTTGAGATGATATTATAGAGGCTTGTAATATAGGAAGTAAACCTATTACAATTCTTATTTCTATTGGCTTAAACTTATTTGTAGACTATTTTCCCTAGAGACAAGATGATATTGACAATATGTCTAGTGTTCCTCATACAAGTGTTATTGGAAGTTTGATGCATGCCATGGTCTTTACCAAACCAAACATTCCCCATGTAGGAGTTATGAGTATATATATGTTAAACCCCAAGGAAGAAACATTGAACTTCAATAAAGAGGGTCTTCAACTTTTTGTTTGGCACTTTAGATTTTGTAATTTGTTACCAAAATAAGATCTGAGATGAAGAGATAAGTCTAGATGTACAACATTTTATCAATAATGATTGGATTGGAGATCTTGACTACTAAAGATATACAAGTGGTTATGTGTATAAATTGTTTAGAGAAGTAGTTAATTGAAGGAGCAAGAGGTATATAGTTGTTGCACTTTGAACTATAAAAGTTGAGAACATGGCAGTGACTCATGCATGCAAGGAAGTTGTATGATTATAAAGGTTTTGCTCAAATGTTAGTTTCTCACATGAAGTTGCAAACATAAATTGTGATGGTCAAATTCTAATCTATTTGGCAAAGAATCCCACTTATCACACTCAAATAAAGCATATTAATGTACAACATCACTTTGTTAGAGACATGTAAAGCCACATGTTTGAAGACAACAAGGTGTTGTTCGAGAAGGTTGATACCTTCACTAATGCCAAGTCATTAATAAAGTCTATTCATGTTGATATTGTATTGTTTTGGGAAATCAATAGGAAAACTTGTCCTATGCAACTAATTTTATGTATGTTTGACCCCTGTGCAAAATATTCAACATGATATTTTATGTGTTGTATAGTTTGCATATTTTGCA
Source organism: Cunninghamia lanceolata (assembly GCA_027924645.1). Taxonomy (NCBI): domain Eukaryota; kingdom Viridiplantae; phylum Streptophyta; class Pinopsida; order Cupressales; family Cupressaceae; genus Cunninghamia; species Cunninghamia lanceolata. The sequence goes on along the minus strand of BSBN01001221.1, from coordinate 6,856,215 downwards.
CCCCTTATAGACTATATGCTCCACCACAATTAGGAAGTACTTATGGATTGTTCTATAAAGCATGATTTTATAGCCGTTGTATTGTAATACCACTTAATAGTTTCACATATTGATGTGCCTATAAATACTCACACATGGGTAGTAGTTAAGAACAAGTGTATAACACTATATTGTATTTTGAATGGTTGAGTTAATACAATGAGTTTTCTTGCTTGGTTTTTCTCAAAAGAGTTTTCCATGATAAATTATTATGTATATGATAGGTATATCATTATTTATTTCTATTATATTGTAATATTTTGTTAGCACTGCTTCTCCATCATAGGTTTATTAGTAATTTATCTTTAATATTTTTACCCAAGAAGCTAAAAGGTTTATACACTATAGGTAGTGGTGTATTCATGGGACATATACCAAATGCCATAAGATATAAGAACTTTGAAACATACAAACTATTTGTTTTCTTTGGGAGTTCCAAATAACTTGCATACTCTTAAGAATAAGGTTTGTATTCTATCTACCCTTTATATTTTGTTAATTAAAAATTTTCCTTGTCATTTTATTTTTGCATTCTCTTCTTCATAAAGGTTTTAATAATCTAATGGAGATGGTTATTTTGTTGCTACATCTACTAAAGAACTAGACTTGAAGAATAGAGTAAAAATGAGTAATCTAAATCAAGGATTGTGTTGGGATTCACCCTAAACTTAATGAACCACTCTTGCCTTTGTGTTGTTCATGTTCCACCTCTACCTCTCATGTTCTCTACCCTTCTCCATAATAGTTGTTGAGATTACTCCCCCTTGTTGGCCTAAAAAATGAAAATATTTTTACAACTAAGGAATCAAATAAATAAATTATTAAATTAGAATAAATATAATGTATCACCTTGATTTCAAAAAAAATTCTTGTGACATGTCAAATAATGTAAGAGGTGAGAGAGTCCACTATTAGGTGTTGCGAGAGGGAAATCAATAATATGAGTTCCTATAGTTATTTAATTTCAAAAAATCCCATGTATCTAATATCATATGAAAGTAATATCGAAGAAGGTAGCAATAATGATGATAGTTTTAAACATTTTAGACCAAACTAGCCTTTAGGGCCTATTCCATCAACATACTTGAACAAGACTTAATCAATCCATGAGAATAAGACATGAGAGGGTAAGCCTACATATCAATATGTCAATTGCTTTAGGGACCTTACCTATCCTATGAGACATTGTTGATTATTTTTATATAGTGTGCTCAAACCCTATCAACCAATAGAGTTTTATCCATTGACATTTGCACATTACAATTGAGGTGCATATAGGCTCTTGAATGATTATGTCTTGAATTTGAGACAATAGATGTATAATTCACACATTTTACTTACTTTCATCCAAGGAAAACAATAATAATTGAAAGAATCATTATGACAAATAGTACATAAATGTACAGATCTATGTTTCCCACATACTTTGCTTGAAAAACAAAAAGAATATTTTGCTAAAATTAGGATTTATGCTCATGACCTACATAATGGAATTGATTATTAGACTAACCTCAAAACACATTGGGATGATCAAATTTGTAAAATTTACAATATTAATGAAGTGGAGGATGGACTTCTTTTCCTTCTAATTTGGCCTAGCCGTAACAATGCAAGAAACAACTTCACCCAATATCCTAACTCAAATAATATCCAAGATCTTGCTTATGAGAATCAAAATGACTTAGATACCTTCATTTTCACCATGTTCAAATACAAAACTAATATTAGAAAAATATATAGACTCATTTCTATTTCGTCCATATGTTTTTGAATGACTATCATCTTGTATCTCTCTTCTTTTATAGGAGTGTTTGGTGCACATGAATAGTGAGAAAGGTAAGGATTGCAATATGGTGCAGGAGCACCCAAGCCAATCTTGGCTTAATATTCAGCCAAAAATGAATGTTCTAAAGGTTTCACTTCCAAGGTTTCAAGGAAGTGAATTAGTCTTAGATCCAAGTGATAAGGTTCAAAAGAATAAATCCTTAAGTCTAGAATCATATTAGTGTGGTATTAGTTAAATCAAGGTGAAAACATATGCATGATACTTGTAATATTAGAAAACTATTAACAAATGTTAGTTCTCAAAGGTCACCTTGTGAAAAGACAGAGCATAACCAATGGGGACAAGTCTAATTGTATTTAAGAACCTTCATTCTAGCCAAAAGGAAGGCAAGGAGAAATAGCATTGTAACAAACAAATTCCATTAATAAAAGTTTAGTTTTCCTGATTTTTTCTGCAAACCCGACTGTTCCAGGCCGTACTTCTCCTCCATACTGTACTTTCACGACCTGCACTCACCTGCACATGAAAGAGGATTGAATGTAGTTTCTTTTTCACGTGGTTGGACTCAAATTCATTAAATATTGAGTGAGATATCACGTTTTTTCTGAAACTGCCAAAAAACTGTTTTTTTCCTGCAAACATTGCTGCTCCCAGCCATACCACGTGCTTGTACGGAACTCCCATGACCTGAAACCACTTGGGTTGGATAGAGGAGTGAACTACCTTCCAAATGCAATTGGTTGGAGGTCTTTTCATTCATTTTTGAGGGAGAACCATCCATTTTACAAAAAACTGCCAAAAACTTGAACTAGGGTTTCTAGAAGTGTCAGAATGTGATTTTTGACCAATTCCACCCCACATACCTCTAAACTGATAAAATGAGTTGCATTAGAGTAGATACACATGTTTCAATGATCTTCAGGATAGAGAATGGAGCTTTGACGACATTTGACCTAGGTTTGGCCTAATAAGATCCATGTGTTAGGCCTCTAAAGAAGACAGTCATAAAATTTCATAGATAGAAGTACATTTTGAGGGTGTGGTTGGCCAAGTCAAGTCATTTTGGACATACCTCAGAGTTCCCAAGTGGTTTGGGAGTTCGAAATCCAAGTTTCCTATAAGACCCTTAATGGAGGTGGCCTAATTAGGCCTAATTAGCCCTTATTGCTGACTGTATTTTCAATTTTTGAGACATACATTTTGAAACAACCTATCCTCATCCTGAGATATGTTAAACAACATGGAAATGGGTATCCAAAAAAATTATTAGTTTTCTAAGTGGGCTAAAATTGAGAAAGATAAGTGGAAAAAAACCCTCTAGGTAGGGCTACAAGGCTTTGGGCCTGTTTCTAAAGCAAGTACATGAAACCCTTGAAATTGGTGAACCAAACTTATATGATTGAGTTAAGTACATCACAACCACACCCTTATTGCATCACAATATCGAGACCAACCAAAAGGATGACACTTCCACCCATGTGGAGTTGCACCATATGGTTGATTAGAGGGGTGAAACTAATAATAAATGTAACTCCAACTATACATTGTATACATGAATCAAATGACATGTTAAATTATAAACTAATTGACACATTTCAATAGGCTCTAAAGGTCAATTTGGTCTAAAGACATTAAAAACTACCATCATTACTACTATAGTCACTGATGTTACTTTCATATGATACTAGATACATGGGATTTTTTGTAATTAATAAAAAATAGGAACTCATATTATTGATTACCCTCTTGCAACACCTAATAGGGGACTCTCTCACTGCTTACATTGTTTGACATATCACATAATTTTTTGAAATCAAGGTGATGCATTATATTTATTCTAATTTAATAATATACTTTTGACTCCTCGATTGTAAACTATTTTCATTTTTTACTCTATTCTTAATGTCTAGTTCTCTAGTAGATATAGCAACGAAATAACCGTCACCATTAGATTATAAGACCCTTGGTGAAGAAGAGAATGTGAAAAGAAATTGACAAAGAAGTAAAATTTTAATTAATTTAATATAAAGGGTAGATGGAATACAAACCTTATTATTAAGAATCTACAAGTGATTTGGAACTCCTAGAGCACACAAATAGTTTGTATGTTTCAATTTTTTATGTTTGTGGGCATTTGGTGCATGTCCTATGAATAGACCACTACCTCTAGTGTATGAACCTTTTAGCTTCTTGAATAACAATATTGAAGAGAAAACACCAATAAACCTATGTAAGAGAAGTAATGCTACCAAAATATTAATTCTAATAGAAATAAATAATGGTATGTCTATTATATACACAAGATTTTATCCTGGGAAACTTTTGAGAAAAACCAAGCAAAAAATATTATTGTATTAATTCAACCATTCACAATACAATATAGTATTTCGCACTTGTGCTTAATTGCTATCCAAACATGAGTATTTGTAGGCACATCAATATGGGAATCCATTAAGTGGTAGTACAATATAATGGCTATAAAACCATGGTTTAAAAAATCATCCATAAGGAATCCCTAATTGTGGTGGGGTGTATAGTCTATAAAGGGTGTAAAACATGCAAACTATACAACAAATCTAAAAATATCCAACTTGTTGAATACTTTGCATTGGGGACCATACATACATAAAATTTGTTGCTAAGGGCTACTATGCCTATTGATCTTCTACAACAATACAACTTATCAACATGAATAAATTTATTACTGAGTCAACGACATTATCCAAGGTATCAACCTTCTCCGGCAACACCTTGTCTTCAAACATGTGACATTACATGTCTCTAACAAAATGATGTTGCACATTAATATGCTTTGTTTGAGCATGATAAGTAGGCTTCTCTGCCAAATAGATTACACGTTTACCATCACAAATTATGTTTATAACTTCTTGTTAGAAACCAATATTTGAACACTACCTCTATAACCATACAACTTCCTTGCATGCATGAGTGGCTGCCATATGATCAACTTTTGTAGTTTAGAGTGTAACAACTATGTACCTCTTTCTTCTTTAGTTATTTGCATCCCCAAACAATTTAGACATATAACCATTTTTATATCTTCAATAATCAAGATCTCTAGCCCAATCTGTATTGATAAAACCTTGTACATCTAAACTTCTTTGTTCATCTCAGATCTTCCTTGGTAAGAAAGTACATAATCTAAAATTCATACAAAAATTTGAAGACCCTCTTTATAGTACTCCAATGTTGCTTTCAATCCCTATTTGGTCTCCGAATGACTTTACTAATTAACAAGTGGGGGCAACCCCCAACCCAATAAGGTTAGTTAGAGTGGGGCATCAATGAAAGAAGTCACTTTCAAGGGGAACTCACTTTTAAAGGGCCTTTGCTCCCAATTCCTTCCCACATATCTGATCCATGTTCCATTGCTTTGGTTATTAAAAAAATAATTAAATGATGCTTCCTCCTATCTAGCTTAAGTTTTGATATTATGGTAGTTTTCTTGTTGATTATAACTTTAAGGTGACATCATCATTATCAACCTCGTCTTCCTCTTCCATATTTGTTGTATAATAACATTAAATTTGTGGTTTTATCTTCTAAATAGATTACCATTAGAATTGTAATGTCTTCTCCAATAGCATTCATAACCTAGATATTACATATGGTAATAATATTCATGATATTTTATAGCATTCTCTAATAATCTCATTAAGATTATAGAAAGATTCTAGATATCTAATTTTATCCACGGTGAAGCAAGAAAAAAAATCTAAAGCTGATTAGAAAACAATTTGTATTAACCACACCAAAAGGAGGGTTCACAACAAGTTCACAAAAATGTATGGTCTTAGAAAATAAACTTGAAATAATAAATGAAGTCTAAAAAGATAACTCTAAAACTTCAATCATATAATTCAACATTCTTAATGTTCACCTAAAAAGATAAAATAAAAGTGTAGATACAAGAATAAAGAAATAGTTTAATAATGAAAAGATGTTTTTAATGTTAATATAGAAATTAAAACCACTAAACTGAAGGGAAAAAAAATAAATGTTAATACAATAATTGAAGCAAAACTTATATATCATAAATGAATACCTAATCAAACATGTAACTTTAACTTTAATGTAATATAAGGAAGTCAATGAAAGCATGATAAAACCTTGGAGGTAATATCACTATGTCCTATTATTAAAATGTCTAATAGGATGCAACAAAAGGCATATACAAGAGATTGGACCATGTGCACCTGGTTGTTCTTCCACTTTAGAGACTATGGGTTTGGTGATGCCTTCCTTCTCCCCATATGGAGGATATTGATTCGTATGTGGTGTGTTGACAATCATAAAGAATATAGACCGTGAAGGAAACCTAATCTTGATCTCCATTTTGCCTAGGGGCGTGCTTGATTAGAGCTTGAATCTCTCCCAAGGGTCAAGACCTCTATGCCTGCTTCTTTAGTTTAAAAATAACAAACTAGGGAAGATACGATTGTAATTTGTAAGTTGCAAAAGTAGTGTGATTATCTGACACAATTATACATCCATATGAGAGGAATGATCCTTGTTGTGATTGGTCTAGGCAATATAGACAAATGACAAGAGGAAACAGGAAGAGCTAGAGAATGAAATGGATGGCACGAGGTTGAGACATAAGTTGGATGTTTTAACCAATGCAGCAGCAGAAACATTGGAGAGGGGCAAAACCACAAAATACATAGGCAAACAAGGCTGGAAGAGATAATGAAGCAAGAAGAGGAACATAACCTAAGTCACCGAAAAAGAGGCAAGTGTCCATAAACAGTGGGAAAGAAATATAACATAGCAACTAAAAGTGCTCAAATTTGAAATTCTAGGCATATACCAATCTCATCGATAATCAATATGATTGGAAAGACACTGTAAAGACACAGCCACGGCATAGCCTATCCAAATATTTTGATGGGTAACTCAAATGTGTATGGAATTCTATAACACTTACTGATAAATATTTCCTAAATTTTACAACAAAAAATGAATAAAATTCTTTAATTTGGGTTTCTAAATCAATAAGAACTTTCTTCCATTTTTAAATAAATCCTTACTTGATCTCGAGGTTAGATATCATTTTCTGGAATTCATAATTCCTTAGAAGGCCCTTGGTATCTCATTTTATTTCTGCTTTACTAAAATACTCGTTCTCCTCACGGATTGGTATAGTATATCCCCTTCTATTTGTTCTAACATTATCATATTCAACAATTGCCATCAAATTTGATTTCTAATGTATCAAAAAAAATCACTATGTTTAAATACTGTTGCTTTTCAGAGCTAGGACTGTAAAGTAGAGTCTGACACAAAACAAATTAACGAGGGCTGCTTTAAGTGCTTATAGGACTTTGGACAAAACATTGACTGAATTTGCTAAATTGTAACTCATCCTTAAATTCGTTGCCAATAATCTGATTCAGTACTAAGATCTTTACTCAAGTCTTGAAACTTCAGTTTCTCCATACTTAATAAACATGTTATCTTGACTGTTATAAGTGCAAGAAAAAAATTTGGATTGCATTTCCTTAAAAAATATTTCCAAAGAAACAAGGTCTCCAATTTTCTCGACAGATCTTTCGTTCAGTTGAAATGGAAATACATTGGTAATAAAAGAATCATATACAGAAGATCAAATCTTCTCTCCTCTAAAGATTGTGTCTGATAACATTTAGGATTTGCCTCAATCTGTATATTTTGGCTGATATGATTTCTTCTCTACTTCTCCTGCTCTACTGCTGTCATTTGGGCTCTGCAGCATCATCATTGTCACCAATCTGCATGTCTTGTGATAATCAAATAGAGTGTCTTGAAGCATCATCAGCCTCTGGGAGCTTTCCTTCATTGTAGTTTAAGGGAGCGGGAACTAAACCCTCCCTAATTCTCTTTACTTCTGCTTGAAGATCTTCTACCAGCATTCCTGTGGTCCTTGTAGTGATACCTCTAACATACCATGAAATGGGAGGTGGGGGAAGTAGAGCAGGTTGAACCAACTGCTCCAATTTGATCAAAGATGCTACTCTGCCTTTTCCATGTGAACATGACTCATACTCTTCTAATGTAGTAGGTTTGGAAGTGGTACAGAATTCTTCGTCCACAAATACAGGTTCTAACTTCCATCTGCCTTCAAATTTCTTCATGAAACCTTCTTTTGCCAGGTGGAAACTTACCTGGCAGAACAAGAAGAAATTACCATGTAAACAAAGATACATCAGAATAAAATCAGGACAAATTTACTGAAAATCAGACAAATTTTCTCATGTTATATAGATCCTATTCAACATCACTACTGGCCATGTGCTGATGGCTCTAGTAAATGTGCAGTGTACCTGTACCTATATGTAAGTGTCTCTATATACAAACCAAGAAAACAATTTGTTGCTAAAGAGATAAATGTATGTAGAAGTACAAATATGACAGACTTATATAAGTATTTCAACAAAAAATTTATAGAAAAAACTTATAAGATTGGCTAACCAGTAGGCCTAGAGTAATTCATTGGACGTCAGGCAACATCATTTTTTTATGAGATAAGGCACATGTTGCAGGGCACCCTATGCCTATGACTGTCCCAAGGTTTAGCTATAGCACTACCGCCAGTTTGATTCAAAGCATGAAAATCAGAGCCATTTTGATGAAGAGCTTTGATTGGAAATTGTTTCATGGACCACGCATCTGGTAGGAAAGAGAAAGGAAGCTACCACTTCAAACTCTTGGCTTTTATATTATAGCAAGAATCTCTTTCACTGAAACCATTGACTGAGAATTTAAAATCAGGATATAATGTGAAATATTATGACAGAGACGTTGATTGGGATGATGATGATGGTGGTAATGGTAGTGGTGGTAAATTTTTTAGCCCTTTGGACCAGATTGGTTTGTAGAACCTATCAAAGAGTGTAAATCCTTGCCACTAAATTTGATTTTGGAGTTGTTGACATCAACTTTCACTATCCTCTTATTATTGGAGTTCAAGTTGAGTTGTCCTAGAAATGAGTAATGAATCACAAGCAAAATAATAACTGGTTATGTTCATCAGCCTAAAATAAGAAAAAAAAATCTTAATAATCCCATTAGACAAAACTCGGTTAATCAAGGTCACGGGTTTAACTTGTCTAGAGTGTTGTTTAAATTGATTTTTTGGATTCAGAACAAGTTCACCAAGTTTTGTTTGGTGTATTGATTTAGGATTTGATGAACCAGGGTATGACTGCAAGCATCCATGTAGACAGACACACCTGATGTCATTATATAAAGGGTATCTAAGACAAAAGTGTACTTCATCTTTTATTAGAGTTGAAGGGTACAGAGACATCCCCAGTTGTAAGAGACGTCCCGTCTGCATCTCCCGCCATCTCTCAGTTCGAAAACCCTAAAACGCTGCCGTCTCTGCCCAAAAAGAGCATAAAAAATTTAAAAAAACGAAAAAACAAAACCATAAAACGCGTCACATTGACTGTATAATTCGCAGCAAATGCAGAAAACGAGCGGCGGAAAACTTTCACAAAACCCTCGCGACGACTTTCATGACACTGTACAGATATCTGGGAAGCCCACGAGCCACTATTGAATCTATGGAACTTTCAAACCTGTTAAAAATTTGACGTACGGGCAACTTAGGTTTTTTTTAATCTTTGATTTATTCATCACTCCAGAGATTTTAGATGGCTTTATTTTCAATTTTAAACCTTAGGTTATTTTCAATTTTAAACCTTAGGTTATTTTCAATTAGGAAAGTTATATCATCATGGATGCCCCAAAATTTTAGCCCATTTATCAAAGTCCTTTTTTCAACCTCTTTTTAGATGAAGATGGGTTAGATACACTTATGCAATGATGAAAAGTCTATCTTAATCTAACTTATTGAGCTTGTGTTTTTATAATATATACCATTTTAAAGCTTCACTTGTAATTAGCAAATATACTTCATTATAACATATAACATGAACATCTTTCATATCTGATGAATGTGTTTGGATTATCTTGTCGTCCCATTTAAGACTTCCTATGCCCTCATCCACTTTAGAGCATTGGCATTGGCTCCATTGCTTTTCAAGCTTTTGAAATTGCTCCATGGCATCATTTTGTTTCCCCTTACTATTAGCTTGTTTCTTAGTGAAGTTAATACTTGCAAATGTCAATCTTGTCATGCTTGGTTCAAAGGTGGCAAAACATGCATGGCATCACTAGTGGCTAGAAAGAGCACGACAGCCTTTGATTTGATCGAAGGGACAGAAATCACCTATTCATTTGTTGTTTTCTTCTTGGTCTTTTATCCATTTGCTTGTTTTCACATGTGAGGTCAATCTAAGGCTTGTTTGCTTTTGCATAATATCTCTAAACAACCAATTAACTGATGTATTTTGTTATCTAACAGCAATTCTGATATGTAATATTTTTGTGAACATGCTAAGAATCATGTAAATATTGCAAGTTCACTTGCGACTAATTGTGACATAGATGTTCTACTAATTATTGCAGAAAAGCTATTGCCGATAGAAGAATCATCTCCAAAGCAAGGTTGTCATGTATTAATCTAGGAATGCTCATCTCAATATAAGAATAAAGTTTTGTACCAGAGCCAGGGTTGTGCCCCTGTAGACCAAAAGCGTGAGTATTGATAAGTTCTCAAGATAACTGAAAAATACAAGCTCCATCTGGATCCATGCTATGTACAAGAAGCTAGTAATGTTGTTTTCGAGTACTGTACTCTGCATAAGGTACTGGTAAAGGCATTAGTTGTAATCTTATTTACTGATTATTAGTATGAGTGTAATGTCCCTTTTTGGGACATTTCCAACTTCATGGGAGAACTCCAACTTTCTTGAAAGGTTGATCATGTTGAGTTTCTGACAGTGACAGTAAGTTTGGGAGATCGAAATGAGCTCTATGGTGCTTTTCGGATGCAATTCCGACTTTCTGAGTGCATTCCAAACTTCTTGGAGGAGACTGTTATTTTTAGAAAGCATCAATCTGCATACAATTCATCGTCCGGAGAGCTAAGGATCATTATGGTATGGTCAGAATCCAAAATTGAAGTCATTTTAATAGTTTTTGCAACTTCAGTATTGTGCGAAAATATTTGAAGTTATTAAATAATTAAATACTTAAGATGTTGAAAAATAAAACATTTATAAAGACAACTTATATTTTGATTATTTAATAAAAAGTGACTTTAAGTTGTGCAGTTATGTGGCGCTAGGCTTAAAGGGGATTCATGTGCGCATAAAGGTTATTATAAAAGTGACACTGAAAAATTAGGATAAGTCACTTTTTAAAATATTAAGTTTGGGAGCGAAAAGGTGGTGAAAAAAAAAGTGTTTTTTTGAAAAAACAATGAAAAGGCAAAAAGTAATTTTTCAAAAAAGCAGCGAAAAACCAAAAAACGTTTTTTTCCTAAAATAACACCAAAAAGTTATAAAAGGGAGTCGGAGCTCATTGTTGAGGTTAGACATGATATTTCATTTACTTCTACTTTGAGTGAAAACTTGTCTTCTCATATTTTCTTGAAGATGAAAACCCTCTTGAAGATACTAGTTTTGGGGACACAAACCCTCCTAGCTGAACTTGGTGGTTTCATACATAAATCACATTTGTGCTTAATGTAGGAAGATATTGGGTTTGAGGATGAAAACTCTCATATCCATTGGAGCAATTTCATTCAGAGGTTGCCATTGTGCTAAACGGTTTGTGCCATTGTTATTTGTGTGAAGCTCTTCCAGTTTTTTCTGGCAATTTAGAGATTTAATTTTCATATCGCATGTTAGTGATCAGCACTTGCATGTCAGTTCTAACAGTTGCATGTCAACATTCAATGGCTGCATGTGTCGTATCAATCATTGCATGCTAGTGTTGGTGATTGCATGTCAATTCTAATGGTTGCAAGTCAGTGTTTTCAATAGAAGATCAGTGTTGGGTCAATTTGCATCATCTGGGTACTTCATATCAGCTATTAGTGTGAAGTTTTGGAGTGTTTCCTTTGCTGTTCAAACCTGATAAACAGTATATTTCAGTCACAAGTTTGAAATCAGTGTTGTTGTGGGTTGAATAAATCAGATTTGTGGATTATTCTTTGTTGGTTAAGGTTTCACTGTGTCATCTACAAACCCTCATGCTGCTACAAATTCATATCAGACCTGTCCTCAGTGAATTCAGAGGTATCTTGAGTGTTTTTTGAGTTGTGATTCAGCATCCTCCTTCATCTACAGCATCAAATCTCTAATGGATATGCTCCTAATAATGTTTGGAATGGATTTATGTACCTCTACACAGTGATTAATTGTTGTAGCAATATATTTCAGTCTGAAATCAAAATATTAAGATTATAATTGTAGCCATTACTCATTGTTATATTTGATTTTAGTTGCAATAATCACATTCTGTAATACCCTGGATGGTAGTACCGCCAGTGGTCTTTATCGTATGCATTTACATATTGCAAAATTGGATGGTTTTCTACCAATTAGTATAGCATTCATTTCTAGCCCGTTTGGCATTGAACAAGCTTGATGCTATCGGCTACTTTGGTCTTAATCGGCTTAGACATTCTGTCAATGGCTTGCATGCATGCACACATCGCTGAATAAAAGTTGATAAGGTCAGCTCAGCCGCCTTGGGTGCTCATTTTGTAATTGCATCAAATACACATCCGCTAAATAAGCATTGATAAGGACGGCCCAACCACCTTGTGTGCTCATATTGTATTGCATTGGCACACTCCACTGGAAAAGTGAAGATAAGGCCGGCTTGCCGCCTTGTGTGCATTTATCGTGAAGCATTCAGTGTTTGCATTCATCAGAGTAGCTGTGTGGGGTCCAAAGCACCGTATGCTCTCACCTTGCCCTCACTGGGATCTTGGTGATCAGAAAGTATTGAGGAGATTGCATGATTGCATCTTATTTCCAGTTAAAAATCTCAAAATAAACTAGGGTGGTTATTACAATGACCAGCAGTTCCAAACCATTGCTCTTACATTACATGAGATATGGCACGTGGCAATGGTGCATGGATAACTTGAATTTCAAATAAATACTTAGAAAGCATGTACTGAGCAATCAGAAATTCCAAGTTTATTGTTTGTTCTGTGATTGCTAGGCCATGGCAAAAAAACAAGTTATTTCAAATTCGCAATGGCTCCCATAAGATGCTATAGCAAACACGAATAACCATGTATCCAAAAGAACAAGGATCGTTTTCCATATGCATGCTTATTATAAAAGTTCCATCTGAAGAAAAAAAGCTAAAACGAAGATATTCATAAAGAAAAATAGAGAGAAATCTGACTTCAGATCTTTTTAAAGTCAATGCCTCAAATTATGGCAACATTAAAAGTAGAGTCTTCATGCTTCTTCAATCCATATTATCTATGAAACAAGCTTGGGAAAGGAATTGCCTAAAAAGATTTTAATCATTATTTCAGGCAAATCTTTGAGGCCTATCATCAAGATGACTCATTCAGATTACTCGTTGGAAAACTCCATTTACAAATAGAGATAGGAAGTCCTTACACATCCATGTTGAAAACATTAAATGCAACAGGATCATGTGTAAAAGATTTTATTTTATACAATTTCTTCCCAAGCTTGTTTCATAAACATTAAAATTGTGATAGGTACCTTAGGCCTTCCACAGGCCTGCACAAATGATTCAAGATTTAAAAATTAAATTTTAAAACTCAACTTAGCCAACTGAAAAATAACATACAATAACATTTGTGCAAATTTTAAATATGGATTCAAAGTTACCTAGATCAATGGAAGAAAAATAATTTAGGTGGGGATTTGAATGAAGTTTTAATTAGACTTATTATACTATTAAGACCAAGCACTTGTCAATGATTTGATGCTAGCTATAACCAATGGTACGAACCATAATGCTGGCTAAACCTCATCCATAACCATTACCAGTATGTTTACTTTGAAAGACAGATTCTAGATACAAACCATTTAAATATTTTTGTTATTATCTTCCTTTACAATGAGTAAAAATACAATTGCTACTGATGTTCATATTGTACTTTTTATAAATGTTTTGTTGTTCCCTGTGTGTGTACCTCACCAACCCAGTGAACCATTAGCAAGACACGAAGGACACTCTACGGGATTTAATCCCTCTGCTTCAGGCTGAATTTATAATACTATCTGAATATGGCCCAGAGGCAGTTCCCTGTATCAGAATTATTCTGAAACAAATTAATATACGAATAAAAGAAGAAAGCTAGCCTAGCACAGGACTGAGATTTGAATATGAACAACGATCTGATAATGAAAGCTTAAGGTGAAATACAATCTTCTATTTATTTTTTGCGGATCTGGATTATGTACTGGTAGCAAAGAGGTTCTACAGAGATTAACATGATAATGTTGCACGGCCATGATTGTAGAAATAATGTTGCATATGGAGTATTTCATCACTAGGAAGCTATGCGGTAACAACTGAGCAAAGCATTCATCACGACGATGTTGTGCGGTAACACCATTGAGCTTTATGTGTTCATATTTCATGATTGGAGTTGGTGCAAAGTTGAATTATTCAAATTGGCATTGTTTTCCTTTACTTGGAGAATAACAGGAATACATCCTGTGGCTTGTGGTGAAGAACAAGGCCAACTGGAATCATTCCCACGGTACAAGTATATGTGTTTAGTGATTTGGGGCCATAATGATCGTTACTGAATACCTAATTCTTGGCGCAAAGGAGTAGAATGCTTTCCTATGCCTGGGAATTCATGAAAGAAAGGTTGTGAAGATAATTGTTTAGTGAGGCCAACCTAATTTAATTTCAGTTCCTTTCCTCAAGGATTATTTAAGAATTGCCTAAATAAACTAGAGGTTTGACTTTGAAACTCATTTGAGCAGTGAGTTTGGAGCAGAAAGCTTGGGCAGAGTTCAGAACAAAATTGAAGATCTGGGCAGAATGCCTATTTCCAAGTGGAATCCAAGTAACTATGATCAGAAGTCCAATGGTGCATCAGTGGGGAATCTGACTGTGCATTGCTTGTGGTGTAGGCAAGGGACTGAAGATTTGCAGTATTGCTCATGTTGCAGAATTGTCTGTAACTGCAGACTGGGAAACAGTTCCTAGTGAAGTCCATTGTATTGGATTGTAAGACCTATTGATCTATAACAATTGTAAGGCTAAAGGCCTGATTATATTGCCTAAGGGCTTAGTGTAATTATTGTGGATGAACAAAGAGATCCTTATCTCTATGTATTTGTTGTGTACTTACTTTTATCATCATTTGATTAGATCTGGGTGTTTGTTCTAAGATCTAGGGGTTAGGCTGCATGGTCGGATAGTCTTTCATTAGACTCTCCATCCGTGACTGCATCAAATGGTATCAGAGTGAAGGTTATTGTTGGAGTGAGTGATAACCCCACAGCAGAGAAAGTTTTGTGCGTGTATTGCACTGCAGGTGATCCATTCAGAGGAGTGGCTCACAGATTCTTGTGCATTGGTTGCACTGTAGGTGATCCAATCCTAATAGTGGCTCACAGAATTTTGTATATTGGTTGCAGTGCAAGTGATCCATTCCAAGAGTCAATCACGAAAAATTTGTGCATGTGTTGCACTACAGGTGATATATCACGAAGGTGGCTCAAAAAGGAAGGAGGTGTCCCAACATTGTCATGTTGGATTGAGATGAATTACTTGTACAGGGTAATATGAACTGAGAAATAACCTGGTGGGTTGTGCTGACAAGATGAGAACCAGATGGTTGTTTGCTGGAGGCAGAGTTATAGTTACCACTTTGGAAAGAGCCTTGGAGAAGCCAATTGACCTTTTTTAAGAGTGGTGTCTAGACTTGAAAGGTTGGTGAACCAACACAATGAAGACATGATTGGTCAGTTGAAGATGATAATTGATCGGCTAGAACCAGAAAGGAGAATGGTGTTTGGAATAGATACTACAGCAGGGAAAGTTGTCAGATGTGGTGGCACAAACTCTTCTAGAGGATGTGCACTAAGCCAACTGACATCAGTAGGTAAGGAAGATAAGTTTCCCCACAGGAATCAAGTGGATGATCTAAGGATGAAGAAATGCACCAAAAAGGTCATGTGTGACTGAAATAAAAGGAACTGATCTTCATTGAGGATCAAGAGATAGAAGTGATTCAAGTGATGCCCAAAGAAGGAGAGGCATTGGAGGATTGTGATATTCAAATTGTTATCACAAAAGAAGCAACAAAGTTGAAGGAAGAACTTTCCATGGAATGTATCCTTCAAATATCACAGACTCAAAGAGATTTGCTTTTCAAAGGAGCCGACAAGCTATTTGAGTTGCTACAGAACATCATAATGGATAGAGATGCTCTCTTGTGTCGTTGTTGGCACACATTTGGAGATGGACTCACATAGTGGGTTTGTATGCTAGCACAAACTAAATCTTCAAAAAATGGATCTGAAAAAAGAGCATCGTTGATATCTGAGATAGTTGCTCAGGGTGTTGGTGATCTACTGGAAATTTCAGGTGGTGAATGCACTGGTGCAAAGTGTGTAGACTTCATGCAGAAGCAGTTAGAGATGAACAAAGTTGATATAGTGGAGTAGAACAGAGGAAAGACTTACTCAAAGGAGGAGTTAGTCATGGATCACTTGAGGAAGAAAGAATTGCCTTGCAATTAGATGTTTGATGTTTGGAAAAACCTGAGTGGGAGAGGATCTAAAGCAATGCGACTTGATCTGGGTTGCACTGAATTGCAGACAGTTGGGATTGGACTCATGGAGTGGCGGATAAGGCATAGAGGAGACTGCGGTAAGGTCAAGGGTTGCAGCTATGAAGATGGAGAATTTCTTCAGTAGAGGGTTTGGAGAAATTATTGGACTGTTGACAACAAAAGTGAAGATGAAGGATAATTTGAGATGCCGAGACTGGGTGACTATCTAAAGAATGTGGTATTGATTGGTTTTGATAGAAACCTGAAGGATTTAGAGGAATGCATCAAGATACCTAGCATGGGTATGTGGGAGAAGTAGAGTTGCTTGGATGGAAGAGACCAAGTGGAGAAAAGCAGTGGAATTTTGCAAAGGCATGGATGAATCTAATATTCTAGATGGAAGGATGTTAATCCAATGTGTGGCCATGCCTGCATGTGTCAGAAGACTGCAAAGAAGTCAGCAAGGGTAGCATGAGAGTATAGAATGTAGTGCCTACCAGAGAAGAAGATCCAAGAGGGTGCAGTCAATGCATAGTGGATATTGACCCTACAGAGCATGGGATAGAAACAACAAGAAGCGAAGGGTAGTAATTAAGAACTGTTTGAGATGAAGATGCAGGATGAGGTCCAAGAAGTTCATGTGTTTAATAGTGTTGCCCTTGAAGGAGAGACAGCGAACAGGGATTGCAAAAGAGGCATGCGAAGGTGGAATGAGATGTTGCAAACCAATGCAACTATGCAAGAGTAGCAGCAAATGCTCTAAGTAGTCAGCACATGTAGAAGAAACCGAGTGTGTTGGGGAAGGTACATATGAGCCATTGCAGAGATGCGGTGATAGTTATGTTGAAGAAGTTATACTGCAAGATAATGCGATGGAAGAACACTTGGGAGGAGGTAGACAGTACAAGTGAGACTCTAGTCCTCAAGAAGTCAGGAAGAGTACAGTAGAGCCAATGATGGGGGGGAAGGTTGGGATGCTCCCTAGTTCTTGCTTTCAGAACTGGAAGAGGCATAGGGAAATAGGCTTGCATGTTTCCTAAAACTCGTTCATGTGTTGAGGACATGCTGAGATTGAACTACCAACCAAAAGGGTGGTTCTACCATCTAGCCCTTGTTTGCCAGCTATAAGATTGCAAATTTCTTGCCTAGGTTGTTTGATGCAAGAGCATCTCAAGGGTCAGGCAATTTTGCATCACCCAAAAATGTTTACTTTGTTTTCTTGAGAATTCTCTATTCTTTTGGCAAATTTTGGAGTTCTTATTAGAGTTTGACTTTGTGGTTTTGATAGAAATTTACAACAAGCTTGAAAATGTATGTAGCAAAGGTGCATGATGATTGGTTGAGATTTGTTTGCCTCATGAAGAGAACAAGGCCTAATTGACAATCTTGTGCCTGTGTGGTAACACATGTGGAGTATTTCATCATCATGAAGCTATTTGATAACACCTGAGGAAGTATTCCTCATAAGGATGTTATACAGTGACATTTTTGAGCTTTATAAATTCATATTTCATGATTGGAGGTGGCACAAAGTTCGATTATTTGAATTAGATCTATGATAACGCATATGGAGTATTTCATCACTAGGAAGCTATGCAATAACAACTGAGCAAGTATTCATCACGGGAATGCTGTGTGGTAACATCATTGAGCTTTATGTATTCATATTTCTTGATCTGAGATGGCGCAAAGTTGATTTATTCAAATTGGTGTTGCTTTCCTTTACTCAAGAGGATAAGCAGAATACATCCCATGGCTTGTGGTGAAGAATAGAGCTGACTGGAATCATTCCCAAGATACTAGTATACACGTTTGGTGATTTGGGGCCATAATGATCCTTCTTGAAAACCTAATTTTTGGCACAAAGGAGTACGATGCTCTCCAATGCCTAGGAAGATGAAAGAAAAGTTGTAAAAGATAATTGTTTAATGAGGCTGACCTAATTTGATTTGAGTTCCTTTCCTCGAGAAATATTTAAGAATTGCCAGTAAACTAGAGGTTTGAGACTAATTTGAGCAGCGAGTTTCGAGGAGAAAGCTTGGTGTAGAGAGTTCAGAGTAGAATTGAAGATCTAGGCAGAAGGCATCTTTCCAAGTGTAATCCAAGTAACTATGATCATAAGTCCAATGGCACATCAGTGGGGAATCTGATTGTGCATTGCATGTGGTGTAGGAAAGGGACTGAAGATTTGCAATATCACTCATGTTGCAGAATTTTTTGTAACTGCAAACCGGGAAAAAGTTCCTAGTGAAGTCCATTGTATTGGATTGTCAGACATGTTGGTTTGTAATAATTGTAAGGCTGAAGGCCTGATTATATTGCCTATGGTAACTATTGCGGATGAATAAAGACATCCTTATCTCTATGTATTTGTTGTGTAGTTTCTTTTATCCGCTGTGTAATTAGATCCGGGTGTTTGTTACTAAGATCTAGGGGTTAGGCTGCAATGTTGGCCAGTCTTTCATTAGACCTTCCATCCATGACTACATCAGTATTCCATTGGAAAAATTTTGTTTAAGTTCAGAAAATCAGGGACGTGGATATTTCGGCATCACTGTCAATAGAAAATACAAGGGAAAATGTTACTTTTTAAAATCCCACAGGCTGGAAAAGCTCATAAGTATTCTCTTCTTTGACCTTCAGCACACTAAACTACTACTTCTTGGCCATGAGAGTGGCATTTGCATAACTTTCTCTCTTTGCCACCTTTCAAAAACATTAATCACCACTCAAAGCCTTTTAACATTAGCAAATGCTGCTACGAGGTGAATAAGTAGTAACAAATTATCTCCTCTCTTTCATACATGTGGAGATTAATTGAGAATAAACCACCATCATGCTCCTTTGATATGGCATCCCTTACCATAATACCTTGTGATGTGTCCCATGTTTTTCATTTTTATTTTGAGTTAGGGTACTTTTATTTTGTTTGTTCTCATATGTCACAGAACTTGGATGGAATTTTGTTTACCCAAGACCTTTTGAGACTGGGGCAAGTCAAATTCCTGCCTCACACACAGACAAGGGACTTCATGCCCAAATGGGGTTTGAACCTGGTTCATTTCCATGGAAGACATGTCATATGGCATCACTTAACCGTGCATATGCAGAGAAATATAGGAATATAAAAATGTCTAATATTGAAGAGAGCAAATGACATTCATTTTTAAAATGATTTGACCTTATAGGAAGAGAGGGATGCTGATGCAGAGCGCACAGGTAGAGCGCACAGTGGAAGCGGATAACTGATCAAAAATTGATCGGTGAGAATCCGACTTATGTTTCAGCGATCTACTCTTATCGGCCAAACATACCACGTCGGCCACCTTGCAACTTATCTCTCCGATATCACAACTCTCCCCGATGGATAACTCTACGTTTCTTGCCTATCGGCAAGACTATTACTATCGGCCATGTTAGGGTTTGTTTTGCCGATACGCCGATGGTACCTTCAAACTACACGAAACAAAACTCAACAGAATGGAAAACAATCTAACTCTAAGGAAGTCATTCCACTGATTTCGAAGAAATCTCAACCAGTGGAATGCTTTTGATTTACATCTCTGCAATTAAATC
Source organism: Cunninghamia lanceolata (assembly GCA_027924645.1). NCBI lineage: Eukaryota > Viridiplantae > Streptophyta > Pinopsida > Cupressales > Cupressaceae > Cunninghamia > Cunninghamia lanceolata. The sequence continues at coordinate 6,836,164 of BSBN01001221.1, read as the reverse complement.
GAACAGAACTTTTTATTGCTTCTTCTCAGAAAATATACATACATCAATCTTCTCTGCCTCTGTGTCTGTGTCTCTATTCCTTAACGAACACAACCTTGCTATATAGAATCTCATATCGGCAGTTACATAAGGTGGAAAGCGAATCACTCTACAACCACCTCTGCCATTCGGTTACATCCATTCAATTCGGTTACAATCTTTAATGACACGTATACAGACTCAATGTTATGCCGTTACTCAGCCAAGTATGATTCAATATGGCGCTAAGGCCTTACAAACATGACACTTTGGACAGAACAGAATATGCATGGAATCCTCTTGATTCTTAGGTCTCGAGGTGCTCCTGCACCAGATGCATATCCACAAAAGAATAATTTTCTCAAGATGCTTCCTCCCTTGTATATTCTTCCACTCAACTAGATGTTTCATGATCTGTCTCAAATATAAATCCCTATTGAATTTCCAAGATTCCTTCAGGTGTAAACACAAGTTTTCCCTCTTTATCAAGAACTGGTATTTTTGTTTAGAAAGGGGTGTACTCTCCCAAATTCTTCTGAAGAAAGGGGTGTGCTTTCCCAATTTCTTCTGAAATCAAGACACTTGAGAAAATTATAATCGTTATGTATCCACAAATGAATGATTTTCTCAAGATGCTTTCTCCTTTTTATATTCTTCCACTTAACTAGATGTTTCATGATCTGTCTCAAATATAAATTCCTAATGAATTTCCAAGGTTCCTTCAAGTGTAAACACAAGTTTTCCCTCTTCATCAAGAACTAGTAATTTTGCTCAGAAAGGGGTGTGTGCTCTCAATTTCTTCCAGAGAAATGGATGTGCACTCCCAAATTCTTCTAAAGAAGGGGGGTGTGTGCTCCCAATTTCTTCTTAAGACAAGACGTGAGAAAATTATAATCACAACCCAATCTTGGTAGATTCAATAATAAAATGCAGGACTTTATTTTTGGAAATTTAAAATGACAAACATAATTTTGGTGATGGCTTTATATTTCTATTATTTGCTTTTATTGTTGGATGTGCGTAAAGAACCAATCACCTCCTTGAAATTCTCACTTTCTATGTTGATATTCACAAATTTCAAATCAACAATACTTAATAAAATTCAAGTATTAACTTAGGATGAAACACAATAGTTAGTAAAATTGTACACCTAAAACACTTAACACTATTTATATATCTAAAAATGTTGTTTCCTTCAGCTAAAATCCGCTTTTATACTCATGTGATCGATGTATACTTGTGTATGTGATCAAAGTAGCTTCTATTTGATTAGTTTATTATGTCTTTGTAATATCCCAAAATGGGATATTTTGGACAATTTTGGATTTCCGGACTTTCCAAAATTACTAAACTAGATTTCTGCCCAAACCCTAATTTCTGAAGTAAAAATCAGATTTAAACAAACAACTAGGGCGGCCTGCAAAACATGTCAAATCCACATATTATCACTGCAAAAATAATAATCCATAATGTACTTGTATTCCATAATCATATGAGCAACAAATCCACTTAGATGATCCACACAATTGACTGAAAATTAATGAAGTATGCTGCTATAAAACTCAATATATTATGTCTCCAAATACAATCAAAAATTAGGGCAAACATGCCCAGCAAAGTTCTGCCCTAAATATGAATGTTGTACATACCACAAACAATGCAATTTGACCTTACAAAATGATAGGAAAAGGCCTATAATGCTGCTGCTCCACTTAGGGCATCAAACCCTAGATCTTCAAGGCTCAAATGCAATAGAAGAACCTCCTCAAATGGTGCACTCAGGTCTGCTCTGCTGCTGCAATTATTTCTGCTCTGCTCAAACCCTAAATCAGCAACACAAACTCCACAAAATGAACCTCCAATAGTGGTGCTCCAAGGTAGGATTGGAACCCTAAGCAAAATGACAATAATCCACCAAGGAATCTTCTTCAACAAGGGCAAATTCTGATCTGCACTTCTGCTGCTCCAGTTTCTGCTCTTCTCTAACCCTAATCAGCAAAGATAATCTTCCAAAATGCAAATAAACTTCCTCCAATAGATAGCGTTCCAAGTCTAGGGTAAACCCTAGTCAATCATGCATCAATCCACACCAAGAGAGGTCTCCAAAATGATCTTCCAATCTGATTTAGCAATCTGCTCTTCTTCAATAAATAACCATGAAGCACAAGTGAACTCTCGTCACAGAACCCTCCATAGGAAAAGCTAGGTTTTCGTCCAACTTCTCCCAAGAACTCAAAGTTTTCGTCTCAAGTCCTTCTCCAAGAGATAAACTCCAAATGATGTGTGAATGGGTGAATGAATGATGCCTCAAATGCCACCAAACGACCTTGTATAAATACATGCTTTGTCTCTTTTCCTCTTGGATGACCTAGAGAGGAATTCTTTTTATTTTAATAATTTTTTCCCCCTAAGAGGGCCGACCAGCCTCAAGACATGATGGCGCCATGAAAATTCAAATTAAAGATATGAAATTTGCCTTCTTAATTTTCTTCGACCATCTCCCTCCAAGCGCCAAGCAATAGATAATATTTTATTGTTTATTTCTCTCCTCCATAGGTTGTCCCAACTTAATAGTGCATCAAGAGAATCTCCATAAAGTTGACATATACACATGATCCAAACATTCTCCCTTATCCATCCTCAAGGTGACATTAGATGTTAGTAAAATCATCACATGGCAAATCTCCTCAACATGATAAGTTTCCATCCTCAAAATGGTTTGCTCCCATAGGAAAAAGAATATATTAAGTGAAAGGATCACATCAATGTCATCAGAAAAATATACCAAGGCATCTCCAAACCCCGATTCTCTCTCCAAAAATCCTGGAGTGTGAAAACCAACTCCTCCGTTCTCCAATGACAACCATTCCAAAAATGGGGACATTATAGTCTTTAAATTTTATTTATTAAAGGGTGCATGAAACAAGTTTTAAATCCTTAAAAATATCATGGTTTTTTCAATTTGTCGAGTCCTTGCCAAGTCTTGGCCGAGTTTGAGCCTGAGTCAAAAATCAGCTTGCCGAGTCCGAGTCGAGTCTAAGTCTTGTAACACTAATCACACCAAAGAGTAGTGGGGTAATCAAGAGGAAAGCCAAACTCCGTCATCAACTAGCAAAGCCAAAAATCCTCCTGGCTAGCAAGAATAGCACCTCAACACTTAGCCTCTATAGACGATAATGCAATAGTTGTCTGCTTCTTGCAAGACCATGCAATCGAACCAAAACCAAGGTAGTAGACAAAACCAAAAGTAGAATTCCAATCATCAACATCACCATCGCAATCTAACTCAATGAAGCCCACAATCTGAGAAACTCCTAATGTGTAGTGAATGTCAAAATGTGAGGTACCCTAGCTATACCTCAAGATATGTTTGACTACCTTCCAATGACTCTCATGGGAATCCTAAGAGAAACAAGAGACAAGACCAACCACAAAGGAAATATCAAGAAAATTGTTTGTCAAGTACAAACAACTGCTGATACAACGTAGCATCAACTCTAGGTGTAGTGCAACTACTAGACAGTATGACACTTGACTGAAATGGAGTGGGGGTAGGCTTGCAATCAACCATGCCAAATCTTTGAAGCAAATCAAGAGCATACTTCTTTAAAAAAAAAAAGAGAAATCCCCTTGGTAGACTGAAGAACCTAAAGACCAAGGAAGAAATGCAAAGGCCTAAGATCGGTCATATCAAATTGCTCCATTAATGCTCTTTGAACACCCTAAAACATGGAGGTGGAGCTACATGTGAGAATCAAGTCATCCACATACAAAATAAGTATCAAAAGATCCTCTCCATGTCCCTAAGTGTAAATTGTCGAATTGGAATGGTAATACGAGAAACTAGAAGAAAGTAAGAAGCTATCCATCTTCTCATACCAAGCCCAAGGGGCTTGTTTGAGACCATACGATAAATGACGAAACATGCAAACAAGTGGAGAATCTTGCATAAAACCTAGAGGCTCCTCCATATAAATCTCCTCGTGAAGATCAATTTGCAAGAAGGCACTCTTCACATCCATCTAATAAACTAACCATCCCTATGATCAGCATAAAAAAGTACAAGACAAATAGAATCCATCTTGGCAACAGGAGCAAAGGTCTAGGAATAATCAATGTCTTCAACCTATGAAAAGCCCTTGTACTTATCAATGGACCCATCTACTACTTTTTGTTTTTGTACACCCACTTCCTAAGGAATAGTGGCGTAGAAGGTAGATGAGAACACTTGAAATGGGCCCTTCAACTTAGACAAAATCAAAAAGATACTTTTTTGTTTTATCTCTTCCACAACCTTTGAACTATAACAAAATCAACTTGAACTTAGCAAAGAAGTCCTCCATGGAGGGAAAATCATTTGGAGAGAATAATGTCAAATTTGCCTCTAATTGCAAAACATGAAACTCATTAATGGTGCCAAACAAATCATCAAATTTGTCCCATACTGGCTTAGGTGTAGTGGACTCCACAATATGAAACAACAAATTATCTAATACATGCAATGCTTCATCTAATTTGTTTATATATGCAAATTTTTCAAACTCCTTAGTGAATTCTAGAGGTTGTTTAGCTAACATTTGCCATAGTCATTCAGATTGTAGTAGTAGTCTAATTTTTAAGAGTCCATGTGTGATAGTTGTACAGAGTGAGGAACTCAATAGTCTCAAGTTCTGCCATGATAGCAATAAAACACCAAGAGAACAAAAAGATAATGGGCACTTAAATGCAATTTTTACATGGTGATTTTACAATTTTTAAAAAAATAATTGTCGAACTGAAAATTGGAGGTTACAAACAAATTCCTTGCAATCTTCTAATAAAGTTCAAAAAAAAAAGTCAAAATTTGACTCCGTGAGCAAAAATTTTGCCTATCACAAACAAAGTGCAAGAAACAACTTCAAAAAAAAATTAATCACCTAAACCATTGCGAAGTGCTTGGAAAAAACTTTATGTTGCCTATAAGAAATCCAAAATTTGACACCATGGATGAAAGTTATGCATCTTTATGCCTAAAAAAATGCTCTATAACACTATTAGTTTGGCACCACTAGGCTAGACAATAGAGCGTAGAGAACCAGCCCCTCTAGGCTAGGTATGACCATGGGCTAAAGTCCCTATTGAAAATTACAACACGAAGAAGAGCCAAAGGCTCCAACACACGAATCAATCAATCGATCATCTTCAACATTTTTACAATAACATGAAACGCACATATATAGGATTTCTCCTATAACTACTCTTCCTAACTAATAACTAATCTCTATGAACTAATGTGATTATTACATAATCACATACATTATTTATTATTTATTAACCTATGTTAAGCACTAATTCCTAACAATCTCCACACGAATTAGCATCAGCTGAAATTAAATCAAATCAAAATCTATCATAGTGCAAATAAACACTCCCATCACCAGAGCAACTAAGGCATCACAACCTACAGCACTTCAGAAGTCCCAAATACTTAAATCGCTAAGTCTCTTGGACATCACACCCATTAAAATAAATCAACCACCTATCTTAGGTTAAAATCAACCTTCAAATCACTGGAAGATCCTAGACATCACACCCAACAACCTATCATAAGTCCTTGTGCCTCTCACAAGCACAGATCAATTTCAATCACTGAAACGCAGGCATCACACTCAATGAAACCCTCTAACAACTCCCTCTCATAGGCAGTAGTTGTTTCCAATCATGGAAACCTTAGAAGGTTTTAGGTTCTGCACTTTGATACCATGTTAAAATTCAGCACATGGTATGCAGATCCTGTGCCCTAGGGTTTGAATAAAATTTAATTGTCTTAACCTTCAATCAAACCCACAACTGGAATGCCTTAACCTGCATACATAGAAAACTGAAAGTATGGAAAAATAAATAAATAATAAACTTTGAAATCAGAATATGCCTACAGTATGAAAAAATAGTTCTATTATTCTAGAAAGTAATTCTGAGTACAAAAATATGGATGCCAATGATAATAAATAACCCACAAACTTGGCAAACTAAACAAGGTGTTATTTTTAGTTTTACTTCACACAAAAAAAACTGTTCTTAAAATATCCTAAGCGCCCAAAATAAATAAATTTAAAAATAAAAATCTTATTTTAGGTATTGTAGCTGCCATAAAACAAAAATACATCTTATTTTAGGCATCTTTATCCCAAGGAAACCTCCCTAAAATAATCCTTCAGTCCCCTGAAATAAAAGCAAAAAACCACCCTAAAAATAAATTTGAAAACTGTGCCCAAGATACCATAACTGCAATGCCTAAAGATAAATTGATCTTGCACTAATCATTAGGACAAAAACAAAGACCGTCAATAGGTATTTCCGCACCCAAATAAACCTATCAGTCTAACTTTTGTATTTTCTAATTGTTGCACCTATGCCCAGAACAACTATTGAGCAACCATCAGAAACTCTAACAAAGCTAAGCTAGAGATTCACATTGAAAGGAAAAATCCACATCAAGGAAATCCTACAGGGTAGTCATTCCTCAAAGGAATAGTACCTTTTAGCTAGTTTCTAGGGATAGGGCTCTCTCCCACAAACATGCTCATATAATTTGGTAAATACTTATGATATTTTTAATCCTTTTGAGATTGAATTTGCGTAGTTACCTAAGGGATTGAAGCCTTTGGATGAAGTCCTAGAAAAAATCTATTACAATGCTTCATAATAAATTCCAAAACAATCACAAGTATCATACAAAAGAAAGCAAATAATAAATAACCATGATAAGGGTATTCAGATTCACTATTGTGTCTCTATATAAAAGCCCGATCTAGGTACACTATATAATATACCTTTTTTTTTCAAGTACCATGATAATTGCTTTATGTTATTGTAAATTTGTATTATATTGCAATGGCATAGTATGTTACTTATAAGTGCTTAAAATTCTGCCTTGTAGTTATATCACAATAGTAATGCATGCCCAATAAGGTATTCTTGTGGCCAGTAAAGACAGTCAGCTTAATGGTGTTATTGTCATAGATAATTTGAAGAACAATCGTTGCACCTTTTGATTAAAGATTGATCTTATAACTAAAGAAATGGTAAAAGTTTGTCAAAGCCCTATGAAGAACCCAGATTACTGCATTTAAGAGGGTACAATATTTACACAAGATAGACCGAGAGAGATAAATCTTTGAAAGATCTATAGCTATAAATATAAATATTAGTAAATGATTGAGAAAAATTGTCTGAATACTAGCAAAATTCAATTGAAAAAAATATGAGATACAAGAAAAATATATTTTAAGATTTTATATAATTATGAGTTTAACACAAATTGCTGATGATGGACATTAGATATTTTATGGCCTAATAAATTCCAAATAAATAACTAGAGGTCCAAAGTGAATTATAGTTAGATATGTGACCAATTTTTACCCGTAAGTTATTAGCAAGCAAAGATTATCAGGTGTGGTCTGTAATGTCCCCCTTTTCCGAGTGATCACCCAATGGAGTCGGCTAGCCTATTTTATTCCCGTAGGCTAAGTCGGGAGTTGCAAGGGAATAATCTAATTAATTAAATAGTAAGTAATTCTAAGTCAATTTTGGATTATTTATATTTAATTAATTAGGCTCGGCCTATTTTTAATATAAAATGACTTTATTATAAAAGTGAGCCACTTGATAGAGAAAACAAAATAAAATAAAGTGAATTGCCAAAAGGAGGTCGGCCAAGCTGGAGGTTTCATTGGTGGCTATAAAAGAAGGAAAAAGAAAGTCATTTGAGGCATTTTATCTTATCATTTTGCATTGGAGATTTTCTCTTGTTGGCTGCAACATAGGTTCAGCATATTCCAAGGACGAAAACCCAATTCCATCTTGAGGTGGATTCATTACGGAATTCACATTTGCACTCCATTGGTGATTTGGAGGAGAGGATTGAGCTACAAAGTTATATTGATTTCTGCAAATTGGTGTGAAGAAGACCTAGGGCCAAAATTGTGAGATTTGTGGCCAAATACAATTTTGGCAAGGAAGGTTCATATGAAATGTCCCATACTTGAGACAGGCCGACTTTCCTTGATGAAATAAAATTTAAATTAAAGATTTAAATTTATAATAGTTTAAGAGAGCTGACCTCCTAGCATGGGCCGACTACATATATGGCCGATCTCATCCATAAAGCTAGCCGACTCCCCTTAAATAAAAGCACCAGGGATCATATAAAGGTAATAAGAGGTGCAATTTGAATTAACAATAAGGCAGCGATTAAAGTTATGAAGAGCTGTGATTTATTCTATGAAAAGAAGCATTGTTTATGAAAGGCTGCGATGGGTGTGAAGATATAAGAAGAAGATAATGGGAAGGTTTGAAGGCATCAATCGATCAAGGAATTAATATCTGGAATATACAGAGCAGAAACAAATATTAAAAAAAAGCAGACAGGAATATATATCAGCAGTGATATATATAGTTATAGCTGTGACATCAGATATATCTATATATATATTGTATAACAACAGCAGCACTACCATATACAGAATCAGCAAGAATACATTGATATTGTAACTGAATTTATCAAGAGATATATTTTTTACCCATTTAACCCATGAGCCATCACATTTGGAATGAATGTGAAATGCATATTAGGGGACAAGCAGCAGCACTGGTCCCTTCATCAAGTAGCCCACCCCAAGTTGGATGGATGGGTGTTTCTGTCACTTGTGGGCCAAGAGGGTGAAATCTGGGGTGGACGTACCACCCTTGGGCTTGGTTAAGGAGTACCAAGCTCCCAGCGCCCTATATGCTTTCTCATAGAGTTTCATTATGTGATTTACCATTGGGAATAACCCGTGTATGCTTCGTGCAAGATGTGTATACTTTGTGCTTGTTAATTATGCTATGATGATTTGATCCATTATTTATGTTATGAAGTGTTGATCTCATTAATAATTATCTAATCTATTAACCCTTAATATTTCTATTGTCCCTTTCTAGTGATTATTATTGTATGCAGGTAAAGAAATCAAGAGTATTCTAAAAGGGGACACTACATCATATGCAGATTTGATCGCAGGTTTTCAAGCTTCATATTGTGGGTTTTATTTGAAGTATATTATAAGGGTTTGTACCCTAGGAGAGCACCATCCATGAGGAGCCAAATTTCAGACCTTCAAAGGTCCAAAACCCTAGTCGTTGCCCTCTTGTAGCATGCCAATATCATTCATGATGGAGCGCCACCTTGAAGAAGGAAACCCTAACAAAATTTGAAGGAATCATGGAGTTTTTGGAGGCATTAAGGTGCATAAACAAGTTCCATTTCAGTTCGCCCATCTAGGGTTTGGAAGTTATCATCATCCATTGTTTGTCCATCATATTTCAGAGGGGCAGATCTGAGTTTGAATATGTATTGCTGATATTGCCTCATTGCTGGCCGCCAAAACTGGATCTGCACATTATACATGTATGTGGAGTTGTCATATGCATTGGTGATTGGTATGTAACACTTCAAATCTTTAATTTGAAGCATCTATTTCATCTCTACAATCTGATTTAGTATTTCTGAGTTTATTACAGTGAACTAGGAATTTGTAATTCACTGAATTGAATCAAAGTAAAGGGCTGATTTGAGTTATCTTATTGTATGACAAATGTTTGATGTAATATCTAGCCATTAGAGGTTGTATTTTGGCATTATTTTATGCATATCTATCTGCTGTTCCAAATAAACACGTTCAGAAATAAACCCTCGCAGTTTTCATAACAAGGGTTTGACAAAAATAAAAATCAGAAATTTAGGGCAGATCTGATTAGGGATCTTACACTGGTATCAGAGCAAGTGATCTTGCCAAGCTGAAGGGTTTATATGACAGGCTTATCTAATGAATGTTGATTTATGAATCCTGAGGATAGAGAATATATTACATATAGGAGAAGGCAGCAGTTTATTGGCTCAGATTCTGAAGAAGAAGACATCGTGGATGACAGGAATCGAGAGGATCCCAACACTAGAGACATCCTCAATGATATTGCTAGAGGACAGTGTGATCTAATGCAGCTCTTGTCCCAATTTGTGCAGCATAACATGGCAAACAGCAATAGAAAGCAGAATAATAACAAGGACTATCAGCATACAAGTGGAAACAATGGAAACAAAGGGGAGGCTAGCAATTTAGGGAATGATAATACCCACACTAGAACCACTCAAGCTTCCATAGTGAGGCCTCTTATGCCTACTTTCTTGGATCAACAAGGAGTACAAGAGGGTGGACAGCAAGTTGTAGGCAGAGGAGTTTTCAGGTTTTAGTGTTATGGTTGCAGATGGATTCAAGATGAGTTGCACTAAAAAGATTCTGTAGTTGAGTATCCAGTTGGGTGACTATACGATTACCGATGATTTCTATGTGGTTGGGATTGGTGATACCGATGTTCTGGGAATCCGGTGGTTACATTCACTTGGCAGGTACATTCAGGATTTTCAAAAGATGGAGTTGGAGTTTATGTCGGATGGGAGGAAGATAGTGTTGAGAGCATTAGCGGATGGAGCGCCAAGGGTAGTGATAGCGAAGAGGATGGAAACATTGTTTAGACATGGTGATGTTGCATGGGCAGCCCAATGTTTTGTCTTCTAAATCCTCTTCTAGCAGTGACAAGCAATATCATGTGGATGTTCAGTTGGTGTTAGATAAGCACAACATGGTATTTGGAGAGATTCCTCCTGGTAGACCTCCTGATCATGGATTTGAGCATGTGATTGAGATGGAGGAGGGCTCTGTTGATGAGGTTTTTGTGACTACAACAACATTAGAATAAAACACAGAGTATCCTATCCTCTCTTGACTAAAGCTTCTCAGACGCTGAACTATGTGATCGAATGAGACTGCTCCAAGGTTCCTTTTATGTCAGGTCTTGACGTGCATAGGGATAGACTCAGTGGAATGATGTGATTTGCTGGTAATCACGAGGGGGACTTACGTGGGCTTACTCCTTCGTAGACATGGAATTCACTCCTGGGACTCAGACTTGTGGGCGAATGGAACTCTTTCACAAATGGACAGCTTGGAATTCCTAGGTTCCACTCTCTAGTTTAGGCGAATGATTTGGCAATGAAGCTTCTAGAAAACTAATCCTAGTGAAAATCTAAAAGAAAATGCAAAAGATGAGGTAAGGGTTTAGGAATCTAATCAATGGAAATGACTGTTGTTGAAGATGAAACTGGAACCAGTCCTCTGCTTCGCCATGAGACAACAACTAGGCAGGGATGGTGCAATCTTCTAAGGTAGAGGTAGAGGTTTTCATACTGTCCTGTCATGGAACATGGAACTGATCATACAGAAACAGCCGAAGTTAAGCATGGATCACGTTCAGACTAACCATACAAAGTGATTTGCAAGCCACAGATCACAAATGGTATGAACTAATCAACTTCAATCATTCAACAAGAACATTTCCATCATATCTAAAAAGTACGAAAATACAAAAGAGAACTTCAATATCTTTCAGATTTGCTCCAAGGAATCAATAAGACCATGCCAAAAATCTAAAGAAATATATGAACACCATTCTTCAATGCATATATTATTGCTTCAGAAGTCTGTATTACAACAATCTGACTGATCCTTGGAGTTTCAGCTCAGGAAAATAATGCAGAAATGAAAGCTAACTACTAGGGTGCTCTAGGAGCATCAGAATGATGGAAAAGAGAGAGAGAGAGATAAAATGAAGCATCCCTCAGCCTTTATATAGGCTCTCAAAAATATCTTAGGGCAAAAGGAAATCAGATTTCCTTGAAACATGTGCCCTGGGTCATATCTTCTAGAAAAGCAGGTGGGGTCGTCAGAATGTTCCTGTAGGAGACTGCCACCTGTCTAGGACGTCAGAATGTGTAAGGAAACTTCCAGCTGTCCTGGTCGCCACCTGTCTAGGACGTCTGGATAGCACTGTCCTGTCTGTGCGGAACTTCCTTGGTCACAAATTCCATGATGTCCTGGAGTCCTTTTGTCCTGAGCGCAGATTCCAGGGTGAACGGGATTTTCATGTGGAGGAATCCTTCCTTGAGCAGGGGCGCACTTTCCTTAGGGAACTGGAATGGAATTCCTTCTTGGGTTGGATTTCCTCATCCTTGGCGTGGATTCTCATTCTTCCTGATGGATGGTGAACTTGAAGTGTATCCTCTTGGTTTTCCAAGGATTGATCCTCCTGTTCGGAACTGGAATCCCTAATACTGGACTTGGAGTGATTTCTCCCATTCCGCCATCCTTGATGCAGGCATTCTCTGTCATTTGAAATCTTTGGAAGGACATCTTGATCTTCCTTATCCCTTTGTGCGAAGTCTCCCTGTCGCCGAACTAGAATCTTTGATGTTGCCTTCCCTTCCCTCGGTATGCATGTGTAGTCTTCTTATTGTCGGAACTCCTGGATCCTTGAAATGGTCATCATTTCTGGCACTTGAACTCTCTGCATCCGTCGTGCTTGCCCCGGATCATCCTTGTTCATGCTCCTCATGGAACTTATCCTCGTCTTGGATTCCTGCAAAACAAGGGAAACCTCAAATAGTCATGATGCACAAAATCCATAAATACAATACAATATGAAATGAAACATGAATGATTTTGCAAGTTTTGATCAATTTCACTTATAAATTCCTGAACAAACAAAGGATTTCCCTCATTCTCCGGCATTCTTCATACTCGACTGAATTTTCCTTCATTCCAGGGTTACCAGGCATGGACAGGAGGAATTTCAGTTGGTCGGGGATTCCTAGGAGTCGGGGATTCTTGCTCATCCTGGAATTCCACTTGTCCCAGAGGATGAATTTCTGCCCTCCTTGCTCTGGAATTGAATTTGAATGATTGTAAATGACTTGGGCGCCCTACTTTTATAGGTAAGTTGTCCTTCTTTGCCACTTGGCCGACCTAGGTTGGAGGAGGAGAAATTTAGCCGCCATACCTTATCACTGGCCGACTTAGCTTTTTGTCCTTTTCTCCCATGTCCGTGGTCAGGGATTTATGAATGTCGGGGAATTTGGAATGTCGGGGAATTCGGGATGTCGGGGAATTTGGCATGTCGGGGAATTCCTGAGGTTCTGGATTTTGCGACGTCGGGGATTTACTGATGTTTTGGATTTTTCTTCCCTAGCATAACTTTTGAACTTTTGCCAAAATCCAGCTAAGTCCTGGAACATTCTCCTATGGAATCTTACTCAAATGGAAGGTTGCACTTTTGCTTTCTGTGGAAGAACATGGCGGGATGTGTCCTTGGACTTTTATGTTCAGTCTTTTGGATATTTGCTAAGGGTTTCATCACTCTGTTTTGGCAGGGATAGATTTTCTTATACTGGGATCAGAGACTCCATTTTTAAAACCAGAAGTACCTTCCATCTCCTTTAGGGATTCCGGACTCCGAGGTACAACAGGCGAGGAATTCTTCCATGCAAGAGCTGGCAGACTGGGTTCCAGAATTTCATCCTGCAGGTCTCCCATTCCAGACTGGATCAGGAATGTCCAAGGGCGCAGAATCCAGAAGGTCAAGGATTTTGCGCCCAGGACAAAATTTGTCCTAGAGCGCAGAATCCAAAAGGTCAAGGATTTTGCGCCCAGGACAAAATTTGTCCTGGAGCGCAGAATCCTACAAGTGCTGGAATTTGCGCCACTTGCCTTTGGAGTTCAGTTTCAGGGAATTTAAGTCAAGGATTTGCATTTTCCTGAGTTTCGAAGTGGGATTCTGGTTTTGCAGTAGGTTCATTCTCCTAGCTACTCCATGGAGGTTCAGATGTTGATACAGGATCAGAAAACGGAGTTTATTTCTTCCATCCTCGTTCCTTCCATCCTCGCGGAATCTGTTACTTCCAAGGCGGGATGAGAGGTTTGTTCGTTCCATCCTTCGTTTCTTCCATCCTCCGAGAGTCTCTTTTCATTCGTTCCATCCTTCGTTTCTTCCATCCTTTGTTTCTTCCATCCTCCGGGAATCTGATGGCGAGACACATCTTTCGTTTCTTCCATGTTCCGAGAGTCTGCTTCCGATGTCGGGACACGAGGTTCATTTGTTCCATCCTCCAGAAATTCGGTGGCGAGAGACGAAGTTCGTTTGTTTCATCCTTTGTTCCTTCCATCCTCCCGAAATCTGCTGGCGAAAGACAAAGTTCGTTTGTTTCATCCTTCGTTACCTGTTTGGAATTGGCTAAGTCTGGTAGCCTGAAATCCTGAAATCCTAAAAAAATGACTGAGTCTGAAATCTGGTGGATCTTCCAAATTCTAGATTCTGCATGTTAAATCCGGTGGATTCGAGACCTATCTCAAACATCCTGAAAGGTATATTGAAAAATATTTAAAGTATAAGAAATTCAATCTCTCAACTTATACTTAAATATATTTTTCAATATACCTTTACCCTAAAGACGCTGAAAAATGGCAAAGATTGTCCTTGAGCGCAAAATCCAATAGGTACTGGATTTTGCGACCAGGACAAAAAGTGTCCTTGAGCGCAAAATCCAGTAGGTACTGGATTTTGCGACCAGGACAAAAAGTGTCCTTGAGCGCAAAATCCAGTAGGTAAGGGATTTTGCGACCAGGACAAAAGTCTCCTGTCGCAATTCCAGCCTACCGGAGGGATATTCAGTAAATGCTGATTGTCTCCTGAAATTGCCTTAAGTCTTCGATTTGCGAGTCTTCCGAGCTATGAAATGAAGTTGAGTGTCGGACTGAGATTTAAAGAGATATCCCTTGGTTTTGACCTTCCGGACTAGAGTTGTCAGGCCGGGACTAAGTTCCATGACTGAAGGATGATCATGCCAAGGAGTGACAGTCTCTGTTGAACTCCGCAATCTTGGTTGGAAGAAGAATCTAGATAAACATTGAAACGGAATTCCAGGCCGGAATTCCTTGAACGAGACTCCGGGATAGGTACTTCCGAACAAGACTCCGAACTGGACCTCCGGGCTGGATTCCTGGACTGGAGTCCAGGAATGACTTCCTGAGTGGGACATGGAGTCTTGGAACAAGATTAGAATTGAGTTCCATGCCGGGAATGGAGAGGGTTCCAAGGTGGAAAGATGGGCTTTGACATGGAAATGACAAGCCTTATTGAATTCAGGACCCTGGATTGGAACTTCGGGACAAGAATCCAGACCGGAACTTTGGAATAGGATTCCTGGATAGGAACTTTGGAATAGGATTCTTGGATAGGACCTTTGGGACAGGATTCCTAGATAAGACCTTCGGGACAGGATTCCCGGACAGGAACTTTTGGACTGGAGTCTTGGAACAGGAACTTCTGGACTGGAGTCTTGGAACAGGATTCCTTATTCATCACGGAGTCTTATGTTGAGAGCGAAGGATTTGGATTTCTTATGGAATGATGGACTTATGCCATGGATTGGTCAGTTTTGATCGAGGAATGATAGTCAGGGTTTCACTTATCCTCAGGAAAACTCACTACTTCAAGCATTCCTAATGTTCCCTGTGAGCTAACTGCTTGGACTTTCTTCCCTAGCTTCATGGATTCGGGCAAGAAACTGCAAGATCAAAGCAAAAACGACGGCGAAAGCGAGCAAAAGAGGGGGTCCCCATTTGCAATGGGGCGATGTGTGAAAACGTCACAACAGGCTCCAAGCCTGTCATCACCACTCCTTACCATCATCCTAGGAGGTTCAAGGAAGAAATAGAGAAAACGATTAAAAAGTTATTGGAAATGGGACACATCAAGCCTAACTCCAGTCCCTTTCCATCTTCCGTGGTCTTGGTGAAGAAGAAGGATGGCACGATGAGGATGTGTATTGATTACCATGCCTTGAATAAGAGGACCATCAAAAACAAGTACCCCATACCTAGGATAGATGAGTTATTAGATGAGTTACATGGAGCAATTTATTTTTCCAAGATTGATCTTCGTTCAGGGTACCATCAGATTAGAGTCTGTAATGAGGCTATTCATAAGACTGCATTCAAATGTCGTTACGAGCACTATGAGTTTTTGGTTATGCCTTTTGGTCTTACTAATGCTCCCACGACTTTCCAGTCATGCATGAATCATATTTTCAATAAGCAATTGCAAAAGTTTGTATTGGTATTCTTTGATGATATCTTGATATACAATAAGACATGGGAGGATCACCTCAGGCATATTGACAAGGTGTTGGGCATCATGGAGGCATAATCCCTATTTGCCAAGGCTTCCAAATGTGAGTTTGGGATGACCGAAATTTAATATTTGGGACATGTGATTGGTGTTGATGGAGTTAAGGTACATCAGGAGAAGATACAGGCTATTCTGGATTGGCCGCCATCGAAGAACATTTCAGATTTGAGGGGTTTCTTCGGGCTATGCAGTTACTACAGGAGGTTTGTGAAGGGGTTTTCACAGCTGGCAGCACCTCTTACAGATCTCACTAAGAAGGGCACATGCATATGGTTGGATGAGGCTCAAGCAACATTTGATAGACTTAACGAGGTGATGAGCACTCGTCCAATATTGTCTCTACCCGATTTCTCTCAGTCGTTTGTCTTGGAGTGTGATGCATCAGGTGAAGGGATAGGTGTCGTCCTCATGCAAAATAGACATCACATAGCCTATGAGAGTAGGAAGTTGAGAGATGCAGAGCGGTTGTATTCCACCTATGATAAGGAGATGCTTGCTAGCATGCATGCATTGGCAAAGTTTAGATAGTACTTGGTGGGTGGAAAATTTGGGGTAAGGATAGACCATAACAGCTTGAAATACTTTCTAGAGCAGAAGGATTTGAATGAGAGGCAGCAAAAGTGGGCGAGAAAGATTCAGGTATATGATTTTGATATTGAGTATGTTAAGGGGAAGAAGAACGTTGTTGCCGATGCACTATCCAGGAGACCCACACTTTGCTCTATGTTAGAGATTTCAACTGATTGGAAAGCTCACCTTGTATTCCAAGAATACATTTGCATGCGACCTCATGGACGGCAAGATTCGGGATGACAAGTATAAGGTGATTGACGATGTGATTTACTACAAGGGCAGAATCTGTTTGGCACCTGAATCTAGAATGAAGGATAAGATTTTGAGGGATGTTCATGACACTCCTTTAGAAGGACATCCAGGGTTCTTCAAGACATACAGGCAGGTGCAAGAGAGATTCTCACAGAAGGGTCTCAAACATGATGTCTTGCAACATGTTCGAGAGTGTATGACTTGTTAGCAGAACAAGTCTAAGCATACTTTCCCAGTAGGTTCACTTCAACCATTGCCTATTCCAAAACAAAAGTGGGAGAGTATATCTATGGATTTCATTACAGGTCTTCCGAAGGTCCAAGGCAAAGATTGCATATTTGTGGTTGTTGATAGGTTGACTAAGTATGCACATTTCTTTGCTATTTCATCCGATTATAAGGCACCTCAGGTTACATAGTTATTCTTTAGAGAGGTGTTTAGACTTCATTGACTTCCAAAGACCATTGTCAGCAATCGGGATAGCAGATTTCTTATTGTGTTTTGGCAAGAGCTATTCAGATTGGTCGATACAGAGTTGTCCCCAAGCACTAGCTACCACCGTCAGACAGATGGGCAGACTCAGATTGTGAACAAATGGGTGGAAGGGTATTACGCAATTATGCTGTGCGGCAGCAGAAGGCTTGGATCAAGTGGTTGTATTTAGGAGAGCATTGTTATAATACCACCTACCACACGTCGATAGGCACGTCTCCTTTCAAAGCCTTGTATGGATACGATGCTGTCTTTTGTAGACTTAGCATTTGATGACAGCCGAGCTCCCAGAGCTTGAGAGATGATGTAAGATAGCCAGGATATCCTTAAGGCACTTAAGGATAATCTACACCGTGCTCAGAATCAGCAAAAAATGTATGTAGATAGGCACAGGGTGGAGAGGACATTTGAGGTTGGTGATCTAGTTTCTTGTGCCTACAGCCATACCGACAATCTACACTGAAGAAGAGTGGTGCAGAAAAACTAAAGCCTCGATTCTATGGCCCCTACAAGATTGTGAGGAGAGTTGGAGAGGTTGCATATGAGTTGGAGTTGCCCAAGGGTAGCCAAATTCATAATGCATTTCATGTATCTTGCCTCAAAAGGGCAATTAGACAGCACATTATTACATCTTCTCCAGAGCTTCCACCATTGGATGAGGACGAGAAACTCATACTTGTCCCTGATGCTATACTAGATGTTAGGGAGCATAGGTTGAGGAATAGGGTAATCAAGGAGTACTTGGTTAGATGGAGAGACTTGCCCCTTGAGGGTGCTACTTGGGAAGGTGAACAAATTTTGCAACATTCAAGTTTGCAATTGCTTGAGGGCAAGCAATTCCGAGAAGGGAGGACTGTAATGTCCCCTTTTTCCGAGTGATCACCCAACGGAGTCGGCTAGCCTATTTTATTCCCGTAGGCTAAGTCGGGCGTTGCAAGGGAATAATCTAATTAATTAAATACTAAGTAATCCTAAGTCAATTTTGGATTTATTTATATTTAATTGATTAGGTTGGGCGTATTTTAAATATAAAATGACTATCATAAAAGTGAGCCACTTGGATAGAGAAAACAAAATAAAATAAAGTGAATTGCCAAAAGGAGGTTGGCCTAGTTGGAGGTCTCATTGGTGGCCATAAAAGAAGGAAAAAGAAAGTCATTTGAGGCATTCTATCTTATCATTTTGCATTTGAGATTTTCTCTTGTTGGTTGCAATATAGGTTCAGCATATTCCAAGGACGAAAACCCTTAGGAATAAAGGTCGCTTGGACGAAAACCCAATTCCATCTTGAGGTGGATTCATTACAAAATTCACATTTGCACTCCATTGGTGATTTGGAGGAGAGAATTGAGCTACAAAGATATATTAATTTCTGCAGATTGGTGTGAAGAAGACCTAGGGCCAAAATTGTGAGATTTGTAGCCAAATACAATTTTGGCAATGAAGATTCATATGTAGATTTGATCGCAGGTTTTTAAGCTTCATATTGTGGGTTTTATTTGATGTATATTATAAGGGTTTGTACCCTAGGAGAGCGCCATCCATGAGGAGCCGAATTTCAGACCTTTGAAGGTCCAAAACCCTAGTCACCACCCTCTTGTAGCATGCCAATATCATTCATGATGGAGCGCCACCTTGAAGAAGGAAACCCTAACCAAATTTGAAAGAATCGTGGAGTTTTTGGAGGCATTAAGGTGCATAAACGAGTACCATTTCAGTTCACCCATCTAGGGTTTGGACGTTATTATCATCCATTGTTTGTCCATCATATTTCAGAGGGGCAGATCTGAGTTTGAATATGTATTGCTGATATTGCCTCATTGCTGGCCGCCAAAACTGGATCTGCACATTATACATGTATGTGGAGTTGTCATATGCATTGGTGATTGGTATGTAACACTTCAAATCTTTGATTTGAAGCATCTATTTCATCTCTACAATCTGATTTAGTATTTCTGAGTTTATTACAGTGAAGTGAGAATTTGTAATTCACTGAATTGAATCAAGTAAAGGGCTAATTTAAGTTATCTTATTGTATGACAAATGTTTGATGAATATCTAGCCATTAGAGGTTGTATTTTGGCATTACTTTATGCATATCTATCTACTGTTCCAAATAAACACATTCTGAAATAAACCCTAGCAGCTTTCATAACAAGGGTTTGAAAAAAATAAAAATCAGAAATTTAGCGCAGATCTGATTAGGGATCTTACAGGTATCGTGCTTGATTTCTCAAATTTATTGCATTCAAATTTTGCCCTAGATATAGAGTTAGTGGAAATATAAAATCCTCTTACACATTATTCTAAATTGTGGTATTTTTATTTTTGTTTTTACCATACATATAGTGTCCGACCCCACCATACATGCGGCGAAACATAAATAAATATACAAGCATGAAATTGCTAGTTTAAACCCCTAGAATGTTCAAAAGATGCAAACTGACAATCCCCTAGATTATTAAATTATTCTACTAACTCTGATGTTCAATATTTCTACGGTGCTCTCTGCTGGTTTTGATGTTCTCATATTTCCATATCCATTTTCTTATGCTCAAAGGTGTAGGCCACAACTGGCATATTTATTGAATCAAACTAGCTTTTTTAACAATTTCCCACTTCAACTTTTGCCTACATATAGAATCACGGCAACTTAGGGTGCAACCCAACATTGTCTGCAAGTCTCCCACATATTTTCTACAAGATTTTTGACTCAATGTCAAGGCAACATTGTGACGAAACATAACAAAAAACAGATGTGAGTATCTTATCCACTAAATAATGTTTCTTAGTTACTTACCAAATGATTGCGCCTGTCCTGATCAACATAAACTCTGACTGCTATTGTTCCAGACCACCAAAGAAACCTCCACATTGCAGCTTGCTCAACCTCAACCAATTGGCGATATCCATCATCTTCCAAAACCTTCCTATATGTTACTTCCTAAGAACAAATCCCAACAAGTGCATGATGCATTTAACAATCAGGCTAAACAATTAAACCAAAACAAATTTCTTTCTTTATATGGGTCATAAAACCATAAAGCAGGGTGTGCATCCAGATAAAAGGGTAACAGTATACCTTGATGTTTTTGAATACCCTCTTGTTTTCTGGATCAATAACAATGTCGAACACTGCATCTGGTGGCAACCCAACTTGAACAATGGCCTCCAGATTGCAGAGGGTGCCTTTAGGTATGGTAACCTGTTTTACCCATCTCAAAATTACATTCTAAGAGCATCGATCTTTAAATTTTAAATTACTATATATGAGAAAAGGCACAGAATACCTCAATTTTCGGAGGTGGGTCAACCCATTCATTGTTTTCCTTCCAGGCTTGTAATTGTTTTTCCAACTTGGGCTTAAAATCCAGAGCCTTTGGCTGTCTTCCCTTTGTGGATTGTGCATTTTCTCCATCCTTCCTTGGAGGGCATCCTAACTTGTGCAATTTACTAGACACTGATTTCACATATGCTTGTCCATCCTGATCAAAACAAGAAGACCAAAAAAAGTCATGCATTAACTAACTTGTCTAAGAGTGGAAATCCATGTATCTTAATTACCTGCATCACTTTGTGGAAGGTGTCGTTCATCCATGGAGGTAATGATATTCTTGCAAAAGGAGAAGGTGCATTTTGGTTATCCATCTCCAGTATTTTTCTTTAAATTCTCCAAGTCATTCATAAAACTTATTCACCATTCTCTCACTTTCCCATACGTATCCTCCTGCCTGTCTGTACGTGTTTTTGGAGTGTCGTACTTTTTTATCATTGACATCCTCTTTTTAATAACTCATGTTTTCCACTTGGAAGTTATTCTTACCGTCTGAATCCTCATTTTCGAACAGGAGTCCGATCTTTCCTTTTCTGGTCAAAGTCATGGAAGAATATGGCTTAGGCCTGGATTTTAATCATCTTTTTTCTTTTTTACATAAATTAAAATGGTATCGTTAATTTAGACGGTTGGAACCTGTTAAAAATTAGAGTGAACAATAATAATTAATTAAAAGTGTTATTAATATTGAATATTATAGTTATTTGTTATAATTGAAATAATAATTTTTCTCAACAAAAATGCTAATTAAGTATAAATTTTGTATTGTAAATATATTGTAGTTGTTTATATAATTTTTTAAAATTTTAATTGTAATAATTCTCAAATTATTCAAATTTATATTGAATATTATTTTTATTATTTAAGTATTTTTTACTTCTTTTAGAATAAAGCTCAATAAAACCTGAGGTTTGTTTATTTTTTTATAATATTTAGTTATTGTTTCATTTTTTATATTATATAATATGTGACATGTATATATTAGATAAACATATAAATACTAATGGTCTTTGTCTAGGAATTTGGGATCCACAACTAACAATGAAGCTGAGCTGGAGGCTTTGGCTAGAGGTATGTGGCTGTGAAGAAAAAAGATTAAAGGCAATTGATATTGAAGGGGATTCCCAATTTTGTATCAACACAGTAAACAAAAATCAGATCTAAAATTGGAAACTAAAGATTTGGGTTGAGAAAATCCAGAGAAGCCTTGAGAATATTGGCAGTTGGACAATCACCCATGTATATAGAGAGGCCAACAAAGCAGCTGATTTGTTGGTGAATATGGGGGTGATCCAAGATGTTGTGGAAGTTGTTAGAGATTCCTCTCGATCGTGGGTTGAATTGGAGGAGCTTATCTCAAAGGAAATGGGGTAATATTTCCTAGCTTAAGGGATCGAATAACAATGTTGTTTTGGTACTGCTCATCCAAAACGGGAGGTGGGAGATTTAATTGTCAAAATGCTTGGTTTCGACGCTAGGAGAATTTAAAGACCTAATTCGCTAAGCAAGCTAGGAGAATATTAGGTTGGAGCTGATAAAGTGATTGTCGTATTAGTATGTGGGGATTCGCTCCATTGAAAGGATAGTGGTGGAGCAGAGTCATAGACATTATGGGTAATGTATCAAACCATGGACATCAACAAACAATCTTTCTTGGGATTCTTTGGCCCTATTTGGAGGTGTATGACTTGAGTTCAAGTTTCGATTTAAGTTCATGACTATCGTTGGAGGGCGGAGATTCGACCAAAATCTAGAGTAAGATCTTGATGTGCAGAGATGCGATCTGGGAGTATCCGATTTTCCATAAGGAAAGATTTTTGCTCAATAATCTTGATCAAAACCCATAGGAAGATGCATTTGGCAATATTCTTGGCAGGAGAGATTATAAACAAGACTTGTTTGTTTGAACCTCACCAACAGAGCAATGGCTGGGAAACGCCACTTTGGCTTGAAGTGCAAGTGTCAGGATGACAACACAGAGCATCAACTAAGGAGACTCTTCAAATCTGACGAGGCCGAGGTCAGGAATGCCATAAAAAACATCATAGGTCAAAAGGCATTTTAGGAAGGCCATTCACACGATGGGGAATTAATGGAGATTTTCTGTACTAATGTGGCCCAAGCCACTTGATACATGCACCGAACCTCAAGATTTGTGGGCTTTGTGATCAATAATGAGATAATCCAAGAGGTAATGAAATCCATCCAGAAGATTAATGTCAACCCAAAAAATGAATTATTGGAGGAGTATTTGATGTTGAAGCTATCAAAAAGAAGCAAAATGTTGCAGAAGCATTGAAGATTTTTAGAGAGGGACTGAAAAATTGTGATATGACTGTCTTTGCAAGTTATGTTAGTGTATTTGGAGATCTTTTTTCTGCTCAACAGATTGAGCGGATCAATGTACTAGCGGATGGAATAAACACCATCTTGCGCACTATGTAACTTCTTTTCTCTTTATCAATATAGGGAGCTACCCCCTCTGGTAGTACTTGTCCTTAAAAAAAATATAAATACTAAATAATAGTTTGTTTGTTCTTTTTATTTTAGATATATTAGTAGAGATTTTATAGGGCTTCCACCCATGATAAAGACAATATTGCAATGCTTACTAGAGTACAAAGGAACTACCAACAAGATAATGCTACCAAAAGCTACCACCAACTATCAAAAACTAACATGTATCTATAAGATGTTGCCATAGCCATAGACTACTTGAACCCTAGATAGTCGTCAAAATTTGGAAAGACCAACACAAACAAACAACAAAACCTAGAAACAAAACATTTTGATAAAACCAAAGGCTCAAACCGCTGCACTGCCCATTACTCCCTGCCACCATGTTGGACTTATAGAGAGTTCACCACCTCCCCCACCCACAGTACATTTATGTTACCCAATGGTCCCCTGTGATTACCAACCATCATTAGAAATTGAACACTATAGCAAATCTATTAATGATGTTAAAAACAATGAATGGATGATGTGTAAAATAAGGAATTGTGTAATCACTACCAACCTCCAAATGCCCATGAAAATGATGACTGTGTAGCCTAGATAACACTCAACCAATGTCTCCATGGTAAGCTCACAAGATTCATTTTTCACTTTACAACTCATCTATAACACTCAATGAAATCTCCCTCTAAGAAGGAGAAGACACTAAGCCAATGCACTAGATCTCTATAGCTTGCATCTCTGGGCTAGATTCTAAATTAATATTGGTACCAACATTCTCATAAATTGATCAAGAAGAAAGATTTTGAGGAGCCATAAATTAACTTTGACATTATGGAGATAAAGAGCTTTTTTTTAATGAAAGCCTCTCGAATAGTTGCTTTACAGTGATGGTCATCCCTCACTTCTAATCTCCCAAGATAATTTTAAAAAACCTTGGAAATGTTGGATCCCTACAAGCAAAATTGCATTGTAAATGCCAATTTGATATGCCACCCTGTAACAATAACACTAGATCGCAATGCACCAATAGACAACTCTCCATTCCAAGGCAACAAACCAAACTAGAGATTCAAAACAAAATTGTCTCAGTTCCCTACTAATGTCATTTACTGATGTAGAATAAGCACCCTTTACTAGACTTTATAGCCTCCAAACTCTAGGTCGCTACCTTGCTTCAAAACATAAAAATGTCGTGCTATGCCCAATCAAAACCTATTCTTTCAAAGTGTTACCATGATGAGAACTTTATTGCTTTGTATGCCCTGTAGCCTTCCACCTATATTCAAATGAAACCTATATGGCTTGAAATTAAATGAGCTAGATATGATTTGATACTATTCCCATAAGCTTAACCAAATAATCATCTTCAACACATCTTTATCATAAACAATTGCAACCACCAATTATTAGGAGTAATGTGTCATAAGAGCATTATCATGCCAACGTCTCCCTTTGCTCCCACCATGCTTAGATGAATTACATTAACCATACATATCACCAATCATCTTTACAACATATGAGATTTCCTCCTACCTACCTCAAATCAAAAAGCAACCTAAATACCACTCCAACTCTAAGTAAAGAGCCTATGTAAAAATACACACACCCTTAACATGAAGCCAATCCAATACCTAATGAGGTTTAAACAAAAGGTTATTTTCTAATTTGGCCAAGAATTCAATCTATGATTGTATATTGTTGTAATTGACACTTGTTACACTCCTTCATTAGCCAAATAATCCACCTTAATGTTAAAATCTCTTGTATGAGCAAACTTGTTAGAGACAAAGAATTGTTTTAGATTTAGGGTCTCCCCTATATATCTATTTAACTTCCAAATCAAACTCTTTTCCTTGATCATTACATTAATGACAATAATTGAATCCCCTTCTACTATCAATTGCTTTATATTTTGTAACTTTATTACTCCTGGCCCTATTATCATGGCTTCCCATTCTGCCTCATTATTAGTGCATATACCCAAACAAAGTGAGCCACCATATAGTAACTCTCCTTGTGAGTTATGTATCACAAACCCATCATCTATCTACCCCAAGTTGCCCTGCACCACCCCATTAAAATTCAATTTTATATATCCCACTAAGGAAGGGAATCTAGAAACTTTTCTTTGACCTCCTTCATTCAATGTTGAGTTAGATCTTTGAGATATGGAACCCTTGAATGGGAAACTAGATAATAGTTATTAGTATAATATTTATAATATATATATTTAATGAACTATGTTGGCATAAAATGAAACTTTAATCAAATTAAAAAAATAAAAGGTGGGCTAACAATAAATAATTATGCACATGTCAGTCATAACAAATAAGAGACAATAGTAATAGTATAATATTTAAGTTATGATATGACTTCTCATGAGTCGTATCACCATGACATTGATAATAAATGTTTTTTTATTATGGTAAGGTGCAAACTAGGGTACAGATCCCTTTAACAAAAAGCTACAACGACAGGCAAAAAAGGCCAAATAAGCCACCAACGCTAGAGAAACAACACACTAACAATAGTATAACATATTATAGTCTAGAGTTATAAACATATACCATAACTAGAAACCAAAACCAAAGCAGAAAGAAAACCTAAGAGAACAACTGACTCCAGTTATCTTTGAGGAATCCATACATTTCCTCATAATTAACAAAAGCATTAGCATCCAAGTTGTGTCTTTTGATTTCAAATTCCTGCAACACCGCCAGCGTAGGTGTGGACCTATGCATCAACTTCGAGCTCAAAGAAGCCATCACCTTCAGCTTCCCTTCCATGGACCCTACCCTCAACCTCAGCTCAGTAATCTCATCAGTGACCTGATCACATTTTGCACACTCCTTCTGCATAGGAGCATTCTCCTTCACCAGTTCAGCCTCTTCATGTTCCTTCTCAAACTCAGCATCATTTGACTCATAGAAGGAGTTATTCAATTCCTCAAACAGACTAGCCCCATCTTGACAATCCTCCCCCTCTGGGGTGAGCACCACCTTCTGAATTTCCACCTCATCTTCTTGAAAGGAGTCACTAGAATCATCCACAATTTTGAATTTAGGGGTTTGAATACCTATGTTTGTTGGAGTGTCTAATACATGGCTTCCTAACAGTTATGTCACCAAACTTTGCCAACTTACCACCAGTGTATTTGACAGTATCCTTCTCCCTAGCCTCAACATCAACGTCAACTATAGAAGCCACCTTATCACTCTTGGGTTTCCCTTTAGGGGAAAACACTGTAGCCCCTTAGGCTTCTTAGCCTTGGTCTTCCTCATGGGGTCCACCAGGCTACACTTCATCAATGGCTTCTTTTGTTGGGAAGGGGCCAGGCTATTCTTCAGATTATAAATCCCCATAATTGCCTCCTTTTAGGAAGAGGAGCCAAGGCTATAGGCAGAGGAAACAATAATGGAGGGATGGGAGGCTTTAGCATTGGGTTCCTTAGAATGGCCTTCGGTGACATCCTCGGAAGGAGAAACTTTCATAGAGGACGTTTGCTTTCTCTGATTAGGGCAGGGTGAGGGGGCAACAATAGCAAGGCACTTTTTACTCAAGGGGGACCCAACAGCAACAGGGGACTTACCCGAGGGGGACCCAACAACATGAGAGTTCTTAAGTTTGATTTTAGAAGAAGACCCTACCTTAGTAGATGAGTGAGAAATCTTACCCTCTAAACCCATCGTAGGAGAGTCCTCAACAAGATAGGCTTTTATGAGTTTTGGGGGGCAGAGGGCCAAATGGAATTGATAAAGGTGGAGGATTAAACCTTGTTGTAGGGGAACAACTATGACATTGGGATTTTTAGCATAAGCATCCTTTGTAGCTTTGGCATAGGACTCTAAAGACAATAAAAGATAAAAAGGAAAGTTGATAATCACCTTATGCCTAAAATGATTTAGAAGAGCAAAGTGATAATGGTAAAAATATTTATATCAACCTTCCAGAGTGACATATTTCTTCAGCATGAAACAAACCTTGTCCCATGGTAAAACCAACTTATCCTTTTTGAAACCCCCTACAACTTCATCAGGGTTTCACCTTCTTTGAAGAAAAGCACCATATTGTCATTGTCTTGGAATTTACTTTGTTTCTTCAATTTCTTACCCTTGCACGACTGTTAGAATATGAAAAGATGATTAACCTAGAAAACTAGTGCAAATGAATAGATATTAAATTATGAATGCAAATGATACGAAATCAAAATAGCAGCATAGAGTTAGTCTCCATGAGAGTAATGCAAATGCTCCAAAAGAAAAATAGCATTAAGAGGATGTAAAAGCAAAAGATGCAAAATACAAGCTAGGAGGTGAGTATAAACAGACTAGAAGAAATGGGAGAGGTGACAAATACAACCAAATGGAAGAGTCCACCACAATAGCCTAAAATAGGCAAGTGCAACTCCCATGAAACATGCTGACACCTTGCACCCACTTACACTAATACTCACTTAATTAACCCTAAGAAAGCTTAATACATGTGTAGGAAAAACCTAGGAATATAGGAAAATAAATAACCTAACTAGTGAAACAAAAACCTACACTAATAATGACATACCAATAGCTTGAGCTATGATCTGCTCAGTAACCTCAAACTAAACACCACCCACTTGAACCATTCACTTATTCCATGACATCGCAAACTAGACAAAGACTTTCATCAAACCCATTTAAACATTCTAGGAAAGGGGTAATCCCTCCCTCATAGCATATACTTCATAGCATTTTATCAGCCCTAAATTCATCACAAGAGCTGGGTTCTAACCATGTCTCCCCCCATGATCAAAATTTTTGAGCAACAATAACTAGACAAAAGGTGGCCAAACTATAGTAGTATGAAACAATGGTGGAAGATAAAATCTTTTCCAACCCTTCTCTGCAAATGATGCAGCCTACAATTATGAAATCTATGCTAAAACTAGAGGAAGATACTCAAACTAGCCTCGCAATCCCCTTCGCATCCCGTGTCATAATTACCATAATTACAACCATCATCTAGATGGTGATCATTGGAAGGAAACAATACCAGAATTTGAAAATATCTGATGACCACGTCATCCAAAACCACATAAGCATAAGGAACTGGCAAGAGAGAATGCAACCATCCATCATCCTACTCAACATTATCCACATCATCCAACTCCACATAGGCATCATGATTTGGTTCAAGTAGATGTAGTTGTCTCCCTATCTAATCAAAACCATGTGACCATCCCCTTGAGAAAGTCGATTAACAAAACAAGCTCTCAAGTGAGTGTACAGAATATATAGAAATATATATTCAAACTTAGTATTATCCAAATATATCACAACCATTAAGAAGGGAGAGGTTGTGCCACAAGATATAAGCAATCCTTAATATTACTAAGGAGATTATTTATGTCCCTCCAACATCTTTTAGACTTAAGAGTAACTCCAAAATTGGCCATAGCATCAGTAACACCATTACCCTTGAAGACAAAGAAAACTACAAGGAGTTAGAAACTCAAATGAAATGCATAAACAACTCAAATGTATACCTTGAAGTCCTCCTCCTCCTTGATAAGGTGGAGAGTGTTGCACCCAAACACTCTAGCTTTACCCAATGTTGAATGTAGAATGTGGATTGCTCCTTGTTCTTCAACACAATATGATGAGGGATTGGATGATAGACTTGATAAAAGATTTAGATGGAGATTAGATAATGATAGAGAGGCTAGAATGATTTTGGCATGGTAATGGTGTGTTGAGAGGAAATGAGAGAAATTTTGGCATAGTTATGATAAGATGAGGAAGTTATGAAAATGGCTTAGATGAGGGCTCTATTTATAGATTTTTGGTAAAAGGATGGAGGGTGAGGATTAAAAGTTTACATCAATGGATAGGAATGATTGAGGATTAGGGTTTGGATTGGAGTTGTAGTCTTGTGACAAGCGTCACAAGAGGGTTGGATAGAAGAGATCAAAGGCTAAGATTTGGTCAATAAGATTAAATGGCTCCCATTATTTGTGGATTTTAAATTCACATTGGGAATGATGAGGAATGAATAAAAAATTCATTTCCATGGGAGAGTGTGAGGATGGGAATAAAAGTAAATTTTTAATTCACATAGGGAAGAGTTCAATTAATGGAGACTAGGACAAATTAGATGGAGGGGATAAAATGTGAATTTTTAATTCACATGGGGAAGAGTTATATTAAATGAACACTAGGACAAATTAGGTGTTGTAAGAGCTCATTAATGAAATTTAGGACAAATGTGAATAAAAATTACCTTATGTGGAATAAAAGCTAATTTTTTATTTGTGGGATGTGGGAATGAGTGTTAAGTGAGATTTGACCAAGCTAATCAAGAGGATTAGCTTAATTAATATGGCTGGAGAAAATTAGTAGATGGATTAATGGATGGTTAAAATTAATTAAATAAGGGTTTATTTAATTAATTTTAGGTCTAGGGGTCACATAGTGTAATGATCCAAATCCAAATTAATATGTAATATCAAATCTAAAAATATAACTTCAACCAATCCACCATTATTACACCGAAATTGATGAAACTATCTAGCTAGTCTTGCAATAAATTAACCCCAATATGTTGAAACTTCACCAAAATGATTTTAATTGATTTTCATATGGAAATGACATGTTATTAGGTCTGTGACACTAATCTACAACAGCAGCAACATTACAACTTCAAATAACCAAAATCTGGGCAAAACCCACAAAAAACTGTCGACACTGACAATCACCCAAATATACCAAAAAAACACCATAAATTGATATTGTTTGATTTACAACAAGAAAATAGATGAAATATAGTTTGATATGATTAAAATATCTACAGAAAACACCTACAACACACAGCCGCAAACTACACAACCAAATCTTCACTACAAGCTGAAATACGCACTGTGTATTCAAACCCACAAGCCAAAAAACTACACAACACAACCCAGAACTCCCAGAGCTGATCTCTAGCACTATGAAATGAAAATCTATAGTTACAACACTGAAAACAAATTAACATAACAAACAGTATCACATTCAAACACTCCTGGAGCCGCTGTTGTGACACATGAAGCCCTGCACACACAAACAATGGAAACTGTCAGAAACTACTCAACCTTTGAAGCTCTGTACAACCTCTGGATGAAGCTACTCCTTGTGATCAAAGGATTTCTATCCTCTAGCCACCTGAAACTCATGGGTTTTCGTCCACAAGCCTCTATACTCCAATGGGTTTTCGTCCATCGAAGCCACAATCTGCAAATTTGCAAGTTTCAGAGAAAATATCAAATCAACAATACCTCCAAAATGACCAAATTACATATTTTGTATCAATATTTTGTGAGAGAGAGAGAGGGAAACCCCAGATTCCCACATTTTCTTTTAATTCCTTTCTATTTGGGGTATGACAGTTGTCATAAGCTATCATACAGTGTCATAAATTCCCCCACCACTTGTGATTTACCACAATTTTTGAAATCCTCATGCAAATGGACACCTCACAAAACCCAATGCCCCTTTTTGATCCTCAAAATATTTAATTTAATATTCAATTGTCCTCTTGAAATAGATATTAGTTGGACAATATTAAATATTTATTCTTCCTTTGTTTGCCCAATTAACCCATGGAATAATAAAATGGGTTAATATGACCATTAATCAATTATTTTAGAAAGGGGACATGACAAGTCCTCCCTCCTAGAAATTGCTTGTCCTCAAGCAATGTAAGTCTGGATGGTCAAGAATTTATGGTCCCTCCCATGTTGCATCTTCCACTGGAAAATTCTTCCATTTGATTAAATATTCTGAAATGCTCCTATTCCTCAATCTTTTATCCCTTATTTTCAAAATCTTTCAGGAACCAGAATCAATTTCCCTTCATCAGCCAGAGGTGGTAAATCAAATGAAGGCACAACCTATTGTCCAAGAACCTTCTTCAAACAAGAAACATGAAATACATTATGTATCCTATTGTTTGGAGGAAGCTCCAATTCACAAGCTACCTCACCAATTTTCCTGATGATCTTATAAGGCCCAAAGAACTTAGGCTTAAGCTTCTCAACCCTGCTCTTCTTCAAGGAGCTCTATGTATATGGCTGCAATCTAAGGATTACCAAGTCTCCCACCTCAAAAGATCTTTCGATTCACTTCCTATCTGCATATGTCTTTTGTTGATTTTGTGCTTGCCTCAAGTTATCCTTATGATCTCTTGACTATGATTGATAAGATCACTAGCTGCAGGTACTCTACTATCTGAAAATATCAAATCAACAAAAGAAAGTGCATCATAACCATAGAGAGCTCAGAATGGAGGCATACCAATTGACATATGATGTGTTGTATTATAACAATACTCTCCCAAGTGCAACCATTTGACCCAACTAGTTTGCTGATATGAAACATAATTCCTCAAGTAGCCCTCTATCCACTTGTTAACAATTTTTGTTTGTCCATCTATTTGTGGATGGTAACTCGTGCTTGGTGTGAGCTTTGTTCCTATCAAGTGAAAGAGTTCCTTCTAGAAAGAACTAAGGAATCTACTATCTATGTCACTAACAATGTTCTTGGGCAAACCATGCAACTTAAATATCTCTTTGAAAAATAACTCTGCTACTTGAGAAGCCTTAAATTCTGAAGTGATGGGAAAGAAATGAGCATACTTCGTTAATCTATCCACCACCACATATATACAATCCTTACCTTGTACCTTGGGAAGTCCTGTGATAAAGTCCATGGAAATGCTCTCCCATTTCTGTTCAGGAATTGGTAGCGGTTGTAGGAGGCCTGCAGGAATAATCTGCTCGCCTTTGTTCCTTTGGCAAGTCATGCACTCTTTGATATGCTTGTGGACATCCTCTTTTAGCCCTTTCCAAGAAAATCTCTCACGGATCTACCTGTATGTTTTGAAGTAACCTTGATGACCAACCAAGGGAGTGTCATGGAAAGCTCTTAAAATCTTTTCCTTGATTTTTGATTCAGGAACAAGGAAAATCTGGTCCTTGTAGTAAATCAGCCTATCATTCACTATATACCTATCATCTTCTACTAAATCATCCAACACATTAGATGCAAAATTATTTTTGACATATTCAGTAATGATAGAATCTTGATTTTTGATTCAGGAACAAGGAAAATCCGGTTCTTGTAGTAAATCAGCCCATCATTCACTGTATACCTGTCATCTTCTACTAAATCATCCAACACATTAGATGCAAAATTATTTTGACATATTTAGCAATGATAGAATCTTTCCACTCCGCAGAAATAGAAGATAATGAACACAAAGTTGACTTCCTAGAAAGTGTATCCGCTACCACATTTCTTTTACCCTTCATATATTATATTTCAAAATCATATGCTTGCAAGTTGCTTACCCACC
Source organism: Cunninghamia lanceolata (assembly GCA_027924645.1). Classification (NCBI taxonomy): domain Eukaryota; kingdom Viridiplantae; phylum Streptophyta; class Pinopsida; order Cupressales; family Cupressaceae; genus Cunninghamia; species Cunninghamia lanceolata. The sequence goes on along the minus strand of BSBN01001221.1, from coordinate 6,803,571 downwards.
TTTGTTTGTGATAATTCAAATCTATTTGATCAAGGAAATACTTCAAACTATTATGATCAGTTTTCACAACAAACTTCCCACACACAAGATATTGTTTGAACTTCTCTAGTGCATGCATAATTGCCAACATTTCCTTGTCATAAATGTGATATGTTTTTTTCTAGATTGTTTAGCTTCCTACTCTCAAAAGCAATTGGATGTTCCTTTTGAGTTAGGACAGCCCCAACACCTTCACCAGAAGCATCGCATTCAACTACAAAAGGCAATTAAAAATCAGGAAGCAAGCATAGGGCATGAACTCATTACCTCCTTAAACTTGTCAAAAGTTTTCTGAGCTTCTTCAAACCATGCAAAGGCTCCTTTCTTAGTCAAATCAGTCAATGGAATAGCAAGTTGAGAAAAACCTTTCACAAACCTCCTATAATAGCAACATAGCCCAAAGAATCCTTTCAACTGTGTAATATTTGTAGGTGGAGGCCAATCTAGTATTTCTTGAATCTTCTGTTGATCCACTTGAACACCCTTAGAACTTATGACATATCCCAAGTAAAGAATTTTAGTTAATCCAAACTCACATTTGGACAACTTAGCATAGAAAGATTTCTACTCCAAAATACCCAAAACTATATCTAAATGTTCCAAGTGTTCCTTCCAAGTTTTAGTATAGATCAATATATCATGAAAGAAAACTAAGACACACTTCCTGAGTTGCTTGCTAAATACCTTGTTCATTCATGATTGGAAAGTTTATAGTGCATTAGTGAAGCCAAAGGGCATGACCAAGAACTCAAAATGCCCATAGTGACACCGAAAAGCTATCTTTTCCACATCTTTGTCTCTCATCCGAATCTGGTGGTATCCCGATCTCAAATCAATCTTAGAAAAGTAAACAGCTCCATGCAACTCATCAATAAGCTCATCTATCATTGGTATGGGATATCTATTCTTAATGGTTTTCTTATTCAAAGCTCTATAGTCGATGCACATCCTTAGAGTGCCATCCTTCTTCTTCACAAGAACTACAAATGATGCAGAAGGACTAGAACTTGGTCTAATGAATCCCATATCTAAGAGCTCTCTGATAGTCTTCTCTATTTCTTCCTTGTAACCCCTTGGATGTCTATATGGAGTAGCTATAATAGGTTTAGCATCTTTTTCCAACTCTATAACATGCTGAAATCCTCTATCTGGAGGTAATCCTAGGGGTATATCACTGAAACAATGCTATGCTTATCTAAAATTTCTTGAATTTCAAAATAAAATTTACCTTTTCCATTTGGAGAGCTTGAAGGTTGGATTAAGCAAGTGGTTGCCCAAGCAACTTGACCTCTTCTAAAAGTCCTCTCCATCTTCTTTGCTATCACCACTCTTGGAGCTCTATTCAAAATCCCTTTGAGTGTAACCTCCTTGCATTCCGACTGAAACTCGAACTCCATAGTTTGATAGTTTTGATAGTGTCCTCCAATAGAATGCAACCATTCAACACCCAAGACAACATCAGTTTCACCCATACCAACAACATAAAAATCAACACAAACCTTATAGTCTCCCATAGTGATGCTCAATTGTTTGACCATTTTAGTGCACGGTATAGTGAATCCATCTGCAATAGTCACATTGAAACCTTCAAATTCTTCAATCTTTAATCCTCTCTTCATTACTAACCCTTCATCAATAAAATTGTGGGTTGCCCCACTATCAATCAAAACAGTCATTCGCTATCCTGCTAACACTCCATGAAACCTGAAAGGATGATATCTTGGTGCTCCTGAAAGTGTAGCTAGCAAACCTTCTTTTTAGTCTCTTCTTCTACCTCAGGTTCAGAATCCTCTATGTCATGAAACTCCTCATTACCATCTAAGTCTGAATCCTTATCCAAGACAACCTCTATGTAATGGACTTGTCCCTTCCCCAAACACCTATGTCTAGGGACCCAAGGCTCTCTACAAGAAAAACGAAGCTTCTTCCCCCTAAGCTCACTCCTTGTTTCTTCATCCATCTTCTTTGCAACATTAGGAATTGTATTCTTCTGTATAGGTGCAGGTGCATGGAATAGTTTCTTTTGGGATCTTCCCTTATGATACCATGTGTTTGGTTTGGAGGAGTGTGAGAAACATTCTTTGAAATTGATGGCTCAAGGGTTAGAGCCCTCTTGATCGTTTCCTGCAAAGTGAGTGGTGCAAAAGATCTAACAAACCCCCTAAGAGGTTTAGTGAGTCCTGTAATAAATATATGCACTCTTCTTTTTTCTGATATTTTAGGTACCATCACTGCAATCTTTTAGAAATCTTCTATGTATTCACTTACTGAGCTCTTTTGCTTGATTTCAGATAATTGGCTGAAATATTCTTCTTCCTCTTTCAATTCATACCTGTCAAGAATCCTCTGTTTAAATTCATCAAAAGTTTGTACCTGATCATGTCAATGTAGTGCGACCATGGTACCACCATTCATAGGCTTCTCCTTCCAAATGAAAGGTGGCAAACTGAACTACATCTTTCTCTTTCATGGGGTTGAGCATAAAGTATATTTCTATCTTTTGCAGCCAAGCCCTAGCTAAAATCTTCTCACTTCCATCGAAGAAGGTTGCTGTTAATTTTCCCAACTTGTGTTTCAACTCTTTATTTTTGCTATTTCCCTTCTTTTGAGATTCACCTCTTCTCAAGAACTCTACATATTCTCCCCAAGACATATCATTCTTGATCTCATCTGCTAATGCATTGTATTCCCCACGCCATCTGTTAAGGGTCTCCACATTGAACAAACTAGTAACTACGGACTCAACTTGTTCAAGTTCCTCTTCAAGTAGGAATAAGGGTCTATTTGTAGACCTTGAATTTTGCGTCTCAATCTCCTTTCCTTTTCCATTGTTACTATTGTTTGCACCCGAAGTACTGCCACCATTATTTTTGTTGTTATTGTTATTGTTGTTGTTGTTTTGAATCCATTGCATCATCTAACCAAACATTTCAGCAAGTTTGGTTTGTGCCTCGATCATTTGATTAAATTTTCTTGAAGCATCATCTTCTTCTGCATTTCTTCTATCCGCCATTGTTTCCCCCAATTGCAATTTCTTTTGCTCTCTCCTAAAATATCTAATTTCTATGTCACTCGGTCTCATCAATCATCTGAAAAATCTATAGACTAGAAAGATCATGCTATGATACCACTATAATGAGCCAAATCCAAATTAATATGTAATATCAGATCTGAAATTATAACTTGAACCAATCCACCATTATTACACTGAAATTGATGAAACTATCTAGCTAGTCTTGCAATAAATTAACACCCAATATGATGAAACTTCACCAAAATGATTTTAATTGATTTTCAGATGGAAATGACATGTTATCAAGTCTATGACACTAATCAACAACATCAGCAACATTACAACTTCAAATAGCCAAAATCTGGGCAAAACCCACAAAAATTGTCGACACCGACAATCACCCAAATGTACCAAAAAAACACCATAAACTGATATTGTTTGATTTCCAGCAAGAAAATACATGAAATAGAGTCTGATATTATTAAAATATCTATAGAAAACACCTACAACACATAGCCGCAAACTACACAACCAAATCTTCACTACAAGCTGAAATACACATTGTGTATTCAAACCCACAAGCCAAAAAACTACACAACACAACCCAGAACTCCCAGAGCTGATCTATGGAACTATGAAATGAAAATCTATAGCTACAACACTAAAAACAAATTAACATAACAACAGCAGCACATTCAAACACTCCTGGAGCCACTGTTGTGACACATGAAGCCCTGCACACATAAACAATGGAAACTGTCAGAAACTACTGAATCTTTGAAGCTTTGTGCAACCTTTGGATGAAGCTACTCCTTGTGATCAAAGGGTTTTCATCCTCTGGCCATCTGAAACTCATGGAGTTTCATCCATAAGCCTCTTTACTCCAATGGGTTTTCGTCCATCGAAGCTACAATATGCAAATCTGCAAGTTTGAGAGAAAATATCAAATCAACAATACCTCCAAAATGATCAAATTACATATTTTGTATCAATATTTTGTGGGAAAGAGGGAAACCCAATATTCCTACATTTTCCTTTGATTCCTTGCTATTTTGGGGTATGACATTTGTCATAAGCTGTCATACATTGTCATAAATTCCCCCACCACTTGTGATTCACCAAGATTTTTGAAATCCTCATGCAAATGGACACCTCACAAAACCCAATGCCCCTTTATGAGCCTTAAAATATTTAATTTAATATTTAATTGTCCTCTTGAAATAGATATTAGTTGGACAATATTAACTATTAAATATTTATTCTTCCTATGTTTGCGTAATTAACCCATGGAAGAATAAAATGGGTTAATATGACCATTAATCAATTATTTTAGAATGGGGACATGAACAAAGGCTAGGGTAGATAATTAAATAATATCTATTTAATCAACTAGGGGAAGGCTAATTAGTAGGTTGAATTAACTAGATAAACATAATTTATCTAATTAATTAGGTTTAGGGGAATGGTGAAATTAACCAAATAAATATTTGCATATTCATTTAATTAATTGGGCTAATGTTAGTAAGTGTAACCATTGAATTAATTAAATTAATTCAATTTTAAGGATGAAATGATGAAGAGAAGGTGAATAATCAGGTGTTGGAAGGTGTAATTAATTAAATAAAAATTTAATTAATTAATTAGATGATGTTGGAAAGACGGTTAGTCAGTGAAGACATTTTTAGGTGTATACAACCCTCTTTGTAAATGTGCCTTAATTTAAATTTGTCCAACCCCAAGAGGAGGTATTTTATATCATGGATAATATCAGCTATCTGCCATCCCACCTCAACTTTACCTTGAACAACATCAATGATAAGTTTCGAGTCACCCTCTATCTGCAAGTTTTTAACTCCAATGGAGAGGAAAATTTTAATACCCCATAGTAACGACATAGCTTCAGCCACATTATTGGAGTTTATCCCTAAACCAACAGCATAAGCAACAACAAGTTCACCTTTATAGGACCTCAAGACCCCCCCTCCACTAGCAGCTCCAGGGTTTCCCTTAGCAACCCCGTCAAAGTTTAGTTTAATCCAACATTCTGTAGGGGTCCCATTTAGTGTTCTTCCAATCTAGCTTTATAGCATTATCAACCTTGTAGTTATGCAAAGAGAAATTCCACCCTCTAAGAATATTGGCTTCCTGATTGTTAGGAGGAGCTTCAGTAGATTTCAATATATAATGAGACACATTTTCAGCTAGAAATTTGGAGAAGATACAAAAGACTTCATGAGCATTCTTAGTGCAATTCCTGAAGATTCTATTATTTATTTCCTTCCATAGTCCCCATGTGAGGAGAGAAGGAATCTAATACCACACTTATTTGTTGGTCAAGTGAGAGAAAGGGGAAATCCAATTCTCAATGAAAGAGATCAGATCTTCATTCATACTCTAGCTGATACCAAGCTTTTGAAAGGCCATGCTCCACACTTCTCTAGAAAAGTCATAGTGAACAACAATTGGTGTCATCTACAAACTACTAGATGGTAGCTGGGTCAATCGAAGTAGCAGGTTTTATACCTTGAAGATCTCTAGATCTCAACATCATCATAATGTTTCTTCCACTGACCTCAACTACGATAATGAAGAGATACAGTGATAAAAGGTCACACTGTCTTAGACCTCTCCCAGCATTGAAGAACCCTCTAGGAATGCCATTAACAAGAACATAGAAATTGATAGTAGTCACACATTCCTTAATTAGGTTGAGGACTTTGTCTTGAAAACCAAATTTCTTAAGAACTTTGAAAAGAAAGTCCCAGGAGACCCTATCATGGGCTTTAGATACATCAAGTTTGAAGACCATTCCTGGAAGGTTGCATCTGTCCATAGAGTGGAGGATTTCATGAGTTGATATGGCTGTGTCACTTTTTGACATCCACTGATCAACTTCTCAAGCAGAGGTTGTAGTTTGAAGACCAAAATTTTAGAGAAGATCTTATAAACAATATTACATAAGCTTACGGGTCTAAAATCCCCCATGGAAGTAGGGTCACTTTTCTTGGGAACCAGAGCTATGAAAGTATTATTTAGTTGCTTCAAAAGTTTCCCAATTCTACATAAATCTTTGGCAACCTCTATTACATCATGACCAAAAATATCCCAAAACTCTTTAAAGAAAGATAGGGGGAAACCGTCAGGTCTTGTGACTTTATAAGCCCTCATAGAAAAGAGAACAACTCTTAACTTCATCTTCAAAAATATGTTTAGTGAGAAGATCATTATCCTCCCTAAAAAGATAAGAGGGAATATGATCCATAAGCTATTCATCTAAACTAAAAACACTAGAAGTCCCTTGACAAGCTAGGAAATTTTGAAAGTACCTGGAAGCAACTTGTCCCATCTAGATATTAGTGTTGGCTTCAGAACCATGCTCATCAATCAACCTTGTTATATTATTCCTCTTCCTATGTCTCATGGTAGACTGGTGGAAAATGGTAGTAATCTTGTCTCCCTCTTGCAACCATTGTACTCTGGATTTCTATTTCCAATAAATTTCCTCTCTCTTCAAAACTTCATTCCACTCTTTCCTTAGAGAATCTTCTTGTTGAGAGACTTCCTCAAAGTAATCTCTTTGGGCCATCTTCAGCTGAACTTCCAAGAGTTTGGATGAAATCCTCTTCTAACGTTCAAAGATATTTCTAAAAGTATATTTGTTCCAACCTTTAACTTTGTTCTTGACAGCAGTAAGTCTTTGAACCAACCTAAACATTATCAACCCTTGGATAGGAGTACTCTACCAATTAGAGATACAACCTTTGAAACTTGGGTGATGAGTCCACATAATTTCAAATCTAAAAGGGTAAGGGCCTTTATGAGTATTGTCCTTCCAAGACAAAAGTAGAGGGCTATGGTCTAAAATTGTTCTCGGGAGGGCTGTAAGGTGAGAAGAGCCGAGACAATCCCAATTAGAGGAAATAAGGAATATATCCAGCTTAAATTGAATCAAATGTTCACCGCGTCTCCTATTAGTCTAGGTGAATAGTTACTCATGTAAATCCATGTCCATAAGACCAACACTATTGAGAAAATTAGCAAGGTCGACCATGATATCAAAGTAGTTTGTGATACCCCTAAGTTTCTCTGAGGGGTATAAAGGAGAGTTGAAGTCTCTAGCAAGCATCCACAAACCATCCTTTTTGTCCAATATGTAAGAGATCAATTCATCCCAAACCTCCTTCCTAGCATTTCTCTAATTAGGATCATAGATATTAACAACGTTCTAAATTTTGTCATGGGAAAAGAATTTCACTCCCAAGCTGCTTCTAGAACGTGAGAGGTACTCCCCCCTAACAATGTTCTTATTCCACATAGTGATTATTCCCCCTAAGGTTCCAATAGAATCACTAATGTAAAAGTTAGCATTCGACCATAAACTTTTGGCAATAACCTAAAAGTTACCAGCCCTCATCTTAACCTCTTGTAAAGAAGAGTGTCCACTTTATAATCTTGAATACAGTTCTTGACTAAGAATTGTTTTTTAGGACTATTCAGTACTCGAATATTCCATGAGAGGATTCTCATTTGCGAAACTTTTTGGAGGTAACCTCCAGCATCCTTTGTCTTCCAATGGCCATTTCCCTAGCCACTTCCCTCTGCCTTGTCTCTCTCTAAGAAGGCCTACCTGATTTAGCCTTAACTCCCACATCGGTAGTTTTTAAACCTTGATTTCTCCCTTTTCTTTTAGGGGTGGACCAACCATCAAGTTCTAGATTCTAGTATATACTTGACTTACTAGTTGCTACCCAAGGGGTTAGACTAAAGAGACTATCCACTGAATAAGATATCCTTTTCATCTTACCATCACCATCCTCCTTGATCACTAGGTTGTTAAGATGATGAAGAGTAGTATCCAAACCCATCACTTGTGTCTTTGTTGACACCATCTCATTAGCCAGACTCTCCCTCTGACTAATATTGATTTCCTTAGTGTAAAGGATTTCCCTTTCCTCCTTATCCTCTAGAATAGGATTAGGGTTCTCCTCCCATTGTAGACTCAATTGTTTATGACTCTACTGACCAACCATTGTTACAGAGTTGTTGATTGCAGCCTGGATTCCAGATTCTTCTAAGGAATGCCCCTAAAGGTTATTGTTGTCCTTCTCCTCAGCACATTCAAGAACAATTTTTAGAGGTGAGCTTATAATATTAAGGATGTCCTCCTCGAAGGGATATTCCTCTGAGGCATCTTTCTTACTATCCACTATTTTTGTGGTCTTAAGGGGTTGCTTGCGAGGGGCTTTGCATTGTGTTATTAGATGTCCCTTTTTAGAATAGTTTTGATAGAACACCGTAGCATTTTCACAAAGAATAGGTTGTGTCCAACTACCAAACTTGGAAGCCAAAGTTATCGAGTTGGGAAGGATTTTATGAATATCAACACTAACGCAAAATTGAACAAAAATTTAGATTTAGCTTTAGTGGTGTTGTCTAGAACAATAAATTGCCCAAAGGAGTTAGTGATACAAGTGAAAACTTCTTCATCCCAATATTCCAAAGGGAGACCCGAAAGTCTGACCCAAACAAGGGTTGTCTTATTCAGGTTAGTAGTAGCGTCAAAGCCTGGATTCCACCTATAAAGAGATAGATTGTGCTTACAATAGATCCATAGGCTGCCAGTAAGAATAGAGATAAGATCTTCCTTAGAGGTGAAATTGATCAGGAATAGACCTCTAGCCATAGCGCTCACAAACACACTACCCTTCAATCGCCATTTGGTTGAAACCCACCTTCTAACCATGTCAATATTAGGTCGAAAGGAGAAGAATTTTCTCACTAGAGTGTGCTCCATTGAAGAAACTATCCTTTCCATGGTGAAGTTAGGGAGTTTTATAGCTATCCTGTCCACTGTCTCCAATAGCTTAGGGACAACAAAAGTGTTCACGTGTTCTCCATTATTTGAACCCAAGAGAACATTCTTCCAAGCTTTGGATATCGATTCCAAGGCTGGAGTCACGGGTTCTGAGGAACAACTCAAGGCTGCACCAGGATCAACCTGTATGAAAGGGAAGAGAGGTGGGGGTAGGGGACCCTCGGACTACCTGAGTCCATGCCCTAAGAATTCAAAATTGCAAAAGAGCGGGAAGTTGTAGAGCTTAGTCTATTGTTGAAGTTTGCTAAAGTTGCATGCTTACATTGATAATAAATGTTTGAAACACTTGTCATTTTGGTTTTGCATTATAAAAAAACATTATTAATATTTTATTGATCTACACATAGGTTAGAAAATGAACTCAAATTTATAATTCACTAGTCTATAAGATAAATGATATTTTATCCATTTCTCATTAAAAAATATGCATATTTTACTTTGCTAACAATAAAAAAGTAAAATGGTTTGGGTTAGATAACCTTCCCTCTAGTGTTATTCAACTGTTAGATTTTTAAAATTTCCTAGTCTCTTTTCCATTTGTCTTCCTCATTCATGTGAGGCTTTAAGTGTTGAGCCATGGTGTGGTTTGTTTTATTTTTTGAAATGAAGATTTGTCTCTTATATGTTGGATGATGGTTCCTCAAGTTCCAAGAATGTTCTTCGTAGAGCCTATTTCTCTCTACCTTTTGGTAGCACCAAGGCTAAAATATGTAAGTATTACCAATTCAAGCATTTGATGAAGAATATGGCTCTATGAAAATTAGTGATGGGTGGAGACAAAATTAGAATCAAGCTAGTGTCCTATGATTATGTTAAGAGGAACACTATGTTGTGGCATATTCTTAAAAGAGGGGACCTCTTTAATTATATGGAATGGATCAAAGTGCATGACCCTACCCTTTTTAAGGATTTTTCTAGAGGCTAGAATTCTAGGAGGGCAAAGATTAGAGCTATGGAGCTTGTAATCACAAAGGATCTAATAGCCCAAGCTTCAGAAATGTTTATGGAGTAAGTAAAACCTACAAGGATAAGAAAAATAATGGGGAGTCAGTCAATTCCTTCCTCAAGGGTAAGGAGAAACTAAGGAGACAACAAGTTGGTTTTATCAAAGAGTCCCTCTCAAAGCCATGGGATGAGGTTGCCCAACAAATTATATGGTTTGTCACTCTTTAGGGAAGATTTATGTATCTTATCTTTCCACTTTATGCTCCTTAATGATTTATGTCATAATAAGTTGGTTGTTTTCCCATTCTTTTTGTTAATGTCCCTAGAATACTTTATTATAGAGGTTCAATGTGATATGTTTTCTTTCCCTCTACATTAATCCCTTATCCTTCTCTTGGTGTCTCAAGCCCTTAACTTGGGCCCTCCCCCCTCCCCAAACCCTATGATGAGATGCCAAGGCTTGTCTAATGCAAACCAATGTAATAGGAAAAGGAAATATGTCTTCCCTGATAGAGGTGGTGAGAAATTGGGCTTTGATGATGTCAAAGAAATGAAGGGGAATTAATTACCTAGTGGTGTTGGAATTGTCTAAAAGAAGGGCAAAGAAAAAATGTTTGTAAAATAAGATATTGCTACCAAGTTGAGTTTCCCTATGGGCGAAGGCTTGTGCCCAAGCCCTTCCTTTGAGCCTTCCAAGATTTTGTGTCATTTATCTTTTGGGATTGGTGATTTCTCTTCTATCATTGAGTTGTTGGGGGATAAATCATCTAGTATGGAAAAGGAAATTTATGTCATGTTCTTAGAAATAAAAAGATTAAATCTAAAAATTTCTATGTTATATCAAAGGTTTAACAAAGATAATCCCTAGCTAGAAGTTGATGTCAATCTTAATTATCTAGAGTGGAATGTTCTGGAGGAGGTTTGTAGACTTAAGGAAGCCAAGGAAAAATAAGGGAAAGGATTAATGTTATATAAGATGAACAATTGTTCATTAAGAAGAAACTTGTGAAAGTTGTGGATGTTAGGAAGACCACAATAAAAATCTATGCCAACACTATTAACTACTCTAGGAAGGACTAAAGTCCAATGATAATTTGACTCAAGAGGGACCTAGCTCAAGGACCCAAAGTAGGAAGGTGAGTAAGGTTAATAGTGGATTTTGTAGACAAGTATCTTGATTTTCTAAAATATGAATGGGAGGTAATTATGGAACTTAACTCCTAGCAATTCTATGTCCTAGTTTCTATTTACAAAATTGTTGTTTTATCTTCATCATATTGTGGCTTTATTGTATCTTGATTATTCCTTTTGGCTAATCATTGACAAGGGTCGTTGTACCTCATCATTTAATTATATTTCAGATGTCAAATCTAGGGATGTGTCCTTGGCTATCTACAATTAGGAATCCTATAGTTGCCAGTTTTATCTAACTAATTCTAATGACCTTTACTGATTTAAAGAAACTGATCTATCTGCTATGAAATGAATTCCAAGAATATTAAAAATAGAACTAAACAGTGAATTGCTTAAAGTAAATATATATTATTCCTTTTAACTGAAACGTGCATCTATCTATGAAAACAATAACTATCTCTTTAAACAGAATCTGAAATAACAAAACAACAGTACTAGCCTTCTGCCTTGGTGGTGAGAGTGGGCCCTTGCTCCACACCCTTAGGGCTAAAGACTAAAGTAAAGAATCAACACAAAAGGATAATATCACAACTCAATTCAGTCCAATTCCATCAGCTTTGTATTTAGAAAATATTGATGTCAAAATGAGATTACAGAAATTAGAAAATAATTGTCGTCCTTCTGCTACTTCTTCTATAAGTTTATATCTAAAACTAGTGATGAGATATCAAACTACTAGTTCTTCTATCAGATAACATTAATCTCTTTATTATACTAACTGTCTAACTACAAAATAAATATTCATGCAATAAAAATAGATTGAGTGGAATAGAAGTCCACACTGAATCTGAGTCTTAGTTTTAAATACACTTGGACAACAAGGCCCTGAAATATAGGTATTTAAATCAGTTTATCAATAACTCGTGTAAAATCAAAAAGAGATAAATACTTCCAACAATTAACTATAGACTGCTCTTAATTACTCAGGTGATGATTTGAGTAACATCAGGAGCAATCCGATCCCCACTGGAAGTGTCTGACCGACAACTGTGCTTGGAAATTTGCACTGTTCTAAAGAGGTGCCGGAGATGTATGTTTTTGTCTGTAGCTCCAGAGATATGATTGTGACCTTCTTGTTCAGCTCTGGAGATGCTCAAGACTTCAGTCTAGCTCTGGAGATGATTCACCTCCTTATCCCAAAATATCTCCAATCAAATTGGAAACATTGGAGACTAGTCATGGCGTTCTGATGTTGGCTCTGGAGATCATTAGGACTACCTCCAGAGATGCACAAAATTGTCTACCCAAACACCTACACCTGTTGATTCAAAAAGAGAAGATTTCTGCATATTTCCAACAATTCAATGCACATTAGTCCTTCAATCAAAAATTATGATCCTAAGTAATTCATCTCTTATTAATCATTATTAGAACAATCTTGTTAGCCTATTTTGGTGCAGTCATCAGGACAATGGAATAAGAAGAGAGAAAAGAGAGGTAAAAAGAAGTATTTCATGGGTGCTTGATGCAGAGCATCAAGGACTGAGGAGGACACTTCAAACCTTCACATGCAATGATCCTCTAGGTTCACTATTTTTTGACTGAGATCAGACTTCTTACAAGGAAGGGTTTCAACACAATAACTAACTTGTTCTTGACATACAAAATGAGGGACTTCAGGACACATATCACAAGATACCTAACTCAATCCAAGATTTCATCCAACCCACTGTGTAGGGTCTACAGGACAATAGTCTTTACTATGTCTTCCAAAGACAGTCATAATATCCTTCTTATGGTGGTCTCAATTAAGACAAACTCTTCATACAACATGCCTAATCTATAACATGCTAAACATACCTAATGCCTTCACAAGTCAATAACCTATCAATATACCCATTACCTTCTTTACAGTGACTGTCTCCAGGCCTTCTTTGCAGTGACTGTCTCCAGGAGGACTGACAGAGTCAAACTAAGCAGAGAGGACAGGTTTCATGGAGGAACTCGTTCTATCTTCTATCACAGGATCCTTGCAGGACCTAGAACACCTTGCATTAGTAGCAATGACTAATATTTCACATCTCCACTTCCACAATCAGTGGTCATCCCCTAGTGTTGCTGTTCTTCTCCAATGTCCCAACACATGGCTCTGCAGGGTCATCTACATGGCAACCTCAGTCCAAACCATCCTCCTGCCTCCAAAACCTTCACAAGCCCCTGCATTAACTACTATACAACCCATTCCACTGATTAGAAACAGAAAAGATCAGTGGAATGAGGAGAAATCCATCAGGTTCTTCAGGAAAAGCCCTAACTTAGGTTTTATGGCAGTTTGTGGGAAACCAACGATTTCTCCCACCTAGTTTTGTGTCAAGACTCCAAACTATGCTCAAATCAAAGATACTTCCTCCTACTAATCATCCAATATGCTCATGTGCTATGACAGTTCCGTATAGGGTCGGGTACGGGCTGGAAACAACAATAAAACATAGAGAAAATAGGAAAATGGACGTTTTTTCTATTTTATTTCATTTCAATCTTTCTTCCCACTACAAAATGAATAGTTTCATGGCTTCTTAAAGCCTGCCCCGATGCCTTCTACATGTTGGAGGTATTTGAACCGATGGAGGGAGTAGAAACTGTCCCCAAACCATCAACTGCCTGGCCTACAACTGTTTACTGTCTTGTAACTGTCCTGTCTTGGACTGAAACGACTGTTTTGTGTTTAACAATGTTTTCTTTAACATTTGGTTAACCTTGGACAAGGTTTTAACCCACTTCCTAACCTTTGACATGCTAACAACCAATAGGATTTCCTCCTACATATCTTAGGAGGGCTACAACAGTAAAGAAACATATGACTGCCTTTCACCACATGACTGTCCTCTTTTAGGACTTACAACATGAGAATAGGTTTTAGATATTTGGACATAGTCCTCTTACAAGCATGGCATCCAAGCCTTATTCCAACATTGAATGGTCTCAAGGACCTTATTTAAACAAAACAAATTACTTGAAGATCAAGTAAAACCTAGATGTCTTGGTGCTCCTGCACCAGTGCTACTTGGCATTCATCATCCCCCATACTTAAGTGTTAGCGGGTCCTCCTGCTTCTCACAATCTGGACTTATTCTGGTGGAATATCATGTCAGTCAAGCTGTAGTCCTGTGCATAGGTAGTCCAAGTTGTGAGGTCTGTATTACCATTTCCCCTGTACTAATCAACCTACTTCATCCACTCCTGCAACTTATCATCTTCCATTTGTTCATCCCACATAGGTAGTGTCTCAATGATGAGAGGGGGTCTGAAACACCCACCTATCTACTCCTGTTGGTATTTATCCATCATTTTGGATATTAACCTGGCGTTCCTCAAAAATATTCTCAAGTTAGCAGGAGTCACCACTTCTCTCATTTTCTACTCTGAAGTTAAAATGTTCCACCTTTTCTTTGCTACTGCAAGCACTGGATTAGCTGAACTGTTCATGAAAAGACCAAAATCAATCGAACACTCCTACAGATTTTTCAAATACAATGGCAAAATCTTGGTCTTACTTTTAGGGTGGTAGACATATGCTCTAAATTGGACCTTAAAAGCATGGGGGTTTGGATATTCTTTTTTGATGAAGAGACTTGTTTATACATCCTTCTTGAGATAAGCCTCCATTCTCTCATTCCAAATCTGATGATTTCTCATCAGTGACATAAATGCCTTAAGTTGACATTCTCCTACAAAATAGTTGATAATGAAGGTCATATCATCTACACAAAAACCATGCAAATATAACTCACACAGAAAATTTTTGTCTTCATCAGAGCTTCTCATATATGCTTCCATGAACCCCTCCCTTGTTTCTATGTTCTCAGCAAGATCAGATAGAACCAAAGATAATTTTCTCTACAAAACTCTCTCTTGTAAGAACAGAGCATAACTTCCACTTGGGGGCTTGCAAGACAGGATTTCAGATGAAATGGAAGCTACCTGCATGACTTTTTCTTCCAAGGTTTCTACTCTTTTTGACATGGCAGTAACTGCCCTTTGTAATTGCAGCATAGGCTTAAAAGCCTCATATTCTCTACATCTCCTTTCCCAATGGAACAGGGCTTTGGGAATATCTATTGGAATTGGGCCCACATATGGGTTTGTTTGCACTCCCTATTCCATGGTTGCCCCTGGGCCAATTAACTCATGAATATATTCCTCCTGATCATCTATTTTATTGTTGGCCCATGTTAATTGTTTGTCTTGACTCTGTACTTTCTCAACAAGTGTTGTAATTATTGTGAGACTATTGTCTCTGGCCTTGGTGAGATCAGAAAGATTTTGCACTGCCTTTGCCTCCTTTTCCTTGATGATTTGGGCTACCTTTATTTCTTGGTCTCTCAATTCTACATCTTTCTCCTGAATTATTTGTTGTTTATTCTGGAGCTCTACTTGTAGCCCTTCAATCACCTGATTTTACTTCGTTTCTTTCTCTTTCATGGCCTTCTTGAGGTCAGTAATAATCTGGTTCTTCCCCCATAATAATCTTTTCAGATTATCAATCTCTTCTAACGTCTACTGCTCTTTTGAAATTTCAATATCTTCTTGATCAGAGGGATGAGAGTAAGTCCCTATTTCTTCTTTTGTGTGCTGTACATTAGGGTCTTCCATAGCCATTGGCTCTTCACTGCCAGCTGCATCCATTTTCTCTGCTTCAACTTCCCCTGTAGCCTCCCTGTCCTGAGTTTCTTTTTGAATCTTCTCCACAACTACTGGAATTGATGAAGGCCTAACTTTTTCCTCAGAAGTTTTGAAACCCAAAAGAAGTTCAGCTAGGAGAGCAGTATATTTTTCAACTTGGGTAAGCTGCCTTTTCCTTTTCCTTCTCCATAGCATAGGTGGAGCAGGTGCCTCCGGAGTAGGTATATCATCCTTAGAATCAGAGGAAATAGTAAAAGTTTCTTTTTGTTCTATCTCTGGAGTAGGAGAATGTTGTGAAGTTGGACTATGAGAACCCAGATGAACAGATGGTTCTGGGGAAACTACTCTTTGTTTCTTCTTTCTCACTAGAAGTATTTCATCTGAGTAATGAGATGCTTTTTTAGCCCAGTAGTGTATACTAGAGTCAGTTTTCTTTGGAGTTCTTTTTGTCTTCTGACCTGACCTCTCCCTTGTTGGTTCTTTTGGAAAAGACTCCTCAGCCAAAGTCATCTTCCTCCTAGATGAGCAAGTCATATATGGATTTTGTTTAAGAACAAGTTCTCTAACTTCTTTTCCTTTTCTCTTTCTTTCAGAAACAGGGGTAGCAGATGGGTGCTGCCACAATAATGGGTTACACTTTCTAGAACATCCTAATTTTTGCTAAAATCACATATGTTTAGAAAATATAATGATTTAAGCCTTGAAAGGTTCCATTTAAAGGATTTTAATTGAAGAGGGTTTGATCAAACCCCCTTAGATTCAAACCCCCTTGGACAGAACCCCGCTAGTTTTAAACCATACCTATAATAGAGTCTCCTCCACACCTATCAAAATGCTGATAAGAAACCACTTTTGATTTACCTTTTGGGCGATCAAATGAATTCATTTAAAATTTATGTTCTATAAGTATGTAGTCCTTATTATAAGCTTCCCAAGAAGAAAAATTTTAAATATATTTAATTTTATTATTATATTTATTTTTTATTTCTTCTGAATGTAGGTTTTTCACCAAACATCAAGTTCTCGGTTCTACAGACATGGAAAATTAGTAAATTCATGAAAAAAACTCTAAAAAATATTTATGCCCTAGGTATTGATGTCGTTGTTTCAACAAAAAAAATAAAATTGAATTTTGATACATACAGAAAAGTTATGTTTTACGAAATACACCTATGTCTAAATTATAATTGGTTTGACTTCAAAACTTAATTAAAAAAAATATATTCAACCAAACATTATGAAACCAAATGCATGCCCTATATATCAGTGTTACCAATCTAAATTCAAAAGAATCATAATTTTATCCTTTGTAGAAAAAAGTTATATACTACACAATACACATCACTTTAAAAAAATGTTGTTTATTATTAAAAACTAGTTATCAAAGGAGACATAAAAAAATTTACAATTTAACTCCAATTTTTTTAAAATATATATATTTAGAATTTACAAACAAAATCTCACAAATCACTAGTTCACATCATCTTCAAATTTCTAACGGTTTAGCGGCTATAGGTGTCAGAAAGTGAAGATTTAGTTCAAAATGTTTGTTTCAATGTCAAGTTTGGCCAAAAAGTGTAACCCATTATTGTGGGATGACCCAGATGAAGTTGCCTCCAATGAGGACTTTTTACCTTTTTTAATAGCTGGAGAGGAAGTTGAAGGTTCTACCTCCTCCTCTTGCTAGGTAGAGGAAACCTCACCCACTTCTTGTGCCCTCTCTAGTTCTCTATCCTGGGGTTTGTTATCTAGAAATGTCTGCCATAACGCTTCCCCATCAGCTTGAGACAAAAAGTGATGTTTGACTATCAGAAAAATGAGGCCATGGTGTTTCATAAGACCTTTGCTCTATCGGTACTTTTTTGCAGTTGCCCTAATGGCAGAGTACAAAAAGTTTGGAATGTTTATGCTGAATTCTCGGTGAGCATTTCCATGCCTCAGAAAAATCAACATTTTCATTATTGGTCCTAGGACTAAAGAAAATTGGCCATCACATGTAAAGTATTTCATTAACCATAATGCTACAGACTGCCATGGGTTTGGAAGTGAAGACCTAACAATTCCTTTAACCTCATTCTTGCTCAAATGCAATTGTATTGCTAGTTCACCTTCTACAGAGAAATTTCTAATTAAATTAGTATATAGAGTTTTCAAATGGTAAAACCTCTCACCTTGTTCTAGCAATCCGGAGATATGATTGATGGTGGTAGTAGTGAGATTGACTTGAACTCCTCTGACAGTTGTTTGATTATCTCTCAGGTTTCGTAGGAAGTCAAAAATATCCTCTTGAAAACCTTCAAATTTCTCTAGGAATTCCAACCACCCTGCATTCCTCAGAATGTCTACCACAACATCATCTTGCAAAAGACCTATTATACTTTTTGGCTCTAATTTCTTTTTAATCCCCATCTCTCAGTCCTATTCCAACCTCTATAGCTAAAACTCTGTCTGCTTCACTCCGTGGTCTGTCTTTCCTCTTTTAATTCCGTAGGCTTCGAAGGACTGTGCTAACAAACTTGGATTTCCAGAGAATTTTGGAATCTTGAATGAGGTTTGTTATGTCAATTTGTTTTGCTGCTTGAATTATGGGGAAGGAGCTTGAAATTGGTTAGCGTGTTTATGCAGTGATAATTACTGCAAAGTGATGGGACATTTCATAGACATGGCGACAGTGCAACAAATGTGGTGGCATGCATGAATTTAGAAAGGAAATAATGGCAGGAGGACGTGTCATAATGATGGTACCCAAAAATAGAAATGACAAGACAGTTGCTAATTAATGTTTAATTAAGAGAGAAGTACCTGAACCAATCTTAATGATGAGAGCTCGATGTACATGGCTAAAATCTTGCAGCATTGATGAGACTTGATGTGACGTGGCACCTGAGCAGCTTCTTCGTGGCTTTGAAATTGCGTCAACATCCTTCTTGTCACGTATCCTGCAATCATTCCCTTGATCGAGAAAGACAACCATTTACTGGTTTTCCATCCTTCTCTTTTTTTTTAAGAAAGCCACCATTTACTGGTTTTCAACCTTCCTTTTTTTTTCAATTTAAATCTGTGACAGGATATATCCCCTATTACCAAACTCAAATCTTTGATGAACTCTTCCTTAGTTGATGGTCTTTTATAGAGTCAAATTCGATGGCCATTTACTAGGAATGTGTCTGTGCTTCCATCAATGGGTTCTAGCAAAACTGTCCCATTCTCAAAAATTTCCTTTATCTGATAAGGACCCATCCAATGAGTTTGTAGCTTTCCCTTGAACTCCTTAAACTTAGAATCATAAAGAAGAACCCAATCACCTTGTTGAAATGTCCTCCTCTTGATGTGTTGGTCATGCCATTGCTTCCTTTGATACTGAACCAATTCTATTTGTTGAATGGCTTCTATCTGGATTTCATCTAACTCATTGAGCTGAAGAATTTTATTATGTTGGGCTATAGACAATGGTAGACCAATATCTAATATAGTTTTAAGTGTCTGGAGTTCAAATTCTATAGACAAAATAGGCTTCTTTCAATAAACTAATTCATATGGTGAGAATTTTGTTGTGGACTTCCAAGTGGTGTTGTAAGCCCAAACTGCTTTAGGTAATCTGTTAGCCTAGTCCTTTTTGTTCATGGCCATTGTCTTTGTCAGAATATTCTTCAGTTCTCTATTAGTCACCTCTACTTGCCCATTGGCTTGGGGATGATACGATGAAGATTTCATGTGCTTAACTTGATATAAATCTATGAATGCCCTGATCACTTGTGAAGTAAACTGAGGTCCTCTATCTGAAACTATAGATCTTGGGGCTCCAAACCTCAAGAAAATCTTATTATAAAGGAAATCAACAACTTTCTCTTCTCTTGAAAATTGCAATGCTTGAACCTCAGCCCATTTAGTCACATAGTCTGTGCATACCAGAATATACTCTTTGCCTGATGAAGGTGGAGAAATTGGTCCCACAAAGTCTAGACCCCACTGTTCAAATGGCTCCATCATTACTTGAGGATGCAGTAACATCTCCTGGGTGAAAGTTGGTTGTCCCATCCTCTGGCACTGATCACACTACTGCACATACTTCTTAGTATCCTTATGAATAGAGGGCCAGTAGTAACCAGCTCCCAGGATCTTGTCGATGGTTCTATGGGAAGCATAATGCCCACCAAATGGTTCATCATGACATGCTCTCAAGACATAAAAAATTTCATCAGCTTTTAGAAACCTGCGTAAAATGAAATCAGGACCACATTTAAATAGCAAACCATTTAACCATTTGTAAGATAAGCTTTCCTTAATTAAGCATTTCCTTTGTTTTGAGGTAAAATGGGATGGATACAAGCCTATAGCTAAAAGATTAGCTATGTCAGCAAACCAATGTGCAGTAGAGGAGATAGTAAAAAGATGTTCATTTGGAAACCTGTCCTCCACTGGCTGGTTCTCTCCACCTGTATGCAATCTTGACAGAAAGTCAACAACCAAATTAAATTTGCCTGGATTATCAACTATGGTAATGTCAAATTCCTGCAACAGTAATAACCACCTAATTATCCTTGCACCCACTATTGGCTTATTCATTAAGTATTTGATGGTTGCATGATCAATATGTACAAATATTTTGTACCCAGTGATTTAATGCCTAAATTTGTTTATAGCATAGATGATTTCTAAGAATTCTTTTTCAGTTGTGGTGTAATTTCTTTCTGCAGAGGTAAGGTTTTTGCTAATGTAATATATTGCATGCATACTTTCTCCTTCCTCCTTCTGTCCTAAGACTGCTCCAATGAGCTCATTTGAAGCATCAATTTGTATGTGAAATGGTAAAGTCCAATTAGGTCCTCTCAAAATAGGTGTGATAGTAAGCTTCTCCTTTAGGGTTTCAAATGTTGATTGACAGTCTTCTCTCCATAAGAATTTTTTGTCTTTGTTAAGCAGGGTAAACAGGGGGGCAGCTATTCTGCTGAAATTTTCTATAAATCTCCTATAGTAGCCTGTATGACCCAGAAAACTTCTAACATCTGTCTGATTTTTAGGTGAAGGTAACTATTTGATCACTTCTATTTTGTTTTGGTCCATTTTGATCCCATTTTCTGAAATGAGGTGTCCTAATACAATTCCTTCCTCTACCATCATGAAACACTTTTCATGGCTCAGGGATAATTGATTCTTTTCATAGCATTTTAGTACTTTCTCAAGGTTTATGAGAGCTTCTTCAAAGTTGTTCCCATACACGGTAAAGTCATCCATATAGACCTCCATGCACTCATTAGCTAATTCAACAAAAATGGCTAAAACAAGCCTCTGAAATGTAGCTAGCGCATTACATAGTCCACATGGATTAACTTTGTAGGCAAAAGTTCCCTAAGAATAGGTGAAAGTGGTTTTATCTTGATCTTCAGGTGCTACTTGGATTTGGTTATACCCACTGAACCCATCTAGGAAAGAAAAATACTTTCTCCTTGCAAGGTTGTCCAACACTTGGTCAATGAATGGTAAGGGAAAGTAGTCCTTTTTTGTAGCTTTGTTTAGCTCCCTATAGTCAATACACACTCTCCATTTCCCATTCTTTTTAGGCACTATGACTAAGGGTGAGACCCATTGACTATTTGAGATTGGATATATAAACCCTGCTTGCAGCGATTTTTCTATTTCAGTCTTAACAATGTCTTTTAAAGCAGGATTCAGTCTTCTCTGGGGTTATCTAACAGGTTTGACATCTTCAGTGTATATATGATGGGTATAGATCTCACGAGAGATGCCTTTCATATCTTGGTATTCCCAAGCAAAAGCTGCTGAATGGAAAATTACGAGCTGGATAAGTTTTTCTTCCTAATTTTCAGCTAACTGGGTGTTGATATTCAGTGTTTTCCATGGTAAAATCATGACCTGTTTTGTGATTTGATCCATGGATGTAGTCAATCCGTATACTAGAGTCATGGTATTGAGGGGGCAAGAATATGGAAGCAACATGTGGAATGTGGCTAAGTCTCTGTAAAAGGTCTCTCCACAAGGAATGATATTTTCTAGGGTACAATGAGCAGAAGTGAGAAGTTCTTTCCTAGAATCTTGGGCTAGCTCCATTATATCCTCATTGATTAGAATGTGGGTGATATCTTCTATTGTATCATAGTATATTTCTTCTTCCAACTCACCCAAATGTTTCTTGATGGTAACCATAGCTACTGAGGCACTGTTTTCTATGTTATCTGGCTCATCTACCCATACTCTTCATGTATAATGTATTGATGGTTTAGCTGGAGGATACAAAGATATTTTCTTCAAATCTATCCCATTAGAAATGACCATATCCCTAGTTTGACAATCAATAGATGTTGCTGCTGTAGCCAGCCATGGTCTTCCTAATATCAATGGATAAGCATTTCTCTGGTTCCTTGGTTCTAATATCAGGAAGTCTACTGGGAATTCCCATGATTCTATGACAACTGGAACATCAATAATCATCCCTTTTGGAATAGCTACTGACTGGTCAACAAGTTAAAGGATTGTAGATTTGGATTGGATACCTATTAGGGCTAATTTGTCCATTGTATGAACTGTCATTACATTTATTGTTGCTCCCAAATCAACCAAAACATCTGAAATTTCCACCCCTGAGATGTAAACAGTTATGATAGGATTTCCAGGGTCTCCATATTTTGGGAGAAGCATTTCTCCCATTAGTAGATCTACTACTTTTCCTTCCACCTGTATGGTAGAAGGAAAGTTTTTCTTCCTGCCCTGAGTTTTAACACAATGTTGTTTGATGAATTGGTTCAGCTCGAGCACATCTCTGATTGCTTGGAGGAGTGGAATTTCAATGTTTAGTTGTCAAATTTCTTGTAAAAGTTCTGATTCTAGGGTAGATTGGACTTGTTTTTGTAAGACCTTTTTCTGGGGAACATGTTGTTTAAGCCGTTTTGGGTATGGTGCTAGTTTTTCCATCTCTGGAGCATCTCCGAAGCTCTTACCAGAAATGTTTCCAGGAATGTTCTCTGAAGTCATTCTTTTAGGAGGAACTCCAGAGTTATCCAAGGATGATTCTTTCAGCATTGTTTCAGTAGTAATCTCCTTTGGAAGCTGAGTGGATGGATTTTCAGGTTCCTCACCATTGGTTACTTCAACTATAGTTGGAGGAGATGGTCTTGGGAATGCTTTCCCAGAACACAGTTGGAGATTATTGGGATATATAGCGTTAATACCAGCCATGTTTTCTTGTTCTGTCATGTAAACAACTACTTCCTATTTATTTCATAGATTTGGTATAGGTTGAGCTGGTAAGGGTGGTTGGCTAACTAGTTTGTTTTGTGATTGACCTTGTGTGTTGGGGGGTCTAGTTATCAACGCTTGTTGTTGAGGTTGGAAACATCTAGGTTGTCCTTGGTATTGTTGATTATATTCCTGTTGAGGACCCCATTGAGATTGCATGTTTTATGATCTGAACTGTGCTGACCACTGTTGATTCCCCTAGGGTTAATTTTGCCAATGTTGGTTTTGCCATTGTTGATTTGGCCAATCCTGTTGTCCCCAAGGAGGATTATTCTGGGGCCCATGCCATGTTGGATTCCATTGATTATTTCCCCAATTAGAAGGACCCCTGTAAGAAGGCTAGTTTGGATACTGATTATAAGGGAAATTTCTAGCTTGTAATTGTCCTACATAGTTCAACTCCTCTTCTATGATGGCATTCTTCTTACTCATCCTTTTTAGGGCTAGAAGTTGACTATATTAACTGGTGGGATGTTCCCTGTCACAGATCTGACAGATCTCTGATTTATGTAAAGGGCATTCTCTCAACAGATGTTTCTTTCTACACCTAGGACAATAGATGGAGAGTGGTTCAGTTATTCTACCTTGATCAATTGTTCTAGTTTTTGCCTAAATCCCATTTAATGTGGTATTCAGTTGGACCAGAATATCTATTTTCAGATTTGCAATCTCCTCCATTAACTGTCCTATTTTATTCTTCCCTTTGAAGGTTTTGGATGACCTCACTCCATCTTAGGTTCTATAATAGTTCCTGCAGAGTTCTTCTATAGCAGGTATATCCATTTTGTTGATATTCCCTTTACCCATCATATCCAGTACCTGTTTGATTCTTTGTCTAATCCTTTAACAAATAGGGTTATGGCCAAAGAGTGATTTACTGGGTTGCCATACCTTCTTAAAGTGATGTTAAACCTATCCACATAGTCCTCTAGGGTTTCTTCCTCTCCTTGTTTAATTTTGAACAATTCCTCATTTTTATTACTAACTCTACAGTAATCTTGGTATTTTCCTAAAAACTCTGTTTCCATCTGTTCCCAAGAATGGATGGAGTTCTAGGGTAAACCCATAAACCATCTCATTGTAAAATCTTTCAGGGTTGAAGGGAACAGTTTGAGTTTTTGGTTATCTGATCCATAATCATAAGTTTGGCATACCACTTTAAATTCAAACAAAAATTGATCTGGATCCTCAGAAGCAAGACCTCTAAAATTTGGCAAGTGTGCTGATGAAATATTTTTCATAGGGGCATTGTCTCTAGCAGCCAGAACAATGGGATATGAGAAGGTTCTTGGAGCTTGATTTTCCTCCTCTTCATGGTTATCATGATTATCTTCCATGTCTGATATTAATTCTTCTCCTTGAGATTCTAGATGAGTTTATGAGGAACTAGGTTCTATCAAAGGATCTGCCTGGAATTTTTGTTGTAATTCTTGGATATAGTCAGCAAGTGGAAGATTTGGAGGATTTAAGGGATTATTGATTTGACGTGCAACTTCCAAGGTAGGTTCTAGGTTTCTTTCTTCAACAAGATCTTGTGCCACCCCACTGCTTTCTCCTATAGTTTGTTGATGGGGTGCCTATTTTATGTATCTTCCTTTTGAATCCTAGCTCTAACCATATAGATCTATCCTAAAACTGTTTAGCTAAGTTTTCCTAATTAACATAGTAATCCCTGACAACAGTGCCAAAAATGACAAGGGTCATTATACCTCATCATTTAATCATATTTCAGATGTCAAATCCAGGGCTGTGTCCTTGGCTATCTGCAGTTAGGAATCCTATAGTTTTCAGTTTTATCTAACTAATTCTAATGACCTTTACTGATTTAAAGAAACTGATCTATCTGCTATGAAATGAATTCCAAGAATATTGAAAACAAACCTGAATAATGAATTGCTTAAAGTAAATCTATATGATTCCTTTCAACTGAAACATGCATCTATCTATGAAAATAGTAACTATCTCTTTAAACTGAATATAAAATAACAAAACAATAGTACTAGCCTTCTGCCTTGGTTGTGAGAGTGGGCCCTTGCTCCACACCCTTAGGGCTGAAGACTAAAGTAAAGAATCAACACAAAAGGATAATATCACAACTCAATTCAGTCCAATTCCATCAGCTTTGTATTCAGAAAATATTGATGTCAAAATGAGATTACAGAAATTAGAAAATAATCACCATCCTTTTGTTGTTTCTTCTGTAAGTTTATATCTAAAATCAGTGATGAGATATCACTTACCTTAACTACTAGTTCTTCTATGAGATAACATCAATCTCTTTATTCTACTAACTGTCTAACTACAAAATAAATATTCATGCAATAAAAATAGATTGAGTGGAACATAAGTCCACACTGAATCTGAGTCTTAGTTTTAAATACACGTGGGCAGCGAGGCCCTGAAATATAGGTATTTAAATCAGTTTATCAATAACTCGTGCAAAATAAAAAAGAGATAAAAACTTCCAGCAGTTAACTATAGACTGCCCTTAATTACTCAGGTGATGATTTGAGTAACATCAGGAGCATCCCGATCACCACTGGAAGTGTCTGACCAACAACTGTGCTTGAAAATCTGCATTGTTCTAAAGAGGCACCGAAGATGTATGTTTCTGTCTGTAGCTTCGGAGATATGATTGTGACCTTCTTGTTCAGCTCCGAAGATGCTCAAGACTTTAGTCCAGCTCCAGAGATGATTCACCTCCTTATGCCAAAATCTCTCCAATCAAATTAGAAACATTGGAGACCAGTCATGGCGTTCTGATGTCAGCTCCGGAGATCATTAGGACTACCTCCGAAGATGCACAAAATTGTCTACCCGAACACTTGCACCTGTTGATTCGAAAAGAGAAGATTTTTGTATATTTCCAACAATTCAATGCACATTAGTCCTTCAATCAGAAATCATGATACTAAGTAATTCATCTTTTATTAATCATTATTAATACAATCTTTTTAGCCTATTTTGGTGCAGTCATCAGGACAATGGAATAAGAAGGGAGAAAAAGAGGGGTGAAAAGATGTATTTCATAGGTGCTACCTGGCACTCATCAATCATGTGTTAGTTGTTGTTGTTTGGTTGTTTGGTTGCCTTTTTTTTGTTTTTTTGTTGTGTTATGTATGAAAAAGGGGGATGAGGGTTTGATAGGTGATTTAGCTAGATCCTCCTTTCACTACACACATTCAAGGACAGTTAACAAAGTTGAATCACAACTTCTACAAGAGGATTCAGCTACAGGTTGGTTATCATTTGTAATGATAGGGAAATTTGGAAATTGATGATTAATGTATTACCTTAAGCCTAATTATGCCCAAAACCCTACTTATGTAAAATCGTAAACAAACAGACAAATTATGACAAATGCTCGCACATAGAGATGCTAAATGGAGATTTGATGCATACCAGATTTTGAAGTTTGGGATCCTAAAATGTTTGGGGCAAAGGGACTCATACCCAAGCCTAAGGTAGGATTTCCTTTGGGGGTTTTCAGACTCCTTCTACCATTGATTATCCCTATTCTGGAGATTTCATCCTCTACAAACCTAGAGGGCAAAGGGACTATTGCCCAAGCCCTAGCAATGCTCTTTTCTTCTTCTTTCCATTAGATCCAAAATCCTTATGCTCTGCAACACTTTTCTACAACTCCACTCTTTGCGATTCGATACCTATCACTTGCAATCACAAGAAGAGGGGTTGGGGGTTGTGGTGTTTAGGAGCTTGTGTCAGTCAAGCCCCAGAATGGCATTCAAGCCTTCCAACATCGTTGTTTTTTAGAGAGTGCATATCCTTGTAGGACATAGGCAAAAACAAATTAATAAATGATTGATTCAAACAAAAATAGATATCACCTCGGAGGTGTAGCTTGCATATAGATGAATATCCTTCACAACATGAGAAGATGAAGCCAATTAATCTACAATAACAAACACAACAACAACACAAGTTTGCTATGCCATAATGAATACTTTGAATGCTTTAAAATCATAAGTTCACCAAAATCTCATAATCATCTTCTATTTTACAAATGAAATCCTAAACATGTTTATATATGCATTCCCACTACAAATTTTGTAATTCAAACTTAAGATGTTGGCAAGGAAACTTTTAATGGTCACAAAATCAACATTCAAATTTGGGACCCCACCAAAATAGGGTAGGACAAGGGCACGAGTGCCCTTGCCCCATGACCTATTTTGGGTTAGGGTTAAGGCTCAACAATGTCCCTCAAGCCCCATTTGACATGGGTTTCAGGCCATTTTGTCTCAAGAGTTAATTCTAACATGCATGATGAAAAAGAAGGGAGACAAGAGCTAAACTTAGGAGGTAAAAGTCCTAGGGGGACATTTTATGACATAACATTTAGCCCCCACTTTAATGTATGTATGATCTTATGACCCATACATGCATTAAATTACTGTCAAAAGACAACACGCCAGACACTTGAAGCTAATGCATGCACAAAGATTGAAGAACTATTTATAGCCCCTACTCTTAGGTAGACATTAGAGAAAACACACCGCAGACACACCAAACACAATGAAGATAGTAACAGGCACACAAAACATCGAGAAGACAGTAACAAGCACGCAAGAAATGGAGAAGCCAGTATTGAAGACACACAAAACATGATGAATACAATGATTTCCTTTTTCATTTTCATATATATATGAATGCAGATACATGGAAAGTAAAAATGCAACACACAACCCCAAAATGTAGGAGGGGCATTTTACCACACCCTTGAAACTACATATGTGGGAGAAGACACACCAAACAAATCCCAAAGTGTAGGAGGGGCATTTCACCACACCCTTGAGACTACACTTGAAAATAAGAATTCCATACAAAACCCAAAGCATAGGAGGGGCATTTTGCCACACCCTTGAGAATATGCTTGGGAGAAAACACGCCATACAAAGCCCAAGTGTAGGAGGGGCATTTTGCCACACCCTTGAAACTACACAGGGGGAAAACACACAGAAGACAAAAGGAAAACATGAGCATCGTATAGCATGCCAAAGACATACTATACATCTAAAACATGACAAACAAGATGATGGAAGGAACTTATGCTAAGCCCCCACCATCTCAAGCATGCTACAAGCACACCTGATGGTTGGGCTTATGCCACAACAACTGCTAAAGACATGCTTAAGGGAGGATAGTATCAAATCCAACCTTGCCTACTCAGAGGACTTTTGAAATAAAAAGGATGTGCACTAGCTCAAGAGATACACCATCCCCGCCTCCATAGAGGCCTTTTGAATAAAAGGATATGCATGATATCCCACCTCCGCAGAGGTCTTCTTGATTGCAATATAGAATAAAGATATGCACTTGCACCAGAGATACAACATTCCACCTTTGGAGAGGGCTTACAAACATGCTTCGTTAGTACCAAAATCATCAGTCAGCTTACCTTATATGCCCCCACCTTAAGGTGGTTGATGTCGTGTGCCAATATCAAGCACGTTAAGGTAGAGGGAAAACACACAAGGGAACAAGAGCTTTTGCAAATCCCATGCCCCCAAAGGTGACATGTGCCCACGATCGCCAAATATTCCCACAAACACATCTTAATCTAAGCAAAACATGAAATCTATGCATGAAAATAAAGAAGCCAAGGCTACATAAATGAGTTCAAGTCCGAGTATAGCCGTGGGGCTTATACTACAAGCATCTTAGAACCGAGTGTAATAACAAGGTGAGACACCCAAAATAAACAAAGTGAATGGAGCAGATATATTGTTATGATTTGTTAGAAAATATAAGACAACATCAAATATCACATGGAGTGATTCTACTAGCCAAGCATTGGATATATAAATCAACCCCATCTTCATATATGGACTAGGTCCATTTTTGCTTTGCTTGCTGAAGGGACACGTGGTATGTATCAATATATGTTTGTTTTTCGTCATCTACTGACTAGGTATAATCACTAGAAGAAGGTAAACAATAAAATGAGAGAGGAGAACAAGTGTCATAGGAACAATCACATAGGAACATGCCCCCAGGTCATCAACTACAATGCTATGCACCTAAGACACAACACAACAATAAAAATAGAGGAGAAACAAGATGTAAGAATGATGACATAAATAGAGTAATGGTCACAACAGAGGCGGTCTCCTAGTATCCTTGACCTTACAAGAGTATCAAGGGTCATGCAAGGAAACCTAAACAACACATAGAACAACACATAGAAGCACAACATGACACAATTAACAACATTTATATCTAGGAGGAGGCCACCCTTCAAAGCAACTAGAATAGGTGCTACATTGAGTGTGGCTAAAAGAGGGAGAAATACTTACCTGATTCAATGGGATATTTTCTGGCAGACAATCCTTGCCTATTAGTCCAAGATAACTCACATGTAGTTTTGGTCTTGTTGATATTGTATTAGCATTAGTACACTTATTCACTATCCCCTTAGGGGGTGGAAGAAGTGATTTGTTTTGAGTGATCGTGACATCCATACGTAAGGGATTTAATGTGAGAGACCTTTCCTCATCCACTAGTGCTACATCTTTTGAAGAGAGAGCATAGGAATGAAGGGAAGGTAAGGTGTTGTGAGAATAATTGTTGGTGATTGTATCTGTTATCCTATTTTCCTTTGCTCAGAGCCAAAATAGTTAACCTGGTATTTTCCTTGAAAATCCTTTGAAAAGTCCCTATAAGGCAAAAATGCCAAATTTCCTATGGAACCTTGCCTAAGAAACCTTACCATTGAAAAGAGCTTGAAAAAATAGGCAGGTTTGCTTTTTACATCACCCTGAAATTTGACCAAACAAAGAAGTTATTCATGGTCAAAGTTTTGGTCAACATACAGTTCAAATGTACATTTGGCAGGCTTGAAAATCTCCATTGGCCTCAGAAAATGTTGAGAAAAATGAGTTAGGTACATTTTCTAAAAGTATATTGGGCTAAGGAGATGCATGTACATTTCGGGAATCTTTCGCAGATCCTCAGGAATATTTCCGGTTTGTATATCGGCGATATACAAGCAGGGATGCAAGGGCAGATACAAGGATGGAATATACATCGTAGATCCCCAGAATATTTGCCTCATGTATATCAGGTCTGCATGTATATTTGGCTCATACAATGGAAATATACAAGGAAAGAAATATACAAAGCAGGGGATACATTACAAGAATATTCCCTCATGTATATCAGGTTTCAAATGCATATTGTGTTGTATGTTGGCACATGCAATGAAAAGGTACAAAGTTTGACATGTAGGTGCATCCGCTACAGTGGAATATACATTCGGCCTTGTATGTTTCTTTGTATATTTTCGCTTGTATGTTTTAAACATACAAGTGAAACATACAGAGAAACATACAAAGGCCGAATGTACAAGAGGTGGGGCCCGCGCACATGCAAGGCCGATTGTATATCAGAGATACAAGGGACCTTCTTCTGAGATACAAGAAGAGATACATTTGCTATAGTGGCTTGTATATTTTTCTTTGTATGTTTTCACATATACAAGCTGATATACAAAGGTTTATATACAAGCCGGACTCGATCGCTTTTTTAGCTTGTTTTATTATAATTTTCGGGTCCGCCTTGTATATGGGCGATTGTATATTGTGATATACAAGTCAGTAATATACAAAGATCGGACATACAAGCCGAACCTGACAAAGCAGTCAAATATAGTTAATGGTCAGTTTGGGGTCCATAGATTACATGTTTGCAGATACAAAAGAGGTTAGATACAACCCGGATTTCAAAATGTTTCCCATCTGCTTTATAAGAGTTTGAAGTCTGTGACTTGTATATACAAGGGCGATTGTATGCATATACAAGTCACGATTACAAAGGGCAAGATGCACGTTTGCATGTGCTAGTTGTTTGTATATTTGCTTGTATCTTTGTATATACAAGCCGATATGCAAGGAAGTTTTCGGCCAGACATGATGCGTCGGCAGCTTATTTTTGGGTCTTCCCGAAGGCTGATGGAGGGTGTAGTACTCCAGCGATGGGTCCCAGTTTAAGTTCAACGGCAAATTAGAGGGTGCCACGTGGCAGTGGCGAGTGCATAAACAAGGCTCTTGCATATACAAAGGCAGTTTCAAATGCATTTTCTGAGAGCGATTGTAGAGGCTTTTGGCGCCAAAATGTAGAGATACATACAAGGTGTTTTTGTACATGCAAAGACAGGATCATAGGTATTTTCAGAGGCCGATATATACACAGATGTAGAAGCGATATATATAGGCAGTTGATCAAAACTTTGACCGCCTATATCTTCCCCGTTTCAGCAAATTTCAACATGCTGTAAGAGGCAAAAGGGCATATTTTTGCCTCCTCTTTCATTTGAGTAGGTTTTGGGGGGGGGGATTTTCCAGTTTTCATTTTCCAGATCTGACTTTGCATATTTGGGTCGATTGGATGTTTCAGCAGCCATCTTGAATTTTAGAGGGGTTTTTCTCCTCACAGTGGCTAGAGTTGGTGAAATTCTGCGGGTACATTCTGTTGGTTACCAAATCTGCAGAGGGTTTGCTAGTTCCAATGCACGGGTGGATTCGGCCAACAGATTACGGGAGGTTGCGTGAGCTGCCTCCCCTTCACTTTTGGTTCTGCTGCACCAAGGGGGGTATCCCTATAACTAAAGATATAACCTTGACTAGACCAATAACACAATGATTTAGCTTTACAATAACAGGTAGAATACTCTCATGTGTGGACCAAGATCTTCATGACAGATCACAAGGTGGGCAACATTCTTGGACATATGTGTCTGGTTGGGTATGAGAGTATGCAGGGGATTCCTAATCCTACTCCTACAACTAACAGGTGGAGGTGATGAAATGGATGGACATAATGTCCTGTATGCAAGACAAGGGGTTTTGGCTCATAACTACTGACCCAGGAGCAGACTGGTGCCTATCCATTGGGCAAGGAGTCAACTAGACATATATAGCAGATGGTTTGCAACTTTCACTCAAGTTTCAAGGGGTTGGACTTGATGCTTGCCTTACAAACATCACCCAAGAAAAGGTATCTAACTGCCTCTACTTACAGATATCCCTACAGACATGCAACCTTCCCCATGCTCAACCTAAAACAATTTAATCCACTCCTTGCATGGAAGTTAGAGATCAAACATGTGATACAGAAAACCATATCCTAGAACCTGAGAAACCCTTAGCAACCAGATTCAGAAGAAGGAGAATAACATGCAGCAAATGGAGACAAGCAGATAAACACATGTAATGAAGCATTTCTCATATAAAATCAACACTGAAACTGAAATATGTGCAAAATACACTCATGCTGCAACTCATAAACTCTAAAATGGAATACAACAGCCAGGATCATGCCCTGTTCTTCATTATTTACACAAAAGAATGCCCAAGTCTTCAACCACCTTAAATGAGTGACATAGTCTGCCTTTTATAGCAAAACTGTGTACTCAGCATTAATTACATGGTTGACTCAAAAATTTCGCCAGATACACGCATGAGGAAATGGCGCTCAAAATAGACAATGCTGCAGAGGGACAAGGAGGAGGGACAAGAAGTGATCTCGAGCCCCACACCGCCGCCCAGGGACATTCCTCATAAAACTGGTGGTTGAACTTGTCAACTCGACCCATGCCTTCCCGCACAATGTGCCATTAAAGTTTCACCAACTTGCAGCCCCTAGAAATGTAGCCGCAGCAAACCTCAAAAATTTTCCCGCCCAAAAATAGCCAGAGAAACACGGGAAAAACCCATTGCTGCAGGCTCAAAATATGGCTGTCGATCCAAAACCCATCGTAGAGATCTACGGCCCCAAAAAATACTAAAAAGTCGCCAGCCAACCAGATCGTGCCACGTAGGCACTTGAAATTTCTATCGCTGACTTTTTCGCCTCTTCATTTGGTTTATCTTCCCCGCTGAGAGCCTTTGTCAGAACCTCATGCGGAATGTGACACTTGGCAGCATCCGCGATATCCTTGAAACATTAGAGACCCTTCGGAAGCTTGGCGGAGACAGACACATGGCGGGCTCCGCGCTCTCTTTGAAACACACAAAGAAACATCATTGAAACTCCCATAGAAGCAGCCAGGTGGCACCTTCCGCGGCCTCTTGAAACTCAAAGAAACTTTATAGAAACTTCGGCAGAAGAGGCCACGTGTCGAGACCCGCGATACTGAAACTTAAGTTACATAAAGAAACGGGGCCCACAACCTCTCGCTCATCCTTGAAGCAAAAAGAAACAATGTGGAGGCCGACACGTGTCGGCTCCTGCATCAACCACAAGGGACACACGACGCTTTTCGCGCACCCGCTGAAACAAAAAGAAACTGCCCCTGCTGTATGACACTTGGCGCCTTCCACCACATTGAAACTTTATAAAGGGGTGCTTGAAACTTCAAGTGGAGGCTGCCACTTGGCAACATCCACAGTAGCAACTCTTAACTGGGACCCACCACGATCTTCACTTAGCCCCGAAACAAATATGAAACATAATGCGGACGCCGACACTTGTCGGCTTCCGTAGTCACAACAAGGGGCACGTGGCATCTTCTGCGGCAGCCTAGAAACCTTTTAGAAACTTCAGCGGAAAATGACACCTGGCAAAATGAGACCCGCTCAGCCACACTTAGAAACAATTAGAGACGTTGAAACTGTAGCTCGATACGCATCTAAAATGCATTCGACCCATTTTTTAACATTTTAAAGGGTCGATGGAGATTTCTGACCCGCCACTGCATATTTTGACCCTGAACACAACTGATTTCTTGCAATTTTTGATAATTGCAGGGGCCAAAATGATAGAATTTTTAGATTTTTTGGGAAGGGGCCTGCATATTTAAATACACAAAACTTGGTTGCTTATGCAGGCACCACCACATTCATGGCGTATGGACCCTTTGTCTTGTAGGACCAAATTTCTATGTGTTGGACGGTGACTTTGGAGGTTGCTTCTCCACCCCCTATCCTATCTCGCGTCATGGCTGCTGTCTTCCGCGTTTTCTCCTGGCGACAGTATGGTCCACGTCCCTTCACCATGCCTTTGCCCATACTTTCCTTCTTTTGGCATTTATGGCCTCAGTTCTGTGATTCAGTGACTCCTTGCCCTTCTGACAGGAGTCTGACTTATAAAAGACTTGTAAAACTCTTTTAAGAAGGGGTGGATTTTTGGGGCTGTGATGCTGCCAATTTTCTTATAGTCAGACCTCTTAGTGTAATTGCAAGGGTATGGGAATGCGACTCATTGTGCCTGAATCTGGCCTCTGTTGTCTTCCTTTCACCCACCAATGAATGTAATTAGCTATGTTGGTATACCTCTGCTATGAAATATCTCTGCATTG
This sequence comes from Cunninghamia lanceolata, assembly GCA_027924645.1. Classification (NCBI taxonomy): domain Eukaryota; kingdom Viridiplantae; phylum Streptophyta; class Pinopsida; order Cupressales; family Cupressaceae; genus Cunninghamia; species Cunninghamia lanceolata. Next base: position 6,769,311 of record BSBN01001221.1, on the reverse strand, counting down.
TAATGGTTTTCCGGGCCTTCATGATTAATAGATGCTGAACTCTTGCCTCTTTTATTTCTGGATTTCTGTGTTTTAATTAAAAGTGGTAATCTATTCTGTGGGTAAAATGGCCCCTTTGCAGGTTTTCCTCTTCATACCAAAACCTCAACCAGTCTTAAATATGTGTGAATCTCCCTCAGTATTGAAATAATCATTGTTGTGCCCACACCATGAACACCATCACTCACTAAATCTGGTGTATCACCTCTTTTCCCTTTCAGTTTTCCTTCTAACTCTTTTCTCTGCAAGCTTTAGCACTAGGTTTAGTATCACCACTCTCAGTAATAGGCTTAGAGCAAGGAACCAGCCTTCTCTAGAGGTCTGATCTCAAATCGCAAGGTCCCACACTTCGAGATCATTCCAGTGTTACCCTAGGTTGCATAGGGTTTTACGACTATATGCAAGGGTGCAAATCTGGGTGATAATAGTTTTTGGCATGCCCGGTGGGACCCGATTCAAGAATTCTGAATCAAGCAATACATTTTAGCTACTGGTTTTGATGTGCAGCCAGTGATATCCAGACCTGTAAGAGGTCGAAACTTTTGCATATCTGGCGACTCCAACTTTGGTCTAGCAGAACCGTTGTATCCCTGTTTATGAGAAGAATACCTACAAGGAGCAGCACTTCACCTTTCAAGTATCTACAATTATCCCCACCCAGGAGAGGAAGGGTAGCATCTGAGAAGCATAAGAGGACTTGTGTGCAATCCAGGAGAGCCAAGTCGACTCCCCCTGCCATTGGAGCTCACACCACATCAAGGACTTTAGTCATTATGATTCCTGCAGCAAGAAATCAACCCTTTGTGGCTTTCAATCAAGGCAGTCCATTGAATCTAGCTCAACACGATGACATCCCTATCACTGCCCCTGAAGAGTCTACCATTCTTTCATGTTGAAGATCAGACCACTCTAGCTGAACATATCAAGGACATTGCAAACCTATGTGCTGTCCATCACGTGACAGAAGAAAATGTTGCAATTAGGCTACTTGCAGCATCCCTGAAAGGCAAAGCCCTGCAATGGTTTAGAAGTCTGCAGGTGAATTCCATAGATTCATGGGATCGCTTGGGAGAAGAATTGTGCAGTTTCTTTGAAGATAAATCAGACCATCTGTCGCTGATGGAGCAGCTATCCACAATCAAGAGAGCCCCTCACGAAGTCATGTCAGACTTTAACCACCGTTTCCAAAAGACATGGGATAGAATCCCACCAACGGTAAGGCCCACAATTGACCATGCATTTCTATATTTTTTGAGAGCATTAAATAGTGATATCTTTGTCATGATTCAATCCATGGGAGGATTCTCCCTACCACAGGCCTATACCACAACCATTAGGGCTGAAAACAACCTCATTCAGGCTGGGAAAATTGTGCCTAGGCCCCCTTTGCCAAATTTCCTCGCAATTCAGCCATCATTCCCTGCTTATGTGCCTCCCATAGCTATTATACCTGCCACACTAGCATTACCAGCAGCTAATTTGTAGCCAAATAGGTCAGAAAGTGCTACTCCAAACCAGTCTCTTAAGCTGCAAGAGATCACGGGATTATTACAATCTTTTGGTAATGAGCTGACAAATATAAAGAGGTAGCAGTTCCAAAATAGATAGCCATATCAACCACATAGTCAAGGGCAAAGTCAACATAATCAGGGACAAAACCAGCCTTGGCTGGCCAATAGACCACCTTATCAGAGTAATTATCAAGGGGCTAGGCAGAACATTAACTAGAGGCCTTTCCATCCTTACAATCCTACATTCAGTAGTGCCGTCAGTGACATCGTCCCTATTCAGAACAACCTAGCATCTGAGTACGAATGGTGCTCTCCAAGCTTCTAGCCGCACAATCAAGCAACATGCCCAAATGGAGCATAAATCAAGCTCTTACAGTACAAAATGTTGCAACTTCGCAGCCAAGCACGTCTAATGAGGGGACTGTGCAGCAGATTGAATAACCCCAACATGATACTGCCTTCATGAATTGGCAAGAAAATGAGTTTTGTGGCATGAATAGAGACTAAACTCCAGTTGTAGCAAACACGAGAGCCAAAAGGAGAAGTTACGAAATGAATCAGACAAGTAAAGAAAAAGGACCTGATGATCCTCCTACATCCCAATTTCCTCATGTGTTACAAAGAAATACTCAAACAACTACCAGGGAGCAGCCTCAGTTACAGGCTGATATTGCTGCCGCCAAGCCACATCAGAAGGTAGGTGTTGCTGCACCTTTCAATATTATTGAGAATATGAAAAAGGCAAATGTGACAATGTCCATGTGGGATTCCTTGGTGATTCCGGGCCAAAAAGACATATTGCAATCCACTTTGTCTGGTGTAAAATTGTCAGATGATGCTATCACTGATCCAACTAGAACTGTCCTTACCAACTCACCTCAGGATTGCAGCAAACAGTAAAGCCAGAATGTCAAACCGTTTCCATTCTATGTATCTCTAATAATAGGAGATAAGCTAGTGCACAATTGCATGCTAGATAGTTGTGCAAGTAGTTCTGTCATGCCAAAACAGATTGCAGACCAATTAGGACTGAATTACCAGCCCCTAACTAAGGGTGTGCTCAATCTAGATGGCACAGCTGTCCACACTGTAGGTGTCATAAAGGACCTAAGCCTCACCCTACATACCTGTCCAAACATTTCCATCACTCAAGAAGTGTTCATCATAGACCTACCTCCCCATTTTGCCATGTGTTTGTCAAGGGAGTTCACAACTAAGATAGGAGGATATTTATCCTCAGACTGGTCCCACATGTTTTTTAGGACCAGATATGGCACCAAAGTAACACTAAAATCTGAGTTTCTTTCAAATCACCACATAGAGCCCTACACACCAATTGTCGTTAATACAAATTGCCTTATCTCTGATGATCGTGAGCTTGTTGCTACTCAGCAACTGCAAGCTGAAAGCATACCAGAGGTACTGTTAAGAGAGTGGGCCTTGGAAAATATTATTGATGGTCCTAAAGAACACATGCAGGAGACTGGCTTGGGAGTGTACATACTGCATGAGCTAGAATCAGAAATTCCAAGCCTTGTAAAGAGTTCAGAGTTGCAAACGGAAGAGCAAGATCAAGTATGGAAGATGTACTTCGATGGCTCTAGAAGTAGGAATGGGTCTGGTGGCGGTGCTATGCTGGTGTCTCCTCTTGGTGACAGGTATTATTCTACCTTCTGTTTTGCCTTTTCATGCACCAATAACACTGCCGAATATGAAGGGTTAATCCAAGGATTGCAGTGGGCAAGAAGGAGAAAGATTGGCAGTTTACAAGTGTTTGGGGATAGTGAACTCATTGTAAATCAAGTAAGAGGATTGCATGCTACAAAAAATAATACTTTGAAATGCTATAAGCATAGGGTGTGGGACATGATTGAAGAGTTCGATGCTTTCAATCTGGTCTCTATTCCCAGAAATCAGAATTACCAAGCAGATAGGTTGGCCACAATTGGGGCTCAATTTGACATACCCAGTGATATTCAAAGGGAGAAGGTGCAGCCTCATGTAAAAATAGTGGATAGACCCTCTATCCCTGACAATGACATTCATTGGCAAGTTTTTGAGACTGATGAGCAAATCCTGCATTTTTTGTTAGAAGAGGATGAATTCTCCATGGTGAACCAAGATAAGCTCAGACAACAGTATGGCAATGATCAAATTGTCCAGCTGAGAACAAACAAGCTACCCAAGGGACTGGTGACACTAGAGTCTATTTTTGGCACTGATGATCAGATGAAGAAGACCAAAATCGGCATGCAAATAAAGGAGGAGCATTACGAGGAGTTAGAAATTTTCAAAGGTGAGCTCCTTAAAATTGGTAAAATCTACTCAGCTACAGACAGAAGGGCTTTTATTGCTCTGTTCCATGAATTTGAAGATGCGTTTGCCTGGGATTATTCAGACCTAAAGGGTTTTGACCCTCACATTGCCCAGCATACCATAGAATTAGAGCCAGGGGCGAAACCTGTAAGGCAAAAGCAAAGACCCCTAAATCCGAAGCTAGAGCCCCTGATGATTAAAGAACTGACTAAGCTGATTGAGGGAAAGATCATTTTCTTGATTAAACATACTTCTTGGGTCTCCAACCTCGTCCCTGTTAGAAAAAAAAATGGGGAGATCAAACTGTGTGTTGATTTCAGAGATCTAAATAGGGCCTCCCTGAAGGACCACTACCTGTTGCCCTCAATGGAGCAAATTTTGTAGGTAGTGGCTGGCTCAGAGAGATTCTCCTTGCTTGATGGATTTTTTGTTTACAATCAAGTGTTGGTTAAGGAGGAGGATCGATATAAAATTACTTTTACTACCAAATGGAGCACCATGGCCTACAAGAGAATGCCCTTTGGCCTATCAAATGCTGGCTCAACTTTTCAGAGAGCTATGGACATGGCTTTCAAGGGTTTGCTGTATAAATTGGTGCTAGTGTACCTTGATGACATAACAGTCTTTTCCAAGAATGCATCTGAGCATTTATTTCATTTAAGGCAAGTGTTTGAGAGATGCAGAGAGTTCAGGATATCTCTTAATCCCAAAAAATGCATTTTCGCTGTGCATGAGGGTAAGCTGTTGGGGCACGTTGTGTCAAAAGAGGGCATTACCATTAATATAGAAAGGGTAAAAGCTATTCTAGGATTGCCCTTACCTAGCCACAAGAAGGGACTTCAAAGCTTCATCGACAGAATTAATTTTCTGTGAAGGTTTATACCAGACATTGCAAATCTTCTGAAGCCCTTGACGTCCATGTTAAAAAAGAATGCAGTTTTCAGTTGGACAAAGGAGGCCAAGCTGAGCTTCGAGTCCATAAAAGAGGCATTGTCAGCTGCGCCAACCTTGGTGAATCTTGATTTCTCCAAGGATTTTATTCTGTATGCTTATGGCGGTCTGGATACCATTTCTGCAATCCTGGTACAGCAACAGAGCGAAGGATTTGAACAATCGATTGCTTTTTTTAGCCAGGGCTTGGAAGAGTATGAACAGAGATACAACTTCATTGAGAAGCACGTCCTTGCAGTGGTGAGGAGCCTCAAAAAATTTAGGCATCTTATTTCTAATAATAAGATACATTTAATGGTCGCTCACCCTGGAGTGAAGAAGTTCCTATTGAGCAAAGACGTCAATGAGAAAAGAGCTGGTTGGATCACCAAGGTCATGGAGTACGACATGGACATCAAAATAACCAAGCTCGTTCGAGGAAGAGGACTCAGCGAACAGCTTGCTGCTATTTCAAAAAATGAAGCAAGAAAGGAAGAGGCGGCATTTTTGGCCGTAGAAGAAGAGCATCGAATGAATACAGCAGCAGCGGGCACAGGTTGGGTTCACAATATGATCCATTTTTTATGAACCGGTGAATGTTCAGCAGGGTTAGACAGAGCCAAGAGAAGGTACTTTAGACTGTAGTCTATCCCATACATTCTAATCAATGGCATCCTTTTCTGAAAAGATTTTAATGGCGTATTATTAAGATGCATTGATGAAGCTCAGACCGACAGGCTGCTGCATGAATTTCATGATGGAGCAGCAGGAGGGGATTTTGCCCCAAGGACTACTGCCTGGAAGATAATGAGAGATGGATATTACTGGCCCAGCTTATTCAGAGATGCCCATGCATGGGCTAGAAAATGTGTGAAATGTGCTATTTTCGCAGGTAAGGAAAGGCTGCCAGCTATGCCCCTGCAGCTAATTCAAATAGAGCAACCCTTCATGAGGTGGGGTATCGATTTCATAGGCCCCATCAATCCACCGTCCAATACAGGCCACAGATGGGTGCTTACAGCAACTGACTACTTCACAAGATGGACTGAAGCAGTGGCCCTAAAAGAATCCAATGAAAGTGCTATTTTGAACTTTTATAGTGATCTGGTAGCTAGATTTGGGGTACCTGAATCTATCATCTTAGACAATGCCTTGGCTTTTGTCAGATTAAAAATAACTGACTGGGCCGTGAAGAATGCGATCTATTTGGGCACTTCATCAAATTATTACCCTCAGGGTAATGGCCTAGCTGAGTCCACAAATAAAAACCTCATAAGGATCATCAAGAGAACAATGGAAGATAACCAGAGGACCTGGCATACTAATTTAAAATCTGCCTTATGGGTAGATAGAATCACTCCCAAGAGGTCCATTGGGAACTCTCCATACATGCTTGTTTATGGAAAAGAAGCAAGGTTGCCCATATCTATAGAGTTGCCAGCTCTTGACATCATGAATCAACTGGAGATGTTTGAAGAGGAGGACCCCATGGCAGTCTGATATGCTCAGCTCATGGAACTTGAAGAGATAATAGATAAGGCTAAGAAGGTTGTGGAGTATCATCAGCTTCAGACCAAAAGAAATTTTGATCAAAAAGCCACCCCCAGAAGCTTCAAGGAAGGTGATTTGGTGCTCAAGTGGGATAAATTAAAGAGTAGGCCAAGGAAGCACTCCAAATTTGATTGCATGTGCAGCGGCCCATTTCTCATCACCGAATGCAAGGAGCATAATGCATTTCAGTTGTCAAATATGGACGGACAAAATTTGCCTATCCCAGTCAATGGGATACACCTTAAGAGGTGTTTTGAGGTATGAGTGCTTTGTAAATTAGTAGATTAGGTCTCTATGCTTTCAATAAGTGCTGCTGCACAATAGTTTAGATGCCTCTTTGTTTTCCCTAAGTGCTGTCTAGCACAATTGGTGGGTTGCTGTCAGCATTTTGTTTGGCTCCTTGTTTTCCTATGTCCTTCATTGCTGTCATGCCAGGTTTCTGAGGTTAGAGGTCTTTGTCAAGGTATATCTTTTGTTTCTTTTGACTCCATGCCCAATGATACCAGGCCATTGACCATCTGTTTAGCAAGCAAACACCCCATAGAGGTCACCAAAAATGTTATCCTATTTTCCTCTGCTTAGAGCCAAAATAGTTAACCTGGTATTTTCCTTAAAAATCCTTTGAAAAGTCCCTATAAGGCAAAAATGCCAAATTTCCTATGGAGCCTTGCCTAAGAAACCTTACCATTGAAAAGAGCTTTAAAAAATAGGCAGGTTTGCTTTTTACATCACCCTGAAATTCGACCAAACAAAGAAGTTATTCATGGTCAAAATTTTGGTCAACATACAGTTCAAATGTACATTTGGCGGGCTTGAAAATCTCCATCGGCCTCAGAAAATGTTGAGAAAAATGAGTTAGGTACATTTTCTAAAAGTATATCGGGCCAAGGAGATGCATGTACATTTCGGGAATCTTTCATAGATCCTCGGGAATATTCCCGGTTTGTATATCGGCGATATACAAGCAGGGATGCAAGGGCAGATACAAGGATGGAATATACATCGCAGATCCCCAGAATATTCACCTCATGTATATCGGGTCTGCATGTATATTTGGCTCATACAATGGAAATATACAAGGAAAGAAATATACAAAGCAGGAGATACATTACAAGAATATTCCCTCATGTATATTGGGCTTCAAATGCATATTGTGTTGTATGTTGGCACATGCAACGAAAAGGTACAAAGTTTGACATGCAGGTGCATCTGCTACAGTGGAATGTACATTTGGCCTTGTATGTTTCTTTGTATATTTTCGCTTGTATGTTTTAAACATACAGAGAAACATACAAAGGCCGAATGTACAAGAGGTGGGGCCCGCGCACATGCAAGGCCGATTGTATATCAGAGATACAAGGGACCTTGGTCTGAGATACAAGAAGAGATACATTTGCTATAGTGGTTTGTATATTTTTCTTTGTATGTTTTCACATATACAAGCCGATATACAAAGGTTTATATACAAGCCGGACCCGATCGCTTTTTTAGCTTGTTTTATTAAAATTTTCGGGTCTGCCTTTTATATGGGCGATTGTATATTGTGATATACAAGTTAGTGATATACAAAGATCAAACATACAAGCCGAACCTGACAGAGCAGTCAAATACAGTTAATGGTCAGTTTGGGGTCCACGGCTTGCATGTTTGCAGATACAAAAGAGGTTAGATACAACCCGGATTTCAAAATGTTTCCCATCTGCTTTATAAGAGTTTGAAGTCCATGACTTGTATATACAAGGGCGATTGTATGCATATACAAGTCGCGATTACAAAGGGCAAGATGCACGTTTGCATGTGCTAGTTATTTGTATATTTTCTTGTATCTTTGCATATACAAGCCGATATGCAAGGAAGTTTTCGGCTAGACATGATGTGTCGGCAGCTTATTTTTGGGTCTTCCCGAAGGCCGATGGAGGGTGCAGTTCTCCAGCAATGGGTCCTAGTTTAAGTTCAATGGTGAATCAGAGGGTGCCACATGGTAGTGGCAAGTGCATATACAAGGCTCTTGCATACACAAAGGCAATTTCAAATGCATTTTCTCAGAGTGATTGCAGAGGCTTTTGGCGCCAAAATGTAGAGATACATACAAGGTGTTTTTGCACATGCAAAGACAGGATCAGAGGTATTTTCAGAGGCCGATATATACACAAATGTAGAAGCGATATATACAGGTAGTTGACCAAAACTTTGACCGCCTATATCTTCCCCGTTTCAGCGAATTTTGACATGTTGTAAGAGGCAAAAGGGCATATTTTTGCCTCTTTCATTTGAGTAGGTTTTTTGGGGGGATTTTTCCAGTTTTCATTTTCTGGATCTGACTTTGCATATTTTGGTCGATTGGACGTTTCAACGACCGTCTTGAATTTTAGAGGGGTTTTTCTCCTCACAGTGGCTCAGGTTGGTGAAATTCTGCGGGTACATTCATGGCATATGGACCCTTTGTCTTGCAGGACCAACTTTCTATGTGTTGGACGATGACTTTGGAGGTTGCTTCTCCACCCCCTGTCCTATCTCGCATCATGGCTGCCGTCTTTCACATTTTCTCCTGGAAACAACATGGTCCACGTCCCTTCACCATGCCTCTGCCCATACTTTCCTGCTCCTGGCATTTATGGCCTCGGTTCTGTGATTCAGCGACTCCTTGCCCTTCTGGCAGGAGTCTAACTTATAAAAGACTTGTAAAACTCTTTTAAGAAGGGGTGGATTTTTGGGGCTGTGATGCTGCCAATTTTCTTGTAGTCAGACCTCTTAGTGTAATTGCAAGGGTATGGGAATGCGACTCACTGTGCCTGAATCTAGTCTCTGTTGTCTTCCTTTCACCCACCAATGAATGTAATTAGCTATGTTGGTATACCTCTGCTATGAAATATCTCTGCATTGTAATGGTTTTCTGGGCCTTCATGATTAATAGATACTGAACTCTTGCCTCTTTTATTTCTGGATTTCTGTGTTTTAATTGAAAGTGGTAATCTATTCTGTGGGTAAAACGCCCCCTCTGCTGGTTTTCCTCTTCATACCAAAACCTCAACCAGTCTTAAATATGTGTGAATCTCCCTCAGTATTGAAATAATCATTGTTGTGCCCACACCATGAACACCATCACTCACTAAATCTGGTGTATCACCTCTTTTCCCTTTCATTTTTCCTTCTAACTCTTTTCTCTGCAAGCTTTAGCACTAGGTTTAGTATCACCGCTCTCAGTAATAGGCTTAGAGCAAGGAACCAGCCTTCTCTAGAGGTTTGATCTCAAATCGCAAGGTCCCACACTTTGAGATCATTCCAATGTCTAGGTTGCATAGGGTTTTACGACTATATGCAAGGGTGTAAATTTGGGTGATAACAGTATCTTTAGTGATGTTCAAGGAATATGCAACTAAAGGAGAGGTATCCAAGGTTTCCACATCCTTAGTGATATCCAAGGGACTTGAACATTCAACCAAAGGAAGGAGATCAAGGATCTTTGCTTCCTTGGTGATTCCAAAGTAATTGAATACTCAACTAAAGGAGGAAGATTGAGAGGATGATCCATAGAGGCTTCATGTACTGTGGTAGGCAGAGAATTTTTATTATATTTAGATGAATGCTCATTATCTACCCATAAAATGTTCTTTGTTGGAGGGGGTTCTTCATTCACTAATGCTTCATCTTGGCTAGAGAGAGCATCAAAATAAATAGATGGTGGTGTGATGTTAAGGGATGTGTCAATGAAATCATCCTCTTGTGCCAAAATGTCCTCGTAAGTAGGAACAACTTTGGGAGAGAGATCACAAGGTAGAACTAAGTTACCATCACATGTATTAGCAATAAGAGGCGTAGTGGAATGTCCAATAGAGATAAAGTCATCTAGGGCTTCATCTAACATATTAAATTTGTCACTACTAAACGTTGCAACATATTTATTATTATCTATGAATTTAGTGAGATCATCTAATAGCGGAGGGTATGTTCTCATGAGATTTGTGAAACTATCAAAGTCAGATATATAACAAAGGATTTCATATGTAGAACTCATGGGAATATAAACATCATAGATATATGAAATTTGTTTTAAGACTTGAGGATGCTTATATGTGAATTTATGGAAATTGTCAACATCTATGATGTATGCAAATAAATCTTCCAAAGATGAATAATTAGATGCATCCATGATGAAGGAAATCAAGTAAGATAAGTGAGACTATTTCACACCCAAGCACTTGTTTCAGGGAATCGGGTACACATAGAGTCCACAACAAACACAATGGATAGGAGGGAAGAGTGCTACACAACAATGCCCAATTGATAGTTTAAATGTTTTGATCAAGAAAGTGTGAACAAACCATTTAAACACCTAGTGTTGAAATACACAAGCCAATTTTCACAAAAAGCTATGAATTGATGCAAAATTTTCACATGACCATGAATGCATGCTTGCATATGAGTGAAAGATCTGAAATTCAATATGTCTAAGATGAATGCAATGAAACAACACCAATCTATGCTTGTTTATGCTCCTAAAATGCTCAAATTTTTCACTTTTTTCAATGCAAATGCACAAAATATGTATTGAAATAATGAGAATGATGAGGGACAGTGAATTAAAACCTTTTAATCAGTTAAATAATGTAGAAAGATTTATCACAACACACCAATTCTGCAATGCTAGATGAAAGATTAGCCAAAATGTAGTAAAAATGCAAGGCTTTTTGAAACCCTAATAGTGAAATTAGGGCATGAAAATATGCAAAATGATGAATGAAAGGAATCTAATCAGTTTTAATATGAAAATTAACTCATATCAGATTTGAAAATGATGCAAAAGTCTTACAATGCTCAATTCAAGTGAAATTTTAAGGTAGCATGAATGAATATGCCTCTTTTTGTTGAAATACACAATGTGTAAATGCAAAATTTGAAATGTAAATACAAAAATGCACTATGGTGAAACACTACAGTTCAAAAACATATTTGAAAGAATGTTTAAAAGAGTAGTAAAATATAACACAAGTTTTTAACCACAAACCCTAGCTATTGCAAAGACTAGGTTATATGCAAAATGCAAAAATTCAAGCAAATTATAACAAATAAAGCATGAAAATGCAAGGCAAATGATTATGAAATGATGTAGTGCTAGAAATTATATCAGATTTGATGCAAAAATTAGAGATTAGATGAAATACAATGAAATTGATGCAAACTATGTCAAAATGCAAGCCTAGGATGCTTGATTTTTTCAAAAAAATTTAATTTTTTTTGTAGATTTTCAAATGCAATAAGATGATAATGCAATGAATGAATGCAAATCTAAAGTAAAACACTCAACAAGGTGCAAAATTCAATTAAAACATGGGTTCACCAAAATTTTATGTATGAAAAAGAGGGATGAGGGTTTGATAGGTGATTTAGCTAGATCCTCCTTTCACTACACACATTCAAAGATAGATAACCGAGTTGAATCACAACTTCTACAAGAGGATTCACCTACAAGTTGCTTGTCACTTGTAATGATAGGAAAATTTGGAAATTGATGATTAATGTATTACTTTAAGCCCAATTATCCTCAAAACCCTAATTATGCAAAATTGTAAACAAACAAACAAATTTTGACAAATGCTCACACACAGATATGCTAAATGGAGATCATACGCATACCAGATTTCAAATTTTAGGATCTTGAAATGTTGGGGGTAAAGGAACTCAAGTCCAAGCCCAAGGTAGGATTTTCTTTGGGGGTTTCTAGACTCCTTCTGCCATTGATTATCCCTATTCCAGAGATTTTAGCCTTTGCAAACCTAGAGGGCAAAGGGACTAGCGCCCAAGCCCTGACAATGCTCTTTTCTACTTCTTTCTACCAGATCTGGAATCCTTATGCTCTGTAACACTCCTCTGAAACTCCACTCTTTGTGATCCAATACCTGTCACCTACAATCACAAGAAGAGGGGTTGGGGGTTGTGGTGTTTAGGAGCTTGCCTTGATCAAGCCCCAGAATGGTATTCAATCCTTCCAACACCATTTTTAGATAAAGAATGTGTATCCTTGCAAGACAGAGGCAAAAACAAATTGATAAATAATTGATTCAAACACAAATAGATATCACCTCGGAGGTGTATCTCACATGTAGATGAATATCCTTCACAACATGAGAAGATGAAGCCAAATCTGCAATAACAAACACAACAACAACACAAGTCTACTTTGCCACAATGAATGCTTTGAATGATATAAAATCATAAGTTCACCAAAATCTCATAATCATCTTCTAGTTTACAAATGAAACCCTAAACATTTTTATATATGCATTCCCACTACAAATTTTATAATTCAAACTTAAGATGTTGGCAAGGAAACCTTTTAACAGTCACAAAACCAACATTCAAATTTGAGACCCCGCCAAAATAGGGCAGGACAAGGGCATGAGAGCCCTTTCCTTAGGACCTATTTTGGGTCAGGGTTAAGGCTCAACAATGTCCCTCAAGCCCCATTTGACATGGGTTTCAGGCTATTTTGTCTCGGGAGTTAATTCTAACATGCATGATGAAAAACAAGGGACTCGGGAGCTAAACTTAGGAGGTAAAAGTCCTAGGGGTACATTTTATGACATAACATGCTATAAAAGGGTGGGGCACCTTTCAAAACCCTCTTTTTCCCATTAATTAAAAAGCAATAAAAAAGTAAAAGAGATTAAAAAAATTTTGATTGGTTGCAATTGAGTATTGATGATAAGAGTTAATCTACTGCGGTAGGGGCTAACAAGTTTTCATAATTGTAACGGTAAAATTTGCATATCCATGCCATTACTCATTTAGTTTTAGGCCTATTTTGAGGGGAATTCCTTGATACATTGACATATTGACAAATGGTATGATTTTTAGCAAAGTCAAGTCCTTTTACCCTATGTCATTGTAATATAGAAAACTAAAATTTTCTTTGCTTAATATGTGTGTTTAATCAACTCAAATAAAAGAATTTAAATGTGTATACAAGAGTATTGAAAGCTAACCTACTTTAACACATTTTGGGTTGAGATTAATTATTCAACAAAATAATAGACTTCGTAAACACAAACTTGGAAATAGGAATAAAAATTTTCAAAAAGAGAAGACCATAGAATGGTTTCACTTGGTTTTTAAAGTAGTACAAGTTTAAAAACCTATAGATATGATAAATTCTATATGTAGTCCAGGTTTTCTAAAGAGTATATATAATGACTCGCAAAAATGGAGGTGAAATGAATAAAACCAATCTAATTTGACTATGTGAAAGAAAAGTGAAAGACAAGGAAATAGAAAGATTCACCTAGTGATGGTGTATCAAAAGAATTGATGTTTGAATGTTGTGAGACATTTATTAAGAAGATCTAAGTCCAAAAAAATAAAAGGACATGGCCATTTATAATAAAAAAAACCCAATAAAATGGCTTAGTCCTATTGAAACACCCCATAGGCTTCTAAAAACTCAAAACTAGCTAAAAGTTTACATGGAGGTTCCTTGCACAATTTTAAGCACACTTTCCTCTTGGCATTTTATCTAGTTATTTATTTTATTTCTGTATTTAGCAATCCCCTTGTGGTCTTTTAAGCAATGATATGCTTGGAAATATGATGAAAAAATACTAATATCATACATATCATGAATTGAAAGTAAATCAAAACATATATATTGAAAACCTACTAAACCACAGTGAAAGGAACAAGGAAACAAGGTTAAAAATAGTGATTGGGAGATAAGAAAAACAAGTCAAATTGACTCAAGGGAAAAGTAAACTAGTGTGCGTTGAGAGAGGACTGAGACAAAGATTAAAAACATAGAATTAGAGAAGAATAGGTGGGGTTAACAAAGAAAGTCAAAATGATGCAAACAATAGGTAAATCAGGGTTTTAAAAGAGAAATCAGTAGATGAGAAGTGAAAAATATTGATCAAATGGATAAGGGAAACTAAGAGAAAACTATGGTTTTGGAAAAGAAAATAGGAAAGGAGAATAGTTATGGGATGAGAAAATATAAAAAGACGGCTCGAGCATAGCTATATTAAACCTCTAAAAGGCTATAAAATGGTGTCCAAAATCTACATGACAACATTCCAATAAGAGTCTAATATGCCAATGATCTAAAACCTCCTAAAATTGTCCCAATATAGTCCATAAGAAGAAAAAGGTAGAGGAATTGTAAGCTTGTGTGTTGAAATGAGAGAGACAAGGGGTATTTTTATAGATTCTAGGAGGGAAGATGGCATAAGGAGAGCATTTAATTTTTTTGAGAAAGTAGGTGAGAAGATTATTCAATCTTTGAAGCATGGGATAGGAGAACATGAAAAGGAGGAAAATTAGAGGGATGAAGATAAATAAAGATGATAAGATCTCAAATTAATAAATTTTGAGGCTCAAGGGGAAGATAGTTATGAGAAAGGATAGGGATGGCTAGGAAATGCAAAAATTATCAAATGGGGTAAAAAATACATAAAAATAGAAAGTTGTCTAAAATAGGCATACAATCATAATAATAGAATTGTAGAGTATGCACTTTTTGTTATTACATTTTTCTCCCACTTTGGCAGGTTTATGATAAGCTAGAGGAAAGAAATCTGCTAAAGTAAGAGTAGAGTAAAATGTCTAGACAATCATGAAATATAAAAGATATTATTAACATCAAAGAGATAGCAATCTTCAACTTGTTATGGATCATCATTTTTTGTGCATATACCTATTCCTATAAAGAAATCAAAGAGAGTAGTCAATATACTTTAATAAGAGAAAACTAGACTAACACACAAATGAAATAGAAACACAACTAGGTTTAGCAATTATACCATAATTAAAATGCATAAAATCTAAACATAGACTAGAAAAAAATACTTTCCATTATAGAACACGTGTGGAAATTATCAAAATTAACAATACAAAATTCATCCACTTGTTTTGGCGGGATATATGAAGATTCACTCCACAAAAGAGTCAAGGGAAGAGAGCACAATAAGGACCTATAAGCACTAAAAACATGCATGAGCTTTCATGAGGACCCCATGATATGTAATCCTAATCACGTAAATGAAAGAATTGTTGGTCATGATGTTATTCATAAACAAGCATAGAATAAAAGTACACATTAACCTTTATTCATCTTGAAAGATACTGCGAATTCAAGAAATTCAAGATCCCAAGTCTCCGGTGATTAGGTCTTAATCGTCTGACGTTACTCAGAGGTTAATGTGAGTTGCTGTTTCCATTTTGGGGCCTTACGTGAAATTGTGCCATCATCATGACATTCCTGCAGAAATTCTTTACAAAGAAGTCATATTATGCAGTTATTAGATGAAAAGATGTAGAAATACCTCAATCTTTGCATGATATTTTCAATTGTGCATGCTTTGTATTCAAATATGCTGAATATTTGCGATTACCTACGAGATGTCTGCATATTTGCGTTATTTGCTTAAGATTATCAATTATTTGCAATTGTGGTAGTGAAATGTTTTGAAATTGAAAGAAATTAAAGGAATACTACAATTTAAAGTTGAATCTTCAGCTATTGATCCACATACATACTAGATACTGTCATGATGAGAAGAAATCAAACCATATGTTCACCAGGATATTCCACAGCTAGATACAGTTGATGCAAACTTCAGAGGATGATGAATGAAAACAATATACGCAACATGATAAGCACTCCAAGGGACGCAGCAAATTAAAGCACATATCCAGAATTCAGACACAAATTACTCAAGATTTACGAAGATTTGTAATCGAAATACTCTTCTCTTTCATTAAGTATGCAAAAGACATGTACATATGCAATAACTTTGAAATAAGTTCTGAATACTTCAGCAAACAGATTTCAATTAAGTTTCGAATGTTTTAACAAGGCATTCCACCACCTTTTATAGAATAAGGTGAGGAATCCGTTACAAAAGATCTACGATCTAGATTCATCAATACATATCTACGATCCTGATTCATTTGATTGTATAAATCTTTACAAAAATGGCACAAGTTGCCAGCTGGCAACTATCTATACTACTTATGTTAGTATCCCCCTTCATGATGTATCTTCATCATGCTCTTCTGCTGATTCATGCGGGTCATCATCATGTGCCTCACTTTCCAAACTTTCACTATCCTGATGATGACGCGGCTGCATATGGGGCTGCATACTACTGCGGACCTGCTCGTATGAATGCACAACTTGATCTATCCCTCTGCCATCTTGAGTCTTTGCCTTAATAATGGCGTGTTTATGTGCTTCATATTTGTCCCTACTGTTGTCGAGCTTATTCTTCCTGTCCTGCAGTGTCTCTTGGTACTTTTCCGTCTGGACCTTGATCCTCATTATTTTATTTATTAATTCCTCTGTCAAAGGGACAGGTGGACCATCTATCTCTGCTTGGAAGTTGCTGTGTACAGCTTTGATGGTGGACTCTTCATCCTGATTCTCTATTTTTCCTTCCACCTTACCTTCCAAAGCCTCCAGTATCACTGCCTCTTGGGCCATTAAATCTCGCAGCCTCATGCTGATATCCCTCAGCTTATTATTACACCTTTTGAGGACTGCACACTCAAATTGAGTGTCTTTATACCAAATATCAATTAATAATGCTGTATTATTATTCAGTACCTGCTTACTGATAAGCAGTTGTGGATTTATGTTTCTTATTTCCCCTAACAGGGCCAGGACTCTCTCCAGCTTGTAAGACCTCTTTCCGGTCTGCATTTGCAATCTATCTACTTTGGCCTTAGAGTCACTTAGAGTGCTCCACCTCTTCAAAGAGGCCTTCACTATTTCAATAGCATCATCCAATGTGGATGACATCCATCTCCTTATTACGGATGCTTCATGCTTCATGAGGTCCAATTTATTTACCTCCTCTTGAGAAATGGTAGTCAATGGGACTGCATGTTCAGTTGCGGTATCATCAGGATTGGTCAGCCCTTTGATATAGGCGTGCAACTGAGCAATGTGCTCTTTATGTTGCTTATTTTTCTCCTTCTCTCTTTTCACTTTCTAAATTAGAGAGTCAATGATATCTTTGCCCTCCTGACCTTCTTGGTCCTCATTGGCAAAGCCCAAATCTACTGTACTAATATGAAATTCATCGACAGTGATTTTACCTTTTTCTTTCTCCACCGCAGGTATGGCAATTTGTGTGGTCCTTCTCCCTGTTGCCGGATCTCTCCTGATGGATGAAGTCATTCTGGCCTTCCTCCTTGGCTTTATTATGTCCGCAGAGAACAGGGTGGAGACGTCAAATTCCTGAATTTCAATCTCTTCCTCAGCACCTACCTCCTTTGCCAACCACGGAGGCACCTGATCATGTTTCTCAACATCATCCTGATGTTCACCTATATCTCCCGTTTCTGTCAACAAATGTTGTGGAGATGGTGACTTCCTCAGTTCTTCTTCTTGACGTTCCTTTTGTGGTTGATCTTGCGGTACCTCCTCCTGTTGAGGGATTTCCTTCTCCAGAGGAGCATCTTCATGCTGAGGGGAACCTTGTGGTGCATCTATGTGCTGTGGGGAACCTTGTGGCGCAGCTACATCCTGATCATGATGATCATGACCTACTTCTGTCATTATTTCATCTGTTCCCACTTCTTCTTCTACTTGTGGTCTATCCACTGCACCAGATATTGGGGACTCTACCTGATGTGGTGGAGATTTCTCTGCAGTTACTACTTCCTCTGAGCCTACACCACCCACTTCTTATACTTTGGCAGCTAGGTCCTCCAGTGTCTCTTTCTCACCAGCCTTCGCCTCCTGAACCTCTACTATAGCAGGTTCCTTCGTTGTATCTTGTGGACTTTGTTGGCCGGTTTCAAGAGCATGGCCTTCTGTCTCTGCCATCTCCATCTCTTCTATTAGGTGACCCTTATCAGGTGATCCTGCTGGCTGCTCAGGACTTGCATCCTACTTTTCTGTCAGATCCACCACTACAGGACTGGTCTGTTGGATCTAAGGCATACAACTGAGAGGGGGGGTGAATCAGTTGTATAAAACTTCTTGTTCTTTCAAACACTTGATTCTTCGTTGTTAGTTAGCAGCATATCAATTAATCATCCATGAAAGCATAATACATAAACACAGGAGCAGATAAACATCAACACATTGAACACCAAGATTTTGAAGTGGAAAACCCGGTTAAGGGAAAAACCACGGGGTGATTAACCCAAGAATTATTCTCTGTTAGAAGAATAAAGAAGAATGAATGGCACATGCCAATTAGGGCTCACTACCCGAGCACACTGCTCACAAAGAGGCCCACTGCCTACAAGGAGACACACTGTCTACAAAGTGATAAAAATCACAATCTTGAACTGGAGAATGACATCTCTACCATGTCCAGATCAGTTCCATTTAAGCCCAAAAACTTCTGCTCTGCCTTTCGCACTTCTCTTCACTATGCCACACTCATCCACACAATCCACACTCGAAATGAACTCAGAAACCTTTATTTATACAAGACATTGACTTAGGAACAATCATCTAAGTCGGCAATCAACCATAAGAATATCCGCAAGATGAATAACACATCCGGTCGGCCACCACAAGAACATTCACAGGATGAACAACTCATCCGGTCGGCTAAACAGAGCAAGAACTTCATCCAGAAGAATAACTTCAATTCCAGGCTCTACTATCAATGCAGACCAACAACACAACCTCAACATGATCCAAGAACCTTCACAAGCCTGCCTGAAAGACCAGGTACATCCGCACTTTCTTTACTTACTGGAATCTCTTCTCTTCCTTATCCGAAACTTCAAGAACACTGTCCGTCGCCACTGTCATAATGCAAGAGGTACTTCTGGACCTCCAAATCATACACAAATTAGGATGACACATCACAAGGACATCCCAAACACTCCTTCCAATCCGTAGATTAGGATAATACAATTTCGGACCTCACCGGACCTTTCTGTGATCCTTTGTCACCTCTGAACACTTGCCGGAACCGGTTCTACACCGATAGCCACAACTCCTTCAGATCTTCATGTGGACCTCTGAAATCTTAACTAAAGCATCTCAAGACTCATATCTGAAAACCCTTTAATCCGCATCCTCCGGTTCTCAACCTATACAATACATTTGCCTTCTTCTCATCACTGTTCTTCACTGTTCCTGACTGAGGCTAATTTTCTCAATATCCTCAGCACACAGCTCATCCAATCCTTCTTGTCAATGCAATATGAGTATGTTGACATCAATGACAACACTGGTTCACCTCATACTTGCAACAATCTCCCCCTTTGTCATTGATGGCAACATATGATGTGAAAAACCATCAAGACAAGAACTTCTCCTTTCTGTCACAGCTCCCCCTATCAGCAACAACTTTTCACATGTCTTCTCTTCCTTTACTGCTCCCCCTTTGATCATCAACCACTTGTTTTTCACATGTCTTCTCTCCCCCTTTGACATCAATGGCAAAGGGCTCATACTTGCAATTCTCATACATCAGAATCATACCAGCTGCTCCCCCTTAGTTGCAGCTCCCCATCATCAATCTGGATCACAAGATATGACTGTGATATCCACCGGACTGATGCACATCAGTGCATCCTAGTTCATCATCGGAGGGGCCATGACCCCTAACTTCTCCCGGAGATATTCAAAAGAATCCTTGGGAAGAGGTTTAGTAAAGATATCTGCAATCTGATCCTTGGAGGGAACATACTCCAATCTGACTTCTTCCTTGTTTACTTGTTCTCTCAAAAAATGAAACTTGATAGATATGTGCTTAGTCTTAGAATGCAATACCGGATTCTTAGAAATATTAATTGCACTTGAATTATCACAGAAAATTGTGATAGGCTCCTCATATTCAACTTTAATGTCTCTTAGCATCTGCTTCATCCATAAGATTTGAGTGCAACTACCTGCTGCTGCAATGTATTCTGCTTCAGTTGTAGACAGAGATATTGCATCTTGTTTCTTGCTTAGCCAAGAAACCAATCTCTTCCCCAAAAAGAATGCTCCACCACTAGTGCTCTTCCGGTCATCCACATCTCCTGCCCAATCTGCATCTGTGTAAGCATGAAGAGAGAAATCCAGATCTCTAGGGTACCATAGACCATACTCAACTGTTCCTTTCAAGTACCTAAAAATTCTTTTGATTGCCATAACATGAGATTCTCTAGGATCAGCCTAGAATCTTGCCACAAGACCAACAGCCTGCATTATATCTGGTCTAGTTTGAGTGAGATACAACAATCCACCAATCATTGATCTATACTTTGTCTGATCTGCCTTTGGAGAATCATCATCTTTGCTTAACTTACATCCGGTTGCCATAGGAGTGTTCATTGGCTTTGAGTCTTCCATACCAAATTTCCTTAACAATTCTTTCACATATTTGGTCTGAGAAATGAAGATCCCTTCTTTTGTTTGAGTAATTTGCAGACCCAAGAAGAAATTCATTTCACCAAGCATAGACATTTCAAACTCACTTTTCATCTGATTTACAAAAGTTTTGCACATACTATCTCTTCCTCCAAAAATGATATCATCCACAAACACTTCAACAATCAAAATGTTTTCATGATCAATTTTGAAATATAAGTTACTGTCAGCAGTACCTTTGTTGAATCCAATCTGCACAAGATGCTTATCCAACCTTTCATACCATGCTCTTGGGGCTTTTTTCAATCCATACAAAGCTTTCTTCAACTTGCAGACCATATCATCATTATCAGACAATTGAAATCCATCTGGTTGTTCAATGTAGACTTCTTCTTCCAGATCACCATTTAGGAAGGCAGACTTGACATCCATTTGATATACCTTGAAGTCTTTGAAGGCAGCATATGCAAGAAGTAATCTGACTGCTTCAATTCTTGCCACCGGAGCAAAAGTCTCTTCAAAGTCAATTCCTTCTATTTGAGAGTACCCTTTGCAGACCAATCTAGCTTTGTTTCTAATTACTTCACCAGCTTCATTTAGTTTGTTCCGGAAGACCCACTTGGTTCCAATTACATTCTTGTCTCTAGGTCTGGGAACAAGATCCCAAGTATGATTTTTCTCAATTTGCATCAATTCATCTTCCATTGCTTTGGTCTAGTTTTCATCATTGCAGGCTTCATTTATTGTTTTAGGTTCAATCTTTGAAATCAGACAACATTCATCCTGATTTTGAGCAACATTCCTTCTAGTTTGTACACCTTTGCTTCTGTCACCTATGATCTGATCTTTAGAGTGGTTCAGTCTTACATACCTTGGAATTTTGGGAGTATCCTGCACTGCTGCTTCTTGATCAGGCTCATTCAAACCTATCTCTTCTTCTTGATTTACCGGATCAAGCTGACTTTGTCTCACCAGAGAGGATTGAGTTCCTTGAACACTGTCTTGGTCATCTTCATCAAACTCATAAAATCTTGAAGGCTTCTCAATTCCTTCGTCAACTTTCACATTGGTGCTTTCTATCATCTTCCTCAATCTCTTATTGTAACACCGGTATGCTTTGCTTTGAGTGGAGTAGCCCAAGAAAATTCCTTCATCACTTCTAGCATCAAACTTTCCTCGATCTTCATCTCTTTTAATATAACACTTGCTACCAAATACTCTGAAATATTTCACAGTAGGAGTGATGCCAAACCAGAGTTCATAGGGGGTCTTACCGGTGTTGTTTCTGATTTGAACTCGATTGAGAGTGTAGACTGCAGTGCTGATAGCTTCTTTCCAAAACATTTGAGGAACATTTGCTTCCAACATCATTGTCCTGGCAGCTTCCTGGATGGTCCGGTTCTTTCTCTCAACTACTCCATTCTGCTGTGGAGTCCTAGGAGCAGACAACTGTCTCCTTATACCCTGCTTCTCACAAAAGTCAATGAACTCACCAGATGTAAATTCACCACCTCTATCAGACCTTAGACACTTTAGTTTCAATCCGGTTTGATTCTCTACCATAGCTTTGAAGATTTTGAACTTCTCAAAAGCTTCTGATTTTTCTTTTAGAAAGGTAACCCACATCATCCGGGAATGATCATCAATTAACAACATGAAATATCTATCACCTTGCAGACTCTTGATTCTTGTCGGACCACAGAGATCAGTATGTACTAATTCCAACAGTCCGGTAGAAGACTGATCTTTGCTTTTGAAAGAGACTCTGCTTTGTTTACCTAGCTGACATTCTTTGCACAAATTGTTTGTAGGTTTCATCAATTTTGGAAGATCTCTTACAGCCTGAGTATTGCTTATCTTGATGATGTTATCAAAATTTACATGACACATTCTTCTATGCCATAACCAACTCTGATCAATTTGAACAAACAGACAACTTTTATTTGAACCAACCAGATGAAAGATATTACCTTTTGTTTGAGTACCGGATGCAATTTCAGTTCCGGAGCTTGTAAAGATTCTGCATTTTCCATTCTTGAACCGGAGATCATAGCCTTTGTCCACTAACTGACCAACACTGAGAAGATTGTGCTTCAATCCTTCAACATATAGTACATTACCTGTTTTGCTCTTTCCATCAAAGGAAATAGTTCCCCTGCCTCTGATTCTGCCAGCAGAATTGTCACCAAACTTTACCATTCCTCCTTCATACCTTTCCAAATTCAAGAACTTATTCTTGTCACCAGTCATATGGTGAGAACATCCACTGTCAATAACCCAATCATCCTTTTCTTCCACTTGAGCAGCCAAAGCTTTTTCAACAACTTTGTGATTGACAGATTCAGAGGATATTGAATCTTCTTCCTTGATGGCAATAAACACCCATTCATTTCCGGATTTGCTTCCTAGTTCTGATTCATCATCTGTTACTCCTTCATTGTCATCTTCTTCATGAACATAATAGCAGTTCTTTTGAAACCTTTGTCTGTTAGTATTAGACCTTGCAGATCTTTCCGGACATCTTGAAGCAAAATGACCAATCTTATTGCAGTTGAAACACTTAAAGGGTAGTTTTCCTTCATACTTACCGGATCCTCTTGGCAGTCTCTTTGCAATGAGGGCTTCAAGTTGAGCTGTTTCTGCTTCTTCTTCTTCCATGTCTCTTCTTGCTTGATCATACCATGACATCTTCCTTGATGAGTTTTCTCCCGGATCAAATCTCTGTTTGCCTTTCACATAGGTACTGGCTTTGAAAGCAGATTCAGTCTTGGGAGGATCATCTCCAAACTCGGTCATTTCAAATGCAGCTAGTTTGCCAGCCAGTTGTTCTCTTGTGACAGTTGTGTGGGCTCTGAATTCATCAATGGCAGCAACCTTGATTTTGTAGGCAGCAGGAAGGGATCTTAGGATTTTGCAGACAATCTCATTTTCATCTAGAGTTCCACCAGCATTTCTAATTCCACATACCAGCTCATTCACTCTTGGCATAAAAGTAGTGATGTTTTCATCATCTCTCATCTTCAATCTTTCAAATTTCCCTTTCAGACTTTGCAACCTTGCACTTTTGACAAACTCATCTCCTTCATACAGAAGTTCCAGTTTAGTCAGGATCTCATATGCAGTTGGTAGGTCAATAACATTCGAGAGATCTGAGTCATTCAATGCGCTTAGAAGAGCTTCCTTGGTCCATAGATTGTTTTCAGCTTCTGTGATTTCATTCAGAGTTGTCGGACCACCTTGTGGAGGTACATATGGTTTTGAAACCATAGCCAAGTATGCTTTTCCCATACATTCCAGGTGACACTTCATGCGACCTTTCCAGAGAGTGAAGTTGGTTCCATCGAATTTCGGACTATCCTTCTTGTATGACGACATCCTGGATCTCCTCAAGCGGTTAAGCTCCTTTCAGAGGAACTTGGCTCTGATACCAATTGTTGGATCTAAGGCATACAACTGAGAGGGGGGGGGTGAATCAGTTGTATAAAACTTCTTGTTCTTTCAAACACTTGATTCTTCGTTGTTAGTTAGCAGCATATCAATTAATCATCCATGAAAGCATAATACATAAACACAGGAGCAGATAAACATCAACACATTGAACACCAAGATTTTGACGTGGAAAACCCGGTTAAGGGAAAAACCACGGGGTGATTAACCCAAGAATTATTCTCTGTTAGAAGAATAAAGAAGAATGAATGGCACATGCCAATTAGGGCTCACTACCCGAGCACACTGCTCACAAAGAGGCCCACTGCCTACAAGGAGACACACTGTCTACAAAGTGATAAAAATCACAATCTTGAACTGGAGAATGACATCTCTACCATGTCCGGATCAGTTCCATTTAAGCCCAAAAACTTCTGCTCTGCCTTTCGCACTTCTCTTCACTATGCCACACTCATCCACACAATCCACACTCGAAATGAACTCAGAAACCTTTATTTATACAAGACATCGACTTAGGAACAATCATCTAAGTCGGCAATCAACCATAAGAATATCCGCAAGATGAATAACACATCCGGTCGGCCACCACAAGAACATTCACAGGATGAACAACTCATCCGGTCGGCTAAACAGAGCAAGAACTTCATCCGGAAGAATAACTTCAATTCTGGGCTCTACTATCAATGCAGACCAACAACACAACCTCAACATGATCCAAGAACCTTCACAAGCCTGCCTGAAAGACCAGGTACATCCGCACTTTCTTTACTTACTGAAATCTCTTCTCTTCCTTATCCGGAACTTCAAGAACATTGTCTGTCGCCACTGTCATAATGCAAGAGGTACTTCTGGACCTCCAAATCATACACAAATCAGGATGACACATCACAAGGACATCCCAAACACTCCTTCCAATCTGCAGATTAGGATAATACAATTCCGGACCTCACCGGACCTTTCTGTGATCCTTTGTCACCTCTGAACACTTGCCGGAACCGGTTCTACACTGACAGCCA
This sequence comes from Cunninghamia lanceolata, assembly GCA_027924645.1. Taxonomy (NCBI): domain Eukaryota; kingdom Viridiplantae; phylum Streptophyta; class Pinopsida; order Cupressales; family Cupressaceae; genus Cunninghamia; species Cunninghamia lanceolata. The sequence continues at coordinate 6,744,184 of BSBN01001221.1, read as the reverse complement.
CAACTCCTTTAGATCTTCATGCGGACCTCTGAAATCTTAACTGAAGCATCTCAAGACTCATATCTGAAAACCCTTTAATCCACATCCTCCGGTTCTCAACCTATACAATACATTTGCCTTCTTCTCATCACTGTTCTTCACTGTTCCTGACTGAGGCTAATTTTCTCAATATCCTCAGCACACAGCTCATCCAATCCTTCTTGTCAATGCAATATGAGTATGTTGACATCAATGACAACACTGGTTCACCTCATACTTGCAACATGGTCACCTCTGTGATTAATGTGTCTAGCCCTATTTCCTGAGCTATTTGCTCTGGGCTCTTTTCTTGCTCCTCTTCTGCTTGTTTCATCTCCTCAAGCACTATTTGAACCGTATGAGGCTTGTGAGGAGTCACACTTGCATCAGCAGCAAGTGTTTCCATTTCTTGTGCAGCCACATCCTGCACCACCTCATCATCAGACAAGTTTATTGTCTCGTCTAGCGAGACATGCCCTTCCGCTTGTGTCTGGGAGGTCTCTTTCAACTGCTCTTCAGCAAGTTCAGTCTTGAACTTGACAATGGTAGGAAGTGGAACATTGTGTTGTAGTTCCTTGTGCACTTCACTACCCTCCCCTTGTGATGAAGTAAGGGGTTGGCTTATTCCATCTCTCATTGAGGTCCTTTGTTTCTTTGGTGGGGAAGACACCATCACCTGCGGAGCTCTCCTCTTCCTTCTTATTATCAACGGAGTCTCCTCCTCCTCCGACTCTTCTTCTATGATGGTGCCTTCTACCCCTGGTTGTTTAGAAGACTGACCCACCTCTTGGGTCTCAATGATTCCAGCCTCTGATGTCTTACTTTTCTTGGGCCTATCCTTTTCTGGAGGGGATGCTGATTCAGATCCTGACCCTGTGGCCTGCTCAGCTGTAAACACTGCTCTTTCAATTATAATCCCCTTTGGTCCCTGCTCCACCTTCTTGCCCTTCGGGGGTCTTTTACTCTGCTGTTGTGGTGGAGGGACCCTATCTCCCTTGGTTTTCCTTTTCTCCAGTAGGAAGTCATCATATTCATCTGTGGGGATATCCTGCCCCTTTTTCTTGTTGTCCACTGTGATGGCAACACCCTTCTTCTTCAATGCCTCTACTTGTTCATCAACCCAAGCTTGGGTTAGGTGTAGGGTCCTGGCAATGAACGGGTCTAAGGATATATCCTCCTGCATAGTGAGGTCAGGTGCAGAGATGGTGTCGTTATATATCTTTTTCTCCTCATACTCATCTGCCATCGTCCTGCCATCATCCTTCTTTAATTGCTGAGGCAGGGAGATGCAATCAAACGTTCTAACTTGGTTTAGAGTTAACCTCTGATACCTCCTCCTCCTGGCTTCTGCCTCATCCTCGCAGTTAGCCCAAAAATCCTCTAGGTGCCTCTGGTGAACAGGCTTTCCTAGCACCTTCTGTATTCTGCCGTAAGGATCATATGGTCTAGTTATTGGAAAGGGCTGCAAGTTCATCTTATTCAGGGTGACCATCACCTTCTTGATGTTATCAGAGTCAGGGCACATATAATTGCCAATGCTGACTGGGAACAAAATTGGTGGCAGCTTCTTGGCATCCTTGTACATCTGGATCATGGTGGAGCCCTGCCTGATGAATTCCATTAATACCACGACGTCAGTAGGATACCTTGGCAGCATCAGGGGATGTCCCTCGAAACCTTCAACCCTGATGTAGGAAAAAGTTGCGAACTGTATATACCAGGCCCCATGCCTGTAGACTGCCTCTTGAGCCTCCAAGCTCAATCTTTTCGTTCTGTCTTCTTCCATGGTCCTTAGCAGATGCATAGAGAATGCATCATTGACCAGTTTGTAATCTTTTAAGTAGTTGGTTCTTTGCAGCTGAGGATGATGATCCCAGATATATGCTGCGTTTGTGCCTGTGAGCTTCCCATCTGTAACCAAGGCATCAAAAGTGCCTCTATATGCACAGGAATACACAATATACGAGGACATGAAAAAAGCACAATTAGAACCTCCCAGGTTCATCAGTTGCTCATGCAGAGCATCACTTATAATTTGCCCCCACAGTGGCTTGGTGTCTGAATACAGACACATCATTATAATCCCGTACATCCAGTCTTTGAAATTGCCAGTATCAGGTTGGCCAGTAACTCTGTTCAGGAGTGCAATCATGTACTGATACTCCTCATTGAAGTCATATTTGAACAGGTGCACAGGAAGCTTGGCGGCTGCGTTATAGGTGCTGTTCTCAGCCCGCCACGGGTACATGTTTTTCCTGGCGGATTTCTTATTGGCCTCGTACTCCCTCTCAGACTTCTTCAGGTCCACACTTTTGACCTTACTTCCCAGCGGCAATCCGAATGTCTGGGAGAGACCTTTGATGGAGAGGTCTGCATATACCCTCCCATGCTTCACTACCTGCTTGGTTTGAGGGTTGTAATTCCGAGCGCACTCAATGACGAGCTCCAGAGATTCCATGGAGTAGGGAAAACCAGCGGCATTCCACAATCCAGATATGAACACTGCGTCCAGCACAGGACTCTTGTCATGCCCATTATTTAGCTTGGCTGACCAGGCTTCCAAATTAGTGCTTCCCTGATGGGTGTCTGTGATTGCTCCGTATTTAAACAGGACCCCCCTCTGAGCAGAGAACATGGGCTTGCTGAACTCCTCCTGACATTTGACTAATCACTTCTCAGCCATGAGTGCTTATAATTAACGACAATCCTATCTCACAACAAGGTACATATATGCATGCATACTGTAATTGAATTTATAAATCACTATGCCTACAGCATGAATTCCAATCATTACTTGACCATACAGGTGCATAAACCAGAACTTACATCATCGCACCAGAATAGAAACAATATGATGAGGGTTTATTCACCTACCTGGTTGTGCAGATTTCCTTTTATACCAGTAGAGTGCCGAGACGTTCTTAATTCAGCTGGTGATCACCTTTCCCTTCTACTCGTGAGCTCAAATTGCGCAACGGTAGCTGGTATGCAGATATGGAAGCTGGTGCTCTGTAAAACAAGTTTATCATAAGGTAAATGTAAAATATGGCGGTTGAATTACCTTTTAACCTCGCATTTAGGGTGCATTTAGGGCAACTCTGACAGATTAGATCATGTTCCTTGCTTATCCGTGCGAAAAATACAGGATCTCGCCAGGTGTTTCATTGGGTTCCGGGGTCGGCGGGAACCACCTACCATGGCTGCGCGCATTAAATGATAATGGCGGCAACGGGAGCGGGAGAATATCGCTATGATAGGATATCATGAGGGCAGGATGATATTCGCAAATATCGGGTTGAGTTTCAATATCATCCTCCCTCGTATTGACATTGTTATCGCGACAAGATTCGGGTGACAAAAGCACCTTTATTTATACGTAGTACATCAGGAGGATATTTCAGTGTATCGGGTGATGTTTCAAAATATGATGATGACGAGACAAACTTACATTTCTCTCTCTTTCAGAATATCAGGATGACGTCATCCTGATATTCGCTCTTCGTATCGGAAGTGCATCATGACGTCATCATCATACTAAGCTAACATGATCATGTTTTTAGAGAAAATCCTGCGGCAATGTAAATGTGATGATGATGTCATCAGCATGTATGTTCCTTTGTTTATCGTATTCAGATGATGTCATCAGGATATTTGCTAAGGGTGATATTTGCATCAGGAGGATGTAAAGACACATCGGGTTATATGCAAAGTATGATGCTCGCGATAGATAATACTGTTTGACGGGAAGAGTTTGCTACCATTTAAAGTTGACGTCTGGATATTTGAACCGCATGACATATCGGGTTGAGTTTCAAATATGATGATGAACTTCAACAATATGACCTTCCTCTTATGAATATCAGGTTTGACCGAAACTTTGACTGTTCATAACTTTTATATCCTGACGAATATCAAGGTGATGTAAAAGGCAAACCTGCCTAAATTTCAATGCTCTTTCAAAATATAAGGTCACAGAGATGAAACATGAACTTTCACAAACTAGCCTCATGGTGACCTACCTCATCATGATTTTGCATGATGATGCACTCGACTTACTTTTACCAAACCGCCCAGAAGCAGACGCACAAGCCAAACCAAAAATTTGGGTCCCTATTTTGCCAAGTCAAAATGGGGCGTGTTGTGTAACCACACAACAAGAATGAATAATAATTCCCTCTTAGCAGCACTCTTCTTGGTGACACATGTCGATTGGTTTTTCCCTTGTTGACTCTTCTTGCTTCTAACCATTCTTCTTTTCCCCTTTGTCTATTCCTCTTTTTTCATATTATTCCCCTTTCCTACATGCTTACTTTTCACCTTTTCATGCCAATTCCACCTTTCTATATCCCGTTCCGAAGGTCTCTAACCCTAGGAAGTCTCTAGAGTCTCTAACCGTAGGAAGTCTCTAGACAACCTAATAGACCAAACCCATGTCTCAGTCTTTGCCCAACTTTCCTCCTCTATGGGTCACCCTATTAATGACTAAAACTCCTCAGGTGACCCTACTTGAGTTCATCATACCACCTGTTTCAAATGCCAGATCCCCTTTTCATACTTTCATCAAGCATACACAACTATTTTTCTTTACCTAGGTGTCACCCTTTATGGGTCACCCATGGGTTGCCTGGGGTGACCTACCCTGGTAAAAGGGGTGACCCTTGTGGATTTTAAACATGAGTTTCTCCTTCGATTTGAGCCCAAAAAGACTCCATTTTTGCCTAGTTTGCATGCAATTTTGAGCTAAACATAGAGGAGGCCATAATTGACTCAATCAACACTCTCAATCATGCAAATTTAGCCCAATCTATTCTTGTTAACTCTTCTTCCTCTCATGATAACTCCCAATTCTTCCTAAGTGATAAGATTTCAAGGCATGTTCACTCTTCAGTCAATTCAATCTTCTGATCAATCAAGCAAGTTAACTCTCCAATCAAGGGAGTTAACTCCTTAATCACCCTTACCCTTCATGTGCTCTCTCAACCTATAAATAACCCCTCCTAAAAGCAATAGAGGAGGCAAATTCATTATTGCAATGCATCTTTTGATTGGATTTTGCTCTCCAACTAGCATACATATGCTCGCTGCAGGACATAAGTGCCTTTTATTTATTGTTGTTATTTTTCCATAGCCTTCAAAGGCTTCATAGCATCACTATGCTTACAATTTCTCAAGCCATAGTGCTCTTAGCTCACAGTGAGCTCAATTCAAAGATTTCCAAAAGCTCATTCTTATGCTTTCCCTTCCCACTTTCCACCAAGAGGACGACACCACTACTACAGGAGGACGAAGAGGCTTCCATACAAAAGGATTCCTGAGGGTAGTGAAGATTCATGCGTCTCTATATTCTAGGTTTTTCTATTTTTGTAGTAATTACACAAATCTTTCTCTTGGAATAGTAATCTCGTCATTGCAATTTCCTTGATAAGTTAATTTAAGTTGCTTAGATTAGCTTGTTTTAAGTAGTTAAATTACAATTTTAGATTAGTTTCATTTCATGCACTTTTCAATTCTTAGTTTAATCCAAAATCAATCTTGAAAATACAAAAACATAGAATAATTGCATTAGGTAACTTCATATTTGTTTACATACATCTTTCAATTCCTAGATTAATTTAATTCATTTTGTTTCAAAGGTTGGAGAAAAGAACAAAAAAATGTTTGCATACATCATAGCTTGCATACACTAAAAAACCCACAAATACCAAAAACATTAGAAAACATAAAAAAGTGAAACAAGTACACACAAACCCTTGATTTCATCACGAGGTCAACATAAAGTCAATACAAGTAAAAACTTCCTTGATTTCAACATGAGGTCAACAAACTCAAGAAAACACCAAGAAAAACCTTAGTTAACATCACTAAGTCAAAAAGTCAACTCTTGGTCAACTCAAATTTACTCTCTCTATCCAAGCATTTGAATGTGCCCTGGAATTAGAGGTGAGTGGGTGAGGGAAATCCTTAAGTATATTGAAGAGTTAAACCCAAGACCACAACTCAAAAAAGAACAAAAACACTTCATCAGGGTCATAGAACAAGATCGACAAATTCAACAACACATACAAACATTCGAAGCTAGATTACAACATGCTAGAGACATAAATGAAGCAAATCAAGATCTATCTAGGTGTTGGAATCTCAGGAACCCCAATAGGAGACAAACCACAAGTGACCCTTTGGGTTGTATAGTCATCTAAACAACAACTGACATAGAAAGAGCAAGACAAATACAAAACAATAGTAGGCCCTTGATCAGACCGACCACTCTTTGTGAGATCCTACTACCAAGTGAACAGGACAACCCTTGGGTCTTGCCTCTGCTTGATTAAATTTTTCCACAAGAGCGAGATTGACTTGTGACAAGTCATTGTACCTTGTATTTAATCATAATTATTTACCAAATCCAGGGCAGTGTCCATGGTAGTCTGTAATAGAAACTAGCAATCAACAGTCCTAGAACTATCTATTGAATTGAAACCTACTTGTGCAATCAAATTCATGCCTTTAGCTATTTGCTATGAAAGAAATCTTAATCTAGGAATTTGAATAGTACAATGCTGAAAGGAACTAGCTGATTAGAAAATTGGAAAAGACATCGAAAATAAAATAAACAGTAATATGATATGTATTTATCAAAGCAGGAAAACTAAACTAAAGAACTTGCAGTAATTTAAGAAAGCAATAAATCCAAACAATATTACTAACCTTCTCTCCTTTAGTGGGAGTGGGCCCTTCCTCTACACCTCCAGAATTAAAGACTAAAGAAAAGCTTTAGAACACACAAATAGGAAACTATCTTTCTTTAATCCAAGATCTTTAAAAATAGAGGATTCTTCAACAAAGTAAAAATAGAGTATATTGTTCTTCTGAAAACAAAAACTATGATATCTTTCCTATCACCTCCATATAATATATATCAGGTGTATTTGTTGAAAACATATCTCCATAGTTTATTATTTCATTCCTAGTTCTACCTTAGGTACAAAAGATCTTTATTCTTAGGGTTGAACATGCAACTACATATGTTAAAAAGATAATCATGCAGAACTAAAAGAGATGTAAAGTGACACTAAAGGTGTCCCTTAAATCAAGAGTTTTAACTTGAGATAAATCATGCCATGAAGGCCTTGATAAAAAGGAATTAACATTTAAAACAACATCCTAACATAAGTCCCTAATTCATGCAAAAATCAAGTAACAACTGTCATTTGTCTCCCATGAGATACTGCAATAGTCTTCTCCAAAAACTCTGGCTTTACATGTAGAACTCTGTACCTTTGGAACATCTCTGGAGATTATGTGCAGTCTATAAAACAGCTCCATAGAGAGTGCTCTGAAGACACCTATACAACTCAATAGTACACAGCTCCAGAGGTCACATGATCAACAACCTTTGCTAACTTGTTGATCCAGCTTCGGAGATCCTTCAATCCTTCTGCAAAACGTTGGAGTTCCTGTAATGCACCTTCTGCACAGCTTTGAAGATGTTAGGAACATCTCTGAAGTCTTCAAAAACCTTGCTTCTCTTGATGGATGAATTCCTGTGATCAAAAAGAGATATTCCTACATAGTTCTTTGTCATTTTAAACCCAAACATGAGTCTTTTAATCACAACACTAATTTCAATATTACATCTTGAATTAACATAATTTAAACAAGGTTTTACAGTCTTTATAGTGCAAATTAGTAGATAAGATGGTGCATGGAATGGAAAAAAGGGAACATAAGGATATGCTTTGATGAGTGCTACCTCTCACTCATCAACTTGGAGGTTGCTAGAAGCAAGGAGAGGGTCCATGTGCTGCGTCAGAGCCGATTCATCCATGATTGTGCCTATGTTACATTTTGAAGAGTACATATTTTGGTGAACCCGACGTGAAGAGAAAAACCTTTTTGGTAGAGCTTTTTCGTTTTTGTTAAACAATCTAAATTTCACTTCACACGTCATTTTCACATTTCTATTTATGATCATTTTCGCATTCATTGCCATTTTTGCATTCATTCTATCCTTCTTATTTATCTTTTGCTTCATTTGTTCCATTTATTCTGAGGTGTTTACAACACCCTCGAATATGTTGGAACCAAAACTACACCTAGGGAACCTCCCTTCAAGGGAGCCTAAAATTCCCTCTTTCTATAGGTACATGCCTCTTGATCCAATGGAACCCATCTCAAATTGTTACGATTACAAATGCTCAGATTATAAAGGTGACAAAAGAGAACCTAGGCATTCATTAACATTCAACAACCCTGTGTGGGAACAAAACCCAACAATTTAACCCATAACACGAAGGGTGCAAGTGAGATCAAAGATTCATCAAGTAGACCAACCTTTGACAAGCAATCAAAATACCCATTTAGATGATGAGGTAAGATGCTTGGAGAGACATTTTCAAGAAGCCAAAGATGGAAAGTCAAAGCCCAATAAATTAGTTTTAGATTTAAAATTAGAAATATTAATGGCATGTAAGATATGAAAATAAAACCTTAATGGAATATAGCCAAGGGTGGGTAGAATAGGAAAAAGAGATAACAAATAATGAAGCTTAAATGCTAAAAGAAAATGTATATCAAATGAAATAATAATGAAAGGAATGCAAACCCTAACATAATTAAAAAATGATAATGTGATTAGAGAATACAAATATGTGACCCTAAAAATAGTGAAGGTATAAGCTCTAAGGTCAAACCTTAGGGAATGCAAGCATGGATGGGTTCATAAAAAATGTGACAGAAAATAATCTTTCCCTAATGTTAATTTTGTCGTACCCCATTTTTGTAATGTGCTTTTAGACAAGTTTATTTACTTTAATTTGGTTAAGCATTATATGTGCTTATAAGTACCTAGTCACCATGTAGTTTGGATGATGATATTTCAATCAATTGATAACTTGTTTTATTTCTATAGTGATCAAATAATCATTAAGTGCCAATATTTGCTTTATAATTGCATTTTTTATTGAGAAACTTGGGTTTTTAGCCTATTCCGGGCCCAGAGAGACCCTCACGGGGGATCTCTTCCCATGAATTTATTGTCGAGACCACTACTGGGGGGTCTCAGTCCCCAAGGAAATATTGCCAAGTTCAAACTCACGAGCTCGTTGGTCCAACAAAGGCCCACAACTTGCAAGCATGACAGCCTAGTGAAGACACATATCATGTGAGCACATCAGCCCAACGAAGGCACAAGGCCAATGAGCTCTTTGGCCCAATGGGCATTTGAGTGTTGGTGGCTGCCACAACCTTGTGACTTAACCACCGAACCACGCCCTTATCGGTTTTATAATTGCATTTTGATAAGAGTACTAATCCTTATATTAGAAATTGGTGATCTCTATGGTTAATTGATATTATGTCAATTTTAATATTTATGACATGATTATGATGAATCAGTGGATTTCGAGATTAATTTTATATTGTAATGATTTATATATGAAGATTATTGATTTGGTGAATAATCTCAGACTAACTACATTTTTAGTGGTCATGAGGTGAATGCAGGACAAGTCTATCCCCCTCTCATTTGAAGAGGGAGAGTATAATCAAAGAGAGGTGACATATCAAGGCGAAATAACAAATTATATCACAATATCGAGAACCATCCACACACTCCACTATTTTATAAGTAATAACTAGAGATGTTATTTCTGATTTTGACTTCGTCATTGTCTTAATGTTTAGTTAATTTCACTTTATATTTTTGTCAATGTCACAGTTGCTCTAGCCTTGTGCATTCGTCAATGTCATAGTTACATTAGTCATTGCATTCACCATTATTGTATTTACACAAAATGGTATGCTCTAACATCTCTTTTGTAATCAATCTCGTCAATTGATTTTAGCCCCAAGTTATCCTTTTGTAGAAGTATTCAGGAGTTGTTATGGTATTTAAAGTAAGTTTTTGCATGAGATATTTTGTTGTTAATGATAAGGAACTTGATTGTTTGGAATTCAAGTGTTCTATTTAAAAAAAAAGGTTTAACCATTCTTTATCCCACTTTTGAAATTATTGAGATTATGGGAAATAAATGAGAGAGAGAGAACTTTTGGCATGGGGAGTGAACTAGAGATTTGCTGGCCATAATGGCCGCCAATTTTTCCATCTTTTCCTCTGAAGAGTTACTTTTTTCCAATGAACTAGGAAGTGGAAGAGGTGCTACATTAGTTTGAGTTTAGTGCTAGCAGTGAAGGAGAAAATTTTGGGGGCTGAATGGCCACCCAAAATGGAGGGAATTCTTGGGAGATTATGGCAAGTAGTTAGGGCATAGATAAGGGGGGACAAAACATAGATATTATAGAGTTGGAAGGGAAAAAGAGTGGAGAAAAGAGGAGTAGTCATATATAGGTACGAATAGTTATTCAAACGGTCTTTTCTTTTAGAATGTGTATGAGAACTGCTTATAATAGGTGGATATACTAGTTTTGAACTCACATTGTTGTAATTGAGAGAAAGGTATTTCTACTTGGTGCATTCTTTTAGTAGCTTAGATGACTATTTTATTGGTGGTATGTTTATGTGAAATATCCTAGTTTGAGTGGTCTTGATTTTATCTCCTTGCCTTAGGTGAGTGGAGAGTTTATGTATTTAAACAAGTCTAGTTGTTTAAAAAAAAACCGTGCTCATATATAGGGTTGTGTTAGTAACATTTCTATTTATAATGGAAAAAGAGGTCATTCCATCATATTCTCAAGATAAGAAAATAATGCTAAACCTATGAAATTTTAGAGGCAAAAATTCTTGAGTATTCTCTTTGAATCATATTAAGTTCAGGTAGGGAAATCATTTTAGAGCCCAAAGTGACCTAAATTCCTTCTAAATCTTTTTTTGATTTCACATATATTGTATTTTCTTCGTAGGCGCCTCCATTTGAATTCCTTGGTAATACCCTTGTGTTAGAAAATAACATCTTTGTCATTGTTTGACCTGTGTTTAAGTGAAATTTTGTGGCAAAAGAAATTTGTTTTGTTGCCTTGTTATTTGGCTTGTGTCTGAGTGAAATTTCGTGGCAAAAGAAATTTGTTTTGTGGTCTTGTTGTTCAACCTATGTTTGAGTGAAATTTTATGGCAAAAGAAATTTGTTTTGTGGCCTTGTTGTTCATCTTGTGTATGAGTGAAATTTTGTGGCAAGAGAAATTTGTTTTATGGCCTTGTTGTTTGGCTTGTGTCTGAGTGTGATATGTATACATGTACACACACACACACACATATTCATGTATATATATTTACATGCATTTGTAATTGCTTGAAGCCATTTTGGGAAGAGGGAATTTTGACTTATACTATGTCTCTATAGTGTTGTATACAACTATTTTTTATTATGTATTGGTTTAGTTTTGATTTTGAATAGAGGTTAGACTTCTCTATAAAATAGTGTTGTTCATGATTTTTATATTACATCTCATATATCTTGACTTCCATTAAAAAGGAAAATTTGTTACTTTTGTTCAGTGTGGCATATGGTCTTAACCAATGACTTAGTCTAAGTTACATTCATGATTAAAATAGTAGAGCATAATTCTATATAGTTAGGTATTTACACTATTTACCATGAACACATAAATCATTCATGAAGGAAATGTCTCAGTCATTATGTCGATTATCTTACTCTTGAATAGTAAGACAACAAAACTGTGTTTGTTGCCTATGATTTATCTTAACCACAATGAACATATATTTTTGAATGAAGAAATTATGCATCAAGGGTTATACGTACTGGTAAATAGTGTTAAATATTATTGAGATAGAGAATGCTTCTTTTAATACTATGTGGAATTAGTGTTAGTTGGGTTGCTGATCTGTTGTGAAAAACTATAATAGTTTAGTGTCTTATTTGCACTACCACATACTTGACCAGTTTTAAGTTAAATAAAATGAAACTAGGTGATTAGTCAAGTTGGTGACGAGATAAGTAAGTCACATAGATATTTTATTTAATTAAATTATTGGAGTGATGTGGATTGATTATGTAATCAGTAAACTAGTTTGTTTTTCATGTAGTCAAGATGAGATTGTAGTGTGTGAACATATGACCCACATATCCCTATTCGAATGTGATTTTTTTTAATGCTTTGGCCAAAGTAGTGCAAATGTTTCTTTCATTGTCGGCTCATAGTACCATTAGGGTTGCATGCCAGTCAGTTGTCATACTTAGCTAGAGGGTATCTAGGGTTGTATGGCAGATTGCATGTAATAGTGTTAGTACTATATACACTCAAGGTTCTTGAATGGTTATGATACTTTTTTCAAATCCCTTTATCTTTCACCCTCGCAAAGGGTAGGGCCACTTCTAAAAGGAAGGTGTACGGGAGACTGCCAGTTTGTCATTGGAGGAAAGGCACCCAAATGATGCTCTCCCTACACACAGATAGATAGAATGCCATCAAGCTTGAACTTAGAGAAAAACATGATTTGATTATTATAACATCAAATTTTGTATATGTACATATGGAATATTATGATATTGTAAAATGTTTTGAAGTGCCTTGAATCATCTTTCAAGTGATCATTGAAATGACTGTTTTGAAAAAAATGAAATTTACAAATATAGTTCTGGTTTCTTTATAAATTAAAACAATGTCACATTATATTTTGTATTGTGGATTAAAATAATGTAATGTTAGTTATTTAAAATAATATATAGTATGTTTTTGTAAATTAAAATTATTCATTAAAATTTGGCTATTATTTTGTTATTAGTTCTTTAGTTCGTTACATGTAGTATCAGAGTAGGGTCCATAGACGAGGGGCCTATGAGTCTACTATGTATGAATGCTTAAACTTTAGAAAATAATTATATTTTATAGACTAATCTTTAATGATTTATCTCTTTGAGTACAGAGATAAGGGGATTCAAGTCAAGGAAGCAATTTGGGAAGAAGAAACCAAGACAACTTGAAACAAAAGAAAAATCCACTCAACCACCATCTCGCAAAGAAGAGATTTGGCTCTCCAGCACTAAGACCCTAGAGACAAGTATGTGCCACATAAAATTGGAGAAGGAAAAACAAGTGAAACCTATAGTCCCAAACAAGCTTAAACAAAAGAAACCCTTTGTCATTTGCGACATGCCTTTTAGTTGTAGACGCAATGCTCCACTTATGAGTAGGTAGTACAGGCTCGTACCTATGAGTACATCCTTCCTCTAGTAGTGTGAAGATAGATTCAAAGGATGAAAAACATAATGAGGTTGAAATGTTTGACTAATACTTGATTAATTTGTAACTTGAAACTTTATCATAAATAAGGATGTGTATCATCCATCTTAAATATTAATAAAAAATTCTCTTCCTTCTTCTTCCTTCCAAAAACTTGTGATGACTATTTATCTTAAATCTCATGCCTATTAAACTCTCGTTCAAGTTATTTTCGTTAAAGTGTTTTGTATAAATTCTTATTGCTTGCAATGTTTAACAAAGCCCTTATGTTGCCATAGGATAATGTATTCCAAACTTGACTTACCAGGTTAACCTTGGTTTAGACAAAAATGAACTTGGGAAGTAGTCATGGGGAATCAAGGTAAGCTATGAATCACCCTACAACTAAGTTGAATCAAATCTTGATAGCTTTAAATGAAACAAAAGAAAGGCTAGTTACCTTAGAGTAGGACGTTCGACGATCTCATAAGAAAGGAGGAGAATATGAGCATGACCAAGGGCATAAATGTGAATGAAGGACTTGGTGAATCTTTAGAAGACCAACCAAATTATGAAGAGGCATTAAGACAAAATAATTGAAGAACTCAATTGGAAAATAAACTTGTGTTGGATATGAAGAAAAATAATTCATTCAAGTTCGATGGTACAGTTTTGGGTGATGGAACTAAAGATTGGATCAATGAAATGGAGAAGTGTTGGGTGAATATTTTGTCTTCAACTAACTGAAGGAAAAATGGTTATATCAACCATAGTGTAATGAGATAAATCTCTCCTCTCAGCAAGGGGAGGTTCCCTATTAACTATCACAAACTTATCTATTCTAACACTAATCTTCAAGGTGAATCCATATCATCCATTTCTCTTTTTTCAAAAATGATGTTTTACAAAAATAGTAATTTCACAATACAAATCAAAATAACCAAGAAACCCACGAGAGCACAAAGTCTATCATTGCTCCTTTTGCTGATTTAAAATTCAGAACCAAATAGGATAAGGTGCAGCCCAAAGTCTTCACCGAATACTATGATGAAAACACACGAACATAAAAGATAACAGTAGCTCAAAGGTTTTCCAATATCTTTTACTCCAAAACATAAAATCACAAACCCAAAGATAATTATTGCAGCACAAAGTCTCCAAAATCAACTTCAGAATATCTCCCAGATTATCCAAACTCACACTACAATTTGATCAAATAGATAAGATAGTATAAGGAAAAAGACATAAGAACAATTTCCAATACACCACAAGTTATTCCAATACAAATATTGAATGATCACTCACTTGATAAAATATGATTTACAATTTGAACACAAAGTCTCAAAATGCTCTTCAATTCGGTAGAGTTTCGCTTCAATAACTAAAAGATGATCATTACAATGGGGGGTCCTCTTTATTTATAGGAGAGACCAAGAGCAAAAATAGGAAAAGAACATCTTATTGTGACTTATTCAACAAAGGAGTCCTTTTTGATTTGGGACTTCCTATGTTTTTACATGTAATTACATATGAGAAAAGTACATGTAAATATGTCCAAAACTATTTCAAAAGTACATCTAAAAAATAGAAAATAAACTAAGTGATGAAAAAGCTGCTTCAACTTGCACTGCCTTCTTTCTTCATATGGAAATCATACATAGTAAATGCAGCTTGCATCCCCAAACTATCCGGACTAACTATGTTCTTGAAAATCATCCAGGCTCTGACTATTGCATCTCTGACTGTTGTAATTGATTTTGCATGGCTAGTTAACTTGGCCTTTAGATTATCTAAAGTTAACTGGTTATCAAGAATATTATCCATAGAAGCTACTGAAAATGTTTTGTCCTCAAACTCTTTCTGAAATATATTCTCAAATTCCTGGGTCATCTCCTCTGTAGAAAGAAATTGATTATCCTTTGACACCAAATTGCATGGCAGCTCCTCCAACTTGTGTAAGAGACTAACGTCTCTTTGGTCACTCAGCTTCCTTGCAGTTTCTAATTCATTGATCAGATCTTTCAACACACAACTCTGATATGTCAATGCCTCCTTAGTCTCAGTATATGAATCCTGATTTGGAAAAACACCAATTGATATCAAGGCACTTATTTTTAACTTCCTCATTTCTACCCACTTATCATGACTCTGCTCTAAATGCTCAATATCCTGAGAAATAGCATCAATCAAATCATCAAGTTCTGCCCTGATTTTCTCCATTTTGCTTGTTTTCTCAGCTAGCTCTGTAAGAAGAGAGATTCCCTACGTGCACATCCTTTCCAAATATTATTCAAGCACTTTTCCCTTAAGGTGAGTCTTTTTCAGCTTTCTGGATGATATCAACAGAAACGGCCTTAGGAGTCACTGATTCTGAATTCAAAGTAATCTTCCTTACCACTGCAGTCAATTGCTCTACCATTGCTTTATAATGATATTTCATCTCTTTTTCTTTATCAAACTTCTGAATCAAAATATCCATTGCCAATTGCATGTCAGTCTTTGCATTCTCATGTGTTATTTTGCCCAGCAATTCTAGAAATAGAGTAATCACTCATACTAAAATTTTCTATGTTAGCATCCTATGGGGGCCTTGCAATCTCCACAAATTTGTGCCCTTTGTCTCCCAACACTCTTGAAAGAATTTTTGGCTTCTTTGGAGTCTTAGCCTTAACAGGCACCAGCTTACCAAAATCAAAGTCATCTGGAGAGATGGCTTACTTCTTTCTTTTAGGCGTATATGCTGACAACCATGGAGGAAGCACAAAAGTACTCACATTTGGATCTGGCTCCATTGTCAGTGTTAAGGGAACTGTATTGGCACTGGAAGTAGAAATATTAGGTGGAGTATTAGTAAACACTGCACCTAACACATTCATATTCAAAACTTGCTCAGAACCCAATACAAAGTGATCAAATATTGAAGAATCTCCAATATCAAAAGATGAGGAGGACAGACTAGGAATGGACCTAGAAGAATGAAGAACATCATCAAAAGCAGTTTGAGGATTATCAGAAAATATTTTTGAGGGTGATGGAGATTCAGAAGATGGGATGTTGATAGGTGAAACAAGGATGGTAGGTGAAACAGACAGAGGAATTGAAACAAGTATATCAAGTAAAGGAGAAGAGACTCTAGTATCTTGTGGTACATCCTTCTGTGGAGACATAACTTCATCCCTTTGTTCTTCTTCTATCTCCTCTATTGATCTATTTGCAACCTCCATTTCTTCTATAGCTGGTTCATCAATATTCTGTTTCTCAATTTCCATTTCTTCTACCTCAGATTCTTTCTCTATTGCCTTTGACTTCTTAGACACAAATTTGATCCTGGGTTTATGTGTCTTAGAAGAAGAGGGAATGCCACTCTTATTCTTTGTCCTATTCTCCACCTTCTTGCCTATTTGTTCTTGGACTTTGGTCTCTGATCCAGTAAGGAATTCTTTCAAAGCAATCCCCTAACCTTCTAACCACTTGTTTGTGTTAGCCAATATAGGTTCAAATCTTTTCCTTAAAGAAGTCAATTCTTTCTGAGACCATTGAATAGGTGGAAGAGGAGAATCAACAATCTATTCAGTGTTATACCTAGGATCAATCAGCTCTTCATCATCCACCAGGTCTTCAGGAATATTAGCCAAACCTAGATACTTAATCTATTCCAGAGATAATCTACTATAGTCCAATTTTCTCATATCCTCTTCTGTCCTTAAGTCAACCCAGATGTCTTAAACCATCGATTCATGAAACTGGGTCTTCCTTTTGATCTTGTCTTTTACACCCCTGTAATCAAACCTTGGTCTTCGTTTGAATTATTTCATGGTCACTAGCTGCATCTCAGTCTCCATCACCCTGGCCTTTGCTATAGTTGACACTGAGTATCTACCAATTTCAATTAGAAATCTGAAACGTGGTTTCTTGAGTTCCATTTGCTTATTATGTATGATAATCATTTGCCTACATAACTCCATCAGAAGTAGTTTATCTGAAGGAAATCTGGGCAACATATAAGGATAGCCTTGGAAAAAGCTAACCCTTAAATATGAGAAGGTCTAAAATTGTAAGAACATGCACCCATAATCATTCACAACTGACCAAGCTTCATCTGAAACTCTTCTTTGCTCTAATTGAGGGTTAAAAAGACACAAAAACACTATGAAGAAAGCATCATTTACTCTCCTTAAATGATGAATTGAACCTTTCAACGTCAGCTGAGGATAGTGTTGATACACATGAACCACTCTCCTATCTCCTTCGGATGTCAAACCCAGAAAGATCCTCATTGAGGCTGCTATATACACAAGGTAAGAAGTCATATAGAATTTGAAAGTAGTGGATACCTTAGTCAATTGTTCATGCAAAGAATTGCTGATTTGTTCACCCCAAAAAATGGCTTGCTTGACTTGAAGTATAACTTTGATAAAAGGGTACATCCATTCATGGAAAAGAGAGGAAGAAGCCAGCCCCCTTATCCTACTAAGAAGAGTTATGAGATCACCAACTTCTTTAATAAAATCACTTCTAAGAAAGCTCCTTGGCCACCTAGACAAGTTTGGCCTTGAAGTCTTAAGCCACTTGGTGTTAATTGTCTTCTTAGCCTTCTCAGAATTCTTGTCATATTCTTTTTGAGCTTCAGCAAAATCTAGTTTCACAACTTCTGTAGTAGCAGGACACATGAAAACTTTATCAATGAATTCTGAATCTAATCTGATGATTACATTGCAATTCACATCCACCACTACCCTAGTGTATCTATTGTAGAACTGAGCACATTGCAGAACAAACTCTGTATTATGAGTTGCCACTGGGAAAGATGACACCAAGTGAATATTGCTATCAACAATCTTCTTCATCGTAGAACTAGGGTTAGTAGACTTAGTTCTTTCCACGAACTCAACCATGTCTACATGGCCAATCTCCATATCCTAAATATCATCAATATTGGAGGTAACTAAGATTGAAAAAACACCCTGATATTTATACTTCATTGCTTTCAACTTCTTTGGAGACAACTCAGTCATTTGAAAAACTAACACCAGAAGGATGTCGATGAACAGAGAAAATCTGTAGAGGAAACTGCAACAAAAATCCATGATCATGCAATTAGGGGAAATACTGGTAATCTGGGAAAATTGCATGTCGATGATCACAACTATTGGGATAAGTTTGAAAGGGCTAGAGCGCAAGTGGGTCAAAAAAAAATGGAGGAAAGTGGGCTCAAGAAAGTAAATTTGAAAATCTCCCAAAGTTCAAAAAATTTGAGAGAGTGAATGCACAGGCGGCAAAATTTGCTGCCCTTGCACGTATGGGATAGTTTGTAGGTGTCAAGGTGGTAAAATTCACTGACCCTACATGTCAAGGATGAAATTTGTGTATGAGTGGTGATTTTTATCGCTTTTGCATGTGAAACAAGTTCTTATGTTTGAGCGGCAAAATTAACCGACTTAGCATATGGGGGTAGGTTGCATAGTGTTCGAGTGGCAAATTTTACCGTCTCAGCATATGTTGAGTTACACAAGTTTTCTTCATGTAAGGGTGGTAAATTTTGCTGCCCATACACATTGGGTTGAAAAAAATCAAATGCACTAGCAATGATTTTAACTGCAATACATTTAGGGTATGAACATGAAAGTTCATGCATAGTCAGCGATTTTTGCCACTATATCATTCGACTTGACCTATACATATCTATGCAGAAGTGGTAAAAAATACCGCTTCTACATAAACTTAGGAAAAGAACTCATGTAGGGTCGGTGAATTGTGCCGCCTTGACACAAGTTAAATTAGTTTATAAGACGAGAAACTGATACTCTAGGCAGTGATTTTTATCGCCGATAACACAAGACTAGGACAAAAACAAAGACATTAGATTTGAATAAGCAAAAAAACAACTCAAACCTCATGTAACAAGAAAAATAAATGGATTTAAAAGGAAAACCTAAAATGAAATAAAAACCTAAACAAATGATCCAAAACTGAGAAACTAGGGTTTTAGAATTATGAAAATCATAGAAAGATGAACAACAGTAACGACACATCTAATCACAATTTTAACCATTCATTAGAAACCCTAGTATGAAATGAACAAAGAACGAAACAAGAAGAAACTAACCTGAAAACTCAACAAATGGGAATAATACAGACCAAATCCAATGAAGAATGATTGCACGATTTGCTAAATTGACTTGAACCAGTGTATGGACTTCTCTCAGATCGCGTACTGAAGGCATGGTAGAAAGAAGGAATGAAATAAAAATGATTTAAAGACCTTTTAAAACAAACTTAAAACAAAACTAAAAGGTCACCATTAATGTCACTCGAGTTAACTCGTCATGACATTAATGACGTGTATTGGCGGCCTTTTTTACCACTTCGACATTACAAAGACATGACATGCATGGGCAGAAAAGTTTGCCGCCCTTGCACTTGGAAACAAAAGATAGATGTATGAGTGGCAAAATTTGCCAACTTCACACATAAACTTGAAAATTTTACTAACACCTTTAAAAGATCAAAAATGATATTTTGATAAGCTTGCAACCTAGTCAAACTTCACGAATTTTGGGAAACCAAGTAAGGGGAATGTCACAAGCTATTTTAATGATGTCAGATGACTTTGTATGAGGTCAAGAGAACTTGTCTCGATTTGCAAACTTAGAGTGTAGGTTACGAAACAAACAAGTTTCATAGGGGTTGTCTACAAAAATGAGTGTAGCTGATTTTGAGAAAAACAAGAAGTATTTTGAGATTCAGAACAACTCAAAGGTGACCAAGGCAATTTGGGGTGCATACTAGCTTTTCGATGAAGCCTCCACTTGGTGGGCTAATAAAAAATAGAGATGGGATTAGACTCTACAAATTTGACCTGGAATTAGTTTATAACCCTTTTCAGATAAAGGTGGTTACCCCAATTATACTTTGACCAAAAGCTAACTGGTTTCCAAAATTTCAGACAGGGGGATATTGTAGTAACTAAGAATTGGGAGAAGTTCAGTAGGATTCTTAAATATGTGCATCAATACTAGTCGGACAAGCAATTCAGAATCCAAAAATTCATCATGGGGTTAAATCCTCAAATAGGAGGTGAAGTGGATGTTCATTAACCATCCAAAATGGACCAAGGCTTTTAGAAGGCCATTAAACAAGAGCAAAAGATGAAGTCCATTGCATCATCTATAGCTATATTCTAGAAAAAGTTTTGGAATTTAAAATCAATGCCTTCTTTTAAAAAGAAAAATTGGAATTAGAATGCTAAGCAAAAACACAATGGCAAGGGATCCAGAAATAACAATGGCTCATGAAATGCAAGAAGGGACAACAAATATGGGGGAAGAAATGGAAATAGGGATGAAAGGACAATAGAAAAAAAGGACCATCTAGTGGCTGCTTCACATGTGGAGGTGACCATTATGCTAACCATTGCCCAACCAGAAACTAAGGAAACAATTCTAGAATCCTCCATTGTCATCTTAGTAGATAGCATTTCAATAAATGATTCATGCGACAATAGACAATAATTGAAGAATATCAAATTGCTTCAATTGAAACTTCAGGTATGGTTTTTGGCTGTAAAATTTCCATTCTCATAGACACTGGAGCCAATGAATGTTTTGTAGCACCTTTAATAAAATTTTAAGAAGAGTTAGTTATATGGCCAACTCATGGACTGTGCAATATCCTAA
Source organism: Cunninghamia lanceolata (assembly GCA_027924645.1). Lineage (NCBI taxonomy): Eukaryota > Viridiplantae > Streptophyta > Pinopsida > Cupressales > Cupressaceae > Cunninghamia > Cunninghamia lanceolata. The sequence goes on along the minus strand of BSBN01001221.1, from coordinate 6,723,356 downwards.
CCAAGTAAGGGTTTAGGTAGATAAAATCCTTTTTTAAGTTGAGTTAAAATCACCCTCTTTTTAAACTAAAGTCAACTTGTATGTAGTGCCATTGGGATCTGTTGGTCATGATGTTAGTCATAAACAAGCATAGAATAAAAGTACACATTAACCTTTATTCATCTTGAAAGATATGATGAATTCAGAGAATTCATGATCCCAAGTCTCCGGTGATTAGGTCTTAATCATCTGACGTTACTCAGAGGTTAATGTGAGTTGCTGTTTCCATTTTGGGGCCTTACGTGAAGTTCATCATCATGACAATACTTCTGCAAAGATTCTTTACAGAGAAGTCATATTATATAGTTATTTGATGAAATGATGCAGAAATACTTCAATCTTTGCATGATATTTTCAATTATGCATGCTCTGTATTCAAATATGCTAAATATTTGCAATTATCTACGAGATGTCCACATATTTGTGTTATTTGCTTAAGATCATCAACTATTTGCAATTATGAGGGTGAAATGTTCTGAAATTTAAAAGAAATTGGAAGAAATGCTTCAAATTAAAGTTGAACCTTTAGCTTTTGAACCACATGTATATTAGACACTGTCATGAAGAGAAGAAAACCAAACCATATTTTCACCAGGACATTCCACAGCTAGATATAGTTGATGCTAACTTCAAAGGGAATTTGTACGAAGACAACACATGTAAGTAGACATGCACTCCAAGGGACGCAGCAAATCACCACATATGTCTAGAATTCATACACTGATTTACTCAAGATTTACTATGAATTGTAATCGACACAGTCTTCTCATTCATTAAGCATGCAAAAATATAAATGTATACAAAAAGCTTTGAAATGAGCTCTGAATGTTTCAGTAGACGGATTTCAATTAAGTTTCAAATATTTACAATGAGGCATTCCATCACCTTTTATAGAATAAGGTGAGGAATCTGTTACAAAAAGATCCACGATCTTGATTTATCAATGCATATCTACGGTCACCATTCTCTTTGACTTTGTCAAACCTATCAAAAGTGGCACAAGTTGCCAGCTGACAACTATCTAGATTGCTTACGCTTATATCTCCCTTTATGATGTATCTTCATCATGCTATTTGTCTGATTCATGTGCATCGTCATCATGTGCATCACTTCTCGAACTTTCGTTATCCTGATGATGATGACGTCGCATATGAGGCTGCATGCTGCTCCGGATCTGCTCATATAATTGCACAATTTTATCTATTTCTCCGCCATCCTGAGTCTTTGCTTTGATGATGGCGTGCTTGTGTGCCTCATATTTGTTTCTACTGCTATCCAGTTTGTCTTTCCTGTCCTGCAGCGTCTCATTGTAATTTTCCATCTTGCCTTTGATTCTCATTATTTTATCTATGACTTCTTCTGTCAAGTGGACTAGTGGATCATCTGCTACTGATTGGAAGTTGCCATGTAAAGCTTTGATGGCAAACTCTTCATCTTGATTTTCAACTTTCCCTTCCACTTTTCCTTCCAATGTTTCCAATATTTATGCCTCAACAGACATTAAATTGTGCAACTTCATGCTGATATCTCTCAGCTTATTATTGCATCTTCTAAGTACTCCACATTCAAATTGAATGTCTTTATACCATATATCCACCAACAAGGCAGTATTACTGTTTAGTACCTATTTATTGATAAGCAGCTGAGGATTTATCCTCCTTATTTCTCCCAGGATGTCTAATACTTTTTCCAATTTGTAAGACCTTTTTCCTGTCTGCATTTGCAATTTGTCTACTTTGGTCCTGGAGTCACTGAGAGTGCTCCACCTCTTCAAAGAGGCCTTTACCATTTCTTCAGCATCATCCAATGTGGATGACATCCATCTTCTTAGTACAGATGCCTCATGTTTCATGAGATCTAATTTATTCACCTCCTCTTGAGAAATAGTAGTCAATGGGACTGCATGTTCAGTTGAAGTTTCTTCAGTATTAGTTAGCCTTCCTTTCCTGAACCTCTACTATAGCAGGTTCTGCTGATGTATCTTGTGCGCTTGGTTGGCTTATTTCTGAAGTATGGCTCTCTGGTTCTGCCATCTTTATTTCTTCTGCAGGGTGTCCTCTATCAGGTGATCCTGCTGGATGTTCAGGATTCACATCCTATTTCTCTATCAGGTCTACCACTACAGGACTTGTCACCTGTGTAATTAATGTATCTAGCCCTATTTCTTTGGCTATCTGCTCTGGGCTTTTTTCCTTTTCTGTTTCCACTTGCTTCAGTTCCTCCAGTATAGTTTGAACTGGTGGAGTCTTGTGAGGGGTCATGCTTGTACCAGCAGCAAGTGTTTCCATCTTTTGTGAAGTTACTTCCTGTACAACTTCATCATTAGACAAATTTATTGTCTCGTCTAATGAGATGTGACCTGCATGTGTTTGGGAAGTTTCTTTCATCTGCTCTTCTGCAAGCTCGGTCTTGAACTTGACAATGGTAGGAAGAGGAACATTGTGTTGAAGTTCCCTGTGCACTTCACTACCTGCCCCTTGTAACGATGTAGGGGGTTGTCTTATTTCACCTCTCATGGAGGTTCTTTGTTTCTTAGGTGGGGTAGACACCACCACCTGTGGAGACCTCCTCTTCCTTTTAAATAACAAAGGAGCCTCTTCTCCCTCAGGCTCTTCCTCCATGAGGATATCCCCTTCACCTGGTTTTCTTGAGGATTGACCTTCTTCTTGGGTCTTAGTAATTCCAGCCTCTGTTGTCTTTTCTTTCTTGGACTTTCTTTTTCTTGTCTGTGGAGGTGATGCGGATCCTAATCCTGATCCCGATCCTGATGCTGCTGCCTCCTCAGCGTTGAACACTGCCCGTTCAATAATAACCCCTTTGGGTTCCTTATCTATTTTCTTGCCCCTTGGGGATCTTTTGCTCTGTTGTTGTTGTGGAGGGAGCCTATCTCCCTTAGACTTCCTCTTCTCATTAAGAAGTCATCATACTCATCCCTAGGAGTATCCTGCTCCTTCTTCTTGTTGTCCACCGTAATGGCAACACCTTTCTTTTTCAAAGCCTCTATCTGTTCATCAACCCAAGCTTGGGTTAGCTATATGGTCCTGGCAATGAAGGGGTCCAAGGATATGTCCTCTTGTATGGTGAGGTCAGGTGCAGAGATGGTATCATTATATATTTTCTTTTCCTCATACTCATCTGCAATTATCCTACCATCATCCTTCTTCAATTGTTGAGGGATGGGGATGGAATCAAAGGTTCTGATTTGATTCAATGTTAGCCTTTGATACCTTCTTCTCCTTGCTTCTGCTTCATCTTCACAGTCAGCCCAGAAGTCTTCTAGGTGCCTCTGGTGAATAGGCTTTCCTATTATTCTCTGCATCCTGCCATAAGGATCATATGGTCTTATCAGTGGAAAAGGTTGCAGATTCATTTTATTCAAGGTGACCATCACCTTCTTTATGTTCTCTAAATCTGGGCACATGTACCAGCCAATGGTGACTGGAAACAAAATTGGTGGCAGCTTCTTTGCATCCTTGTATGTTTTCAATATTGTGGAGCTCTGCCTTATGAACTCCATAAGTATCACTGCATCAGTGGGATACCTTGGCAACATGAGGGGAGGTCCTTCAAAACCCTCAATCCTCATGTAAGAAAATGTGGCAAATTGTATATACCAGGCTCCATGCCTGTAGATCATTTCTTGAGCTTCCATGCTCAATCTCTTTGTTCTATCCTCCTCCATGGTTCTGACTAGATGCATAGAGAATGCATCATTTACCAGTTTGTAGTCTTGGAGGTAATTGGCTCTTTGCAGCTGGGGATGATGATCCCAAACATGTACAGCATTTGTACTTGTAAGCTTTCCATCTATAACTAGTGCATCAAATGTGCCTTGGTATGCACAGGAGTAGATAATATAGGATGTCATATAGAAAGCACAATTTAAACCTCCCAGGTTCATCAGCTGCTCATGCAGAGCATCACCTATTTGTTGGCCCCACAATGGCTTGATGTCTAAGTATATGCACATCATAATTACAGCATACATCCAATCTTTAAAACTACCAGCATCAGGCTGGCCTGTGACTCTGCTCAGTAGTGCAATCATGTACTGGTACTCTTCACTAAAATCATATTTGAATAAATGCACAGGAAGTTTGGCGGCTGCAGGATATGTGCTGTTCTCAGCCCTCCAGTGGTACATGTTTTTCCTAGCTTGTTTTTTATTATTCTCATATTCTTTCTCTGATTTCTTCAGGTCTACACTCTTGACCTTCTTGCCCAACGGCAGTCCAAATGTCCTGGAAAGACCTTTGATGGATAGGTCTGCATATATCCTCCCATGCTTCATCACCTGCCTGGTCTCTGGGTTGTAATTCTTGGGACACTCGATAACCAGCTCCGGAGACTCCATGGAGTACGGGAAACTGGCAGCATTCCACATCCCGGATACGGAAACAACATCCAGCACAGGACTTCTATTTTTCTCGTCATTCAGCTTAGCTGACCAGGCTTCCAAATTGGTATCCCCCTGATGGGTATCGGTAATGGCACCATGTTTGAACAGGACGCCCCTCTGAGATGAGAACATAGGCTTACTGAACTCAGCGTCACACTTAGCCAACCTCTTGTCAGCCATGACTACCTACAATTAACAAAATCTTGTCTTACAATGGGTTCTCACATGCACGCCTATAACAATCTATCTTTAATATTCATCATGCATATTACATTCATTCAACATAAGCTCATCATGGGGGTGCATAAACCAGAACTTACAACATCATACCTGACTATTACAGAAACAACATGATGAGGGTTTCATTTACTTACCTGGTTATGCAGATTTCTTTTATACCAGTGAATTCCCAGAAAATGTTCTTAATTGGGTTGATGATCACACACTTTCAGCTGCTTGCAAACTTCACTCGTCGTAATATCGCCTGTAGGAGGATATGGAAGCTGTGCTCTGTAAAAGGTAATTTCTTCGCAATGTAAATGTAAAAATGGCATTAGATTTACCTTTTAACCTTGTAATTAGGGTAAATTTAGGGCAAATCCTGACAAATTAGATTTTATTCATTGATTTTCTGCACGGAAAGTCAAGATTTCACCAGGTTTTCCATCGGGTTTAATGATCAGCGGGAAATACCAACCACCTCAACATGCATTTAATGCTAATGGCGGCAACGGGAGCGGGGTGATATCTAAACGGTAGGATGATATTTGAAAATATCGGGCTGTGTTTTTAGATGATGATGATGACCAAAGTCATTTTCTTTCTTACTCTCGGGATATCAGGTGACGTCATCCAGATATTCGTTCTTTATATCGGTAAGGCATCGTGACGTCATCGTCATGTTATGCGAACATGATCATGTTTAGAAAATATCCTACCGAGAGGTAAATGTGATGATGATGTCATCATCATATCATCTCTTCATTTATCGGACTTGAATGACATCATCAGGATATTGGCTTAGGGTGATATTTCGCGGTAGGAGGATATTAAGAAATATCGGGTTACATTTGGAAATATGATGCTCGTGAAATATAAGACTGTTTGACGGGTAAGGGTCACCATCACTTAAAGTTGACGTCCGGATATTTGGACCGCATGACTTATCGGGTGATGGACTAAGATCAGGATGATCTTCGATAACATGACTGAGGTTATAAAATATGATACTCCTCTTGCGAATATCAGGTTTGACCAAAACTTTGACTGTTCCTAACTTTCACATCCTGATGAATATCAGGGTGATGTAAAAGGCAAACCTGCATGGAATTTGATGATCTTTCTAAATATGAGGTTTTGGAATGAAATACAAACTTTGCAAACTGACCTCATGATGATGACATTACCTCATCTTGATTCTACATAATGATGCACATGACTTACTTTTACCAAACTGCCAAAAAGTAGACAACACAAGCCAAGCCAAAAAGTTGGGTCCCTATTTTGCCAAGTCAAAATGGGGCGTGTTGTGTAACCACACAACATGATCTTACAATGTAATCTTAGGGATGAACTGGCTTTGGCATCATAGGGAAAAAGTAGACTATTATGCTAAAATAGTCGAATGTTTAGATGACCTATGAAACCAATTTCAAATTCAACTAATTAAATGGGAAGTCAAGCCTAGAAATTTTTTTTCCATGCAACTTAAAAGGGAAAATAGAAAGGGGTGCAAATTGTATGCTGTAAAAGTGGATCAAATAGAGGATTATAGGGAACCTTCCATTTAAGACTACTCTTTTCTACTTGAGTACTAGGATGTATTTCCAAAAGAATTAATGGGTTTTACTCCTAAAAGAGAATTTGATTTCTCAATAGACATAGTTCTAGGGTCAAAACCTATATCAAAGGCTCCATATTGAATGACAACTACATAGTTGGTATCATTAAAACCTTAACTACAAGAATTACTCTCTAAGGGATTGATTTGAACTAGTGTTTTTCCTTGGAGATGTTGATGATGATTGCGATATACAGCCTTCTAGCCCTTCTTCTAGCGCCAAAAACTGTTGATGACTGTTTTGATGCAATCATAACAATAAGTTAAAATTCACATATAATGAACTGAAACTATACTTGAAAGATCAGAAGGAATCATTCGAGATTCAACTAATCCCAAGTCTACAATGGTTCGGTTGGTCAAGTTCAGTTGGTCAATGTGAAGCTGTAATGTTCAAGGGGCCTTACGTAGTTTAGGTTTGTTTGGTGGCTTACTAGACTAAGAATATGCAAAGAGGTCATAGATTTCAACAAGTATTTTGTTCATTTGCATACAAGTGTTACCGGGCTGCAAGTTTTAGATGGTTTTCTTGGATTTTTGCAGCTTTCTTCTTTATCTATTTATGAAAACTGTCTACTTATAGCTCTGTTATACCTGCTTCTTCAAATTTGAGACAATTTCCTTTGGATTTCTACGTTTTTAACTAAATATTTCAGATGGGTTGGGAAAAGTTAGAGAGATCTAATCTATACCTCACTTAATCTATAGAAGGATCTAATTGTTTCTGTTATGCACACTGTAAACACCACAGTAATTTGATCAAATCTACAGTAAAAACCCTAAATGTAAGTTCTGAGCATTTTCACAAACATACATTTAAAATTGCAAGCTCTCAAAGAAGATATTTCAAAACACAAAGAAGAGCAGGAGAACACTCAGAAGATAGATGCAGAACTCCAGATTCTATTGCATTAGAAACGAATAGTCATACATGATTTACAATGTAGGAATGACTCTTAGTTTCATTGATCATACTACAGAGAACTTACAAGCTTTACAGATACAGTAAGGCAGCCAGACATTCCACGCGCACCTTACTGCAGACAAACAGGCGACCTCCTTCTTCTACTTCTAAACTATGCTAAGCTAACTTGCTGTGTTTTCCTAGAATCCCTGTTGTAGGCCCTAAAATCCCTGTTGTAAAGTATTACAGTGTAGAGAGGCACAATATAAAGACATTCTGATTGTCCTCACTACAGCAAAAACCTAACTGAACCCCTGGTTCAAAGCCCTGGTTACAGCAATAAATACAGGTGAACCAGTTCTCAAAAATATCTCTGAGCAGTGTCAAATCTGGGCAAAATATTGCCCCTTCTGAGAAGTTCCGGCAGCTGGGTAATAACTTCTGTTTGTCTGTTGTGATAATACTCTCAGCTGCAACCTTCTTCTTTACTTGAATGGCCTTGACTTTTCGCATTTCATCCTTATCTTCTTGCTCCTGAGATCAGATCTTCTGCCTCCATGAGGTCACTGTGTTGACTTTCCAGCTGCTTCCTCAACTGTAAGCCTGCAAGACAAGACAAGCAATAAGTTTCACATTTATCACATAAGCAGCATGAAATTAAAATAAGCGTTTAAACCCAGGTGGCTGCGCAAGATCGTGGAAATCAGATCTAGAAAACTCCTCAAAACGCGTCCAAAATGCGTTCAGACTGCTCAAAATTGATCGGGTCAACCATCGCTGATCGAAAAAAATGCCAGAGGCGCCAAAAAAAACACTTTAAAATTCCACCGCTTCATTTCCCGCCCATCGGCATGACTATCGCTATCGGCGTGTCAAAAAAAACCTGTTGGTCGATTTTCACTTCATCATCATGATATTCTCGAAATATGATGCACTCCCTCCTGAAGGTCCAGATGACGTCATCATGATATTCCGCTTCTGCATATTGGAGAAAAGAACAACATCATCATCATCATCATGTTGAAGAAGAAAAGGAGGATATGAATATGATCATGCTGCCGAGGAAAGGAAAATGATGGTGACGTCATCATGATATTCGGGCTTCATTGAAATGCTAAGGATGACGTCATCATGATATTTAGTTAAGATCAGGGGATAATTGTGATATCGGGTCATCTAAGGAGCATGATCAGGATGATGAACGTAATACGACCCCTTTGCAGCCAAGGCAACCCTCTCGAAAGATCAGGATGATGATGATGATCATCAGGATATTTGCTTTTGTCGAACTTAGAATAAGACATCATCATCATATTCGGGAACCGGATCGTGCTTTGGAAAATATCCTGTCGAAGGGAAAATGTGATGATGATGATCATCAGGGTATTAGCTTCTTCGTTTATCAGATCGGGATCACGTCATCATGATATCTGGGGCCTTTGTTAAACTTAAAACATGACGTCATCATCATATTTCGCCAACCAGATCATGCTTTAGAAAATATCCTGCCGAAGGGAAAATGTGACGATGATGATCATCAGGATGTTTTCAAAAGGTCTTACTTCATCGGCAGGAGGACTTTACGAAATATCGGGCGAACAAACAAGATCATGATGATCTTGACAATATGACAGGATAAAAAAAAAGATGATGACCCCCCTCATCGAATTATCATGATGACGTCATCATGATATTTTGTCTTCGAAGCACAAGGATGAGTTGAGGTCATCATGATATTCGCGCTAGGGTGATATTGTAAAATATGATCATGCTGTTGAGGAATGCAATATCGACCTCTTCTGAATAGATAGGGTGATCATCATGATATTTCGCTAACCGGAGATCAGGAGGATATGAAGATGATGATCCTCTTCTTCGAATTATGATGATGATATCTCCATCACTTAGCGAAATTCAGCAAATGACCCTCGTGAAAGATCAGGATGATATGAAGTCGTCATCATCATATTTCGAACTTCAGCAAATATCATGATGATGACCTTGCGATAGAATTATAACATGCGCATGCAAATATGCCGATGATGAATTTTCTAAGTCAGGGTGATCTTATACTATCAGCATGATATTTTAATTTTAGGCGATGCAAAGATATCATGATGATGCTCGCGATACAAAGACCGCTCGACGGGGAACTTACCTTGACTTAAAGTTGATGTCATCATGATATTTGATCCTCAGGATATTATCGGGGGGGGGTTCAAATATGATGATGATGATGTTCAAGCAGCAAAACTGAGTTTATAATATGACCCTCCTAAAATCATGATGCTGACGATGCGCCTAAGGCCATTTGACGGGTAAAGGGCACTACCACCTAAGATTGACGTCCGGATATTGCGACTGCATGATTTTTATCGGGTGATAGACCAAGATCATGATGGTCTTGACAACATGACTTAGGATATAAAAATATGATTATCCTCCTGCGAATATCAGGTTTGACCAAAACTTTGACCGTGCATAACTTCCACATATGGACGAATTTTTAAGTGAAGTAAAAGGCAAACCTGCATGGAATTTCAAGCTCTTTCTAAATATGAGGTCACAGAAATAAAATATGAATTTTGACAAACTGACCTCATGATGATGATGACCAACCTTATTCAATATTATGATGATGATGCACCTGACCTTCATTTTTACCAAACCGCCAGAAAGCAGAAAAACACAAGCAGAAGCAAAAAGCAAAACATCAGCAGGGGTCCCCATTTTGCTAAGGAGCATAATGGGGCGTGTTGTGAACATCACAACAACTAGCAACCAAAACAAAACAATTAAATTCAGAGTGTTCAAGGAAACTAGATGAAATGAACTCATAACTTCCAACTATCTTTCCTGCAAATTACTATTCAACTTGAGACTCAAAGTATTCAATAAAGATGCATGAATTTCCATTTTCAGTTTAGTTGTGTGCATGTGATTAATTATCCTCATCTTGAAGATCGGTTGAACAAACCAGTGACTGACATTAGCCTACGTAGGTGAGGATATTCCCTCATAGCCGACCGGATAGAGCCTTGCTGCCAGCGAGCGTCTATAGCCCCGACAAGGTTATCGTTACAATTCTCCTAAGTAGAGCCCCACTGCCAGCGAGCGTCCATAGCCCCGGTAGAGTTACTTAGATGGCTTAATCTGGATTTTCAGTATAATCCGCTTTATTCATTTATTTATTTATTTGTTTTCTAATTTTGAAAGATTTCATAAGATATAGCAATTTGTAACTTCATGATGCAAGGAGTGGACACTTGCTGAAATTAAGCTGAGAATTGTAATGGTAGCAAGGGTGACCTCTGATTTTTCACCTAATATCTACACTGGTATGTTCAACAAACCCAAGGATTTTAGGTGTGTCATCGTGAGAAACCTGCTTCGAATTCTCAATCACATTTATTGAACACAAAACTTCAGAAGATAAACAACTCTCTACATTCATGACAGTGACAAATTATGTGTAAATTGCAAATGGTTAACCTGAATATCCTAAATTATATACTGTTTTGAATGGTTGCTAGTTTTGCTCCTTAATACTCGACAGTAAAATAAAGATCCCTGCTGAGGAGACAACAAACAAACCAAACAAACAGGCTGTACAAACAACACAACAAAAGAAAAAAAACTGTACAAACAGAAAGAAACAAAAAGAAACAAAAAGAGGACAAACTATACAAACAACTAACCTAAAAAGAAAACAGCAAAAGAAGAACACAAAAACAAAAACAACTACCCTACCAGACTATATACAAGCCCCTACAAGGCAACTAGAAACCCAGGAAAAAGACCCAAAAACACCCCTACTTGCATATTTCTTTAGGTTGTGCAGGAGCAACAGGGTACTAGTTATGGTCCTCATCATAGCAGATTTATCTTTGAATTCTGAAAAAAAAATCTGGTATTCTAGATTCATTGTGTTTATCAGAATAGCTCTTAATGACTAGTAACTGAGGCTGCTCATCAGGTTTATGATTAATCCATAAGCATGTCCTATCTCTTGAATTTCCATAATCAAAATAGCATTTATCATTGTTTACTAAGGAAAGGAAAGAGACAACCTGATGTGCCTTTAGCTCTGTGGAACACACTTGTTTATTGATAGCTGGCTCTTTATTTAGCTCTGCATTTTCATTGCCCAGCTCTATGTCTAGTCCTTTTTCAAGTTGAAAGATGAATGACTCTAGATGTATCATTTCTCCATCTTCATCGAGCTTTGTTCCTTCATTCTGGATGTTCAGTTTATCGTCAAATTCAGCAAACCTCTCAATGCTCTCATTAGTTTCCTGTACATCAGCACTTAAGTAAGTATCTTCATCATCATCTGATATACAGAAATTAATCATTTCTAAATCACTTGAGAGTAAAGGTGGGACAACATCTTTTGATTGACAGGAGTACTCCCCTGTTTTATTTTCAACATAGCATGGGGGTGATGTCTGATTATGCACAGCAGCTACATGATCCTCTGTATCCTCTTTTTTCAAGAATTGTTCATCAGATGACTCACATTTATCATTCAGTGAAGAGTCTAATCTTATTGACCTGCAACAATCTTGATTTTGATCATTTAATTCAAAGAAGTCAGTTGTAACACTAGGATTTACTTTCTTTTCTATGACTTCACTAGTTTCTACAGTAGGGATCTTATCAGTTTTAGTGCATTTTAATTCTGCCAATGCTTGTTTACATTTCTTTGCCAAATCATGCTCGTTAAAACTTTTCAGGTCAGACCTAGAGGCTTCTTCTTGACAAATATTCCTTAGTAGTTCCATATATTTATCAAATGTATCAAGATGAACCTCACTTTCCTTTTTTTTTCATTAAATCCTTTTTGCTTATTATCTAGAAAAGGGACATGAGCTGTGATTTCTTCTCTGCATTTTTTAGGATATTTATACTTTTCACTAACCTTAATCACAGCCGGATCCTGACGAAAAGACAGATTTTTTTTCTTACCATCACATGATTCCTGCCAAGAGATCTTATTATCCTTTATTCCTAGCATTGGTTCCATCTTTGTATACTCTGCACATTTAATGACCGTTGATGCTGCATCCTTCTGTCGCTCAATAATCTCCTCATTTCCCTGCCAACTTTCAGCCTTATACACATCTGAGAGAGAGATTAGTCCTTTCAAATGTAAATCTAATCTTGTAAGGAAAGCTAGACAATTAAGCTCACCATGCTCTGCGGACTTATGTATCCTACACCTTCCAAATAAACCATAGCTATATAAATTTTTGGGATAAAGCTGGTTATTCAAAGCTTTCTGAAATGAAGGAATGTCAACTTGAAAACTATCCCTATATGAGTCCATTAAAAATAGGACCCTCTTTCAACTTTTTAGGCCTTTGAGATTTTATGAGATCTAACATATCTCAGAATATAACATTTAAAACTCAAAATTTTAACCCTAAACCAAATCAGGCCCTCCTTCTAGCGCCAGAAAACTGTTGATGATGATTGCGATATACAGCCTTCTAGCCCTTCTTCTAGCGCCAAAAAACTGTTGATGACTGTTTTGATGCAATCATAACAATAAGTTAAAATTCACATATAATGAACTGAAACTATACTTGAAAGATCAGAAGGAATCATTCGAGATTCAACTAATCCCAAGTCTACAATGGTTCAGTTGGTCAAGTTCAGTTGGTCAATGTGAAGCTGTAATGTTCAAGGGGCCTTACGTAGTTTAGGTTTGTTTGGTGGCTTACTAGACTAAGAATATGCAAAGAGGTCATAGATTTCAACAAGTATTTTGTTCATTTGCATACAAGTGTTACCGGGCTGCAAGTTTTAGATGGTTTTCTTGGATTTTTGCAGCTTTCTTCTTTATCTATTTATGAAAACTGTCTACTTATAGCTCTGTTATACCTGCTTCTTCAAATTTGAGACAATTTCCTTTGGATTTCTACGTTTTTAGCTAAATATTTCAGATGGGTTGGGAAAAGTTAGAGAGATCTAATCTATACCTCACTTAATCTACAGAAGGATCTAATTGTTTCTGTTATGCACACTATAAACACCCCAGGAATTTGATCAAATCCACAGTAAAAACCCTAAATGTAAGTTCTGAGCATTTTCACAAACATACATTTAAAATTGCAAGCTCTCAAAGAAGATATTTCAAAACACAAAGAAGAGCAGGAGAACACTCAGAAGATAGATGCAGAACTCCAGATTCTATTGCATTAGAAACGAATAGTCATACATGATTTACAATGTAGGAATGACTCTTAGTTTCATTGATCATACTACAGAGAACTTACAAGCTTTACAGATACAGTAAGGCAGCCAGACATTCCACGCGCACCTTACTGCAGACAAACAGGCGACCTCCTTCTTCTACTTCTAAACTATGCTAAGCTAACTTGCTGTGTTTTCCTAGAATCCCTGTTGTAGGCCCTAAAATCCCTGTTGTAAAGTATTACAGTGTAGAGAGGCACAATATAAAGACATTCTGATTGTCCTCACTACAGCAAAAACCTAACTGAACCCCTGGTTCAAAGCCCTGGTTACAGCAATAAATACAGGTGAACCAGTTCTCAAAAATATCTCTGAGCAGTGTCAAATCTGGGCGAAATATTGCCCCTTCTGAGAAGTTCCGGCAGCTGGGTAATAACTTCTGTTTGTCTGTTGTGATAATACTCTCAGCTGCAACCTTCTTCTTTACTTGAATGGCCTTGACTTTTCGCATTTCATCCTTATCTTCTTGCTCCTGAGATCAGATCTTCTGCCTCCATGAGGTCACTGTGTTGACTTTCCAGCTGCTTCCTCAACTGTAAGCCTGCAAGACAAGACAAGCAATAAGTTTCACATTTATCACATAAGCAGCATGAAATTAAAATAAGCGTTTAAACCCAGGTGACTGCGCAAGATCGTGGAAATCAGATCTAGAAAACTCCTCAAAACGCGTCCAAAATGCGTTCAGACTGCTCAAAATTGATCGGGTCAACCATCGCTGATCGAAAAAAATGCCAGAGGCGCCAAAAAAAACACTTTAAAATTCCACCGCTTCATTTCCCGCCCATCGGCATGACTATCGCTATCGGCGTGTCAAAAAAAACCTGTTGGTCGATTTTCACTTCATCATCATGATATTCTCGAAATATGATGCACTCCCTCCTGAAGGTCCAGATGACGTCATCATGATATTCCGCTTCTGCATATTGGAGAAAAGAACAACATCATCATCATCATCATGTTGAAGAAGAAAAGGAGGATATGAATATGATCATGCTGCCGAGGAAAGGAAAATGATGGTGACGTCATCATGATATTCGGGCTTCATTGAAATGCTAAGGATGACGTCATCATGATATTCAGTTAAGATCAGGGGATAATTGTGATATCGGGTCATCTAAGGAGCATGATCAGGATGATGAACGTAATACGACCCCTTTGCAGCCAAGGCAACCCTCTCGAAAGATCAGGATGATGATGATGATCATCAGGATATTTGCTTTTGTCGAACTTAGAATAAGACATCATCATCATATTCGGGAACCGGATCGTGCTTTGGAAAATATCCTGTCGAAGGGAAAATGTGATGATGATGATCATCAGGGTATTAGCTTCTTCGTTTATCAGATCGGGATCACGTCATCATGATATCTGGGGCCTTTGTTAAACTTAAAACATGACGTCATCATCATATTTCGCCAACCAGATCATGCTTTAGAAAATATCCTGCCGAAGGGAAAATGTGACGATGATGATCATCAGGATGTTTTCAAAAGGTCTTACTTCATCGGCAGGAGGACTTTACGAAATATCGGGCGAACAAACAAGATCATGATGATCTTGACAATATGACAGGATAAAAAAAAAGATGATGACCCCCCTCATCGAATTATCATGATGACGTCATCATGATATTTTGTCTTCGAAGCACAAGGATGAGTTGAGGTCATCATGATATTCGCGCTAGGGTGATATTGTAAAATATGATCATGCTATTGAGGAATGCAATATCGACCTCTTCTGAATAGATAGGGTGATCATCATGATATTTCGCTAACCGGAGATCAGGAGGATATGAAGATGATGATCCTCTTCGTCGAATTATGATGATGATGTCTCCATCACTTAGCGAAATTCAGCAAATGACCCTCGTGAAAGATCAGGATGATATGAAGTCGTCATCATCATATTTCGAACTTCAGCAAATATCATGATGATGACCTTGCGATAGAATTATAACATGCGCATGCAAATATGCCGATGATGAATTTTCTAAGTCAGGGTGATCTTATACTATCAGCATGATATTTTAATTTTAGGCGATGCAAAGATATCATGATGATGCTCGCGATACAAAGACCGCTCGACGGGGAACTTACCTTGACTTAAAGTTGATGTCATCATGATATTTGATCCTCAGGATATTATCGGGGGGGGGTTCAAATATGATGATGATGATGTTCAAGCAGCAAAACCGAGTTTATAATATGACCCTCCTAAAATCATGATGCTGACGATGCGCCTAAGGCCATTTGACGGGTAAAGGGCACTACCACCTAAGATTGACGTCCGGATATTGCGACTGCATGATTTTTATCGGGTGATAGACCAAGATCATGATGGTCTTGACAACATGACTTAGGATATAAAAATATGATTATCCTCCTGCGAATATCAGGTTTGACCAAAACTTTGACCGTGCATAACTTCCACATATGGACGAATTTTTAAGTGAAGTAAAAGGCAAACCTGCATGGAATTTCAAGCTCTTTCTAAATATGAGGTCACAGAAATAAAATATGAATTTTGACAAACTGACCTCATGATGATGATGACCAACCTTATTCAATATTATGATGATGATGCACCTGACCTTCATTTTTACCAAACCGCCAGAAAGCAGAAAAACACAAGCAGAAGCAAAAAGCAAAACATCAGCAGGGGTCCCCATTTTGCTAAGGAGCATAATGGGGCGTGTTGTGAACATCACAACAACTAGCAACCAAAACAAAACAATTAAATTCAGAGTGTTCAAGGAAACTAGATGAAATGAACTCATAACTTCCAACTATCTTTCCTGCAAATTACTATTCAACTTGAGACTCAAAGTATTCAATAAAGATGCATGAATTTCCATTTTCAGTTTAGTTGTGTGCATGTGATTAATTATCCTCATCTTGAAGATCGGTTGAACAAACCAGTGACTGACATTAGCCTACGTAGGTGAGGATATTCCCTCATAGCCGACCGGATAGAGCCTTGCTGCCAGCGAGCGTCTATAGCCCCGGCAAGGTTATCGTTACAATTCTCCTAAGTAGAGCCCCACTGCCAGCGAGCGTCCATAGCCCCGGTAGAGTTACTTAGATGGCTTAATCTGGATTTTCAGTATAATCCGCTTTATTCATTTATTTATTTATTTGTTTTCTAATTTTGAAAGATTTCATAAGATATAGCAATTTGTAACTTCATGATGCAAGGAGTGGACACTTGCTGAAATTAAGCTGAGAATTGTAATGGTAGCAAGGGTGACCTCTGATTTTTCACCTAATATCTACACTGGTATGTTCAACAAACCCAAGGATTTTAGGTGTGTCATCGTGAGAAACCTGCTTCGAATTCTCAATCACATTTATTGAACACAAAACTTCAGAAGATGAACAACTCTCTACATTCATGACAGTGACAAATTATGTGTAAATTGCAAATGGTTAACCTGAATATCCTAAATTATATACTGTTTTGAATGGTTGCTAGTTTTGCTCCTTAATACTCGACAGTAAAATAAAGATCCCTGCTGAGGAGACAACAAACAAACCAAACAAACAGGCTGTACAAACAACACAACAAAAGAAAAAAAACTGTACAAACAGAAAGAAACAAAAAGAAACAAAAAGAGGACAAACTATACAAACAACTAACCTAAAAAGAAAACAGCAAAAGAAGAACACAAAAACAAAAACAACTACCCTACCAGACTATATACAAGCCCCTACAAGGCAACTAGAAACCCAGGAAAAAGACCCAAAAACACCCCTACTTGCATATTTCTTTAGGTTGTGCAGGAGCAACAGGGTACTAGTTATGGTCCTCATCATAGCAGATTTATCTTTGAATTCTAAAAAAAAATCTGGTATTCTAGATTCATTGTGTTTATCAGAATAGCTCTTAATGACTAGTAACTGAGGCTGCTCATCAGGTTTATGATTAATCCATAAGCATGTCCTATCTCTTGAATTTCCATAATCAAAATAGCATTTATCATTGTTTACTAAGGAAAGGAAAGAGACAACCTGATGTGCCTTTAGCTCTGTGGAACACACTTGTTTATTGATAGCTGGCTCTTTATTTAGCTCTGCATTTTCATTGCCCAGCTCTATGTCTAGTCCTTTTTCAAGTTGAAAGATGAATGACTCTAGATGTATCATTTCTTCATCTTCATCCAGCTTTGTTCCTTCATTCTGGATGTTCAGTTTATCCTCAAATTCAGCAAACCTGTCAATGCTCTCATTAGTTTCCTGTACATCAGCACTTAAGTAAGTATCTTCATCATCATCTGATATATAGAAATTAATCATTTCTAAATCACTTGAGAGTAAAGGTGGGACAACATCTTTTGATTGACAGGAGTACTCCCCTGTTTTATTTTCAACATAGCATGGGGGTGATGTCTGATTATGCACAGCAGCTACATGATCCTCTGTATCCTCTTTTTTCAAGAATTGTTCATCAGATGACTCACATTTATCATTCAGTGAAGAGTCTAATCTTATTGACCTGCAACAATCTTGATTTTGATCATTTAATTCAAAGAAGTCAGTTGTAACACTAGGATTTACTTTCTTTTCTATGACTTCACTAGTTTCTACAGTAGGGATCTTATCAGTTTTAGTGCATTTTAATTCTGCCAATGCTTGTTTACATTTCTTTGCCAAATCATGCTCGTTAAAACTTTTCAGGTCAGACCCAGAGGCTTCTTCTTGACAAATTTTCCTTAGTAGTTCCATATATTTATCAAATGTATCAAGATGAACCTCACTTTCCTTTTTTTTTTCATTAAATCCTTTTTGCTTATTATCTAGAAAAGGGACATGAGCTGTGATTTCTTCTCTGCATTTTTTAGGATATTTATACTTTTCACTAACCTTAATCACAGCCGGATCTTGACGAAAAGACAGATTTTTTTTCTTACCATCACATGATTCCTGCCAAGAGATCTTATTATCCTTTATTCCTAGCATTGGTTCCATCTTTGTATACTCTGCACATTTAATGACCGTTGATGCTGCATCCTTCTGTCGCTCAATAATCTCCTCATTTCCCTGCCAACTTTCAGCCTTATACACATCTGAGAGAGAGATTAGTCCTTTCAAATGTAAATCTAATCTTGTAAGGAAAGCTAGACAATTAAGCTCACCATGCTCTGCGGACTTATGTATCCTACACCTTCCAAATAAACCATAGCTATATAAATTTTTGGGATAAAGTTGGTTATTCAAAGCTTTCTGAAATGAAGGAATGTCAACTTGAAAACTATCCCTATATGAGTCCATTAAAAATAGGACCCTCTTTCAACTTTTTAGACCTTTGAGATTTTATGAGATCTAACATATCTCAGAATATAACATTTAAAACTCAAAATTTTAACCCTAAACCAAATCAGGCCCTCCTTCTAGCGCCAGAAAACTGTTGATGATGATTGCGATATACAGCCTTCTAGCCCTTCTTCTAGCGCCAAAAAACTGTTGATGACTGTTTTGATGCAATCATAACAATAAGTTAAAATTCACATATAATGAACTGAAACTATACTTGAAAGATCAGAAGGAATCATTCGAGATTCAACTAATCCCAAGTCTACAATGGTTCGGTTGGTCAAGTTCAGTTGGTCAATGTGAAGCTGTAATGTTCAAGGGGCCTTACGTAGTTTAGGTTTGTTTGGTGGCTTACTAGACTAAGAATATGCAAAGAGGTCATAGATTTCAACAAGTATTCTGTTCATTTGCATACAAGTGTTACCAGGCTGCAAGTTTTAGATGGTTTTCTTGGATTTTTGCAGCTTTCTTCTTTATCTATTTATGAAAACTGTCTACTTATAGCTCTGTTATACCTGCTTCTTCAAATTTGAGACAATTTCCTTTGGATTTCTACGTTTTCAGCTAAATATTTCAGATGGGTTGGGAAAAGTTAGAGAGATCTAATCTATACCTCACTTAATCTACAGAAGGATCTAATTGTTTCTGTTATGCACTCTGTAAACACCACAGTAATTTGATCAAATCCACAGTAAAAACCCTAAATGTAAGTTCTGAGCATTTTCACAAACATACATTTAAAATTGCAAGCTCTCAAAGAAGATATTTCAAAACACAAAGAAGAGCAGGAGAACACTCAGAAGATAGATGCAGAACTCCAGATTCTATTGCATTAGAAACGAATAGTCATACATGATTTACAATGTAGGAATGACTCTTAGTTTCATTGATCATACTACAGAGAACTTACAAGCTTTACAGATACAGTAAGGCAGCTAGACATTCCACGCGCACCTTACTGCAGACAAACAGGCGACCTCCTTCTTCTACTTCTAAACTATGCTAAGCTAACTTGCTGTGTTTTCCTAGAATCCCTGTTGTAGGCCCTAAAATCCCTGTTGTAAAGTATTACAGTGTAGAGAGGCACAATATAAAGACATTCTGATTGTCCTCACTACAGCAAAAACCTAACTGAACCCCTGGTTCAAAGCCCTGGTTACAACAATAAATACAGGTGAACCAGTTCTCAAAAATATCTCTGAGCAGTGTCAAATCTGGGCAAAATATTGCCCCTTCTGAGAAGTTCCGGCAGCTGGGTAATAACTTCTGTTTGTCTGTTGTGATAATACTCTCAGCTGCAACCTTCTTCTTTACTTGAATGGCCTTGACTTTTTGCATTTCATCCTTATCTTCTTGCTCCTGAGATCAGATCTTCTGCCTCCATGAGGTCACTGTGTTGACTTTCCAGCTGCTTCCTCAACTGTAAGCCTGCAAGACAAGACAAGCAATAAGTTTCACATTTATCACATAAGCAGCATGAAATTAAAATAAGCGTTTAAACCCAGGTGACTGCGCAAGATCGTGGAAATCAGATCTAGAAAACTCCTCAAAACGCGTCCAAAATGCGTTCAGACTGCTCAAAATTGATCGGGTCAACCATCGCTGACCGAAAAAAATGCCAGAGGCGCCAAAAAAAACACTTTAAAATTCCACCGCTTCATTTCCCGCCCATCGGCATGACTATCGCTATCGGCGTGTCAAAAAAAACCTGTTGGTCGATTTTCACTTCATCATCATGATATTCTCGAAATATGATGCACTCCCTCCTGAAGGTCCAGATGACGTCATCATGATATTCCGCTTCTGCATATTGGAGAAAAGAACAACATCATCATCATCATCATGTTGAAGAAGAAAAGGAGGATATGAATATGATCATGCTGCCGAGGAAAGGAAAATGATGGTGACGTCATCATGATATTCGGGCTTCATTGAAATGCTAAGGATGACGTCATCATGATATTCAGTTAAGATCAGGGGATAATTGTGATATCGGGTCATCTAAGGAGCATGATCAGGATGATGAACGTAATACGACCCCTTTGCAGCCAAGGCAACCCTCTCGAAAGATCAGGATGATGATGATGATCATCAGGATATTTGCTTTTGTCGAACTTAGAATAAGACATCATCATCATATTCGGGAACCGGATCGTGCTTTGGAAAATATCCTGCCGAAGGGAAAATGTGATGATGATGATCATCAGGATATTAGCTTCTTTGTTTATCAGATCGGGATGACGTCATCATGATATCCGGGGCCTTTGTTAAACTTAAAACATGACGTCATCATCATATTTCGCCAACCGGATCATGCTTTAGAAAATATCCTACCGAAGGGAAAATGTGACGATGATGATCCTCGGGATGTTTTCAAAAGGTCTTACTTCATCGGCAGGAGGACTTTATGAAATATCGGGCGAACAAACAAGATCATGATGATCTTGACAATATGACAGGATAAAAAAAAAGATGATGAACCCCCTCATCGAATTATCATGATGATGTCATCATGATATTTTGTCTTCGAAGCACAAGGATGAGTTGAGGTCATCATGATATTCGCGCTAGGGTGATATTGTAAAATATGATCATGCTGTTGAGGAATGCAATATCGACCTCTTCTGAATAGATAGGGTGATCATCATGATATTTCGCTAACAGGAGATCAGGAGGATATGAAGATGATGATCCTCTTCGTCGAATTATGATGATGATGTCTCCATCACTTAGCGAAATTCAGCAAATGACCCTCGTGAAAGATCAGGATGATATGAAGTCGTCATCATCATATTTCGAACTTCAGCAAATATCATGATGATGACCTTGCGATAGGATTATAACATGCGCATGCAAATATGCCGATGATGAATTTTCTAAGTCATGGTGATCTTATACTATCAGCATGATATTTTAATTTTAGGCGATGCAAAGATATCATGATGATGCTCGCGATACAAAGACCGCTCGATGGGGAACTTACCTTGACTTAAAGTTGATGTCATCATGATATTTGATCCTCAGGATATTATCGGGGGGGGTTCAAATATGATGATGATGATGTTCATGCAGCAAAACCGAGTTTATAATATGACCCTCCTAAAATCATGATGCTGATGATGCGCCTAAGGCCATTTGACGGGTAAAGGGCACTACCACCTAAGATTAACGTCCGGATATTGCGACTGCATGATTTTTATCGGGTGATAGACCAAGATCATGTTGATCTTGACAACATGACTTAGGATATAAAAATATGATGATCCTCCTGCGAATATCAGGTTTGACCAAAACTTTGACCGTGCATAACTTCCACATATGGACGAATTTTTAAGTGAAGTAAAAGGCAAACCTGCATGGAATTTCAAGCTCTTTCTAAATATGAGGTCACAGAAACAAAATATGAATTTTGACAAACTGACCTCATGATGATGATGACCAACCTTATTCAATATTATGATGATGATGCACCTGACGTTCATTTTTACCAAACCGCCAGAAAGCAGAAAAACACAAGCAGAAGCAAAAAGCAAAATATCAGCAGGGGTCCCCATTTTGCTAAGGAGCATAATGGGGCGTGTTGTGAACATCACAACAGGAGAGTGTCAGTAATTTTTTTCTTAAAGACTTATGGGACTCTATGACTGTGTATTAATTATTAGATGCTTAATAAAGCCACAGTAAAAAAGAAGAATCCCTTACCTCGCATTGATGATCTATTCGATCAAATGTGTGGTGCAATTGTCTTTTCAAAAATTGACTTGAGAGTAGGTTACCATCAACTAAGAATAAAAGATGAGGACATCCCTAAAACAAATTTTAGAACAAGGTATGGGCACTATGAATTTACCATGCTACCCTTTAGGCTATCCAATACTCTAGCAACATTCATGAATTTGATGAACAATGTCTTTAGAGACTTTTTAGATAAGTTTGTTCTCATCTTTTTGGAAGATATTTTATTATACTCTAGGGACGAGGATGAGCATTTGTATCATTTAAGATTGGTGCTTCAAAGTTTGAGGGAGCACAAGCTTTATGGGAAGTTATCCAAGTGTGCATTCTTCCAAAAGGAAGTGCGATACTTAAGCCATGTGATCTCTATAGAGAATATTTCAGTTGATCCAACAAAGATACAAGTAATAATGTAATGGCTAGTATCTAAAAATGTCCATGAGGTGTGCAACTTTATGGGTTTAGCAATATACTACATGAAGTTTGTGTCAAATTTTTCTAAGATTTCAAAACCCATTACTTTGCTTCAAAGGTAGGGTCGACGGTTTGAATGGACCAATAAGTGTGAAGAATAATTCTAGATTTTGAAAGAAAAATTAACTGCAGCACCTATTCTTAGGGTTCCTAACCTTGAGGCTCATGTCGTGTTCATAAAAAATGCTTCTAAAGAAGGTTTAAGAGGTGTACACTTATGCAAGATGGGCAAGTCATGGCATATGAATCTAGAAAACTTTGTCAGTACAAGTTGAATTATGCTCTACACGATCTAGAGCTTGCAGCAATAGTGCATTCTTTACATGTATGGAGGCATTATTTGTTGGGAAAACCTTTTTAATTTAAATATGATAACCAGGAGCTTAAGTATATTTTTACTCATCCCAACCTAAATGCATGCCAAAGGTGATGGTTATAATTGCTATCAGACTATGATTTTGACATCAACTATATTAAGGGAAAAGAAAATTGTTTAGTTGATGCTCTTAGTCAAAGACAATATATTTCGACAATAGCCTTTGTTCAACCAACTTTCCAAGAGCATGTTTTGAAAAACTCTTCAGGTAACGAATTTTATGAGTAAATCAAGAGAGATCTCACAGAAAGCCCTCAAGATTTTAGATATGATGGATACCATTTTGAGCCAAGTGGATTACTGAGGTTTAATGATAGAATATTTGTGCTATATCAGGGTGACTTAAGGGCTTTGGCCCTGAAGGAAATTCATTGTGCACCTTATTCAAGGTACCATGGAGTGACTAAGTTTTCAAATGTTTTCTTTAAAAAATAAATAAATATTAGTTTTAACCATTCTTTATCCCACTTTTGAAATTATTGGGATTACGGGAAATAAATGAGAGAGAAAGAGAGAGAACTTTTGGTGAGGGGAGTGAACAAGAGCTTTGCTAGCCATAATGGCTGCCACCTTTTCCCTCTTTTCCTCTAAAAAGTTATTTCTTGCCAACAAACTGGGAAGTGGAAGAGGTGGTACATTAGTTTGAGTTCAGTGTTGGCAGCAAAGGAGGAAAATTTGGGGACTGAATGGCCACCCAAAATGGAGGGAAGTTTTAGGAGATTATGGGAATTAGTCAGGGCACAAAGAAGAGGGACATAATGTAGAGATTATAGAGTTGGAAGGGAAAAGAACTAGAGAAAAGAGGAGCAATCATATACAGGTACAAATAGTTATTCAAATGGTCTTTTCTTTTAGAATGTGTATGAGAACTGATTATCATTGGTGGATATACTAGTTTTGAACTCACATTGTTGTAATTGAGAGAAAGATATTTTTGCTTGGTACATTCTTTTAGTAGCTTAGGTGAGTATTTTATTGGTGGTATGCTTATGTGAAATATCCTTGTAGACAACTAAATTTGACCTTATCTTTACGACATCACCTAGACACCATCTTGCGACACTTTCATCATAGGACCCTTTCATTATCCAATTAATTAAATAAATTATATTTATTTAATTAATTTAGTCCATCCTTTAGCCACATTAATTAGGTAAATTTTATTTATTTAATTATTTTGTTTCTCCCACTTTTTCATATAATTAATTAAATAACTTTATTATTTAATTAATTAATTTTCACCTATCCTAATCCTTACACACTTTTATCTATGATTCTTATCTGACCTCATCCAACTAGGTCCTATTCTTCCCACATCCTAGATCATATAAATATCACTATCAATCAAGTCATTTCTCCTAGAAGATCTACCTAAATAATTCCTAGCATACCTATCTACACATTTTGAGAGTATTGTTATCCTACTATTGTGAGCAATCAACATTTATACATTAAATATCATTATCAAACATCATTGGAGCACATCCATCATTCATCATGGTGCATTAAATGCTATTGTGGTAAATATTGTTTCAATTTTCATTTGATTTCTTTAGTCCTTCGATCATTAATTTGAGGTGATGTAGATTGTGGAATAGGAACTTTCATTGTACTTAGTTTTCATTGTATATTTCATATTTTCACATCTGACATTTGACACGGCTTGTAAATTATCAAAAAGATTTGATTGTTTTTTAAATACTTTTTTTTACTTCACAAATACCACTATATGGATCCCTAGGGATCGACACTGTATGGACTTTATTTTCTAATCCTTTGTGCAGTCAGTTGTCCATACCACCCAAGTGGATGATTTTATTTAAAAAATTTGAATTGTTTTCATCATAAATTTTAGGGAATATTATATTGGATTTTAATTAGCTGGGCGTAGGTCAGGATTTTATTTAAATATTTTAACTAATTTTCATCATTAATTTTAGGGAAGATTAGATCGACTTCTCGCAATATAGTTAAGTCTGGAACGAGGATCATAGCGTGGGAATTGATCTGCTAAGCCACCTATGTTTAGACATTTAATTTAACCATGGACCACCTACTCTTTAGATCGTGATGGACTATGTTAAACCCTAGACCGCTTGATAACAACTTGCAATTATCATCTATTGTTAGCAATTTTTTTGTTAAAAGTTTACAATTAATGTTAAAGGTTAAGGTTATCTGGGAGCTATGACCATTGGGAAGGATTGTGCTTGACATCAAATAAGATCTTCTGCACATCTTTCGTACTGCTCTCTTTACTTGCGGGCTAAGTGCTTTATACATTAGATTTGTTTATATTCACTAAGTTAGTGCTCGTTGAGTTTTCAATAGCTGAGTATCATTTGAAATGAAATGAAATAAAAGTTTTAATGACGTCCATGATACCAACATAGTCTATGGGACCCACAGTCATAGTAGACTACACAAAAGTAAAAGAACCAACAAGTGGTCTCTAGCTAATCCTAGTTGCTACTCTCAATCTCCTTGCTAATCGTCATTCTTCTTCTATGGATTCTGCGCAAATAATCAGCCACTCTGACTATCTTCATTTCTTCAAACAAGGCCATTAAAGACACAACATTTAAAATATCCTTGTATTTGATATGAATTTCCTCATATACCTTACACTCCATGATGTAGTACCATTTTTTTTCCACTAATCCTAACAAACAAAGACGGCAAATCCTATCCGCCCACTCCTCTTTGGGCGTCTTCCATCTTCCAGTTTCACACCTAAGATGGTGTGAACTAGTTCTGAGCTGGACCATTAACATTTTAGCTTTCCACTTGATATCTACTACTATATAGCACTTTTTCTCGTGATCACATGTGGGGTTAAAATGTATGACATAATATTCTCTTTTTCGCCCAAGTTGTTGAGTCCACATGGTAGCTTTGACTTTCACTCTCACATACTTTTTGATTTCCACATTTGTGCTTGGGCATTCCTGAATGTTAATACCCCACTTGTTCAACCACTTGGCATTTTGTTTCATCCATGTATTCTTCCTTCTAGTTAACTTTTCCTCTGCTGCAATTCTAGGCCAGCGGTGTCCCTCCATGTTCTCAATCCTCTTCAAATAACCTAGAAGCCAAGTTATTGTCATCACCTTGATTGGAAAAGCACTAGCTTTCACTAAGATAATCTCATAAGGGACCATGCTTTTTATCTTAAAATTGCTTGTGATTAGGTGCTTCTGTAATCTTTCTATTTGCCTCCATTTCAAAGTCGATGTGCTACTGCCCCATACTTCGCACCCATACAATACCACCATTGTAACATCACCCCAAAAAGTTTCTTTGTTTTCCAGTCCCAAAGCTTAGTAGATCTACATCTATTTTGAAGCATGTATAATGCTTTCCATCCTCCTTGTATTCTTTTTGTCCTGCATGTCTCCCAATTGAGATTATTACAAAAATCAAGATCTAGATACTTTTATTCATTTACCACCTGTAGGGGGTTGCCTTCAAACTCAAAATTTATTTGTTTCTTAATTCTTCTTAGGTGAAGATCATGATCTTTGTTTTTATAATGTTCACTTGCATTCCCACCTCTTGACAAAAGGACTCTAGAGCTCTCAAGTTCCCTTGTAGACTATGCATCATTTTTGCCATTAGCATAAGGTCATCTAAATATAACAATAGTTTGACAACATAAGTGGCCAAGTGCACACCCTCTCCCCCCGCTTGTCTAACCATCCCTCTAACTTGTCTATGTATATTCTGAACAAATTTGTAGACAACATACACCCCTGTTTGACTTCGATGTCACTCCCAAAACACTTTGATATACCATCTTTTGTTTTGATCTCAGCCTAAACTTGTTCGTAGAGTCTATGGATTGCTGCTCTATACTTTTATGTTATTTCCAACTCTGCCATTATGCCCCAAAGTTTACTTCTGGGTATCGCGTCGAAATCCTAAAGTCAACCAAATAGCAAAAAGCTTCATCCCCTTGCTTGTCCCAAATTTTTTCAATCATATGTCTGAGAGTGATGCTATGATCAATCATGGAGTGCTTTACTTTGAAGCCTACTTGTCCTTTCACCCTCTTGCCCTCCTTTTCTACCCAAGTGCTAATTCTTTGCTCTACCATACTTCCAAAGAGTTTTCCAAATAGGGAGTTCATCATTATAGTATAATAGTTTGATGGGTTGTTGACATCCCCATTCTTATGAAGAGGAATGCCAACACTTGTGGTCCAGATTGTTGGGAAACCATGCTAGATCACCCTGTTGAAAAATCTTTTGATGTGCGGTGCTAAGGCTTCCATGCCACACTTCAAGTATTTTGCCTATAAACCATCTATATATTTATCTTTGCCCATTGCTAATTTTTTGATTCCTTCTGTAACATACTTTGTGGAGAAGAGCTTGGCCCTCATGTTGATTATTGGAGGGGGGGTTATATCCTAGTCTCTTTCTTACAACACTTTAACATATTGCAGCCATTGTATGTCAATGATATTATTCTCAACTATGATTCTAGTTTGCTGCAATTCCCTCCAAAAATCTCTTGGATTAACCTTTCCAAGAGAAATCAACTCTTTCCTCTTGATTTCCATATACTCTTTTTTTTTACCTCATGAGTTTCTCATATATCGTTTTATTTGCTTTTTCCTTTTCAACTAGTTTCTATGTTCTCTTTGTTGTTTTACATTCTTCATCATACCACGGATTCACTGGGAAATTGTTTTTGATGGCTCTTCTAGCTTTTGATCTTTTGCACGCTACGAGAGCCTTGTGAATTATAGTCGTCAAGTGGTCGATGTCTATTATGTCATGTTTTTGGTCGGGGCAACCAATATTATTTATTTTTTGCATCTGCTTATCAATCATTATTTTAAAGATGTCTTGGTTCTCGTGAGTCAAATTAATCTTGCCTTGAAAGTCCTATTTCTTACATATTTGAGGATTAGCCCCCTGTTGGTCACTTGTTTGCATACTAAATTTTATGTATATGGGGCTATGATCATATTTCACTTCAATAGGTCAACATCCAATCTCACTCTCCTTTATCTTTGGAATAGCACTTTGTGAGCAAATGGCATAGTCTACCACGCTTTACCCATTGTAGGTATGACATGTGATGTTTCTAGAGCTCGGCCATGTTCTAATGCCATTACAAATGACCAAATCATGAAGGTTGCACATCCCTAACAATTTTGCTCCAAAAGTTGAAATACCTCCTTTTGTGTCTTGAGAAATCCTTTTCCATTTATGATTCTCTTCTTCTTCAAGCCAAAGTAGATTGCTCTTCTTCCCCTCTTCCATATTGAGGTAAAGGGCTTAGTTATTCACTGTTTTAAAATGTCGAGTACTGTGGAGTTTGTCTGTAGTGGAAAGCTTTTCACCGGTG
The DNA here is from genome assembly GCA_027924645.1 of Cunninghamia lanceolata. Classification (NCBI taxonomy): domain Eukaryota; kingdom Viridiplantae; phylum Streptophyta; class Pinopsida; order Cupressales; family Cupressaceae; genus Cunninghamia; species Cunninghamia lanceolata. The sequence continues at coordinate 6,694,664 of BSBN01001221.1, read as the reverse complement.
GTATACCTCCAAAAATTACCTATCCAAGTGCCCACTTTGCAACTCCCAGTTCGAGCCCAATTTTATAGCTGCTAGCATTAACCACATTGCGCTTAAGTTTTCCCTTATTGATGATTACCCACCATTGCTACAGGCACCACAATCTTAGTGGCCATTTATGTTTTAGGAGACGAGAAAGTTTAATTTTATGAGACGGTTCTATTTTCACCTTACATTTGTTATCCATAGACATTAACCTAGAACTACCATGACACTACGAAGACCTAACTGCTCATTGCCCTTGATGGTCACAACAAATAACCATAGTCACCACATAGGCGGTGGATTGTGTTGATGGTGTTTTTAGCACACAACAACGCATGTATGATTTCTGGTATCACACTTCTCTTGAAAAGTATCCTACCCTAGGTGAGACTACTCCAAGGATAATACAACTAGGTCTTAGTGTGCTTGGAATTTCCCAGTTGGAGTGTACTAGCTGTTTCCTACAAGGGATCTTACATGCAGTTTGACAAATTGAATAAGTTGGACAACAATTCATGCAAACCCTTTATAATTTTAGCTGATATGACATTATAAAATGCTGCTGAAAACCTAAACTAACTGTTGATTTAAAAGAAAATACAAAAGGGAGTAGTGTTTAGAAAGCTCCTATGTGGCATTCACAATGCACAATTCATTTATGGTAGACAAATATTTTGAATTTTAAACCAATTTCCTGAGTAACCAAGTTAACTGATTGCTACAGCACTACAAAAAATGATGCTATCTTCTATGGATTCTTAAGATTTTTAGATTGCGTGCATTCATTAAATACCCAATTTTGGCGTGATTTAACTAATATAATTCAATTGAACTTAGCACAAAATAACTAGTCTAGTCTAACTTTACACAGCCAATTACAGTCAGCAAGCAACTAAAAGTATGGACTTAGAACATTCATCAAATACCTTCAACAAACCATTAACATTGCAAAGCAGACTAACTAATTACAGATCATGAAGCGAACCATGAAACCAGATAGATAACACAAGTGAATAAATTCTTAGAATCACTGCAGAAACTTACTTTGTATTAATCTCAAATGGCAGAGCATCAACAATTCAGCATCAAGATTTTTACAAATGAGGGAAATGGTAGCCCTTTATATAGGAGAGGCACCATACTAAGTTTTCAATGGACGGTGGAGATTAACTCAACACCGACGACCCAGATTTATCAACATTAAATGCATTTGTAACATCATATTGCATTCCCGAATTACAATTTGTCTCTTAGGAAAAGGACAAAAAATGACCTTCAAATACATTGAACTTGGACAAATTGAATACCTATTTGACTATATATATTGAAAAGACAATTTTCAAGACATAATAAGGATAAAATAGTGTCACATGACCTTCCAAATATAGCAATACATATTTGTGACGGGATTACATTTCAAAAGATTCAAAAATATTCTATTGTTCTTCATCTAAATCTATTTTGTCTTGTTCTACCTTCTTATTGCTGTAGTTGACCCAAGTTAATAATGCTGGATTCATGTTGGCGGGGTTCAGGTTCTTGATATGATCTACTCTGTATCTGAAAGCTTCCATCTCTTCACTGTACTAAATGTACATATTCTCTACTACTTTTCTACTCTTCTAAAATGTGATGAAAGCAGTCCAAAGATCACTGACTTTATCTAATATGCTCACAATATTTGATGTAGTTTCCCAAGAGATTATTTGATGCAATTTATCCTTACACCCTTGCTCATCATATGGAGCTAGATCATCAAAATTCATCACCAGGAAATCCCTCAGAGAGTCATTTATTTCATAAATAAAAGACAATATGTTATTGTCAGCCACCTTATAGGCTTCTCTGACATTATCAAAGACTTCCTTTCTTAACTTCATCTGCTGGTACCATTCTACTGTTTTGTGCAATTTATCAGCTGTTAAGATATTTTCTGACAACAATATTTCAGTAGGTAGATCCCTTATTGCTTTCACTCATGGAAACATGTGAGAATAGTATTCATCATAGGGATCACGTTCTTCATGCAATTCTTCCTAGTGGCTCCGTAGTTTACAGAAGTCTTTGTGAAGTCCTGCTGCAAAGGTGATTGCATCACATCCTTCCTGATAAACCTTGTCAAACGACCTCTGAGTCCCAGCAGCCATTGTCTTGATGTCATCAAATTTTGTCAATTCATCTTTTGATAGTAAAGCTGGGGTTGGTCTCGACTCTCCTTTAGAATCCATCAGCTTCATCAGAAATTACAGACATGCTCTGAGTTCTTTGTTTTGCTATTTCAATTCTTTCTTAGTGAGTTCATCCTTATCCAGCTGTTGCAAGATAGAGGATATGGAGCCTTTGAACTCATCAATTTTCTGACCTCTTGTGGTAGGTCCCAAATCAATAGTGGTTATAATATAGTCCTTAGCTGTGACTTGTCTCTTGTCCATGTTAGTTGGTGGAATACCTACTTCAGCCATTCTGGATCCTGTAGCATCTTTGTAAATTCTTGATTGAATTTTAGTCTTTTTCTGCTTCTTAGATTTCTCTACCTTAGCTAAAATAGCATCAAGATCTAGCTTCATAATCTCAACCTGAGGTTCTTTATTGTGCAGCCACTCAGGTGTTGTAGAGGTAGAATCTTGAGGAATGTCTATATTTTCATTATCTGCATTTGACGGTCCCTCAAGCAACTTTGGTTCTTGCTCAGGTTCTTTGTCTACATCTACTTCTTTATCCTTGAGACTTTTCAAAATTTCTAAGATTTCCCCTTGAGCAGTTCCCAAGATTGTTTTTATTATGTTCTCTTTTGTGGGACTGTCAGATACTTCTATCACTTCAATATTTGTTGCCTCAAAAAGGGGCTCTTCAAATACATCCTTTTCAATTTCTAACTCTTTAAGACCTAACTTTGCACACACTTTCTCTATCGCTAGCAGTAGCGGTACAGCTAAAGGAGCTGAACCTTGTGTTGTTATTTGGGAACTAGGAGCTGAAGATAATGTGATTGTTGCAAATGAGGATAGGCTAACCTATGCCAAGTTTGCAAATGAAATAAAACCCCAAGGAAGGTGGAATGGGAGATGTTGGTAGGATAGAGGAAATGACAATAGGTGAGGTGACAAAGGGAGAAGGCAAGGAGAAGGAGGATGAAAGAATGGAGGAAATGGGTGGCAACGAAAAGGAGGTGGAGAGTGAAACAAAAGATATGGAGGGAAAAGTCATGGTGGAAATAGTAGGAAGTGAAGAAATAATAATGGAAGAAGTGGAACTTGGGGTACTTGAGTTTATCATTACTGAACATGAGACAGTAGAAATAGTAACCATTGGTGAAGAGGAGGCAAAAGTATCTTCTTGGATAATTATAGCAATGGTAGCAGGAACAGTAGTTGAAACAACAGGAGAAAGTGTGGCAACATTTACAGTTGGGGCAGCAGGGGGTGAAGAAGTTACTGGCAAGTTTGTATTATCAGGTGTTGCAGCAGTAGAGGTGTCTATGGTTATGTAAGTAGTTTTCACTTTAGCCTTCTTTGTTTTGGAACCTTCCCCTAGTCCACTAGGCATGTCCCTCTTCTTGGATGCCCTTGTTCTTGTTGCAGGAGGCATATCTTTCTTTTGTGTCTTTGGGGCAACCTTCTTTACCTTTTTTCCTTTACCTTTCTCTGTCAAAGGGATATGTTCTTCACTATCTGATTTCTTGATAGGTTCCTAAGCTAGATTTGCTTCATCTGAGACTTCTATTAGCACATCCTCTTCATCCCTAGATTCCTTTTCATCTTCAAGTGCTGTGTATGTAAGTTGCACTCCTTGTCTCTCCAGTACAACAACTTGACTTCTTACCGAAGACTTGCTTAATCTTATTAGTTCTTTCATTACTTCATCTAAGGAACTTTCCTCTGCATTGGCCCAATTTGGTAGTGGGACTGGTTGGAGATATTGGGCCTCCCAAGAACCTCTTTACACTACATTATCATCATCAACAAGCTGATCAGGGACATATATGATACATAACTTCCTTATAAACCCCAAGGACAATCTTGAGTGGGCCCTCTTCAATACCTCATAATCATCTACACAGTTGGCCCAAAAATCTTCCAGGTGCATTTTGTGGAATAACTTACTTAAATATCTCTCCATTATTCTTTTTGGATCAAAATGGTTTCTCTTTGTATGAAAATGGAGGTTAAGTAACTGAAGTTCTATATTTGAATGTTTTGTTGCCCCTAGGGAGACACAGGCATAGTTACCTTTACCTAATAGGATATGAAATTTGACATTTGTTCTATGAAGGTATTTTAATCTCTCTGCACAAGTGATCAATTGCCTTGACAACTCCAAAAGAACTACATTGTCTGTGGGATAACGGGGCAGTCTATATGGCATTCCAGTGAAGCCTTGAATCCTTAAATAGGTGAATTTCTAGAACTGTATGTACCACCTCCCATACTTCATGACCTCATTCATAGCCTTAGTAGATATTCTAAGGGCTGTAGTTCCTTGCAACAATCTAGTGATGTACATTGTAAAGGCATCATTCACCCTTTTGTAATGCATGAGAGATTGGGACAACACCAATTGAGGGTTGGATTCATAAACTTTAATTTTTTGTTGTTCATCATTTCCAACTTCTCCTACTTTTGACAATCCAAAATATTCATTTCTTCTAGCTAATGAGTAGACAACATAAGAAGTCCACTTGAATAATTGTTTATCTCTGAAATTGTTGAATACCTCATGCATGTTGTCACTTAATATTTGAGCCTAATGGAATTGGGTTCCTTTAGTAAATATCTCTTCAATCATTAGGAACATCCACCCTTCAAAAGTTGATGCAGTAGGCAATCCATATATCCTACTGAGTAGGCTCACCAAATCTCCTATTTCATCATGGAAGTCACTTATGTATAAGGTTTGAGGGAGTTTGATGATAACAGATCTTTTGCTTTTCATCCATTATTCATTAATACGTTTCTTGCATCTATCCATATCCTTCTTGTATGTTGCCTCCACACTTATTTTATCTGGCATAGTCATTACTGGGTACCATGGGATTCCAAAGATCTCTGCTAATGATGGTGGACTTATATCTGCTAGTACATCTCCATTGGGAGTTTGTATGGTCCTAGTCATTGGGTCATATCTGTTAGCATAGGCCACTATCATTTCTACATATTGAGCTGAAGTAGGGAAGGTAACAACTTCTGCAATCCCACTGTCTTTTAATTTCTTGGCCCTTGGAGTTGGATTAGGCCCAAATATTTGAGTTCTAAAATCATCTAAGTCGATGTGACCTAGATCAATGTCTCCTATGTTTTTCCACCTAGAGGTGATCTTGGTTTCAGGAGGAATGCCCTTGAATTTGTACTTCATGGCTTGGGCTCTTGCAATTATTTAACCTGCATGACTGGACCTCATAAGTCTTGATTCTTTTGAATGGTCTTCCTAATTCCTATGTTTTGAATGCATGATTACCAAGTTAACTACCATACCACTAAGTCATGTTATACTCTATGAGACTAGAAATCATCCAATTAAGTCATAAATGCCCATCTATGAAATACACAAGGCCAAAAACTTACAAATTTACTACATTCACTACATGATAAAATGATAAGCAACATCACATTCCTTGCTAATTCATGCACTGAACACTTAAATACTTCAAAATTTGAATTAAAATATGCAAAACATCATGATTCTACTAATGCAGCTTTTATTTCACTCAAAAATAATCTTTACCCTTGAAATTTTCATCAAAAACAGTCATTTTGCTTGATTTGTGCTGATTTGGAGGTCATCCGACCTCTCAGGAATAAAGCGCTAAATTGGAGGTTAATCGACCTTGTGCGGGATTTGAGGTCATCCGACCTAAAGGCACATTGTGACTTGGTCACTTGGTTACTCATATCACTTGGCGTGAATTTTTGAAACGTCCAACGTTGCGTGGGATTTGAGTGTGACTGACTCAAATGAGTCTCGGAGGTCGGTCGGTTCGATTTTTGGCATAGGTCGGAGGAAATGTTTTTCAGCGTCGGGTCACTTGTCATGTTTAGCGTAGGTTTTAAAGTTGTTTGACTTAGCGAGTTTTTTTGACATGTCCAACCTAAGTCAGAGAAGGTGAAATTTAGCACCAAGTCGGACAACAACATTTTGAGTGCAAGGTGAACTTATGGTTTTTGCGGGATTTTTTGAAGTCACCGACCGACCTAAAGTGATTACAAAGTTTTAAAGGTCAGTCAGATAGGTTTTTGATGCTAAGTCGGTGGGTTTTGTTTCCAGTGCAAAATAACCATATGATTTGATAAATCTTGGGTTCACTTGAAAATTTATCGCCAAGGATCTAAATGAGAGTTTTAACATGATTTCATGGTCATTGCTTTGGTTTCTACACAAATGGGGAGTTTTGAATGAAGTTGCATTTCAACAGTCAACTCATTTTTTTAACTAGGATTTTTCTAAAGATACTTTCAAAATCCACGGAGAAACCCTATTTTTTCTTTATAATACTAATCATCCATTATTAAACACATCTGCAAATCCATTCTTGAAGAAATTGAAATTTGATTTGGCATAGAAAACCCCTGTTTTATCAATTGCAAACCCTAGCTTATAAGTAAAACCCTAGGCCAGGAAATGGAGTACTTACCTGATTTATAGAGATGAAATGCAATGAGAATGCATGCGATTATGCTTCTATTTGGATTCGTGGGCAATTTTTGCAGTAGACTAGTTTCACACTCAGTCAGGGAGCTCTTGAGTTGATTTCAAAAATGCAGAATAAGCTCAAAATGAGAGCAAAACACTTTTATCCTTCCCTATTCAATAGCCATAAATGCAGGTCCAGTATGGTGCAATATCTCGGGGTACTGCAGAGTCATTTAGAAGTTTGTGTGAAAAGTTAAGATGACTGACTCTGCGTGATTTTTGAAGGTTACCAACTTAGTCAGACGCAATCGATTTTCGCGCCGATTCAGACATCGGTTCTTTTAGTGCTTTGCAGTGGTTTCGAAGTTGTCAGACTAAGTACAGATTTTGTCATGGTCTGACTTAGTTGGAAGACCAGTTTCATAGCACTGAGTCGGATGACTGCAATTTTAGTGCTATGTTAGTTACATTTGATTTTAGCGTAGAGGTCGGTTAGCAATGAAAACAACACTAAGTCAGATGGATAATAATTTAGCACAAAAGTCATATGATCAAGAATTCCGTGCAAAAGACTGTTGCAAGGGTTTTTAGCGCAAGTGGAATTTAGACTTAGTTTTTATGAAAGTATTCATCTTGACTTAGTGACTTTTGGATGACTTAATGACACCAATTTCTTTAGCACATCAATTTGATCACTTTTGACTCTTAGGAATTGTTGGGTGAAATTGACACTCTTAACCAAAATTTCAAAGAGGGGGTCCTCATTTCACTAAATGGGGCATGTGTGCGAGGCACAACAGAATGCTGGGAAGGGGTTAATGATAATCACTACTTGTTTTTTGCTAAGTGCCAGGAGTGGGGAACAGCGGGTGGAACTGTTAGCAGCCATGGAAATCCTCTATTGACACATTGGTTTGGGCACATTTCATTTAACAATGATATTGAATTTAAGATTTTATGTTATAGGGATCGCTAACATTTATTGCTACAGGGTTTCAAACCTAACCACCTAGTCCATAAACCATCATGATGAAGTTTAGTTGTTGATGTTCACTATCTATTTTTAGCATTAACTATTGTCAGCCAGAGTTAAGGTTTATTGCTAATATTAAGATAAACTCCTAAGTGTTAACATCTCCATGTGATCAGTAGAATAATAACCACTAGCAGTTATAAAAATGCCAACCGTTAAAATCATTTTCCAACTATAACCACCAACTTTAACCAGCCCATGTGACCATAGTAGGGTTATCCGCCAACAATCAACTGACCACCAGGGAGTACTCTCTTGTCTTTTACATAGTAAAATAGGGGTTTTTCCTTTTTCTCATAAAATGGTCAAATCATATTGGATTTTTACAGATTTATAGTTGTTGGAAAGATGATTTAGTGTACTTTGCATTGGTTTAAGTCTCATATTTAGATTTGACCCAGATCTTTAGATGCACTCGTTTAAAGTTGACTTTTCTTTGCAATCTTCAATTGAGCATAACTTTTGTGTTTTAAATCAAAATTTAGTGAATTGTTTTCTAAAATTGAGTAGAAAATCATAAGGAATCTATTAGTGGCATTTAATTTTCTGTACACAATCATCTATTTCTAGTTTTTTTATTAGATCTATCATTTTGAACAAGTACTTGTTTGTGACATCACATTTGGATTTGGGCATAAAAATAACTTGTGTTTGATTTGTTTGGTGAACTTTATTGTTGCTGGAGTTGTGTTTATGCTCTTCCCTTGTGTTGAAAAATGATCTTGGAAATCAAAAGTACCCTTTGAGCACCTTCATATTCACATTACACATTTCAATTTCTAAGGGTTAATTAACATTGCTTGTGTGGGTCAAGTGTTTGTGTATGCTCTCTCCTTGCACCACAAGGTGATCTTAGAGATCAAAGACACCATTTGATTCACCCCTCTTGTACATTCCTCTCAAAATTTGCAAGACCAAATAAGGGATCTCCTAAAGGGCTATGAAATCGGGACACAACACAAACATTACAAATTTGAGGATTTTTGTCATTACCCTCTTGATCAATCCATCATGATGACTCCTTTTCCTCCAAACTTTGAAGTTTCTAAATTTTACAAATACAAGGGAAAAGGAGATTCTAGAGACCACGTCAATTAATTTTACATGGCTTGTCAAGAAGTGGCCTACAGTGATATCTATCTAATTAAAATTTTCCCACAAAGTTTAGCAAGTCAAGCCTTGGGTCGGTTTCAACATCTTACTCTTGGGTCAATCAAAACATTTCCACAATTAGTTGAGACATTTGTCACACATTTATCTTATAATGTAGAACATGAGACTACCATGCTAGATCTTTGTAATACCAAGCAAAAAAATGGAGAATTTTTTTCCACTTACTTACAAATATGGAGAGGCCTTGCAAGTTGAATCCCATGGCCAATCCCTAAAAAACAATTGGTTAGTGTTTTCATTCAAATATTCATCCAAAAATGACCTTTCATCTCTAAGTCCATTGTCGATCTACTTTTGATGAGCCCATTGAAAAAGGGACCCTTATTGAAAATCTCTTATAGCTAAAGATTCACTCAAGACTTATACCAAGGACAATAATCAAACAAATGATAAATTTAAACCTTGGGCTAAGAATAAACATATGGTTAGTAATGGTGTTATCAATGCAAAACATATTCAAACCACACAATCTTCTATTATGCAAAATGTCTATAAGACTAATACCATTTAAACCCCCTTCCAATCCAAGATGTCATTTCACTGACTTAGGGGAACCCATTGAAATGGTATTTCAAAATTTGATGCAAGCTAGCATGGTTAACTTTCCTTATACCAAACCATATGATGACAATGAGCCTAAACCTACATGGTACAATGAGAAGGATTATTGTAATTATCATCGTGTCCATGGACATCCTACAAACAAGTGTATGAGACTTAAACATTACATTCAAGATCTTATTGATGAATGTAAATTAGAGGTAAATGGCACATCCTCATCCAATGACCAATTGGGTATTTATCAAAATCCTTTTCCAAAGCATGGTCAATCCACTTCATCTGCTCCTTCCTCTTCAAACCAATACCAAAATAATTACACAAATAATGTTTGCTATAATAAGACCCCTTACAACTATGACTCAGTTGTAGGGTATATTAATAATGATCCTTCACAAGTTGCCACCGTAACCATAAAAGTCACATCTCCTAACTGACTTGCCTTTAGCCAACATGACATGCCTCCCATTGGCCAATCTCATAATAAACTCCTTCAGTTAGAGGTCCTTATTTCTAGATGTAAAGTTAAGTGCTTTCTTTTAGATAATGGATCTGGCTTGAAGCTATGTACCTTGAGGTTAATAAAACAATTAGGATATTCAATGACTGACTTGGAACCATGTACTTTTACTATCAAAGCCTATGATGGTGAGAGAGAATTCAAAGGCACTATATATCTTCCTATACAAGTGGGCCCTATTTTACATCACACCACATTCCAAGTCCTTGATCCTGATCTTCCATATAACATCCTAATTGGTTTCCCATGGATCCATGCTATGCAATCTATCCCTTCCACCTATCATCAATGTTTGAAGTTACCTCACAATGGTAAAGAAGTTACTATCTATGCAGATCTCTGACCCTTTGAATATTGTTGAGTTATGTAAGTTGCTTCTCATAAAGATAATCTTTGCCCTATTAAAGATATCTCCACTAAAGATAAGATTACCGCTTCTGCATCTTATATCGATCCCAATGACCTTGCTTCCACTTCCTCATCCCACCAAGATCCCAAAGTCACAAAGGTCAAGATCATTGACAAAGGTTGTGGAGAATATGAGCTACATAATGCATTTTATGTTGGACACCTACCTTTTTCCCCACACTCTTATGGATGTCCTAAACAACAACCTCATCCAAGAGCACATAGTACCAAATAATTTGGGCCTACTACTTTTTCATCACCAAGCATATTAGTTGAAGAACAAGTTGAATACTCTTTAGACTCTTAGCTTTACAAAGATGAACCCGATGATGCATAATCCATCCTTGATCACCTTAAGCACAAATATCCAATTCCTTCACATATGTGTGAAAATATGAGATATCAAGGAAAAGGCATTGGCCTTCATGAGCAGGGTACAATAGAGCCAATACAGGTCGAGACCCATGATGCTTCTTTTGGACTAGGGTATATGTCTCCTAGTTTGAAACCAAGAATCCTCATGTTTCCCCTATAATTTAAAATGAATCTTCTAATGTCGTTTAAAGTACCATTGATGGGACCATAAATTTTATCTTCGAAAGACTTTAATATTTCACACCTTTTTCATGACAATGCCATCCTCACCATTGAGTCCTTATCACAAAAAAAATACAATATCTTTCAATACATGTCAAAATGATGAAGACAAACTTGAGTTTCTCAGCCCTTCAAATATCAAAACAAAGAAGCAAAAGCATCATAAATTATTGGCCTTAGAAGAGAAAAATCCATCTTGCCTCTAGCATCACACGAGAATTTCCTTGAAGCAAAGAATATCAATATGAGAATAAAAGAAAATAAAAAACAACTCCATAATAGTGAGCTTGTTGGTCCCCCATTATCTTCCTTCCACAACACTTCCACAATATTCCATGGTCAAATCCTTTCATCCCACTTATCTCACAATCGCCACAAGTCCATTTCCCACCATACCTCTCGCTCCACTATCGCCAATCCTTCATCCATTCAATTCCTTCATTCAACCATCCCATCATTAAAACATGTCAAAAATACAAAAAATCAAAACATGCCAAAATTCAAGCAATAAACTAAATGTGAGTCATTCTTCATCCATATGAATCTAGTCAAGCAAACTTGTCAAGTCATTCAAATGCATCCTAGGTTTTGTTTCCTAACTTGTTGTCAACCTCATCAACTCAATCAATCATCATCAATCATCATCAATCATCACCTTTGGGATATATTGTTCCCCACAATGAAAACACTATCCTTGATCATTAATCAATCATCTATCATTAGTTTTCAACTTGGCAGGGGCAACACCTTGTTTGTCTTTATGTGATTTTGTACATGCTTGCTTGTGTGTATTTATCATTTTTTTGTGCATTTGTACCTAGTCCTTGCAACATATTGTCACAATGACATCATGGTCTTCCATATCATGGTGCCACATAGGGGCATATGTTTTCTTGTGACCTTTGTCTTTTGTTGCCCCCTTTTTCTTTGAAAAATGTGTTCATGCCCATTCTTTGTTTTTCCTTCATTACGTGTCTGTCATTCCCTTAGTTCGTTCTTCGGGCCAAATTTTACTTAGTCATTTTTGATTTGTTGGTGATCCTTCACATCGTTGAACTAAAGTCGACAGGTTCACAAGTTCTTGAACCGTCCGACTTGCCGACTTGCCTTAAGGCCCTGCGCATTGAGTCTTACCCTTATGTCTTGATGATGAAGTTTTCCTTTGTCGTCCGGAGGTCGAGAATTCCTTGAAATTCCAAAATTCTGACTCCTAGTTCAAAAGTTCAACTTCTACCTGACTTGCCGACTTTAAATAGCATGCTCCTCCAAGTGGCATTTTTGTTGTGCTGACATACAATACAAAGGAATGACACTTGTCACCTTGCATTTAATTAGAAGTGCGTGAGGACATAGTGGCACAATCTTCGGAGGGAAACTCGAGGCATGCATTTATGAGTTATAAAGATAAATTTGCTGCCAACATTTAATATCTTTCCTTAACGAATTTATGAGAAATGACTTTAATAAGTTCTTAAGCTAGCCTAAGGTGATATTGTTTAACAAGGGAATGTGTTGCAGAAAGTTAAATGACTAGTTTGCTATGTGTGAAATATCAGTACAATTTCATTCTCATAGGAGCTCTCTCTCTTTATAAGGGCATAATATTTTTCTTGAGGAGTTAGAAATTTTCATTCCCATGTATCTGTGCAAGGAGATTCCTGTTAGTGTTTTGTATCATCCTGTGTTCTCTGCATGCATTTCTGAGTCTCTGGTATTTTGGTTTCTTGAGTACATGAAGATTAAGTTCAAATTCCAAGGGACTCCCGTGGCCTCTATAGTAGAGAATGGTCTGTTTGAAGTAAGAGATACTAATCTAGGCCACGTTGATTTGGATGACTTCTGGAGGAGAATGCAGTCTGAAGATCAAACTCCCTTGGCGGAGAAAATTACCAGTAGTGGTTTAGATAAAGCTAGTGGCTTTCCACTTGCTGTGCATTGTCCCGAGCTAATGGTTGCATGCACCAATGGGTATTTTCTAGAGTCCCAAGAGATAAGAACCTCTAGTGGTGTTGTGACAAAAGTTGACTTTGAATCTGTTGCTTTGGCCCTGAATTTAGAAGAATATGAAGACAATGCTGATGTTTCTATGTCTTTAGCTTGGAACTATTACAATGAGAGGAAAGATTGGTGTCGTACCTATGTCGCCAAGAAGTGGTTGGAAATTGAGAAAACTGGTAAATCTCAGCTTCCTGCCAATTTGAAAAGGAGCCATTTCAAGGAAGAGATTTTAGATATGATAACTTTGTTGAACAGAGTGGTTGGGAGCCTCGAGTCGGATGCTTTTGAATTTTGGATGTGTAGATTTATTCAATTGATTTGTGGAGACTACCGCATCGACTGGCCAAAGATTATTAGTAATTGTTTACATGAACAGCTGGTGAATTTTGCAAGAAATGTGAGATTCCACATGTGTTCCCAACTAGTCTATATATTGGCTTGAAGAGAAACTATTTGGCCTAGTTTGAGGATTCAAGGGAGTCCTACGACAAGTACACCTGTGTATCATGTTTTTCCCCAATTGTAGAAAAATGAAGGTATGAAAGACTTTAGGCGGGTTAATGATGCTTTTTCTATGATGTTAGCTAAGAAAATTGATGACCCAATATAGAAAAGGTTTTCAGTTGAAGCATCTACGCCGGTTATGAAATTTGGAAGTTTTTATATACAATTTGACCGCTTCTCCTATTTGAGAATTGGGGGTTTTGCAAATGCCCCATTAAAATTGCCGTGGTACCCGGCTGATTATTTGGTGTTGTTGGAGTTATTCCACCAAATGACAATTGTGAATGTTAAATACTAGGCTGTGAAAAAGAAAGGGTACTCTTTCCCTATGTCTTTGTCTTTTTATTCCTCTAAATGTAATGATGGGGCCCAAAATGTTGACAAGTTATTGTTAGAATTTAGTCTCCATAGTTTGTTCCCTCGTGTGTCCTTTGATAGTAAGAATTTTATAAAGGAAAACATGCATGGGGGTGGTTCTTATTTCCACCAACCTCAACTTGAGGATTTTTGGGAGGATTGTGTTGATGAGAGGAAAGTTTAGAGAAGAAAGTGGATAGGTTGACTGTAGATCAAGTTCGTGCCTTCAAACTGAATATCCAAGTCCCTGATATTACTGATGATTTTTTAGATATGTTAGATGAAAGTTATGATGCAGTGTCAAGGTAACCCATGCCTCCTATAAGATGGTCTAAAAAGGAAGTCACTGATATTATGTTGCTTTCTTTGCATGTGTTGAGAAGAACATAAAAGTGGTTGAAAGGAAAGGTGAAGGAGTGTGCTGGCTCCATGACACAAAGGGATTCAACCTCTCAAAATCAAGCCAGCTTCAGACTGCCCATTCATATAGAAAATCATCTAGTTTGGACCTGAATCTCTAGAGAGTCGGCTCATAATCGAATGGTGATGATGAAAGGCCACCTGAAGAAACTGGGAGGATGAAAACCACTTGTGAGCAGGATGTCCAAACAGTGAAAAGAAATACCAGATTGGCTGCTTTGTCATCTAAAGAAGATCATGTGCCCCCACCTAATAATCATGTAAGTGATTCTAAATCTTTTATTTTCTCTCAAATTGGAGAAGATAATTTGTTGCACTCTTTACTTAGTCCACCGAGCACCGCACAACAAAGAGAATTGCTGGAACAAAATTCCAACCATGTGCATGTAGTTGCTACTTCCAATGTTGCCAATGTATTAGCCCCATCTCCAAATTGGTTGAAGAAGGTAGTTCAAAAAAGGAAGAGATACACTCTTCCTACTGATGAGGGTATTGATACTATGTCCAGTTTGTTGCAAATGGTTTCCAAACCCAAGTGTGCAAAAAGAATGTCAAGAATAGTGACTGATGCCACCTCAGGAAACTAGTTTCTGGAGATTGCAGACCCACTGGTAGATAAGAATGAAGATGAAGTGACATAAGCTAACTTCAAAGTAAGTCGAGTGGATCTAGGACCGTCAACTACTGAGGGTGATTTGTATCATGCCCAATATTCAGTTGATAATATCTCTAAAGGGTAAAGGGATTGCAAGAAGAAAATTCAAAATTGTTGGCACATGTAAGTTCCTTGTCTTCTTTTGTTGATTCAATTGCTAGAATAATAACACCCTCAGTTGAGGCCTCCTTAGATGTCAACCTCTGTACCCTTGATTCAAATTTGCTTCAGTAAGTCAAAACTTCTCTATCTCTGAGAAAAGCTATGGATCAATAGGTTGAAAAGATTGTTTTTGATGGTCTCATTTTTATTAAGGAGGCAGTGAAACTGTTTGATTCTATATATGCAAGGAGGAAGGTTTTGATAATAGAATTTAAGAAAGCCAGAAGTGATCACCACAGTCTGAACATAGCCTCTAAGGAAATACAAGAAATAGCCAACATGGATCCTGGTATCTTAATGGCTGAAGAAGTTATAGCTAATCCTGGAGAGCTAGATACCACTGTGAGGGCTGATGCAGTAGAATGGAAACTCTGTATCATAACTACAATAGAAGAGGAGATGGAGAAAGCCATTGCAGTCTATTACAAGGATATGATGAGAATAAAAAAGGACTTCTCTACTTTTGGGGTAGAAGCTAACGAATCCGACAATGAGAAACTCTTGGATGTCAAGGTAATTAAATAAAATTTCAAGAGGGTAGTGACGGAGGAAATAGTGAATTATGATACAATCACAGGGGATTCATTGGGTAAGCTCTCTAAATTGGTGGCCTATATTAATGGTTGTAGAAGTGGTATTGATGAAATGCATCGTAAGGTGACAGACTCTGACAGGGCAGTCATGAAGAAGAAGCATCGCATTAGTATGACAAGATCTCCACCGGGCATGTCATTAACACCTATCATCAATAAGTACAGAGTGTATAAGGCTAGGTTACGAGCACAGGTACCTCAAGCGGTGTAAAGTGTCATGGGAGAAGGTGAGTAGTTGAAGGAAGATGAAGAGATGGACGAGGTTGACGATGGCGATGGGGATTTACAAATCCTCAATTGATTTCATGTTTTAGTTATTTCATATTTGCTCTAAAACTATTGGCTCTGGAGGGCCCTTTTATTATAGATATGGTTTAAACATCTTTTAATCAGCTATTTCAAGAAGCCATTATAATTTTAAAGACAGTTATGATTTGTCTTAGCTATAAATTTTGGATAGCTAGTCAAATTCTAGATCTTTTTGTCAAACTTTGTTTTGCAAGAGTGATAGTTAATTTTGTTTTCAGCTACTTTGATATATGCAATGCAAATTAATACAATGGAGATTTGGATGATCTTGGACTTTGTGTTATGATTATTTGATATCATATTATTCTTAAGTTTAATGTGTTTTTGCTGATGTTAAGGATACTCATTTGTCTTGGTGGTTTGATATTTATAAATCTTGCTCACTGTTGAGAATAGTTTATCTATTGATATATCATTTGAGGTGGTGAATATTTATATATGTATATGTAAGTGGTCTGTTGTCGACTCATGTTATGTGGCTGGAAGTCTTTGAACTCTTGGTGATTGGGTTGTAAATTTACCTTTACTGCTTTTTGGTCAAAAGATCTGCCTTTGTTTTTTTCTTTCTGGTTAAAAGCAATCTTGAGTCTTTCTTATTCATTAGAATATCTATCGAAGGTAGCTGCGCCTTGTTAAATAAGCAAAGAGCCTGTGTAGAATACCAATATATTAGGCTCAAGTGTTGATTACATTTGTCACTTGTCCGGGCGTGAGCATATAGAGTTAGGTGAAAAATCTGTTAACCAACAGATTTTTGGTGACTCTATTGGGGAAGTTTGTTGTATCAAATTTATACATGTATATCTTGTGGGTTGCATGGTTGAACTTCATGGTTCTTTGTGAAAGACGTGCGACAGTTTTGCAACCTAACATTGATTGGCTGATAGGAGATCAAGAAGATATTATTACTAGCCTTAGACTTGTTTCCTGGCAGACCATAAGAACTAATCAGCAGTATTACCAAGTTGACGAGGTGTTAGAAGAAGAAGAACTTGGTGAAATTATAACAAAAAATGCATGTCGTTTTGCTGATGCTCAGGAAGTAATTTTTATCAAAGGGATTGTTCCTGTGCCCAGGAGAGAAAGGGCTTTGAGAATCCAAGAAGTTCTTGATAATAGGCCAAGAAACCCCACTGCAAGACCAGGGAATTAGATTCCTACAAGAAACCCCGCTGCAAGACTAGGGAATTAGATTCCTACAAGACCAACTCTCCCCTAAAACAACCAGTAGGTGGTTTGGCGACTCTACTTTATTGTTTTATTGATATACCTATAGAAGTGGGCTATGAAAAGATATACATGAGGGGATAGACAAAGGGGTATAGCTGATATTGACTTTCATTTGCTTCAATCTTTAAATTTTTCTCCTTTTCCTCCCACTAGAAGAGTCAAATCTTTGAGTAGACCATCCTCTCCTCCACCTGCAAGAGGTTTCACTAGTTCATCTTGTTAAAGCTTGACTCTACATGGTACTATCTTACCATTACAAGTAAATTTCCTTCCTTTTAATATGGCTCATCCACAACCCCCACCTGTTCCATGGGGTGCTGCTATTGGGTTGCTTAGGCTTGGTGCTAACATGCATGACCTGCCTAGAGGATCAGGTAAAATCCTACCTAAGTTTAGGGGTAATGGAAAGGTTACTCCTAAAGAGCACATTAATGCTTTCTTTGCTGCTTGCTCTATCCTAGGAGTCCAACACGAAGATGTGTCCGTCAGGCTATTTGTTGAGTCACTTGTTGATACAGCTACTGAATGGTTTTATGACCTTCCTAATGCCTCTATTAGAGACTGGGCTTCCATGAGGTAACAATTTGAAGATAGATTCAAGACTACTGATAATGAACACACATTGGTAGCCCAACTCTCTTCCATGAAGAAGGAGATTCATGAACAAATGAGGGAGTATGTAGCCAAGTTTAAAAGACTTGCAAATAGAATTCCTACGAATGCTAGACCTGAAGATGAATTAAAGATGTGTTTCTTTATCAATTCATTGCCACCTGATGTCAGTTATGCTATTAAAAGATAGGGAGTTCCTAACCTAGTTGACGCACAGTCATTGGCTATTGCTGTGTAAGATTATCTGATAACTGTGGGAAAATGGAAAAGAGAGTTGTAAACATGCAAACCTTCAGTAGCTAGTTCTACCGACCCTGTCATTCAGATGTTGGCAAATGACATTATTACTCTGAAATGACAGATGCCTAAAGGTCCTCAACAATCTCCTCAAGGGGGTTATAATAGAACGTTGCACTTACCTGGTCCTACCCAATGGTTAGCTATTAAAGGAGGACACTCAACTAGTAAAAATAATCATATGGTATGTAACTTTCATCTTACTTCTGATCATGATGGAGTGCCCTATCCTGAGATGATGAGATTCATGCAAATGTTTTCTATGAACGAGCATGTAGAGGAGCCTCTTGTGGAAGAACCCCCTACACCTAGTGATGCCAGTGTGAATTTCTTTGAATATGAATCAAATGAAGGAAGTGGAGAAGATGTATATACTGAAGTTGACAACTCCAACTGTGCGGTGTTTACTAGGGGTCAACAGGCACAAAGAGGGCAAAACTCCTAGAGCTAGCGTAGTAATCTATCCTCTGCTCCCAAATATATCTTGATGAGGAAGAACAATACCAAGAAAATAGAAAATGTGACACCCAAAGTTGTAGCTGCTGAGGTACCATCTACTTTGTCTTCTAAAAAATCTTGTCTCAAGTTCATTTTATATTGTAGAATCATGTAAAAATACAAAGATTGAAATTTCCCAAGCTGAGTATTTGAGACTTAATCCATCTGAACTTGATAGACTAGTTAGATATGTCAGACATGAACCATCTTCTTCAAATTGTAATGCTCAAGTGTCTAGTGATAATGAAGTGCTTGCTAAGAGTTAAAATTGTTCAAATACCTGTTCTCAGGATCCTAGTCTTCAGAATCCTTTTAATAAACTAGAACCTTTTGATGTCTCTATGTAGATTGCTGGTTATAAGTTTAGTGATTGCATCATTGATTCTGGGGCCTCAGAAAATGTAATGCCTGCTCAAGTTGCTAAAGCCCTAGGCTTATCCTATACACCCTCCCATGGCAAATGCTTTTCAATGGATGGTTCTCTGGTACCTATCGTGTGTCAAATTAAAGATGCTCAAACTGCTTTAGCTACTTTCCCAAGGAAAAGATTTAAACTAACCATTCTTATGGCAGACATACCTGCCGGTTATGGGATGCTCTTAAGTCATAGTTTTTGTAAAGACTTGGATAGGGAAATTCAAATGGATTGGTCACATGCACTAATACCTGTAGATGGGAAGAAAGTTCACCTCAATCCCAAACCCAAGGCCAAATTTACTATGCTTAAATCTGGAGATCCTAGAGCACCATTCTATTTGTAGAAACCAGATCGGGTACTTACATGTGCACATCAACAGAAAATGGAGATTTAAATCTAATCAACCCTGATCTAGTTAATGAATTGTGGACTCTAGAATTTGATGGGAGTTGTTCTACTGCAAGGTTTGGGGTAGGGGTTGTTTTGATTTCACCTGATGGTTATGCCTTTCCTTTTACTTTTAAACTTGAGTTTGAAAATACAAATAACACCGCAGAGTATGAGGCCTTGTTATTAGGTCTGGAACTAGCCAAGGAAAAAGGTGTGAAACAGTTGAAAGTCAAAGGTGATGCTGAGTTAATTGTTAAACAAGTGAGAAAATTGTACATAGTTAAAAATGGGAGATTGAGGCATTACCAGAATAGGGTATGGGACTGTGTTGAAGACTTTGATGCTTTTTCTATAGAGGCAGTACCCAGAGAACATAATACTAGGGCCGATTCCATAGCTGTTTTAGCATCCCTTCTCTTACCACATCCAAATTTGAAAGATAAATCATACAGGATTGAAGTAGTATACATGCCTAGTGTCCCTGACAATGTTAATCACTGGCAAGTTTTTAATTTTGATCAACAAATTATTTCATTTCTTGAAAAAGCTAAATCTTTTGCCAATATGTTCTTTGAGGGTAGTAGTGATGAAAGTAATGATGTTTTGGAAGGATAAATAAAGTCCTCTGATGACTCAAGCTCAGGAATTGTACAATTAAAAGGGAATAAAATTCCTAAAGGGCTAGTTTCTCTCAAAGATCTTTTCAATCAACATGATCAATACCTTAAGAAGGAGAATAAAGTTTCCATCACAACTTTAGTTGATTATGATAGGGTGAATATTGGCACTGAATCTGATCCAAAGATTGTGTGTATTGGTAAATGTTGTTCTAAGGGAGAAAGGGAACATTTGATTTCTTTGCTTACTAGGTATAAGGATGTTTTTGCATGGTGTTATGCTGATCTAAAGAAATTTAGGAATGGAGAAATCCAACATCATATTCCACTGAAGCCTGACACCATACCCTTTATGTGAAAGCAAAGAACTTATAATCCAAAAGTAGCTGAAGCCATCTTTAATGAAATTGACAAAATGCTTAAAGCTAAAATCATTTACCCTATTCACCATTCTACTTGGGTGGCAAATATTGTATCTGTTAGGAAGAAGAATGAGGAGATTCAGATTTGCATTGATTTCAAGAATCTAAATCAAGCCTCTTTGAAGGATAACTATCCCTTACCAGTAATGGATCATATTTCACAAATTATGTCTGGTTCAGAGATGATGTCTATGCTTGATTGATTTTCAGGGTACAACCAGATTGAGGTGGCTCAGGAAGACTAGCATAAAACAAAATTTACTACTCCAATTGCTGTCTTTACATATAATAGAATGCCTTTTGGTCTTATTAATGCTGGGGCCAAATTTTAGAGAGCAATGGATTTGACTTTCGGTGATTTGAAAAACAAAATCATAGTGGTTTATCTTGATGACCTAATGATTTTCTCCAAGAAAAGAGCTAATCACTTGCATGACTTGGAAGTAGTCCTGCAATGTTGTAGAGAAAATGGTATCTCTTTGAATCCCAAGTAATCAATTTTTGCACTCACTGAAGGAAAACTGTTGGGGCATATTGTACAAATGATGGAATAAAAATTGATCTAGAAAGAGTCAGGGTGATTCAACAGCTGAGTTTACCCATGACCAAGAGCAACACGAGATCCTTTTTCAGTTAGGTAAATTTTCTAAGAAGGTTTGTCCCTGACTTTGCTGAGTTGACCAGACATATTGCAGAAATGATGAGGAACCATCTTGTCTTTAAGTGGAGTGCTGAAGGGAAGAAAGCATTTGAAGACATTAAAAGACCCATTGCTAATGCGCCCACACTTGTGCATCCCAATTTTCAAAAAGACTTTATCATCTATTGCTATGCCTCTGAACATACTCTATCAGCTATTTTGTTGTAGAAGAACAAACAAGGAATAGAAGCTCCCATTGCCTTCATTAGCATGCCATTAAAGAAATATGAGCTTAAATACTCTGCTTTGGAGAAGCATGCATATGCAATGGTGAAAGCCTTAAAGAGTTTCAGATTTTATATCTTGCATTCACATGTTGTTGTTTATGTCCCAGAATCAGTTGTAAAAAGTATTCTCACTCATCAAGAGATTGGATGCAATAATAGAGGAGCTTGTGATGAGTGCCAGGTAGCACCCATAATAATAAACCTTTTTTACCTCTCTTTTCCATCCTTCTTATTTTGTTGTCCTGATAATTGCACCATAGTAGACTGATAAATTTGTTCTAATTACATTAATGAGAGATGAATTACCAGAAGTCATGATTTTTGATTGAAGGACTAATGTGCAGCAATTTAATGGAAATATGCAGAAAATTCTCTCTTTTTGAATCTACAGGTGCAAATGTACAGGCAAAGGCAATTTTGAGCATCTCCAGAGATGGTCCTAACAATCTCCAATGTTTTCCAATATGATTGGAGAGATTTTGAAATAAGAGGACCAAGGGCGGATCATCTCTGGAGCAAGACAAAAGTCATAACCACATCTCTGAAGTTGCAAACAAAAGTACACACCTTCAGAGCCCTCCTTTATATAATGCAGAGTTTCTAGCACTGCTATCAGTCAACACTTCCAGTGGCAATTGGAGTGCTTCAGGGATTACTTAGCCAACACCTGAATGATTGAGTGAAGACTCTAGTTAACTGCTAGAGGTTTAATTCCTCTTTTATTAATTTTGCATGAGCTCTTGACAAACTTATTAAGTATCTATATTTCAGGGCCTCGTTTCCCAGTTGTTATTTAAAACTAAGACCCCATATTTAGTGGGACTGCTGTACCACTAAAATATATCTCAGTTGCATGATTTTACTCTGTAGTTAAACAATTGATAGAATAAGAGATTGATGCTATCTCATAGATAAACTGATAGTTAGAGTAAGTGATATATCATCACTTGATTTGATATATAGATATATAAGGTAGAAGTAGATTAGAGGGAGATATATAGAATTATTGTAATCTCAATTTTTCATATACTTTCTGAATACAAAGCATACTCATGAAATTAGAGTGAAGAAGGATTGTGATACTATATTCCTGTACTAATTTATTGCCATAGTCTTCAGTCTTGAGGGTGAGGAGCAAGGGCCCACTCCCACCATCAAGACAAGAGGCTAGTATTTTTTTGTTCATTATCTTGTTTCAAATTCTACTTAGGAAGATAGTTATTGCTTTCACATAGATAAATGCATGTTTCAGTTGTATGGATTAGAATAGGTTAATATTAGCAATTTACCTTTTCAGCTTTGTTTCCAGTACTCTTAGAATTTACTTTCATAGCAGATAAATTAACAATATTAATTTCTAGAGAAAATAAGGTTAGAAGAATTAGTTAAATAGACTGCCAACTATAGGATTCCTAATTGCAGATAGCCAAGGACACAACCCTGGACTTGACACATGAAAACATGATTAAATGTTAAGGACCAACAACCCTTGTCATTTTTGGCGCCGTTGCTGGGGACTTCGTGTTAATTAGGAAAAATAGTTAATAGTTTTTAGTTTGAATTGAATTTGTGTGGTTAGATCTAGGGATTCAAAAGGTAGATACATAAAATAGACACCCCAACAACAAACTATAGGAGAAAGCAGTAGGGTGGCACAAGATCTTGTTGAAGAGAGATACCTAGAACCTACCTTGGAAACTACACCCCAACTCAATAATTCCTCAAATCCTCAATGTCCTTCACTCTCTGAATATATCCAAGAATTGCAAGAAAGATTCCAGGTAGATCCTTTGACAAAATCTAATTCCTCAAAACCCCACACCGAATCTCAAAGAGAAGAACCAGTATCAGACATGGAATATAATCACGATGAGGAGGACAATCAGGCTCCAAGAACCTTCTCATATCCCATTGTTCTGGCTACTGGAGATAATGCCCCTATGAAGAATATTTCACCTTCACATTTGCCAAATTTTAGGGGTCTTGGTTCTAGGGATCCATATCAGTTTTTGTTTCAATTCAAAGTGGTATGCAAGACTTATGATTATGGATCAGATAATCAAAATTTCAAACTTTTTCCCTCAACCCTGAAAGATTCTACTATGAGATGGTTCATGGGCTTACCCCAAAATTCTATCCATTCCTAGGAACAGATGGAGACAATTTTTTTGGGAAAATACCAAGATTATTGTAGGGTTAGTGATAAACATGAGGAACTATTCAAAATTAAACAAAGAGAGGCTAAAACTTTAGAAGACTATGTGGATAGATTCAACTTTGCTTTAAGAAGGTATGACAATCCTGTGGCTCACTCTTTGGCTAGAACCCTGTTTGTAAAAGGATTAGACAAAGAATCAAAACAGGTACTGGATCTAATGGGAAAATAGGATATCAATAAAATGGATATGCCTGCTATAGAAGAACTTTGCAGGAACTATTCCAGAACCCAAGATGGAGTGAGAACACCCAAATCTTTCAAAGGGAAGAATGAAATAAGACATTTATTGGAGGAGATTGCAAATCTTAAAATAGACATTCTAGTCCAACTAAATACCACATTAGATGGGATTCAAGGAAAAACTAGAGCAACCAATCACAACAGAACAACTGAACCACTCTCGATATATTGTCCTAGGTGTAGGAACAAACACCTGTTGAGAGAATTCCCTTTAGATAAATCAGAAATCTGTCAGATCTGTGACAGGGAACATCCTACCAGTTAGTGTGAATAGTTCCTAGCCTTAAAAAGGATGACTAAAAAGAATGCCATTATAGAGGAGGAATTAAACTATGTAGGACAAAAACAACCTAGGAATTTCCCTTATAATCAGTATCCAAACTAGGCTTCTTATAGGGGCCCTTCAAACTGGGGAAATAATCGATGGAATCCAGTGTGGCATGGGCCTCAGAATATTCCTCCTTGGGGACCACAAGATCGGTCAAACCAACAATGGTAGAACCAACATTGGCAAAATCAACCCTGGGGAAATCAACAATGGCCACAACAGTTTAGATCACAAAACATGCAGCCTCATTGGGGTCCTCAATAGGGTTATAATCAACAATACTAGGAACAACCTAGACATTTCCAACCTCAACAACAAGAACTACTAATTGGACCCCCCAACACACAAGGATAGTGATGAAAGAGAGTCTCACACAACCCTCACACACACATATTCAAAATTAACAACAGCAACAAGATGCACAAATATGCAGCAATAAAATTGATCTTCTTTATTTTCACCATTCAACTTGCAACACTGTTTGACAATTTCAGATAAATCTGATTAGAAAAGTTTGTGCAGCCATACTGGCTGAAGAAAATCATTACAAAACAAATATAAATCTTCTATGGGATAGCAAACAACAACAAAAACAAATTCCAGAGGCTTCCTCTTCATACCACCCTAATGCACTATAAAATTTGCTCTTCAATTTGCAATATTCAACAATCAAATTTATTGATCTTCAAACATGGATTCTATAATCCATTTGTTGCTTTAGCACACCTTTAAAACCTGCAATAAAATATCTTCTCACCTCCTCCTAGCAAAAGCAACACCTTCTTTTTCCTTCGTCCAAAAATCTGCAAAAAAATCCCCCCTTCAAAATTTGCCAAAAATCCTTTTTTATAATGACTCCACAACCACCATTTTCTCTTTCCTCCCACTTCCATGCCCAAATTAGGAGAATATTTGATAAATATTGGAAAAATCATATTAATTTCTCAATAATAGAAAAATAAACCCACTCCCACAATTTTCCAAGAATAAGCAACAACTAAGATTCTCACTTCCTAGAAAATAGGTCCAATTTTGGAAAAAGAATCTGCCAACTCAACATGGGTTTCCAAATCGTCTAGCTACATTTGAGGAGCATTAATGAGCTGTCTTCAAGTGTAAATCCCCAAAAATCCACACCTAGATTTCCTTTTTTTTTAATTTTTAATTTTTTTAATTTCCACTTCAAATTGCCTTTATTAATTTTACGCTCCAAAATTGTCTCCTAAATTATCTCCCACTCCTAGATTTTTGCAACATTATTATTTTTGCAATATTATTTTTTTTGCAATATTATAATAAGGGTAATTTATTTAATATATTATTTAGGCCTAATATTGCATTTATTTTCTAACTTCCAAATTACCCAACTATAGGAAATTCAAATATTTTCTTTTCTTTTTTGGTTGATGAGGATTTCCATTGACCGTGGATGCTCTGAATTTACCATTTCAGTGGGATTTTTAATAAACTCTTCAAGATGCATTTGCCCACCAAATTCAGTTCCAATGCACCCTGGGTCAAAAGTTATGACCTCTGGAAGTTTCTGCATCATTCTCCTCTGGTTGAAAAGAATGTAGCTCCTGCAACTTGTTTTATGGAACATGTGCCACTTGTCCAAATCCATCTTCTTCAATTCCCACTCTAGAATCCATGTATTATCTGCTTGTGTTAGCCCTTCCCACTATACTAGAAACGTTTTGTCTTGACCCTGTTGCGTGCATATAGTCTGCTTGTCCAGAATCTATGCAATCTTTTCTCTTTTCTCATGTGGAACTTGTTGTTGTTGCCAGTCTACTTCCACCTCACCTTCAATTATCTTGTATTTCAACTTGTTGTAAGTTCTGATAGGCTCAAAATTCTTCTTTGGAGTTAATAATGTAGGTACAACACATGGGCTCATGCTCTCCATTACCACACCTTTCCTTATGAGATCTGTCACTTGTCGATTGAGTTCTGTATGGTGGGTAGGACTCATTGTGTAAGTTACCTGATTCGGTAGGGATGCTCCTGGGATCAAATCAATATGTTGTTGAATATCTCTCTTTGGTGATAGACCCTCAGGCACAACATCAACATGTTCTTCTAGTACCTTGGGTGCTTCTACTGGTACTAGTATTTCCTTACCATCTTCTTTCTACACCATTAGTGCATAACAGAACCCTGTCACCTTCATTTCCCTAACAAGTTCTTTCGTGGACAACATACTCTCAACTATCCTTTCATCCTTAAGGGGTAATAAAATCACTTTAGAACCATCTTTCTAGAAAGTGTATGTATTCATTTCTCTATCATGCATTACCTTCCTATCATATTGCCATGGCCTTCCCAACAACACATGGCATGCATCCATTGGAATGACATCACAACATATTTCATCCTTATAATTATTTCCCATGAAAAACTTAACTAAACACCTCTTATCAACAGTGACTTCATTTCCCTTTTTAAACCATGCAATACAATAAGGATGGGGATGCTTTTCACAGTGCAGGTTCAGTTTATCTACCATTTCTCTAGAAACCATATTTTCACAACTGCCACTGTCAATAATAACTTGACATACCTTTCCTCCTAAGGTGCACCTAGTTCAAAAAATATTGGTTCGAAGCCAAGAATCATCACGACCTTTAATTTGTACTTGTTCTTTTTCTGGAATGACCATTGCTCTTCTCATCATGAGACTCTCACCCACATCTGGCAGAACCTCTAGTTCTATTCCTTCTCCTTCATTCTCAAGTTGAACCAAGTTCAACCTAGGTTGTTCTCCTTGTCTCCTTTCATGCATGTGATAGTCTGACACTTAAATGCCTTGTGACCCTCTTGACCATACCTAAAACAAATGAAAGGTTTTCGTAGGTTTTCCCATCCTCTACCAGCACTGCAACCTCTGCCCCTCTGAAATCCTCTTCATCTTTGTTGACTTTCAGGATCTTGCTAGATATCTTCTAGTTTCTCTATTCCTTGGGATGATTCTCCCTGATTATAACTTATGTTACCTCACAATGGAGATGATGTCCCCCTCCTTTCTCCTCCATTCTTTTGAAAATACTGTCTACTTTGTTTTTCTTCAGCCTTTAAAGCTAATTGGTATGCTTCTTGTTGGCAAGAGACACTAGATGGCTTCATGAGTGTTGTCATTGATGGCAAAAAAGTTCATCCCACCCATTCGCAGAACATGGTGTGCCTATACCAGAAGTTAGATTGAAGAAGTGTTGTGGTCCGGTAAGTAAGAACAGAGCATGCAGCAGGGTCCAACAGTCAAGTCTGGATATCTCAAAGGAAGTATCTCAGTAAAGTACAGATTTGGGCAAGTCAATAGGAATACATTGAATGGTAGATTCCAAGGATTGAGCCTCCGATGATGGAAGAGTGAAGAGATACGAGCACTTGAGTGTTGGGTTTCAGTTTGGCAGAGTAGACAGAGGAAGAACTGACCGACAGAGCATCAGAATTATTCTGGATAAGATATTGATGGTGATCAAGGTTCTTAAGGTATCATTCAAGATTGGCTGACATGTTAGATGACTTCTATAAGTATCTCCTTGATTCGCATCAATTGGTAAGCAAGGATTCAGCTGACAGACTAGAGTTTGGGAAAATATTGACTATTCCGGATGCCGACTAGAAAGAGGATGAAATCCTTTGTGCGGATATATATACCAGATACATTTGGATTTGAAGGTGAGTGTGGTGTATTGTATTCATGTGAAGAAAAGAAGAAGAGTAGTGTGAAGGCAGTAAGACATGTCCAGAGTGTAATAGGACAACAACACCTAAGAGAGTGGGAATGAAGTGCAGCAGATTAGTCTATTGAGCTTAACCAGAACTGAACCTCAGCATTTGTGAATGCTTCTCATCAGTTCAAGTATCTAGTTTCCTTGTATAAACTATTGTAGGTAGTGAGCCTCTTGTGAGCAGTGTGCTCGGGCAGTGAGCCCTAATTGGCATGTGCCATTTGTTCTTTCTATTCTTCTAATAGAGAATACAATCTTGGGTTAATCACCCCGTGGTTTTTCCCCTAACAGGGTTTTCCACGTCAAAATCATTGTGTCATGTGTATTGATGTTATTTCCATTTCATGGTTATGTTTGCTTATTTAATTTAATACTGCACTAATTGATAAAGAAATTCAGAAAGCTGAAATAATTAAGATAACTAAGTCACCCCCCTCTCAGTTATCAACAATTGGTATTAGAGCCAAGTTCCTCCAAAAAGAGCCTAACAGCTAGAGGAAGATTTGGGAACTCAAATGGATGTGTATGGTATGAAGGAACAACTTCAGTCTGCCCTAGATGATCTTGAGTAATCAAACTCTAAAGTCAATGAATTGAAGGAAAGACTCAAATAGGCTGATGATTTCATAAATGAACTAAAAGGGAAACTGAGTATCTCTATGAAAAAGAGAAAAGATCTACTCCAGCAATTGGCAAGTCAAAGTGAAGACAATGGTACAGATGAAGATCTAAAGGAGAAAACCAAGTTATGTGAAAAGTTTTCAAAAGAGGTCGTTATGATAAGACATGAAATGGAATCAGGAGTTATGAAATTCACCCAAGAAATTGAAGAGAAAAGAAAAACTGAAGATGATCTAAGACAATCTCTCAAGGAGAAGTTAGAAGACTGCCACAAAATGGATAGAATAATCAGGCGTCTAGAATCTGATCTTGAAGATGCTAGAGATAATGAAGAAAAACTTGAGGATCAAATTGACATTCTTAAAAAGGATCTTCAAACAACAAATGAATACAAAGAGAAATTCAAGATAAGTTCTACTCAACTTGAATTTCTTCTTGAAAGTCAAAAGAGGGTAGATGACAAGCGTGGCTTGGGATATGAGAAAGGTGAAAGCTCTGGATCTGGTCAAAAGAATTTTGGATCAGAAAATCCAAGGAACAAGCCTAGAAGACCTCCGGTAAGGCAACCTAATGCTCAAAGATATCCATCCTTCAATGGATACTGCCACAACTGCAATAACTTTGGTCATAAAGCTAATCAGTGCAAAAAGAGAATAAATCAGACTAATACATCCTTCTCCAGACAGTGTTTCAACTGCAAAAGGTATGGCCACAAATCTCATGAATGCAGAAATATGCAAATGAACAATTCATTCAATGGTAGATGCTTTGCATGAAATAGAATGGGACATATGGCTAATCAATGTAGATCAAGATGATATCATTCAAATATGCAAAGAAATGTTGTTTGCCACAATTGCAATAGATCCGGTCATATTGCCAAATTCTGTAGAAGCAAGAATTAGGACAAAAGGGGTCTGGTGCATCATTATTAGAATCAAGACAAAGGAAAAGGAAAAGTGAATGCGGATGAAGTTAAAAATGAGATGAACAAGATTTGGATGAAGAGAAGTACAAAAAATGTAGGGGATGGATCTGCACTAGAATTTGGTGCTGATATTCCTTCCAGAAATTAAAAAGTGAGCTCTAGCTCAGGAGGAGACACAAGGAAAAACATTTTCCCCCAGCCAGTTAACTGGTGCCTGAAATTGGCACATGGGAAGTTGCGGAATAAAAGGATTTTCAGAGAAACATCTAAAGAAAGCTTGGTAAAGATATGGAAGATCCATAGGAAGATTTGAAGAGTCTAATCTTCCAAGATTGATCCGGTTTAACAGTCATCTGGTAAAACAGGATTATCACAGTTAAATCCGGTATGATTCAAATTCAAGGCATCTTGTTCTGTGGATAGATCAAGTGTTTGGGGAAAGTAAGATAATTTGTTATTAATCACCAAGGATAACTTTAAGTATATCTTAGTGATCCGGAAAAAGATTTTTCTCAAAGTAAGAAGAACCAGGAAACCAGAATGACTTGAGTTGCGCATTTATTGCAATATAAATTAGGGTTTTCCAAGAAATAAAAGGGTTCATTCACTCGTCATTTGCACATTTGCATTTAAGAAGAAGAGAAAAGGAGCTCTGCAACTAATTATCTCAAACTCTCAAAAGATCAACCGTTGAAGTCGATTCATCCAGCAAATTAATTTGGCTCATTTAGCGAACCCTAGAAGTGCAAAAGGTATTTTTTGTTATTGAATATTTCTCTACAAAATCTTTTGAAGATGACTACACTGAATGTTGTGAAGATCACTGATAGGCCACGACCTAAATTCAAGAAACATCCATATAAATCCCTAGAAGTTGATCCCCTAGGCGCCTTTTCAAGCATTCCGCATGGGGTTCTGCATGTAGAAGATATTAGGGCATATATTCATGTGAATATTGAAGAATTTAGGGAATCTAAGCTGGTTGATATCTATCACAAGCATTTGATAGATGACTCATTTGAACTCAAAACTCAGTATAAAGCCATCCGGGACAAGCATTTTGTACAATGCATTCATTTCCCCTGTTTTGTAGAAGATGAATGGGTCCGGTATGTGCTAAGTAGAATGCATGATAACTTTATATGGTTGATGAGGCCATTTAAGATAACCAAGGATGCCATTAGGGTAGTAACTAGATTGCACTCATCCGGTGGAATTTCTGTTCTCAAATCCATCAAGAATCAAACCGTGAGTGAAGCTACCGGATCAAAATTTGACAAAAGAGTAATGACAATAGAAGACATTACCAATCCGGATGTCAAGTTTGCCTCCATGATCATCGGTTATAAGATATATCACTCTAGCAGGGAAAATTTAGTACTCGGAACTGCAATTTACACTGCTTATGAAATGTTGAGGAAAAATGCAGATTATGATCTTTGTGAACTCCTTCTGATCCAACTAATGGAAAACCTACAAAAGATCAAGAAGGACAAGAAGAACTCCTTCAAGTATGGTGGGCTTATACTGTGCTTGTTCTTCTACTTCATGAATGAGCTTCCTGGATCCAGTGGTTGGGTATGGCAGAATGATAGACCAGTAGCCATCCAAATCAGAGACTATATACATGGGCTTGGTGATGCCAAGACACAAAATACAACACTCTGGGGCTATGTCAAGAATTTTCAGAGCATGATGCAAGCAAGAGAGAGAATCCCCCAATCTTTAGTTGAAAAATATAAAGATACAGTATGCTTTATGGTAGAAACTGATCAATGTCTAATGGAGGCAGTAGAGCCAAGAATAGTCTGGATCACGCCAATGGGGTATGAAGTAGATGAGAAAATTGTTGAGCTACATGTTCAACACATGCTCAGTCAATCCAAGGATCCTAAAGTAGAA
The DNA here is from genome assembly GCA_027924645.1 of Cunninghamia lanceolata. Taxonomy (NCBI): domain Eukaryota; kingdom Viridiplantae; phylum Streptophyta; class Pinopsida; order Cupressales; family Cupressaceae; genus Cunninghamia; species Cunninghamia lanceolata. The sequence continues at coordinate 6,663,344 of BSBN01001221.1, read as the reverse complement.
AGGTTTGGAACCTTTGAAGAATTAAGTGTGAAGATCCATGTGGAGCTAAGAAAACCAGAAATAAAAAGAAAAGTGAGGAGGGAAGTAGCAGAGTTTGCCAAGAGGCATGGAATTTCAAAAGAGGCACTTGATGCAAATAGAGAAAAGACAGAAAGGGTAGAGAAAGAAAAAGAAAAAGTAGAGAAAGAAGGTGCTTCGGTGGAAGTCCCCTCCTAGACCAGATCCTCTAAGACCTCTGCACCTACCACTGCACAAATCTCTAAGGCATCAAAACTAGAAGCAAAATCATCCAGAAAAGGTGAGAAGAGAACCAAGAAAAAGGCAACAAGATCTTACACAAGCCAAAAGGATGAAGAAGAGACAGAATCAAATGAGGAAGTAAAGAAAATGAAGAAGAAAAGGAAAACATCCGGTGAAGCTTCTGCTGAAGAAGTAATAGAAGAATTTGTTGAGAAACCTACTCTGTGCATTGATGACATCATAAAATTAGTTACTGTGGATGGGAACCTTCAACCAATGGCTGAATTCTATGATGATTACAGTGAAGCTGACCAAAAAATCTTGCAAGAAGCCACAGTCAGGTATCTGAATATCTACAACAAGGCTTTTATTGAAATCATATCTCTTATTCCCAAAAGCCTAGAAAATGAATTAGAAATAAGAAAGAATAATGCTATGGCAAAGGATCTTGAGATCCAAGAATAGATAGCTATTCATCTATATCCTTCAATCACTCCTAAGCAGAAGAATATGATCTTCAAAGATTGTAAGGATGAGTTCCGGAGCAAAGCTAGAATGAATCAGCTTATGCTCGGAGAAACTGACAAAGTAGCAAAAGAGACAGAAGAGATCCTCAGGAATGCATACAAAAGATTCAACATTCCTATTGTAGAGGACTTAGGAGATGATCCCTCTGCTATAGATGTTGAAGAAGAATCTATCGAGACAGTGGCAGAAGAGGTAAAGGAGACGGGTGAAGAAAAAGGTAAGGACTTAGATTCCTCTGCTCCAAAAGAGGAGGTCCATGATCAAGCAAACATCTCCCCTCCAATTTCCCCTACAGACTTTGGATCCAAAGAAAAAGAAAGAGTACAAGAGAAGATCAGTCAAGAAGCAAAAGAAAAAGATGAAGTAGCAAGGCTGCAAAAGGAGAGAAAACTCCAACAGAGAAGGCCACAGATGATAGTGGTAAGGCTGCGAAAGGGGAGAAAATTCTGTCTCCGGTAAGAGACACAGCAGAAGTAGTCAAAGAGTTCTTGACCAAAGAGATGATGGATTTTGATGAATCAGAACTGCTTCAAGGTCCATTCAATTTTGATTCCCTCTCTCCAGTCCAAACCATGAAACTAGCTTCCTTCACTCAAGCAAAGGCAAAAGAAAAAATGTTGAAGTCTCACATGGAAGACTGTGAGCTCATAGAAACTACATCCGGTGTATTGGAAAAGATCATGCCATCCTTCCAAAAGGATCCTACAACCTCCATATTCGGTAATCTAAAGTCTCTTGTAAATTCTGTTAATACACATTTTGATTCTTTAGAGAAAGCAGCAGAAGAGAAAGTCAGGAAAGAATTTTTGGATAAGAGATTCTCTGAAGTACAGGGTCTAATCTCAAATGACAGGAGAGTTATGGATATTGGGATAAAGAGTTTAGAAAATGCTCTCAAAGATGGTGGAAATATTTATAAATTTTGTTTATCCTGGCCCAAAGTGACCAAAGATGTTGATAAGAAAGTAAAAGAACAAGAAGATAAACTACTAAGTTTGTCTCAAAGTTTTGATCCTCTCTCATCTCCCGTAATCAATCAAGAATGTCAGACTATTGCAGTCTTGAATGAAATTAAGAAATTTGAGAAGGAGAAGAAAAATAGAATAAGTAGGTTGAGTGAACTTAGAGGGATTATTATCCCTAGGTTAGAGGCCATGCATGAGGCCCTAAGTGATGCTCAGACTACATCCCGGACCAGTGATCTGACAGATCTAAAAAGGGCAGAAGCTTTTGCATTCTTGTTGAGTGGTCACATCTCAATTTTGGATAGGATGAAGATGAGTTGGGTGACATAAGTGGTACAGCTAAAGACCACTTTTGCAGATATATTTCAGTATATATAGATACAACATGTATATATGTTTTATGCGGCTAAGTATAGATTTTTTTTTTTGGAAATTTTGGTGTGCGGACCCCACCCTTTGCCATTAATGTCAAAGGGAGAGTGAGGAGTAGTGAAAAATGAGGAATCCAACTAAGGGGGAGTGCCAAAAAATGTACATAAGAACAGAGCATCAGCCAAGGGGGAGTATAGTGTGACACTTAGTCATTTTTCACTAAGTGTTGCCATCAATGCTAAAGGGGGAGATTGTTGGCAAGAGACACTATATGGCTTCATGAGTGTTGTCATTGATGGCAACAAAGTTCATTCCACCCATCCGCAGAACATGGTGTGCCTATACCGAAAGTCAGATTGAAGAAGTGTTGTGGTCCGGTAAGCAAGAACAGAGCATGCAGTAGGGTCCAACAGTCAGGTCTGGATCTCTCAAAGGAAGTATCTCAGTAAAGTATGGATTTGGGGAAGTCAATAGGAATACATTGACTAGTAGATTCCAAGGATTGAGCCTCCGATGATGGAAGAGTGAAGAGACACGAGCATTTGAGTGTTGGGTTCTGGTTTGGCAGAGTAGACAGAGGAAGAACTGACCGACAGAGCATCAGAATTATTTCGGATAAGATATTTATGGTGATCAAGGTTCTTAAGGTATCATTCATGATTGGCAGACATGTTAGATGACTTCTATAAGTATCTCCTTGATTCACATCAATTGGTAAGCAAGGATTCAGCCGACATACTAGAGTTTGGGAAAATATTGACTATTTCGGATGCCAACTAGAAAGAGGATGAAATCCTTTGTGCGGATATATATACCAGATATATTTGGATGTGAAGGTGAGTGTGGTGTATTGTATTCATGCGAAGAAAAGCAGAAGAGTAGTGTGATGGTAGTAAGATAGGTCCGGAATGTAACAGGACAACAACACCTAAGAGAGTGGGAATGAAGTGCAGCAAATCAGTCTATTGAGCTTAACCGGAACTGAACCTCAGCATTTGTGAATGCTTCTCATTAGTTCAAGTATCTAGTTTTCTTGTATAAACTATTGCAGGTAGTGAGCCTCTTGTGAGCAGTGTGCTCGGGCAGTGAGCCCTAATTGGCATGTGCCATTTGTTCTTTCTATTCTTCTAACAGAGAATACAATCTTAGGTTAATCACCCCATGGTTTTTCCCCTAACAGGGTTTTCCACATCAAAATCATTGTGTCATGTGTATTGATGTTATTTCTATTTCATGGTTATGTTTGCTTATTTAATTTAATACTGCACTAATTGATAAGGAAATTCAGAAAGCTGAAATAATTAAGATAAATGATTCACCCCCCCTCTTAGTTATCAACACTTCTTCTACATTGCTAACCCTATGCATGCTCAATTCAACTTGAATAGAGAATTTTAGATCATTTACATACCTTGTAGCCATCTGTTCATCAGTTTCTTAATTCTCCACACGAATGGATAGTTTGTAAAATTCATCTATGTAGTCTTGCATAGTAGATAGATTTTGTCTCAAATTTTGAAATCTACGAAAAAGAGTTTGTACATAATCCATAGGCAAAAATTTCTCTCTCAGCTTCTTCTTCATTTTGCTCCAGGTCTTGATTTTAGTCTTTCCCTTTCTAGTTCTTTCCTTTTGAGGATGATCCCACCAGATCATGGCATGACCCTTTAACTTGGTGCATGCAAATTTCACCTTCTTTTCCTCTATCATAGTCTTCCATTCAAAGAATTTCCCCATGTCATTCAACCAATCTATCAACTCCTCTGGTTTGAGACTACCTGCATACTCTGAAACTTCAATTTTGATCCCATCATTATTTCCCTGTAATGCTCTAAGCATCCTTTCTTCAAAAGTTAGGCACTCTAATTGTGCCTCCTCTTCAACTTCTAGATGATGATCTTCATCTTCTTGGCCTATTTCTTCATCAGAATCATTTATTTGTGGTCTCAATCTCTGATTTTCTAGCATACCTACAAGTTCTTGCATTTGTCTTTTTAGATTTTGTATATCCCTATGCATCTGGGTATTACCTACCCTTCCTCTTCCTCTCCCAACCATCTTCTCGCTCTGATACCAGATGATGAAAGAGACTCTCACACAACCCTCTCACACACATTCAAAATTAACAACATCAACAAGATGCACAAATATGCAGCAATAAAATTGATCTTTATTTTCACCATTCAACTTGCAACACTGTTTAACAATTTTAGATAAATCTGATTACAAAAGTTTGTGCAGCCATACTGGTTGAAGAAAATCATTACAAAACAAATATAAATCTTCAATGGGATAGCAAACAATAGCAAAAATAAATTCTAGAGGCTTCCTCTTCATACCACCCTCATGCACTATAAAATTTGCTCTTCAATCTGCAATATTCAACAATCAAATTTATTGATCTTCAAACATGGATTCTATAATCTATTTGCTGTTGTAGCACACCTTTAAAACCTGTAATAAAATGACTTCTCACCTCCTCCCAGCTAAAGCAACACCTTCTTTTTCCTTCCTCCAAAAATCTGCAAAAAAATCCCCCCTTCAAAATTTGCCAAAAAATCCTTTTTATAATGACTCCACAACCACCATTTTCTCTCTCCTCCCACTTCCATGCCCAAATTAGGAGAATATTTGATAAATCTTGGAAAAATCATATTAATTTCTCAATAATAGAAAATAAACCCACTCCCACAATTTGCCAAGAATAAGCAACAACTAAGATTCTCACTTCCTAGAAAATATGTCCAATTTTGGAAAAAGAATCTACCAACTCAACATGGGTTTCCAAATCCTCCAATGACATTTGAGGAGCATTAATGAGTTGTCTTCAAGTGTAAATCCCCAAAAATCCACACCTAGATTTCCTTTTTCTTAATTTTTTTAAATTTCCACTTCAAATTGCCTTTATTAATTTTACACTCCAAAATTGTCTCCTAAATTATCTCCCACTCCTAGATTTTTGCAACATTATTATTTTTTGCAATATTATAATAAGGGAAATTTATTTAATATATTATTTAGGCCTAATATTGCATTTATTTTCCAACTTCCAAATTACCCAACTATAGGAAATTAAAATATTTTCTTTTTTTTTGGTTGATGAGGATTGCCATTGACCGTGGATGCTCTGAATCTACCAATTCAGTGGGATTTTTAATAAACTCTTCAAGATGCATCTGCCCACCAAATTCAGCTCCAACGGACCCTGTGTCAAAAGTTATGACCTCTGGAAGTTTTTGCATTAGACAGTCACAAAATGAGCCAGTTAGCCATCCACCTTTACTAGCCCAACCTATACCAAACCCACGAAATAAACAAGGAGTAGCTATTTACATGACAGAACAAGAAAACATAGTTGGTATCAATGCCATATATTCTAATAATCTCAAGCTACATTCTAGGAAAGCACTCCCAAGACCATCTCCTCCAATTATAGTTGAAGTAACCAATGATGTGGAACCTGAAAATCCATCCACTCAACTTCAAGAGGAGATTACTATTGGAACTATGCTAAAAGAACCATCCTTGGGTAACTCCAAAGTTCTTCCTAAAGGAACATCTCTGGAGAACACCCCTGGAAACACTTTTGCTAAGAACTCTGGAGTTGCTCTAGAGATAGAAAAACTAGCATCATACCCAGAACGACTCAAACAACATGTCCCTCAGAAAAAGGTCCTACAAAAATAAGTCCAACCTACCTTGGAATCATAACTTCTATAAGAAATCAGACAATTGAACATTGAAATTCCACTCCTACAAGCAATTAGAGATGTGCCTGAATTGAACCAATTCATCAAACAAGATTGTGTTAAAACCTAGGGTAGAAAGAAAAACTTTCCTGCCACCATCTAGGTGGAATGGAAAGTAGTAGACCTCCTAATGGGAGAAATACTCCTCCCAAAATATGGAGACCCTAGCAATCCTGTCATAATTGTCTATATCTCAGTGGTGGAAATGTCTAACATTTTGGTGGATTTGGGAGTAGCAATATATGTAATGACTGTGCACACCTTGGATAAAGTAGCCCTAACAGGTGTCCAGGCCACATCCACAATCCTCCAACTACCTGACCAGTCGATAGCAATTCCAAAAGGAGTGTTAACTGATGTCTTAGTCGTGGTAGAGTCATGGGAATTACTAGTAGACTTTCTGATATTAGAACCTAGAAACCAACAAAATGCATATCCATTGATATTAGGAAGGCCATGGCTAGCTACAACAACATCATCTATTGATTGTCGAATAGGGGATATGGTCATTTCCAATGGAATAGATTTGAAGAAAATATCTTTATATCCTCCAGCTAAACTATCAATACATTATTCAAGAAAAGTGTGGGTAGATGAGCCAAATAACACGGAAAACAATGCCTCAGTAGCTATGGTTACCATCAAGGAACATTTGGGTGGGTTAGAAGAAGAAATCAACTATGATACAATAGAAGATATCACCCATATTCTTGTTGACAAAGATATAATGAAACTAGCCCAAGATTCAAATAGAGAATTTCTCACTGCTAATCATTGTACCTTAGCAAACATTATTCCTTGTGGAGAGACCTTTAATAGAGACTTAGCCACATTCCACATGTTGCTCCCACATTCTTGTCTCCTCAATACTATGACTCCAGGATATGGATTGAATACATCTATGGATCAATTAGTAGAAAAATGGGAAGAAGCACTTCTCAAACTCCTAATCTCCCATTCAACAGCTTTTGCTTGGGAATACCAAGATATGAAGGGCATCCCTCCTAAGATCTATACTCATCATATATACACTAAAGCTATCAAACCTGTCAGACAACCCCAAAGAAGATTAAATCCTGCTTTAAAAGATATTGTTAAGACCGAGATAGAGAAATTACTGTAAGTAGGGTTCATATATCCAATCTCAGACAGTCAATGGGTCTCACCCCTAGTCATAGTACCTAAAAAGAATGGGAGGTGGAGAGTGTGTATTGGCTATAGAGAACTAAACAAAGCCACAAAGAAGGACTACTTTCCTTTACCATTCACTGACCAAGTGCTAGACAACCTCGCAGGAAGGAAGTACTTCTCATTCCAGGATGGGTACAGTGGATATAACCAAATTCAAGTAGCACCTGAAGACCAGGATAAAACCACTTTCACTTGTTCTTGGGGAACTTTTGCCTACAAAGTTCTTCCATTTGGGCTATGTAATGCTCCAGCTACATTTCAGAGGCTTGTTTTAGCCATTTTTGCTGAATTAGCTAATGAGTGCATGGAAGTCTATATGGATGACTTTACTATGTATGGAGACAACTTTGAAGAAGCTCTCATAAACCTATAAAAGGTGCTAAAATGCTATGAAAAAAATTGACTATCCCTGAGCCATGAAAAATGCTTTATGATGGTAGAGGAATGAATTGTATTGGGACACCACATCTCAACAAACGAGATCAGAGTAGACCAAAACAAAATAGAAGTGATCAAATAGTTACCCTCACCTAAAAACTAGACTGACGTTAGAAGTTTTCTAGGTCATGCAGGCTACTATAAGAGATTTATAGAAAATTTTAGAAGAATAGTTGCTCCTATGTTTGCCCTACTTACTAAAGACACTGACTTCTTATGGACAAAAGATTGTCAATCAGCATTTGAAACCCTTAAGGAGAAACTTATTGTCATACCTGTTTTAAGAGGGCCCAATTGGACTCTGCCATTTCACATACAAATTGATGCTTCAAATGAGTCTATTGGGTCAGTCCTAGGACAGAAAGAGGAGGGAGAAGGTTTGCATGCCATCTGCTATATTAGTAAAAACCTTACCTCTTTAGAAAGAAACTATACCACAACCGAAAAAGAATTCTTGGTAGTCACATATGCTATAAACAAATTTAGAAATTATATAACTAGATATAAAATATTTGTACATACTAATGATGCAGCCATCAAGTACTTAATGAACAAGCTAGTAGTAGGTACAAGGATAATTAGGTGGCTATTGCTATTGCAGGAATTTGACATTACCATAGTTGATAATCCAGGGAAATTCAATTTGGTTGCTAACTTTCTGTCAAGATTGCATATGGGTGGAGAAAACCAACTAGTGGAGGACAAATTTCTAGATGAACATCTTTTTGCTATCTCCTCTACTGTACCTTGGTTTGCAGACATAGCTAATCTCTTAGCTACAGGTTTGTTTCCATCTCATTTCACCTCAAAAAAAAGAAGCGTTTACTAAAATAAATCTTATCTTACAAATGGTTAAATGGTTTACTGTTTAAGTGTGGTCCTGATTTGATTTTACGCAGGTGTTTAAAAGATGATGAAACTTTTGATGTCTTAAGGGCATGTCATGATGAACCATTTGGTGGGCATTATTCCTCACACAGAACCATTCATAAAATTTTGGGAGCTGGTTACTACTAGCCCTCTTCATAAGGATACCAAAAATTATGTGCAGCAATGTGATCAGTGTCAAAGGATGGGGCAACCAACCTTTACCTAGGAAATGCCACTTCATCCTCAGGTAGTGTTAGAACCATTTGAGCAATGGGGTCTAGACTTTGTGGGACCAATTTCTCCACCATAATCAGGCAAAGAATACATTCTGGTATGCACAGACTATGTAACTAAATGTACAGAGTTTCAGGCATTGCAATTTGCAAGAGAAGTAAAATTTGCTGATTTCCTCTATATTAGAATCTTCCTAAGGTTTGGAGCCCCAAGACCAATAGTTTCAGACAGAGGACCCCAATTCACTTCTCAAGTAATCAAAGCATTCACAGACCTATATCAAGTTAAACATAGGAAGTCTTCACCTTACCATCCCCAAGCTAATGGGCAGGTGGAAGTGACTACTAGGGAACTAGATAATATCTTGACAAGGACAGTGGCCATGAATAGAAAGGATTGGGCTAGCAGGTTACCTGAAGCAGTTTGGACTTACAATACCACCTGGAAGTCCACAACCAAGTTCTCACCATTTGAATTGGTTTATGGGAAGAAACCCATTCTGTCTATATAATTCGAATTGCAGACACTTAAAACTTCATTAGATATCGGCCTACCATTGTCTATAGCATAGAAAAATAAGATTCTTCAACTCAATGAGTTGGATGAAATCCGTATAGAAGCCATACAACAAACATAACTTGTTCAATATCAAAGGAAACAATGGCATGGCCAACACATCAAAAGGAGGACATTTCAACAGGGCAACTGGGTTCTCCTATATGATTCTAAGTTCAAGGAGTTCAAAGGGAAGTTACAAACTCACTAGGTGGGCCCTTATCAAATAAGGCAAGTTTATGAAAATGAAACAATTTTGCTAGCACCCATTGATGGAAGCACATATTCATTCTTAGTAAATGGCCACAAAATTTGACTCTATACAAGGCCATCAAATAAGGAGGAATTTACCAAGGTCTTGTGCTTGGTTACAGGGGTCACAGTCTCTGTCACAGATTGAGACATTAAAAAAAAGGAAGGTTGAAAACCAGCAAATGACGGCCTTCTTGAAAAAAAGGGGGGGAAGATGGAAAACCAGTAAATAGCTATCTTTCTCGACCAAGGGGATTAAAAACAAGTAAATGGCGGTTCCCTTCTTCTTGTAGGATTTCAATAATTGATCTACGGAGCCAATCAGACGCCAGGGGATACTAAGACACATCTCCATAGCAATCTAGGAGCACCTCCGACACTTCACCAATAAGGAATCATTTTAAGGAATAAAAAAAGGAGGGGACCCACCTCTCTAGGTATTAATGTGGGGACATCATATGATGAGGTCAACATGACTCATCCTCCACTTTTTGAAATAAACAGACGCTGAGGTCAACATGCATGTCGTCTACAATAAAAAAGACAATTGCTACCGCATGCGCAAGTCACCACAAATATCTCTCCTGACGTCACTTGATAGCATGCCATTTCTAAATCTACTCAGCGGGAATAATTTTAGGCCACGTGACAATGAAGATGCTAACACCAGTCCAAAGTGACAAAAAGGCTGCTCACGTGCCAGGTCACATCAAATCTCATCAAAACTGCGATGTAGTAGCCAAGTACATCGGGCCATCATCACGAAAAGTGATCCAGGTAATTCACTTGAATTAAGTTAATTATTACTATCTTATCATTTCTATTTATAGGTGCGATTATTTTGACACATGTCCCTATCATTATTTCCCTTTTAAATCATGCATGCCACCTTATTTGCCACGCTGTCGACCTTCCTCTGGAGTGTCATATCACTCCCTGCAGTTATGACTAAACAATCATTTCAAACTAATCTCAAACCACCTTCCCATAATCTAAGCAGTTGCAATTAATGGATATCAAACCCAGTTCAAAGATTGCAGACTTTCCCAAAACCTTAGAGGTAATTCTCAAGTTTTACTGCCACAGTCTTCATAAGGTAAAAAGAAAAAGAAAAACTACATAGGAAATCAAGAAGAATTTAACCAGAGGAGGTGAAATAAGACAGGAAGATGGGAGTGAAAAGAAGTCAAAGCTAGAGAATGTAACAGGCCTTTTGCAAGACCAAGTTACAGAAGACATCTTAAGGAATGCTGGGTGGATGGAATTTTTGGAAAAGTTTGAAGGATTTTAGGAGGACATTGTAGATGATTTCCTGCGCAACCTGAAGAATAATCAAACTACAGTAAGAGGGATTCAAATCAATGTCTCGTTCACCATTATCAACCATATTTCAGGGCTATTGGAACAAGGTGAGAGGTTCTACCATCTAAAGACCCTGTACACTGATTTGATTAAAAATTTCTTTGAAGAAGGTGAACCTAAAATACAATTACATTTAAGCAAAAATGAAGTCAAAAGAATTGTTAGGACCTCACTCCCACAACCATGGCAATCTCTAGCTATGTGGTTAATGAAATATTTTACATGTGATGGACAATTCTCTATAGTTCTAGGACCAATCATGAAAATGTTAATTTTTTTGAGGCATGGGCATGCCCATCCAGAATTTAGCATAAATATCCCAATTTTTTTGCATTCTGCTATTATAGCCTTGGCAGACAAGTATCAACAGGGGAAAGGTCCCATTAAAAACCATGGCCTCATTTTCTTGATTGTAAAACATCACTTCCTATCCCAAGCTAATGGAGAGGCTTTATGGCAAACATTTTTAGAAAATAAACCTTAGGACAAGACACCATATAGGGCATAGGGTATGGTTGAGACTTCCTTTGCTTAGCAAGATGAGGAAGCAATGCCTTCTACCTCCTCCCCAGCTATTGAAAAAGGCAAGAGCAAGAAACAAACAATGGAGGAAACATCAACTTTTGCCCCTGTTACTGGCAACAAAATGAAAGGGAAAGAAGTTTTGGGTGAAGCCTTAGCTGCCATAGAGCAACTGAAAGAACCTATTATAGAGCAACTCTCCTATATGACCCACTCGATAAAATGAAAGATGACCTTGGTTGAGGAGTCTATTCCAGCCAAGCCAACAGGGGAAGCTGTCATTATGGAAGAGGAAATTATATTTGCCTCTACCAGACTTCTAGCCATAGAAAACAAATGAAAGGAACATGGCAGAGTATGAAAGCAAAAAGAACTTTGAGGACACTTGAGTCTAGTAGACATTACAGGGCCGAGAAAAAATCTGATGATTTAGATGAAGTCCCTCTGGTTAAGAAAATAAAACAAAGAGAAGTAGTTAAGGGAACTCCCCCATAGTCACCTGTTCATCTGAGGTCTCAGACTCTAGAACCACAATATTTCCCAGCTCCGGAGATAGTAGACAAAGAAACCTTCACCATCTCTTTGGACTCTGAGGATAATGCACCTGCTTCAGAAACACAAGCTCCACTAGTGCTACGGAGAAGCCAGAGAAAGAGACAACCTACTCAGGCTGAAAAGGATACTGCTCTCTTAGCTGAGGTGCTCTTGGGCTTCTAAACTTCCATGAATGAGGCTGGGCCTTCATCAACCCCAATATTTGCAGAAGAAAGTGAAGAGGAAATTCAGAATAAGGAGACTACAGGGGAAAATGGGAGGGAACAAGAAGTTGCAGCTGATAATGTGGAGCAAAGTGCCATGGAAACCCCTGATGAGGAAAGAACAAAAGGGGGAGAAACAGGGAGTTACTCTCACCCCTCTGATCAAGAATATATAGAGGTTCCAAGAGAACAACAACTATTAGAATAAATTGATAATCTAAAGAGACTTCTATGGGGGAAAACTTAATCATAACTGACCTCAAAAGGTCATGAAAGAGAAAGAAATGGAACAAAAGAAGATAATTGAAGGGCTGCAAGTAGAACTCCAAGACAAACAAAAGATAATTCAGGAGAAAGAGGTGGAAATTAGAGAAAAAGAAAAGGAAGCAACACAAAATATTAGAGAAAAATAAGAGGAAGCAGCAATTTTTTTTTTTGATATTATGAAAGCTAGAGACAATAGCCTCACATCAATTGCAACACTCATTGAAAAGGCACAAAGTCAAGCCAAACAGTTGACATGGGCCAATAACATGATAGATGATCAGGAAGAATACATTCATGAGTTGACTAGCCCAGTTGCAACCATGGAATAGGGGATTCAAATAGACCCATACCTAGGGCCAGTTCTAAAAGATATTCCTAAGGCCCTATTTCATTGGGCAAAAAGATGTCAGGAATATGAGGAATCCAAGCCAATGCTGCAATTGCAAAGAGTAGTGAATGCCATGTCATAGAAAGTACAAACCTTAGAGGAAAAGGTCATTCAAGTAGCCTCCATTTCAACTAAGATCATATCTTATAGACCTCCCAGTGGTATTTATGCTCTGTTTTTGCAAGAACGAATCCTCTAGAGGAAGATATCTTTGATTTTGTCTGATTTAACTTAGGACATAGAAACTGAGGTAGGCTTCATGGAGGCATACATGAAAGGTCCTAATGAGGATACACATTTGTTATGTGAGCTGTATTTGCATGGTTTTTGCATAAATGAACATACCTTCCTTATCAATTACTTTGTAGGGGAATGCCAACTCAGGGCATTCATGTCACTAATGAGAAATCATCAGATTTGGAATGAAAAGATGGAAGCTCACACAAAGAAGGACGCAGAAACAAGCCTCTTCCTTAGGTGGGAATGTCCAAATCCCAATGCTTTTGAGATTCATTTTAGGGTAAACATTTACTCCCTAGAAGGTAGGACAAAGATTTTGCCTCTATATCAAAAGCATCTACATGAAAGTTCTATTGATTTTGGTCTGCTCATAAATAGTTTATCTAATCAAATGCTTCCAGTGGCAAAGAGAAGGTGGAATACTTTAACTACAGAACAAAAGATGAGGAAAGTAGTGTCCCATGCCAACCTAAGGTTGTTTATCAGGAAGGCCAGGACAGTGTCCAAATTGATGAAAAAATACAAACTAGATTGGATAGGTGGTTGTTTCAGACCTCCTCTCATTATTGAGCCACTGCCTATATGGGCTGAACAAATGGAAGATGCCAAATTTCAAGAATGGTTGAAGCAGGTTGAGCAGTTTAGGGGGAATGTCAATACAAACAACACTACTTAGTCCACATATGAAAATGATTTCAATTTGACTAATAGAATATTCCACCTAAATAAATCCAGGTTATGAACAACAGGAGGACCTGCTAACCTTTAAGTTTGGGGGGGATGATAAGTGCCGGGTAGCACCTATAATAATACACCTTTTTTACCTCTCTTTTCCATCCTTCTTATTCTGTTGTCTTGATAATTGCACCATAGTAGACTAATAAGATTTGTTCTAATTACATTAATGAGAGATGAATTAGCAAAAGTCATGATTTTTTATTGAAGGACTAATGTGCAACAATTTAATGGAAATATGCAGAAAATTTTCTCTTTTTGAATCTACAGGTGCAGATGTACGGGCGAAGGCAATTTTGAGCATCTCTGCAGTTGGTCCTAATAGTCTCTAGAGCTGACATAAGGGATACTACACCAGTCTCTAATGTTTTCCAATATGTTTGGAGAGATCTTGAAATAAGAGGACCAAGGGTGGATCATCTCTGGAGTAGGACAGAAGTCATAATCACATCTGTGGAGCTTCAGACAAAATTACACACCTTCAGAGCTCTTCTTAATACAATGCAGAGTTTCTAGTGCCGCTATCATTCAACACTTCCGGTGGCAATTGGAGTGCTCCAGGGATTACTCAGCCAAGACCTGAGTGATCGAGTGAGGACTCTAGTTAACTGCTAGAGGTTTAATTCCTCTTTTATTGATTTTGCATGAGCTCTCAACAAACAAATTAAGTACCTATATTTCATGGCCTCGCTACCCAGTTGTTATTTAAAACTATGACTCTAGATTTAGTGGGACTGTTGTACCACTAAAATCTATTTCAGTTGCATGATTTTACTCTACAGTTAGACAATTGATAGAATAAGAGATTGATGCTATCTCATAGATAAACTAATAGTTAGAGTAAGTTATATCTCATCGCTTGATTTGATATATAGATATATAAGGTAGAAGCAGATTAGAGGGAAATAGATAGAATTATTGTAATCTCATTTTTTCATATACTTTCTGAATACAAAGCATAATGATGAAATTAGATTAAAGAAGGATTGTGATACTATATTCTTGTACTGATTTATTACCATAGTCTTTAGTCCTGAGGGTGAGGAGCAAGGGCCCACTCCCGCCATCAAGACAGGAGGCTAGTATTTGTTTGTTCATTATCTTGTTTCAGATTCTGCTTAGGAAGATAGTTATTGCTTTCACATTGATAAATGCATGTTTCAGTTGTATGGATTAGAATAGGTCAATATTAGCAATTTACTATTTCAACTTTGTTTCTAGTACTCTTAGAATTGACTTTCATAGCAGTATTAATTTCCAGAGTAAATAAGGTTAGCAGAATTAGTTAAATAGACTACCAACTATAGGATTCCTAATTGCAGATAGCCAAGGACATAGCCCTGGACTTGACACATGAAAACATGATTAAATACCAAGGACCAATGACCCTTGTTAGCTTGGATAGATAAAGTTCAAGAGTATGACATTGAGGTCAAGCCCACCAATCTAGATAGAGGCAAAGGATTGTGCAAAATGATTGCTAAAAGCGAGGCCGACGAAAGTGAAGAATTACCCTTGGTTCTTTTCACTAGTAATACTAATGACTGGTTCTCTGATGTCTCTTATTTCTTAACTTATGGTGATTGTCCATCTCACCTCTTGGCCAAGGAAAAGAGGAACCTGAAGCTTAAGGCACATAAATATGTTATCTAGGGAGGTAACCTATATAAAAGGGGAGTAGGTGGAACTTTCCTGAGATGTGTGGATAAGGAACAACAGAAGAGGTTGCTAGAAGCTTTCCATAACGAAGCTTGTGGGGAACACTTCTTTGCATCAGGGACAACTTTCAAGATACTGAGGCAATGTTTTTACTAGCCTGGTATGTTCAAGGATGCCTATGAGTGGGTATCAAAGTGTGAGAAATGTTCAAAGTTCACAGGTAGACCTCAGTTAATTGCCTTACCTTTGAGACTGGTGGTTATAGATGAACCATTTCGGCAATGGGGTTTAGACTTCATTGGACCAATTAATCCTAATTCCAGTGCTGGGTATACTCATATCCTGACAGCAATGGATTATTTTACCAAGTGGGTAGAAGCTATATCGGTAAAAAGTACTACTTCTAAGGTAGTTTGCACCTTTTTGAAGGAGAAAATTTTGGTCAGGTTTGGTGTACCTAGGAAGTTGGTGACTGATAATGCTTCAAGCTTTTCCTCTACCAAAATTACTATTTTCTATTATGCTTTTTGTATTAGCCTTTCCCATTCATCTAACCCACAAGGCAACGAGCAAGCAGAATCAAGTAACAAAAACCTCGTCTCTATTGTCAAAAAGCTAGTGGAAGCAAATCAAAGGGGATGGCATAAGAGTCTATATGATGCTCTTTGGGATGATAGGATAACATATAAAAGGGCAATTGGTATGTCTCCTTTTCAGTTGGTTTATGGTATTGACAGTGCAATCCCTATCCCTTTAGAACTGTCCACATTGAATTTGCAGAAGGCAATTGAAGATGAACAATTTCAATTGGCACTGGAGAAGAGGATATTATACTTGAGCCATTTAGAAGAGCAGAGAGAGGTTGCTGCAAATAGAATTGCTAAGCATCAACAAACTATTAAGAAGAGTATTGATAAAAGGGTTGAATAGAGGAAATTTGTTGTAGGAGATTCTGTACTTCTATGGGATAGGAGGAGAGAACTAAAAGGTGCCCATAAGAAATTTGATTCTTTATGGAAAGGACTCTTCAAGATCAGAGAAGTTGTGGGAGAGAATGCGTTTTTGTTGGCTTACCTTGATGGAACATCGCTACCTCTTGCCTACAATGGGTAAGATCTAAAATTATGCAATTAGTAAAGTTTCTGAGTCCTATCCTGTACCATAGTTCCTTTCCCTATTTTTCTATTGTTATGCTATCCTATTTTTTGTGTGACTCTATCGCCCCTGGAATAAGGCTTGTTCACCATGGTTTGTTTGGATTCTCTACGTCCTCTTGAGTCCTTGTCCCCAATTAAAGCTAGCTTTGTCCCCTTTTTCTTGAAAAAATGTGTTCATGCCCATTCTTTGTTTTTCCTTCATTACGTGTCTGTCATTCCCTTAGTTCGTTCTTCAGGCCAAATTTTACTTAGTCATTTTTGAGTTGTTGATGATCCTTCACATCTTTGAACTAAAGTCGACAGGTTCACAAGTTCTTGAACTGCCCAACTTGCTGACTTGCCTTAAGGTCCCGCGCATTGAATCTTTCCCTTGTGTCTTGATGATGAAGTTTTCCTTTGTTGTCGGGAGGTCAGGAGTTCCTTGAAATTCTGAACTTCTGACTCCTAGTACAAAAGTTCAACTTCTATCCAACTTGCCGACTTTAAACAACACACTCCTCCAAGTGGCATTTTTGCTGCGTTGGCGTACGGTACAAAGGAATGACACTTGTCACCTTGCATTTAATTAGAAGTGCGTGAGGACACAGTGGTGCAATCTTTGGAGGGAAACTTGAGGCATGCATTTATGAGTTATAAAGATAAATTTGCCGCCAGCATTTAATATCTTTCCTTAGCAAATTTATGAGAAATGAGTTTGATAAGTTCTTAAGCTAGCCTAAGGTGATATTGTTTTACAAGGGAATGCGTTGTAGAAAGTTAAACGACTAGTTTGCTATGTGTGAAATATCAGCATAATTTCATTCTCACAGGAGCTCTCTCTCTTTATAAGGGCATAATATTTTCTTTGAGGAGTTAGAAATTTTCATTCCCATGTATCTATGCAAGGAGATTCCTGTTAGTGTTTTGTATCATCCTGTGTTCTCTGCATGCATTTCTAAGTCTCTGGTATTCTGGTTTCTTGAGTACATGAAGATGAAGTTCAAATTCCAAGGGACTCCCGTGGCATCTATAGTGGAGAATGGTCTGTATAAAGTAAGAGATACTAATCTAGGAAACATTGATTTGGATGACTTCCGGAGGAGAATGTAGTCTGACGATCAAACTCCCTTGGTAGAGAAAATTAGGGTGATCCCACAATAATGGGTTACACTTTTTGGCCAAAGTTGACATTGAAAGGAACTTTTTGGAAAAAATCTTTACTTTCAGACACCTATAGTTGGTAAACCATGAGGAATTTGGAGATGATGTAAACTAGTGATTTGTCACATTTTGTCTGTAGATTCTAAATATTTATTTTTAAAATTTTTTGGAATCAAATTGCATTTATTTTTACATCTCCTTCAATAACTAGTTTTTAACAGTAAACACCATTTTTAAAGAGTGATGTGAACTGTGTAAAACATAACTTTTTCTCTATGAAGGATAAAATTCTAATTTTTTTGAATTTAGATTTTTAACTATGATATCTAGAGGATGCATTTGGTTGCATAATGTTTTATTGAATATTTTTCTTCTAATTAACTTTTGAAGTCAAACCAATTACAATTTAGACATAGGTGTACTGTGTAAAGTATAGCTTTTTTTTGTATGTATCGGGATTCAATTTTTTTTCTATTGGATCAAGGACATGAATACTAAGAGGATAGATATTTTTCATAATTTTATTTTGGTAATATACTATTTTTCCACATGTGCAGAACAAAGAGTTTGATTTTTGGTGAAAAACCTATGTTTAATTAAACTAAAAAAAATGTATAATAAAACCAAAATATATTAAAATTATACTTGATAGAAATCTCGTTTCGAGGACTATAATCTTCCAGATGGGTTTGTCAAGTTGATTCCATTTTGATCCTCAACCTAGGCCTCAAAACCCAAAAATCTGCATAAAATTGCAGTTGGAGAGGGGCAAGGGAAAAATAAGGGGGTTCAAGCAAAAGGGATTCGAACTAACCCCTAGAGAGGGGGTTCGAATGAAAGGGGGTTCAACCGAACCCCCTTTCATTAGAACCCCCTAAAAATAACATTAAAATTTTGAAATAACATTAAAGGGGGTTCGATCGAACCCCCTTTCATTAAAATAATAATATTAAAGGGGTTTTGATCGAACCCCCTATTTTATTAAAAAAAATGCCCGACATAAAGTGGGTTCATTCGAATGGGGGGGTTCGAACGAACCCCTCCAAAACTTTTTTTGGTGCATGGGCATTTTTCCTTTGTCAATGCAATTGTAACCCAGTATTGTGGGTTCACCCATTACTAGTAGTGGTTTAAATAAAGTTGGTGGCTTTCCACTCACTGTGCATTATCTTGAGCTGATGGTTGCGTGCGTCAATGGGTATTTTGTGGAGTCCTAGGAGATAAGAACCTCTAGTGGTGTTGTTGTGGCAAAAATTGACTCTGAATCTATTGCTTTGGCCTTGAATTTAGAAGAATATGAAGACAATGCTAATGTTTCTGTGTCTTCAGCCTAGAACTATTACAATGAGAGGAAAGATTGGTGTCGTACCTATGTCGCCAAGAAGTGGTTGGAAATTGAGAAAACTGGTAAATCTCGTCTTCCCGCCAATTTGAAAAGGAGCCATTTCAAGGAAGAGATTTTAGATATGATAACTTTGTTGAACAGAGTGGTTGGGAGCCCCGAGTTGGATGCTTTTGAATTTTGGATGTACAGATTTATTCAATTGATTTGTGGAGACTACTGCATCGACTAGCTAAAGATTATCAGTAATTGCTTGCATGAACAACTGGTGAATTTTGCAAGAAATGTGAGCTTCCACATGTGTTCCCAACTAGTCTATATATTGGCTCGAAGAGAGGCTACTTAGCCTGGTTTGAGAATTTAAGGGAGTCCTATGGAAAGTACGCATGTGTATCATGTTTTTCCCCAATTGCAGAAAAATGAAGGTATGAAAGACTTTAGGCGGGTTAATGATGTTTTTTGTATGATGTTAGCTAAGAAAATTGATGGCTCAATAGAGAAAAGGTTTTTAGTTGAAGCATCTGCCTTGGTTATGAAATTTGGAAGTTTTTATATACAATTTGACTACTCCTATTTGAGAATTGGGGGTTTTGAAAATGCCCCATTAAAATTGCCGTGGTACCCATTTGATTATTTGGTGTTGCTGGAGTTATGCCACCAAATGACAGTTGTGAATGTTAAATACCAGGCTATGAAAAAGAAAGGGTACTCTTTCCCTTTGTATTTGTCTTTTTATTCCTGTAAATGTAATGATGGGGCCTGGAATGTTGACAAGTTATTATCAGAATTTAGTCTCCATAGTTTGTTCCCTTGTGTGTCCTTTGATAGTAAGAATTTTATAAGGGAAAACATGCATGGGGGTGGTTCTTATTTACACCAACCTTAACTTGAGGATTTTTGGGAGGATTGTGTTGATGAGAGGGAAGTTCAGAGAAGAAAGTGGATGAGGCTGACTGTAGATCAAGTTCGTGCCTTCAAACTGAATATCCAAGTCCCTAATATTAATGATGATTTTTCAGATATGTTAGATGAAAGTTATGATGCAGTGTCAAGGGAACCCATGCCTCCTATAAGATGGTCTGAAAAGGAAGTCACTGATATTATGTTGCTTTCTTTGTGTGTGTTGAGAAGAACAAAAAAGTGGTTGAAAGGAAAGGTCAAGGAGTGTGCTGGCTCCATGACACCGAGGGATTCAACCTTTCAAAATCAAGCCAGATCTCAAACTACACATTCATATAGAAAATCATCTAGTTTGGACCTAACTCTCTAGAGAGTCAGCTCACAATCGAATGGTGATGATGAAAGGCCACCTAAAGAAACTGGGATGATGAAAACCACTTGTGAGCAAGATGTCCAAACAATGAAAAGAAATACCAGATTGGCTGCTTCGTCATGTAAAGCAGACCATGTGCCCCCACCTAATAATCATGTAAGTGATTCTGATTCTTTTATTTTATTTCAAATTGGAGAAGATAATTTGTTGCACTCTTTACTTAGTCTGCTGAGCTCCCCACAATAAAGAGAATTGCTAGAAAAAAATTCCCACCCTGTGCATGTAGTTGCTACTTCCAATGCTGCCAATGTATCGGTCCCATCTCCAAATTGGTTGAAAAAGGTAGTTCAAAAGAAGAAGAGATACACTCTTCCTGTTGATGAGGGTATCAATACTATGGCCAGTTTGTTGCAAATGGTTCCCAAACCCAAGCATGCAAAAAGAATGTCAAGAATAGTGACTGATGCCACATTAGGAAACCAATTTCTAGAGATTGTAGACCCACTGGTAGATAAGAATGAAGATGAAGTGATAGAAGTTGAATCCAGAGTAAGTTGAGTGGATCTAGGACCATCAACTAATGAGGGTGATTTGTATCATGTCCAATAATTAGTTGATAATATCTCTAAAAGGGTAAAGGGATTGCAAGAAGAAAATTCATAACTGTTGGCACATGTAAGTTCCTTGTCTTCTTTTGTTGATTCGATTGCTAGAATAATAACACCCTCAGTTGAGGCCTCCTCAGATGTCAACCTCTGTACCCTTGATTCAAATTTGCTTCAGCAAGTCAAAACTTCTCTATCTCTGAGAAAAGCTATGGATCAATGGGTTGAAAAGATTGTTTTTGATGGCCTCATTTTTATTGAGGAGGTAGTGAAACTGTTTGATTCTATATATGTGAGGAGAGAGGTTTTGATAGTAGAATTTGAGAAAGCTAGAAGTGATCACCACAGTCTGAACATAGCCTCTAAGGAAATAGAAGAAATAGCCAACATGGATCCTAGTATCTTAATGGCTGAAGAAGTTAAATATAGCTAATCCTAGACAGTTAGATATCGCTGTGTGGGTTGATGTAGTAGAATGGAAACTCTGTATCATAACTGTAGTAGAAGAGGAGATGGGGAAAGCCATTGCAATCTATTACAAGGAGATGATGATAATCAGAAAGGACTTCACTGCTTTGGGGGTAGAAGCTAACGGTTCCGATGATGAGAAACTCTTGGATGTCAAGGTAATTAAACAAAATTTCAAGAGGGTGGTGACGAAGGAAATAGTGAATTATGATACAATCATAGAGGATTCATTGGGTAAGTTCTCTAAATTGGTGACCTATATTAATGGTTGGAGAAGTGGCTTTGATGAAATGCATCGTAAGGTGATAGACTTTGACAGGACAGCCATGAAGAAGAAGCATCGCATTAGTATGACAGGATCTCCACTGGGCATGTTATTAACACCTATCATCAACAAGTACAGAGTATATAAGGCTAGGTTACGAGCACAGGTACCTCAAGTGACGCAAAGTGTCACTGGAGAAGGTGAGTAGTCGAAGGAAGATGAAGAGATGAACGAGGTGGACGATGGTGATGGGGATTTACAAATCCTCAATTGATTTCATGTTTTAGTTATTTCATATTTGCTCTAAAACTATTGGCTCTAGAAGGCCCTTATATTATAATTATGGTTTAAACATCTTTTAATTGGCTATTTCAAGAAGCCGTTATGATTTTAAAGACATATATGATTTGGCTTAGCTATAAATTATGGATAGCTAATCAAATTCTGGATCTTTTTCTCAAACTTTGTTTTGCAAGAGTGATGGTTAATTTTGTTTTCAGCGACTTTGATATATGAAATGCAAATTAATACAGTGGAGATTTGGATGATCATGGACTTTGTGTTGTGATTATTTGATATCATATTCTTCTTAAGTTGAATGTGTTTCTGTTGATGTTAAGGATACTCATATGTCTTAGTGGTTGGATATTTATAAATCTTTCTCACTACTGAGAATAGTTTATCTGTTGATATATTATTTGAGGTGGTGAATATTTATATATGTATATGTAAGTGGTCAGTTGTTGAGTCATGTTATGTGGCTGGAAGTCTTTGAACTCCTAGTGATTGGGTTGTAAATTTACCTTTATTGCTTTCTGGTCAAATGCTCTGCCTTTGTTTTTTCTTTCTGGTTAAAAGCAATCTTGATTCTTTCTTATTCATTAGAATATTTGTCGAAGGTAGCTGCGCCTTGTTAAATAAGTAGAGAGCCTGTGTAGAATACCAATATATTAGACTCAACTGTTGATTACATTTGTCACTTGTCCAGGCGTGAGTATATAGAGTTAGGTGACAAATCTGTTAACCAACATCTTTATCATTTTATCATTTTATCTTGCATCTTCATTATTTGATTTTGTGCATTCTTGTTTATTTGGTTGTGTGTATTTATCATTTTTATCTTGTATTTGTATCTAGTCCTTGCAACATATTGTCACAATGGCATCATGGTCTTCCATATCATGGTGCCACATGGGGGCATATGTTTGCTTGTGACCTTTGTCTTTATCATTTTATCTTGCATCTTTATCATTTTATATCTACATCAGTCCTTGTACCTACCTACCATAGTGGTATCATGCTCTTTCATATCATGGTGCTATACGACATAGGGTTGTTTGTGACCTTATTGGGGCATCCTTTTACACATGAGACACATTGTCACCCTAGTCTTTATACCTTGGTGCATAATGTCTAGTGCTATAGCAAAAATCATGATTGCTCACGTAATGCAGCATAACTTGTCTTTCTCTATCTTTTTGTTGTCCTATCCATTCCGAGAGTCTACCCATGTCCTTCATACCTGCCTATCCTCTTGAGGGGGCATCCTATCCCATCATCCCTTTCTGATCAACCATACCTTTTCTTCTTTGAAATGATGCTACTTCCTTTTGGTCGCAACATCATCTCAAAGAGGGGCAAAATGTAGACACCTAAAATTGACCTTATTCTTACGACATCACCTAGACACCATCTTGCGACACTTTCATCCTAGGACCCTTTCATTATCCAATTAATTAAATAAATTATCTTTATTTAATTAATCCTAGTCCATTTCCTAAATTAACTAAATAAATTAAATTTATTTAATTAATGTGGTTAAATTCCATCCTTTAGCCACATTAATTAAATAAATTTTATATACTTAATTATTTTATTTCTCCCACTTTGTCCTATAATTAATTAAATAATTTTATTATTTAATTAATTAATTTTCACCTATCCTAATCCTTACACACTTTTATCTATGAGTCTTAGCCAACCTCATCCAAATAGGTCCTACCTTCCCACATCTTAGATCATATAAATATCACTATCAATCAAGTCATTTATGGAAGATCTACCTAAATCAATCCCAGCACACCTATCTACACATTTTGAGAGTATTGTTATGCTACTAGTGTGAGCAATCAACATTTATACATCAAATATCATTATCAAGCATCATTGGAGCACATCCATCATTCGTCATGGTGCATTAAGGGCTATTGTGGTAACACTATTTCAATTATTTTCATTTGATTTCTTTAGTCCTTCGATCATTCATTTGAGGTGATGTAGATTGTGGAATAGGAACTTTCATTGTGCTTAGTTTCCATTGTATATTTCATATTTTTGCATCATACAATCCAAGTTTAAGTGGTTTTGATTTTATCTCCTTGCCTTAGGCAAGTGGATTGTTTATGTATTTAAATAGGTTTGATTGTTTAAAAAAAGCCACTATTCATATATAGAGTTGTGTTAGTAACATTTCTCTTTATAATGGAAATGGAGGTCATTCCATCATATTTTCAAGATTAGCAAATAATGCTAAACTTGTGAAATTTTAGACACCACAATTCTTGAGTATACTTGCTAAACTATAATTTGTTTTGTGGCCTTGTTGTTCGACCTGTGTGAGTGAAATTTTGTGGAAAAATAATTTTGTTTTGTGGCCTTTCTATTTGGCTTGTGTTTGAGTGAAAATTTGTGGAAAAAGAAATTTGTTTTGTGACCTTGGTGTTCATCCTGTGTCTAAGTGAAATTTGTGACAAAACAGATTTATTTATTTAGTTGCATATATATATAAAATTGCTTGAAGCAATTTAAAAAAGAGGGAATTTCAACTTAAACTATGTATGTACAGTGTTGTATACAACTATTTTTTTAATTATGTACCAGTTCAATTTTAATTTTGAATAGAGGTTAGACTTCTCTATATAATAGTGTTGTTCATGATTTTTATATTACTTCTTAGATATCTTGACTTCCATTAAAAATGAAAATTTGTTACTTCTATTTAGTGTGGTATATAGTCTAACCAGTGACTTAGTCTAAGTTACACTCATGATTAAAATAACAAAGCATAACTCTATATACTTAGCTATTTACACTTTTTACTGTGAACATGTAAATCATTCACGAAGGACATGTCTCAGTCATAATGTTAATTATTTTACTCTTGAGTAGCAAAACAATGGAACTATACTGTTTTCTTGTGATTTATGTTAACTCATATATATATATATATATATATATATATATATATATATATATATATATATATATATATATATATATATGAATGAACAAATTTTTCATTGGGTTATATGTAGTGGTAAATAGTGTTATACTACTGAGATAGAGAATGCTTCTTTTACTACTATGTGGAATCCATGTTAGTTGGGTTTCTTATCTATTGTGAAAAACTATAATAGTTTAGTGACTTATTTGCATTGCCACATACTTGATTGGTTTCAAATTAAGTAAAATAAAACCAAGTGATTAGTCAAGTTGGTGATGGGATATGTAAGTCACAGCTATTTTATTTAATTAAATGCTTGGAGTGATGTGGATCTATTATGTAATCAGTAAACTGGTTTATTTTTCATGGAGTCAAGATGAAATTGTAGTGTGTGACCACACACCCACATATCTATATTGGAATGTGATTTTTCTTGAATGCTTTGGACAAAGTAGTGCAAATGCTACATGAATTATTGATTCATAGTATTGTCAAGGTTGCATGTCAATCAATCATCATACTTAGCTAGAGGGTATCTAAGATTGTATGGCAAATAACATGTAATAGTGTCAGTACTATATGCACTTAGTTTTCAAATGGTTATGGTACTTTTTGTAGATCCCTTTATTTGTTGTCCTCGTGAAGGGCATGGCCACTTCTAGTAGGAATGTGTTCGAGCAACTGTCAGTCTATGGTTGGAGGAAAAGCACCAAAATGATGGTCTCCCTTCATGCACCTAGATAGAATGCCATGAAGATTGAACTCAGAGAAAAACATGATTTTTTGTAACATCAAAATTTATATTTTTATGCATGAAATATTATGATTGTGTAATTTGTATTGAAGTGCCTTGTACAATCTTTCAAGTGATCATTGAAATACTATTTTGAAAAAAAAAAGGAAATTTACAAATTTAGTTTTTGGTTGCTTTATAAATTAAAATAATGTCATATTATATTTTGCTGCTTTGTGGATTAAAATAGTACGATGTTAGTTATTTAAAAATATATATAATATGTTTTTGTAATTTAAAAAAAGTTGTTAAAATTTGGTTATTATTTTGTTATTAGATCTTTAGTTTGTTTCAAATTTAGGCTAATTAAGTGTGTACAATCAGACACAAATTAACCTAGATTAATTACTTTTAGTTGTGGGAGTGATAATTAAATAATTAATGTTATTTTAGGAAAGCAAATGTGAATAAGTGTTAGGGTGCTTAACTCTAGGATTGATGATTTGAAGGATAAAACTTGATGATGCACAATCTAGTCACCTTGGTGAAAAGAGGTGATCTCCAAGGATGTGTTGATTATCTAAAATCCTAGAAAATATGTGATTATTTAATATGGGTGGAATCCTTAACTTTAGATTGTTTCTACATTGCATGGATCTTTTCTATAATGCATAGATCTGATCCTTATTATTGTGCATTGTTGCTCTTTGATTTTCCAAGTTCTTTTCTCCGAGCTTGTCATTAAAGATTGACATTGTCTAAAAATATCTAAAGAGGCTGCCAGATCAAGCTAGGGGCAAGTTCTCCTTAAGCCTTGGAGAGACTAGCTTTATGGTTGTGCTAGAGATTGACATACAACATGCAAGCATGCAAATGCCCTAGATAATGATTCTTAAGTAAATTTTATTTCATTTAGTGTTCCAATTAAAGTATTCCTATAAAAATGCTTGATTGTGTTCTCTAAAAATTCAAATGATTATCAAATATGAATTATGTCCAAATGAATGCCTATAGATAATAAGACATAATGGATTGTCACATAAACATGTTCTGAAGCTAGTATTTAAAGATGTCTAATTGCATTCATTTCATATTCTTGAGCTAACTAAGTATAGTTTTCAAAGTTTGTCATTATTTAATCTTTGTTGATTTATACCTAATTTATATACATTTTATTGGATTAGCCTAGATTGTACTTAAATAAGGTTTATTTTCCTTTACAAATATAAAATGACAATCTAAAGTATAACATGCCTAGAATTATTCTTTTATAAAATTTTCACATTTTAAAATAGATAATAGACTTGAGAATATGATTATTATTTCTATTTATTTTATTTTTAAACAACATAAGAGTAGAACTCATTAAACTAAACAATGAACACTAGTCATACTTATTTTAGAAGATTACCATAATCATTCTTATTAATTTGTTAAGAAATGACTCTTACATCACATAGCAAAATTATTGAATTTAAAGATAAATTGATATCACATTTATAAGAAAAAAGTAATAAGTAAATTGAGTTAAAATCTTGGAAGAATTTCTCTGCTAAAACCCTTTAAAACAATTGTTAGACCTTTATTGTTGTAGATAATAAACTTTTAAAAAAAGACAGATGCACTTAATTAGACATGTGTTCCATCACATATGCATTTTTTTTCCCAAAAGATCGCCTTAGTTGATTAGACATACATTCCTTTCTATATAATATTATGGCAGTCTCTCTCCAAACACATACATATACATATGTTCCTTGATGTGATATGTTATTACTAACATTGGTACCATTTACTAGCAATATACCATAAGGCTATGGGTGCATCCAGTATGCTAGGTAGACTCTTTCCTCCTTGGCTATAAAATATCAAAATATCAAAATGTTTAATTAAACATTAAACTGCAAAATCTTTAATACATGGGAAGGTTATTGAAGGGCATAATGCCTTTGAGAAATCAGATCGCCTGTAAACACATCTGACCATTTCTCTGTAGATGGCAATCTCATTTTTTGTATCAGAGTGTTTGTCTTGTCTTTGTTGTCATATCAACGTAATGGTTGTCACATCAAAGGAAAAGAGCAGGGGAGAGGACCCAGTAGTTGAGCACCCTAACTTCACACCTCTCAAAATTATACATGGCAATTTTGAATCACTCCAAAATTTTTATAGTAGTTTACTTGGCAAGGCCCCTACTTATAACTATGGTTTCATGGCCACATCATCAAATATGATGCCACATCAGGATATTTTTTGCTGAGGTGTCAAATAGTTCCCCCCAAAAAAGGGTGGACCAATAGGTGTGCATTAAGTCATGTTTTGTTGGTGCATTGATGTGGCATCACATGACTGGTTGCTTTTTAGATCTAAAAGGCACATTTCATTCAATTATTAGTACTTATAGTCAACACTAACAACCTAAGTCACAAAGTTACTAAGGGAGAGGGGCCAGTTGCCACCCACACCCCAATAACCGCTATGTTTTTGTGCACCCTAGCCCCCAATAAATTTTCACAACTCCATGTGTAGTTTACCATTGCAAAAGACCAACACACATGCTCTTCCACTTGCATTTACAAGACAACTTGATGCAAATTGGAGAACTTCCAATTTAAATATACACTTTATTGTTTTTATTACAATAGGTCATGTTTATAAAAAACCACCCATTTGGACATTAAATAAAGTCAAACTGGTCACATTCACATACTTTTGTGCACAGCTATTGGTACCTAAGATACCATAAACACACAACACTCCAATCCAAAGGGTTGCCAATCACACATTCTCCCATACTTGCTATCACATCCCCCCCACTTGCTGTCACATTCTCCCATACTTGCTATCACATCCCCCCCCACTTGCTGTCACATTCTCCCATACTTGCTATCACATTCACTTGCACCTGCACAAACACAAAATGGTGTCAGGCTTCCCAACCAGACACAAATTAAATTAAAAAACAAAATTAAACCAATTTAATTAAGATTTATATGAAAAAATGTGAGATTTATAAATCACATCATCAAATACAATAGCTTCTACGCATTTAATCGAATTCAAACTCAACGACCAAATTCAATTCTGCATATCAGATCATCGAATACAATAGCTTCTACACACTTATTCAAATTCAAACTCACCAACCAAATTCAATGCATTCCTTTTTCAAATTTCAATCCATTATAAGATGAACATTATGCAACGTAGAGATTGTTTTAAGCATAAATTTCTTGAAGGAGTGCTGCAAACCTTATCTGTTGCCAAGAGGAATTTTGCAGATTTCTAGAATTAGGTTCAAGTTGGTACATCACCTTCTTATATTTCTTCCTCTTTATGCTATGTTTCCTTTATTTTTTTGTGTCTTTTACTTCCTCTTTATGCTATGTTTTGTTTATTTTTTGTGTATTTTACTTCCTCTTTATGCATATGTTTTTGTTCATGTTAAATCTATATTAATGTTCATGCATATGATTTATTTTTTGTGTCTTTTACTTCCTCTTTATGCATATGTTTCTGTTTATGTTAAATCTATATTAATGTTCATGCATATGATTGTGTTCATGTTTATTTTATTTGTCTTTTACTTCCTCTTTATGCATGTGTCATCTATATTAATGTTATATTAAAGTTACATCTGTTCATATGAAGCAAATGTAATATCTATTCATATGCCATCATTAAATATGTTAATATGAAGTAAATGTATCTGTTACTATTAATGTTAAATCTATAACTTGTAACTTTCAATATGAAATAAATGTATCTGTTAATATTAATGTTAAATCTATTGAAATGCCATTTATCTATATATATGTTATATATATATATATATATATGGAAACCCTTGGTTTATATTTAAAACATATATATATTTAAATATAAACCAAGGGTTTCCAGATATACATTTATATTTTATGATCCTTCAATATATACTTATTGCACTATACACATCTATGGTAAAATTAAACCTATATATTACAATTGTCAACATACTATACTAACTAAGAGTAATATTAATATAGAGTTTACATATCTCTATGTGTTTAAAAATATATTAAGGGTTTGAGTATATATACATAGCTTCAACCCCTCTATATATTTTTAACCCCATACATAAATATATTAATATTACTGTTGGTTAATTTAGTGAAACCAAAATTATATAGGTTTATTTTTTAGTGTTCTGAGACATTTTCAGCAGCATTAGAAATAGTTTCAGCAGCATTAGGAATCAATTTGACTATATTTTCTGAAACAATTTGAGTATATATATATATAGCTTCAACCCCTTTGTATATTTATAACCCCATAAATGAAACAGGTTTAAACTTTAGTGTAGATGTATACATAGGCTTAAACTTTACTGTAGATGTCTAATTAGGTTCTATATAGCTTCAGCTCCTTTATATATTTATAACCCCATAAATGAAACAGGTTTAAACTTTAGTGTAGATGTATACATAGGTTTAAACTTTACTGTAGATGTCTAATTAGGTTTAGTGTACTAAGCTTCTGAAAGACCACATTGTCCAAGATAAAGATTTGCTTTACACAAAATATATTCTCAGAGCCTCCAAAATTTGGACTTGGCATTTCAGTCTTCTTTGATATTGGAGATCTTGAGAAATTGAATTGGAGCCTGTGAACCAACTGCTTTTCCATCCTATAAAATCCCTTGGACAGGATGAACTCTCCAAACACACAAAGCAATGGAGGTGGCCAATGGATGTGCTTGCCTGCAAGAACAACACAAGACCCAAATCAAGCGGTTGTTCAATGCTGGTTCAGACCAATTGGTCACTGCAATCCAGCAAGTTGTAGGAATGCAACACTTCCAGGGAGGGCATATATGCGACTATGTGATCTATGAAAAATTCTTCTCCACAATACTTCAAATCCTAGGCAACAAAAGTCATGGAAACAACTTGGCCAACAAGTTCGTGAAGGAGAAACACAATGAAACTGTGACCAATGCAATCTCCTATTTCGACGAGTTTATAGAAGAAGGTATGATTGGAGGTGTTTTGAAGTTGAGGCTGTCAAAAAACAAAATGTGACAACAATAGCTCTGCAACTATTCCGGGAAGGAATACTCAGAAACAATTTGGAAACATTTCAATTTTATCTGAGTAATTATGGTGACTTTCTCTCTCTTGCACACATTGAGAGAGCAAGTGAAGTGGCTCAAGGCCTTTGTGTATTGATCCACTGGAAGTCATAGTGAAAGTCTATGGTGGTAAATCTTCAACAAATTGCATTTTTCTATTATTTGACAAGCAGTGCTGTAATATGATAAAAAAAAACTATATAAAGGCTTTTATTTTATGCAAATGTTGCTACATTCAAACATATATCTATTTATAGTATGTATCTCCTACATTAATAGACATGATTTAAAAAATTTTTGTTGGAAACAGATATCATTTCTCCTTGTGATTTCAGTACTGCTTTCATTCCATTCTATTGGTTTCATACGATGTTGTTTATACAATCATTATACAGTCTTAGACAACTCATTAAAAGTGAACAACATAATATACAACCTGTTTTGTCTTAGACAACCCTTGTGTTGTAATTATTTCATTGTACACAATAATAAACTGTTATATAATGAGGGTTTTATTTTATACATATAGATGGGTTCATATATTTTTAAGGGTATATATTTTGTAGTGGCATTCTTACCTATTCTGTCAAAGACAACCACTTCAGGTTGGCACTTAGAATATAATGACAGCTTCATTCAATAGATTAAATCATGTCTGTTAATGTACTATATATATATATTTTCGAAGGTTCATTGTCAACGGTTAAGAGTTTCATCATATCATTGTTAACGGTTAAGGGTTTCATTATATCAGGGTTTCAAATGTTTTGAATCCTACAGCTTTGTCTCAATAATTTTACAGTCAGATTCTTCCCAATTTTGACTGAATACTATTTATTAATTATTGTTACATTAAATATTTACAATTGTTTTTTTATGTTCTAATATAATAAATTGAGGGTTTCATTTTATATAATCTATCCAGGGTTTATATAAAAAGCTTCTACATATATTCAGATTAGACTGTTAATGTACTATATATATACATGTCTATCGATATACATATGTATATCTATAGACATATGTATACCTATAGACATATGCATATCTATATACATATTTGTATACATATCTATATACATTTCTGTATATCTGAATACATATCTGTATATCTATAAACATATGTAGATCTATAGACATATGTATATTGATATACATATGTATATCTATAGACATATGTAGCGTAGACAATGGAAACATTTCAGGCTGGTACTTAACATTTTAGTATTTTACAATTCTAGAAATACCTATTGGGAAGTTTAGTCCAATCTGTTTGTTGAACTTTGCTACATCTTTTCCAGTTGTTTGCTACATGGGCAGCTTCATTGAATTGATTAAATTGTGTTTGTTACTATACTGAATATATATTGAAACCATAGAATGATGAAATCCTCAAACGTTGACAATGCACAGTCTAAAATGGAACAACACAATGGAACATTACAAAATGGATCATGTTATGTTTGCCATCCATGCCACTACAATATTGATGCCTCAATATGTTTTTAGTCATTGCACTAAGGATGTCATTATTTCTACAAATCACTTCTGGGACTAATTATATTTGCATTTCTTGCAAGTGTATATATACTTATGGCTCGAGGTAAAAAGGGGAGGAGAACTTCTGGAAGGAGGACAATTAGAGTACCTCGGGGGGTCAAGTTTCCTACTGTGGTGTCTGGAGACAAAGATACACATACCACAAAACCAGAACAGGCTGTTGTGGAATGTATCTTTCCCTCCGCACATACCAAAGATTTGGAAACCAATATAGATTGCCTTCAAACTACTACTGTGCAAACAGGTTTTACAAGGTTGAACATAAGTAGATGGACAAACAATGACATCCAGAGTGCTATAGCTGATGTTGAGGATAAACATATGTCAATCAGAGCAACTGCAAAGAAGTGGAGAGTGTCTCCTAGTAGTTTGACGGCCTGGTTGCTAGGTATCACGAACACCAAACGTAGGGGGCCACCGAGCATCTTCATTGATGAGGAGGAGGAAGAAATAGTTCAATGGTGCAAGGACATGGCTGACATAGGCCATGGGCTTGAAATTTCATAGCTGAAATCTACTGTGGCAGAGGTCATTCAATCTAGGCCAAATCCTTTCATAGATGGGATACCAGGGAGGTCATGGTGGGAGGGATTTAGGAAAAGGCATCTAGATCTAACTATTCGCATTACATAGGGTGTGGACACCGATAGAGCCATTATGCTAAGGCCAAGCATAGTAAATTCATTCTACAACAATCTAGAAAATCTTTACAAGACACATCAGTATGGGTCCAACAAAATATGGAACTGCGATGAAACTGGGGTACAAGCTGGCAGGAACTGTGGAATGAGGGTAATAGCAAAATTGGGATCCCACTGTGTGCCCCACCTCATCTAAAAAAAAAGGGAGTGGATTACTATTTTGGCATGTGTTAGTGCACTGGGTTGTAGTATACCTAGTTTTTATCTATTTAAATCCAAAAGCCATCTCAAAAACTATTGTTATCTCTGAAAGTTGCACCCTACCAATTTGTAGAAAATTGGTACTCTAGTGGAACATGGAAACACTCCTATGGCTGTGGGTCACCTAGAAACTAGAGTGAATCTCCAGAGAATTCCGGCTTCCTAAACTTTGTATCATCTAAGACTGACTACTCTATGGTCTTGACAAGGAAAAGAGTGAGAAGGATCTGCACTACAACTGAAATTAAACTCTAATTGGTGATACACCTAACTTAATGAGGAACATGAAAATATCAGATTTAAACACTTGTTACAATGATTGAAAAGATTCTTGCACAACCTATCACTTCTACTTCTACATAAATATTTCACAAGCAGGTTTATGTATTCAAAATTCTTAAGAGGAAAAGATGATTTCACACTTAAAGATAAAACACACTTAAAACACAAATTGCAACCTACATTAGTATTTTTTGCATAAAAAGCTCTAAATCCTGAGACAAAAGCTAAGAGGAAATAAAACTTACTTCACAGATAACTCTATCAAATCAGTTGATAAGCACAAAGATGCATAAGACAAGTAAGGCACAAACTCCAATCAATGGCATTCAAGGTCTGCACTATATTCCATATCAAGTAAACTGGTAAAATGAGTTACAAATTATCAAAATTTGAGCAAGGATTGCAAAATCACAAGTATCCAAAAGTTGCATAATCAGAACTAAGTACAAATGAGTCACAAAAGTGACTATATCCACTACTATCCAAGTGGTTCCACCATACAAGGAGCTAGAAACAACTTTGGGTCGGATGCCCACAAAAGCCTAGAATATAGGGCCTATATCTGCTCCAAAAGAGGTCACAATGAAGGAAAAAGTCCATCATGACCTAGTCCAACATGATGACTCATGAAAACTACTCCAAAAGGACTCTAAAAGAAATAAAATCTCTCCTAGATACTCTCAAAATAGTCCAATCAATCAATAACTATCTCTAAGACTCAGTCAATCTCTCTCCACTCCAAGGAAAAACAAAAGGCTATATGTTTGGCATGTGTTTGCCAACTCCTCCATTCTCCAAATATATTTGTTCTCAAAGTCAATAAATGACATAAATACGCTTTATCACTCTCCTTTGCATTTAAAAATGACAACGCTTAAATGATTTATAAGGTTATCATTTAAGTTTTATTGTTTTACATTTTATATTCCATGCAAAGAAAATAAATACAAAAATAAAACCTAGCACCGGAGTGCTCACCCTAGCATGAAAGGAATAAAGACTTAACACAAAAGTCTAAGAAGTCTTGCCACCTCGTGGCATGCTACTAGGCATCACATGTCATAAAATTTTGACCACAGGCTCATTTGAAAAGGTATGCAAAAAGAAAAAAGGCCCATCGGGCTCTTAGGGCTGCGAAACCCTAAAGACAAAAGTTGACAACTTTTCAACTTTTTCAGTTTGCATTTTTTTTTTGCTCCTCAAAGAGTGCTGCCATGAGGGTATTCAGATCAACCTTCTCAGAGCTTCTGTAGGTGATCTCTTGCTGTCTTTCGAAGCTTTCTACAGTTGTAACTTCACACAGAGTTCGGAACACTCAAGTAAGTCAATGATTTTCCCTTTTTGAAACTTCACACTGAGGGTTTTATGTTATATTCTATCCCCTGTATTCTGATAAACTTGATAAAGGCTTTATATCTACCATAATGGCCATGGCCATACTATGCTCCACAAGTTGTATTTCATTGAAATGATACAGAAATGTGTAGAAAAAGTTGTCTTTTACTTATAATGTGCTCTTGTATCTCCTTTGGAATGTCACTTTTGAAATACATTAGGGTTGACTACATCGAACCCTCCACTGTGAACTTATTTAAAGCAAGCTTAGGGTTTCAATGAAACAAACCCTACCTTCATTCTTTTGTCACAACTTATAGTAAAACTATATTTTGTGCAATAGCTGTGGCCATACCTATTTTTAGAAACTATGAGATAACTAAAAGAACCTTTTGACAATTCGTGCATATGTCATTTTCCTATTTGTTGTAGCATCTTTCAAAGCTCCTGTATGTTACCCTCTTTATATATATATATCTGTCAAAAATCAAAAGTTTAATGTATCAAACCCTTACTTATTTGTCCACATTGTATTGTTCATTTCTTAGGGTTTGGTATATACAACCCTGCCTGTAGAGTTTGATCACTCAAGCAACAAATATCAATCATCTATATGAGTCTCTCATCATTTGTAAATCCTTAACAAAACCCTCATTTCCTTAACTATGACAGTGATATTCTATGTGTCTCATGCTTCATACATATTTTAGAATGCTACTGATTAGGGTCACACAAATCAAACCTTTACTTATTTGGCTTGAGCTTGTTTTGTAACTAATGATGAGGACATTCTTTTACATTAGTTATTTCTTTGACTTGTAGCAGCAGATTGTTGACAAAACACTTCATTGATTTCATTTTGTATGTTTGGATCACTTACAATATTAATATTACTCATAAATACTTCTATAAATCTGTGTTTTACAAAACATAGTTTGTGTTTGCAAAACACTCCTGCAGCTTCTGATATATGCTCCTTGTAACTGATCTGTAGATACAAACTTGATACATACTTATTTAATTCATCTTTGTAGTCTATGTATGTTTCTTTCCACAACAGTGATACTTTAAACTTGAATATGCTATTACATATCTACATTATGATGAGCAATAAGATGCTCCATTTGTCTTATATTATGAAAATTTACTATTCTCATACAATCTGTGGGCACTTATTTGCCTCAGTTTGATCACTATTTGACTGTTCATGACTGATGGCTCTTCTCAAAATTTGATTTCTGATATACACATGATAAAACCTTCTAGTATCAAAGATAGTTAGTCTTGCCATAGGCATATTCTCCTCTTCAGTACTGATACTCATCTTCTATCAGCTTCAAGTATCACTTTCTACAAATATCTGAGTAGCAAGACTTGAGAGGAGTATATGTCTATGATAGTAATAAACATCTCTGTAACTAGAAATACATCAAAATGTACATAAAGATCAAAACTTCCCTTAGGATGACAAGAGGGCAACATGTTGGGCTCAACTCTTGTGGGAGCCTATTTTAACCCACATGCTGAAATGGAATAAACAAACTAGTAACACAACTTTTGTCTATATCTGCACAGGAAACAAACATGTTAGGAAAAAACATGGCTTGTGATTGATGTTCTTGATTATCCTGTTATTTTCTCGAAGGCCCATGTGATACTAACTGGTTTATTACATCTGAAAGTCAAATTGTATGTTTGTAGATGTATATCATATGATGTATGATGCCTCGTCTTGCTCTAATATCAGTTTTCAAAATTTTATGCAGGTAACTAGGGGCAGCAAGGAGACAACAACTAAGTGCATGACAAGTGGACAATGCAGGACGACACAAGGCACAACAAACAGGACCAAGACTCATCATTCAGGCAATGACGAGTCACCCTATCTCATATGCATATTTATCTCTTTGGTTTTCTATAAATGTATAGTTTCTCTTTTCATTTGTAATGAAACAGTTAGTCTCATGGCTTGTGTGATACCTTATACATTTATTTTATCAATAAAGATTACTTTTTTTGAAAAGATCTATGAAATCCTTTCTATGTTATCTGCATTTGCATAAATATGATCTAGTGTAATGTAATCTTTCTGATTCTATTTATGCACATGCATGTAATGTAGCAAAAGAATAAAAATGTACCTTTCTCTTCTTTAAAACTTGAAAAGCTCTACCTGATTGAGCTAGTAGTGAAATTGGGTAACAACTACATAATAAACTGTGAGCTAGGTGCATGCATGGCAGTTCAAGAACATGTGTCGATGACGAAAGAACTATTTTTGAATTGGCTACAGCATTTTGTTGCATCTATCCTCAGAGGGGTTTCACCAACCAACAGAGCTCTTCTAATATTTGATGGTCATGGCAGCCATGTTGCCTTCAAGACCATAGAGGAAGCACAGCATTTAGGGATTGACCTCATCACCCTCCCAGCACATACAAGCCACAGATTGCAGCCACTAGATGTGAGTATTTTTTCACCATTCAAAAACTATTTCAAAAAGCAAAGGTCTGCATGGATGGAGAGCCACCCGCAAATAGAAATTAGAAGAGAAGAGTTGGCCACTCTTGCTAGCAAGGCATTCAAGCAGGCCTTGACCCCATGCAATATAATTAGTGGGTTCTGAAGGACAGGCATTTGGCCATTAAATAGGTTTGTGCTTCAAGAAGACATGAGGCCAAGTGATGGCCTCCAAGTATCAAATGAAGATAGTCAAGAACCTATGGACACTGCAATAGAGAATCAGGCCTTTGTAGTGGATGGGGATCCCAAGGTAATTGCACTTGAAACCTTCTTGCAATTCATTGGATTTACAGATGGACAAGTTGAGGAATTCATCCACATATACAATAGAAGTGGAAGTGAACAGAATCCAATGAAAGTACAAGAAGAATGCATTGAAACGCCAGGAAGTCAAACAGTTTCTAATGCTGCTGAAATTCTACAACTAGTTTCTAATGCTGCTGTTACAGTTCCTAATGCTATTGATACTATTTCCAATGCTACTGATATAGTTTCTAATGCTGCTAATAGAGTTCATAATGCTACTAATATAGTTTGTAATATGCATGGTCTTAGTTTGCCATCTTAATTTACCCAACCAGAATGGCTGGCTGAAGCTGCTAGAAACATGGGGATAGAAACAAATTTTAGTCAGGTGGATGTTAGCCTTTCAATGCCTTCACCACCAGATCATGATCCAGTTGACATCGTACACTACTTCACTACTGCATCAAATTAGGATCCACAAATTGAGGACATTGCAGAAGAAGAAGAATGCATAGGTGATTTGGAACAAGATTATGTGCCTTGCACCCAAGATAGTGAGTTGGAACGACAACCAGTTAGTCAATTTCTTAAGCTCCTGGTTCGAAGGGTGAAGGCAAGGGGTGGTAAGAATAGGATTGGGGTACTATGTTTAAGTAGGCAATCCCAGATCTTAACATCTGATGCATATATTGAAATGCTCAATGAACAAGAGAGGGAGAAAGCTCATCAGGAAGAGTTGTAGCTGAGGAAAAAGGAATAGATGTTGGAGAGGAACGCTCAAAAAGAAGCCCAGCAAGAAGAGAAAGAGAGACAAAGATTGGAAAAATTGTTAAAAAAATAGAGAGCAGCAAAGGAAAAACGAGAGAAGGAAATTCGACGTGAGTAGGCAAAGAGTGCTCGGGGGACGAAGACAACAAAAAAGAAAGGGAAGCAATCAGTAAATGAGAGACCATTGAGTACCCCCAAGTTCTCCTCTATCGGGGCAACATCCCATTCTAATAGACATGTTCACCATCTTGAGCCCAGCCTTTGCAGCTCTAAGCAATCTGCAGGCAAGGTCTAGCTCTGGAAGCTCAAATGAGTTGCTTGTAAATGCAGAATCTAATCAAACTTTGCTTGCCCAGATTGCTACATCGCTACAGACTATAATTGAGCCACTCAGTTTAACTCGGACTACAAATAAATGTGCTGCTACAAAACCTGAATAGCCTATTCCTTTTCCTGGATTTATGGAGAATTGAAGAAGAAGGTTTTATTGTGGATGGAGATAGTTGACATTTGTGAAATATCTATGCGTACATCTCATTTTGTCATCTCATTTTGTAACATTTTGTGAAAAAGGAACAGATTGATGTCATGTTTATATGTTTGTATGTTTGCAACTATTTTGGAAAAAAAACAAGAGTTCAATGGTTATTTCTGAAATATCTATGTGTTGATCTCATGTTTCTATGTTTGTATGACTGTATCTATTTTTGGAAAAAAACTAAGACTTGAATGGTTAAATCAGCATGGTACTACAAGTTCTTTACATAATTTGCTTGTAGTAGTATGTTGTTTTAGCATTCTGTTCACATAATTCTACCTTAATTGAAATAATTAAAGCATCCATGTAAATGCAGTTCCATTTAAGCAACAAGGAAAGTTAAACTATTGAAAGGAACCTAAATTAAAGTATTGTAAATTAATTGATTGATTAGAAGTAAAGTAAATGAAAATGATTGAAAAGAACCTAAAATTAAAGTAAAGTAAATTGATTGATTGATTAAAAGTAAAGTAAAGGAAAATGATTATAAAAAACCTAAAATTAAAGTAAAGTAGATTGATTGATTAAAAGTAAAGTAAAGGAAAATAATTGAAAAGAACCTAAAACAACTATGAAGAAAAACCTAAAGCCTAGTGGGTCATTGCCCGAGTAAAGTCTTATAAGACTTTACCTAAATGGATTGCTCCCAATCGAAGATGTTCTAGAAAGCATTGACCATGGTTGTATGGCTGCAAACATATAAATGATAATCGGGGCAGTAACGAACATACATCATAACTGAAATCATTAAATTGAACTGCAAGTGCATCTATCTAAACACATCGTTCTATAAGATGTAATAAATAAAAAAAGGTAAATGCATTGTTCCATTTATATTACATATATATATATATATATATATATATATATATACATACATACATATATATATATACATATATGTAGATATATACATATACATATATACATATACATATATACATACATACATATATATATTATGTTTATTAATCTGAGCATAATATTCATTTGTCCATCATTATCCTTTTTCTTTAAAATCAAAATGAACTAAAATGCATTGTTCACTTTATATTAGACATTGACATACATATAAATATTACATATACACATGTTATGTACATGTATATACAGATATATGTATATAGATAGACATATACATATAGATATACATGTATATCTATATATATACGTATAGATGTATACATATAGATATACATATAGATATACACATGTATACATATAGATATACCTGGTTTTTATCTATTTAAATACGCATATACATGAATTCATTAAATGATATTGAAGCATTTAAACTTTAGATTGACTGGAAAAGGTAAATTTAATGTGCAATTTATATTACTTGTTCACATATGTATACATTCACTTTCACTTAACCAAAGAGATTAAATAATCACATGCAATTGCAAAAGAAGACTGTATATAATATTGCATGAGAGCAAAATATTCCATCGCAGCCATCAGAGCAAAATATTCCATGAGTAGTGGTGTGTTAACAAACACAAATGCATAGTACAATTTGTCAACTAGTGATGTAAGTAAAGTCTTATAAGACTTTACCTTCATGGAGTGCTCGCAATGCAAGGTGCTCTACAAACCACTCATGTGCCTGCAATCATAGAAATCAAAAGTCGGGTAGTCATCTGGGTAGTAACGAACAAACATCAAATCATCTAAATAATCATATGCATTTGTAAAAGAAAATATAAACTGCATTCAAACATTTTAATTTAAATAATCACATGCAATTGCAAAAGAAGACTATATAATATTGTATCAGAGCAAAATATTCCACCAGAGTCATCAACGTAAAATATTCCATGAGTAGTGGTGTGGTAACAAACACAAATGCATAGTACAATTCATCAACCAGTGATGTAAGTAAAGTCTTATAAGACTTTACCTTCATGGAGTGCTCGCAATGCAAGGTGCTCTACAAACCTCTCACATGCTTGCAATCATAGAAATTATATGCCAGGTAGTCATCTAGTAGTAACGAACAAACATCAAATCATCCAAATAAATTCAAGCAGTGTAATGAGACAACTATATATTGCAGACATATATAGTGATACATATACATATATGTATACATAATAAAATATACATGTATCCATATATATGTATATATCATCTATATCCACTCCTCCATTAAAAAGTAACACAGTTGATCCCTTTTGTAGTTAGGGTAGGTTTAAAATATGTTTATTAACACCCCACCATAAATCAAGTTGGTGGAGCCTTGGAACTTACCCACCCCTTTCCTAAACCTGCTAACACCCCTTTGATGCGTTTAATAATATCTTTGCAAATTAAACCAACACCTTTTTATTTAGTTCATCCATGATAAGGTGAATGTGGTGGCACAGACATCAAACATAACATGTTCCAATTTATATAATTTATGCACACACATATTGAAATACATGTATAATATATACATGTATTCATATATTTGTGTGCATAAATTATATAAATTGGAACATGTTATGTATAATATATTGAATATATATATTAAATATTATGGCATATGTATTCATTTTTGAGGGTGCATTATAAACATTTGAGGGTTTCAAAATTTTGTAGAAAACAACTTGAAAAGATGTAGCAAAGTTCAGCAAACAAATTGGACTAAAATTTCCTATAGACTTTGAATTAGAGATGTATTTCTATAATTGTAAAATAATGAAATATTAAGTACCAAACTAAAATTTTAACATTTTCTACGCTGCATATGTCTATAGATATACATGTGTACATATATACATATATATAAATATATATATACAGATATGTACATATAGATATACATATGTACATGTAGATATATAGATATGTATCATATATATATATATATATATATATATATATATATATATATATATATATATATATATATATATATATATATATATATATATATATATATATATATATATATATACAGTACATTGACATACATGATTTAATTAATCGAATGAAGGTACAAAGTCTAGTTCAAACAAATTGGACTAAAATTGAATATAGATGTATGCAATTGTAAAATTCTTAAATGTTAAGTACCAGACAGGTTTTGCAGCGCTCCTTCAAGAAATTTATGCTAAAAATAATCTCTACACTGCATAATGTTCCTCTTATAATGGATCCAAATTTGAAAAAGGAATGCATTGAATTTGGTCGTTGAGTTTGAATTTGATTAAATGCATAGAAGCTATTGTATTCAATGATATGATAAGAAGAATTGAATTTGATTATTGAGTTTGAATGCTGAAAGATTAAGTACCAGCCTGAAATGTTAACATTGTCTAGGCTGCATATGTCTATAGATATACATGTATACACACACAGACGCACATAGACATAGACACAGACACACACACACATACATATATGTGTATGCATATATATATGTGTATGTATATGCATATATATATGTGTATGTATATATATATATATGTGTGTGTGTGTGTGTATATATATATGCTACATTAACATTCATGATTTAATCCATTGAATGAAGCTGCCCATATATATATATATACACATATATAATTTGTTCATCTTTACTTTCATCTTTTCTGAGCAAAGCAGTTCTATTAGTTCTATCCATTAGCGGATAGGTTTCATCGATTCTTTCATCCATTCGATAATAGGGTTTATCCATTCGATAATAGCTTTTGCCCGATGGGACATATAATTCCAAATACATTTGCCAATAGGTTTCCAAAAAGGAGGCACTTTTGCTGGATTTCTGAAAGGTAATTCATTTTCCGTTCCATACATAGATAAGAAACTAGTTGTTTTGTTGTCAGTGTCAGTATATGTATGGAACAGAAAATGAATTACCTTTCGGAAATCCAGCAAAAGTGCCTTCTTTTTGGAAACCTATTGGTGAATGTATTT
This sequence comes from Cunninghamia lanceolata, assembly GCA_027924645.1. Lineage (NCBI taxonomy): Eukaryota > Viridiplantae > Streptophyta > Pinopsida > Cupressales > Cupressaceae > Cunninghamia > Cunninghamia lanceolata. The sequence continues at coordinate 6,620,646 of BSBN01001221.1, read as the reverse complement.
GGAATTATACGTCCCATCGAGCAAAAGCTATTATTGAATGGATAAACCCTACTATCGAATGGATGAAAGAATCGATGAAACCTATCCGCCAATGGATAGAACTGATAGAACTACTTTGCTCAGAAAAGATGAAAGTAAAGATGAACAAATTTATATATATATATATATATATATATATATATATATATATATATATATATTACATTAACATTCATGATTTAATCCATTGAATGAAGCTGCCCATATTATGTTAAGTGCCAACCTGAAATAGTTGTCTTACACAGAATAGGTAAGAATACAACTGTAAAATATATACCCTTAAAAATAAACGAAACCATTCTAAAACAAAAAAGTATAATTAAGGTATAATTGTGTGAACAGAATGTTAAAACATAATTTGGTCAAAACTGGGAAGAATTATGGGTTGGAGAATGCTAAGACAACATGCCAAAATTAAACCATTATAAGCTTTTTATGTAAACCCAGAATAGACTATATAAAATGAAACCCTCAATATATTATTCGGTCAAAACTAGGAAGAATCCGACTGTAAAATTATTACGAAGACAAAGTCGTAGGATTCAAAACATTCAAAGACCTAATATAATGAAACACTTAACCGTTGACAATGACATGTTGAATCCCTGCAATGATGAAACCCTTAACCATTAACAATGACATGTTGAAACCATGCTATCATGAAACCCTTAACTGTTGACAATGAACCCTCGAAAATATATACCCTTAAAAATCTAATAACCCATTTGTATGTATATACTTTTTATATAAACCCTGGATAGATTATATAAAATGAAACCCTCGTTATATTATATTAAAACATAGGAAAACAATTGTTAATATTTAATGTATCAATAATTAAAAAATAGTATTCGGTCAAAACTGGGAAGAATCTGACTGTAAAATTATTACGGAGACAAAGCCATAGGATTCAAAACATTTGAAGACCTGATATAATGAAACCCTTAACCATTGACAATTACATGTTGAATCTTTGCAATGATGAAACCCTTAACCGTTAACAATGATATGTTGAAACCATGCTATCATGAAACCCTTAACCATTGACAATAAACCCTCGAAAATATATACCTTTAAAAATCTAATAACCCATTTGTATGTATATACTTTTTATATAAACCCTGGATAGATTATATAAAATGAAACCCTCGTTATATTATATTAAAACATAGGAAAACAATTGTTAATATTTAATGTAACAATAATTAAAAAATAGTATTTGGTCAAAACTGGGAAGAATCCGACTGTAAAATTATTACGGAGACAAAACTGTAGGATTCAAAACTTTTGAAACCCTGATATAATGAAACCCTTAACGGTTGACAATGATATGATGAAACCCTTAACCATTGACAATGAACCCTAAAAAATATATACCCATAAAAATATACAAACCCATTTGTATGTATAAAAAAAAAACCCTCATTATATAATAGTATATTCTTCTATATAGTGAAATAATCACAAGACAAGGGTTGTCTCAAACAAAATGATGAAAAAGAAAATTACACACCAGTACCTAAATCACGGGTAGCATGAGAAGAAAATGAAGGTAAACGAATGTAAGTATAATGATTGTATAAACACCGTCGTATGAAACCAAAAGAATGGAGTGAAAGAAATGTTGAAATCACATGGAGAAATGATGTTAAATCATTACCTGCACAGAGAGGGATCTGCATGGAGGGTGACAGTCGGCGGACACGGACAAACCCTCACCTTTCCATCGCACCGTGGAGAGCAGTCGATAAAATGATTAAGTTTTTCGGTGCTTAGTGGAATATGTATTCGGACTCGAACGATTCTTATATGGATTTAATGATGTTTCCCATCTGCGCCACTGCAAACACCTTAGCATGCATGTTTATTTTAATATGCCGTTCAATTAATTTTTAAAGATGTAAGGGGACGCATGAAGGGGTGTCAGGAGGTTTAGGAAAGGGGCAGGTAAGTTTGAAGGCCCCACCAACTTGATTTATGGTGGGGTGTTAATAAACGTATTTTTAACCTACCCTAACTACAAAAGTGATCAAGTGTGTTACCTTTTTAGTGGACCTCTAATTTTTTTGGAGACCATGGCGAGTCGTTACCGGCACATCGATGCGGATGTATGGGGCGACATGTTGAAATGACCATTTTTCGACCCATGTACACATAACGCGTCCTACAGGGAAATGTATAAGTGCCCAAAAGTTGAGAGAATAGCTTTAAGCTCTTCGGTCGCATACGGAAAAACCCAAAAAAAATTGTCAAAATTTGATATGTCTAGCTATGTGCTTGACGTGCGCGAAGTTAGGGTGGGCGGCTACTGGCCCCTCTCCCTTAGTGATAAGCTTTTTAAAAATATTGGGCCTTAAATGCACAAATACTATCTCAGCTATTGGAACTATCTCAAGTATTGGGTATTTTCCCCTAGTTCTCAATTTACCATTTATTACATGTTGTCTCATGTCTTTTCATTTATTAGTACCTGCCAGTACTATTGCATCCACTGAGGCTTATCTAGTTATCAATCTATTAATAGTAAACCAATCAAGACACATGATTATTTTTCTTGTCGGACAAATTTGATATAAATTTGAACTTTTCCTATGTCAAGATGATAAAATTTTAACAAAAAATCATTGAAAAATAATTTATCTCTATTGTGATTGGCTCAAAAAATGACCTCTTCTCTGCGGATTGTCGGAGACTGCAACAAACACCTATAAATGTGGAGACAAATTCAGTTTGAGGGATCCATTATTTTTTTTATTCGTAATCGTGGAGGTCACAAGGGGGACCTCCTCCCCATCAACATATCCAACACAGGAACCACATAATCCACATATGTTACTTCGGGGATTCGAACTTGGATCTCCAACGTGAGAACCTTATGGCCTTTGCCATTCAAGCACAACCTCTTTCACAATTATTAATATCCATTATTAACACTTAATAATACACATAAACATAAATATAATATAAAATAACAATATAATAAAAAACAAAAATATAAAATAATACTATATAAAAATATTATAATATTAGAGTAATGTAATAATATAAATATATTATTATCATATTTATAATATAAATATATTATTATCATATTTATAATATAAATTTTGTTTATTATCAATAAATAACTAATTATACTATTTCATTAATATTTAAACTAAAATAATTTATAAATTATACTATAAATATTACAATTTTGTTATAATATCTATATTGGCTTTAAAAAAATTATTTGTTTAACATTATTAGAATCCAATTTGTCTAGACAACAAATATTTATTCCAACGGTGGTTAAGTCGCTCGGTTGTAGTGGCGGCCACCAGAGTTCAAACCCCCACTGGGCCAACGAGCTCGCAAGGCTTTACGCCTTCGCTGGGCCAATGAGCTCACGGGTTTGAAGTGTTCTTCCTAGGGGATGAGGTCCCCCAGCGTCGCCGGTCACGTTAAAAAGTTTATCAGGCGCATTTTAAAAAAAAAAAAAACAAATATTTATTCCAAGAAGAAAATTAAGTCAAATATTATATCAATTAATATTATACCATATTATAATACTATAATATCAATTAAGATAATATATCAAGTGTTATAATAAATATTATTAATATTATAACTATAAATAATAACCATTTTGTTGGTTTAATAAAAAAGTAAATTTGAAGTTTACCTAATGAATTAAAAATTAAAACTAAAACACAACTATAACTAACATATCCTTCTCCAGGCGCCTATTTTACCACATATAGGTGGAATAGGCGCCTAGAGAAGGATATCTCTCAGCATATTTTAGATATATATTTTAAATATAGATATGCTAGTTTTTTAAAGATAAATATATTAAATTTATTATGCCGAATAAAAAAAAAATTAAATTGATGACTCTATAGTAAAAACTATAAAATATATTGCACTTACCATTGGAATAAGATTGTTGAATATAGTTTGCTCCATTTTATTTAATGTGATAAAACCTAATAAAATATAGTTTAATAAAATTTAATTTATATCATATAAATAAAAAAGAGCAAATATATTCAATAATAGAAAGTTATATTTTATAGATTTTACTATGGAGGCATCAATTTAATTTAATTTAATTTTCTACATAACAAAATTTAATTTATTTAATTTTACTATATTGGTTAAAAGTGAGGATGAATTCTAAACTTATATAGTTGAGTGAATTCTAAACCTAATCAACTATAGTGCCATAAATTTACAATAAATAATGTTTGAATGTTTGATCAGTTTACTAAGTGTATATATGTTTGAGTGAATAAACCTAATAAACTATAGTACCATGGTAATATATTTTTTTTGTTTTCCATTTTTTAAAATTAGTTCTCACATCTCAAATTCAAATTTAGTTGTCTTACATATATTTTTTAAAGCATCTCAAAGTAAATGATATAGGGTTATTAGGGTTTTACTTTAAAATTTTCAGCACTATATGTATTATTAGGGTTTTACATATATTTTTAAAATTAAAAATTCTATTAGTTAATAAAACCCAAAAAATTCAAACCCTAGCTAAATTAAATTACATATTATACAACACAAAAACCCAAAAAATTCAAACCCTAACTAACTTAAATTACATATTATACAACACAAAATTTTCGTAAATAACTCTTTCAATAGTAATAAAGTTTATGTTTTATATATGTTTTAATTATTAATTTTGCATTTAAAATTTTCAGTACTATATGTATTATTAGGGTTTTACATATATTTTTAAAATTAAAAATTCTTAATCTAAGATTAGTTAATAAAACCCAAAAAATTCAAACCCCAACGAAATTAAATTACATATTATACAACACAAAATTTTCATAAATAACTCTTTTAATAGTAATAAAGTTTATGTTTTATATATGTTTTAATTATTAATTTTGCATTTGTCAATTATTATTTTTTAATGATTCTAAAGTTCATGCTATTTCACCCCTGCCACTGTAGTTACCCCTCTTGGCGTAATTACAACTAAAACACATACTATAATTACAACACTACAAGGTGGTTACTCCCACTACATGACACTCATTTTTTTTTTGATTGGTAAAAGGCCGAGTCCATTAATGTTCAGTGCGGGCACCAGTAGGAAAGAATAGAGCAAAGAAAACCTCCGGTCTAGCCCGGGACTTTTGCAGTCCAGTACATACTGTTTATTTATAACTACATGACACTTGTTATTATTATATTGTTTTGGTTTTTAAGGACATTAAATTTATTGTGTAAATTTTAACTTAAAAAAAAAAGAGAATAATATAAAAATAATTTCATTTGATTGATTTTTTAAAAAAGGAATTGAAATTAAATTTAAAATAGTTCTACAATAAGACATTTAGTTAGTCATTTCATTTTTTTTAATTGAAACAGAGCAAAAATTAAAAAAAAAAATGAATAGTCCAGCAAGGTTGTGAGAAGGAAGAGCCCCCATAAGAAATAGAAAATAATACATAAAACCATGGGCAAAAGACACAAATATAGCAGAAGGCAGGACATAACAGGTAGAAACTGAAATGAGCAGCAGCAAAAGCTCCACTACAGTTCAAACTAATAAATAAACTTTCCATCCTTAAGATGACAATGGCCTGTACATAGCATCCATATAGATTTTTAGGGCTAACCAAACCGTCCAAGAATATGACCCATTTATTAACAAGAATTTCAAAAGAAGCCATATGTCATTCTTCAGCATAAGCCTACATTTCTCTTCATAGTCACACTGAGGAAGTTATGTGTAATGGTGGCCTATAGTACATAGCTCCCATATTTCATGTAAATCAACAAATTACTTACTGTTGATGGCAAGGGAATGGAGAACTAGATGCAAAGCTTCACAAAATAGATCAACTAAGGAAACCACACTTTGTGAACCAGAAAAAATCACCCCCATCACAAAAAGGCTTTAAGACATTGCACTACCATGAATAAAGACTCCAACAAAGAGAACCCTTGGCACATGAAATCTTTGAGAAGACACTAAAATACTGCAGTAGAACAACATTGAATAAGACCCGACAAAGAAACCCCTTTGACACTAAACATCTGAAAAAATTAATCCTTATGCCTATTTATATTGAAGATTGTTGACTTGAGACTTTATCTGATCCAACTGGAGAACAACATGAGGAGTACTGTTTGGCAAACCCTATAGCTGCACACATAACACAACAATTTGAAAAGACAATGTTAAAGTTTAATAGTTTCAATAACCAGGTGAATGTTAACTTTAGAAAAATTGTTGTGCATATGAATAACATGTCTCACAGAGTCCACAACAACATTTTTTGCCAATCCAAACCCAAGAAGGGCTTCTTTCCACTTTAAATGGTGATTAAAAAGAGAAGGTATATTTCTGAACACAACATTCTAGAGTTTTTTTTAGCTACAGTCTAGTCCCAAAAAATATGTTTAATGGTTTCATTGGCTTGACAAGTGGGGCATTTGACAGGTTGGATGGATAAAAAATGAATTCTCTCTCCAAATGGTAGTTTGTAATGCAATAATTTCCAGGCAAGCATTTGTGCATTAGCATCCACCCTGGATTTCCATATCTGAGCACTTAGTTTGGACCAAAATTTAAAAGGATTTTTCACTTCCATTTTATATTAAGGTGAGAGGATAAATTCAAAGTAGGGAGGAGATTGCGGTACTCTTTCTTCCAGGGAAAGAGTGAGAAGTTGTGAGTAGATAACCAGAGATGGTCTTTGAAGAAATTGCAAGAAATAAGGGTACACAACTTAGTAACTAAGTTAATGGGAATAATAGATTGAACAAAGGCAATGAAATGCTTGTACTTGTCATTTAGGTAGAACTGTTCTTTGATGCCTTGCCATGGAAACCATTGCATTAAAGAGAAATCCCATAAGTCTCTAAATTGTTTGATATTTTTTCTGAATAATTAGATAGTAGGTTTAGGAAATGTGATTACCAATAGATTCCCTTGAAACTAAACCATGTGTCTAATCCACCAGATGGAAGAAGATGAGAAACTAAAGCCATGTTGCAAGAAGTCTCTCCAATTTAGAAGATGACAAACATCCTGTCATGCTTTCCAAATGGATTGCATAGGAAGAAAAGATTAAATTTGAAAGTTAGGGGGCAAAGAGAATTTTGTGTAGCCAGTGGACATTCTACCATTTCCCTTTCACTTCAATAATTACAAATCTATGTCTTCGTAATATTTTCCATGGTTCATCACCTTGCACAACTCTAATGATCTACTTGGCAACCAAACATGTTCCTTAGATTTCAGGATTTGTGAGGCCGAGACCCCTTTTGCATTTAAGCTAGATGCAATGAAGCCAAGAAATAGATCTGTAGCTAGAGTTGCCATCCCACTTTGACCAAATAAACAATCAGATAATCTTACGAAAATACTCATATCCCCTTTTTGAAGGCATCCAACATGAGGAGATATATACATGAGTAGCTAAATTTTTTTTTAGCAACTTGGACTCTCCCAACTAGAGAAAGAAAACTATTGCTCCAATTAGAAAGCTTGATTTTTAGTCTATTAAGATACCATGTCCACATATTAGTAAGATACAATACCAACCCAAAAGGGATACCCAAACAACATGTAATTTCAACATGTTTAATTTATTTCTAGTCTTTGGGAATCCAATGTGGGATGGGGTTGAATCATGTCATTAAGAATTTAGTCTTGTGATGAGCTAATTTAGAACCACAGACTAAGCAATGGAGGTTCACAATATCAAGAGTATTGTTCAATTCATTCTAATTTTATAGAAAAAGAAGGTTGTCAACAAAATGAGAATTAATGACCACCCCATTTTGAGGAATGGAAATACCTTAGATATGTCCAAGTTGATTTGCCTTTTGTAACATATATCCCCTAGCATCTGTAGTAAGAATATATCTAGGAAGGGAGATAAAGGACAACTTTGTCTTATGGAACACCACAAGGGAAAGGAATCAAATAAAAATTTGTTAGCCACCACATGAGCATTGGCATCTTTGAAGAGCATCTAAATGTGAGCACAAATCTTTGGCCCAAAACCTAGCCATTGTAGAATTTTAAGAATAAAGTGCCACTACATTCTATCAAAGGCCTTATCAAAGTCAAGTTTGACCAACATAGTATTTTGTCTTGATTGTTGTGACCATTCACAAGTCTCCCAAGCAATAATCATATTATCGAGTATATATCACCTCCAAGAAAACTAGTTTGTTCAGGCCTTACAATTCCTTGAACAACATGCTTAATTCACAAAGCCAAAGTTTTGGCTATAATCTTATAGGATGTGTTCAATAAGGAAATGAGACATCATCCAGAAATAGTATCTTCATTCTTCCCTTTATGGAGGAGTTTTTTATAAGACGTAAAATAGGTTTTGAAGGGGCCCTAAAACCCTTTACAATAGGTTGACTAACAACAAAATATCAACCAAACCACAACAAAATGTTCACAATAGTGAACCTGACCACCAAAAGAGACTCAACAAACAAACAATAATAGAACACAATAGCAAAAGAGAGACACAAACTATATATGTTTCAAAGTTTCATCTACCTCCAGCTCCTACTGGTAAAAGATTTCATACAACTTGTTGAAACCCAATAAATATTTCTTCTCTTCATCAAAAGACTTCTTCTTGCTAGCCCCTACTCTGGAGCTGGATCTAGCATGTCCACTTTTATCCCCCGTAGCAGCTTTGTCAATCCCCTAGTTGAAATAGCCTTCATGGAGATCTTTGAGCTTTTCAGTTAAAACTTTAATTTCAGCTGCACTATTTTGAATAGTGTACTTGCTAACCTACACAACACACTCTAGATTATCTTTAATAGCCTTCAGTTCATTCTCTAGATAAGTAACTCTATCAATGAGATCGGTTTTCCACTTCTCCACCACAGTCAACTCATCCTTGAATTCATTGCTTAGGTTAGACAGGTCTTGTTTCTCTTTAGGGAGAAATTTAATTAGCTCCTTATTGATATTTGTGCATAAAGAGCCTCTTTCAAGTGCTTCTAGACAAAGGAAGTAAAAATTATCTTTGAAGTGAGGCCATATAGTTTGGTAAAACTCCATAGACAGCCCATCAAAACCAAGGCTTTTGTTTTAACTCATGGAAAAAAGAGCTCTCTCCAATTCTTCAAGAGAAAGTGTTTGGTCCAAGAATTTGTTGTAACTAGGATCAATCTTATTAGGGATACAATATTTAACAATGTCCTCTAGAGATTCTTGGACATCATCCTAATTTCTATCTTCCTTGAAGAGGTTTACATAATTTTTTTTTAAAGTATGGTCATTTCAACCCAATTATGATATTTTCTCTTTCTTATGTTTATAATTCAAGTAATTAAAAAAAAACTTAGATCCTTTGTTGCCCTCCTTAATCCATTGAATTCCGGTCCTTATTCTAGCACCTTGCCCTCTATAATTATCAAGTTTAAGAAGTTGCATTTTAGTGGAGGAAACAAAAGCTTGAATCACAATATTAGAAGGATCAAGGGAAAGTTGTTTCCTAGAATGTTCTAGTTTCCCTTGGAGTGACTTTTCTTTTCTTTTATGTTGCCAAGCTTTTTTTTTCCAAAATAACAAAGAAAGTAGTACATTTGGAAAGAGCACCACACCACCATTCGATCCAAGAATTATTTTTTGGGGGTTTAGGAATGGAATTCCATATGCCCACAAGAATAATAACACAATTGGGGTCCTTTAAATGAGAGGTGTTTAGTTTAAAAGGCAACCAAGAGGACATGAGAGGGGATGGAGAAAGGGAAATTGAATAGAAAATGGGAAAGTGATCAGAAAGAGTGGTGGTGTAGTCAACATGGAGTAAGGAACTAGATGATAGAGGAGAAACAAGAAGGTTATGAGAGATGTAAAATATGTTGAACCTGCCAAGTTTTATAACCAAACCAGTTCTGCAATTAGTCCATGTGACCCAGTTTTCAACATGGTTAAGATATTTATCATGCAAGACATCCACTACACCCATGGAGTTATGATAGTAGGTCCAACATTCAAATTCTTCTCTATTGAATTTTATAAAATTAAACATACGATCATTATGATATTCCACAATGTTAAAATCACCGCCTAGGATCTAGTCTACTACTGGAAGATTTGAAAATAACCAATCCCAAAGGGCAATCATTTCTTTGGTATTATTGGAAGCATAAATAGAGAAAAGAATGACATTTTCTCCATTGATAAAAATTAAGGCCCAAACACAACTATGTGAAGAGTACTCACCCTTGTCAATGACAAATTTAGCCAACCATGTTGACAGACCTAAAACAACTCCTTTGTTGCCCTCTCTATGAGAAGTATATAAGAAGGTAGCATCTTTCCATATGTTAAAAAGAGAAGGTTTGAGGCGAACTCCATTTGATTTGACTTCTTGGAGAATATGATATTAGGTCTCCATTTATCAATAGCTATTTTATCTTTAAATTTTATATGAGGGAGTGAGATCCCTCTAACATTTCAAGGGAAAAAATTGCAATTCATGGTGCTCAAGGTATAATATTATCAGAGCTTCTAATGGCAGAACTAAAAATTGGTTGTAAGACATGATATCTTGTTTATTGTTGAATTGATTATTAGAAGTAAGAGATCTTGATCTTTGAAGAGCACATGGAGTAGGGGGGAAGAAGCCCAATGTGAGGAGGTTAAGGAGAATGTAGACCAATCAAATATCAGATAAATATGTATGATAGCTATCTATTAAATTATGGATATATCTTGATAGTTATTTTTCAAACTTTGGGAAAAGAAAAATACAATGATGTGATTGGTCTATTCACTCCAATTTTTTGTTTGGATTGATTACTATAGTATTCCTCCATCAAGTAATAAACGTGAGGGGTAGAAGAAAATTGTATGTTATTTTATAAGTAGAAACATAATCAAATATAGGACCAAGTACTTATCCTTAGATCACAAAACCTCATAAACTCCCCACCTAATTGAGGAGATGTTAAAGGACTCTTGAATTTAAGGACCTCGAAGGTTTCAAACAAAAAGTAGTTGCTCCATCTACAAATCTAGGATTATAAAAACTTTTACTATTACAAGAAATCAAAATAAGATTACAAAAATTTCATTACATTATTATATGTCCTTTATAATTATGATAATAATTAATTTCTAGGTATAAGTAATAGTTAGTTAATAAGTTAAATTGTTTAGATATGAAATTCCATTAATTAGTAAAATTAATTAACAGATTTTGATAGGTTATATTTTTCTTTTGGTTTGATGTAATATCAAATTCATCAAAAGAATTTTTTTTCAAATGGCGCTTCCTACTTAGTCCTCCTCAAACCCTAGAATTGTAGCTTTTACAAACAAATCCAAAGATTTGTAGTAGTTATTAGCAGCAAGCATTTCTCTATACATATGTTAGTGTTGTCACCTTGGTCTCTAATCATTTGCCCCCCACTTTCTAGCATTGTCAGGCCTGTAACTCCTATCATGCCTAGTAAACTAATCTTACATGTTGCTAAGAGATCCAACATGGACCCTAGGATGCATGGGGATTCTCATCAAGTAGGAGCCAATGCTATATCGACTATTTGTAATTATAAGCCTTCATACGGGGGAGTGAGTTTACATGCTTATAAAACATATGCATAGCCTTGATATTATCCCTTGTTTTGGGTATCATCCACTTATAACATTAGGGTAAGTAGTGATAACTAAGGAAATATACTCCAAATTAGGTTTGATTTGTAAATTTAACTCTTTTTGGCCTAGATTAGTTGATTTGCATGCTTGTATCTCTAAAAATGGAACTCTTTCATTAACAATTCAATTGAAAGCTATCCTAGTGCTCAAGGTTTCTTTGTTTTGTTATGGTAAATTGTGGAAGATTGAGACTTCATTTTGGGTAAGGGTCCTTGGTTTTAGGACAACCATATATTTTTGGTTAAGCCTTGGTTTCCATCTTTACCCAATAATAGAGGCTTTTTTAGTTTTGCTAATATGGGTATGTTTGCCCTACTTCCTCTTCAATTTTGGTTTTATCCTATTTTCATGGTATTGGTAATGCATTAGGAAGATTTCTAGCTATTGAACCTACTACGAATGGTCTGATCCATTCTACTACAACATGAATCCAAGTAGAGATTGATATTTTGAAAGGATTACCAAATGATGTTTAGCTCAAAGTCAATGAAAACAAGTATTGGACTATGAAAATGTTCTATTTAAATGTCATAAGTGTTTGTAGGTGGGTCATATAGATGCTAATTGTAAAGCAGGTAAAACATCCTCATCTAAAAAATCTAATTGGTGGAAAGGAGTGTATTTATCCCCTTTAACTGTTAAGTGTTTGATGCTTGAATCTTCTAATGGGTCAAATTGCTCTTCTCACTATCATCTCTAAAGCAACAATAAGGTAGCGATCCTTTGAAAAAAACCTATCTTTACAATCATAGGTGGGGCTAGTTACTACCCATTCTCCTCTAAATGATGTAGTTGTGGTCAAGTCTTCAAAGATGGTGATGAATATGCTAGATGTTGATGTAGAGCAAATGCTTTCAAAACAAGCATGTGTAGATAATAATTTAGTTCAACATCTTGGTAATCAACCTTCTATAGATTCTCCTATTGGTGGCTTTGCATTTGTGTTCCCCCATTTAATATTCCTTCTTCTAGAAATTGCTATTTATTTTTTCTTCTATATCTGTAGCTACAAGCTCTAAATCAATAGTTCCTACAATCCCTATTCCAACACCTTGTAAAGTTAGGAAGACCTCTTGGCCCTTAGGTGTGACACATGCTAAGGAATAAGGAATTGGTGATGACATTTTGAATTCTCTTTTGGATACAATTAATCAATTATTTTTGCCTCCCTAGCATCATCAAAGTATGATGACGAGGACGATTCAATAGGTTGGACATAAATGCATAATAAGAAATTTGCCCCCAAAAAATAATCTATGGGCCATATGGTTCTTAGGTCACACCACAAAAAAGATCTTGGCATGGGTCTTCTATACTTTGTTGTTGTTCTTTGTGCCTATCATGCCATTATGTGGTTTGTTATAACAAGAATTTAGTATACGTATTGTTTGAATTTTCTATTTTTTTGTGGGCTAGGACCCCCTTATAGAACCCCATATCCATCATAAAAAAGTTACATTCAATTTAACTAATTAAGTATATTAATCAAATTAACTACATAATTTGGTTTTATTATTGATTATGATTTATTACCTAGTCAAATAAAGGCATTTAGTTTTAACATTTAAAAAGTCTGTGTACAAATAAGCATTAAAAAGAACCTAAAAAAAAGTATAAAACATTAGAGTAAGGAAGTGTTTAATTCCATTAATGTTCAACATTAAAAAAAAATATTTTTATTACACTTTTAAAAACTCCCATATAAAATATGTATAATAAGAAAAGAGTAATTTGGTGGGATTTTGGAATAAGATCTCGTGAAACCTATTATGAAAATTATATATAAGGAGGTCATTTTTTATTAATATGGTCAAACAAGTTTTAAAGGGATCCTGAAACCCTTTACAAGAGGAAGCAAACTAAAATAGTAAGCCAATCGTCCGCCAATTGAAAGCTACCAAAACAACATAAGCATAAAATAACATAGCAAAAAAGAGAACAGACCAAACTAATTCATTTTCTTTGGGGTCTCTGCTGCCTCAATTTTCTGTTCATAGAAAGTCTCATGCATCTTGGCAAAGTTTATCAATTCCTTCTTTTCTTCCTCGAACTGTTTCTTCTTACTCCCCCTTGTGTGGGTAGAGGGGCCACTAGAATCCTCCATAGCCACCTGTTTACCAATACTTTTAGTGCCTTCCTCTTGTTGGGATAAGGTGCCATTAACCTTGTAAATCCCAATATTGTATTTATTCCATTTATTATTTGTAATTTGTAATTACCCATAAGGGATGTACAAGTTTCACCGGTAGAAGTAAAAATTATTTACTGTCCACGGTAATTATGGAGTTACTGCATGGTAAGTCCTGAAGTTAGTGGCGGTAGTTATAGGTTGTCATTTACTATGGTAAATGGTAATTGGTCAAAGTAGGGTGCACATGTGGAGGAATAATCTATTTTTAGTGTTATTATGCACGTCATAGATGTTGTAAGAAGATGTAAGAGATTCTATGACAACTGTAATTTGTCATAAGAATCTATGACACTTATAATAGCATATGATGTGTCATAAGATGTTGTAAGTGGCTATTTTTGGCCCCAAGGCATTCAAGCTTGTATGAGCACATTTTTCCAAGTGTATGATGCATGTATGACGGCATTTATGACCTCGTAATAGACTATTCTTGGCCATGGACGCCCAAGGTTGTATTGTTGACACTTGACAAGTGTTATGGGCTTGTAAGAAGTCATTTAATGTCTTGAGGTTGTGTAAATTCTATATAAACCATAGCATAGTAGATGGGATGCATAACAGTTTACATGTGCCTAGGTTCTCCCAGAGTGAAGGTTGAAGGACAGAGGAAGTGAATGTATTTGTAATCTCCTTTTGTGAAGATAATACAACTTGGCCTCTTTTCTTGGTGGAGTTTTTTACCCGCAAGGGTTTTCTCCATGTTAAACACTTGTGTTAAGTGCTTCATTTTGCTTCTGGTATATTTTTTGTATTGTGGGTTTATGTTTTGTTACAATCTCCATTGTTAATAGCCCATAGTTAAAGATTGTTGAAATTTATCTCGAATCAGATTTCCATTGAAGTAGTGTTGCTTTCATTTCTAACATTGGTATCAGAGCCTAGCCAGCTTTTGCTCTTGGGTGGTAGTGTGGAAGTTGTAGCTATAGTGGGAGATTTGGTTGTGTTTGTTTTTTGCAGATCTTGTGTTATTATTATGGTTGCATCCATAGTTGCATCAACCTCTCGTTTGGACATTGAGAAGTTCAACAGGACGGGGTATGAATTGTGGAAGTTGAAAATGGAAGATTTGTCGAAGAAAGAAATTAGTGGTTGGTTGTCCAAAAAGAGAAGAAACCTAACGATGTCTCTCAAGATTAGTGGGATAGATTGGATAAGAAGGCACGGGGAACCATCCGTTTGTGTCTTTCAGATTCTGTGCTACTGAATGTCGCAAAGGAAGAGACCACATACAAATTGTGGAATCAGTTGGGTGAGATCTACCAAGCCAAGAGTATGGTAAATAAACTTTATTTAAAAAGAAAATTGTTTTCCATGAAAATGCGAGAAGGTGAATCAATTGTAGAGCATTTAAATTCTTTTAATTTGTTATTGAGTCAGCTTGATTCAGTAGATGTTGAGGTTAGTGAGGAAGATAAATGTATCTTACTTCTTTGTTCTTTACCCGAGTCTTAGGAGAATGTTATCCTTGTTATCACTGCTAACCTTGCGGATCCAAAGTTGGATGCTCTTGTTTCAATGCTACTATCACAGGAATTGAGGAAGAAGAGTTTAGATAATTCAGGGGATGCTCTCAGTGTCAAGGGAAGGTCTAAGGAAAAGGGACCTAAAGGAGATCAGAAAGGGGCTAAGGACAAGTCCAAGGGCCGGTCTAAGACTCCTGGTAAAAAGAAAAGAGTTAAGTGTTGGAACTGTGGTAAAAGGGGACATGTGAAGGAGTGCAGAAACCCCAAGAAATAGTGGGAGAGTGCTCCGGATAAGTCCTTGAATGCAGGTGAAGAAGTTTTACTTTCTGCATATAATCTTGTTTCTAATGATCATTGGTTGGTTGACTCAGGATGCTCGTTTCATATGACCCCACATAAGGGACGGTTCTCCACATATGAAGAATATGATGGAGGTAATATCTACCTTGGTGACAACTCTACATATCTGATTGTCAGGAAAGGAAAGGTATTGTTGTGTTTCAGTGATGGGAGGATTAAAACCCTCCCTGGTGTTTTGAATATTCCTGGATTAGCTAGAAATTTGATTTCAGTTTCAAAGTTGAATGATTTGGGAATGCATGTGACATTTGACAAGCATGGTTGTAGATTGGTGAGAGGGAACTTGGTGGTAGCAAAAGGGAAGAGATTCAGGAACTTGTTTAATTTTGAAGACACTATAGTTTGTAATGTCTCCTATGTATTTGAGGCCACTACTGAAAATACATGTATGTTGTGGCACTGTAGATTGGGCCACACAAGTAATAATGTATTGAAAACTATTAAGAAAAAAAAATTGTTGGATGGTTTCTCTTATTTTGATGAGCACTTTGATTTCTGTGAGCATTGTGTGTTTGGTAAACAAAACAAAAAATCATTTCCTTCAGGAAGCAATAGAGCAAAAGAGAAATTAGAAATTATTCATACAGATGTGTTTGGGCCTGTGGATAATGAATCTATTGGAAAATATCGTTATTTTGTCACCTTCATTGATGATGTATCCATATATACATGGATTTATTTTATGAAACATAAATCTAAAGTTTTCACTAAGTTTAAGGAATTCAAAGTCTTAGTAGAGAACCAATCAGGTTTAAAGATAAAAATATTAAGATCTACCAATGGAGGGGAATATTGCTCTAAGGAATTTGATGAGTTTTGCAAGCATCTAGGTATAATCAGACAAAAGACAACTCCGTATACACCACAACAAATGGTGTTGTAGAAAGGATGAATCGAACAATTATGGAAATGGCTTGAAGTATGCTTAGTGATGCATAGTTGGATAATTGCTTTTGGGCAGAGGCTGTGTGTACTGCTTGCTACTTGATAAACATATCTCCTTGTAAGGATCTTGATTCGACACCTTATGAAGTGTGGATAGGTAAGAAACCTTCTGTTTCACATTTAAGGGTTTTTAGTTGTGAGGCTTTTGTTCATGTGCTTAAGGAAAAGTGATCTAAGTTGGATCCAAAGGCTAAAACGTGTACATTCATTGGATATGGTGATAATGTCAAAGGTTATAAGCTTTGGAATCCACTAACTTGCAAGACTATCTTTTCTAGAGATCTTATTTTCAGGGAACTTAGAGCTATTTCTGAACCTGAGCAGCCAAAAGAAAAAGAAGAAAAGGTAAAGAAGGTGCACTTTGATTTAGAGCAGCAAGATGCACCTCAGGAAGAATAGAATGATGGATTAGGGGGTGAAGAAGAAGAAGAAGATTCAAGCAGTTCTAATGAAGATGAGTCTATTGTTACAGAAGAAGTTGGTGCAGATGATCATGTAGAAGAACAAGTAGAGTCTCTTACTCCACCCTTGAGGAGATCCACAAGACAATGAAATCTAGTTGCTAGTTGACAGGTATAGCCCACCAAATTTTTGTTGTGTATATGCTTTATTGAGTACTAATGATGAACCTAGATCCTACAGGGAAGCTATTTCTATAGATGATAGTGAGTCTTGGCAGCTAGCCATGCAAGAGGAGATGATGGTTTTAGATTCTTGTAATACCTGGGATCTTGTTCATTTGCCCAAAGGAAGAAAAGCCATAGGTTGTAAGTGGGTCTTCAAGAAGAAGTTTGGAGTAGACGAGTCATTAGAGAAGTACAAGGATAGACTGGTAGCCAAGGGCTACTCCCAAAGAGAGGGAGTTAATTTTGGTGAGATATTCTCTCATGTTGCTAAATTGACTTCTATTAGATTTCTCTTATCCATTGCTGCAACTTATGATTGGAAGATTGAGCAAATGGATGTTAAAACTGCATTCTTGCATGGAGATCTCGAAGAAGAAATTTATATGCAACAACTTACAAGTTTTGAGGTAAAAGGAAAAGAACATTGGGTTTGCAGGTTAAAGAGGTCTCTTTATGGTCTGAAATAGTCCCCCAAAATGTCGTATCAAAAATTTGACTCATTTGTTTTGAAATTGGGTTTTGTTAGAAGCGAGGAGGATCACTGTGTTTACATTTATTGTGTTGATGATTCTATATTGGTTATTGCTTTGTATGTTGATGACATGTTGTTTTTTAGCAATACTAAAGGTATGATCAGTGAGCTTAAAGCCCAACTCTCAGGTGCATTTGAGATGAAGGATCTTGGTGCTGCAAGGTATATTTTGGGAATGGAGATCAGGAGGGACAAAGTTAATAGAAAGATTTGGTTGTCACAAAGTGAGTATGTGAATACTATTTTGTAGAGGTTTAGTTTGTAGGACTGTAACCCAGTTAGAGTTCCTTTACCCATTGGTACTAAGCTTTCTTTAGATATGTGTCCAAAGCCTGAGGATGATATTAAGGATATGTCTAATGTGCCATATGCTAGTGTTGCAGGGAGTTTGATGTATGCAATGATTTTCATTAGACCAGATATTGCCCAAACAGTGGGAGTTTTGAGCAGATTTATGTCTAGCCTTGGTAGACAACATTGGAACTATGTGAAAGAGGGTGTTTTTAAATATCTTGCAGGTACTCCTGATCATTGTTTGGTTTATTCTGGTACTAATAGTGCTGATAAATCTTTGGACATATAGGGTTTTGTTGATGTAGATTGGGTAGGTGACTTGGATAGTCGAAGGTCCACTAGTGGCTATGTGTTTACTCTATTTGGAGGTGCAATGAGTTGGATGAGTAAGAGGCAGACCACAGTTGCTTTTTCCACCATAGAAGCAGAGTATATGGCTACTACTCATGTCTCTAAGGAGGTAGCTTGGTTGAGGAGAATATGTACATGTGTTGGTTTTGATTGTAAGATCATTAAGATTGGTTGTGATAGCCAGAGTGCTATTTGTTTGGCCAAGAATCCCATGTATCATGCTCAGACTAAGCATGTTGATGTTCAGTATCACTTTGTTCAAGAGTTGGTTGCAAATGGAGAGATTGAACTAAAGAAGATAGACACTCAAGAGAATGTTGCAGATTTATTGACCAAGCTTGTGACCACAAAGAAGTTTGTATGGTACAGAGAGACCATGGGCCTTGTCTCTAGTGCCTAATTATTTGTCGTTTGATTTCCTATGGGTTGATTTACAATGTATAATTTTAAGTGGGAGAATGTTGGGATAAGGTGCCTTGTAAATCCCAATATTGTATTATTCCATTTATTCTTTTTAATTTGTAATTACCCATAAGGGATGTACAAGTTTCACTGACAGAAGAAAAAATTATTTACTGTCCACGGTAATTACGGAGTTACTGCACAGTAAGTCCTGAAGTTACTGGCAGTAGTTACAAGATGTCATTTACTATGGTAAATGGTAATTGGTCAAAGCAGGGTGCACATGTGGAGGAATAATCTATTTTTAGTGTTATGCCGCACGTCATAGATGTTGTAAGAAGGTGTAAGAGATTCTATGACAACTGTAAGTTGTCATAAGAATCTATGACACTTATAATAGCATATGACACGTCATAAGATGCTGTAAGTGACTATTTTTGGCCCCAAGGTGTTTAATCTTGCATGGGCACATTTTTCCAAGTGTAGGATGCATGTATGACAACATTTATGACCCCGTAAGAGCCTATTCTTGGCCATGGACGCCCAAGGTTGTATTGTTGACTCTTGACAAGTGTTATGGGCTTGTAAGAAGTCATTTAATGCCTTGAGGTTGTGTAAATTGTATATAAACCATAGCATAGTAGATGAGATGCATAACAGTTTACAGGTACCCAGGTTCTACTAGAGTGAAGGTTGAAGGACAGAGGAAGTGAATGTATTTGTAATCTCTTTTTGTGAAGATAATACAACTTGGCCTCTTTTCTTGGTGGAGTTTTTTACTCGCAAGGCTTTTCTCCACGTTAAACACTTGTGTTATGTGCTTCATTCTGCTTTTGGTATATTTTTTTTAATTGTGGGTTTATGTTTTGTTACAATCTCCATTGTTAGTAGCACACAATTAAAGATTGCTGAAATTTATCTTGAATTAGATTTCAATTGAAGTAGTGTTGTTTTCATTTTTAACACCTCTTTGTCTTGTATGCCCAGTTCTTCCACATTCAGAATATCCTCAGCTCTAAAATCTATGAATTGCTCTTTTTTCAACTCTTTGAGCTTATCGGTCAACATCTTCATCCCATTTAAATTGTTCTATATAGTTAACTTGCTAATGTGCATAATCTTCTCCAAATTATTATTAACCTTCATGAGTTTCTCCTCCAAATACTGGATTCTAGTGTTAAACTCTTCCCTCATCCTTCCCAATTCACGTTCAATCTCCTCCATTTTCGGAATAGCTTCCCAATTTTTGAAAATCAAAGTATCCTATTCAACAGCTATGTTATTTCCTCCCCCCAAGATTTCCTACATCAGCTATAACTTGATGTTGATTCTATTGATTGAAGAAAGAACCATTTGGTCATCTTATGTTGTGAATTAATAGCATTTTTCACCAGCTCAAACACTTCCTCCACCTAGTCTCTATTTTTGGCTTGGGCCAACATGCCATCCAAATCCTCAGGGAGGTTGCAAGATGGGTCAAGAATCTTAGGAAATCAGAGGCCAACTTTAGGGTTAGGAATATGTAGAGTTTTACCCAGGGCTTCCAACCCACTTTCCACTCCCTTCTTAGTCGTAACATCATGATTCCCCTATTTCTGGGTGATGTTAACAATGCCAGGATCAACCCCTGTTGATAATTGAGAGGGGGGGTGAATCAGTTATCCTAATTATTTCTTCTTTCTAAACTTTCTTATTAATTAATGCAACATTACTTCAAATAAGCAAACATTACCATGAAAAGGAAAAACACATGACATAGTATTTTTGATGTGGAAACCCTGTTAAGGGAGAAAACCACAGGGTGATTAACCCAAGGATTATTCTCTGTTAGAAGAATAAGGAAATACAAAATGGCACTTGCCAATTAGGGCTCACTGCCCGAGCACACTGCTCACAAAGGAGGCACACTACCTACAAGGAGACACACTGTCTACAAAAGAATGTTATACAATACTTGAACTGATTGGAAGCATCTACATATGCTGGAGTTCAGTTCTGGTTAGGCTCAGTACACTGATCTGCTGCACTTCATCTTTCCTCTTCTCTTATGTTGCTTTCCTTTCACATACAGGACCTTCCTTACTGCCTCTGCTCAGCTCTACTATTTTTCGCATACCACATATATCACCACAACACTTCTCACAACTAAATCCATCATTTATATATATCCACACAAGTGATTTCATTATCTTTCTAGTCGGCACCTGGAATAGTTAATCTTCTCACAAACTCTGTTCTGTCAGCTGAATCCTTACACATCAAGTAATGCGGATCAAGCATATACTTGTAGAAATCATTAATCATGTCGGCCAAACATGATTCATGCCTTCATAACCTTTAACACCATCAGTAACACATCCGGAAAGTAGTCTGATGTTCTGTCAGTCAGTTCTTCCTCTATTCACACTGTCACTCAGGAATCTGGTACTCAACTATTCATATCTTTTCCCTTGTCCATCACCGGAGGCTAAATCCTTGGAACCTATTACTCAAGGTAGTCCTCTTGACTTTCCCAAATCCGTACTTCACCAAGATACTTAGTCTGAGAGATCCGGACCTGTCTATCGGACCTTGCCACAAGCTCTATTCTTGTTTACCGGATCTCAACAATCTTCATTCTGACTTCCGATAGAGACACACCATGTCCTGCGGATGTGTGGAATGAACTTTGTTGCCATCAATGAGAACAATCATTTTTCCATATAGTGTCTCTTGCCAACAATCTCCCCCTTTGGCATTGATGGCAACACTTAGTGAAAAATGACTAAGTGTTTACACTATGCTCCCCCTTGGCTGATGCTCTGTCTTTATATACATTTTCCAGAGCTCCCCCTTAGTTGGATTCCTCATTTTTCACTGCTCCTCACTCCCCCTTTGACATCAATGGCAAAGGATAGGGTCCACACACCAAAATTTTCAAAAAATTTACTATACTTAGCCGCATAAGTATATACATATGGCATACTTACATATACTTAAGTATGTCTGCAAAAGTTGTCTTCAACTGTACAACTTCTGTCGCCCAACTCTGCTTCATCCTGTCCAAAATTGAGATATGCCCACTCAACAGGAATGCAAATGCATCTACCCTTTTTAGATCTATCGAATCATTTGTCTGGGCTGTGATTTGAGCTTCACTTATGGCCTCATGCATGGCCTCTAACTTAGGGACAATGATCCTCCTAAGTTCACCCATCCGGCTAATCATGTTCTTCCTTTCCTTCTCAAAATTCTTTATTGCATTTGTGATTGCAATAGTTTGACACTCTTGATTTACTATGGAGGAAGAGAGAGGATCAAAACTTTGAGACAAACTTAGTAGTTTATCCTCTTGCTCTGTTATTTTCTTCTCAATCTCTACTGTTACTTTGGACCTGGAGATACAAAATTTGTATATTTCACCACCATCCTTAAGAGCATTTTCTAAGCTCTTTATCCCAATACTCATATTTCTCCTATCATTAGTGATTAATCCTTGTACCTCTGAGAATCTCTTATCCAAAAACTCCTTCCAGACCTTTTCTTCAGCTGATTTTTCTAGAGAATCAAAATGTGTACTAACACTGCTGACTAAGGTTTTGAGATTACCGGAAGAGGAGGCTGTGGGATCCTTTTGAAAAGATGGTATGATCTTTTCCAGCACTCCGGATGCAACTTCTATCAACTCACAGTCTTCCATATGAGACTTTAGGAGTTTTTCATTAGCCTTAGCATTTGCAAATGAAGCTATCTTCATTGTCTGTACCGGAGAAAGAGAATCAAAATTGAATGGACCTTGTAGAAGCTCTGGTTCATCAATCTCCATTGTTTCTTTGCTCAGAAATTCTTGGATAGTTTGTGTAGTGTCTCTTACTGGAGACAGATGTTTCTTCTCTTCTGCAGTCTTGGAGCTGTCCTTTGGAGTTTTCTCTCCTTCTACATTCCCACCACTAGCAGTTGTGGTTTTCTCTGCTGAAGTCTTCTATCCTTCTGCAACCTTTGCACTGTCACCTTGTTTTTCCTTCACCTCTGCTTCTTTCTCCTGTGATTTTTCTTCTCCTTTAGATCTGGAGACTATAGGGGAAACTGGAGGGGAAATGTTGGTCTGTTCGGGGCCCACTTCTTCTGACATTTTCTCAGGAGTTTCTTCTGCAACATTTGTAGGATCAGTACCCAAGTCCTCTATGATAGGAAGATTAAATCTTTTGAAGGTTTTTTGGAGAATCTCTTCAGTGTCCTTAGCTACCTTGTCGGTCTCACCAAGCATAAGCTGATTCATCCTTGCTTTGCTCCTAAATTCATCCTTGCGTTCTTTGAATACCATGTTCATTGTCTTGGGATCAATTGAAGGATATAGCTGAATAGCTATCTGTTCCCGGATCTCAAGGTCTTTTGCCATGGCATTGGTCTTTCTCATTTCCAACTCCTTCTCTAGACTCTTAGGAATTAGAGAGATAATTTCAATAAAAGCTTTATTGTAAATGTTCAGATACCTGATTGTAGCTTCCTGCAGGATCTTTTGGTCGGCCTCATTGTAATCATCATAGAATTTGGCCATTGGTTGAAGGTTTCCATCCACAGTGACTGATTTGATTACACTTTCTAGGGACAGGGTGGGCTTTTCAACAAATTCCTCTGCTATTTCTTCCTTGTCTTGGTCTGAGGAGGGCTGACCGGATCCTTTCTTCTTCTGCTTCTTTATTTCCTTTACCCCTCATCTGATTTAGTTTCTTCTTCATCTCTTTGACTTGCATAAGCCCTTGTGGCTTTTGTCTTTGACCTTTTCACTCCTTTGCCGGATGGTTGGACTTCCAGTTTTGAGCTTTTAGCTGGGACAGGTGCTGGTCTCTTTGAAGATCTGGTTCGGGTGGAAGTTTCTACTGGAGCACTTTTCTTGCTTCCTTTTTCTGCCTCTTTCTTCTCCTCATCAGCTTTTTGTCTCTTTTCCCGGTTGGCATCAAGTGCCTCCTTTGAGATCCCAAGGCCTTGTGCAATATGTTCTACTTCTTTTCTCACCTTCCTTTTCATCTCTGGTTCTCTGAGTTCCACATGGATCTTTACACTCAGCTCCTCAAAGGTTCCAAACCTTTCTGCCTTTGGATCTTTAGGCTGACTCAGCATGTGTTGAACATGCAGCTCCACAATCTGTTCATCAACTTCATACCCCATGGGCATGATCCAAACTGTCCTTGGTTCTACTGCCTCCATTAGGCACTGATCAGTCTCTACCATAAAGCAGACTGTGTCCTTGTATTTCTCAATAAGAGACTGGGGAATCCTTTCTCTTGATTGCATCATGTTCTGAAAGTTTTTGAAGTATCCCCACATGGCTGTATTTCTTGCTTTAGCATCCCCAAGCCCATGCAAATAGTCTCTAATCTAAATTGCTACCAGTTTGTCATTCTGCCATACCCATCCATTTGATCCGGGCAACTCATTCATAAAGTAGAAAAATAAACACTCTATTAGTGCACCATATTTGAAAGAGTTTTTCTTGTCCTTTTTGATCTTTTGTATGTTTTCCATTTACTGGCTCAAGAGAAGTTCACAGAGATCATATTCTGCATTTTTTCTCAGCATCTCATAGGCCGTGTATACTGCAGTTCCAGATACTGAATTCTCCCTACTGGAATGATATATCTTGTATCCTATTATCATAGATGCATACTTGATATCTGGGTCAGTAATATCTTCAATGATCATTGCCCTCTTATCAAATTTTGATCCAGTGGCCTCAGTTACAATGTTGTTTTTGACAGATTTGAGGACAGGTATTCCTCCAGAGGAGTGTAAACCAGTTACTGCCCTAATTGCTTCCTTGGTGATTTTGCAAGGTCTGTTCAGCCATAGAAAGTTGTCATGTACCCTACTCAATACATACCGGACCCATTAATTTTCTTCAAAGTAGGGGAAATGAATGAACTGATCAAAGTGTTTTTCCCAAATGCTCTTATACTGAGGTTTGATCTCAAAAGAATCATCTATTAACTGCTTGTGGTATAAGTCTCTTAGTTTGAATTCCCCAAACTCTTCAATGTTTGCATGTATATAAGCCCTAATATCTTCAGTGTGCAAAACGCCATGCGGAACACTGGAAAATGCACCTAGGGGGTCTACCTCCAAGGATTTGTATGGATGTTTCTTAAATGTAGGGCGAGGTCTATCAGAAATCTTTACAATATTCAGAGTACCCATTATCAAGAGATTTGCAGTGAGATATTTGAAAACAGAAAATACCTTTTGCGCCTATTGGTTTCACATAGTAGGTTGAATTGATCTCTGGAAGTAATGACTTCTGCAAGTGATCTTCGATGAACTTGAGGAATTTCGTTGCAGAGCTCTGCTTTTCGTTTCTTCTTGAGTGCAGAATGAACGAGTGATTAATGAAAAACTCTTATATTGCTCCGCAAGCCCTAATATCAGATTGCAATAAATGCTCGACCTACATTATTCTGATTTGCCTGGTTTTCCTTGTTCAAGGAGGAAGAAACTCATCCGGATCATTATGATTCCCTTGTGATCGATGTTAGTGATGAATCATCATATCCACTTGTCCTTCTGATCATCTTATGTATCCGCAGATCAAGCTGTATCAATTTGGATTCATACCAGGCCAATCTTGTGAGAAACTTGTTTTACTGGAAGACTTGCTTAACCAGACCAATTCTGAAGGATTTGAACTTTTTAAATTTTCTTGCGGATCTCTCAGATCTTTACCTGACCTTCCTTACATGTTTCTCTAGAAACCCTTTGATCTCCAACTTCTCATGTGCCAATTTCAAGCACCACTTAATTGGCTGGGGGAACAAGGTTTTCTTTGTGTCTTCCCCTGAGCCAGAGCTCACCTTTTAGTTTCTGAAAGGATTATCAGCACTAGAGTCTGGTACGGATCCAACCTCTACATTCTCTAAACTTTTCTTTACCCAAATCTTGTTCATCTCATTCCTAACTTCATCCGCATTCACCTTTTGTTTACCCTTATCTTGATTCTGATTATGATATACCAGACCTCTTTTCTCCTGATTCTTGCTTCTACAGAATTTTGCATTATGACTGGACCTATTACAGATTTGGCAAACAACATTTCTTTGCATATTTGACTGATATCCTCTTGATCTGCATTGATTAGCCATATGACCTACTCTATTGCATGCAAAGCATCTACCATTGAATGATTTGTTCATTTGCATATTTCTGCATTCATGAGACTTGTGACCATACCTTTTGCAGTTAAAACACTGTTCGGAGAAGGATGAATTAGTTTGATTCATTCTCTTTCTGCACTAATTAGCTTTGTGACCAAAGTGATTGCAGCTGTCGCAGTATCCATTGAAGGATGGATATCTTTGAGCATTGGGTTGTCTTACCGGAGGTCTTCTAGGCCTGTTCCTTGGATTTTCTGATCCAAAATTCTTCTGACTGGATCCGGAGCTTTCTCCTTTCTCATATCCCAAACCACATTTGTCATCTACCTTCTTTTGACTTCCAAGAAGAACTTCAAGTTGAGCAGAACTTATCTTGAATTTCTCTTTATACTCATTTGCTGTTTGAAGATCCCTTTTTAGAGAGACAATTTGATCCTCAAGTTTTTCTTCATTATCTTTAGCATCTTCAAGATCAGATTCAAGATGTCTGATAATTCTATCCATCTGGTGGCAATCTTCTGATTTCTCCTTGAGAGATTGTCTTTGATTATCTTCAGTTTTTCTTTTCTCTTCAATTTCTTGGGTAAACTTTATAACTCTTGATTCCATTTCATGTCTTACCATAATTATTTCTTTTGATAACTTTTCACATAACTTGGTTTTCTTAGTCAGTTCTTCATTTGCATTATTTTCTTCACCGTGTCTTGCCAATTGCTGAAGCAGCTCCTTTCTCTTTTTCATAGAGAGACTTAATTTGTCTTTTAGTTCTCTCATGAAATCATCAGCTTGTTTGAGTCTTTCTTTTAATTCATTGACTTAAGAGTTTGACTGTTTAATATCCTCAAGGGTAGTCTTGAGTTGCTCCCTTAAACCATATGCATCCATTTGGACTCCCAGGTCTTCCTCGAGCTGTTAGACTCTGTTAAGAGGAACTTAGCTCTGATACCAATTGTTGATAACTGAGAGGGGGCGTGAATCAGTTATCCTAATTATTTCTTCTTTCTGAACTTTCTTATTAATTAATGCAACATTAATTCAAATAAGCAAACATTACCATGAAAAGGAAAAACACATGACACAGTATTTTTGACGTGGAAACCCTGTTAAGGGAGAAAACCACGGGGTGATTAACCCAAGGATTATTCTCTATTAGAAGAATAAGGAAATACAAAATGGCACTTGCCAATTAGGGCTCACTGCCTGAGCACACTACTCACAAAAGAGGCACACTGCCTACAAGGAGACACACTGTCTACAAAAGAATGTTATACAATACTTGAACTGATTGGAAGCATCCACATATGCTGGAGTTTAGTTCCGGTTAGGCTCAGTACACTGATCTGTTGCACTTCATCTTTCCTCTTCTCTTATGCTGCTTTCCTTTCACATACCGGACCTTCCTTATTGCCTCTGCTCAGCTCTACTATTTTTCGCATACCACATATATCACCACAACACTTCTCACAACTAAATCCATCCTTTATATATATCCACACAAGTGATTTCATTATCTTTCTAGTCGGCACCCAGAACAATCAATCTTCTCACAAACTATGTTCTGTCGGCTGAATCCTTACACATCAAGTAATGTGGATCAAGCATATACTTGTAGAAATCATTAATCATGTCGGCCAAACATGATTCATGCCTTCATAACCTTTAACACCATTAGTAACACATCCGGAAAGTAGTCTGATGTTCTGTCAGTCAGTTCTTCCTCTGTTCACACTGTCACTCAGGAATCCGGTACTCAACTATTCATATCTTTTCCCTTGTCCATCACCGGAGGCTAAATCCTTGGAATCTATTACTCAAGGTAGTCCTCTTGACTTCCCAAATTCGCACTTCACCAAGATACTTCCTCTGAGAGATCCGGACCTGTCTGTCGGACCTTGCCACAAGCTCTATTCTTGTTTACCGAACCTCAACAATCTTCATTCTGACTTCCGGTAGAGACACACCGTGTCCTGCGGATGTGTGGGATGAACTTTGTTGACATCAATGACAACAATCATTTTTCCATTTAGTGTCTCTTGCCAACAACTCCCACATCATCACTTTCTTTCTCTCGAACCTTCTTACCCCTCTTGCCTTTAACCTCCTTGATAGAGGTATCAGAGTCATCTCCAATATTCGACCCATCAGACCAGGAAATATTAACTTCCCTCTTTTGAGTCCTTCTCCTCTTTTTAGTAGACTCCACTTCACTTTCCTCCTCTTCTTCTTCCATTATCCAATCCTCGTCATCTGTATGGGTTTCCTCCTCACTAGACACCATACACCCCTTTTTCTTGCCACTGTGTTTTTCCTTAAGCCCTTTTTTAGGAGTGTTGGTTTTCATATGTTCCATGACCAACAGAATGAGACTTTTGTACAAAATGGGCAGCTTAGGGTTTCTACTATTTTCTTTAATGACATACTCTAGAGAGGAGAGCAAGTAAAACAGGATGGAGACATACATACCATGGCAGAAATGGTTGAGTAGATTGAAGTGGTAGTTGTAGACAACAATGTACCTCCTGTTCAGCGTTATATACCTCATGATCACTTTAGCCACCTCGGCCCATATGGGTTTGATAGAGAGGTGGTTATACCCTCCTGATTGCATCTTCACCAGCTTGTCACATTCATTGCCCTTAAAAAAATTATTGAGGGCTTCCTCACTGTATTTTTGTTCATGGAAGAATTTCTTCCCTCTGGTAGACCCTTTGGAGAGGAGACAATTTCATTGGAAAAATAAGAAATGAGAAATGTGTATTGAAGGAGGAGTAGATAGTGAAAAGTTTAAATTTGATTGAACTCTCTAATAATAATTAATTCAATCAAATTAGAGAGTTTTGAATTAATTATAATTAGAGAGTTCAATCAAATTTAAAAGAATAGAAATAGTTCTTGGGAGAAGCAATCTTACCTCACCTTGTAAAACTAATGCTATTATTGTCCCAACTAGTGACTAAATGCTTAATAAGAGGAATTGAGACTTAAGGGTTGACAATGTTGTTATAATATAATTCCAAGTGTTATATTATAATTAGATCAATTTCTTGTAAATATTACTATTAGAATTTGGGTATTTATTGCTTAGAAAATTGACAATTTGGTAAAACACCTCTAAGTGGTGTTACATAGAGGTACTTTAGAAAGCTACATGAATATGATTCCTTAGGGGATGTTAGGTAATCCAAGTTAGTGGATTCAAGTGAATAGGTTAAGGATTTGGATACTTTCATCTTGTGTATATAAGAAATTTAATTTGAGTGTTAAACAACAAACGTATATATAATAATCTAAGTTAATTATGAATCATGAGTTGAAATTAAATATTTAGTTAAATGAAATTCATGACCAAATTTGTGCTTAAAATTTGAAATTTAAGATTTTGAATGACTTAGTGTGTATTCAAGACCTACGATTGACCCTAAACCTAATGTAAAACAAACCATAAATTGAGAGACTTAAGAAAATTTAAAGTTAGATTCCTCATCACCTAACAAAAACCTTAATTTTATAATTGGTAAAGTGAACGATTGTGATAAATTGCTATATTTATAGTGTTGTGATTTAGTGGCTTTGTAGAACACTTTAAATGCTTAGTTTAGAGTAGTTATTATGTTTAATATGGAAATGTAATCTAGTTTTGAATTGTAATCTAGGCTTGATAGATCTCTTTTCCATACATTGAGATATGTGCACAGACTAGCTTACACATTATATAGTATATTAATATATTCACTTTAGATCTAGGAAACAAATTGATAGGTGTGTCGAACATGATAATGTCGGATCACTAGAACATGCCATGCGATAGAAAAAAAGACATGGTTATGATGTAACCTTGGTCTATAACTGATTTATAATTTGTTAGAAAAGATTGACAAGAACTAGTGAAGGGATTATGCACGACTAGGTTGATTGATTTGATTCACATCTTTGGTTGGATTTTATTAGCATGGATAATTTTATATGCTATGGAGTGAATCACATAGTGTATTATGTAAATCAGCATTGATGATAGAATAGTGCTATATATTGAAATTTAAAATATTATATCAATACTTATATAGTTAGCAAGGCGATAATCATGTGACTTAAGAACCTCACATTTTGTAGGATTCAATTATGAATTATGATTATCGTTAGTTGTAAAGTATTATTCGATGGTTAGCTATTAGATACAATGTGAATTTTTTAAATTTCACTTCAAATGTTTGAATGTAGTAGATAATCTTACATGTCTTAATTATTGCATTAAACAACCCGGTATAGATTATGTTAAAATCGGAAATAAACTATGAGATATCATTGTGGACATCTTAAGAATAGACCATGACCTTATTGGTAAATAGGACATGGTATGATGTTCTTACCTTATTTATAAGGTTGAGTGAATAATTGTACTTAAATTAAAATTAAGACATTAGATATGATTAAATTGGAATTATAATTCATTATATTTTGGAAATTGTGAAATATATTAAGAATATCTTACTATTGTGAATAACAATTATTTGAAGTGATTGTTCTAATCTAAACAAAAAGGGATTAGATGAGTGAAATCTTAACTAACTCAAATATGATAACCCTAAATATGGGATGAACTCAAGTGTTGATAAACTAAGTATGTGTGATAAACCTAAAATGTATAACAAATTCTATGACTTAGCAAACGATGTTAAATATGTGATATATAATCTTGAGTTCTAAACTTAATTGTATAGCTTACTTTTTGATCTAGATTATCGATTCTTATATATTGTTATTAATAGGTTCCATTGAACTTCAATATCTTAAATGGTTGGAATAAAGTGATGGAAACTATATAGCTATATATTCACATTCAAATGATATCAAGAGAATAGGGAAATCCTAAATTAGAATTTCAAATGTTGTCAAAACCTAAATAGTTTTACATGGGAATATATGATCACACAACTATGTTAGATGTGTATTGTGATTATAGATTTCTTCACTATTGAATGTGATTACCACTATGTAGATGTATATGTCCTCGATTGAATATATATATCTAGAAGTATTTGTTAAAATAATGATAAGTATGATAAATACATGTAACTATGTAATAGTAGAGACTGGGAACTCAAATACATCTCAAGGTGGATCAAATTCACATATCTCTATTAGTATTTGATTCAAAGAGCAAAGGCCTCATATCAAGGTAGGATATTCTTGATATTATTATATTATCCTAAGAGCAAAGACCTCAACATAAATTTTCACATAATTATTTATTTAGCAGTAGCTAATTTATAGATTATGAATCTTCAATGGCCAAACTTAGCAGGGATGATCTTAGTTTACAAATATTAGTTGAAAGCATAGTGGACCTAACTTGTGATAATTACAGTGGATACTTGGGGACCTAACTCATAGCAGTTAGATGGGTTCATACAAGGAACTTGTGGAATTGACTCATCATAGTCAAACTAAGCTTACTAGAGTAATAGGAATTCATGATTTGATATGTATATACATGATTGGATGCTTATGTGATAGTTACTAAATCTTGATATATAAGGGATGGCACTTATTAGGCTAATGCAATTTCATCACTTGACACAAAACATAATTGTAATGCTATTCTAAATGGATATATGGTATTGTGTTCCTATAGGTCTTGCATGCAATTATAGCCACTTCTCAAGATGGAACAAATATACAAGTTTATTGTTTAGTGCACTTACTATATGTGATTAGATTCTTGATTGAGAAAACATGATGTATTATTCATTTTCATAAATGCACTTATGATACACATTATATTGATATGCAAGTCATATAATATTACATTAAAAGATAACAAAAATTTGAGCATATTTTAAAGAAATTTCTATCGAAAAATTAATGGTCGAGTAAAAGGTCATAACATTTACATGTCATATGTATGGATGGGTTATAGAGGATCTATGTGATGCATCCACAATTCTTCATCATAATCATGTGAAAGTTCTTACTTTTTACTAGAGGATTATGGGATTGTTCCAACCTAATTGAGCTATAAATTGGTGTCTCATATTCATTTCGACAACATCATTAATATGATTTTAATTTAGCTTAAACATTTGAGGGGTTTACCAATCAAAACGGCCTTATTTACTCCATTATAAAAAATGAGCTATCACCCAAAGTCTACACCTATACTTTATTTTATCCTTTCAAAATTAATGTCATTGTTTTATTCTCATGGATAGACTATTCTCACACTAGAATCCAAACATGTGGTATCATATTCTTTTGCACACAAATTTTCCATGCCCAAATTTTTGGACCTATTTTCTCTACTCAAATTTCTATCACCCCTAAACCCCCACCCTAGAGGTACTCACATATGTCTTATTTTGGTGGAATTTGAGGTGTATCGTGTTCTTTACTATTGATTATGTTTGTTGTTATAAGGACAAACTATGAAGAGTGCTCATCAAGAGTAACTTCCCAAATGTTGCATACTTAATAAAAAAAAGATCCACTGAAGAAAACAAAATGAATGTTAAGTTTTTAGCAATATGCATTCTCATGTAACATGAGGTACTCAAATGGGTAAGATGTTTTTGAAGACAAGCCATGTATTAAGCCACCACAAACATCACGGAGATTCATGTTGTAAACAAGCGTCAAGACATCATTTGGGAATAGAGGCTCTAAGAGGAAAGACAAGTTAAAGTATAGGTACTCACTTCCATAGAGAAGCATGGGATGACACTCTAAAGAGTAGTACTATAATAAAAGAGGATAATTTTTATAAAGGTAATTGCTTCTAACATGAGACACCCTTAAGGGGATTAGTTGAAACAAAAATAATCTACTCAAAATATAGTATTAAAATTAGATAAGCTCCCATAAAACAATAGAGGAAATGAAGACTCATAAAGAAGGTAGTAAGTATTTCCCTATCTATTCAATATATAAACTTTTGGGAACTAAAAACAACCTTCCTATTGACTTGTTCCCAGAAAAGGATTAGTTGAATCAATTGAATTTGGCCTAAAATTTAGTTAGATAATTTGTATGGCCATTAGACATTTAAACACTCACTTTGAATGACGAAGACTTAAGAACCATTGAAAATGCTATTTCAAAAAAGAAACAAATTTCAAAGAGGACAAAGGAAGAATTAAGGGAACCCCTCTAACTTGTTTGATTTTAGAAAAACTAGGACATGCAACAAATTTGGTGGGCATTGAATCTACCATTGAAAATATCCTAAGTTTGTCTTATTTAACAAAGTATTCTACAATCACATATTTGACAAACTAATTCAATCACCATTGAGAGCATTTTCATATTTGGTGGGCATATAATCCATCTAAGTATGATAAAGGGAGAAGATCCATCACCCACATGATGAAAGCTAGGATATCCCATACTTTTTGAGATGGAATGTCAATCAGATCCCTATGCCAATTTGGTGATCCAATTGTCAATTATGCTCCTAGTCTCTTACATTGGCATCTATTTTCCACCATAATTGGATATGGAAATGTTATATACATTACAACCAAATTTTAGCAAACTTTATCTAGTATTTACATAGCATTGTAATTACCAAATTAATGTAACAATGATATTATGGTCTCATAATATTCTTAATGCTACTAAAGAAAAGCCTAGGATTATAATCTTGTAAATTTAAGTTAGCATAAGGACATAACCCCAATTTACTATAGTTCACTAACATTGAATTTCTCTTATTATGTAATGTTATTCTCTTTCTCAATTGTTTTTTTTTGCATTATTTTCATTTCAACCACATAAAATAAATACTATAATTCTATGTTTTTGATTAAGATAAGCCGCTAGCAGAGGAGCAGAACCGGATAACAAAGCCAAATGACAGGAGAGAAGGCCCAGGGCCACCAACAGCTGACTAATAGCCGACTAATAGTTCAACCAAAAACTTAAACAAAACATATAACGAGTCTTTAAAAGTTTTTAGTAAACAACATAAAGCAAAAACCCCTAACTAAAAAGAGATTTCCAATCATCAGATATAACATTGATTAAATTTTCCTGATCCTTCAGGAGAGAATCCACAGTCTTCTTACAATCCACCTACATGACAGAAAAGACTTTAGTAGCCTTGAGGGAAGTCTTCAACACCATTTTTACCAGATTCTTAACCTTAATCTCCATTGCAGACAGGCGAGCCTTCATAACAACGAGCTCATTTTCTAGCTTCTTGTTGTCCATGTCCCTTATAACACTCATCACTTCCATCTCAGGAGTTTCCTACACCTTAGTTTCTTCCTCATTAGTGTCATAGTATGAGTTATTCATAGAGGCAAAGTGGCTCGCGCCCTCCTATTCTTTCGTAGGTGTTGTTTTGGTACCCTTCATATCAACATCTTGTCTAGTGTCCTCCCTATCAGACGCAATGGAATAATCCACTAACTTTAAGCCCTGAGACGAACCTCCCACCAAATGAAAAGATCTCCTTAAGGACAGCCTTCTGACAGTGCCATCTTTACCCAAAGCAAATTCTTTAACAAACACAACCTCCGCTTTCCCAAGGTTCCCCTATTTTTTACTAGCTTCTTCAACACCTTTCGTATCACCTCCCTCACTAAGTCTCCTTTTAGCAGATTTGTTCTAAATTGTGCCCCCACCTTTATGTTTTTTGTTCACATGTATAGGGATCTTGCTCTTCAGGTTACACAGGCCCTCAACAACAATAGCCTGGGACTTATCCTGAGGGGTCACAAGGGTTTGGTCCAGGGAGCGGCCACCAAAAGATACTTTCATGAAAGAGGTGGTCTTTGACACAAGCGGGCTTGACAGAGGATCCGAGGGACCACTCATAGGCTGGTTAGAGGGGGAGGCGGGTCAGTAGGCCTTCTAAGTGGTAGGCTTCGTAAGTCTCACACTTAGGGGAATTTTGTCTTCAGAATTATTGGAACTCTCCTTAATAGGGTGGGTAGTAGGAGGCTTAGGACTCAGAGCTAAGTGATAATGATACAGTAAGAAAATAAGGCCTTGGTGTAAGGGCACCAAAATCACCCTAGGGTCTTCCTCATAGACTTTTTGGTATGCATGACAGAGGCCTCAAGGCTAGAAAGGAAGAAAGAGGGGAAATTCACCAGAGCCTTATGGTGAAAATGATTTAAAAAGGAAAAATGATAGTGATAAAACACTATGTATCTACCCTCAAGTGTAAAATACTTCATTATCAGAAAGCATACCTGGTTCCAGGGCGTGACCAGACTCTCCCGCTCAAAGCCTCCTTGCAGCCTAATTTGTTTTTCACCTTCTTTGTAGAAACGTTTCATACCCTCCATGTTTAGGACATGGGTCTGCTTCTTGACTCTGTTCCCTGAACATGGCAAACTAGACGCAGTAGCAATGGTTTCCTCAGAGACAACAAATTGGATCCCTCCAACCTTCACCATTAGCCTCCCATCCCACGAATCAACAAACTGGATCGAGATATTTTTGTCATAGCCATTCAAGGATTCCATGAAGGCCGTAATTACTCCCTCATATGCAATGCTCCTACTATAATTCTATGTTAGTAACACTTTACTTATAACTTTTTTGTTGCTCCCTGCCTTATGTGGTGACACAAATTTTGTTAATGGTGATGATGCTAGTGTATTGGTAATGAAATCCCATGTTTCAACTTCTAGCATTCATGTTCATGCTCTTGGTATTGGTTGAGACATGTTTGAGGTCAATATTGATGTGGGATCTCTTGAGACAAATGGACAGGTTATTCCATCACCTCTTAGTCATACTTCCTTGGGTGTTGATGATGCAAAGGCTCCAATTGGCAGTTTTCACTAGTGAAGGGTCTGGATTGTGGTTCCCCTTCATCCTATGCTGCCATAGCTAGTGTTGGCACCTGCCTCAAAGTTTACAAAAATCTCTTGTTTGTGCCTCTTTTTTTCCTTGGCTTACTTTGACCCATTATTTATAACCAATCTGAGATATTCTAAGTGGGTTACCAATGTGTCAAAATCAAGATAATGTTCTATAAAAGTTTAAATTTGGGATGATTCTAGCCCTTTCCCCTTGGTTTTATGCTTTTATCGGCCTTTTGAAATTTCAGTGTTTCCTGTGCTAGCATGCTATCCTTATCGGCTCTAAAACCCCGCCTTAGTTCCTTAGTTTTTTTTCCTAAGCCTTTCAAGATCACGGCGTCAGGCATTCCCATTTCCCTTTGACATTTAAGCATGAGTTTAGGAACCTCCTCGATCCCCAATACTTTAATATTTTCCTAAGTCTTTTGGGATCGTGGTGTTGGGTTGTTTTGTTTCACTTTGATGTTTTGACGTGTTTGGGGACTTGCCCGATTCCTGATCCTCAACTCTACATATCTTCAAGTTTTCTACGATCAAGGATTTAGTCATTTCCAGTTCCCCTTGCCTTTTGGAGCAGATGATTTGAAGTGTCCCCAATCCTTGATCCCTGACATTTCATACTTGCCTAATTTTTTCAAGATTGTAGAATCAGGAAGGTTTGTGTTCTTTGAATTCAATGGAAGGAAATATGGTGGAGGCCCAATTCATCAGGGCCTGATGAATTTGCCTTCCAGCTTTTGTGCCCTTGGTATTTTTTTTAGAGTTCAAGCTTCGAGGAGTTGCTCGCTTATGTTAAAAAATGGAAGGATGTCTAACATGGGCCCAATTACCGAAGCCCGACGAAATAGCCTTGCCTTTATATTTCATCAAGGTTGTGGGGTGTCTCATATTCTCAATTTATAAGGAAGCTAGTCTAGCAGAATCTTGGTGAGCCAAAGCCCGATATGATTCATCTTCCCTTTGTGTTATTTTAGACTTCAAAGTTTGAGGTGCTCAATTCTCTCACTGAAATGGAAGAATGTTCAATAGAGGCCTGATTGTTGAAGCTTGATAAGTTTGTTCTTCAGACTTTAGGGATTGGTGAGTCTCTTGCTTCGGTTCAAAGGTGGATAATTGTTTGATGTGGGCCTAATCATTGAAGCCTGATAAATCAGTCTTCCCAATTGGTGCATCCTATTGCTTATTAGAGTTGCAGGGTGTCTTCTACTCCCGATAAAGATGAAGAACACTTGGCAAAGGCCCAATTTGTTAGGGCCCAACAAATTTACCTTCCTTGTCAATTAGCATTTCAATATGTAATGGGACACTCCAACAACTCTCTGGGTTACCATTAATGATCATTTCAGAGCTTAATGGCATGGTAGGTGAACTCCATTCACACCAAGACTACAATGGGTCCTTCCATAATAATTTTTTATACTAGAGCATGGGTGAACCCTCCAAATTTGTAGGGTTTTCCAATACAACTCATGTGGTCATGATGCAAGCGGCATGGTCACCCTGTTTCATGTCCAAAGGTCAAGGCTCCTTTAGGGATTGAATGAAGTACTTAAGGGATTTTGCATTTAGTTTCAAGGGGATGGGAAAAATTTGAATTGTAGAGAAAAGCTAATAAAAAGAGAAAAATTTGTAATGAAACTAGAGGTTTCTTCTAGTTACTAGTTTTAGAGAAATTATTGTAATATTTTACTAGATTCTTATTCTAAGGCTATGAAAGAGCATTGTAATAGTCAAAGAATGAACTGAATGTGTAGATTGAACATCATTCCAAGTGTCTCCTCAAACATTCTGTGAGTTTTTGGTTATTATGGCTGGTTACTCTTATCATATTTGTTGATACCAATGTTCTTGATAATTAGTTGATTTTGTGAATTTACAAGGTATCTTTTCATAAGAATGTGTGAAATTTATGGATTGTTTATGGATTATTGAAGAAGGTTTGGAGTTGTGTTCTATAATCTTCTAGTTGTTTGTCTGTTTGTATAGAGCCTAGCTTATGCAATAGATGATCAATTATTGTCTTTGTTGCTACCTTGATTAGGTAACAAATCAAATTACAGTAGTGTTGTCCCCTTTGATTGAGTATCTAGACTCTATTGCCCTAACTAGATATAGGCCCTGATATGTTATCTTTCAACCCTCATTTTACCTTCACAACACCTCAAACACATAAAAAACTTAAACTTTTACCTTATTTTTGTTGTTTTTCATACCCATGTCCATGTTTAGATATATGCTACTACATTAGGGGCTATCACAACATTATTTTAGGCTATCTACATAGTTGTATATCTTCTATAAGAAGGTGTAATACCCTTGAACTCTTCCAAACCAACATATAGGCTGCTTAGTGACATAAAATTGGAGCTTCTTGTGCATTGGGTATGGTTTGACCCAAGGTTGAGCTTCATATTACTAT
Source organism: Cunninghamia lanceolata (assembly GCA_027924645.1). Classification (NCBI taxonomy): domain Eukaryota; kingdom Viridiplantae; phylum Streptophyta; class Pinopsida; order Cupressales; family Cupressaceae; genus Cunninghamia; species Cunninghamia lanceolata. The sequence continues at coordinate 6,582,426 of BSBN01001221.1, read as the reverse complement.
CAATCATTTTTCTTACACAAATTAGAGAATACCCCCCTTGGTTTAGTAGATCCAAAATAAGAAGGTTTTATTCATCTTATCAATGTTGTCCGTAGTTGCCTCATCCTGAGTATAAGTCTACAATATTTGTTTTGAGTTTGACTTTTGAGTTTGACAACCTTGTCACTTAAGAATTGGTTGGGTTTAGGTATTTGAGTAGTCTCAAATTTGAGCACCAACAAAATTAGCATTGTTGTTGGGGATGTGTTAATATTGGTGTATTTTGAAAGCCCTTACAACTGGAACGAGTTTATGTTTGTTTGGGTAAGTTGGCAGCCCATTAACTTACGTCATTAGAATGGAACCATTGCCAAGGATGGAAGGAATTACTAGGTTAAAATGAACTGAAGACTCTGCTAATGAGTTGAACCCAAAATCATTTTTTGGCCTTGAAGACCATTTGTGCTTCAAGGATTTCCTCTTTGGAAAAGATGCCGACTTTGCTGTTAGAAAAAGAAGTTTGTTATTATTGTCCCTTAGTTGTTGTTGGTGATTTAGGATCACATTATAGATGTGCAGCAGCTAGTGTTCAAAGGTGTATGATTTTCTTCCTACCTTTTGAATTTTGAGTTCCTATCATGGTGAAGGAACATATATTTTGTAATGCCTTAGTTTTACGCCCTACACGATAGATATTTTTAGTCATGGACTCTTGGTATGATTATGGTCTCCCTTGGGAGGCTCCTTTGTGCTATTCTAGTGGCCTTGCATCCTATGAGAACTCATGCATTGACCTACATGCATCCGTACAAAGAAACAATGAACTCATTGAGTAGTTAAGAGAACATGAAATTAAAGAACGAAAGAAACTAATAGAGTCCATGCTGCTGTAAAAAAAAGAAATTGAAAAACATATTAACTTGCTAGAGTCTAGGGTGCAGTCCAATGCTTGCCCTGCTTCCCGTAAAAATTAGATTTCTCAATCTCCTGTCACTACCTTAGATCCTATTTATAATCAGTTAGACCTCTCTTGGGTTGATTACAAAACATGCAACATGCCAACCAAGGTTTACAACCAATTGCCCAAGTTTGATGGGTATAATATTTGGAAAAGGGACACACATGTTGATGAGTTTTCAAAATTCATGAAAGAACATCAATTTGAAGATGAGGACATGTGGATGAGATTCTTTGTTAGGTCCTTATGTAGAAAGGCAAAAGAATGGATTCAATTTTTTCTAGAGAAATCCTTTGCCTCTTGGAATAAACTTGTGTTTGCATTTGAAAATGAATTTGCAAAAGGTTTAGACCCTGCTGATGTTGTCACAGAATTAGAAAAAAATAAAAGACAATAGGGAAAGTCTAGCATGGACTTTGGTCACAAGTTTATAGTTTCCCTTTCCAATATTCCAAAAGATTTCAAACATAACACTCCTGCTTGCATTAATATGTTTTTGAAGCATATGAAGTTGGATTGAGGTTTGTGCAGGAAGATTTAAAAGTAACAAGTATGCAGTAGGCATATTTATGCCTAGACTACATGGAAAAGAAAGTGAGAGATGACTACATAGCTAATTTGTTGTCCACAAGTGTTGGTACTTCTAGTAATGAACATGCTAATATAAATAGCAATCATGTGGATGCATCTAATCAGATGAGTGCATCATTAAATCAAGATGATTGTGTAGTCAGAAGGGTAGAAAGTGAAGGTGGTGCATCATATGAAAATGATGCAGGATGATGAGGACAATGTGTGCACCCACATACATCTGGATAGTTCATTAAGTGAGGATGAAAATGATGACATCCATTGTGATTTCCAACTTAAGAATGAGGTATATGGCCTAGTGGACAATGAGGAAGATGTGTATAGGAATGAACAGTTAGATGGATCAACTTTTGAAGCTGATCATGTTATGTGTGAACATGCAAGTGATATTTAGAATGAGCAAGAAACTAGTTTCTTGTTTGATATGTTACTCTTCTTTGTTCCATTGGATGATGATGAAGAAGTTAATGTTTGTTTGCATGAAGATGATATGGATGTAACTACACTTGATGATAGTCGATCAAAGACAAGTGTTGGTGCAACCATGGAATTTCAGTGTGAAAAATTTGCCCTTGATAAATATGAAGATGATGATCATGTGGATGCATATGAGAGCCTATTTATTTGGTGCAAGATTTGTTGTCTTCCTCATGCTGAGTGTGCTTCATATAGGCCACACGAAAATGTTAAAAAAATGAATAAGGAAGAAGTGTGTCATTGGTTTGTTTGCAATAGTGAATGTGACACAGTAAGTTGCCTAAATGGACAAGAAACAATGGGACAATTAGAAGAACTTGGTTCTTCATATGAGGTGTCCCATGGTGCTAATTATTGTGCTAATGATTTTGATTATGGCCTAAATCATGCTTATGCTTCAGATGTTGAGAGTTGTAGCAACATGAGTGAAAATGGTGTATGTTAACTACCCATAATCCAAGAATTTGATGACAGGTGTGATTACGAAGCATAAATTTTTGAAGGTCAAGTTTCTTTTGATGGGGATGATGTTGTTGTGCCTAAGATGGAGTCTTTTGTTTGGGTCCACCATACATGTGAAGTAGTTGTTGACGAGCAGCTCAAATGCCAAGTCGAAGATCAACATGTTGTAGCTGTTGGTTGTTTTAAATTCCCAACCTAATTCTCATAGCAAATCTATAAAACAACCACTTATTAATGATCAACTTGCCTTGAGGGATTGGCCAACGAACAGGAGATCAGGGAGAGAAGACTTTCTTAGTCCCCCTTTTCTATCTCTGCACTTTAGGCTCTGTGAAACCAAGGAGGGTGTTCCTATGTAGATGGACTTATTTCTAATTCTCTGGCTACCTCTCCTTAACTAACTGATGCCTTCTTCTCTTGGGGATAACAGCATTCTACTCAAAAGGGATGAGGTTTTCCAGAGATATTAGATTTTCAGCTTTGTTTATATCACAGATATGTTCCTTATAAGCTGCTTGAAAGAATGTATGATAAAGTGAGGATTGGCTAGATTCTTTAAGCTTTTACCTTATTCTTTGCAGAGGAACATGCAAGACATAACTTAATTATAGATAAATATCATAAAAGCCTATTGCTGAAAAGGAAAATACTTGGATTAAAAATACTTTGAGGATAACCAGAGGGGCATAAGTTCAGTATAGTATCCATGAAATAGATCAATGCCTATCCATTGCGCCAAGGAGTCAAAAAGGTAAACTGATAAATCTTAAACAAACAATGATGCAAGAAACTTTAGTTTATTGTAAAGGTACTACAATGCCATACATTGAAAATACTTTTACTAGCTTTGAAATTGACCATACTTAGTTATCCCTGTATGCCCGAATCATACCTGATATTTTTTAATAGTAATTTTTATATTACTCCTTGAGTAAAGGCCATAAGAGAAATATGCCAGCACAGGACTGTGTTGATGAATAAAGATGATTTTAAACCAAATATTTATTCATAACATGAAACTGTATACATGAAGTAGGAGACAGTGTATCTCAGAACTCAACAAAAATTGTAAAATAAACTGCTCAATAACTTGCATTATAGCTTTCAATGAATTTAGCAAGGAACCAAAACATACTCAAATTGAAACCTAAAAACAGATAACTATAACTATTGTAGAAAATACACTTATTTACAATTCCTCCCTAACTAGATTGATCCCTATTTCAGACTAAAGTTGGAAATATGACCTCAAACCAATCTCTTTTTCAAAGCCTTGAATCCCCTTTTATAGAAATAAGGGGGCAACAAGATTCAGGCCTTAAGACAAAAGAAGTTACAACTATTTTGTAACCAATAAATGCAACTGAAGAGGTTGGTGCAACCACTCCGCAACTGTGTGCTCAATGTCCATGTTGAAATGTTGAAGTAATTGCCTTCCACAAATGTGTCCTCTCAATTTAAGCGGGAAGACAGGCAGTGAGGTTGATGGGGATCCAATTATTTGATGTTGTGGAAGCCCTTATACCCATCCTATGTTGCTCATCTATTTGTATTTCTCCTCCAAGATCTTTGCAGAAACTTCTACTTAGCAGCATCCCGTAACTGGCTGGAATGTCGACTACCAAGATAGTCATCATTATTTTCTTCTCTGGGCAAGCCGCCAATCGTACTTGAGCATCCTTCAATTTTCCAACCAATGGCATTGATTTAGACTCAAGAGAATAACACTTGTCATGCTTTTTGGTGCACGAGAGTCCCAAAGCATTCATCACCTGCAAAGGCATGACATTGTCTAAGGCTCCTGAATCAATGATACAATTGCTCAACTTATAGCCTCCTATATATAGAGAGATATAGAAGGGATTTGGCTTCTCTCCTGCTGGAACGGAAGATTCAAGCAATGTGGGCTGCGCAACAGTCTCTTTCTTGACATACTTAACAATTCTATCCAGCTGGTCTGGATGGTCTTGAAGATACTCCAGTTGAGAAATCTGCATCTTGGTTTTCATCATGGAATCGACTATATCAAAATTTGTTGAAGACGAATTTTGAGTAGCTTGGACATTTTCATGTGGTGGCTTAGCATTGGAAGTGGAAGACACTTCCTTCTCCTTTTCTTTTGGTCTTTGTCTATCCTCTCCTTCCTTCTGTGCTTTAAAATGCTGAGTACGTGTAAACACAGGAGTCAAGAGATTTTCATGATTCACTACAAGAGAATATTGACAAAAATCATCTTGTTCTTCCTTCATTATAACAGGTTCATTCTGGAAGTATCCCGTAGTAGAGTCGCCATCGAAGTTGTCCGTCTGTGGTAGGACAACATTCACACTTAGGGAAGGAACAATGTTTGAAATTGGTGTAGCATCCGTATATCCCATGATTTGATTCATCCTTAAATTTTTAGGACATGTGGCTCTAGTATGTGCAACAGTCTCATGAAAAGAACAAAACATTGCATTTTGAGGAGCATCAACTACTTGTCTTGGTGGTGGTGCTGGCAACCTGGGTCTGTAATTATTGAAAGGCTAAAAATTGTTCCTCTTGGGTTGATATGGTTATTGAGGTTGGTACTGTGTTGTGGTTGGTATTGTTGTTGTGGTGACTGATATGGCTATTGTGCAGGTTGCCCCTGAGTAGGCAACTGTCTCTTCATGATAGTCACTTCATTTGCTACCTTATGTAGCAGTGGATCCACAAAACTCTGAACAAGAGGCCTGATCAAATCCATATTCATCTTGCCAGAGGTGATCATGTCATCCTCTAACTTGATGACATTTTCTTGTGCATTGGATAATTCTGTTTCATTAGCCAATCTCAAAAGGTAGAGCATTAATGAAACTGCTCAACAGAATTTGCGGAGATGGATTGAGAGTATGAGAAAGGTGTGTAACCAGGTGATTAAACCTTGCCACAAACTCCCTCATTGGTTCATTGTTTTCCATCTTTGAATTTGAGAGTTGGGCGAACAATCTGTGACCATCTTCGGCAGGCTTGAACCTTGCCAAAAACTTCTCGCTCATAGTTGCCCAACTTGTAATGATGCCTGGTTCCAGATGATTGAACCAGTCGGTAGCATTTCCCATGAGAGTCTCAATGAAGAGACGCACAGCAACATCTTCATGTGATACATGTAAAATAGCACAAGCTATTGTGAATGCAGAGATGTGTTCATCAGGATGTTGAGTTCCATTGCCATGGACCTAGGGAAAGTGCTTCCTTGACCCCTTTGGTAACTCATGATGTGCTTGCAAGGCCAAAGGTCTAATGTTATTGCACCAAGGCAATGGTGGCAGCCGCCTTTGATTTGCATCATTGTGATTGTTGTTATTTGCATCACCCATTGCTCTAGGCTGGATCACTGGTTCTTGTAATTCTTCCTGCTTGACTTCAGGAACTGTCTGAACTTCTCGAACTATGTTGGATGCTTCTCCAACTTTTACAGAATCAAGATCTTGAAAGAAAGGATCCGTAGCACCACCTTTTCCCTTTCTTGAATAAACCTTATGCACCAGGATTATCTATTGCCACGCGAGAGGTGGTAATACTGGTCTTCCTGCTGTAAGATCCGCTTTGTGTTCTTCTTCGTCAAGGATAGCAGCCGCATTTCTCCACTGATCAGAACTTTCCTTTTGTGCAAATATGAAACTCCTTAGGCTGCTAATGATGTCAGTTTTCTCTCCTTCCACTTGTACAAGATTTGGTTGAATAGCAGGTGGTGTAAGATTTGGTTGTTGAACTGGAGCAGAAGGATGCCAGAGAGTCATTCCCATGACATAAGCCTAAGCTTGCTTGAAGTTTTATGCCCCGTGCCCCACGGTGGGCACCATAAAACTATTGGCGTTTCAATTTGCACCTCTGGAATGTGATTTGGAAACGAACAACTATGCACAGATAAACTGCTCTGCTATTGGAAGGGGGAGTTCCCTTTCTTGTTGATGTTCGCTGAAAAGATAAATTAAATGAAACTTCGCCTATCTTCTTTTTGATTCTCAACTGTGAGCAAAAGGTTATGAAACTCTAAAAGCTGTAGAACAGGTTTTTTCCTTTAATAAAACTTCTACTACAACTAAGCAAAGACTAATGATGCTTTTAATCTTCTAAGTAAATTTAGAGCAAAGAAAATTAAAAGTGAACAAGGAATGATTGTTAACACAAAAACTTAAGCAATTTTCTTCCAGATTAACATCACAAAACTTATAGTACTTTAATGATGGAAGCTGAAACGAAAGCTACAAAAGCTACACATTTGACGATGAAAACTTGATGAATCAAGATAGAATATTAAAGCAAAATAAGCATGAGACTTCTATTCAATATCACAAAGTTGGCACAACTCTAGGACAATAATGTTGCAGCAAAAGGTAGGCATACAACAAGCGATCAAACACCAGAGAACAAATTACACAAAGTGAACAGATACTTGGAATATCAAGATTTGCAGGCTAGAAATAGGCACAACAAATTTGCTATCACAATTACCATTACATATAATGGGCAAGGATGCCCTTATTTATACTAAAATCATAGGAGTAGGGAACCCTAAAATCTCCTTGATTAACCCTAACTTGCCAACTCGAAAGCTTTATTACTATTCTAAGACAAAGATACAATAAACAAATGCTTTAAAGTGATTTGCTTTAAAGCAAAGAAGATTCCAACTATCACAAAGTGATTTCTTTCTAAATATAGAATGGATGAGCTTAAGATGAAAGCAAATGCTTTAAAACAAAAAGTACCCATTTTAAAGTTGCTTTCTTTTGAAATGCATCCTCATCAACATTCTTGCTTTTTGGTGATGTCATCCATTGATATTCTGGGAAACAATATCTTTTAAAAAGTGAGTGACTGCATCTCTGCAATGCGAACCTGCTTCTTCAGCTTCTTGTCTGGTGTGTCTTGGTAGACACTTTTAACCTCTATCAAATCCAGCTGATATGAGGGCATTCTCCTCTTCCTTCCCAGAATGTTTTCAAGCCAAGTTGAGCTTTCATCTCTTTGAAACTCAGTTATAACCTCATTAGCTCCTAATGAATCAATGTGTGCATCAGAGTTGCGAACTGGCGAATCTGGCTCTAAATCTATGTGGATAGGAGAAGTGATCAGTGAAGAAGGTGGAGAGACGTGATCTAGAGGTAACACTTCAACATGCAGCATTGGTTCAATAGGAACTTCTAATTCAACTGGTGGCTCCTGTTGGACATGAGTTGGAGACTTGTCCTTTTTCCTCTTTAACTTAGCCATTTTTGTTCCTTCTGGGAGAACACTCATAGATTTTACCCTTCGTTTTGGCTTGGAAGTGGAAGGCTCTGATGGTTGCACAACTGGCCGCTCTACTAACGAAATATCATCCTTCCACTTAGTCTTAAAGAATATCAAACTATTTTTAACCACTCGACTCGTTCTTTCTTCAATGGAAGTGCTCTCTTTTACTGACCAATTAACTGGTGGCAATGGTTGTTACTCAATTTGGTCTCTAAAATACATGGGAAGTAGAATTCACCACTTTCTGTCAAACCCTCTATGTCTTCTGATAGGATATCAGAGATCTGCTGAAGAGTGAACCTGCTGTAACTGCGTTCTCGCACTTCAAACTCATTAGCACAATTAGCCCAGAAGTCTTCAACTACAAACTTGTGCGTACAATTCTGACCAAGATGTGATGCAAAAACACCACAAGGATCATATGAAGACCTTCTATCAAAAAACTTAAGACCATATCTGGATGATTCATTATCGATTGCCTTGGCATCTACTCCAGATCTGCATCTGTAAATACTCATCCCAGGTGGAAAATTGAAAGTTGTCTTGTGTCTGCTACACAAAAATGTATGAACTTCATAGGCTTACCTCAAAAATTTCATAAATGCTATTTCATCTGTAGGATATCTCAGCAACATGGCTGGCTCCCCTGAGAAGCCATATACTGTGATGTAGGAAAAAGTAGGGAATTAGATAAACCAATCAGCCCATTCTGCCATTGCTATTCTAGCATCTGCTAAAAATCATATATGCAACTCGTTGTCCATATCTCGCACTGCATGCATCAAGAATGCATCATTCACCCACCTATAATGTCGTTCAGCTTGAGAGATTTCTAACTGCAGGAAATGATGATACACATGCTAAATACCCAGAGTTCCAACAACAATCAAACCTTTGAATTGGCCCTGAAAAGCCATCAAATACACAAGGTATGATATCATGTGGAATTCATGAGCCCTTTGAAAATCAATTATTTGTTGGTGGAGACTATCACTGATGAGTGCAGACCAGTCATAGAATTCAATTCCATCAACAATTTGGGACATGATGTAAAACATCCAAGGCTGGAACTTGTTTGTATCTGCTTGACCCGTGATCCGACTTAGCAGAGTAATCATTATTGTATGTTGCTCCTTGAACTCTCCACGTCCAACGTTCTTTGGCATGACATTCTACTTCTCTTTCAACCACCTCTGACCAATCTTTTTCTGGTATTTTTCTTTAACATTGTTCCAAACCCTCTTGCATTCTTCAAGTGAAACAGTTAAGTTTTATCTCCAAACAGGTATTGTAAGACACTTCTCAATGTTGTTTGGCCTCAAGCTGTAGAGCACACATCCATCTCTTGACTGGATTTCTCTTGTGACCGAATTGTAATGCATCATGCAAGCAATCACAAACTCGATACGTTGCACTGTGATGGGAAAGGATGTTGCAAGCAAACCGAAGTGTCCTAGATTCCTGATAGCATTATTTCCTACATCCTCCAAGGAATGTAAATTGATCACTGGAAGAACTTTATGCAAGTCTGTTTCACAAGTTCTCAGGTAATCATGAACCAACGCCATTTTGGGCCTGATTTGTGTCAAAGAGTACTGCATATTGGAAGATTTGAAAATCAACTGTGAACATGTAAATGTCAGAAAAATCTTGGACAAATGGCTGAAAATTACTTGCTAATTTTTAGAAAAAAGCAGCGTGAGAAAAAAAGCTAGCACATGGGTTTTGTAGAGAATTCTGTTTTGAAGCAACCCAGATTGTTGGATTTTAAAAAAGCAGGAAAAAAGTAGATTCCCTAAAAAAAGCAAGACTCCAATATTCAAGAGGATGATATTATGGATGGACCTATCTCGACAAAAACTGAAAAAGCTCTGGTCGGATTTCTAAAAAATGATCCCCTTGAAACAAGGACCCTGAAAAAGCAAGCCTCTCTGCTTCCTCAACTTGAAACTATGAAGAACACTGAAAAAGCACTTCATTTGGGTCTTCGAATTTTCATTGAAAGAAAAATAAAAATCTTCCCTCTGGATGCAACCTACAAAAGATAATGAAATAAAGAAGTCAAATGCTTGTCTTTATAAATCTTTAGGGCGAAAAAGCAGCTTTATTTGTGTGAGAATAAAACTTGAACCTCATCCATGAAGAAAGCAACTTTTAAAGCACAAATCCAAGTGGATGTCTTCGAATAGGAAGAATCCCTATATTGTAGCTGCCTATGGCTTCATGTGTAAGATGAAGAAAAATATCTTCTTTTATGATGTCATCGAACACGCGAGTTGAAAGAAGTGCTAGCCAATTTTTCTTCATTTTCGACACTTCAACACTCATTTTGACTTAAATATGGCCTGTATCTGACTTCAACAAGGTGGCAAAATGTCACCGTTGACTGAAAAAGCTGACTGATCCTGACATTTTGGAGGTCTATCAACTGAGATTTCATTTCTGGCTCCGACTGATGATTCAGCATCATTTGACCAAGTTTGACCTCCCGAAAACTACCAACGGGCGAAGATTGGGAACAAAACTATCAAAAAACACTGTGGACATGGAAAATATTCTCTCTGATCAAGTTGGGCGCCCCAAGTCACCTGGGGTGCCTGGTTTCACCAGACTTAGCAATTTTTTCTAAAAATTGCAACTTCTTCAATTTCTCGACTTGCGTGCGCGTTCTGGTGGCGGAGGACCCCTGTTTGACTGTCATTTTTTGTCAACTGGGATAAAACTAAGTTTGATGATCTTGTAGATAGGCAGGCCTGATAAAAACTGAGCTGTCTGTACTCTCTATCTGCCTCGAAAAACATGCCAAACTGATCAACTTCAAAAATATTCTTACTCTGGTGAGTTTGGGTACCCCAAGTCACCTGAGGTGCCTATCATGCCATGCCTTAGAATTTTTTTTGAAAAACTCATTTTTTGTACCTTTTCTCGATTTATGTGTCCACAGCTCCTGTTCGATATTCGATTTCAATCGTTCTGATGACTATCGAGGCAGAATGGAGGGTGATCTGAGTAGTCTGAACATATCTGTGATGAAATCCTGGCTTTGACTAACTTTTGACCAAGTTTGACCAACTGGAAACAGGTTGACGGAAGCATTTTCAACGTTTCTCAAAAAACATGAAAAAAATCTAACACTTGAAAGGTTGGGCGCCCCAAGTCACCTAGGGTGCCTGGATTGCCAACACTTAGTCAAATTTATGATTTTCCAACCTCTCATTCCACCTTGGATCCATCTTGCATTGTTTTGTGTGCATCATCAAGTTGATGACTGTTCGTCAGTTCTGCGTCATTGGAATAGCGTTGAAAACTTGTCGACGAGCTCTAGCAGATGAACTTCCTCTGTTGATGACTTCAGAGCTCATGCTTCACCTTCTGAAAAAGCAGAAATGACCTAGTAGAGAAAACTTGATCGTTTGAAAATTTCGTCTGGACCACGCCGATCGTGAAGCAAAATTGACCAATGAGAATCAAGCGCAACACCTGAGTCAGAGATTCTATTTTTAGAAAGTTTTGCCAGCATCCATATCTCGAGAAACCCATAAAACCTAACTTGACGCCTATTTTTAGAAATTTTGCTTTTTTGACTTTTTGACGAAAATTTTTCTAGACTTGTTCAAAATGCCTTAATGAAGCAAAAATTTTGGTTGGGTACAACACACTTAAAAGGATAGTGACAGGAATAGGCAGTCACTGAAGAATTAGACTTGAGTGCAACTATTGACTTGATACTATAGGTGTTTAGGGTTTTTGGCAGAGTTGGGTTACTTAGAACATTTTTAGCAGAAGAACCCTAATCATGGAAATCTTGTAACCAAATCTTTGCAAAGCTGGGGATAAAACCATGGAAAATTTTCATAGTTCCATCAGCAACTCAACTTGAAGGTATGCCAAAGCTAGAATTTTTTTAGTTTGATTTGCAAGAAGATGCATCTCTTTTTTGGATCGGCAGTGTAGTCAAGCATGTGTTTCTTTTCCTTGTGAGTTGGAGACATTCTCCTTTTGTCTTGATTCACATGTGGGGGTCTCCAGGGATAATGATATTGCACATGTGGATGGATGTTTGCTTCCATCCATGTCTTTTGTCACTGACCTAAATTTTATTTTATCACCCTCTAGTGTTATGAAAATACATGATATGGAATGGAATAGGTCAAGAATCTATTATTTATGGTTGCCTTGTAGTGATGGTTGTGGTGGAGCTAGCCTTCACTTCATGAATAGCAGTTGCAGATTAGTGCAGACATGTGGTGGCCATCTTTTATTGCAGCTTGGTGGTGAACGCATGTTTGGTTTGAGGGAGATTAACTCCTTCATTCAACTTATCTTCGACAGAGGCAAGTAGTTTCAGTTACCTTTTGCAAGGTTGGCATGCATCATGTTGAAATTTTGATTATAGTAATCTTTCATTTTGTGCCTCCATGCCCATGACTATAAGTTGTTTGTAATTATGTCCTTGTTGTTCTATCCTATACATATGTTTCTTATGTGTTTTCCTTGCCCTCCCATCCTCTTTTGGCTTTTTGGTCTACACCTCAGAGATAACTAGATCCTCGTTGTGCCTGCAAGAGGCACATGCCCCCAACTAGAGCCAATGTTTGCGCGTGCCTCAAAGTTTACAAAAAGTCCCATGTTTGTGCCTCTTTGTTGCCTTGAATTACTTTGACCCATCATTTATAACTGATTTGAGAGATCCTAAGTGGGTTCCTAATGTTTCAAAATGTAGGGAAAGTTCCATTAAAGTTTAAGTCTAGGATGATTCTGGCCCTTTTCCCTTGGTTTTATGCTTTTGTTGGCCTTTCAGAGTTTTAGGGTTTCTTGTGCCAACATGTCGTCCTTAGCGGCTTCAAAACCCCACCTTGGTTCCTTACTTTTTTTCTTGTCTTTAGGGATCACAGTGTCAGGCGTTTCCCATTTTCCTTTGACATTTAAGAATGAGTTTAGGAACCTCCCCAATCCCTGATACTATAATATTTTCCTAAGACTTTTGGGATTGCGATGTCAGGTTGTTTCATTTTGCTTTGATGTTTTGGGCTTGCCTGATCCCCAATCCCTGACATTTCATACTTGCTTAATTTCTTTGGGATCATAAATTAGGAAGGTTTGTGTTCTCCTGATTCAATGGAAGGCAATTTGGTAGAGGCCCGATGAATTTTCCTTCCAGCTTTTGCACCCTTGGTATATTCTTCAGAGTTTGAGCTTCGGGGAGTTTCTTGCTCTCGTTCAAAAAATGAAAGAATGTCTAGCTTGGGCCCAATTATCAAAGCTCAGTGAAATAGCCTTGTCTTTGTATTTCATCAGGGTTGTTGGGTGTATCATGTTCTTGATTCATAAGGAAGCTAGTTTGGCGGAACCCTGGTGTGTCGAAGCCTGATATGGTTCACCTTCCCTTTGTGTTATTTTAGAGTTCGGGGAGGTTCTTGATTCTCTCGTTCAAATGGAAGAATGTTCAGTAGAGGCCCGATTGCAGAAGCCCAGTAAGTTTGTTCTTCAGACTTTAAGGATCAGGGAGTCTCTTGCTTCTAGTTTGAAGGTGGATAATTGTTCGATGTGCGCCTGATCACCCAATCTTGATAAATTGATCTTCTTGATTGGTGCATCCTATATACTTGTCGGATTTGCAACGAGTCTTCTAATCCCAATAAGGATGAAGAACACTTAGCGAAGGCCCAATTTGTTGGAGCTCGACAAATTTGCCTTCTTGGTTAATTGACATTTCAATATGCGATGGGATGCTCCAACGAATCTCTAGGCCACAATTAATGATCATTTCAATGGTTGATGCAATAGTAGGTGAACTCCATTCACACCAGAACTACTATGGGTCCTTCCATAATATTTTTTTGTGCTAGAGCATGGGTGAACACTCCAAATTTACACGATTTTTTGGTACAACCCATATGGTCATGATGCAAGTTACATGGTTGCTCTATTTCATGTCCAAAGGTCAAGGATCTCCTTCTAAGGCTTCTTTAGCGATTGAACAAAGTACTTAAGGGATTTTGCATTTGCTTTCAAGAGGATGGAAAACATTTGAATTGCAGAGTAGAGTTAATAAAAAGAGAAAAAGTTGTAATGAAACCCAAGGTTTCTTCTAATTACTAGTTTTAAGATTTTATTGTAATATTTTGCTGGAATTTTTTTCGAAGGCTATAAAAGGGCATTGTAACATTAAAAGAATGAATTGAATGTGCAGATTGAACATCATTCCAAGTGTCGCAAACATTTTGTGAGTTTTTGGTAATTCTGGCAAGTTACTCTTATCACATTTGTTGATACGAATGTTCTTCATGATTAGTTGATTTTGTGAAGTGTAAAACACCTCTGTAATGCTAGTGCAAGGTATCTTTTCATGAGAATGTGTGAAATTTATGGATTGTTGAATAATGTTTGGAGTTGTGTTCTACAATCTTCTAGCTATTTCTCTATTTGTATAGAGCTAGCTTATGCAATAGATGATCAGTTATTGTCTTTGTTGCTACCTTGATTAATTAGGTACCAAATCAAATTATAGTTGTGTCCCCTTTGATTGAGTATCCAAACTCTACTGCCCTAACTTGATATAGGTATCGATCTGTTGACTATCAACCCTCCTTTTTCCTTTACAACACCTCAAACACAACAAAAAACTTTAATCTTTTACCTTATTTGTGTTGTTTTTCCTACCCACATCCATATTTAGATATATGCTACTACATTATGGGCTATCACAACATTATTTTAGATTATCTGCATGATTGTGTATATGCTATAAGAAGGTGTAATACCCTTGAACTCTTCTAACCAACATACAGGATACTTAGTGACCTAAAATTGGAGTTTCCCGTTCATTAGGTATGGTTTGACCCAAGGTTGAGCTTCATATTACTATCAATCATTTTTCTTACACACCTTAGGGAATACCTCCCTTGGTTTAGCAAAGCCAAAAGAAGAAGGTCTTACTCACCTTATCAATGTTGTCCTTAGTTGCCTCATCCTGAGTATAAGTCTACATTCTTTCTCTTGAGATTGAAACCTCTGGCACTCAAGAACTGATAGACTTTAGGGATTTCAGAAGTCTCAACTTTAAGCACCAACAATGAGGTTGAGAGTTCTATCTCACCCTCCTCATGATAAAATTCAACCCCTTCCCTGCTCTCAATCCTCCCCTATTGTAGTTTGTGGATAAGATGTGATTGACAATGAAAACTTTTATGCTCGTCAAGGCCTGGTCTACATATTTATTAACGTGTGGCCCTCTCCTTCTGACTTGCACAATTGGGTTTCAAAATCTTAGTGAGCTCTTGTTAAGAGAAAAATTGAGTTATATCCTTGTGCTATGGGTTTTTATTGCGACCTTGGAATCTTCACATGATAGGGATTCAATTCTGGACAATAGGTTATGGATGTGGGGCAAGCATTCCCTTTCTCTTAATCCATAGTCTTCCTCTTTCAACCTGCTTTCAAAAAGACTCAATTTTATAACAGTTTGGACCAAACTACCTCATCTCCCTCTCCAATTTTGGGAAGATTCATGTTATGAGGCCATTGACAATGCTATTGGTCATTTTTTGAAGGTTGACTCAATAACTTCCCTCATGGGCCACCCTACATATGCATGTATTCTGGTGGACATTAATACCTCCAAGGCTCTTCACGAGGATATTATTTTGATGGTGGAGGATAGGCCTTGTTCAAACACCTAACACCTAATTATCCTTGTTCTCATTGCAAGGTGGGCCGATTACGTGGTGGGAAAACACCCTTGCCAACCACTTGATTGTTGGTGATTATGACTTAGGATGACGGGCTGCGGTTTTGGCAATTTCCTCAATTATTGCCAAGAGCTCTTCTTCAAACCTAGTTCTCGTAGCTCCCTCATCGATTCCCATTCTCCCCATGGCATGTTGTGATGGGATCCCTACTCCCAATATGTCTACGAATTCTATGCAACATCTATAAGAACCCTTAGCAATTCTACCCTATTTTTTTGATTGCTGGTCTGATTTTTTGATTTTGTTTTTGTTTGATTTTGAAGGGGTTTTTGAATGTTTCAATGCATATAGGGTTTTTCCAAGATATGATAATAATATAGAAACATGTGTGCATAGAAATCACACAATAATATAATCTCTTTTATCCGAGTTAATGAGTTGTAATTCATGCCCATCATATGTAGTTGGAGATGAAGTTTATGCTTGGGAAGTGATGGTCCATGGTGACTTCAACCTCTTTGACATTAAGAAGTTATCAAAATGTGATTTTGTAGTTTCTAGAAATTTCATTATAGCAGAAAAGAAATGAGGTTTCAAGCTTGTTACTTGTGAAGCCCTAAAGGAAGAAGGACCTAAATATGACATCTACTTGTTGGACAATCCATATTTTAGATTGAGTGATGTTCTAACTTATATTAATCCTTCTTTGGGGTTGGGTTTGAAGACAACAATTACTCCATGCCCCTAAGTTGTTGATGCTTTCATGGATGAGTTACAAGAAATTATCAAAGAAGTCACAAACTTCCATGGTGAGCAAGATGTTATGGATGACACTTGGAGTTATGATGTGTATTTTTATAGGTATGTTGGAGATCATTCTTGGTTGGGTATCCATGCTTGGGATCCTCAACAAGAATTGATGGAGCTTATGGGGAATGGTAGGAATGATCCTTGGAGGGATAAGGATCAAAATTTTAGAATTTATAGTGTTGTTCCTTTTCTTACCAGCCATTTTGTGATTCCAATTGTTCACCTACTAATGGATTGGAGAGATATTTTGAGTAAGGATTGGAGCAATGAATGAATGGTTACTCTTGGGAGTGTTCCATGGCAAGGACTGGGTTAGATTTTTAGTCTTAAGCTTGTTGTTTGGCTGCAGGCCAGCCCCCTCACATCTTGGTTCGCTCTCATTCCAGAGAGTTGGCACATTATTTCTTGTCAAGGAAGTAAAGGTTTCTAGTTGGAGATTACTTGGAAGTGTATCCCAGCCACTTCTGAGTTGTTTTTGTGCAAAACACCGCTCATCTCACATGTTTATATTTGGGAACTCCATTGGTACTGCTGTTGTCCCTTGTGTAGAATGCTAAAATCAAATTGTACTTCGTTGATTTCAGTTTTAAACAGTAATGATAATTTGTTTCTTCAGACCTGCCTAAATCTGAGAGTTCATCTTATGAAGGTTTATGGAGCAAACTTTGATAGTTTACTCTCAGTGTTGGTTCAAGATAGCAAATTTCCTCATGCTTTGGTTCATCATTCAAAGACCCTTGGAGTTGGAACAGTGAGAGATTTCACAAGTCCTCTTGATTATGTTAGAACAGTTTAGAGGAGGCATATTAGATCCAAGCAGTGTTTGGGTGAGATTGAAGAATTCTTGCAAAAAAAATGTTTCCCATTTTGCAAGAAGTGTGGAGAAGGTTAAGACTGCAGTTATGGCACAACATGACACATTGTATTTGGGGGTTCACAAAACTCTTAGATTGATTTGGGATCCTAGAGTAACATTATTCTGGATGAATATGATGGTTGTGATTGGCAAATTGCTTGAGGGCAAGCAATTTCGAGGAGGGCAAAAGGGAATGTCCCCTTTTTGGCACATATGCCTTTTGTGCGTATTATGCTTGTTCCTAGTCTTTTGAAGGCTATTCGACATGTTTGGGAGAACTCCAATGTTCATGGAGTGGTCATGGATTAGTTTTATAGAGCAGTTGATTATGGCATTGAGCTCAGTTGGTGTTCAGGGTCACGATGATGCTTTCAAAAGCATTTTCAACTTCTCGATTTGCTCTCCAAACTTCTTGGAGAAGTCTATTTTTAGAAAGTCACCCGGAGTGCATCATTCTTCATCCCAAACTTCATGGAGGGCGGTGGTATAGTTTATTTTGAAGTTTAATGATGTTTGAGATTTTTCGTAAAAGTGGGTGATTTAATGAGCTATTTGTTAATTATTTCACACTTATTTCTATAAGGTTGGAAATAATTATTAAGTGCATTTGTCTTATAGCTAATTTTAATGGAGAAAAAATATTATTTTTAATAGACACTTTAAAGTGAGCACTTAAGTTGGGAAAAAAGTGAAATATTTGAGTTGGAGTGAAAAAGATTATTTTTCCCAAGAAATAATTATTTTGTAACTCCAAAAGTGCCTATATAAATGAGTTGAGAGTTCATTTGCTTCTTTATGCTATTGATTTGATATTTTTATGCTGCTGGATTGAATCTACGTGTTCTCCATTCCTTCTTGAGGATGAAAACCCTCTTGGAGAGGATCAGTTTCGGCGATGAGAGATCCACCCTAGTTGGTAATGGTGGTTTCACACATAAATCACATTGTGCTATCATGGAGTTTGTTGTAATTTGATTAGATGTTGGTCATTTTGGATTGAGATTATTTTGGGATTGATTTTGATTGAGTTACTTAAGTTTTTTGAAGTGTTGGTTGCTTTCATTGTTGGTCGTACCTTTCCTGGCTACACTAGTCTAGGAAGTCATCTAATATTCTTAAGTGTTCATGAAATACTTTGCTTTAGACTTGTTGTGGATATGCTTTAATATGTTGGGAACCTAATTTCCATGCATCTTATGAAAATTTTTTGTTATTATTGTTGCCCCTTTTCTGTTCATACACCCATTTGTTGTCGCATAAGCTGAAGAAAGGCATGAGACTTGAGGGCATGAATTGCCTAGGTTTAAGTGTTGCTATCTCTTTGTTGTGTGGTGCCTTGGTTTATAGATGATGTCTCCATGATTTTGAAGGTGGATCAAAGGGTGTAGGAGTTGATATGAAGTGTTGTGCATGGCTGTTATAAAATGTTGCAAACTTATGATTAGGTATAATAGAGCTATAAAGTCATCAAACTGACTTCCCTTCTACATTTTCTCTTGTGGGGTATATTTATGGTGATTCTAAGGCTATATTTGCATGCTCCTTAATGGTTTCCTGGAGTTGTCTATGCTCTAACTGATTTGTAGTTGTGACATGTGTGTAAATCAGGGGTATTAGTTTTAGTTTGTAGTTTATACATTTCATTGTAATCTTTTATCATGTTGCAAACACTTGTAACCCCTAGATGGTTTAACCCCCAGTGTGGATAATGATATTTTATTTCTTTCTTGGATTTCCCACTAAATAAGTGGACGTGCTTGTCTTTCCTTGTTATTATCCCACTGAATAAGTGGATGCCCATTGAATAAGCGGATGATTGTAATTTGGTTTTATTTGCAAGGCATTTGACTGATCAGCTGAAGCACTATAGGTCTCACCTTACCCATTTTGGGAACTTAGTGACCAGAAAGTGTGGACGTGCGTATTTGGTTGCAATCTTTGTGCTAACATTGTTGTTATCATTGGACAAACTTTAAAAAAATTCTAGGTAGTAGATTACATATGTCGTTCTAACATTGATTTTTTTATCTGTAGTTGCTGATGACAAATCGGATTGCAAACCCTTGCCCAAAACAAGCGCTAAACTCCTCCAAAAGGTGGCGGCTAGGTCTAGGAATGGAGAAATTAGGTCCTAGATGTAAAATATGTCAATGCAACATCAAAACATGCCACCATACCCTCTGATCTACAACCTGCTATGAATTTACAGAGGTTTGAAACACAAATCTGCATACCAATGGATGATGTCAATCACCAAATTGTCCTCCAATGCAAGGCACTTCACCTCCAAACCGTAGCCAATCATTTGTTTGTGAAAACATGCCAAATAAACCTTCAGATCTGAATCAAAATGACTTCAACCTGCAACAAAACTTCAAACCCTAGCTGATATAACAATCTCCTTTCAAACCCTAGTTGGTTGAAACTACAAAATGCCAAAGAAACCTGAAATTATGCTTAATAATGAACCCCGAATGGATCCATCTCTCAATGTGGGATGGGTTTTCATCCAAATCACAAATTCTAAGGGTTTTCATCCTTAGAAGCTTGCTAAAACAAAGTTGCAACCAAGAGAAACTCTCCAAATATCAAATGACAATAACATAAAATGATGAAAATGGCCTCCAAAGCCCATATTTTATAATTCATCACTTGGGCTCCCAATTCAAATCTATTTTAATGCAATTTCAAGTCCACCTCCATAAATAAAATATTTATTTTAATTTTCTTTTTAATTTCCTCAAGTTGAGCGGCCAATATTGGGCAAATAAAATAATAATATTTTATTATTTTTCCTCTTCAAACTTGGGCGGCCACTTTTTGCAATAAAATATTATTTATTGGCCATTTGTTTCTTTTTCCTCATTTTCTCCTTTTTTCTCCTTTTTCCACTTCTCCAAGTGGGTCGCTTTTCCTCTTGGCTAATTATTTAATTAATTTTGAATTTTCCAAAAATATTATAAAAATATATAAAGTCATCTCCCAACTTTGTTTTGCCAAGGAAAAATAGTTGAAGCCACATAAAATAATTTTCCATCCTCCAAGCTTCAACATAGTCATTTCCTTACCACATGAGTTACCCTATGAGAATGGTGAATAGGCTAACTCTCTCCTCGCTAGGTGATCATGCTAAAAATGGAGACATTATAGTCCTCCCTTCCTGGGATTGCTTGTCCTCAAGAAATCGCAAATCTGGATGCTCTAAAATCTACTCTCCTTCCCAAGTCGCATCCTCCAATGGTAAATCTCTCCCTCTCACCAAATACTCATGGATCACTCTATTCCTCAATCATCACTCCCTCATATCCAAGATAGTGTCAAGAACCAATATCAAACTACCTTCTTCATCAAGAGGTGGGAGATCTAGAGAAGAAACAAAATGTTGGCCAAGTGCCTTCTTGAGGCATGACACATTAAAAACATTATGAATCCTGCTATCTGTTAGCAACTCAAGCTCATATGCCACCTCTCCAACTCTCCTCACAATCATGTAGGGACCATAGAACCCGAGCTTCAGTTTTTCTGCACCACTCTTCTTCAATGTAGATTGTCTATATGGCTGAAGGCGCAAAAATACCAAATCACCAACCTTAAAAGTCTCTACCCTGTGTCTATAAGCATACATCTTCTGTTGATTCTGGGCCTACTGAATATTATCCTTAAGTGCCTTAATGATATCATGACTATCTTTCATCAACTCCTTAGCTCTGGGAGCTCTACTACCATCAAAGGCCAAGTCTATGAAAGATAAGGCATCATAACCATACAAGGTCTGAAATGGAGACATGCCAATCGACATGTGTTAAGTGATATTATAGAAATACTCACCCAAATGTAACCACCTAATCCAAGCACGTTGTTGTCCCACAACATATTTGCGAAGATAACCCTCTACCCACTTATTCACAATCTCTGTATGTCCATCTGTCTAAGGGTGGTAGCTAGTGGTCGGTGTCAACTCTATACCAACCAATTGGAATAGTTCCTAACAAAACACACTAGGAAACCTATTGTCCCAATCACTAACAATGGTCTTAGGGTGTCCATGCAACCTAAACACATCTCTGATAAATAACTTTGCAACCTGTAGTGTTGAATAATCTAATGGTATCAAAAAGAAGTGTGCATATTTGGTCAACCTGTCAACCACCACAAATATCCAATCCCTACCTTGGACTCTCAGTAGACCAGTAATGAAATACATCGAAATACTCTCTCACTTCTACTATGGAATAGGCAATGGCTAAAGTAAACCCACTGGGAAAGTATGCTCTGACTTGTTCTGCTGAGAAGTCATACACTCTCTAACATGCTGCAAGACATCATCCTTGAGACCCTTTAATGAGAATCTCTCTCTAATCTACCTATAGGTTTTGAAGAACCTTGGATGCCTTGCTAGAGGTGTGTCATGGATAGCTCTCATAATCTTCTACTTCAACTTAGATTCAGGTACCAAATAAATTATGTTCTTATAATAAATCACATCATCTATCACCTTATATCTATCATCCTGAATCATACCATCCATGATCTCACATGCAAATGTGTTCTTGCAATACTCAACTAAAAGTTGAGATTTCCGATCAGCTGAAATCTCAGTCATAGAGAAAAGAGTAGGTCTCCTGGAAAGTGCATCGACAACAATATTCTTCTTGCCCTTCACATACCCAATGTCAAAATCATAGGCCTAGATCTTACCCATTTTTGTTGCCTCTCATTCAACTATTTTTGCTCTAGGAAGTATTTCAAGCTATTGTGGTCTATCCTCACCATAAATTTCGCACCCACCAAGTATTGTCGAAACATTGTCAACGCATGCACGATGGCAAGCATCTCCTTATCATAGGTGGAATAAAGTCTCTCCGCATCCCTCAATTTTTTGCTCTTATATGCAATGGGATGTCTATTCTACATCAACACAGCTCCAATGTCCTCTCCTGATGCATCACACTCTAACACAAAGGACTACATGTAATCTGGTAATGCCAACATTGGACAAGTACTCATCACCTCCTTGAGTCTGTCAAATGTAATCTAAGCCTCATTTGACCATTTGAATGCCCTTTCTTAGTGAGATCTGTAAGTGGTGTTGCTAATTGAGAAAACCCCTTTACAAATCTCCTATAGTAACAGCATAGTCTCAAGAAACCTCTCAAATCTGAAATGTTCCTAGGAGGTGGCCAATCCAGAATAACTTGAATCTTCTCATGATGAACTCTAACTCCATCAACATTGATCACAAGTCCCAAATAGAGGATCTCGGTCATCCTAAACTCACATTTGGAAGCCTTAGCATATAATGACTGAGCCTCCATAATACCTAATACCTCATCA
This sequence comes from Cunninghamia lanceolata, assembly GCA_027924645.1. Lineage (NCBI taxonomy): Eukaryota > Viridiplantae > Streptophyta > Pinopsida > Cupressales > Cupressaceae > Cunninghamia > Cunninghamia lanceolata. The sequence goes on along the minus strand of BSBN01001221.1, from coordinate 6,560,006 downwards.
AGATGCGGAAGATGCTCCTCCCATGCCTTACTATAAATCAAGATGTCATCAAAGAATACCAACACAAACTTACGCATCTGCTTATTGAAAATATGATTCATGCATGATTGAAATGTAGCAGGAGTGTTAGTAAGACCAAATGGCATAACCAAAAAATCATAGTGTCCATAATGTCATCAAAATGTTGTCTTGTGTATATCCTCCTCACGAACACAAATCTAATGATACCCTAAACAAAGATCAATCTTAGAGAAGTACACAACCCCATGTAACTCATTAAGTAACTCATCGATCTTGGGAATAGGATACTTGTTCTTGATTGTCTTCTTATTCAAGGCTCTATAATCAATACACATCCTCATGATGCCATCCTTCTTCACCAAAACAACTGAAGAAGCAAATGGACTAGAACCAGAATGAATGTGTCCCATGTCAACTAACTCCTTTATCATCTTCTCAATCTCCTCGAAATGTCGCGGATGACAATAAGGGGTAGTAATGATAGGCTTGGGGCCCTCCTCTAGCTCAATCACATGCTCAAAATCCACGATCTGGTGGCCTACCAGGAGGATTGTCTCCAAACACCATGCTATGTTTATCAAGCACTGACTGGACATCTACATGATACTGCTGATCACTGGAAGAAGATTTGGAAGATACAAAACACTGGGATGCTCATGCAACATCACCATGTCTAAACAAGGTCTCCATCCTCCTCGTTGAAACAACCCTAGATCCTCTATCTGAAAGTGCTCTCAAAACAATCTTCTTCCCATTCGACATAAACTCAAGCTCCATCTTTTGGAAATCCTATATGTATTTGCCAAGTGGTTGTAACCACTGGACTCCCAAAACAATGTCGATCTCACCAAGTCCTACCATGTAGAAATCATCAGTCAATGTATAGTCACCCATTTGAATGTTGAGTTGGGGTACCCTCTTGGTGCAACTCATTGTAAAGCCATCTGCAACTATCACACTGAATCCTGAAAAATCCTCGGCCTTTAAACCCCTCTTCACAACCAATCCCTCATCTATGAAGTTATGAGTAGCTCCACTATCAATCAAACAAGTGACTCATTGTCCCTTAAGGACTCCTTTCAAACAAAAGGGATGATATCTAGGCACTCCTGAAATAGATGCAATAGTAACATGTCATGTATCATTTGAAGTGTTAGGCTCAAGCTCTAACTGTGGTGGTTGCTCCGTATGATCTGCATCACTATCCAAACTAGTATCCTTAATGGTCTCACTCTCCACATCAAAAGTGACCTCAATAAGATGTGCCTTGCCTTTCCCAAGGCATCCATGTCCTGGTTCCCATGGCTCCTTACAAGAAAAGCAAAGTTTTTTCCTCAACTCATTCTTCACCTCATTATCCATCTTAGGAGGTGTGTAGTTAGGCTGATTAATTTTTTCCTGATTTGAATTAGAGCCTTTGAAGCTTTTCTTTTGTGACTGGAATGATGTAGGAGTAGTATCAAGGTCAAGTGCAAGCTGAATTGCATCATCAAGTGTATTAGGCTTATGAGCCTTCACCAAACCCTTCAATTTATTATTCAACCCTTCTATGAACAACATTACTACTCTCCTTTCTGTCATATCAAGAACCATAACATCAACCTTTTGGAACTCATTGATGTAGGAATCCACACGGCCAACCTGTCTCATTTGTGCCAAATCTCTATAGTAGACTTCTACACCCTTCTTGTCAAACCTAGCAATGAGTTTGCGTGTAAACTCATAAGAATTGATCATTGCATGGTTTTGTGTTACAAGTCCATGATGCCACCAATCATAAGCTACTCCCTCCAAATGCATGGTTGCAAACTGTATAGCCTTGTCTTCTTGCATTGGTTTGAGTGTAAGGAATGTATCTAGCTTGTGAACCCAAGCTCTAGCACTTGTCTTATCACTGCCATCAAAGTTAGATAGATGCATCTTGTTCATAGCCTCTTTAAATTCCTTGTGTTGCCTTGTTTGCCTTCTAGGTCTTTGCTCCACCCTTGATCTTCTTCTATCATTTCTTTGATTCATGTATTGATTGAAGTTTAGATGCTTTTTGACATCATTAGGAAGTGCTACATATCCATCATGTATGGAAACCAATTTATCCACCAATGGTTGCTCTTCCTCATCCTCAATAACATCTTCCAATTCTTCCTCTCTTGGAAGAAATGTGGGTTGCAATGGTCTATCCTTTGTAGTAGCACGTATTCTCCAAACACAAGGTGTACCTTGAACACTACCTTCACTTGTAGGGGCTGGAATAACTCACTTTATCTCTATTCATCATTTACACTTGCATCATTTGCATCATTGTGTCAAAGCATTGGTCAATTGTTAATGTTCTGTTGCTATATCCCTTAGAAGATCACCAACATTCCTATCATCTCTTGGAGGACTCCAAATTCTTCTTTCCCTATCCATATCAACTTGATTTGTACCTACAATTGGAGTCCCTTCCTCTTGGTTATCTTGTTGTCCTGCTCTTCTTCTAGTGTAATATCTATGTGGGACCAACTTCAGGTGGCAACATATGAAGATTATAAACCCTCCAGACTGGCAATATCCAAGCTCTGATACCACTATAAGAACCCGTACCAATTCTGCCTTGTTTTTTTGATTGCTGGTCTGATTTTTTGATTTTGTTTTTGTTTGATTTTGAATGGGTTTTTTAATGTTTCAATGCATATAGGGTTTTTCCATGATATGATAACAATATAAAAACATGTTTGCATAGAAATCACATAGTATAGATGACTAAAAATGAAATAGATAGTTTCAAATTGAAGATTTGAAAGATGTTATATCAACAACATACTCGGATGATGATATCATGCCAATCACATACATAAATGGAAGCTAATTACATAAAAGTCATGGCTGATCATAAATCAGATCTGATTATGAATACAAATGTGATCCTTAATGGCCAAAAACCCTTCTCCAAGATGAGGTGATGACTCCCAATGATGGTCGCCTCGGTTAGAAAGTTGATGAATGATGAAATAAAGGATATGTCGTTCTAACACTAATTTTCTGATTTGTAGTTGATGATGACAAATCTGATTGCAAACCCTTGCCCAAAACAAGCCCTAAACTCCTCGAAAAGGTGGCAGCTAGGTCTAGGAATGGAGTGATTAGATCCTAGATGTCAAATATGTCGATGCAACATCAAAACATGCCACCAAACCCTTCAATCTACAACCTGCTATGAATTTACAGAGGTTTGAGACACAAATTTGCATACCAATGGATGATGCCAATCACTAAATTGTCCCCCAATACAAGGCGCTTCACCTCCAAACCCTAGCCAATCATTTGTTGATGAAAATATGCCAAATAAACCTTCAGATTTGAATCAAAATGACTTCAACTTGCAACAAAACTTCAAACCCTAACTAATATAATAATCTCCTTTCAAACCATAGTTGGTTAAAGCTCCAAAATGCAAAAGAATCCTACAATTATGCTCAATAATGAACTCTGAATGGATCCATTTCTCAATGTGGGATGGGTTTTAGTCCAAACCACAAATTCTAAGGGTTTCCATCCTTAGAAGCTTGTTAAAACAAAGTTGCAGCCAAGAGAAACTCTCCAAATATCAAATGACAATAACATAGAATGATGAAAATGACCTCCACAGCCCATATTTTATACTTCCTCACTTGAGCACCCAATTCAAATCCATTTTAATGAAATTTCAAGTCCACCTCCATAAATACAATATTTATTTTAATTTTCTTTTTAATTTCCTCAAGTTGGGCATCCAATATTAGGCAAATAAAAGTATAATATTTTATTATTTTTCTTCTTCAAACTTGGGCGGCCACTTTTTGCAATAAAATATAATATTTTAATAAATAAAATATAATATTTTAATAAATAAAATATTATTTATTGGTCATTTGTTTCTTTTTCCTCATTTTCTCCTTTTTTCTCCTTTTTCCACTTCTTCAAGTTGGTCGCTTTTCCTCCTAGCTAATTATTTAATTAATTTTGACTTTTCCAAAAATATTATAAAAATATACAAAGTCATCTCCCAACTTCATTTTGCCAAGGAACAATAATTAAAGCCACATAAAATAATTTTCCATCCTCCAAGCTTCAACACAATCATTCCCTTAACACATGAATTAGCCTACGTGAATGGTGAATAGGCTAACTCTCTTCTCGCTAGGTGATCATGCCGGAAATGGAGACATTATGTAACATCCAACATTTTCGAAGACATTCTCCCTCCTTGCAAGAGTTGTCTCTAGTTGAGGCAACGATTGAGGATATCCCTCTCCACTCTCCTCAATCTAAAGATTCAAATAATGGTGTTTCCTAGACAATTGTTCAAAGAAGGAAGAGAGGTCTTCCCAAATCTATGTCAAAATCCCATACCCGAGTCAAGGGTGTGCAGATTACTAAATCAAAGTATGGTGTTGTGTAGGTTGTCCCATTATGTTTTGGGGGGTTTTGTTCTTTGGGACAACTTGGCTACAACTTTCTTAAGGTTTCAAGTCCTTTTGAAAACCTATGGGTGGTTGTTATTGTTGTAACTTTTTCTTTGTATAGGATTTATGGCCCCTTTAAAACCAACTTATCTTAATCAAAACACTTTACTTATAGCTTTCAATCTATAAAAAATAATTAAAGTAAAAACACCCGTATTATATAAAACTTTTATGAGGGAAACACACAAATATATAAGATTATGCATAGCTCTTATTAAGTAATATTTTGTTCTGTACCTTCTCAAATTATTTATTTTTTACATTGTTTTCATTTCAACCACATAAAGTAGATGCTATAATTCTATGTTAACTTCACTTAATTTATAGCTTTCAATCTATAAAAACTAATTAAAGTAAAAACACCTATACAATATAAAATTTGTACGAAAGAATTGCATAAATATATAAAATTAACTTCCAACATTAATATTTTAGAGCAAATAATGCACTTTGGAAAAAGATTTAGATGGTAGCTCATAATTATAACACATAAAATTATAATCTTATATATGCTAAGATTGAGTAGCTCAATTCACATTGGATCAGCACAAAGGCAATCTTAAAAGCTGTGTTGAAGAAGTATACTTTGAAAATATGCAAAGCAATTACAAATCATATGCATTCCTATTTTAACACAATAGTTAATGGCATGGCTGCTCATAGCAACATATCATTCAACAATAATCAAGGAAACCTCCTATTTTAAAACTAACAAAGGTCCCTGATAAATGAGACTACCCCATACTTTCTCATTAAAACAAAGGGGTGTGAAATGATTCCAAAAAATTCACAAATACTTAAAGAATTGAAATTGAGTAACTACATCTGCAAACTTATTTTATATATCTTTATTTCAAGGAAAAAATCAATTTATATAATTATTAAATTAAATAATGTAGTAGTATACAAACTTTCATTATACCTCTTTATTAAAATGTAACAATTTTATCTTTTAAGAAGGCAACTTGGCAAAGTATTTGTTGCTTTTCATCTCACATATTAAATTACTCGTTCTTTTATTCTGGAGTAGGCAACTTGTCAAAGTATTTGTTGCTTTTCATCTCACATATCAAATTACTCATTCTTTTATTCTAGAGTATAAAAATGCAATACTCTCTCTTTAATTGAAGCCTCATCATCCTCTTAGTATGAAAATTGAGTCTATATCTTTAGAGCTTCAATTTAATAAAACAAAAAATTTAATTTTTCTTTATACTTCAATTAACTTTATATTTATTTTGCATTTATGTGTGTTTTTCTATTTACCAAAAATTCTTTATTTATCAACATGAAACAAAAGTGGCCCATATAACTAATGTTATGATACGTAAATATAAAATGTATGATGACCCCATTTATTATTATAATTGGTATGCAAAAAATAGCAATCATTTCTCATCGTTGGTTTGAAGAAGTTCCTCTTCTTTTGCATGTCATAGTAAGGCATATAATAATTGTGGCAACTTTGTTCCTTTGTTTATAGTAATTTATTTTAATAGTTTGATTTTTTGTTCTTCACATGTAAAATCTCCAATCCTAAACATATTATTACACATGTCAATTTAGTTGTGGATCACATTATTGCGATATAAAGATTTGAACTTGAATCACCCTATGAATGCGTCACTTTACCATTGTGCAATTCCTTGGGCTTAATAGTTTGAAATTTATATTTATTAATATTTCTATTTTTTATGGCACTGCATACATTCTAATTTCAAAAGCACTTCTCATACCATTACATAAACCTTTATTCAACCATTTTAACTAAATTGACAATTCCCTTAAATTTAAGAATGTTATTATTGTAATGGAGTTAAAATATAAACAAGAACAAACAAAAAATAGACAAGGGCCAACTCCCACAATATTTGAAATTCTACAAATAAATTAAGTATTTTAAATAAATCAAATCTTTAAACAACAAAATTATTGTAGACAACTAGTGGATGCTAATCAAACCTTTAAATAGCAAGATCCCTTCCCCCAAATTTAAGAATATCATTATTTTAGTATAGTTACAAATACAAATAAGAATAACAAATTAAAAACCATAAAAAATAGAATCATTTTAAATTAATTGAACCTTATAACAAGATCCACTGTAATGACTTGGTGGATCTTGATCAGACCTTCAAACAATGCCCCTTATAGCAGGCAATAGATTTCATTTAGTCGGCAATTTAGACTGATAGGTTTTTGCAAATGATGCAAAGCGGTCCAAATCACTTTGAAGAATTCTCTCAACTAGTGGAGAGAGTGCCTGAAATAGTATTGATTCATAAGTCCTAGAGATTCCAAAATATAATACAATGAATATAGAAAATTCATATAGGTCAAACTTACCCAAACAACACGAATTTATAAGTGATAAAACATTCCAAAATAGACTTCAGCATCTACAATAACTTCACAGTAATCCAACTACAATTTGATAGGAATTGCACTACTCCTAGAAAACTATTGCACATACACACATGAACATAAGCTATAATGCACATTATATTTGGAATCATTGGATGAGATATTCTGCTAAATCCTAAAAAGACCTATACATTAGTTGTGCCAAATTTAAAATATTTATGATACTTGTACACCTTTTTAATTAATCCATTATTTAGGAAGATATTATTTTAAAGCTTTCAATCCAAATAAATGATGAATGTTTTTTAACACCTAACCAAATGCAAGCAATTAACAATATCACTTACGGTGACGCAACCATTACCAAATCAATGAAGTATTTTCCATAAATATAATATTGACGTGCAGTATTATACACTTCTCAATGATTAAATAAATGTAACATAACTCTCAACATTAAACTAGATACTCGTTAAGAGTACAAGCTTAAAGATAGAGAGGTATGTCTTTAGCATTAAAGAAATGTGACAAAAGATTGGTGTTTAAATTATGTTTTCCTTTTTTACTCCACAACGCTGAGAAAAGTACACATACCTTAGAGAGATGTCAAATGCACTGAACATCATTAATTTACTGAATTGAAAAACAATATCATGAGAAAATGTGAGGAAGTTGTGAGCATAAATAGATATCTATAGGTTAGAAAAACTGAACACACAAATATTGTAATATAGAATACTACTTAATAAATAATAATAAATAATTAAACTAACTCTTAAGACCACAAGTCAACCACTAGAAAATACCAAGAAATAAATAGAGTACTAACACCCTCCTTAATATTATATGCGGTTAGTAACATAAGGTGATTAACATTTTCTTATTGAAGAAAACTTATCAAATCCTTCATGTGAATGTAACCACATAATCTCAAGTCCACAAGTCAACAACTAAGAAAATACCAAGAAATAAATAATAGTATTAACACCCTCAATATTATATATGTCGATACTAACATGAGGTGATTTACATTAACATTCTTCTTATTGAAGAAAACTTAAGTACTTAGTTTCTATCAAAAGCTTCATGTGGATGTCAACCACATAACAAGACTTACAAGTTACAATTCTCAAATTGAACAACACATTCTTGGTTTATGCTAATCATGGTAACCCAAATCTCGTTACGTGCAAAGATCCAACTCTATAAGGGAGCCTCAACCAAATTTGGTAGCATAGATACCCCTTAATTATCTGTGCACTTGATACGAATGGGATGCTAAGAGTCTTCAATAAAAATAAATAAATAAATTTAACCTTACTATTGCTACTGAAGTTCCAATTCATCAAGAACATCTCTAATCCGCTTTGCCTCCAGTCCAAACTGTCACATCTATGTAGTCAGCCTCTATATTGGAAAGTGCAACAGTGAATTGCTTTTTATTCAACCAATCAACAAGATTGTTAAAAAAGGGGATAAATAAAGCCAAAAGTTACCTTTCCATTTAGTCTTGATCCCTATGTCAATTAGAATCACTATATCCAAAAAGTAACCTCACCCACTAAAGAGTAATTTATACCGAAAGTTTAGAAATGCCATGTAACAACACCTAAACTAAGGTGACAAACAAATCTAAAAGTTGACATCCTATAATTCATCCCCTACCTTGTTAGAATTGGTATGTCCATGTCACCTCACCCACTAAGGCTACTTTGTACTAAGCCAATAAATACACTTGATGTGTCACAATATATGCTTAGTGCCTTTCCAATGACTAATTATATGATCGAGCATATTATATGATCGAGCATGAACCTTTCTAAGACTAGCTAAGACAACTTTTTTTGAGGTTGAAAAGGAATTTCCCCCCTCCAATTGCCATACTCGGAACACCTAGATAGCAATATAACAAAACTAAGTATCATATTAAAGATTTATTTGAGACTTTGTTTCTTGCACATATTAAAAATAATCAAGTCATATACATATAATACAATCAAGAGTTTGCCATTAACATGCTTTGTATCCATGTTCGGGTCATGCTCGCTATAAACAAAACCACTCTTTCAAAATCCTTAGTAAATATCCATATATCCATATCAATGTTCAGAAGCTTGCTTCAACTCATACATAGATTTCTTAAATCTATATATAAGGTTTCTAGGTTTAATCTTAGCAAAATCTAGGCATTGTTGGTGCTACATAGATTCTCTCGTGCAAATATCCACTATAGGAACCACTATTCACATTCACTTCGTGTAATTCCCAACTAAATGTAGCAGCAATATTGTTGCACCCGTACGAAACTCAATATGTAAACATAACTTTCATCCATTTGTCATCAAATTGCTCATTGTAATTGCCTAAACTCCATTCAAGTTGTGGTCTTCCCTGTCAGTATGCAAAGTTATTGTGTTGTGGTCTTGTTTTTTGGTTAATGATTTTTGCAGGTTGATCAAAGTTGCAGCTGTTGTGAAGTAAAATAACGATGAAAATCATGAGGCAACATCAGCAGCATACAAGGTTAGAAACAAGAGCAGATCAGCAGCATACAAGGGTGTTTAGGAAAATGAAATTGGCATAAGTAAAGGGTTCCTCCGCTGGCCTAAGTCATTAAAAGTTCCGCCAACATGATAGAACTGGCGACAATCATGTCAAGCTCCACCTAAAGTTCCGCCCCTTCACTTAAATGGCACTGACACACATATAAGGTGGCAATGCCACATCTAACTTCTGCTTCAGCAATAGGAACAGGGTCAAGTCAGCATAGACCTCCACCCAGCTGCATCAGAATCACCAACCAAGACCACACTGGTCATTTTCAGCCTGTGCAATTTTTAGCCATTGCTATTTTTGGGAGACAACTATTCTGAAATTATCTTTTAGAAGATCTATTCAGAGGTTCTATTTCAAGCTTTCTTATTTTAGACAATGTATTTTAAGCCAATTTTGTATTTTCGACCTGCTTTGATTGCAAGCAAACTATTTTTAATTTTTTTATGTAGGAACTTTAGTATGTTTTTTATTTATCTTGAATAAATTGCACGCAAAATATTGTAGAGATTTATAAGTGCTTGTGGCACTTAGATTTTGAGCTAATGATAATTTAACACCTATTTGTTGGTGAGATTATTGTTCAAGCCATCTTGTGTAATCTTTGTGTTTGTTTGTCAAATTGGATGATGTTTCTTGAAAAGCTCAGGCTTTGTATTGCAGGTTTAATTGAAGAAATTATTGTAGCTTTGTATACAATAGCAACTGATCAATTTGTTGAATCACGTTTGTGCGTTTAATGAAAACTACTAGTTTATTTCACAACTTTCAGTGCAAAAGTAAAACAGATGGATGTGCGGTAGAACTGCTCTTCAAATTTGAAGGGGAAGCTCCCTCTAAAATAAACTAACCTAAAATTACAGAGTATGTACAATGTTTCTAGGGGTTTGCCTCACTAATGCTGAATAAAACATGAAATTTGCAGTCTTTTTTGGTTTTGCGACGTGCAAAAGGCAGAGACGCACTTTCAACAATGAAGCAAGGATTTTGTACTTTTTTGACGAGAATCAGAGCCTAGACTTCATGCTTGCGCTATCCAGCTAAATTCAAAGGCTGAGCAAGGCAAGTACATACGGATTGGATTGGACAGATTGAACAAATAACATAAGAACATATAATCACGAATGTTATGATTAAATCGCATATAATGATACAAAGACATGACTCATACCTTCAACCTCACTATGACAAAGTTCACAAATTTGTTGAAGTGACTTAACTTCAACATGGACAACACATTGCAATAACATCCATTAGCAAAAACAAGCAAAGTAAATGTTTTGAACAAGACACAAAAAATCACAGTTCGAACACCACGTGACTAACAACTCCAGCATAATGAAGGCATGAGAATTGTCATTTTTCATTGATGTTCATTCACTAGTACAATTGATTTCTCTACTTTGAATACTGAATACTGAAAAATGCTAACTCCTAGAAAGCTCTAAAAAAGCTAACTCATAATCTCTCCTCAAAATCCTCCTATCCATGTGCACAAAGCACTTATTTATACTGTTTTACAAGATTGCATGCAAATAGAATAACTGGACTCCAATGCTAATCAACTACTGTTTGCGTAACATGCAAACTTATTACAATTGATCTGCTCCACTAAAATTGAAAATAAAACCATGCAACCTTCAACTCAACTGACGATTAAAGTCATGCAAACTCTATTTGAATTGTTTAAATATCACTATCTTCCCTTTTAAATGCATGTTCTCTGCATGGAGAGGCATCCATCTGTAATAGACTTTTGACCTAGGGTTTCACCCTAGAGTGGAGCGCCAACATTTGGAGACGGTCGAATTCGTCTAGGATGGGCGATTTTGGAGTTGAAGGGCAGATTTCATCTTGTTAGGGTTTCCTAAACCCTATTCTATTGCAGCAGACCTAAGCGCCACCTTTGGAGAGGAGTTTGGAGCATCATTCATCATCATTTGCTTGTGTTTGTCATCATAACCTAGCTGATGTAATTCGCCCAGCTAGAGCTTGTGTTGAAGTACTTTGCTCATCATATTTTGGTATGTATCAACCTAATTATAGGTCTGATTTATAACAGCAGAGATCTGATTTATAATTTGGCATGTTTGGCCTATGCCCTTGGATGTAACTGCACTTCCAGAATTTCAGTTTGTAGCAGCAGAGTTTAAATCAGAAAATCAGACTTCTTGTTGCCATTTTTGGTTGCCCTACATTGTGTGTTTCATGGTGTAATTCATGCTTATGATGAATGTCAACTTGTAGTATCATTTGCCGTCATTATTTGCCATGTTTGGATGTGTTTTGTGTTCACTGGAATATGTTAATTAAGAGCAGATAATCAGATAAGAATTCTAGGGTTTCAGCAGAAAACAAAAGTGCAGAAAACTAGGGCAGAATTCTGAAAATAAAAATCAGAATTCTAGGGCAGATCCCATTGGGGATATTACATATAATATATTACAAGACATGGTAGATGAGCTCCATGAGACTCTAATGGATATATAGACCATAGATGCATTACTCGCCAAAAACTCGCGAGTTTTTGAAAAACTCGCGAGTTTTTTCAAGAAACGAGTTTTACAGGCAAAAACTCGCAAAAAAAAAACAAGAGTTTTTGTGAAAAACTCGCCAAAAACTCGCCAAAAACTCGCGAGTTTTTGGCGAGTTTTTCACAAAAACTCGCGAGTCCGCAGAGAAGACTCGCCCGCGTGGGAAAAGGTCATTTCGGCGCGGTTTAAAGGGTCTTTTTGACTCATTTTTGTCATTCTATTTGCTCCAAACTAGAAAAAAACTCCTCCAAACCATTTTACACCTATTTGCAGCATTTGGCATCGATCGAAGAAGATTTTGAGGCGGATTCGAATCAAGTTTGAAAGGCAAATCAGATTTCCAGGTAAGTTTTTGTTTTTTTTCTTTCTCTTTCTTTTTTTGAAATTTCTTCTTCATTTTCGAAGCATCTAAGTTTAAAAAACATCATGAATGTAGTATAAATGGATTTGTATTGATCCAAACAAGATTTATATTCATAAAAACAAGATTCATCACTATTTTGTTTGCATTTTTTCATTTTTTTCACATTTTTTTCATTTTTTTTCATTTTTCTTCGTTCTTCTTATTTCAATCCAATTTTTTTTTGTTTAAGTCTTTAGATTAGTTTGCATTTTTAGTAATTTAGAGTAATTTGTTTATTTCTTCATTGTTTTCATATTTTTTCCAAACCCTAGTTAATTTTTTTTTTGTTGAATCCATGTTTTTTTGGAACAAAATGTTTAACTTTAGAATTTTACGTTAGTTTAAATTTAATCTATCAAGTAGAAATCTAATTTAGGTTGTTTTTTAATTTTCTATTAAAAATCTAACAACTTGTGCTTTCTCTTTGTATGTGCAGGTTAATTTATAATGGCAGATAGAGATGCTTCTGTATCCGGTTCAGCCTCAGGCCCTGTTGCATCATCATCATTTGTAGGCAAACGTCCTCCAGGAGCTAGAGATCCTGCGTGGAAATATGCTTATCTAGGACCGTACCCTGGCTCAGTTTTTTGCATCAAATGCCAAAACGTATACCGTGGAGGCATTAACCGCCTCAAATACCATCTTGCAGGCATCAGTCGTCGTGATGCGAAGGCCTGTACTGGAACCACGGAAGAAATAAAAAGGCAAATGAATGCCATACTTGCAGCCGCAGAAGAAAGAAAATTACAAAGGGAGAAGGCAAAGGCAGCCATGCAAGCATCCATAGCTTCTTCTCAAGGTGCTCCAGTCAACCTTGAGTCGGATGATGATGCACTTCAGGGCATAGTGGGCTCTCTTCGTGGTCCACGTAACCGAAGGCAACCCACCACCACTGCGAGCCCTTCATCTACTTCCAGTAGAGCACCAGGATCAGCACCTACACGCACAGTAGATAGTTTTTTTGTGCCTAGAAACACACCTGGATCACAAACTTCCTTAGAGGCAACTGGGTGGAATAAGGAGGTGCATGAGCATGCATACATTGCTTGTGCCGATTTTTGGTATTTCAACAACATCCCTTTCAATGTGGCAAATTCTCCTTATTGGCATAATTTGGTTACTGCACTGACGGTTGCAGGAAAGGGCTTCAAGGCACCTTCTCGCACAGAATTGAGTGGGAGGTTAGTTAATGATAATCTTTTACGTTTTAAGTTTTTGATAAATTTATGTTCTTTAATTTATAGAAATTTATGATGAATTTAAGCTATTTTTTGTTTACAAACAAAATTTTTGTACTTAATTTCACTTTGTACTTGTAGGTTGCTTACAAATGCAAGGGATAGGGCAAGGGCAGTGGTGGAAGACCAAAGAAATGAATGGAAAAAATATGGCTGCTCTATTCTTTCCGATGGGTGGACGGATGGTAAAAACCGCACCATCATTAATTTTTTGGTAGCTTGCAAGAATGAAGTGGTGTTCTTGAAATCAGTGGATGCCTCCAACATAGTGAAAAATGCAGAAAATTTGGCTAACATGTTGGAGCAAGTTTGCATGGAGGTTGGGATTGAAAATATTGTGCAAATAATTACTGACAATGCAGCAGCATATGTGGCAGCTGGTAGAATCCTCCAAGAGAGACACCACACAATTTCTTGGACACCTTGTGCAGCACATGTCCTTGACCTTCTTTTGGAGGACATAGGCAAGCTTGATTGGGTCACACCGATTGTAGAGGATGCAAGGAGGATCACAAAATTTATCTACAATCACCCTTGGGTTCTTAACATGATGAGGGATTACACCCAAGGGAAAGAGTTGGTGAGATCCGGTGTGACAAGGTTTGCAACGGTTTTCTTAACGTTGCAAAGCATTCTTGGTGCATTGGGGGCTTTGAAACAAATGTTTGTGTGCCCAAGATGGACAGAATCATCTTATGCGAAGAAGCCAGAAGGAGACAAGGTTGCATGCATTGTCTTTGACAAAGTATTTGTAGAAAGAGCTACAGAGATTGTGAAGGTAACTTCAAAGCTTCGAATTTAAATTCAAATTGAATATTTATTTATTTTTAATATGTCTTTCATTGTAAATTAGTACCTTTAATCTTTTTGCATTTTTATATTGTAGGTGTCGGAGCCCTTGGTTAGAGTCCTCCGCTTGGTAGATGGGGATAAAACCCCAATGGGATATCTTTATGAGGCCATGGATAGGGCCAAGGAAGCTATTAAAACTTATTATAAGGGGGACAGCCTCAAATTTGATCCCATATGGGAGATTATTGATAGGAGGTGGAACAATCAACTCCACCAACCCATCCATGCAGCAGGGTACTTTTTGAACCCCCGTTTCTTCCATTCAGGCACCTTCTCAGATCCTACTGGAGAGGTTATGGAGGGCCTCACTTCTTGCATTCAGAGGATGACACCCCAGGCTGAGGTGGCAGACCTCATTGTTGATGAATTGCAAGCTTATAGGGAAAGAAGGGGTAGGCTCTTTTCTTCAGACCTGGCTACACGAGCAATAAACAATCAGTCACCAGGTATAAAATTTCAAATTTATAAGTTACAACTATTGATAATTTGATATTTAATATGTTTTGAACTTTTCACTTTCCTTTCTAAGTTTCTAACTCTTCAATATTTTTTTTGCAGAGGTTTGGTGGACAAATTGGGGTGGAAATACCCCAAATCTCCAGAGATTTGCCCTCCGTGTCTTATGCCAACCATGTAGTTCATCCAATTGTGAGCGCAACTGGAGCTTATTTCAGGCCATCCACACAAAGAAGAGGAACAAGCTAGCTCAGAAACGCCTCAATGACCTTGTCTATGTGCAATATAATCTTCGGCTGCGCACAAGAAGGGTAGAGGAAATATCAGATGATCCAATTGATTTGGATGAGATAGATCCTTACAGTGATTGGACAGGGCAGGATGAGCAGCCTTCATTGTTTTCTGAGGATGAGATCTATGATTTGGAGAGACAGGCAATGGAGGAGGGGGCTGCCGCTGGAATCGATGGATTGGGATTCTCATTGGATGACATTGAGGATGAGGAGGATGAGGATGAGGAGGATGAGGAGGATGAGGAGAGTCAGGAGACATTGCCACCAGGACCACTACCAGCATCTACATCCAGGATGGAGGTTGAGCCACGGTTTGTCATGCCGAGGAGGGAGGAGCCACAGCAGATTCCTAGGACTAGACCTAGTTCTACCACTCCCCTAGTTTTCAGTAGACTTGGGAAGGGGAAGGGGAAGAGGAAGATGTAGTATTTACTTTCAGTTTCAGTTTTACAAAAACAATTTGCTATTTCCATTTTGTTTCAGACTATCAGTATCAGCGCATTCCTCATGAGGATGCCATTTTGTATCCAATTTACTTTGAAATCAATCAAATACAACTAGACTCAGCTTGTTTCTCATTTATTGACTTGTTGGATGCATCTAATCATTGAATTTTGCAAAAAAAATGTGTTTTTAATGAAATTTAAACAATTTTTTAAGTTGCCGAGTTTTTTGCCGAGTTTTTGCGAGTTTTTTGCCGAGTTTTTGCCGAGTCAAATTTTTCAGGCTTGGCGGGTTTTTGCTTTTGGCGAGTTTTTCAACTATGATATAGACTATATACCAAGCACATAGTATATTGCAAGACATGATAGAAGAGCTCCATGAGACTCTAACTGATATATAGACTTAATACCAAGCATATTTAAATTGCACGAATCTCAACATTAGTATCTCAACATATTAAATGTGTGGTGAAGTCAAAGAGTTGGGTAATCTCAGTAATGCATACCTACTATTATGTAATTCAATAGATGAAAAGATGAAAGCACGTGTAAATTTTGGCAAGATAGAACCCTTGTAGAAGTACATATAGTAGTACGAGTTATTTATGAAAGTAATGACGTGTAAAGAAAATATTGAAACTTTGAGCTCGGTAGAACTCTACATCATGGAGCTAGTCAAGACAGAATTTCCACAAGTAAGAAACAAGATATTATATCACAAAGCTATGGGTTCTAGAGAATCAAAAGAACCCCCTAAAAAGGGAGTTCAGAAGAGGCAGATTACAAGCTAACAAACACGAAGAAGAAAGCAGTTACAGTGGCATGACTAATGAGAAAACAAAAATTATTCAGGAGAATTATGTTCCAAAATTTGAGGCTTATGGAGAAAATGACAACTTTTGATGACAAGAGCACATATCAACAGCAAAGGACAAAACCTAAGGGTTAAATGAGATTAGAAGTAGCTTCTTAAATTTTGAAATGTCTACACTTGAAGATATTCTAGAATATCTTAATTAGTGCAAAGCCTATATTATTGACAACAGATAGCAGAAGTACCTCGAGTGTCAAGATTCTTCTCTATGATAGAAAACAAGGCTCATGCATGAATTACCTGGTGAATGCCAAGTTCTTCATCCTGACAATTTAGATTTTTTAAGTTGGAATAACTGCTTTAATCTTGTAATTTGTTTTCCTTGACTCATTAATAGAACTTAGAAGTACCCAATCAAATAGTCTGCAACATGGATTTTGATGTGAATTTTGTTAATTACTTGATGAGTCAAACGTGTAATTTACTTTGTACATTGACTTAATAGTATAAGTTCTTTGAGTATTCATCCATGTCGGGTAGTTCTAAAATTTATCGACATCAGATAACAGAAACTAAAAGATTTTGTAAACTGCATTTGTGCCCAGCTAAAACCACCGAAACTTTATAGGACCATGATCAGCACGTGCATTAAAAGTTAAATCCATTTTAAAAGGACTAACAGATGGAGTAGATCATCCCCCTTCATATATTATATGAAGATTATTTGTGTGCTTAAGCAATTATAAGAATTAGATCTTTTCTATATAAAGAAATGACATGGTAAATTGCATGCCTGTGATGATTTGTGTTGGTTACTGAGAGACAACTCCTAAGATGCTATAAAAGAAGGATCTTTGAAGCAATGAATATCAACTCCATAAACAAAAGGAGAAAAATTTGATTTTGCTTGCAAAAGTAAATTGTAACAATGCAAATGACAAATGATGAAAACACAAAACTGAATGCAGGCTAGGGTATTTGGGAGTAGAATAATAACTTTATGTAACAAAATGCTTCTGGTTGAAACTGTGTAGAGTTTTTTGCATCAATGTTCAGATCACACTCAGTGATTTTGCTATCCTCTTCTTGATGATGGATCACTAAGTGTGATCCAAAACATAGTTGCAAAATACTCTAAACAATTTCAACCAAAAGCAATTTGTTACATTACATCAACTGTGGAAATATTATATTGTTAACAGAGTAACAAGCTTTTATGTTGAGGGGCCTTGTGGGGCCCCCATAAAATATTAGAATTGGTTTTTATGATTTTTTTTTTTGCATTGTCTAAATTTGACACTCATGTGAGATGTCCTGATGTCCAGGGACGTCACAAGGATGGCAGGTCCACCTGCTGCCCCTCTGAAACCCCCTAACAAGGGAACATCGCCTGGAACATTCCCCACCTTGGGGAGATGTCCCAGGGATGTCCCCAAATTTTTATTTTTATTTTTTTTGACAGGGAGGATATGTTCTATCCCTGTCCCCAGTACTGCCTAAAAACCCTAGGGACACATCCTCAGATAACACTGATATCTATGCAAGTTTTGTTATTCAAAATTTTGTCCAAAACTAAACAGGGTCCTGCAATAAGTTCCAGTTTTCCAAGCAAATTTCAGCAAGGCATTAAAATAAGACCTGAGCTCATAATTGTGAAAAGTCAAGCAAATGGACAAGAGTTGTACTTACTGAAGCAGCGCCTGTGAGGATTGCAGGAACTTCATATGATACAGTAACCTGCAATGACAAGTTTACCTCAGCTCCAAATAAAATACTATATAGAACCTTCCCACAGAGGCATGCATGTTGTCAATACTACTCAGTAATATGTATCAGCCTGGCTAGCAGATAACATAATATGCTACTTTCATGACAGTAATAAAAATTGTTTGGTCACTTTTTATAATAGGTAACCAATTGAACTATCCATATGATGCAACTCACTTCTATTCCACATGAAGATGGCCCTCTAGGATAAAAACGAACAGCTCCTCTGCATTCAAACACAAATCTCCATCAGATGTCCTATGTCTAGTTTTTAAAAAATTCATACATTCTACTATTAGCCTCCTCACAAAATGCATGGATAATAGAATCAACAATTTATCTAATAACAAAATTCAAAAGAATGGGACAAAAGGTGTATTAACTATCTGCCCCTGAATATGATACTAAAGTATTCTTCAAATTACAAGTAAATACTAAACCCTGGCCATAGAATCCATGTATAAATATAAATAAAAAGGTGACTTGCTGGACCATCAAAATAAATAGGGCAAAAGAAGGTGAAAAGGCCAAAAAGTGAAAATCAAGGCAGAAAATTCATGCAATCACATGTTTGTACCAATGCCTTAAGTGTAAGGAGGATTGCAAATTTGCAACATCACCGGTCACCAGGCCAATGCAAGATATGATAATATATTTTGTAATATCCCCAATAGGATATTCACTAAATTTTCTGATTTTAGACTTCTGATTTTTAACCTAATTTCTCATTTTCTGATTTTCTGCTCCAAACCCTAATTTTCTGAACTTCTGATTTTTATATCAGACTTGAACAAACACTTATAACAGCCAATTAATCATATCAAATACATCAAATAATCATGTCACATGGCTCGCCAACATCATAGGTGAAATACACAATGAATTACACAATGAAAGAGCAATAAGATGCAACCACAATGACTGAAAATCTGAGACAAATCTCTGCTGCTACAAATCAGATTAATGCAGAGTCTGAAATTACATCAAATCATGGGCAACACATGCCAAACATGCCCAGATGTCTGCTGTCCACAAAACAGAAATAAACCCTAGGGTTTATACATACCAAACAAGCAAAAATGACCTCCAAAAGATGAAATCACCTCCCAAGAATGTGGCACCAAGATGAGGGTTTGAAACCCTAATGCAAATGAACACAATGACAGCAAAATGCTGCTCCAAATAGAGGCGCTCAGGTCTGCTATAGATCTGTTAGGGTTTGCTGCTCCAAATGATGAAAATATCTCCAAAACTCAGCAAACTCCTCCAAGTGATAGCGCTCCAATCATAGGGCAAAACCCTAATGCAATGACAATCTCAAGCACCAAATCGCTGCTCCAATGATGGCGAATTGGTCTGCTCTGCTACTGATCCAAATCTGATTGTAAAATGCGACATAAAACTCCACCAAAATGCCAAATTCACCTCCCAAATGCAAGTCGCTCCTCTCTAGACTGTGGTGCCGTAATGTCCCCTTCCTAGGCTAGCACAACACATCAGGTTAATCTACTACATGGGTTCCCATAGGCTAGCAAGGGGTGGTTAGGGGACCCATGGAAAATTGGTTCATCGAGGTTCAGTCAGCTTTCATGGTGGGATGAGTCGGACTTCTTTTGGCGGGATGTATTATTTGGCACTTTTTGGAGCGAGTTTGGGCCATTTGGCTAAACTTACTATTTTTAGCAAGGGCTCACGAGACTCAATGCGAGTTGGTGCAAGGGTTTTGAAATTAATCTTTGTTCCATTGGCCAGCTCAACGGTACTACAGAACTCCCCTGAAGAGACCGTTTGAATTATTATCTATTAATTGATATATCTAAGTTAAATTAAATATATAACTTAGTATATCCTTTAATAAAGTGACTTTATTATAATTTGAAGGACTTAATGAATAGTAAAAAGAAATAAATCATGTTTTTATGTGTGGGCGCCCAAGGCTTGGAAAAAGTAATTTTAAAATATTAAAAATACCCCAAAAATGGCGTTTGGAGGAAAAGGGGAAATAAGAGGAAAAAGTGAAGTCATTCTTCACTTACCATTGCATATTTTCATCTAATGAGTTTTGTTCTTTGGCTGTGCCAAGGGTTTGAACCAGCAACCTATGAAGACAAAATCCTTCATTGGTTTGAGCACTTGCAGGGTTGAAAGACATCTCTAGGGTGTTTGAGGCGATCTCATTTCAGAGGTTACAATTGTGCTTCAATGGCTGATTGCATACTTGTCGCGGAGTGATTTTCATAGATATATCTTGAAGTTTTTGGCATGATAATTATGGGAAGATATCAGAGAATACATTGCAGGTTTTAGCCATGATTTTGGTCAGTTTTCATTGTGGTTTTAGCCCCTTATACAGGCGTACATCCCTGGGACAGGTTGTACCTCACAGAGGGGTTTTTTGGTGTTTGGGAGGACGTTTTGTCAAGGTTCATCTCAGCTTGGCATGGGTCTTCTGCAGTTTACAATAGTGTTTGGGAGCATTTATGATCATATTTATTGCTGCTCTTCACCTACAGGTCGAACAACATTGCCATAGAGGGACGTGGGTCATCTTGTGAGACTAGCGAATGGATTTGGGGGGTTTCCAACTATCTTGTGATGCATAAAAACTATATTCTCTGTTGTTACTGTTGTATCTTTGTAATGTATTGAGTTTGAAAGGTTTTGGAAGAGTTTGTACACTTCAATCTGCTGTGACAGTTCATTTCCAGCCTTGTACTTCTTGGACAGCGAATGGGTATGTTAGCATCTTGATGTACTTGCTTATATTTCATATGGGTATTATTCATAAATGATCTATTATGCATTTCCTTTGAATATAAGCATCTGGGTATTGTTATTTTTTGTCATTTTTGAAAAATATATGCATGCAAGTTTTTATGTCAAATGCAAAAAACACCAAAACGCACCAGGGTCAACTAAACCACAAAAAACCATAAGGGGGTGGGTTATTACAAGTGCTCCAAATCTAGGGTGAAACCCTAGCCAAATATCAAACAAAACTCGCCCAATGATGATGTCCACAACTCTGATCTGCAAATCTGATTTAGAATTTTGCTCTTCACCTCCATGGATCAACAATGAAGTACAATTAGATTCCCGTCACAAAACCTCCACTTGATGAGCTAGGTTTTCGTCCAACTCACCATGAAACACAAGGGTTTTCATCCTTGGTTTCAAAGCCCAACTTCCGTTGCAGCCAAGAGTAAAAACTCAATATGAAAGATGAATGATATGATATGATCCAAGTGCCATCAAAGTCCTTATATTTATACATGCCTTTACTCCTCCCTTCTAGCTGAACAAGGTATAATAATTATCTTATGTTTTATCATTATCTTTCCCTCCATAACGCTGACCACCTTCTAGATGTCTTGGGCGCCCAAAATTCAAATTAAAGATTTGAATTTAATTCTTCTTTTCCCTCCTTAGGTCATCCTCCTTCAAGGACCCACTAAGAATTAATATTATTTTAATATCTTTTCTCCTTCATAAGTCGTCCCTCCTCATGGCCGCTCAACATGAAATCAATATTATTTTATTGACTTCCACTTTCCTTCCTCCAAGGCGCACATATGAAATGATCAAATCCATCTTACATCAAGTCGTCCATCTATTGACAAATTTCCACACTTTACCATCTCCAAGATGGTTCGCTCCACATGAAGGCAAATTAATTTACATCAAAATTATAAAAAAATATGCCAAATCATTTCCTACACTCAAATTGCCCTCCAAAAATCCCAAAGTGTGAAAATTAGTCCATTAGGCCTTCATCAGTGATCACTCTGAAAATGGGGACATTACAGTCCTCCCTTCTCGGAATTGCTTGTCCTCAAGCAATGGCAAACCTACATCTTGAGAAACACTGTCAAATGACAAGTATCTCCATTGTAATGTCCCCTTGTCACAAATCAGAATTCCTGTTTTCCCTTGTCCACAAATTTCAACTTGCAACAAGAGAACATTAGTCTATTTTCATTTAAAGCCAATATATAAAATTCATACATAGAACATTGCTTTATCATTTAGTTCAAAATTGATTTTTATCAATATACATTGCTATACAAGTTACTATTATTCATCTACGATCATTTTCTATGCATATCATTATTATGAATTCATAGCTATTTTCAATGCATATCATCATTGCTAATCTCATTATTGCTTTCAATGGTCTTTGTATTTCACAAGTTAGTCTTATGATCATCATGCATATGCCTTGCATATCATTAACATTTCATATGTTACTTTCATGATCAACATTAATATGCCTTGCATATCATTAACATTTCATATGTTATTTCACATGATCTAGGATATTCATCAATACAAATTATAATCTACTTGTCTATATGTCATTTACTAACAGCTTATGGGAGATTGGAGGAGAGTTACCATTATCCACTATGGGGCTCTAGGGTCCCTATCCTTAGACTCAATAGGGTATCCTTAATACCTTAGAGTCAAGGCCTCTATGAGACTCCTTGGTACTCTTATGATGCCTTACATCAAATAACCAAGGCCTATATATCACTATCCTTGCACTATGGGTACCTTATACCTCATGTGACAAGGCCTCTATGTGATAATCATCCTTTGCATCATGGGTACCTTATACCTCATGTGACAAAGGCCTCAATACTACCCATGTGGCCTCTTGGTAATTTCCTTCCATCTCTCATAGGAGGTTAGCAAATCACATATCATGGTATATGATTGTTTACATGATAATTCACTTGAAATATTGCATAATAAATACATTATAAATGATTCCTCTAAATGATTGTTTATATGTCATTATTCATGATGATTATATCATGGATAATGGGATGTATACATTGCCTTACTAACCATGGCTATGCATAAATCAATATTATCATGACAGAGGCATTTTGAGAATAAGCATATGATGACTGTCATAATTCAGAATTGATACATCTATGAGAGTTATCATATGACTATTCAGACCAAGAGCTATCATAACCGATGTAAATACATTAACATGAACAAATGCATATGACTGTTAGCATACTAATTGCTATCAATGATGAAACAAGAATATGAATTCTGCATACCTGTGTCCGTACGGCCGCCCATCAGAACTAAATATTATAAGGTGCTTACCTGTTAATAGAAGATGAATGGCAGTCTTGCAATGATGCTTTTAAATGAATTAATAATAGTATCTACTATTTGGATTGATGTCTTCAGAACTCAGACTTTCTTATTGTTGCTCTATCGTATTTCTTATGCAGGTTCCTTTTTCTTCCTTCGAATGAATGATCCTTCTCTTGTATTTCGACTCCTCTTTTATGGTGTGGAGGAGTCAACCTTGATGACTCTTGGGCCTTCGTGCTTTTTCATGAAGTCTTTAACAATATTATTTATTCTTAATGAGGATCGATCCCCTTAGTGCCCTTATTCAATCCTTGAGAATTTGTCTTCTATTGCCTTCTAAATATTATTTGTCTTTTCCTTATTTTGTCTTTTCTTCATGCCATAAATTTTAACTAAGTTATGAATTTGATTTAATCTGGGCTGAGATTAGAGGTATGACATCCACCCAACCAAATGTCCTTTGATCACTCTACTCCTCAACCTATGGTTGCATCTCCCAAGAAGAATATGAAGAATGATATGCAAATTAAGCTCCGGTGAAAAAACTAGCCATACACACTCGAACTCGACTTGGCCCCATCCTCCAAACTCTGAAATCCTGCTCCTCTGTGTGCACTATTTGTGTAGTTGTAGGAACAAGAATGTAATGCTCTCAACCACAAGTACCGATATCTCTGAGTCTCCAAAGGCTCCATCATCCATGAGTGTTAGGTCTATCAAGGACCAAACACTGCCAAACCAAAGCCCTGAAGAGTGTCGTGCCTGTCAACAAATGATGAAAGCTATGAGTTCTGAAATATGACCACCTGTCTCCAATATTCTGCTGCTCCACTCTGTTACAATCATCATCAACAATCCACGTGTTGTGAAGCAACTCATCATGATCCCACTGAAGTGATGCACCAAGCATGCCACCACCAGGGTCCCAAACCATCACGCTATCACATCCATCAAATATGAGGAGATAGATGTATCTCAAAGAGCTATCAACATCAACCAACTCTCTAACTCCGAATGATCTCCCATGGATGTGCAAAACACCCATCATAGGTGCATGAAAAAACATATCAGCCCATCCTAGGCTGCTAATGTAGATCAGAACAACACCCATAAATCTGAAAACCAAACCTTTGATGATGCAAGAAGTGCCTCTAATGATGTATGATGATAGTGCCTCATCATTATGCCAACCTCCAATGATAAGGAGATGACCCATATCTCTCCAAATCGCCCAAACAGCCGCTGTCCTCCAACTACTCCCTAGGAAATCCATGTACAACAATGTAGAACAGCCATCTCTCATCAATGCATGAAGTAGTGACCCATGAATTAGGGCTGGAACATCCATGCCCTCATGTTCATATCCATACCATAGTCCAGCTGAAACACAAACATTTGCAATTCAAAGCCAAGTATCATGACAATATCTCCACCCCTAGGATCATAGATCAACTGAAAACTTCATTCCTCCAAGTCCATGCCAATCAAAAGCAAGTGCATCAATGACTCCCAAAAGTAGGGCAGCTACATACTCTACCAAAGAGTCATCAACATAAAGGATTGTATCTCATCACAAGTAAATTCCTCAAGCTCTCCATAAATGGCTAAAGTCCCAACCAAATCTGAATCAATCATGTCTCCATCTACATATGTAGGCATAGCACTAGTGGCTGGTCCACCAAGTGTGCGCTCAACTATCCCATCCAAATCTATGATTTGAGCCTTCAATGGGCTCTCTAAAAGAGGTAACTCATGATCCTCATGATGTAAACCATGTGTAGAAACAAAATTTTCTGAATCATACCTCTTCATGTTCACCCAATTCCGAATGTTTTTCTTGCTTGCTTGCCTCAAGAGGCTCCTCCCTTGCATGCTCCACCTCTACACATTCTTCCCTTGGAAGAAATAGTGATCTAAGATATGACTCCTTTTGTTGCCTTGCATGATCTAGCTGATTGCAACGTTCCTTGACCTCTTGTAGGTGTTGTCTTGCTTGGGCAGCCAGCAACTTTGCCTTCCTAGCCTTTTGTACCCACTCATCACACGTCTTGTGTCTTCTTTAAATCTTCCATGGTATGATGCACAAAATCAAAACCTTTGTGGCTTGAATCCACAATGCATTCCTCATGTTTAACACCCAAAACATAAGTGCCAACATTGGGAGACTCTTCAATACCATCATCCTCGTGCATAGTGGCTGCTAACTCATGATTATGCAAAGAAATATGACTGCTGTCACAAAACAGAGAATTAGAACTGCTGTCATACCTTTGTGTGGTGTCCTCAAGCACCTCAAACACTTCTTCCTTTGCCAAATGCTCTCCCACAAGTGCAGACCCAAAAGATGACTCCAAAAATGACATGCCTCTAGCTTGAACCAAGCCTCCATCCTCTTGGTCGTCATGCTCATAGGTGTGCAATTGTTTATTGCCTTCAAAATGATTTGCTTGCCATTGGATGTGAACTCAAGCTCCATTTTGTTGAAGTCCTGGAAGTACCTCCCTAAAGACTTTAGCCATTGGATTCCTATAATGTAAGATATCCAACTAGTTCTACGAAAATTTTTCCTTACTTAAACAATTTTACTTGCTATCAATTCATCAACTACTTCAACAACATCAAAGATAACTTCTTGAATGGATCAACCTTAGAGATGGGTACTTGTCTTGTTACTCGATTCAATCAACTTGCAATGTCTTATTACATGGATAATACTTTCAATAGCATGAAGTTACAACTTATTCAATGGGAATACAAAAGAAAGGCCTTGAAGCCTTGACGTCTACAATGATTTCTTTACTTGATCAACTCAATGATGTTAACTGAATGTCAACACCTCACAATATCACACGGGAGCATCACCTTGCTTGTTGAGGGAGCATCACCCCAACACTTGAAACTCGCAGGCCTCAAGATTACAAGCTCAATAGCGTTGCAGAGAGAATTTTGTCAAAAATGCATAGATACCAAATGAATGAGAGAGCTCCTCCTTTTATAGGCCTTCCAAAGGCAATGAAGGCACATTTTTCAATGCATAAAGAGGAACCAAGGCACGTTTCCCAAGAAGCATATCCAAGGGAATATTCCATCTTATGACTCATTCTGAGTTGGCAAGCTCATCTAGAGACCTTGACACGGATCCCGAAGACATTCTGTCGACCAATGAGAGCTCAAGTTGTGTAACTACCTAAACCACCTCATCTTAGGCGCAGTTTCAAGTGTTCTTCTGACTGGGCGCCAAGTTGAAGTATCTGGAGTGCCAAGTGCGCCTATCATGAGGTTGTGCCTATCTAGAAGGAACTTCTAAAGGTTGTTGGCGAGATCATGATACTTCACTCACCCAACCTACCCAAGGCGCTCACTGAAACTTGACCAAAATGCTACTTGATGTTGGGCATCGGAATGGTGCTTCATGGGCACAGAAGTGCGCCTTGCATGAAGATTGACTTTCCTTGGTGTTTCTTCAAGATTTGATGTTCAGGGAGGTGGAATGCTTCATCTGGAAGTGAGCGCCTAACCATCTTGAGATGATATTGTGCCTAGCTAGGGTTAGGCGCCAAATTGGGGATTGCAAAGAGTCTAGGCGCCAATCTGAGGGTGTAGAGGCATGAAGATGCATCTAATGAAGTCCTTAACACTTATCCATTATTTACTGAAGACTTTTGGTCCTTGATTCTAGTTTAGGCGCCCAAATGATCCCTCTGGAGTCTAGGCGCTCCAATAGAGGATCCTTGAACTCATACATTGGCGCCTTCTAGTTCTGGGCGCTGATTTCATGCCATGGGTCTTTAGGCGCCAATTTGATGTCATAGTGGCAAGACTCTTAGGGTTAGGCGCCAACTGAGGGTGGAGAGGACCAGAATGGGCGCCTTTCCAAACAGCGTGTTTCTTAAAGGTGGCAGAGCCTAGAGAGTGTGCCTCAACATTTGATCAAGATCTACATTTGCTCAATGAGTCCCTGGGATGCCATTCTATCTCCAAATCAGGGTAAATGATCAATTGGAGCTTCAAAATCCCAGTCTTGCTCTAGGCGCATATTCAAAGCTTAGGAGTCATGAGATTGCGCCTTAACATCCTGGAGGTGAGTTTGATGACTCCATATGCTGGAAAGCCTTTTGACTCTAGGCGCCACTTGGATGTTGGACAGAAGGAGGTTGACACCAAACTTCATTAGGCGCATCTCTGAGGTGATGGAGACCAAGAAGTGTGCCTTTAGCATCTAGCTCTATTTCTTGTCAACTTAATAACTTAGATTACTGAACAACACTGAGAATGTTTCCCTTTCTTGAAAGATCCACTGGGCGCCATTTCAGGTGTCTTAGAAAGCTCATCAACCTAGGGTGCTAATGGAATCTTAGGCAAATGGAACAAGCGCCTCACTTGAGATTTGATTTCTGGATGCCAAAATTGAGGAATTTTGCGCCTAGGTGAGAAGTTGTCCATTTCAACTTTGATGATTCATCCAAGTAACTTTCCTTAGCTTCAAAGCCTTCAATCTATCACTCATCCAGGCTAGGCGCTCAAAATGGAGTGTTTAAACCTGAATGAGCCAGTGATGCTCAATTAGTTCATAGTCAGAACCCAAGGCGCTCATTTAGGTGAGTTCAGCCTGCTATTGGCACCTAAGCTTGAAACTTCATGTCCTAACATCTTCGCTTGTCTCAGAACTGGCCACTGAGTTGGAGAAAGTTAACCACAACGAGCGCCTCCAGTAGAATGCTATACTGAGAGCTAAAATGAGCTTTGGAAGTTGGGCGCCAAAGTGAACCTGATCTATCAAGGAGTGCGCCTGGCAATGATGATCACTGGAGTTGATGAAACTACTCCCAGACTTAGTCAATTTACAAGTTTCTGACTTTACCCCTGCAAAACAAAAGGTTAAGTTAGTCAAAAACCAGTTCATTCCCTCATTACTTAGAATTAGCCTCCGGGAATGAGGAATAGGCTAATCCATTATACACTTGATGATCAGGCCGGAAACGGGGACATGACAGTCTCCCCTTCCCGGAATTGCTTGTCCTCAAGCAATTGAAGGTTAGGATGCTCCAGAATCTTTTCTCCTTCCCAAGTAGCATCCTCCATTGGCAACCCTTTCCACTTCACCAGATATTCTCTGATGCTTCGGTTGCGAAGTTTCTTCTCCCTTATATCCACCACATTTTCAAGTTCAAGTGCAAGCATTCCTTCTTCATCGACTGGTGGTAGTTCATCAGTTGAAACCACATGTTGACCTAGTGCCTTTTTGAGACACGACACATGAAATACATTGTGGATACGGCTTCCTGCTGGCAAGTCCAGTTCATATGCCACTTCCCCTACTCTTCTCAACACCTTGTAGGGTCCGTAAAACCTTGGTTTCAATTTCTCTGCACCTGACTTCTTCAAAGTACTCTGTCTATATGGCTGAAGGCGCAGAAACACCATGTCCCCTACTTCAAAGCTTCTTTCAACTCGGTGTTTGTCGGCATACAACTTCTGTTGATTTTGAGCTCTTTGCAAATTTTCTTTAAGGACTCTCAAAATATCTTGAGTATCCTTCATCAATTCACTTGCTCTGGGAGCTCTACTACCATCCAAGGCCAGATCAACAAATGAAACAGCTTCATATCCATACAAAGCTCAGAAGGGAGTCATGCCAATTGACATGTGAAAAGTGGTGTTGTAGCAGTATTCACCCAGATGTAGCCACTTAATCCAAGCACGCCGATGATCAGACACCTAGTTTCTCAAATATCCCTCAAGCCATTTGTTTACAATTTCAGTCTGTCCATCGGTTTGAGGATGATAACTAGTGCTTGGTGTCAGGTCAGTTCCAGCTAGTCGGAATAGCTCTCTCCAAAACACACTAATGAACCGGCTGTCTCGATCACTGACTATGGTTTTAGGAAGGCCATGTAGTCGGAAGACTTCACGAAAGAACAACTCAGCTACTTGCAATGCTGATGACTCAACTGGAATTGCAAAGAAGTGAGCATACTTAGTTAATCTGTCCACAACTACATAGATGCAGTCTCTTCCATTTACCTTCGGAAGACCTGTGATGAAGTCCATAGAGATACTCTCCCACTTATGTTCTGGAATTGGTAGTGGTTGGAGTAACCCTGCTGGAAATGTATGCTCTGACTTGTTCTGTTGACAAGTCAAACACTCCCTGACATATTGAAGAACTTCTTCCTTCAAACCTTTCCAAGTGAACCTTTCCCTGATCTGTCTGTATGTCTTGAAGTAGCCAGGGTGTCCTGCAAGTGGAGCATCATGGTAAGTCTACAAAATATGTCGCTTCAATTCCGACTCAGGAGTTAGATAGATTCTATCTTTATAATAGATGATGTCATCAATCACCTTGTACCTATCATCCTGAATGATTCCTTCCATGATCTCACAAGCAAATTTAGATTTGGAATACTCAACTAGAAGCTGAGCCTTCCAATCCACTGAAACTTTGCTAAAGGCACAAACAGCAGGTCTTCTAGACAGGGCATCGGCAACCACATTCTTCTTCCCTTTCACATATTCAATGTCGAAATCATATGCCTGTATCTTCACAACCCACTTCTGCTGTCTTTCATTCAAATCTTTCTGCCCTAGAAAGTATTTCAAACTGTTGTGATCAGTCCTGACCACAAACTTAGATCCAACTAGATACTGGCAGAATTTGGCCAATGCATGCATGATAGCCAGCATCTCTTTGTCATAAGTTCAGTACAATCGTTCTGTATCCTTCAACTTCCTACTCTCAAATGCGATGGGATGTCGATCTTGCACCAAAACAGCTCCAATGCCTTCTCCCGAAGCATCACATTCTAGCACAAAGGACTTAGTAAAATCTGGCAAAGCCAGCACTGGTGTTGTACTCATTACAAATCTGGCAAAGCCAGCACTGGTGTTGTACTCATTACTTCCTTCAACCTATCAAAAGCAACTTGAGCTTCTATTGTCCACATGAAAGCTCCTTTCTTTGTTAGGTTTGTCAAGGGTGCAGCAAGCTGTGAAAATCCCCTAACAAATCTTCTGTAATAGCTGCAGAGGCCAAGGAAACCTCTTAGTTCAGATACGTTTCGGGGAACTGGCCAGTTGCGAATAGCTTCAATCTTTTCCTCTTGAACTTTCACACCATTTGCTCCTATCACATGACCTAGGTACAAAATTTCCTTCAAGCCAAAATCACACTTAGACATTTTTGCATACAGAGATTGATTCTCCATGACATTCAATACTTCATCTAAGTGTTGGAGATGTTCTTCCCATGTCTTGTTGTAAATCAAGATGTTGTCAAAGAAAACCAACAGGTACTTCCTCAACTGCTTGTTGAACACATGATTCATGCAGGACTGGAAAGTGGCTGGTGCATTTGTCAGCGCAAACGGCATCACCATAAATTCATAATGTCCATAATGGCATCTGAATGCTGTCTTTGGAATGTCCTCTTCTCTGACACGAATTTGATGGTAGCCAGATCGAAAATCTATTTTTGAGAAATAGACTGCTCCATGCAGCTCATCAAGGAGTTCATCAATCCTAGGTATTGGATACCTATTCTTGATGGTCTTCTTGTTCAATGCGCGATAGTCAACACACATCCGCATTGTTCCATCCTTCTTCACTAGCACCACAGATGATGCGAATGGACTTGATGATGGCCTTATATGTCCCATATCGATCAATTCCTTGATCGTCTTCTCAATTTCAATCTTGAAATGCCTAGGATGCCGATAGGGTGCAATATTAACAGGTTTCGCCCCATCCTCCAATTCAATTACATGTTCAAAACCTCTATCAGGAGGTATCCCTGGAGGTATATCCCTAAACACCTTACCATGCTTATCCAACATTGCCTGAATATCTGCAGGATAAATTTCTTCAGCAGAGAGGATTTGATTGTCCTTGATGCAAACCTGTGCTGCCCATTCGATGTCATTATGCCTGAATAATGCTTCCATTCGTTTTGCTGAGACAACTTTGGGATTTCCATCAGACACTGACTTCAGTTTGATCTTCTTTCCTTCATGCATGAATTCTAACTCCATCTTCTGAAAGTCCTGGACTATTCTTCCCAGTGAATGCAACCATTGCACTCCAAGTACTACATCAATATGCCCAAGTCCAACTACATAGAAATCATCCTGTAAGGAATAATCTCCCATCTGAATTTGTAGTTGGGACACTCTTCTAGTACAACTCATCAGAAATCCATCAGCAACTGCTATTTGAAATCCTTCGAAGTCTTCAATGGTTAGACCCCGCCTTGCTACCAAACCTTCATCTATGAAGTTGTGAGTAGCACCACTGTCAATGAGACAGGTGACTCTCTGACCCTTCACAACTCCTCTAATGCGGAAGGCATGATACTTAGGCACTCCTGAGATAGTTGCTAATGTTATTTTGTCAGGTGTTTCTTCTGAGACAACATTAAGAGTTGGTTGTACCTCCTCTTCACCTTGGATTGATTCTTCTTCACTCAGTGACTCTTCTTCACTTCCATCATCAGATACAACTTCAATCAAATGTGCCTTACCTTTACCAAGGCATCTGTGTCCTGGTTCCCAAGGTTGTTTGCAAGAAAAGCAGAGTTTCTTTCTTCTTAGCTCATCTCTTTCGGCTGCAGATGGGCCTTGAGTCATCTTTTGAGGAAAAGTGGGTCTCCTTTGAGTAGAGCTAACTCCTTTATAGAACTTTTTCTTAGGCTGGTATACAGGAGTAGTATCTAGATCAAGAGCAAAGTCAATTGCTTCTTCCAAATTTGCCGGCCTTTGTACCTTTACCAATGGCTTGATCTGATTGTTCAATCCCTCAATGAACAGCATAGTGATTCTTCGGTCAGTCATATCAGGTACCATTACTGCGATCTTCTGGAAGTCATTAACA
The DNA here is from genome assembly GCA_027924645.1 of Cunninghamia lanceolata. NCBI lineage: Eukaryota > Viridiplantae > Streptophyta > Pinopsida > Cupressales > Cupressaceae > Cunninghamia > Cunninghamia lanceolata. Next base: position 6,527,801 of record BSBN01001221.1, on the reverse strand, counting down.
TACTGCACAACCCTTCCTTCTTGCTTGAGTTGAGCTAGTTCGCGATAGTACACTTCAGTGTCTTTTCTATCAAACCTCTGAATCAGCTTGGTTACAAACTCATCATAGGAAGTTATCCTATCATGATGTTGAGAGACTAGGCCATGATGCCACCATTCATAAGCCAATCCTTCAAGATGCATTGTCGCAAATTGAATTGCCTTCTTCTCTGTCAAAGGCTTAAGTGAAAAGTATGTATCCAGCTTGTTTACCCAAGCCCTAGCACTGAGCTTACCACTTCCATCAAAGGTAGGGATGGGAACTCGATTCAATGCTTCTTTATACTCCTTTGTATCATCATCCCTTCTAGGACGAAAGCCTCTAGTTCTACCTCGCCTGTCTCTATCTTCCCTCTTCTGTCGGCAATATTCATTGAAAGTCATCATACCTCGAACACATTCCGAAAGTCTGGCATAAAAATCTGCAAAGAGAGCTATCTCATCTTCAAAATTGTTTGGTTCTTCTTCATCAAACTCTTCATCAGCTTCATTGTCCTATTCAGGTGGTGGTGGAAGGAAGGTTGGTCTTAAAGGCCTATCAACTGTAGGAGTTCGTGTGCGAACTCTTCTACCTACTGCACTACCAGCATCATCATCAACATGTCTTTCTTGTCTCTCAGGTCTCGCTGCATCTAGACGACCTTGTCCAGCTACTTCACCTTGATTCATATTTTGAAGGGATTGTAGGACATGTTGCAATATTTGAGCGGTTTGTTGTTGTTCAGCGGCAATGTTCCTAAACATCTCCCTTGCTGCACGTTCACCATCTGCAGGTGGACTTCTACTTCTTTCCTCAGCCATGTTAGCCTATCTAGCTACAATTGCTTCTGAAAGAGTATCTTGTTGTGGGTAAGGATGAATCCACTGGAACTGCCTTCGTTGTTCACGCGCAATGTATCTCCTTGTTCTATCACTTTGTTGATTACCTTCTAGCATGAAAACCCCCACAGGCTGGCAGGATCCAAGCTCTGATACCACTGTAAGATACCCAACTAGTTCTACAAAAATTTTTCCTTACTTAAACAATTTTACTTGCTAACAATTCATCAACTACTTCAACAACATCAAAGATAACTTCTTGAATGAATCAACCTTAGAGATGGGTACTTGTCTTGTTACTCGATTCAATCAACTTGCAATGTCTTATTACATGGATAATGCTTTCAATAGCATGAAGTTACAACTTATTCAATGGGAATACAAAAGAAAGGCCTTGAAGCCTTGACGTCTACAATGATTTCTTTACTTGATCAACTCAATGATGTTAACTGAATGTCAACACCTCACAATATCACAAGGGAGCATCACCTTGCTTGTTGAGGGAGCATCACCCCAACACTTGAAACTCGCAGGCCTCAAGATTACAAGCTCAATAGCGTTGCAGAGAGAATTTTGTTAAAAATGCATAGATACCAAATGAATGAGAGAGCTCCTCCTTTTATAGGCCTTCCAAAGGCAATGAAGGCACATTTTTCAATGCATAAAGAGGAACCAAGGCACGTTTCCCAAGAAGCATATCCAAGGGAATATTCCATCTTATGACTCATTCTGAGTTGGCAAGCTCATCTAGAGACCTTGACACGGATCCCGAAGACATTCTGTTGACCAATGAGAGCTCAAGTTGTGTAACTACCTGAACCACCTCATCTTAGGCGTAGTTTCAAGTGTTCTTCTAACTGGGCGCCAAGTTGAAGTATCTGGAGTGCCAAGTGCACCTATCATGAGGTTGTGCCTATCTAGAAGGAACTTCTAAAGGTTGTTGGCGAGATCATGATACTTCACTCACCCAACCTGCCCAAGGCGCTCACTGAAACTTGACCAAAATGCTACTTGATGTTAGGCGCCAGAATGGTGCTTCATGGGCACAGAAGTGCGCCTTGCATGAAGATTGACTTTCCTTGGTGTTTCTTCAAGATTTGATGTTCAGGGAGGTGGAATGCTTCATCTGGAAGTGAGCGCCTAACCATCTTGAGATGATATTGTGCCTAGCTAGGGTTAGGTGCCAAATTGGGGATTGCAAAGAGTCTAGGCGCCAATCTGAGGGTGTAGAGGCATGAAGATGCATCTAATGAAGTCCTTAACACTTATCCATTATTTACTGAAGACTTTTGGACCTTGATTCTAGTTTAGGTGCCCAAATGATCCCTCTGGAGTCTAGGCGCTCCAATAGAGGATCCTTGAACTCATACATTGGCGCCTTCTAGTTCTGGGCACTGATTTCATGCCATGGGTCTTTAGGCGCCAATTTGATGTCATAGTGGCAAGACTCTTAGGGTTAGGCGCCAACTGAGGGTGGGGAGGACCAGAATGGGCGCCTTTCCAAACAGAGTGTTTCTTAAAGGTGGCAGAGCCTAGAGAGTGCGCCTCAACATTTGATCAAGATCTACATTTGCTCAGTGAGTCCCTGGGATGCCATTCTATCTCCAAATCAGGGTAAATGATCAATTGGAGCTTCAAAATCCCAGTCTTGCTCTAGGCGCATATTCAAAGCTTAGGAGTCATGAGATTGTGCCTTAACATCCTGGAGGTGAGTTTGATGACTCCATATGCTGGAAACCCTTTTGACTCTAGGCGCCACTTGGATGTTGGACAGAAGGAGGTTGACACCAAACTTCATTAGGCGCATCTCTGAGGTGATGGAGACCAAGAAGTGCGCCTTTAGCATCTAGCTCTATTTCTTCTCAACTTAATAACTTAGATTACTGAACACTGAGAATGTTTCCCTTTCTTGAAAGATCCACTGGGCGCCATTTCAGGTGTCTTAGAAAGCTCATCAACCTAGGGTGCTAATGGAATCTTAGGCAAATGGAACAAGCGCCTCACTTGAGATTTGATTTCTGGATGCCAGAATTGAGGAATTTTGCGCCTAGGTGAGAAGTTGTCCATTTCAACTTTGATGATTCATCCAAGTAACTTTCCTTAGCTTCAAAGCCTTCAATCTATCACTCATCCAGGCTAGGCGCTCAAAATGGAGTGTTTAAACCTGAATGAGCCAGTGATGCTCAATTAGTTCATAGTCAGAACCCAAGGCGCTCATTTAGGTGAGTTCAGCCTGCTATTGGCGCCTAAGCTTGAAACTTCATGTCCTAACATCTTCGCTTGTCTCAGAACTGGCCACTGAGTTGGAGGAAGTTAACCACAAGGAGCGCCTCCAGTAGAATGCTATACTGAGAGCTAAAATGAGCTTTGGAAGTTGGGCGCCAAAGTGAACCTGATCTATCAAGGAGTGCGCCTGGCAATGATGATCACTGGAGTTGATGAAACTACTCCCAGACTTAGTCAATTTACAAGTTTCTGACTTTACCCCTGCAAAACAAAAGGTTAAGTTAGTCAAAATCCAGTTCATTCCCTCATTACTTAGAATTAGCCTCCGGGAATGAGGAATAGGCTAATCCATTATACACTTGATGATCAGGCCGGAAACGGGGACATGACACATAACAACTTTGGTCTCTCTAATGCCAACAACATAGAATTCATCCTCAAAAGTATAGCTGTCCAACTGAATGCTCAATTGGGGAATCTTCCTTGTGCAATTCATCTTGAATCCATCCGCCAACAAAACACCGAATCCAAGAAACTCCTCTATTTGTAGTCCTTTCTTGACTATGAATCCCTCATCAATGAAATTATGTGTGGCTCCACTATCAACCAAACAAGATACTCTGTCCCTTCACAACACTTCTTACCCTGAAAGGATAATGCTTAGGAACACCAGAAAGGAAAGCAATTGTACCTTGTATCGTGTCATCAAGCTCCACTTGTCGCTCCTTGTCTCCTTCTGAGCTAGTGTCTGGAATCTCCTCATCAACATCGGAAGTGACCTTAATGTAATATGCCTTGCCTATCCCAAGGCATTTGTGACCGAGCTCCCATGGCTCTTTGCATGAAAAACAAAGTTTCTTTCTCCTTAATTCATTCCTTACCTCCAAATCAAGTGCGGGCTTCTTCAGACCATCCTTTTGAAAATTCTTCTTCGGATCTTTCTTGAATGGTTTGCTTTGAAACTTGGGATTAGATGGCGCTGAAAACTTCATACCTCTAGCCTTCTTGATGGCTTCCCTCAATGATGGTGGATCTAGGGCCTTCACCCATCCACGAATCGGCTCCTCAAGTCCCTCAATGAAGAGATGTCAATCTTGTCTCCGAGACATTTAGCACCAACACGGCAAGCTTCTGGAACTTAGAAATGTATGCATCCAATGACTCCCTTTGTTTGAGTTGTGCCAACTCCCTGAAGTATTGCTCCGGATTTGACTCATTAAATCTATCAATCAACCTCTATGAGAAGTCTACATATGTAGTGACAAGGTTATGACCTTGAGTCACCATGCCATTGTACCACCAATCTAGAACATCTCCCTCCAAGTGTAGTGTGGTAAACTGTATAGCACCCCTCTCGAACATAGGACTCAAAGTGAAGTAGTTGTCCAACTTTTGAATCCAAGCTCATGCCATGATCTTTCCCGAACCATCAAAAGGTGTGATGTTCACCTTACCCAACTTCTTTTGCAATTCATGATTGGTGTGGCCTCTTTCACCTCTATTTCTATCCTGGTTCTTGTACTTGATATTGCAGAAATCAGTCCATGGAAATGTTTCCCGGCATTCATTGTTCAATGCCAACCACTCTCTTCTATACTCATCAAATGTCTCTCCTCTAGCTTGTGGTACATTGACATGTTCCCTCTTTTCAAAGTAATCACTTTGGAAGACAAACCGAAACTGAATCAAATCTTTAATTTGATTCCCTTTGGCACCAAGGAAAATACACCTTGGGAAGGCAAATTAAATAATAAATTCAATTTGAATTTAATCAACCAATTCGTTCAAGAGGGAGTAATGAAAGTCGGACTTTTGATGAAAAAGAAAACTCAAATAAATATCAAGGTCGGCCATTGGAAGAAAACGTCGGCCAAGACTTGTTAAGTCGGCCTAGATTAGGAGGTCGGCTTAGGTCGGCCTTAAATTAAAATAAAGTAATTCAAATTGTTTAAAGTGCCAAAGCCATTGGAAAGTCGGCCCAAATTGTTCCTAGGTTGGCCATAGTAAAGTGGTGCCGGTATTTCAAGCTCAAATATAGGTCGGCCCAATGGAAAATCCCAATAAAACATTTAATTTCTTCCATGGTCGGCCAGCAAGAGGGAATGACGAAAGTGGATTATAAATAAGATCCTTTGGCATTTTGAAGGTATCTTTTGGCATGTCAACTTTGGCATTTTGAAGGTATCTTTTGGCATGTCAACAATGAAGGTATTCTGGACCTCCATGAATGCTCGGAGGATGAGGCGAATTCACTGAACGGGTTATTTCATTGGCAGATGGAAGACTATGAATTCTTCCAACCAGAGTGTAACATGATTTCAATAAGAGAAAGTGGCAAATGCTCTCGGGCGACTAGTAAAACACTCGGCAACCTTGGGCTAAGTGAAACATTGTTGACGAATGAAGCACTTGACGGACTAACAAACACTCGACCACTTGGCAAGAGCGAACCAGTAACGAGTGACAAAGGGGAGGAAGGTAATAGTCAGCCAGAAGTAACAGAGCAATTAGTGGCAGAGACAAGTCGACTAGAAAACGCACAAAGAATATATAGAGGGTGATGCCAAGATAGATGATACAATTGCACATAAATTTGAACCAGACAAAATGATCAGGTATGAGGAGCCATTGGCAAGCAAGGTGAACGGGGTGATGGAACTAACGACGGGAACCCAGTATTGAAAACATCGGCCAAAAAGAGACCATACAAAAGGAATGAGGACTATAGAGTATTTCCATCGACTTGTAATTTTTTGGCGATCGGTGAAAAGCAACAGAGAAAAAATGAGGTTAAAAAGTCAGATAGTTTGCCGAATAGAGTACACGGCTCTCGAAAGACAACAGTTTGTCTAAGTTACGGAATCGGCTTGCCTAGACGCCCGATTCCGGGTACGAAACGTCCCGGAATCGGAATCCGGCCCAATTCGCCAATGGAATCTATTTCCAAAGGATTGTATTTGCTTTGAAGTTTATTTAGCCCATCCGCCGCTGGGAGATGCCATTTCCGCCAAGGGTTTTTCAACTTTTCTTCTTAAGATGCAGACGCAGACGCCATTTCCGCCATTTCTGCCAATATTCCCAATGCCATTTCCACCAATACAAACACAGATGCCAGACGCCTTCCGCCAATATAAAAACAGACACCAGACACCTTCGGCAAATATTCAAACGGAAAAATTGAAACAATGAAAATGCGAAGGTTTAAACTTTCATAATATAATATATATACAAAGGTTTTTAATGTTTAATATTTATTGATATTGTTTACCGTTCAAATTTTTTATTTTTAATTATTATTGAAGTTTAATTAATAATATAATATATTTACAAAGGTTTTTAATGTTTAATATTTATTCATATTGTTTATGGTTCAAGTTTTTTATTTTTAATTATTATTGAAGTTTAAATATCTATTGAAGTTTGTAATTATTATAAATTTTTATATTAAAATAATCAAATATTTAATATATAATCCGATAATCATAATAAATATTAACCTTATATTTAATAAATTTGTGACTGTTTTATTGGAATATAAGTATAAATTTATTAAATTATAATAGTTATATTAATATAATATATTTATTAATTTTATTATTAAAATTTAAATAGTAAATATATATTTTAAGCTAATTTTGTTTCTAGGTTGCAAATATATATATTTTTTATTTTTTATATGTATTTTGTACTAACGTACCCAAAACGTACCCAAAACCCCTTCAAAAAAATTGTCGTACCCACGTACCGGAATCCATACCCATACCCGTGCCCGATTCCGATTTGGCAACTTAGCAGTTTGCCGAATGTAGTACACGGCTCCAGAAAGACAACAATTTTGGTTCCAAGAAAGACACCCAACACTGCAGACGATTACAAAATCAATAAAGGTACGTTTCCGAATAATGCAGTTAAAATATTGGAGGATATGGCACTTGTCGTACTAGCAAATCACCCCCACAACAAAATTCCAAAAAAGGGAAAAATATCACAGGACAGATTACGGCACAAGAAATTTTTACAATCCGAGAGGCAGATAAAATGTAGACCCCACCGAAGAAAAATAGAAAAACTGGATTCAATTTGCTGTGGATGGAAAATTGGAAAAAACGAAAAAAATAGAATATTGAAAAAATTAGATGTCGAAAAAATGAAAAAAAAAAAAAAGGAAAAAAAATATATATATATAATAAAAAATAAAAATAAAATAAAGAAAAGTCGAGAAAAAGGTCGCATGACTATAGCCGTACGAACCCTCACTATCCGAGCATAAAAAGACTTTTATCAACTCCTTTTCCCTTCCCCGTACGACTAAGGAGGGAGGTACCAAATCGAAGACTATTATTATTATTATTCAGGCCGGCCTCTTGTCTTCTTGCCCAGATGCTCGCTACACTATTATTATTATTCCATAATTTGCAGAGAGTTTCTGGAAGCTTGGCGGTGCAACGGGTCTCCATTTCTACGGTTGCCTTGTAGTTTCCCCATGTTCCAGCTTGTTCTATTGTGGCTTCAGCTTTTTCTCAAACTGCAATATCGTTGTCCTCGTCGAATGACGCTATTGATGACTGTTATTTCCGCTGACTGGCTTCATCAAAATATGAGGCGACCCGATATTAAGGTTGTAGATGCATCATGGTACATGCCTAATGAGCAGAGAAACCCACTGCAGGGTGCCCATATCCCTGGGGCAGTCTTCATTGACGTGGACAAAATATCTGACCAAGACTTCAAATTCGCCACATATGCTACCATCAAAGAAAGCAATTGCTGCTGCAGTATCTGGAATTGAAAACAAAGATTCAGTAATTATTTATGATAAGGGAATTTTCAGTACAACTCCTGTGTGGTGGATGTTCAAAGTGTTTGGTCATAATAGAGTTTGGGTTTTGGATGGAGGCTTACTGAGATGGTGTGATTCGGGCTATGAAGTAGTCATGTGCCTCTGGTGATGCCATTTTAAAAGTTATAGAAGTCTTCAGATTAAGCCAAAGAAGTCGTTAATAGCAGATGATAGTGATACTGCATCAATGGAGGTCGAGTGTAGCACGGAGGAGGCGGCCATAAATCTATTCATATTTGCTTACTAGGTGTCGTTTGTTTATTCCCTCGATGTGCCTCTCTATCTGTTTTCGTTGATGGGCATTCAGAAGACGGATTCAGTGGCGAAATCACAAATGAATGACGTGATAGCATTGGTGATCGGAAGCTTCATTCTAGCAATTGTAGTGGAGGAGTATGATATACATTTGTATCAGCAACTGTTGACATTACAAGGCAAAACTTAAAAAATCCTATGCATATGGAGCCACAAAGCACAGTTGGGTACATCTCACATTGCGAATGCAAGAGCTTAAAAAGGCAAAATTCTTATCAATGTTCTTCCAGAACCATCAACACGGTTCCAGAATTTCTGATGCCACGTATTTGAGTTGTTCCAGTCAAAACTTATGAGTCATCACTGTACGAGAACCCTTGCCGCTGTATGTTGACTAGAGGACGGTGAACATCATGTTTTTCCGTCGTCTCGAAGATGACTAGTTTTGTGGGGGGAATGATGTTAGGTGCAATTTTGTAGTATCTTGTTATTTCGTAATACGTTTGATTAGTTGTGTCGGCAAATATATTTGTTAGTTGGTACCGGCAAGTAGTTACAAATATATGAGGGCAGCATTGTGACATTGTAGTGTAATACTGATATATTCAAGGAATGGAAACAATGCTTTATTCTGTGCAATGCTGTTATAAATTCATGTTCTATGTTGTGCACTATACTATTGCTTTATAATTTTGTTTACTCCATGTCTGTGTGAAACAGCACATTGCCAGTAAACAGAAATCACTTCCCGAGAATGTAGCGCCAAGATGAGGGTTTGAAACCCTAATGCAAATGAACACAATGACACCAAAATGCTGCTCCAAATAGAGGTGCTCAGGTCTGCTATAGATCTGCTAGGGTTTGCTGCTCCAAATGATGAAAATATCTCCACAACAACTCAGCAAACTCCTCTAAGTGATGGCACTCCAATTATAGGGCAAAACCATAATGCAATGACAATCTCAACCACCAAATCGCTGCTCCAATGATGGTAAATTGGTCTGCTCTGCTGCTGATCCAAATCTGATTGTAAAATGCGACACAAAACTCCACCAAAATGCCAAATTCGCCTCCCAAATGCAAGTCGCTCCTCTCTAGAGTGTGACGCTCCAAATCTATGGTGAAACCCTAGCCAAATATCAACCAAGACTCGCCCAATAATGTCCACAAGTCTGATCTGCAAATCTGATTTAGAATTCTGCTCTTGACCTCCACGGATCAACAATGAAGTACAATTAGATTCCCGTCACGGAACCTCCAGTTGATGAGCTAGGTTTTCGTCCAACTCACCATGAAACACAAGGGTTTTCGTCCTTGGTTTCAAAGCCCAACTTCCGTTGCAGCCCAGGGTAAAAACTCAATATGAAAGATGAATGAATGATATGATCCAAGTGCCATCAAAGTCCTTATATTTATACATGCCTTTACTCCTCCTTTCTAGCCGACCTAGGTATGATAATTATCTTATGTTTTATCATTATCTTTCTCTCCATAAGGCCGACCACCTTCTAGATATCTTGGGCGCCCAAAATTCAAATTAAAGATTTGAATTTAATTCTTCTTTTCCCTCCTTAGGTCGTCCTCCCAAGCGCCCACTAAGAATTAATATTATTTTAATATCTTTTCTCCTTCATAAGTCATCCCTCCTCATGGCCGCTCAACATGAAACCAATATTATTTTATTGACTTCCACTTTCCTTCCTCCAAGGCACATATATGAAATGATATCAAATCCATCTTACATCAAGTCATCCATCTATTGACAAATTTCCACACTTTACCATCTCCAAGATGGTTCACTCTGTGATGTTCCTAACTCAGATTTACACCACAATTGCAACACATTGATCAAGCATCATAAAATTTCACAACAGAGTAAATGAACATGAACTGAAAATGAATATATATTTGTCTTCAATCCAATAGATACAATGAATATATCATCTACGTTTGTACTAAAGAGGCAAGTACACTTATTGGTTTATAGCCCTAGGGCTGATACAATATGCAATCTGCATCAAATAATGATTTGTTGTGATTCCCTAGTGCCTTCGCTGCTCCTAATGCATCATTGAATGCCCTCAAACTGATTTGCTGCCCTCTAAAATGGTTCGCTGCTCCTCTAGAGTAATTCACTGCTCCTCTAGGAATATTCGCTGCACTTCTGAACTGGTTTGCTGCCTTTACAAGACCCTCTAGATGAAGTCGCTGCACCTCCAGACTGGTTCGCTGCCCTCACAAGAGACTCTAGGTGGATTCGCTGGCCTTGAGGAAGGGTTCACTGCCTCTTAGAGATGGTTCGCTGCCTTTTATGATCTGATTTCTGCCTTCTCCTTGCTGCTGCAACTCAGAATTAGTGTCTTCAATGGCTTCTCCTAAACAGATCTGCATGAATGCTTGCTATTAGATGAATGAGGCCATCACCATTCATTGCCAAGGGGTCATCTCCTTGACTATGGACATTAGAACTAAAGTTCTAAGCCAAATGGATAGGAAAGATACCAAGAACATTCGTTGATTAGTGATGCAATTAGCAGCTCCTTGCCCTCCTTTTATACTTCTCCTTGTTCTAGACCTTTCTCCCTCCAAGCGCCTTCTAGATCCTTCTTTAAAGAGGTCGGCCTCATGTTCCTTTTTTCATATTGATTTTGGGCGCCAACACTCTAAACTCAAGTTGGCCTTTATGATCTTTATTTTATCATCCTCTTTAAATTACATTACTATTCCCAATGAAGTCGACCTTGAGACAAGTCGACCAATGAATGAATAATGAATAAATGCATTGCTCACACAAGTCGGCCCAGTGTAATATGAACTCAAGTCAGCCTCAAACAGGGAAAACATATGGAAATCATCAATAAGTCGGCCTCAGAGATGTCCAAGGTGAAATGCTCCTCCATGAATTCCCAAGTAACCTCAATGATAAATCTCCAAAGTACCAAAGGTGAAGTGATGAAATGCATCCATGATGAAGTCAATAAGCATGATGAACTCCATAGCCTTATGATCCTGATGAAGCATCCATATGATTGTAGCCCAAGTGTAATGATGAACCTCCAAACATCAAGAGTGAAGTAATGGTCCCAATGAAATGCATAAGAGTCCATAAGATGAAGTCCATACTCTAATATGAATATGTAGGAAAGTTCTGGAGAATGCCAGTTATCCCAAACCAAGTACCCATGAAGGTGAAATGATAGCATCCATACATCCTGTGAAGTGAAATGATAGCCCCATTGGTGGAACCAAACCTCTCTCAGCACCTCGAATCCACTGGAAAGTGCAACAATTTGCAGGATGGTGACCATTCCGGAAAAAGGGACATGACAAACCATCCCTCCCCGAAATTGCTTGTCCTCAAGCAATGGCAAGTGTGTATGCTGTGAGATAGTGTCAAATGACATGTATCTCCATCTACTCGCATGCCCGGTGACCATGCAAAACCTCCACTGGTGGTTGCATCCTCCAAGAAACATACTTGCAACCACAAGTGTCGTGACCTCCAATGCTCCCAAGGTGCCACCTCCCGAGAGACAAAAGCAGGTCCATCCAGGAGTGAGATGAAGAATGTGATACTTCCGCTGCGTTACTCTGATATGTTCATCAACACTCCAATGAAGTAGTGTGCCAACCATGTCACCACCTGGATCCCAAATCTTCCTATCAAATATAAATACGAAAATACATCCCGCAGTTTGATCATCAATCCAAGCTTCCATCAGCCTCATGTCAAAGTGTAAAACCCTCAACGTAGGTGTCTCCATGTATGAAGTGATTCCTCCAAGGTGACTAGTGTTGAAATATACCTTTCTAGAATGACTGAAATTTTTTGCCAACTTTTAGATAAGATTTCTTGCACAAATCAACAAATAAACATCACCAATGAACAAAGCAATAATAGAACTTCAAACCCCCATCACACTTGCTTATTTGAAACCTTCAAATGTGAAATACAAAAATGATAAGTTGCTGATCTGAATTTCAGTCACTGTCTGATTTTATATCAGACCTTATTACATGCATATAAAATGTCCAAATACAACAAATCTTGCATAGGATCAAAGCCCAAACACTTTAGAACAAAGATAGCTATCCAATGATGTTATAACAGCCCTAAAAGTACAAGAATGTATGACTGATATAAAATTTCTGTAGGCTGATATGACTGCTGAAAGTGATGATTTTGCCCAGCCAAGTTATATCAATGTAAACTTCATGAAAAACACTTCCAAACCCAAGCGATGGATGCCTAGTTTAGTCTTCTATCAAAAGCAACTCTTCAAATGTTAAAGCCTTTATTAAATCCACTTCAAAAACCCTGTAAATGTCCAAACAATTCGCTGTCATAAAAATCAGACTTTGCTGATATGAAATCATACCTTGAAAAATATGCAAAAGTCACTCAATTCTCACTCTAAACCCAATCAACTACCTTGGTAATCACTCCCATATGTTGAGACATGGACCAGCTAGGACTCGAACCTAGGACCTTCCATACGCTGCTGGAGTGCTCTACCACTGAACTACTAGCCCCTCTTGGACCAGTCCATCGTCGGTCTGGGTGTGACTTATTTCCAACACCAACACCCCCCCTTAAGCCACACCTCTCATGTGCTTGGGGCTCCTAGCCTGGGCCTAGCTCTGATACCATGTTGAGACATGGACCAGCTAGGACTTGAACCTAGGATCTTGCATCACTGCTGGAGTGCTCTACCACTGAGCTACTGGCCCCTCTTGGACCAATCCATCATCGGTCCGGGTGTGGCTTGTTTCCAACACCAACACCCCCCCTTCAGCCACACCTATCGTGTGCTTGGGGCTCCTAACCTGGGCCTGGCTCTAATACCATGTTGAGACATGGATCAACCACTACCCTTTCAAAAACGCCATTTCATGGAATTGATTTGTTTATCTTTAGTTTATTTGACCGATTGCTTTCCCAAATCGGTTTTCCATAATCAATAATAGTTATTATCATTAACTACTGTCATTGCAGTGCATAAGGAGGGAGTTGGCCAATGGATGTATTGTTTTCTCTAGCGCTAGAACCATTCGGCCATGAAATCTATAACCTCCCTAAGCTACAATCAACAACACTCCCTCTCAACTAGGGAGGACACTTCCAGCTGCACAAGACATGTCACCTCATCATGATGTCTACCGCATTGGCTACACCCATATGTCGAAAAGAAAGATACCACCTCATCGTGATATCAGATATCACCTCAATATGATATCAACCATAATGGCTACAACCATGTATGGTATGTACAAGTGTTCATCACTTGCGCGATGTTGTCACCTCAATATGACTTTCACCATAGCTCTCCTAGAGGGTGAAACACAAGTACAAAAAAATCATCACGGACTCTCTCACGTGTTGTTGTCATGGAGTCACACACATGACATACACCATGGCTCTCCCAGAGGGTGGAATCAAGGGATTTCACCTCGAACCTCTCACAAAGAAGAACTCATTATCAAGGGATTTCACCTCGAACCTCTCTCACAGAGAACTCATTATCAAGGGATTTCACATCGAATCTCTCTCACAGAGAAGAACTCGTTATCAAGGGATTTCACCTCGAACTTCTCTCACAGAGAAGAACTCATTATCAAGGGCTTGCACCTCAAATCCTCTCACAGAGAGAAATGCATTAACAAGGGCTCTTCATGATGATGTGACTCCCTCTGAAGCTCCAAGTACTAGCATCAACCTCCTGACCTCCTCGTCCAAGGTTACCTCTTTTGGATTGTTAGACTCCCTCAACACAATTTCGATGCAAGTGAGGTACTTTCTTTCCCCCAACTCGACTTTATTTTACACTTCAGCCAAGTGCCTCTATCACTGGCCTACCCCCTGAACCTGTGATTCTGCTGAAGCACCAAGTCCAATAACTCACCTGCTCCAAAATTACAAACCACTTAGTTCCCCTTTTGTAGCTCCTCAGTCTGTAGATTTGCTCTCTAAGACTTCCCTCCTGAACTCGTGGCCACTCCAACCACTAAGTCCCCCTTGTTCACCAAGCTGCCCAGGCTGATCTAGTTTCCTTACCCAGACCACTATATTTCCAGATTATGCCCAACACAACATCCAACCTTGGCTAAACGGATTCTCTGTCCTGTCCCTCATAGACTAGCCAATATGCATTCATAATGCAATGTATTCACAATGCTTGCCATACTGATTCACATCCTCTTTCTAATTGTTCTTGAGTTTAGTTGCCAAAACAACACCTCATTGAGTTTCTGACGCCAATCAACTCCAGAAAACTTAGGATCAAATTCATTTAGAGCATTCAAAGTGAGAAACTGTGTTTGGCTCCTTAAATCCATAACATTGTAGACCTCGCACCTTGCAATCAATGATATATCTTATATCTTATTAATCAACGGAACCATACCTGCAGGTCTCGGCTGAAATATTCCGAGCCAAATTTTTTTTTTGAATTTCCAATAACAGTTTACAAACCAATGCACCTGTTAACGTTAGCAGCTAAACCAAAACGATGCTGAAGCAACTCTAACCAGAATGTACACCAGGATCCCAATGTGGGCAAGGTGTGAGCATTGGTCAGAGGATCTTAATCAAAATGCTTATGCAAGAACTCTAACCAAGATGCGCCGGCGAACGACGAGCATGTGGTCAGAGGATCCCTACAATCTAATATACTGAAAGCACACTCGACACCAAGTATGTGCTGCTCTATCCGATACGGAAATGAGGCGACCATATGGCGGAGATAACCGAAATTACAATGCTAGAAAGAGAAGTAAGATAAAATGTTGAAAGTACTCGACACCCAGAATGTGCTTTCTAACCCGGGATGGGAAAGGAGCTACCATAGGGCGGAGATAAAGGAAATACAGTTGCAATTACTGAACGGAA
Source organism: Cunninghamia lanceolata (assembly GCA_027924645.1). Classification (NCBI taxonomy): domain Eukaryota; kingdom Viridiplantae; phylum Streptophyta; class Pinopsida; order Cupressales; family Cupressaceae; genus Cunninghamia; species Cunninghamia lanceolata. The sequence continues at coordinate 6,512,734 of BSBN01001221.1, read as the reverse complement.
AGCTGAGCATTACAAATTATGATAAGCAAGAATAATCACTATTGTCAGTACTACTGCCAGCTTACAATATGAAAGATAATGTCTTGCTATCAATGCGAATCCACATATAAATAGAGCTGCAACAATATAAATGAGTTTCCTTTACTGAGTAATAAAGCTTAGATCTGAAATTGCACTAAACAGACCAACCTCGAAATCTGATTTATGACAGCCCTGTTTTCCCGTGCATGAACAGCAGCCCTGTAACTCACAAATCCATTCACAACTACCTCTAGACTCACTCAAATCTCACGAAACAGAATGCAATATGACTCTAAGATGATGGCGCCCAAGATTGGCACAAGAAACTGACTCAAAAAGCTGATATGAATTAATGGCATAATTCCCAAGAAAGGCAAATGGTACGGCCCAGCAAGAGGGGCGATTTCCTTTTAAAAATCACAGCGTTCAAAATAAAATCTATAACTTTGGGAATAGGGTCACCCCTTACAGACAGAGAGAATGAAACAATACCCAGAAGCAATATTTTTGTATTTTTTGATTTACGAATAAAAACAACAATCTGTTGTAGCTAAAAATGCAATATCTGAAAACCTCTAATATGCAAAACTGAACTAACAAGGCACAAGCTGAATACAATGCTCAAATCCCAATGCAACTCACAAAACTAAACTAATTCACTACTAGTCGCTATCTTTCAAGCGAGAAGCAATGCCAAGCTAGGAGGCATACATTCCTCGAAGCAATCCCAAGGCCAATCCGGCAGCATAACATTATCAAGATTTCGGATGCAGAAATGAGAGCACTCTTCCTCCTTTTATATTTTTCCAACTGGGAGTCTCTAAAATCCTCTTGCATATGGGATAAAACATGAGAGGGAAAATAATATAATCCTCTTCAATTCTTTTTCAACCTCAACATTAAGTCGTTGAGCCTAGGCACCAAGGTCCAAAATTAAATAATAATGTTTAATTTACGGACTTTAAAACGGAGGCCAAGATGATGTCGGAAACCAATGATCTATAGCTCGTTGGAAAGGTCTTGACAAGACGAATCCAACCCCACTCTCAAAATCCCGTTCCGGTGCCAATCCCGAACTTACTAAAAATAGTAAATTCCTGAATATCGAGAAAAACACATCCCTGCGAAGCTCTCTAAAAACCCAGAAAGAAACCGCCAACCAAACCACATCCCACAAACAAAAGCAACCACCAAAACATGAAACCCTAATTTCAACATCCGAGTAGCCTACGGGTCTCCGGAATAGGCCAACGGTCAACTGTAAAAGATCAAGCTGGAAAACGGAACATTACAGTCCGCCCTTCCCAAGATTGCTTGTCCTCAAGCAATTGCAAGCCTGGATGCTGCAGAATCTCATCATTCTCCCAAGTCGCATCCTCTATAGGCAAGTTCTTCCACTTCACCAAATACTCTCTGATAGTTCTTTTCCTCAAAGAATGCTCCCTGGAATCAAGAATCTCTTCTGGAATCAAAACTAACTGTCCTTCTTCATCCAAAGGTGGCAACTGTGATGAAGCAACAACATTGTGTCCAAGTGCCTTTTTGAGGCGAGACACGTGGAATACATTGTGCACTCTGCTATCCGAAGGTAGTTCCAACTCATAAGCTACTGCCCCCACCCTCCTAGTGACCTTGAACGGCCCATAGAAACGTGGTTTGAGCTTCTCAGCTCTACTTTTCTTGAGAGTGGACTGTCTGTAAGGCTGTAGTCGAAGATAAACCATATCTCCAACTTCAAAAAAGCGCTCAACACGCCGCTGATCAGCGTACATCTTCTGCTGATTCTGTGCAATCTGAAGATTGTTCTTCAATGAGTTCAAGATATCTTGACTCTGCTGCAACAAATCCTTGGCCTGAGGGGCTTTGCTATCACCAAACACCAAATCAGCAAAGCTAGGAGCCTAATAACCATAAAGAGCCATGAAAGGTGACATCCTTATTGACATGTGAAAAGTAGAATTATAACAATACTCGCCCATGTGAAGCCAGTTCACCCAAGCTCTTTGCTGCTCCGAAACATAGTTTCTCAGGTAACTTTCCAACCACTTGTTCACTATCTCTGTCTGTCCATTGGTTTGAGGGTGATAACTAGTGCTGGGAGTAAGCACTGTACCACTCATTCGGAAAACCTCTTGCCAAAAAGTGCTTAGGAACTTACTATCCCTATCACTCACAATGTTTTTTGGCAACCCATGTAATCTAAACACCTCATGAAAAAACAGATCTGCAACTTGGGCTGCTGAAAAAGAGCTGGCAATGGCGAAGAAGTGAGCAAATTTTGTTAATCTGTCCACAACAACATAGATACAGTCTTTTCCTTGAACCTTGGGCAACCCTGTGATGAAGTCCATTGATATGCTTTCCCATTTTTGATTGGGAATGGGAAGAGGTTGCAGAAGACCAGCTGGTAAAGTATGCTCATTTTTGTTCATCTGACAAGTGGGACACTCCTGAATGTATCGTTGAACCTCCCCTTTCAGCCCTTTCCAAGAAAATCTTTCCCTGATCTGCCTATATGTCTTGAAGAACCCTTGATGACCAGCAAGTGGAATGTCATTAAAGGTCAACAAAATCTTCTTTTTGAGCTTAGAATCAGCCACCACAAAGATTCTACCCTTGTAGTGTATCAGCCCTTCGACCACTTTGTACCTTTCGTCAAGAAAAGTACCCTCAATGATGCTGGTTGCAAACTGATTTTTGGCATAATCAGCAAGCAACATGTCCCTCCAATTAGCTATAAGCTCACACAATGAGCTCAAATGAGGTCTCCTAGATAGAGCATCAGCCACAATATTGTTTTTCCCTTTGACATATTCGATGTCAAAATCGTAAGCTTGAAGCTTACTCACCCACTTTTGTTGCCTCTCGTTCAAATCTCTTTGATGCATGAAGTGCTTGAGGCTATTGTGATCAGTCTTGACCACAAACTTGCTTCCCACCAAGTACTGTCTGAACTTAGCTAATGCATGCATAATGGCAAGCATCTCCTTGTCGTAGATGGAGTAGGTCCTTTCAACACCTCTTAATTTTCTGCTTTCAAACGCAATGGGATGTTTGTCTTGCATCAAAACAGCCCCAACTCCTTCACCGGATGCATCACACTGTAGCTCGAACGGCTTGGAGAAGTCTGGGATAGCTAACACCGGACAAGAGCTCATGATCCCCTTAAATTTATCAAAAGTAGTTTGAGCCTTTTCTGACCAACAAAAGGCACCCTTTTTCGTGAGGTCAGTAAGAGGAGCAGCATTCTGAGAGTAGCCCTTCACAAATCTTCTGTAAAATCCACTAAGACCCAAAAATCCTTTCAGATGAGTCAAATTCTCAGGAGGTGGCCAATCAATAATTGCCTTGATCTTTTCAGGATCAACCTTCACTCCTTCAGCACTGATTATATGGCCAAGGTAAAGTAACTCCATTCCAAATTCACATTTGGATTCTTTGGCAAACAAATTCTCTGATTCCAAGATGCTAAGCACTTCCTCCAAGTGCTTGAGATGTTCTTCCCATGTCTTGCTGTAGATCAGGATGTCATCAAAAAATATCAATACAAACTTCCTCAACTGCTTCTGAAAGATTTTGTTCATACATGACTGGAAGGTAGCAGGAGCATTAGTCAACCCAAATGGCATGACTAGAAACTCGAAGTGGCCATAGTGACATCTAAATGCTGTCTTCTCAACATCGGATCCTCTCATCCGAATCTGGTAATAACCCGATCTCAAATCGATCTTTGAAAAGAACTTGGCTCCATGTAGCTCATCAATGAGCTCATCTATCCTCGGGATGGGATATCGATTTTTGATGGTGCTTTGATTCAAAGCACGATAGTCCACACACATGCGGATGGTACCATCCTTCTTCACCAGGACAACTGCCGAAGCAAAGGGGCTCTTGCTTGGACGAATGAAGCCCATCTCCAAGAGTTCCCGAATGTTTTTCTCAATCTCGTCCTTTTGCTTCTTAGGATACCGATAAGGAGTTGTAATAACTGGTTTAGCTCCTTCCTTGAGCTCTATGACATGCTCCGAACCTCGATCAGGAGGTGGTCCAGGAGGTAAATCAGCAAACACCTTGCACTTCTTTGTGAGTAAAGACTGAATATCAGGAGGGTAGTCTCTCTTTGTTTCAACCGGACTAGCAGGAAGAATCATACACTCTGCAGCCCACTCAACTTGATCATGACGAATCAGCCTCGCCATCCTCTTGAATGACACAATCCGAGGACCACCATTGGACATTCCTCTTATCACTACATTCTTCCCTTCGGATTGAAACTTGAGCTCCATGGTTTGCAGATTTAGAGTGATCTCCCCGAGTGAACGCAGCCATTGAATGCCTAGGACGGCATCCGTATCTCCAATTTTGACTACATAGAAGTCGTCCTTGACTTCATAGTTTCCCACTTGCATGGTCATGTTTGAGATCTTCTTGGTGCAGGTGATGTGAAACCCATCAGCAACCATAACCTTGAAGCCTTCAAACTCTTCTGTTTGCAACCCCTTCTTTGCCACCATAGCTTCGTCAATGAAGTTATGCGTTGCTCCAGTGTCAATCAAAGCAACTATGCGTTGTCCCTTAATCATCCCTCGAACTTTGAAGGATTCATTCCTTTGAAAGCTCGAAAGTTGAGCCAAAGTGCCTCCACTTCCCTTTTCATCTTCGGATTCCTCTGGGACCTTTTCCACTTCACTGTCTTCAGAATCAGACTGCTGGTCTGACAAATCAGAATTACTTTCTTCAGCTGAATAGTATTCAATTTGATGAAATTTGCCTCCTTTTGGGCAAACATGATCTTGGGACCATTTTTCTCTACACCGGAAACATAACCCTTTTCTTCTGAGTTCATTAAGTGTCTCAGGATTCAACCTTGTGACATGAGGTTGATGCTGTTTGAACTCCTTATGCTGAGGTCTTTTTCCTTTCTCTTTTGTGAAATGATGGCTTGGGTTGAAACTTTGCTTTAGGAGCAGCCCACTCCATGTTTCTTGCCTTCTTCATTGCCTCTTGTAGAGAGGGTGGATCAAAAGCTTTAATCCAACCCTTGAGTGGCTCCGTTAATCCTTCACTGAATAGGATCACCAAGCGCCTCTCAGTGACTCCTGTCACCATGACTGAAAGCCTCTGAAACTCAGCTATGTAGGCATCAACTGTACCATATTGCTTAAGTTGTGCCAATTCTCTGAAATGCACTTCTGGATCTTTTTTCTCAAATCTCTCTATGAGCTTATTGGTAAACTCATCATAGGTAGTGATAGACCGATGACCCAAGGTGACTAGACCATGGTACCACTACTCGTGCGCCACCCCATCCAGGTGTAGCGTAGCGAACTTAATCGCTTCCTCCTCCTCCATGGGTCTAAGAGCTAGATAGTTGTCTAACTTCTGTATCCAAGCTCTGGCTGAACTATTGTCACTCCCATCAAAGTGTGGAAGCATAACCTTGTTGATAGCTTGATGCAAATCCCCATGAACTATTGTCCTCCTTTGTTCATAATGTCTTCCTTGTCCTCTATCCTTTTATGATCCATAAAATCATTATAAGACATATCTGCCTTAATTTCATCAGGTAGAGAGTCATACTCAGCGCGGCCGAGTCTCAACTGTTCAACAAATGACACATTTTCTTCTAGATCAAGATGAGGTTTTACTGGTGCCAAGAAAGTGGGTTTGAATGGCCTGGAAGAAATGTATGTGTTATTTGAAGCAGGCTGAGCAACATGTCCATTAAGCTAGTTGGTGGCATTGTGTTCTCCACTATGTCCTGAATTGTTCAGTAGAGGTTGGTTCTGACCCATTCTCCCCATCATGAGAGATATCATATCCATTAGGGTATCCATCTTCCTCTCGAACCTCTTTGTCGGACTTAATGATCTTTCTCTTCCTTTCCCATTATCATCTCTGTTACCTCCCGACGTCCTCTCATTATCCCCCATTTCTCCTTCAGGAGAAGACTCCCAATTGGCTCTTAATACCTCTGAAGCTATCTGACCTTCCGGGGCCTGATGCCAATGAAACTGACTGGTAGCCTTCTTGTATTCTCTTGCTAAGTACCTTTGTTCTCTGTCACTCATAGAAGGTTTGTTTTCACAGGATGGCAGGATGCGTGGCTCTGATACCACTGAAATATTCCGAGCCAAATTTTTTTTTTGAATTTCCAATAACAGTTTACAAACCAATGCACCCGTTAAGGTTAGCAGCTAAACCAAAACAATGCTGAAGCAACTCTAACCAGAATGTACACCAGGATTCCGATGTGGGCAAGGTGTGAGCATTGGTCAGAGGATCTTAATCAAAATGCTTATGCAAGAACTCTAACCAAGATGCACCGGCGAACGACGAGCATGTGGTCAGAGGATCCCTACAATCTAATATACTGAAAGCACACTCGACACCAAGTATGTGCTGCTCTATCCGATACGGAAATGAGGCGACCATATGGCGGAGATAACCGAAATTACAATGCTGGAAAGAGAAGTAAGATAAAATGTTGAAAGTACTCGACACCCAGAATGTGCTTTCTAACCCGGGATGGGAAAGGAGCTACCATAGGGCGGAGATAAAGGAAATACAGTTGCAATTACTGAACGGAAAGCTAAGCATTACAAATTACGATAAGCAAGAATAATCACTACTGTCAATACTACTGCCAGCTTACAATATGAAAGATAATGTCTTGCTATCAATGCAAATCCACATATAAATAGAGCTGCAACAATATAAATGAGTTTCCTTTACTGAGTAATAAAGCTTAGATCTGAAATTGCACTAAACAGACCAACCTCGAAATCTGATTTATGACAGTCCTGTTTTCTCGTGCACGAACAGCAGCCCTGTAACTCACAAATCCATTCACAACTACCTCTAGACTCACTCAAATCTCACGAAACAGAATGCAATATGACTCTAAGATGATGGCGCCCAAGATTGGCACAAGAAACTGACTCAAAAAGCTGATATGAATTAATGGCACAATTCCAAAGAAAGGCAAATGGTATGGCCCAGCAAGAGGGGCGATTTCCTTTTAAAAATCACAACCTTCAAAATAAAATCTATAACTTTGGGAATAGGGTCGCCCCTTACAGACAGAGAGAATGAAACAATACCCAGAAGCAATATTTTTGTATTTTTTGATTTACGAATAAAAACAACAATCTGTTGTAGCTAAAAATGCAATATCTGAAAACCTCTAATATGCAAAATTGAACTAACAAGGCACAAGCTGAATACAATGCTCAAATCCCAATGCAACTCACAAAACTAAACTAATTCACTACTAGTCGCTATCTTTCAAGCGAGAAGCAATGCCAATCTAGGAGGCATACATTCCTCGAAGCAATCCCAAGGCCAATCCGGCAGCATAACATTATCAAGATTTTGGATGCCGAAATGAGAGCACTCTTCCTCCTTTTATACTTTTCCAACTAGGAGTCTCTAAAATCCTCTTGCATATGGGATAAAACATGAGAGGGAAAATAATATAATCCTCTTCAATTCTTTTTCAACCTCAACATTAAGTTGTTGAGCCTAGGCACCAAGGTCCAAAATTAAATAATAATGTTTAATTTACGGACTTTAAAACGGAGGCCAAGATGATGTCGGAAACCAATGATCTATAGCTCGTTGGAAAGGTCTTGACAAGACGAATCCAACCCCACTCTCAAAATCTCGTTCCGGTGCCAATCCCGAACTTACTAAAAATAGTAAATTCTTGAATGTCGAGAAAAACACATCCCTGCGAAGCTCTCTGAAAACCCAGAAAGAAACCGCCAACCAAACCACATCCCACAAACAAAAGCAACCACCAAAACATGAAACCCTAATTTCAACCTCCGAGTAGCCTACGGGTCTCCGGAATAGGCCAACGGTCAACTGTAAAAGATCAAGCTGGAAAACGGAACATTACATCGGCCTTCTCATTAAATTGCAAACTCTGGGTCTAACCGGTAACCGTCTCTTTGGTCCGATACCTGAAGCCGTTATTTCCAATCTGACTCAGCTTCGGATATTGAAGCTGGGCTTCAACCCTATGACCGGCCCGATTCCTTCATGGCTCGGCCAAATGCCATTCCTGGAACCATAGTTGGAAAACTCTTCTAGGACTCTCCAGGACTCTCCGGACTCGCGAGTCCTATGGTGAGCCAAATTGACTCGCCATTGACTCCCGAGTTGAGTCTTGGCGAGTCTAGGGTCAAGACTCGCGAGTCCTACCCTGGGACTCGCGCGAGTCCCAGGGTCGGACTCCCGAGTCCCGACCCTGGACTCTCGTTTTGCTAGTTAGATGCCCAACAAGCACAAAAACTTAGTTTTTTTTGTTTTTTTTCTCATTTTGACATCATTATATGTAAACATTTATAAACTTATGATACTGTTATACATTTGAAAGTTTGAAGCTATGAGTATGAATCGTATGATTATGGTTCATGAATGATGAAATATCAAATATTGAGTGTTTGAAGATCATATGACATGTGTAATGTTTGAATTATGGCTCTTATGTTCTCTAAATGCATTAATTTCTTTTTGTTTTTTGTAAAACTACGGTTTTCTTCTTTGTCGAGTCCTAGCCAAGTCCTAGCCAAGTTTTTTGCCGAGTCCCGAGTCCGAGTCCTATTTTGGGCTGCCGAGTCCGCGGCGAGTCCGAGTTTTCCAACTATGCCTAGAACAGCTATGGATGGGGGATACTCTTCACGAGGGGCCCATTCCTACTTCGCTCGGGATCATATCGTCTCTCACTCTTTTAGCCTTCTACAATAGCTCCCTCACTGGTAATATTCCCAAATCACTCGGCCAACTTTCTCGCCTGACCAGTTTGAGCATCTCGTATAATCATCTCACAGGCTCTCTTCCGACAAAGCTAGGGAATCTTACAAATCTACAACTTGCACGAGTGAACGAAAATTCATTAAGCGGAAGTATTCCAATCGAGTTCGGCCAGCTAAAATCCCTTCAACAATTTGCAGCGGAAGGATACCAGTGGAGCTTAGCAACTATTCGGCCTTGGGTATGCTCAGACTCCATGGCAATCAGCTAAGCGGACGCATACCTCCATAGCTGTGTCGCCTACGCTTACTAACGGAGCTGCGTTTGGAGCAAAATCAATTGTCAGGGACAATACCAGGATCCCTTTCAAATAGTACAAATCTTCAGGGTCTATCCCTCGGCTACATTCTGCTACACGGTAACATGCCTCCAACTATTGCAAAATATAGTTCATTCATTTTCAATGCCCCGTAACCTGCTCTAATACCATGTTGAGACATGGACCAGCTAGGACTCGAACCTAGGACCTTCCATTTGCTGCTGGAGTGCTCTACGACGGAGCTACTGGCCCCTCTTGGACCAGTCCATCGTTGGTACGAGTGTGGCTTATTTCCAACACCAACACCCCCCCTTAAGCCACACCTCTCGTGTGCTTGGGGCTCCTAGCCTGGTCCTGGCTCTGATACCATGTTGAGACATGGACCAACTAGGACTCGAACCTAGGACCTTCCATACGCTGCTGGAGTGCTCTACCACTGAGCTATTGGCCCCTCTTGGACCAGTCCATCGTCAGTCCGGGTGTGGCTTATTTCCAACACCAAGGGTTCCATTATGATGTCAATAGCTCTTCAAATCTTCACAAATAAACCTGCAAATTCAACTCCAATGATGAAATCTGAATGATAACATCTCACAAATTGTCATGGGAACATCACCACAACATTCAAGGGAACATCTCCTTGAAAAATAACTAGAAAATGCAATTTCCAGCTAAAAGAACAAAATGTAAAAGCTTACCAAATGATCATTAATTGCAAATTGGAGTTCAAGAGCTCCATTTATCCTCTCCAAGGATAGGCATTCCTTCTCTTTGTCAAATTGGAATGAAATTTGGAATCCATCAATCACAATAGAGTCTTGAACAAAAGTTAATGAATGACATCTATGAATGCAATCGTTTAAAACAATCTTTAATTGTTTAAATGAACTACATCTATCTTGCAAGTGGATCGATCCTCTATGAAGTGGAATTCTTCTCTACTTGACGGCGGCCATGTATTGGAGCTAACAATCATTTACAAACTTCTCTTTGCATTGAATTTCCCTTGCTAATGGTGGCGGCCGATTGCATGCAAGCATTTAATATATTTTTGTTGCAATGAATATCCATCTTGGCATTAAGTGAACCTCCTCATCATAGGCGTTTGGCATTTAAAATCCTTTTCAAAGCACAATAACAAACCAAATGCAATCATTTAATATCACAAACCCAATCGCCCTCAAGGTGCCATTGATTCAATGCAAATATTTAATAAATAGATATTGCATTTAAAATATCTCTCCTTCATGGTTGGCGGTGGTAGCATTTGCACTCATTTAATAAACAACACTTGCATTTAAAAACCTTTTTCAAAATCGGCAGCCAACTATGAGTCATATGCAAGCATTAAAATTCACTAACCAACCTCTTCTATGCATCGATTCTCCTCATAGGCTCACTATTCCATGTAATTGCCTCTCCTGGATAGCCGTTGGTTTCATGTGGGACCTGTTGATGATGTTTTTTAGACAACCCAACAATAGAATAAAACACTAAGTATCTATTCTCTCTTGAATAAAGTTCCTTGAAGGCTAAGCTATGTGATCCAATGAGGTAACTTCAAGGTTCTTATTTATGATTTGCAGTGGATGAACTCAATGACTTGATGTAATTTTGCTGGTTATCACAAAGGGACTTACACAATTGTTCTGACAACTCTTTTGTTTCATTTGCGAAAAGAAGCCTCTTGAAAATTCTAAGTACTACAACGTATGGCATATGATCTTGCAATGACGTTATCGATCCTAACTTCTAACAATCGTTGATAAAAAAAAGTGCAAAAGATATAAGGTTTAGGAAAACTATTCTATTCCTAAATGCAAGAAATGATTACTGATTAGGTGAAATCAACCAACTCTGTTTCGCCAAACTAAACAACTACACAAGGTTGATGCAATTTTCTAAGGTAATATAAGATGTTCAAATCACTTGCATTCATGGAAGTTCAACAAACACACAAACAATTGAAGTTAAACTCACTTTGTTCAGTCTAACCATACACTGCAACTTGCAAGCCACAAATTACAAATGGTATGAACATAAAGATTTCACCCCGAAACTATAATGATTACTTCCATCAACTAACATAACACTTAAAAAGAAAACTTATTCTAACTTAATCTATGCTTGAGGAAATGGAAACCATGCAACACTTTGAAACATAAACAATATCACCCAACCAATGAGTCTTGTATTATCTCAAAGAGTTCTTGCAACAATTTTTCCAGAGTTTCAAACTCTCAAATGAGAGCAACTGAGGCCCTTATATAGCCCTCAAAAATACATGAAATGCTAGAATCGATCAGCAAAGCCAATGGACCAGATTGTGCCACCTCAGCAGTTGGTTACAACAAATTGCTATTTTTAGTACATGAAAGAGGGAACAAAGGCACGTTTCCCAAGAAGATAAGAATGATACATCAAAGTCTATGAAGAATCTTCATGTGAGGCGCCCCTATTGCTGTTGTGAAGTGCAATGAATCTGGACACCACTTGAGCAACATCTCCCAGAGGTACACTTGTCGCAGCATTAATGGATCCTTCTGCAGTCTTCACATCTGACTCATAGATGCCAAGTGTCTTCTCCCAGTCAAATATCCAAGACTTGTTTGCTCCAAGATTGAAGGCAAGTGTGAATATGCTATCAAGTTGTTTTTCATCAACACTATCCTTCTGAAAGTAGAATGCCTTGACTTGCTATTTCATGCTCTCAACAGTGATTTCTCCATATGGCTTGCATATTGTTGTTAGTGAAGTATGCACATGATTTTGTGTCCTTAGAAGAACACTTCTTACTCTAAACATATCCACTTCAATCTTCTCAACTAGCTGTCCCTTGTTGTGAAAAGAGAAGTACCAAGTAGTAAAGTCATATGAAGTACCTTGATTAATCGCTTTGCCCCGAACTAGATCTTCTACTGAGGCTTCCATCAAGTTCTTAAGGTGTGGCATGTACTGTTCCTTGATGGGCTTGAACTCAGCACATGTCTTCAATATTGATTGAACTCTATCCTTGAGGCTAATGATTCTGTCATAAACTTGTATGATTTCCTCAAGATAGGCATATGTTTTCTCCTCTGTCTTTTCTATCCAACCCTTCACTAGATGAGATGATGTTCTCATATCCTCAACTTGTGCTATTGTCGCTTGTGGCAGAATGGATGGAGGTACTAAAGTTGCTTCCTTTTGTCGGATGGGTCGCATGACTTGTTGAATGTATTGCCTTAATGTATTGAAGTCTTGCTCTATCTTTTGCTTTGCTTCTCTCTCCTGTCTCAACATCATTCTAGCATTGTTGACTAATTCTTGAAGTTCTTCTACTTGCTCTCCTGTAATTGGCCCCATATCAATAGTCATATTATAATCCTCAGGTGCCATATCTTCCAAATTTTTCGCAACTCTAGTAACGGCTACATGTACTTTCCTATTTCCAGAAGTATCCTGAATGATTTTTGAGAAGTTAGTTGCTTTCTTCTTTTGATCATCCTTCTGTACATCCATGAGCAACTCTTCTACTGGAGCAGGTTGATATGCTTCTATGACTGTGCCCTCTTTAATTCTTTCTCTCAACCAGGATGGAAATGAGGAAAGATCCTGTTGCCTCTGTGCTTGCTTATACTATATAGGTACTGCATCCTCATCAGATTCTCCTTGTCCTTCCATCTCTCGATCACGAGCATCATCATCCTCTATCTCAACAGTTGGGCTTGAGTGAACTTCTTCGGATGGAGCCGCTATATTCTCTCCTACTACTTCAACTTCTTGTACGGGAATGTCAGCATTTGAAGTACCTTCTTGTAAGCTTGATGAAGTAGTTCGACTGTTCTTCTTATTCGCTCTTTGACTTGACTCTCCTTGCAAATGACTCGGTCTTTTTCTTTTTCTAGCTTGATTATCACCCTTATCATTCACATTATGCTCAAGTCCACTATGTGAGCCCACATCATGTGCACTATGGTGTTCCGGTTCTTCTTCATCCATCTTCTTATATGTAAGAATATGTCCTTCATCATTCATTTCTTGAAGCAATTGATTTGCACATGCTTTTGTCATAGCTAGGATTGGCCTAATCAATTCTTCCTCGGCGGTGTCTCTCTTTGACCAATCAACTGTATATGGCAAATTTTTAATTTTCTCCAATTCATCTATTAGTAGAGTGTCATCTTCTCTGAACTGATCTGGAATTCGAAGTACCTTTGATATTCTTACCAAATCCCACGTGAGTCTCGAACACTTGAATGTCCTAAGATCATCTTCATCCTTTGCATTTACCAAGTGATCTTCCAGTTGCATGACATGTTTATATTCTCGATTGTATTTCCAACAAACCTTAAAGGGATCAAAGTTAAGCCTTCTAGCACCATGAGTTTGTAAATGATATGCTTGAAGCTTTGTCTCAGAATACGCAGCTGCTGCCAGTGATGGACACTCAAGGTTTTCTCCAAGGACTAGTGAAAACCGGATTCCTCCCTTCTTTAATTTATGCATCCTGATGAGTTCTAAGAGTTGCCTCGAAACCTCCAACATCACCATCCTATTAGTTGGATATCTCGATAACCTGTATGGATAGGATGTGCAACCTTGGATCCTTATATATGTATATCTCTCATGCTGTGTATACCAATATCCATATGTCCCAATGAATTCCCTTGCTACGTTTGACAATCTCTTGTGGAGTTCTCCTCGCAACCTTTTTAGTATGAACACGGCAAATGCATCATTGAATCTCATATAATGATTGATGTTCTTGAGATGCAACTGAGGGTAACATTCATGTGACACGTATTTATCGGACTCAGTTCCAACCTCTCCTTTCTTAGTCAAACCTGGATAAACTTCATTTCTTGCTAAAAGATATACTATGTAAGAGCTCATGTAAAATGACTTAGTACTTGGGAAACTAGTGAGTTGCTCATGCAGGCTTTGACTAAACAAGTATATTGAAGAGAATAACATTCAAAGACCGGAAAAGAAGGCTAAAACTGCTGCTATAGTCAAGTGGAGAAGCCAGGATACTTTTGAATCAGTTGTGAAAGATCTTGCACTTGAGGATGAGTCCAATTCACCTATTGGTACCCTTCCTTTTGATGAGTTTGAACAAAGCAATAACTAGACGTGCTGTTGGGAGTAGATGTTTTTTCTTTATCATGCTTTGTTTTATACTTGAGGTGTAGAATGATTATATGATATTGTTTCAGTGGCAGACTTAGCAATGGACATGTAACTTGATGTTGATATTTTGGATTTTCTAGCAGACTGCGATATTGTGGAGTTGTAGCTCCTATATTGTATTCTCCTTTTTTGTAAGATACCCAACTAGTACTAACTAAAATTTTTCTTACTTAGACAAATTTACTTGCACTTAACTCTTCAATTTACTTAGTCTACTTAACATCACATATGAAAAGATAACAAAGGTAACTTGCATGAATCAACTTGAAGTTGGGTACTTGTATTATTACTTGATTCAATTCAATGCAAATGTCTTATTACAATGATGATTGCCCACAATGGCATGAACATACAATCTCATTCAAATGATTACAAGAAAAGGCCTTGAAGCCTAGATGTATACAATGCTTTCAATTTCTTCACAACTAGCTTTATCTCACTAGTTGATGTAGATCACTTCAATTGAACCTAATGATGTCAACTGGATGTCAACACCTCACAATGCAACAAGGGAGCATCACCCCAACTCTTGAAACTCGCAAGCCTCAAGATCACAAGCATAAAGCTTTGCAGAGGGAAAATTCGTCAAAAGCTAAGATGTTCAAATGAGGGAGCCTCTCCTTTTATAGTGCTCCTCAAGGCAATGAAGGCACGTTTCCCAATGCATAAGAGGGACCAAGGCACATTTTCCAAGAAGCATATCCATGGGGAATATTCCATCTGACAACTCAGTCTGAGGTGGCAACCTTACCCATTGAACCGGTACGGATCCCAATGTCTTCTTGTCAACCAATGAGAGCATTGAGTTCTTGAAATGACATTCTATTAACTCTAGGCGCCGAATTGAAGTAGTTTGATCATGAAATAGAGCCCAATGTAGAACTAGGCGCCCTCTGAGAGAAATGTGACAAGGGAATAAGCCTAGTTGAGTGATTGATCCCTTGTGTTGTCTACTAGCTCCAATTAGGAAAATCCTCATGTTGCTAAGTCAATCTTCTTGAGGCGCATCTTTGGTGCTCTAGAGACATGAACTTGCGCCTAGTACCTTGCTGAGGATGTTCTATACTTGTAATCATACCTTTTGGTGGCCCTTTATCCTAGCGGCCTTATCCAGAGTGTTAGCACCCTGTCTGACCTTCAACTTAGGTAAAAATAGCCTAGATTGGCGCCTTGGGAAAAATGAGGTCTTTCCTTGCTAAAATTTCTAACTCAAGTCATGTGTGAGTCAAATGCATCTTCTTCTATCAAGCGCCTTCCATCTTGATGGCATTGAAAGTTCTTTTCCTTCTTAGGCGCACTTTTGGACAAGATTCTTAGGCGCAACATGGTGCCTGTGGAAGGATGAATTGCCGCCTTCTCTTAAATTGATTATCTCCTTGCAAGCGCTCACTTTTGGAGACCTTGGAGTAAGTTCGAAACATCAATCCATGCTAGCGCCTTGAGGATTTGGAGGGATTGAAGTCTGTTTTGACCATGAGGCGCATTCATGCTTAGGCACACTTTTGAGGTGATGAAGACCAAGAAGTGTGCCTTCATCATCTTGACTTATAATCTTGAAGACTTAGGTCATTGATAGATCCTTTTGAGTGTCCTGAGTGATCTAGGCGCCACTTGAGTAAACTTCCATCCAAGGCGCAAATCAAGATTCATGGAGTAGGCGCATCTATGAGGTGATGGGTAAAGTGCACCTAGTTTGATTTAATACTTCTCCAGATGGAAATGATGACTTCTAGTGAAGGTATAATCTATTTAACAAACCTTAACCTCATTGATGATGCAAATACCTCTTTAAACTTCAATCTATCTTAAGGCGCCATTTCTAGGTGGTGAAGATGTGATTGGTCGCCTCAAGTATCAAGGCATATTTTGAAGGTTGTTTGATCCAGGGTTAGCGCCTAACATTCCTTAGACCAACTTGCACTCCCAAGTGACAACTGAACCTTGACATTAACATCTCCTCATCAAGGCACATATTTGAGTCTAGAGGAACATGAAGTAGTGCCTATACTCTTTAACCATTTCTCTGACATCTTGGAGTCCAATCAACCTTTCCTATCAAGGCGCCCTGTTTGAAATGACTGATGTGCTTCATATCATGATGCTTCTCTTCTAGGCGCAATCTTGAGGCTGCAAGAGAGAGAAAGTGCGCCCTAACCCAGACTTAGCCAATTTTTTGGGTTTCTGACTTGGATCCTACAAAACAATAAAACTGAGTTAGTCAAAAACCACTTCATTCCCTCATTTTTTTAGAATTAGCCTCCGGGAATGAGGAATAGGCTAATCCATTCTTCACTTGATGATCAAGCCGGAAATGGGGACATTACATTTTTGTAGACGATATATAATATTAAAAAAAAATCTCGTATAGTGTGCATATCTATTTATCTTGTCTATAGTTTTAGTCTAGGGTTAGTTTAACTTTGTTTTAGGTTTAGTTTAGATGTCAAGGAGCTTCCCCTCTTAATTGGAGGATAGTTTTCCCATACACACTATTCCATTTTGTGTTGTCTTGCAAAAAACAAATTAAAACACTCAGACTACAAAATGTGAAGTGGAAGTCAATGCCCCTAGACCCCTGATCTCCTCCATACGACTATAGTCACAATCATCTAAAACCTCATTCAGGATAGCCAAATCATCTTCATCAAACGAGGGCTCCTCCTTGGCTGCAATCACTTCTGCCATCCCCATGCCTAAAACTATATGCAATATAGTGTTGCACGAACAAGACCAATATAGCATTTAATGGGCTTTTCCAAACAGCATATATAACATGAGTGTACTGCAGATCTATGAATTAACACAACAACAAAAATGAAGTGGTGTATACATTGTCCTTGTAGCACATATTATTTTGCATTTCCCTATCAAGTTTAGGTGCTCTAAATTGATGTATGAACATGTCAATGAAAATTTATAACAATAAAGGAAGTGGGTATGATTTAGTTATGCATATTGTTATGTAATGTCCCTTTTTGCTGGCAAGTAAATAAAATAATTAAATAAATAAATAAAATAAGTTGTCTTGAAATATTTTAAAAATCAACTTATATTTATTTAATTATTTCATTTAAAAAGTGACTTTTCATCAAAAAGGAAATAAAAATAAAAATTTACTTTTGAGGAAAAATAATAAAAGCTTTTCAATGTCGGCCTCAAAGGAGGATTCTGGAAGAAGCCAAGAGATGTTTTAAAAGTGGCTTTGAGGAATGTAATATCCCAAATGGGGATATTATGAACAATGTTGGGTTCACGAGCTTTTCAAATAAAATTTCTGAATTCTGCACTTTAGTTTTCTGCTCTAACCCTAACTTTTACTCTTTAAATCTGCCCTAGTTTTCTGCTCTTTGGTTTTCTGCTCTAACCCTAACTTCTGCACTTCAAATCAGACTTAAACAATTGCATACAACTTCCATAAATATGACAAATCACCATAATATCATTGCTAACAATATTGCCAATATCATATTTGAATTCCACCACAAAATATGCAATTAAACCACTTCAAATTGCAATCACAAATGACTGAAATATAATTCAGAAGTCTGCTACTATAAAAATCAGAACTGAACAAGTCTTCAATTACATCCAAAAAACATGGGCAACAAGACAAACAGCTCAGCTCAAATCTGCCCTAAACCCTGAGGTTGTACATACCAAAAACAATACAAAATAATGATAGCAAAGTCCTCCAAAATGATCTTCAAATCTGATCTGCAATTCTGCTCCAAAAACAATCAAGTGCAAGTGAACTCCCATCACGGAATCCTCCACAAGAAGAGCTAGGTTTTCATCCATCTCCTCCAAGATGCTTGAGGTTTTTGTCCCAAGATCTTCTCCAAGAGATAAACTCCAAATGTCGAATGAATGAATGATTGATTGATGCTTGAATGCCACACAAAAACTTATATTTATACATGTTTTTTACCTCCACCAAGTGCTGGCCAACCTAGCATTATTTTATCACCTTTTTTACTTCAAGGCCGACCTCCTTATGCTCTATGGTGATCAACTCCCTCTGGCTGACCTAGACCCGAAAAATATGTTTTTTCTCCTAATAGGCCGACCTGCCTTAAGGTATTGTTGGCGCCCACATTGGCTGCAATACTCCTAGGCCGGCCTAGGTAAATTTGCTTTATCTTGGCCAAAACAAAATTCAAATTAAATATATGAATTTCTTCCAAGCTAACTCCCTCCAAGCACCAAGGAAAACATATTATTTTATTATTTGTTTCTTCTTCCAAGGTCGTCCAAATCCATGAAGCATCAAATGAGATCCCACAAAGATGGCGCATACATGAGACCACATTATTATATCTTATCCTTCTTTTGGCGTGAATGAAATCGTCCATCAAGGCAATCCACCATGAGCAATCAATCTCGAGAGCAAAACAAGTGATATGAGACCACCAAGCCTCCTTCTGTGACCACTCCAAAAATGGGGACATTACAAGGAAAGGTTTGGATAGGCATTTGATTATCTCTCTT
The DNA here is from genome assembly GCA_027924645.1 of Cunninghamia lanceolata. Lineage (NCBI taxonomy): Eukaryota > Viridiplantae > Streptophyta > Pinopsida > Cupressales > Cupressaceae > Cunninghamia > Cunninghamia lanceolata. Next base: position 6,493,974 of record BSBN01001221.1, on the reverse strand, counting down.
TTGATATTTTCCATTGTCGGAAAACTTTGAACAACCGGTTCGAAGGCATTGAAGTGAATTTGTTTTAGAGTTCACATTTGAGTGTTAATGATTTGTGTCATTTTATTCTGTAGTGTTTGGTTAGTATTTTGTGGAGATTTCCAGGTGTGCAAGTTTAAGGACTTGTGCGAAAGGTTATACTTTTTGCAAGGTTTGAGTCTTTGCTTCAGGGAGGATCATTGATCAAATTTATTGATTTGCAAGCAAATATAAATTTGTGATTTGATAGAGTTTATTTTGGAGTTCCTCGTGATATTCATAGATGGAATATATATAATGGAGGAAGGCTTTTGCTAAAATCCTAGCGTCAGTTTGGAGACTTCATAGTGTTGGCACTGGGTATTTATTCCTATTTTATCTAACCGCAGCCTAAAGGGTTTAAGCAGGTCTTTGTGTTGGTGCCTAATGCCAAGTGTGAGCAGTTTGTTTTGAGGCTACGAAGCCATCACATAATATAGCCGCAGCTATTTGAAGAGACGCAGCTCCTTATTACTTCATGTGCAGCCTTTTACCCATGGCGCAGCCTCCTAAAGGCTTTAAAACTTATTCCAAGAGGGATGCCATTCATACAAGTGTAAACATGGACTCAACAAGGTGCGTAGGGACTCTTTGGGAAGAGACGTGCAGCTTTGGGGAAGTAAAGTGGACACAGCCTTAGAAAGGAGGTGTATGGGAATTAAAGGAGACGTGAGTCCCTTGGATCTCATATTTATGAACAAAGATGTTGCAAAGCTAGCCGAACAGCTGGGAGTTTGACATTTATGTTGTTTATTCTAATGGCATGCTGAATATACTATGGTATGTTATCATTCCATGTGATTGTAATCTGATTTATTGAATACTCTGAGTATAAACAGCAATATAGAGATATTCAAATCTTTAATTTGAATATATATATTCCTTGTGCAAACTACTTTCTATATCAGATCTTGGTTTTTGTACTCTTCATTTGTGCTTGTATGCAATATGTTTGTAAAAATCTTCATATGAGCTGAGACTGAGTAATGCAAAGAGACACATCTTGAGCAAACATTCAACCAATTGTCCACACAATAAACTCAGAAATACAGTGTTAACCAGCAGCATACAAAGTGTTTGATGAATGTCAATACACTAAAACCAGAAACTCAAGGACCGTGAATGCCAATCTAGACGGGTTCTTACATGTTATCATGATTCAAACGGGTCAGAATTCAATTGTGACAGCATTGATGAGACATGATATCCTCGTGGAATTCACTTGATTGGTTTATGCATAAATGTGAGTGCATAAGAAATGTGTCAGATTTAGTCTCTGCATGACTCTTGTTTTAAATGGTCCAATAGAGAAGGGAAGAACCTTAACAAAAATATCACAAGCTGAAAAAGATTCAAAACTTGTGCCATCATTGTTATCTACTAGATCATTGCTATGCAACACGTAGTTAATGATTTGTGATCAATCCTTCCATTGCAAAATTAGTTTACTTATTGGTTACAGTGTCATCTGGGGGACTCAGATTGGTTGTGGTTTAAGCTATTCATAGCGAAGGATCTACTGTGCAAAGAATTCCTCCATAGTGGTATATGGTTGAGGAGTAGTGTCATTGCAAGACATTGCCATGTTATGTTGGATTGAAAGCAATTTATTAATTATTACATGACCACATGGAATTGGATAGTTTTAAAAAGAATTACAGTTGTATTCCTATGCAACAATGTTAAACATATCATTGATACTTTTATCTTCCTGGGGGCTTGGAGTGGAAATGCAAACACTTTAACTCTATGACTACTGTGATGGTCGCATTCTGTAATTCCAGTTGTAGAGTAAAACCTCTTCTACACATGATCTGTGCAAAACATATTTAAAAATATATAGAATTGTTTGTACTTTGTACATTATTTACAAAATTATTAAAGATGATTGGACTACAATCATGGGAATTGTGACCTTATAATTAATTTTGTGGTTTGATATCCATACAGGAGCTATAAAGAAAAGAGAGAACTCTTAAATAGCTGGAAGTTATTCTAGATAATTCATACTTTTTAATATGTGCTACCATAAAAAGACATTCCCAAATGACTGATTGATGCTGAAATTCTACCATGAAAAATGGGTTTATTCATGTCAAAGTGAGTCTGTTAATTTACCTATTTGGAAGACCGTCTACAGAACGCCAGTGTATTTTCTGATATTGGATTGGCTGCAAGATATGAGAGTTCATAGGTTGACTATATGCCATAAATTAAAATGCAGATTCTCTAAACAACCAAGAAATAACTCTATGCAAAAGATTGCACCTATAGAAGGAAATTCACATCCCTTTAATCTTCATTTTATTTTTATTTTAAATTGTCAAAAAAAGGATTTCTAGAAGCAAATCATGAACTCCTGCTTAAGCTTCCCACCTGCATATTACGAGCAAGCCAGGAGAATTCTAAGTCTTGACCAAATGCATTATACTTCAAGGTCCACCGTGACATCTCCGGTTGATCTTTTGAGACCTATTCAATAAAGACATTTGGAATATAGCTTTAGATTCAGTAAAATGTTATCCTGAATGTTTTGCTACTTTGTAAATTATCCCCAGTAGTCATATAAACAAAAAAGAAAGCAGAAATTCCATTTGTGGATTTCGGTCATGCAAATTCATACAATTGATAGCAATATGCTATTGCTCATACACATCATGATAAATATTTAGAAGTTGTAAACCAATTGTATATCAAAGACATCAATGGAAACAGATTCAAGTCATAGATATCACAAGTTGTTAATAAAATATTTAATAGTCAACTGAGAAGGCTACATAGGACTACGGATTTACTCTAAGAGAATTTGAAATCATAAAAAAAAAACGACTCTCTAATAGAAGGAAACAATATTATTTGTGTATAGTACAAGGACAAAGATAAAACAAGGGCAACACGGTAAAGGATTCACAAAATCATCAGTCAAAATATTTTTCAACATCAAATAGCCACAATAAATTGGATGAGAATAAAGATAAGAATGGAAAACAAAGGCCTAAAGGAGAATAACAGGTTCTTCAGATAGGTGCAGATTTGAGGAAGCTATGTCTGTGTCTCGTGACAATTGAAGGCAAGGCAAAGAAGCCATATGTAAACTTGAAGTGTATCCAGCTCTTGAGAATTCTCTGACACAGAATGGAACTCAGGTCAATGGACTCTCGTTCCCAATTTATGCTGTGTTATCCCTAATAAACAGAAGGTCCTTACCATGAGTGGCTGTTAGGACATAGGTGGTTTGTCCCCTTGTGTTGGTTGTCAACAGTTGATATTTGTTTGACATTCTGTACTACTTATATGGCATTTGGTGTTAATAGAGTTGTTACCATTTATGGGTCCACTTTGTCTCTGATGGTTATGATGTTTTTTTATTATTGATACTTTGCTCCCAATCTTAAACTGATATAAGAGTGCGAACAAAAATAGGTCCTTTTTTTCTCTATAAAACTTTGCCTTCAGGGTTGTCCTTCGGAATTTCAGTGACTTCTGGTCAATGAAAATGCTGTTTGGAGTTATAAAAAGGACCACTATTTTAGTTCTCAACACATCATATATTTCTTGGAAAAAATTTAAATTTCAGCCCTTATAGTAAAAAATTCAGATTTTAGCTCTAGGTTATGCCAGTTCTGTAATCAAAATTCAGATTAGGTTTATTAAATGACAAAATTGATGTTGGTTCATGAATCAAAGACTAAAATGTATTTAGGAATAGAAAGTAGACACCCCCAATGGCTCCCTTACCTTATTACCAATCTGTTCTGCAGGCTCCTCTTCATAAAAAATTTGGAGTTTCTTGGGTTTAAAAGCAAAGGGAGAACGGGCACAATATTTTTTTCCTCTGTTAACCATTATTACCATCTCTTAATTAGTTTGTACAAAAAATTCTTCCTTTCCAAACAGCAATTACTACTCTATTAGTCTTAAATCACTTTCCAACTTTGTACACAAGGCATATAGAGATGGATGTGCTGACATGGAATGATCATAGTGGAAGTAATAAGCTTGTTAAAGGTTATTATTTTCTGAATGATAAATGTATTTCCATAATCCCTTAAATCATTTCAGTTCTCTTATAGTCTCAAATGTCAAATATCATGTACTGACAAGGCTGCTCCAAAGTTAATTTAGAGTTCTGCTCCAATGATAACAATATTCTGCCCTAGCTGGAATGCAAATTCTGCTCCCAGGATGATTCAGGTCTGCTGCTCCAAAAGGTGATATCAATGATGCTCAAGGATGCAAACAAACTTCCCAAACTCCTCTCCAAGGTTGGCACTCCAAGGGTAGGGAGAAACCCTAATCAAATGCAATTACAAGCACCAAGAAATGCTCCTCAACAATGGCAAATTGGATCTGCTGCTGCTGCTGCTCCAAATCAGAATGTTCTTCAAACCCTAGCAGCCAATAAACTCCACCAATTGCAAGTTGTTTCCCGCTAGAAAGTGGTGCTCAAACCTAGGATAAAAACCCTAGTCTTATAGCATCAAAAGCTCACCAAAGAATGATATCTCCAAGTCTGATCTGCAAATTAGATTTCTGCTCTTCGTTCCTTGAATCTCCAATGAAGTGCAATTGTGAATTCCGTATGAATCCACCTCCAAGATGAGATTGGGTTTTCGTCCAATCCACCTTATTTTCACAAGGGTTTTCGTCCTTGGAAAATATTGCAAACAAAGTTGCAAATCCACAAAGGAATAAAAGAAATAAGTTGAATTGATGATGTGAAAATGCCTCACCAAACCTTGTATTTATGCATATTTTTCACCTTTTATTCCTGCTGGCCAACCAAGGCAAAAATACCTAAGTTGCCAGTTCTGGTACGGGAACGGGTTCGGGAGCGGGGTTCTGGTACGCCAGTACGGCGAAAAAAAATTTGTGGGTATGGCTTTACTATATATATATATATATTTTATATATTTTATATATATATATTTATTTATATAGTATAACTGTATATACCGAAAAAATTTAAAAATATACAGAATTGAACATACATAATACATTTGAATCTTGATTAATAATTTAGATGACCAAAGAACAATGAAAATCATTACAAATACTCAGTAGTCAGTACTGTATTACAAAATTTGAAATTTCAAAATAGTAAACTACTATAAGTCTATAAGTCTATAATCAAGATTCAAAAGTCAATCTTTCGCTCTTCAATCTTCATCAAAAGGATCTAGATCTAAGTCATCATCATTGGTTGGTTGTAAATCGTTTGAAACACAAACATATGGAGTGCCACTCCCACTATGTACATCATGTAGAAAATTCTCCTCATCATCTACAGTGATTGTAGCAAGCTCTGCAATAGATGCATCCAAGTTGGCACACTCAGGGGCTATATCCCAATTCTTCGCTGCCCCGTCCTTGTACTCAACTTGCTTATGTGATAGAAGACGCAAGTTGGAGTGGACATAGACCAAGTCTTCTGCTTTTTTAGCAGCCAATCGATTACGCTTCACTGAGTGGATATAGGAGTATGTACTCCAATTCCGTTCAGCCGAAGAACTTGCAACCTATTCAAATTTCAAATTAGAGCTCTAGTCAATACAACTTTAAAATGCAAAAAATGGTAAGTACTAAGAATGTTAAAATAAAACATGCTTACTTGTGATAGAATTTTGATTGCAAGAGGCTGGAGCAAAACATAATCTTGCCCATGGAGGTACCACCATGTATGTGCATCTTCCTTGTACATGTCTGCAATAGCACACAAACTATGCTCTCGTCCTTGTATGAACCTGCCAAACTCTTTCCTAACACCATTCACCATTTCTAGATCGGAGTAGATTCTTCGAAATGCTTTCATGCAGCCGGAAGCAACTTCTCTATCTCTATATGGTGCGGTTCTCCCCGGCAAAGCAAGTATCTCAGTACTATAATATTTGGGAGACAAGGCATATGCAAGGAGGTGCAAGGGTGTGTTCATCTTGTGCCAACGGTCATCAATGATTTTTTTGACACTTAGGAAAAATGTTTCATTGGGGTCATTGTCCTTTTGTGTTATTATGCTCTTTATTTTTTCTACCATGGAGTCAATGCCATCATAGATTTCCCCCAAACATGGCTGATCTGTATCAGCAAACCTAAGCATACTCATGATAGGCTCCGTGAAACTCAAAACATATTGCACACGTTCCCAGAACTCATCAGCTAGGATCGATGACTTCACCTTTTGAGCCCTCTCTGAATTAGCTGTCTTCCATATACTCCATTGGTGGCTAGTGACCATGGAGCCTAATGCCTCTTTCACCTTCACAAGTCGTCTCAAAATGATTGTGTGTGATGCAAATCGGGTCTCAGCAACCTAATGTTATGTAAAAAAACAAGTTAATAACACATTAAAAATTAAAATCTAAATCAATGAACCATGCAACTCAAGTAAATAAAAATATGGCATAAATTAAAATTAAAATAAACTAAATTTACCTTCAACAACTCCAAATGCGAGAAAGACCTAAAGATGCCTTGTGACATATGATGGTTTGTCACAAACATTTGAATCTCCTCACCCTCATTGTATGTATTTTTCACCCAATCTACTTGAGTGCCAATTGCTTGCATCACCAAGTTAAGGGAGTGTACGGTACATGGTGTCCAAAATATGTGTGAGTATCTTTCCTCAACCAAAGCACCTGCTACCCTACAATTTTTTGCATTGTCTTTAATGATTTGGACAACATTATCAACACCCACCATCTCTATGGACTCAATGAGGATTTTGGAAATAAATTGTGCATCCTTGATTTCCCCCTCACAATCAACCGACTTCAAAAACATTGCCCCTTTGGGGGACACAGCAATAACATTTATTAAAGGTCGGTTTTTGCAATCTTTCCATCCAACAGAAACAATGGACACTCCTGTTTCAATCCATGAATCTCTAATTGGTTTTAGTGATTTCTCTACATAACTTTTTTCTTTTGCCAATAAGGTGGTTCGCACCTTTTCATAACCAGGACCTGTGTAATCAGAAGGTGCATTACTAATTGCTACCACCATTTCCCGCCAATATGGTGATCTCACCAAGTTGAAAGGAAGACCATTGGCATAAATGCAACGTGCAATTTTTTCATCTGCAATAGCTCTCGTTCATTTTGAAATGCCTTTGCCAATGGACCTCTTTTGCAAGAAGAAGAGGGTTCATCATCTTGGATTACCTCCAAGTCCAAGAAAAGATGTTGTGGCCTGGAACAAGGAGCTTCTGTAGGTGGATTCATTGATGTTTTCTTTGTTAAAGGATGAGCTCTTGATTTTGCTCTTGCACTCTTTTCATCAGGTTCTTCTTGTTCTTTAATGTATGCCATAATTTGTGCTTTTGGCAACCCCCTCTTGTTTGGCCCTTCACATATTTTTATTCCTTTTCCACTTATGGCACATAAGTGAGCTTTCAATCGAGTATATGAGCTCTTAAATGTGACTTTGCACTCATTACAAACCCAAACAAAAGCCTCACCTCCTGCTAGTTGTTCAATCATGTTGACATGTCTCCAAAGAGGAGATCCTTGATCATATTTAAATTGTTTACTCTTCTCAAGACCCACCGAACTTGAACTAGTAGGCGTAGCCATTTCACTTTCAAATAGATTGCCGCTTAAGAAATTACAAAATTTAAATTAAAATATAATAAAAATATTCCAACCCTACATAGTAATAAAACACCTAAACATTCAAGAGAAACAATAAAATAGGTTTAAAAAATGTTCAAACTTGTTTTTTTTTTCAAAAAAAAAAGTTGAAATTTTTGAAAAAAATTTGAACAAATTTAAAAATCCATAAAAAACTTGAAAAAATTCAACAAAAACTAGAAAAAATAGGTTAAACTACTTACCTTAGATCAATAGATGACTTTTGTGCAAGCTACAATCCTTCTTTGGTGCTTTGCAATCGATTCCCTCCACAATGCAAAAATGAACAAAATGTGAAAAACTCTTGTGAAATGGAGTAGTTGCAAAAATAAGAAGTGCATAGGGGCGTTTTTGTTATATGGACCCTTTTAGGGTTTCAGTTTTTGTTTTTTTTCATTGATAAATGACTTTTAAAAACGTTTTTTTTTTAATTTTTAACACTAAAAATTAGTGTTTTGGATCGCGGGAGCGGCTGGGAGCGGACAGGCGAACCCACAGAGACCCCAGGGCGGGCGGGGCGCTCCCTGTCCGCTCCCGTCACCGCTCCCGCTCCCGCTCCCGTCCGGTCCGATAACCGCCCCCTATAATGAAGAACCCGGTAACATAGAAAAATACTAATATTTTATCATTGTTTCCTCACAAGGCCGACCTTCCTTAGGCAAACTTGGCGCTACACTTTGGGCCGACCCAACTTAACATCCATTTGTTTAATGATCTTCAATTTGGCCGACGACAAGGTATCTTCTCTTTGTTTTTATCTTCCTGTTTGGCACCCAAATGGAAAGATATCAATTTATCAAGCTGCCCTTCAAAAAGACCAATGTCCACACTTAATTCTTCTCCAAGGCAAACAACAAAATATATGAAAAGATACTAAATTTGCCTTCACCAAAATATCCCTCAAAAAACCAATTTCCACGCTCCTCTCATCTCCAAGATGGTTCACTCCAAGTGTAGACAAATTATTTAATTCAAGATAAATGCATCAAAGACATCAGAAAAATATAACAAGTCATCTCCAATACTCAAAATGCCTTCCAAAAATCATGAAGTGTGGAAATGTGCCCATTAGGTCTTATCCTGTGATCACTTCGAAAAAGGGGACAGTACAACTTGACACACATTAGTCTTGATATTTCCTTTGTGGTTGGTCTTGTCTCTCATTTCTCTTAGGATCCTCATCAAAGTCATTGGAAAGCGGCCAAACATATCTTGAGGTATATCCGGGGCACATCTCATTTTGGCATTCACTACACATTAGGAGCTTCTTGGATTGTGGGCTCCACTATCCCAAATTGGGCTAGTGATGTTAATGATCGAAAGCCTATTTTTGGTTTTGTCTACTACCTTGGTTCTGATTCAACTACATGGCCTTGCAAGAAATAGACAACTATTGCATTATCATCTACAAAGGTTGAGTATCGAAGTGTGGTTCTTGCTAGCCAAGAGATTCTTTGGCTTCGCTAGTTGATGATGAAGTTAGGCTTTCATCCTTATCACACCACTACTCTTTGGTGTGATAATCAAAGTGACATACACGCAAATCAGTGGAGCATTAGTAGACTCAACATATTGAGATCCACATACAGTCTAGTCAACAGCTCATCCAACATGGTGTTTTCAACTTGTAGTATTTGCGTATTAAGGAAAAGGTTGCAAACATCTTCACTAAGCCTTTGGCATTGCCTCATTATCTTCACTTGGGATCGATGCTTGGGGTAAAGGGAGTTGTCCTTGGGGGATTATCTTGAGTCCTTCCTTCACTTGTACATGTTTCTTTTCATGTTTTCTTTGTTTCGGGGAGGATTTTTTCCTATGGGTTTTTCTCCTTTTCTCCGTTTGTGAGAAATCTTTTGTTCATGGGTACCTCTGTTGCAAGTATGTGCCTAACCGGTGTTGTCATTAATGTCAACATATCTATGTTGTCATTGGTGTCAACTGTGCTCTTGTTTTGATGCTTGCTTGTAATGAGTTAAGTGTTGAAGATAATAAGTATTCCTGGTTCAGCAGAACAATCCAGTAGATTGCTCCGCATTTCTTGTAGAATAAATATCCTTGTCTGCGGATTGGAAGTTATTTAGATACATGTCTGAAAATGCTATGTTCCAAGTTTGAGCCTCCGGTATGAATATTTGAGATAGTTATGTTCACCAGAGTGAAAACTGTTTTTTCTGTATATTTGGTGGTGACAGGGAGAATTATTGTGCTCTGCATTCCTCCGCAATTAAGTATTTCAGTCTGCGGTTCTGGAATCAAGTTGGTAATGATGATAAGTGCCTTCAACTCCAATGGTTCGTGATTTGGTGGTCCGCAAGCAATCTTTTCTTTATGACAGTGGCTGACAATGTTGTTTAAGTGCTCCGGTTTGAGGAATCTTCTTGACAGAGTGGTTAGAGATTGTGCGGTTGTTCCTGGTGATTACAATGTGCTTGTGGATGTCTCCTAATTGTGTTCCTACCTTTTGATTGGTCCGCAAAGAGAAATTTGGATCGTGGATGAAGACTGTTCTTAGAAGACTTAATGTTAACACCAGTCTTGGCCGACCTGGTTGTTTTCACTACTTGCAGAGATGCATTGAAGATTGTGGAAGCGTGTTGTGGCGTGGAAGATTGTTTTTGAGTCCAAGCTAAGGTGTAACGTGATCCGCATACATCTTTCCCTTAGCTATTCTTGTTTAGGTCTAGACCTATTTCTATGTATGTTTGTAATGTCGACCTTGGAGATTGCTCCAACGGTTGATGAATGTAATGCCGACCTTGATGTACATTCCAAGGTTAATGAATTGTATAAAAGCATGTAATGTGGTTGCGAAAAAGGCATGGAAGTGCGAAAATGAAAATATAGTGCGAAGGTGTAAGAAGAGCAGAGCAAGGGTGTTATATTGTGCTTCAATGGAACTGAACTCAGGCATGAAGTAGATGCTATCAAATCAGTTCACGAATCCTTGGCAATGAGCCTCAACTTTTGCAGTGAGCATTTTGGGCAATGAGCCCTAAGGCAGTGAGCCTCTGTTTTTCAGTCTTGCTATAACATATATATCTTTGTGGACTAACACCCACCGTGGTTTTTCCCTTATAGGGTTTTCCATATAAAAATTTGGTGTCTCGTGTTATTGTGTTGAGCTTCTTATTTCATGCTTTCATGGTTAAATCTGAATAACAGTAAATAAGTGTGTTGTGTTGATGTTCATAAGTGTTCAAAGTTTTAGGGACAATTGATTCACCTCCCCCCTCTCAGTTGTCCGGTGCATTTCAATAATTGGTATCAAAGCAAGGTTCCTCAAGAGTAAGCCTAACAGCTTGAGGAAGATCCAAGATGTCTTACAAGAAGGAAGCTCTGCAGTTCGATGGAACAAATTATGCTCTCTAGAAGGTACGAATGAAAAGTGGTCTCCTTTCCCTTGGATATAGAGTATGGAAAGCGACAGAGACAAAGTATACCATGTCTCTAAATGGTTTGACAACTGAAGATGAAATCAAAGAATATGAGTTGAACATAAAAGCCAGAGATGCTTTGCTAAGTGCCCTATCTAACACAGAATTGATAAAGATCATGGATTTGGAAACTGCTCATGAAGTCTAGGAGAAGCTGAAAAAATCTGTATGAAGGAGATACGTCTGTAAAAAGTGCCAAATTGCAGGGTTTAAAAGCAAAATATGAGAGTTTGAAGATGAGCGAAGATGAGAACATAACAGCCTACATGCAAAGAGTTGATGAAATTGTCAATGGAATAAAAGGAATGGGAGGAACTATTGATGAGAAGGAAGTTGTAATGAAAATTCTTAGGTCATTACCTAAGTCCTAAAGTCACAAGGTAGCTACAATTGAAGAAGTGATGACCGTGGAGGATGTCTCTAAGGACCAATTACTTGGAAAGCTTACAGCTTTTGAAATGAGAGAATTTGATGATGCTTTGCCAAAGGTTGAAACTGCTTTCAAAGCCAGTGGAATCTGATGATGAGCTTGATAAAATTGAAGCCAACTTTGTTGACAGACTACAAAGAGGCTCCGGTAAGTATAAAGGCAAATTACCTTTCAAATGTTTTTCATGTGGTAAGGTTGGTCACTATGCTTCTAGATGTCATGAAAGAATTGAAAGGAATAGAAAAAGATTTGAGAGTAAACCTAGAGTTCCAAAGAAATGCTACTATGTTAGAGACATCGATGATGAAGGTGTAACAGATGATGAATTTGATGATGCTAATACTAGTGCAAATGAGTGCTTGTTTATTGCTATTAAAGAACCTGAGACTACTAATCCTACTAGTTGTGTAAAGGAGAAAAAACCAGTGGAGGAAAGTGCTTTGGCTGTTCAGGTGGAGAAAGATAAGGATGAATGGATTATTGATAGTGGTTGTTCACACCACATGACCGGTGACAAAAGTAAGTTTGTGAGTTTGGAAAAGTATGATGGAGGACTGGTTAGGTTCGGAGATAATGCAGCTGGTAAGATTTGTGGGAAAGGATCTATTTCTTTTGATGGAAAGCACAACACTGATAATGTCTTATATGTGAAGGGTTTAAAGCATAATCTTTTGAGTGTTGGTCAGATGTGTGACAAAGAATATGATCTAAGATTCAAAAATAATGGGTGCAAGATCATGGAAGGATTGCTACCGGTAAGAAGACCATAGGTAACATTTATCAGTTAAGAGGAACTAATGATTACTGTTTATTGGCCCAGACAGATGAGAGTTGGTTGTGGCATAGAAGGATGTGTCATATAAACTTTGATAATTTGGTGAAGATAAGTTCAGGTTAGGCTGTGAGAGATTTACCAAAGCTTGTGAAACCCACCAATACCATTTGTAAGGAATGTCAGTTGGGGAAGTAGACAAGAACTAGTTTCAAGAGCAAAAGGCAATTTTCTGCCGGCTTGTTGGATCTAGTGCATACAGATCTCTGTGGTCCTACAAAGGTGAGAAGTCTACAAGGTGATAAGTACTTCATGTTGCTTATTTATGATTATTCTAGAATGACTTGGGTTACTTTTCTAAGAGACAAATTAGAAGCCCTAGAGAAGTTCAAATCTTTCAAGACAATGGTTGAGAATGAAATAGAACTAAAAATCAAATGCTTGAGGTCTGATAGAGGAGGTGAATTCACATCAAATGAATTCAACATTTTCTATGAAAAGCAAGGGATAAAGAGACAATTGTCTGCACCTAAGACTCCTCAGCAGAATGGAGTTGTGGAAAGAAAGAACAGGACAGTTCAAGAGGCTGATAGGACAATGATGAAGGAAGATCAGCCGGAAGTTTTCTGGAAAGAAGCTATACATACTGTTGTCTACATTCAAAACAGAGTTCAAGTGAAAGGTAATGGTACTAAAACTCCTTATGAATTGTAGTATGGAAGAATACCTACAGTAAAATATTTCAAAGTTTTTGGAAGCAAATGCTATATCAGAAGAGAAGAAGATCTAGGGAAGTTTGATGCAAGGTGTGATGAAGGAATCTTCCTTGGATGCTCTACCAAGAGTAAGGCCTATCGGTGCTACAACAAAAGGGTGAAAAAAATTGTTGAGAGTGCAAATGTGAAGGTGGGTGAAGACAAAGGAAGAACATCAGATATGAATGGCTACGAATCATATGAACCTGTTGTCACAGTAAATGAGAAGAAAGAGGAACAGGAAGACAATCAAGATGAAAAAGAGATGGCTATAAAAACTACAGTTAACACTCCCAGGTATGTAAGGATCAATCATTCAGAAGATCAAATTATTGGAGATAAAAGCAAAGGAGTACTGACAAGGAAAAGAGTTGCAGAAGAACAAGTGAATTACTGTTTGCTTTCTAAAGTTGAACCAAAAACTATGAATGAAGCCTACAACGATGAAAATTGGGTAAAGGCCATGAAGGAAGAACTAATGCAAATAGAGAAGAATGAAACTCGGGAATTAGTTCCTAGACCTGCTGATAAAAATGTTACTGGAACCAAATGGGTTTTTAGGAACAAGCTGAATGCAAATGCAGAAGTTGTAAGGAACAAAGCAAGGCTTGTGTGCAAAGGATATTCTCAAATTGAAGGAATAGATTTTAAAGAGACTTTTGCTCCAGTGGCTCGGATTGAAGCAATCAAAATATTTCTGGCATTTGCAGCTCACAAAGATTTCAAAGTGTATCAGATGGATGTGAAGTCTGCATTTCTGAATGGTGAGTTGGAAGAGGAAGTTTACATTGAGCAACTGGAAGGATTTTAGTTATCAGACCAAGGTGATATGGTGTGCAGGTTGAAGAAAGCTTTGTATGGACTCAAGCAAGCTCCTAGAGCCTGGTATGCAAGGTTGGATAAATACTTATTGCAATTAGGATTCAATAAAGGTATTGCTGACAGTAATCTCTATTTCAAGATTAATTGTGATCAAATTTTGATTGTTGAAGTCTTTGTTGATGAAATTATCTTTGGAGGCAATGAAGGTACGTGCATGAAATTTGCTAGTGAAATGCAAAAAGAATTTGAGATGTCTATGTTTGATGAGATGAATTTCTTTTTGGGTCTGCAAGTTACTCAATCAGATAAAGGAATCTTCATATCCCAATCTAAGTATGTGAAAGAGTTGTTGAAAAAGTTTGGAATGGAGGACTCTAAACCAGTATGTACTCCCATGGTGACTGGTTGCAAGTTGAGTAAGAATGATGAATCACCTAAGACTGATCAGAAAATGTACATATCCATGATTGGAGGATTACTTTATCTAACTCAATCTAGACCTGATATAATGCATGCAGTTTGTCTTGTAGCAAGATTTCAAGAAGATCCTAGAGAGTCTCATGCGATGGCAGTTAAGAGAATCTTGAGGTATTTGAAAGGCACATCAAATCATGGCTTATGGTATCCAAAAGACAATGATTTCACTCTCAGTGCATATATAGATGCATATTGGGCCAGAGATGTTGATGACAAGAAAAGTACAAGTGGAGGTGCTTTCTTCTTGGGCAATAGACTGGTTTCATGGTTGAGCAAAAAGCAAGATTCAATTTCCTTATCCACTGCAAAAGCAGAGTATATTGCAGTAGCATGTTGTTGCACTCAAGTGTTATGGATGAAGCAGACATTGAAGGACATAAGAGTTGTATATGAAGATCCAATTGCAATCTTCTGTGGCAATACAAGTGCCATAAACATTTCCAAGAACCCAGTGATGCACTCAAGAACAAAGCATATATCTATAAGGTATCACTTTTTGAGAGAGAAGGTGACAAAGAATGAAGTCAAGATGGAATATGTGTCTACAAAGGACCAGATTGCAGATATTTTCACTAAGCCTCTACCTAAGGATGCCTTTGAGTATCTCAGGGAAAAGCTAGGGGTTATTACCCCCCTGCTCTGAACTAAGATGCATAAGAATGCATCAATCCAGTGAAGCTTAGAGCCTCATTCATTGATCTGGATTGATGTTTGGAGAGCTACCTCTCAAGGGGAGTAGCTAGATGGTTCCTGATAATAAGTAGTAAGTATTGATAACAAAATTTTCAGTCTAATGAGAGCAGCAGAGTACAAGTATGTGCCCTTTGCCATTGATGTCAAAGGGGGAGAGAAATCATGTGAAAAACTCAGGGGGAGAAAAAGTGCGGATGTGTAAAGAGAAAGGGGGAGAATCCTGTCTTGATGGTCTTTACAGTTTTTCACATTATATGTTGCCATCAATGACAATGGGGGAGATTGTTGCAAGTATGTGCCTAACCGGTGTTGTCATTGATGTCAACATATCTGTGTTGTCATTGGTGTCAACTGTGCTCTTGTTTTGATGCTTGCTTGTAATGAGTTAAGTGTTGAAGATAATAAGTATTCCCGGTTCAACAAAACAGTCCAGTAGATTGATCCGCATTTCTTGCAGAATAAATATCCTTGTATGTGGATTGGAAGTTATTTAGATACATGTTTGAAGATGCTATGTTCCAAGTTTGAGCCTCCGGTATGAAGATTTGAGTTAGTTATGTTCACCAGAGTGAAAACTGTTTTTTCTATATATTTGGTGGTGATAGGGAGAATGTATTATGCTCCGCATTCCTCCGCAGTTAAGTATTTCAGTCTGCGGTTCTGGAATCAAGTTGGTAATGATGATAAGTGCCTTCAACTCCAATGGTTCGTGATTTGGTGGTCCGCAAGCAATCTTTTCTTTATAACAGTGGCTGACAGTGTTGTTTAAGTGCTCCGGTTTGAAGAATCTTCTTGACAAAGTGGTTAGAGATTGTGCAGTTGTTCCTGGTGATTACAATGTACTTGTGGATGTCTCCTGATCATGTTCCTACCTTTTGATTGATCCGCAAAGAGAAATTTGGATCATGGATGAAAACTGTTCTTAGAAGACTTAATGTTAACACCAGTCTTGGTCGACCTGGTTGTTTTCACTACTTGCGGAGATGCATTGAAGATTGTGGAAGCGTGTTGTGGCGTGGAAGATTGTTTTTGAGTCCAAGCTAAGGTGTAACGTGATCCGCATACATCTTTCCCTTAGCTATTCTTGTTTAAGTCTAGACCTATTTCTATGTATGTTTGTAATGCCGACCTTGGAGATTGCTCCAACGATTGATGAATGTAATACCGACCTTGATGTACATTCCAAGGTTGATGAATTGTATAAAAGCATGTAATGTGGTTGCGAAAAAGGCATGGAAGTGCGAAAATGAAAAGATAGTGCGAAGGAGTAAGAAGAGCAAAGCAAAGGTGTTGTATTGTGCTTCAATGGAACTGAACTTAGGCATGAAGTAGATGCTATCAAATCAGTTCACCAATCCTTGGCAGTGAGCCTCAACTCTGGCAGTGAGCATTTTGGGCAGTGAGCCTCTATTTTTCGGTATTGCTATAACATATATATCTTTGTGGGCTAACACCCACCGTGGTTTTTCCCTTATAGGGTTTTCCACATAAAAATCTGGTGTCTCATGTGTTATTGTGTTGAGCTTCTTATTTCATGCTTTCATGGTTAAATCTGAATAACAGTAAAATAAGTGTTTGATGTGTTGATGTTCATAAGTGTTCAAAGTTTTAGGGACAACTGATTCACCCCACCCCCCTCTCAGTTGTCCGGTGCATTTCAACAACCTCATCAAGCTTTGTTGTTGAGACCTGTTGTGACCAAATCACACATCACCCCATTAGGAATAGAGACCCCCCTTTTTTTTTTGAGCTCTGTGCCTTCAATGAGTTTTCAACGAGTTTTCAACGAGATTTTAATGATGACCTGACTCATCTTCCTCTGCCGATACGGTAATAATTTCCTCTTTCATGATCTTCGGTTCATGATTAAGAGGCAGATCAACTTGCAATAATGAAGAATTGTGATAAAATCCCATCTAGATATTGAATTTTGAAGTCAATCCTGAAGAATGTTTGAGACCCTGAAAAGACTAAGCCTGGAGCCTGAAATCCTGAAAGCCCTGAAAAAATGGCTAAGTCTGAAATCTGGTGAATCCTCCAAATTCTATATTTTGCATCTTAAATCCGGTGGATTCGGGACCTATCTCAAACATCCTGAAAGGTATATTGAAAAATATTTAAAGTATACTTATACTTAAATATATTTTTCAATATACCTTTACTCGCGCGATCCTGAAAAATGCCTGACGATTTCAGAGGATTCAAAACCTTGATCTAGTGCGACTGGACACTTAAGTGGCGCAAAATCTTGGCACAAAATCACGAAGGAAAAGGCGCTTGAGCCAGAGGATTTCAAACAATGATCTAATGCGCCCATCTACACCTTGAACTAGTGCGAAAATGAAAGGACAAGTCTTAAAACCAATCTTGGAGTAAATGAAAACGATAAGTGTCAGAGGATTTCAATCCCTTGACCGATGCGCCACCAAGAAGGAAGAGGGAGTCTTGAGGTTTTGTTGACTTGAGGAAGAGAAAGTCTAGAGGATTTTAATCCTCCATCCACTGCGCCAATACTTGAGGATTTTCACCCTTGAACTAATGCGAAAATGACAAACTCAAACATTCAAACCACTTCACCAAACTACAAGTTCAGAGGATTCTAATTGCCTATCTAATGCGCTAGAAGCCAGAGGATTCCAATCCATGAAGTAATGCGCTAGAAGTCAAAGGATTCTAATTGCCTATCTAATGCGCTAGAAGCCAGAGGATTCCAATCCATGAAGTAATGCGCTAGAAGTCAAAGGATTCTAATTGCCTATCTAATGCGCTAGAAGTCAGAGGATTCTAATCTATGAAGTAATGCGCCTATCCTATGTCAACTATCCAAGGCCAAGTTTAGAAGATCTTCAGTGCCTCATCTAATGCGACCTCATGAGGGAGAACTCCAGAGGATCCCAAAAGTTGATCTAGTGCGCCCAAGTGGTTTCAAGATGAAGTTTCAAGGACCCTCATCCAAAGCGCAATCTAGAGGATTTGAAAACTTGATCCAATGCGCCCTACTAGAAGGAAGGTAAGATCCAAGGCTAAGCCGTCAAGGTTGGAGTTTTAAAGGATTTGCAAGTCCTATCTAATGCGCCAACTACATGAATACCTCTAAGCTTTCAAGTTTCCAACAAGGTGATCCAATGCGCCTATAACGAGATCATCTAATATGCAACACCAAGGTAGAGTGAGATACGTTTTCAGAGGATCCTACAAGCTCAACCAATGCGCCAACATCATGAGGCTTCTAACAAGGTCATCTAATGCGCAACATGAGGTAGTGATCAAGGTTTGAATCTAGAGGATTCACCAAGCTCATCCAATGCGCCAAACACCATGCATGATCTATTTCAAGGTAAAGGCTATCTAAATTCATCAAAGTTTGAAGACTTCAACCTAGTGAAGTGATGCGCCATCTCCCAAACCCCTTATTAAAGCGCTCAACAAGAAGAAATCGAAAGTGGTATCTAGTGCGCCATACATGAAGACAATAAAATTTCATTTTTCTTGAAGATCTCTAGCTACCCATCTAGTGCGCCACACCAAAGGGGAGAGTGAAGTTTGATTTCGAAGGATCCAAATTACCTATCTAGTGCGCCATGCATAAGAAGAATCCAAATAGCTCAAGTGATGCGCCAAGGTCTAGAGGATTTCAATCCTCTATCTAATGCGCCACTCCCTTAAGCAAGTCTAAAGTTCATCCAATGCGAAGTGTTGAAAGGGAGTCTTAGAACTTCATCTAATGTGAAATGCCAAGAGGAATTCAAACTTTGATCTAAAGCGCCATACATTAAGACTTTGAGGGTGTCTAAAGTGAAATTCTAGAAGATTTCAATCCTTGATCTAGTGCGCCTCAAGGGTTATAAAAGAAAGATCATGATATTTCAAAGAAGAAGACTTCGAAAACATCATCCAATGCGAAATGCAAGACAAGAGGATTCGAAACCTTGATCCCATGCGCTTGAAGGAGAAGATAATTACAATCTACAAGGAGATCATCAAGACCTCAACTAATGCGCCATCAAGGGAGTTAGAAACATTTAATGATTTTTGCCTTGGAAAACGTGAAAATTGCATTTATTAAATAAAGATCAATCTAAATTAAATGTTTTTGCACTATAATAAAGGAAGTCGGCCTAGGGAAGAGGTAAAGTTTTAAAAGCAAATTATGTATATATACCTCATTTCCTTTTCATTTTTATCATTTTCAAGAGCAGATTTGTTTTCCAAGAGCAGATTTATCTTCAAGGAGCAGCAACAAGAAGTTTTTTTTTAGAAGTATAAATTTGATTTTATCAAATTTAAGCAAGTGGTGGATCAAATTGCAAGGTATCAAATTCAAAGCAGCCCATCAAGTAAGTCTGATCTGAATATTTCTGATTTGATTTTCTTCTTTTTCCTTCATTAAATGCATTAAAATTGTTTAAGTATTGGTAAAATTTAAGAAGGATAAATGGATTTTCATAGATTCCTTGAATCTAGATAGTAATATTTCATAATTGTAAAGGAAAATTTCATAATTTAATCCACTAAAGTTGCTGAAGTGAAGTCTAGATTGTGTTTACAATCACTCATTCGCGTCAAGCCTGCAGGATCATGGCAATGACTTCCAAGGAGCGACAAGCGAAGATCTGGATGGATGCCAAGGGGAAGATTCCCGAATCAAAGCTCGTCTCAAGGTGGACAAATGTAGGAGACACGAATATGGGGAGCAGCAACTTGGAAGATATCAAGTCAGTCCTTGAAGAACCCAACGGAGGTAGTCTTGCTCGAGCCATCATGAGGAGTGGAGCCATTGAAGCTGCTTGTTTTCCGCCAGCTTTGCCGTGTCCGGAGATGATCATCGAATGTGTCAAGAAATATGATGTAGATACAAGGCAAATTATAGCCAAAGATGGAACAATATTAGCTTATTTGCAAAAGGAAGCAGTTGAAGAAACTTTCAACATTCCAACTAAGGAAAGGATGATCAGCGTCTCAATACAACAAGGTCAGCAGGAATATGATGTCGACTCCAAGACAAAGTTGCAAGAGATAAGGAGAGAATGGATGGCCAATCCAGCTATGAAGTTCAATATGAATAATCCTCCACAATTCCACAAGTCAGATTTTCATCCTGAAATTGGGTATTTGATCATGTTTCTAAACAGAATGACAGGAATGCCTCAATCTGCTACCTTTCAGCCTTGGATGTACTCTTTCATCAAGTCAGTTCTCAAAGGGAAAATGATTGATTGGGCTGGACTTATCAATCAGAGTATACATGAGCAGTTCATCAATTTTGCTAAGACCAAGACTTGTCATATGAGTTCCTATGTGGTGTACCTTCTCGCAAGAAATGAAGTCTACTCAGGTTTGACCAAAAAAGGAGAAGTCAGCATTGGGCCTAATAAATACCTATCACATCAATGTTATCCTCAGTTGCACCTAAAGAATATCAATCATTATACAAGGTTCAATGATGCATTTGCTATGTTTATAATGAAGAAACTGAGGGGAGAATTTCATAAAAGATTGTCTAATGCAGCGAGAGAATTCATTTCAGCATATGGACACTGGTATACTCAGCATGAAGGGTACACTTACCTAAGGATCCAAGGGTTTACATCATATCCATACAGATTACCAAGATATCCAACCAACAGGATGGTGATGCTAGAGGTTACTAGGCAACTCCTAGAACTCATCAGGTTGCAAAAGTTGAAAAAGAAACGAGGAATCTAGTTTCCACTTCTTCTGGGACAAAATCTGGAGTGTCCATCCTTATCAGCAGATGAATATTCTGAAATAGAGCTACAGGCCTATCATTTGCAAACTCATGGCACCAAGAGGCTTAACTTTGATCCTTTTCAAGTTTGCTGGAAATACAACAGAGAATTCAAACATATCAAGCAGTTGGAAGACCACTGAGCCAGTGCCCAAGATGAAGATGATCTCCGAACACTTCAAAGTTCGAGACTTACCTGGGATTTAGTCAGAGCCTCCAAAGTTTTCAGGATTCCAGACCAGTTTACCGAAGATGATACTTTGTTGATAGATGAATTTGATAAGATAAAGGATTTGCCTTATACAGTTGATTGGTCAAAGAGAGATGTGTCCGAAGAAGAATTGATAAAGCCGGTCTTAGCCATGACACAAGTATGTATTAATCAACTATTGCAAGAGATGAGTGATGAAAGTCAAGTTTTCACTTACAATAAGATGGATGAAGGAGAACCAAGACAGCATAGTACACATAGCCAACCACAACACAGTGGGAATGACCAAAGTAATAATTCAGCTAGAAAAAGGAAAAGACCTAGTCAAGATCAAGGAGAATCAAGCCGAAGACCTCAAAAGAAGAGTAATCCATCTACTTCATCTAATCCACAAGAAGGTGCTTCAATTGTTCAAAATCCAATACAAGAGATAGAAGTTATAGAAGAAGTTGCCTTGATTCCGTCAGAAGAGATTCAATCAAGCCCCACTGTCATAATGGAGGAGAATGATAAGTAGGGCAAGCAGAATCTGATGAGGAAGTAGCTCGTGTTCAACACAGTCAAGCTCAAGGACAGCGAGATCTTTCTACTTTCCCACCTTGGTTGAGACAAAGGATTGAAGAAAGTACAATTGTAGAGACTTATCAGCCTGCTCCAGTTGAGGAATTGCTTGTAAATGTACAAAAGAGTAATCAGAAGAAGAAAGCAACGGTCCTTTCTAAAATCACTCAAGATTCCGTTGGAAATCGAGAGGTACACATAGCTGTTCCTAGAATTGACAAGGAGTTAGAAAATATGGCACCTGAGGATTACAATATGACTACTATTGGCATGGGTCCAATCACAAGGGAACAGGTAGAGGAGGAAATACAAGATTCAGTGAACAATGTGAGAAGCATGTTGAAACAAGAAAGAGAAGCAAGGTTAAAGGTTGAACAAGATTTTAATACATTGAAGCATTACATCCAACAAGTCATGCAGCCCATTCAACAGAAGGAAGCTACTACAATTCCTCCGTCTATTCTTCCACAAGAAACAATATCCCAAGTTGAAAACATGAGAACTTCATCTCAGATGATGAAGGGATGGATAGAAAAGACAGAAGAAAAGGCCTATACTTACCTTGAAGAAATTGTGCAAGTGTATGATAGAGTCATTAAGCTTAAAGATCGAGTCCAAGCTTTGTTAAGAGATTGTGCTGAGTTCAAACCGATCAAAGAGCAATACATGCCACAGCTCAAAAGTTTAATGGAAGCTCCAGTAGAAGATTTAATTCATGATAAGGTGATTGATAGAGATACTCCACATGACTTCGTCACTTGGTATTTCTCCTTTCACAACAAGGGGCAATTGGTTGATAAAATTGAAGTAGATATGTCCAGGATAAGAAGTGTTCTTCTAAGAACAGAAAATCATATATACACTGCTTTGACAACAATTTGTAATCCTTATGGAAATGTTACTGTTGAAAACATGAAGCAACAAGTTAAGGCATTCTACTTTCAATATGATGGACTTGATGAAGGTCAACTGGATAGTATATTCACACTTGCATATCGTCTTGGGGAAAATAAGTCTTGGATAAACGACTGGGAGAAGACACTTGGCGTCTATGAGTCAGATGTAGCAGTGGCAGAAGGATCCATTAAGGCGGCGACAAGTGTACCAATGGAAGATATTGTTCAAATTGTGTCTAGATTCATTGTATCTCATAGTACTACTACATAGTAGGCACATGATGTGGCTTCCTTATCTTCTTGGAAAGCGTGCCTTTGTTCTCTCCTTCATAGCTTCTTTCATTTAATATAGATAGCCTCCTGTGTTTAATAAAGTTGACCTCCTTCATTTAATAAAGGATAGTTTGTTATAACTATTTGTGATGTGGCTTGATCTGGTCCGCTGATTTGGCCGATCGATCTTGACCCTTCTTTCCTTTGAGGTCTATAAAAGAGCTCTCATTGCTCTCATTTGAAGAAGTTGGAAATTCTGAAATTGTTGTAAGAGCTCTCTGAAATTATAAAGGTTTCATTGTTTTGGTGATTCTATTTATATTTCTGAGTGTTTGCATGGTTTCAATTTTCAAACAAACATTAAGTTAAGTTATAAGTTTTTCTTTAAAGTATAAGTTAGTTAATGAAAGGTTGCTTTATTGCTTTGTAGTGAAGTCTTTAAGTTCATACCATTTGTAGTCTACAGCTTGTGGATTACAGTGCATGGTTAGTCTGAACAATTGAACGTCAATTTGATCTTTATGCTTGTTGAATTTTCCATGAGCATAATTGATTTAAACATCTTGTATACCTTTGAAGATTGCACCTCTCTTGTGTAGTTGTTTTATCTTGGCGAAACAAGATTTGGTTCGATTTCACTCTGAGTAGTAAACGTTATTTTAGTGACTTCAACAAAGAAGGGATAGCTCAATCATTTTTTTCAAATACTGGTCATACTTATCATTCTCGTGGTGTCAATTTTCCAACAGAAGTCGTCCACAAGGTATTGATTGCATCCATGATACTCCAGCTCTACCAAGCACAATGATTTATTGAAGCAAAATTCTCTCAACCATGACTATATTTGGATATCCAGCTAAGACATGGAAGCATTTTCAAACTCTTAAGAGAATTTCTTATGAAAAGATGATTTATTTACTTCTCTACAAAGTTGTCCCAGAAGCTTTCATTCAGAAACTTTATAGACTTCGGAAGCTTAAGATCACTAATAGTTATTTCTATTTGCCAAAATTGCTCTATTTTATAAGTCTGGAGTTTGTAACATATAGAACTTGTCAATGATATAAATTTGTAAAATAAAGTAAGGCTTGTAATAAGACGTTCCGCCTGAAGATTGCAACATCTTACTCTATTTTGCTGTATCAATGAATACAAACATGAAGAAATGAATGGATAAGTTGTTAAGAAAAGTGGCATTCCACAATGCAGAAAGTGATTCTGTTACATTGCATTAAGTTTCTCTGTTTACAATATATATGATTTTTATTTTTATTGCTCGTCAAAATATTCAACTCTGTTTACAATATATATGTTTTTTATTTTTATTTTTCTACAGAAAAACATTCAATTTCGGTAATAAAGGTCAGTTTGCAAGTAAGGGATACAATGGCTCCTTAAACAATTTGTTTACCATAAAAATTTTCAGTCTGGTTCAGGTACAGGGAAGATTTCAAACATGAAGAGTAGCAGAAAAGAAATTTAAAGAAACATTATACCATAACCTACAGAAACAGTGCAAGAGTTATAATGTCCATTTAGATTAGTATTGAAGACAATCCTCTCTGCTCTTCTAATGAATTTATAAAAGATAAAAATATAAGCAAACGTTTAGTACCACACAAATTGGACTTTGCAGGCTGCCATCAAAAAGTCATTCAATATGCTTTTACCTAACCATGGTTCTCAAGTCATTTGTAAAATAAATCCTGATCATGACAACAAATGACGATCAGATGAATTCCTAACAAAACCTATATTTGTCAGAGTCACCAACCACACTGCTTTAAGCTATGAGAGGATCAAAAATAGCCTGCATGCTCAATTGGAAAGGAACATACAAAGGAGAGAAAGGAATCAAAATCACAAGGAGTAGCCCTCTTCATTGTTCAACTTATGACTCAAGGGTTGTGCAGTCATTTGAAAAAACCATTGTCATTGGAATTTGTTTGTGTGTTTAGCCGACTTGAACCTTTTTCAAAGATTTCAGCCTTGTATAAGGTGAAATCCTTCATTGTGCATTAGAAGAAATTGCAAGGGCACACACAGATGTATGTGGAAGATAGGTTGTATTTGTAGTTAAAAGACGAATTTATCTATACAAATTTTAATATTATAATTAATCTTGCTCTTTCATTTCATCAGTCCCACAGTAAAGGAAAACTAATCTGAAGTAGTTTTATGCTCACCTGGACTGTACAGAAACAAAAGCTGGGATAAACATTATACAAAGTAGATGAACTCTCAGTACCTTTATGGAAGCAATCCAGGGCATCCAACGGTTCAAGCCTTCCCTGTCAGACCACAATTCCCAGGCCACTGAAAGTGGGACATCAACTTCCGCACGAGCCCTGCATTGAAATTTCTTAGTTGTAGTTTATTATCAAAGTAAAGTCACCAAGTCGTTGTTCTCCATAATCTACGGGCTATGACTTACGAAAAGATAACATGAGTATGGGCTTTAGAAGAACCAATCTTTTTCTAATGATGAGTTCACCATCTAATGAAATTCCATTTGCGAATAAGGACTGTCTTCTAGGATTTACACAAGTTGACAGCCAGCTCTATATGAATCTTTGGCAATTACTCCCAACTAGATGAATCTTTGGCAAATATTCCCAATGAGATTGTTTGCAATACTGCTTAAATCAATTGTTCTGTACCATTTGGTGTAACTTGGAAAACCATGATGAACTTTACAGGTCAAATCTCTTACAATATTCATTATGTTGTAACATTTTACAATCTTTTACCTCCATAGCAACTATCTTGACCTACATAGCATTATTTGTTACCTTGAATTTACTGAAATATCGACAGATGTAAAATAATAGAATACAATACAAGAATGTATTTATGTTCTACAGGGACACACCCCAACGCCTCTGTCCCCTAAGGGATGGGAATGATGAGGGAATGTAGTATCCCCCCAAACAGGGATAATTAAATAACAGAAATTCCTCCAAAAATATGCAATAAAATTCTGATTTTTGTTTTTATAGATTTCTGAGTAAGAAAAGTAACTGAAAACACACTCTAAACAGCCCAGAAATAGACCAGCAATTTTCAAAACAGCATTACAAAACACCATTCAGAAAATCAATGGTTAACTGGGTTTAATATAGGTAGCTGATTAGAAAAAGGTAACTGAAAATGCACTAAAACTGCCCAGAAAATTTCAGACAAACAGTACAGCAATATCATTCAAAATTTCAGTCATTAAACCAAGTGCAACATGCATGTTTTGATACAAAAATACCTCAGGTTTGTGCTCAAACCCTAGCCGACCCACCTAGTGGTGCTGGGTTCTCCAAATAGACAGTGCTAAGTCTGATTTCTTGCCTTTCTAACACTGTCCTCACAAAAAAAGCCCAGAATATGAAGATTTCCAGCTGTAGCAGTCCCAAACTTGCACCTGTATTCTGAGTTTCAAACCCAGATTAGTCTCCCAAACCTGATAAATAGTTGCAGCCCCACAAAAAAAAAAAAAAAACCAATGTGCTAGGGAATCACAGATTGAAGTCCTTCCTCCGAAACACACTCTTCTGACTAGGGGGAGCCCATATGTCTCACCGAAATCAGGGATACTCAAGGGTTTTCAGTCCTCAAGCCAAGTTGCAGCAGCTGTAGCAAGAAAATCACCAACACATAATGACCAAAAAGGAGCCTCAAAAGGGTTATATAACATCTTCTAAAAAGATGAATGACCACCCTTGAAACTCCACCTCTTAATCCAAAGGTCCCAAATAAAACCCTAAAGCATGAGCCAATAAGCTCCAAGAAATCCAGCCACCCCTTCTGGCAATTTAGCACATGTTTTTTTAAAGTCACTTTAAGTCATGAAAAGGGGACAACTTAAGTTCACTCTAATAAAGTTATCCTTTTGATATTTATTTAAGATGAACAACTTTAAAATAATTAATTTAATTATTATTCCCTTATAACTCCAATATTTAGCTTATGGGAATAAAATAAGCTAAATACCAATGTCTGCCATAACTCAGGAGAATGGGGACATTACAGGGAACAGCCCCAAAACATCCCCTTCGAAGGAGACATTTAAAGACTGTTTGCAAGGAAAACTACATGAGTAATCCTCATGCACTTAATTTCCCAAGGATGGGTTGAGACAGCTGAAAACCATAAAATGGTCCTTAAGGGCTTTTCTATGGGGAAGATTAGCCTATTTGGGCTTGTTATTGGGCCTATTGCCAGAGATATTGTCTTTGCTTGCAAGCTTTTTGTTCCCCAAAATTCCTCAGCAACCTAGTAATGGATATTAAGGGCATCAAACTGAGGAACAATCATGTGAGCAAATGGGGTAGATTGAAGAACAAGTTGACAATGATGTTGGTCAACAATGTTCGGGTTCAAGGCTGCTAGCCCTGGTTGCAAAACTTGGGGGATCATCCCAGCTCTAAGGGGCTGATCCTACCTCGATAATATCATTAAATAACAAGGAGGTAGTGGCAAGGACAAAAGTACACAATCTAAGCTAATCCAATAGAAAACTGGCTAAAGGGAACATGGGCTAAAAATCCATGAAATCAAAGGGAAAAATGGCACTTACTTAGAGTAGAGATGCCACCTTAATTGTAATCTAGATGTTCGAAATGAAATTTAAAATAATAAAGCAATGAATAAGCAAACAACAAATTAAGTTTTGATCTTTTTTATTTTGTAGAAAGATATGATGTTTAACCAGTCTAAAACACTTTTAACACTTTCAATGCAATCTCTATTACCATTTAAAAACCACGAGCAAATATTGTTTAAAGATATTTCTGTTGACATTGCAAAGATTCTACAATAGCAAATTGTATAAATTTAGGAAACAGACAAAAGAGGACAACCAAAGGGAGCTAGGAAAATTACTCAGCTAAAACAAATTAAAACAGCAAACATGAATCCCAAACACACTGAAAACAATTCAAGAACAACAAGGTAACACTTAAAAGCACTCAAGAATGCAAGTAAACAAACCAAGATGGAGAAATCAGTGAGTAATGGCCAAAAATACCCCACCAATTGTCAAATGAAAAGTGAACGAAGTGAGACCAATCTAAGACATTTGGATACTTAACAAGCTGAAACAAAGTTGGAACAAGTTGGAAACAGGCATGAAAAAACACAAATCAGCAGGAAACTGCAACAAAGAAACAAAGAACAAAAATTATAAATGTTGCACAAGTTGTCCAAATGACAAGAGTTGTCGAAGGGGTTGAGCTTAATTGGTTAAAGCATTGAGTTCTTATTGTAGAGACCCAAGTTCAAGTCCCAAAGGGACATCTAATAAGTGGATTTCTATGTTGTGACTCTTGGTCTTCCATAGTTGGCTTCTAATAAGTGGATTTCTAAGTTGTGACTCTTGGTCTTCCATAGGTGGTTTCTAGTGTGGTTGCTCGAAAGGAGCTTGTATTGGCCTCATGTCAATGCTCAGTTGGGCAGAATATTTGTAAACGATTAGCAATATAAAAAAAAATGACAAGAGTTCGAAAATGAAATAGGTTGAAACAATGATGAAAACAGCAAAAGTACTTGACAAGATGAAAACAACAGCGGCATTTAAACAAATATGTGGAATGATAACATTTTCTTGAGAGAAGAAAATATTGTCAATATTGCAAAAACAGCCACAAAACTGTCAATGTTGCAAGACAACAAAGAAAGAGCTAGAAGAGAACAAAATATAATCTTAAAAGGACAAGATTGGCAAACAGGAGACAACAAAGACATTGAAGTATGCCTTGAATGTGAATAACGGTTGTTAGGGAGTAGGAGCAAGAGCTGGTTCAAAAGAAAACAACACTTTACATGTGAAAATGCAAGTTTGAACCCTTAAATACAATAAAATAAATGGAAGCACACACACTAAAAAAAAGGGAATTAGATGAACTGGAAACACTCTAATAGAGATAGGAAATTAAGAAATAAAAAATTCAAAGAAAAACAAAGGTGCTGGCATTAGTCAAACCTTAGCTTCCAAACTCAGACTCAGCAAAAACTTAGCAAACCCAAATTTGACTCAGACACAACAACTCAGCAAAATCTCGGCAAATGTCAGCAACTTAAAAAAAAAACTTAATTCCTTGAAAAACATTAATTTTATGAAAAAGAAAGTTACAAAATGTATCAAATGAGTCTATAAAATGATGGGGAAGGATTTTCTATTAGATTTGAATACAAAAAGAGTACAATATTGTTATGACCAAGTCACACATCGCCCCATTGCAAATGGGGACCCCTGTTCCAGTGTTTTGCTAGGTCTTGTATGATGTCTTAGGTTAACTGCACGATAGAGTCAGTGGTTTGTTTGAAATTCTCAGTCTAGTTCTAATCCAAGTGTCGTGTGCTTTCATCCTGATGACTTGATCCTGATGTTTGAGATCTTGAAAATGGCTAAGTCTAGTATCCTGATCCTGAAAATTCTGCAAATTGGCTAAGTCTGAAATTTGGTGGATCGTCTGAATTCTATAATCTGCATGTTAAATCCGGTGGATCCGAGACCTATCTCAAACATCCTGAAAGGTATATTGAAAAATATTTAAAGTATACTTAAATATATTTTTTAATATACCTTATGCTCTGGGACCTCCAAATCTAGGCGCGAATTTGCTCCGGGAGCCTAGGCGCATTTTCTCACTTGCAGACACCCAAACTAGCGCCTTAGGTTGAAACTCCAATATGCGCCTAGGAGAGAATACACTTCCAAACAACTTAAGATTGGCGCCTTGATTAAGAGGTTGTCAGGATACTTCAAGGAGTAAAAATTGACAAGTTAAGCGCATTATGAGCTTGGGCGCTTTTGTTAGGTTCAAGTATTCCGCCTTAGGTCGAAGATGTGAGTTTGGGCGCCCTTCATGCATCAAAAGATACTCTTTTGGCGCCTATAGTAAAAGACTCTTCAAGTTGCGCCTAGGAGAAACAAGGATTGAGATGTCTCATTGAAAGCAATCTAAGGTGGCGCCTAGTATGAAGAACCTCCAAATGGACAAGGCTTAACATTTGAAGTAATGGCGCTGCTTGACATTCAGACTATCCATTTGAGCGCCCAAGGAAAGAGTTGCAAAGATGGACTTTTAGCGCCTAGGAGTGCATGGTGTGGAGAGTCATCAAATGAGGTTTTGTGAAGGAACTTGAAGTAATGGAATGTGAAACTAAGGCCTTAGTAGTTTAGGCGCCCTTTGCATTCAAAGGAACTTAACATTGGCGCCTTAACATGAGGTGAATGTTTCAAACTATCAAACTTGCACCTAGAGGGAAGATTGAAGTCATAATGAAGTCCAAACATAAGTTGAAATCATTTGAAGTGTTAGCAACCTATCTTGAACATTAGGCGCCAATTCTAGTAGTTGTGTGTAATATAAGTTTGAGCGCCTAAACCCAAAGGAGTATTTATCAAGCAAATTGAAAGATTTCTAGTCTTGAAATCCTTGAGGAATGAAGTATCTAAGGGCGCCTTCTGCCTTCCTAATTGCCTAGTTTTAGCGCCTTCAAGAGGAATTCACTTATATTTTGGATGATGTCTTTTCAATGATAAGGTAGGAGAAAGGAGTGTTCACATATGCTAGGCGCAAAATTCAACTCAAAGCCACCAAGTTTACCTAGGCGCTATCCCTTGCTATTTTTGGCGCCTTAGCATAAAGGGAGTTTCTAGGTCAGTGAAAGATGGCGCCCAAAGGCAAGAATGCCTCCTAAAAGTTTAAGTATAAGGTGGAACCTTTAAGCATCAAAGAGTTAGTCTCGATGGAGTCAAGGCGCCCTCTCCAGTCCATATCACTTCATTCTAGCGCCCTGGGAAGAAATCTCTTGTTTTGGCGCCTTGAAAAGAGAAGTCATTCTAGAAGTCATCGTTGAAGGTGCCCAAGATAGAAATGCCTAAGTGATTGTAGGACTCCAAATGTCTCAAGTTGTGCTTAAAGTATCATGATAAGCTAGAACTAGGGCGCCTTATTACCCTCGAATTACTATCAAAGTGCAACTCAGAAGAATCAACATCCCTGAGGGTTATAAAGCGCCATTTGCTTGTTTCTCCCACCTCCATGAGCGCCCTGGGAAAGGATACATAAGAAACCTCTTGTATTGGCGCCTAAAAGGGGGGGAGTCATTCTAAAACCCACACAATTGTTTATAGCCTAAAAAAAATGACAAGGATAAAGCTTAATAAGCTAAGGCGCTCATTCCTACCTCTACCACCTCAATAGGTGCCCCAGGTCTTACGTTTTGAAGTGATTACCAAGGAAGGTCAAAACAAAGTTGGGTGAATTAAATAATGCTTTGAAGGGAAATCAACAAGCTCCTCCTGAGTGCGTCTTGGAGGACTTTGGAAGTTTAAAACATGTAGAAGAATGAAAATCAACCTTAAGATGGCGCCTGGGGTTAAGAAGCCTATTAAATGACTAAACTTGAATATCATGAGGTCTAAACCTCTAATTTTTATCAGCTCCTGGCGCCTAGATGAAGGAAGAGCAGATTTGGGCGCCCATCACCTAAATTTTCATGTAGTTTTGGCGCCTTTAAAGAGGTTTGAAATTTTGAAAAATCCTACATCAAAAGCATTTAATGCCAAACAGGGCGACTTACTAGCTGGCCGCCCAGCATTAAATATAGGCAAGATCTCTATATAAGAGGAGAGTTCCTCTTCATCTCAAACATAATTTCCTAGGGAGGACAGCAAATTTTCTAAAGGGAGCGATTTTCTCAAGAGAGAGAGGAGAATATTAGGGGCAGACCTGCAGTTTGGGAGACTGATTTTGGCATTTTACTTATCATTTTTGCCATTTTATACTGATTTTGTTATTAAATTCAGAAATCTGCATTTTCTTTAGGCCAAAGATTTGATCTAAGGTATGTTTCAATCAACTTTACTCTATAAAAATTGCCTTTTATCTATTTAATTTTACAGAAATTTATGATTTTATCATTTGAAAATCAGGATTATGAGGGTGAAATTTATTATTTCAAGTTACTTATTCGAGCCTTGTTTGTAGATAAATGGACATGACGGCAAAGGAGAGGCAAGTTATAATCAGGATGGATGCCAAGTCCACCATACCTGACTCCAAGATCGAAACTCAGTGGAAGAACGTGGGAGACACCAACATGGGACACGTCAACTTGGATGAGGTGAAGGACCTCTTGCTCGCCATCACAAGGAATGAAGACATCAAGGCCATTGCGAAGAGTTGGATTGTACAAGCAGCATGCTTCCCACCTACCTTGCCTAATGCTGAGTTAGTGTTGGAATGTGTTCAGCGTTATGACAAACAGAAGAGACAGATTATAGCTAAAGACGGGACTGTTCTCGCCTATCTGCAAAGAGAAGCCATCCAAGAGATCTTCAACATTCCAAGCCGGAAGGGAGTCTTCATATGTCCTACAACTGCTCAATGTACTTTTGAAGGCGACCCTAAACACTACATGCATGAGGTGAGAAAGAAGTGGATGACTGATCCATCAATCAAGATATACAATTCTGAAGATCCAAAGTATCATAAGGCAGACTTCAAGCAAGAGATAAGTTACTTCATCATGTTCCTGAATCGAGTAACAGGTAGGCCTCAATCATCTACTTTCGAAGGATGGATGTATACCTATTTTGATCATGTGTTTACAAAGAATAAGATGGTTGACTGGGCTGGCCTTATAAGCCATTGCCTTGATGAGCAGTTTGAGAGGTTTGATGAAACAAAGTCCTTCATGACTTCCTATCTTGTTTACATCCTAGCAAGAAATGTGGTTTATAAGGGACTAACAGCTAAAGGGGAAGTAGGTACAAAGCTTGGACAGATTCTTTCACATCAGTGTTATCCTCAGCTCCACCTGAAGAACATCAATCATTACAAGAGGTTCAATGATGCCTTCGCCATGTTTATAGTGAGAAAGTTGCGAGGCGAACTGCATAGAAGACTAACAGGTGCTGCCAAGAACTTCATCAAACAATATGGAAGGTACTACATTCAATATGACAAATTTAGTTATATCAGAATTCAGGGTTTCACCTCCTTTCCATACAGACTGCCCAGATATCCTACCAACAGAATGGTGTTGCTGGAAGTTTCAAGACAATTGCTAGAGTTTCATAAGATGCAAAGGGCAAGAAAGAAAGCCGGAGTTCAGTTTCCTCTCCAGCTTGGCAAATATTACTCCTGTCTGTCACTTCAAGCAGCTGAGCATTCGGAGCTTGAACTTCAAGCATATCATCTACATCCTCATGACTCAAGGAGGGAGAACTTTGATCCACATGGAGCCATTAAGCAGTCATATTCTTCTTACAGACATGTTGAGCAGCTAGAAGATCACTGGGCTAATGCTATTGATGATGATGATGTCAGGATGCAAAAGTGTTCAAGGCTTAAATGGGATTTAGTGAGGAATACTAAGATACTGAGGATTCCTGATCAATTAGATAATGAAAGAACTCTTTTAGGTGACGAGTACAATAAGATCCGGAACCTGCCTTATGATATCAACTGGGCTGATAGAGAAAGGGTTGATGATGAAGGGTTGATAAAGCCTATCATTGCTATTACTGAAGAGCAAATAAAGGAGCAAGTACAAGCATTGCTTGATGAGGGTAAGAAACTCACTTATACTAAAATGGGAGAAGTTGATCATCAGGAACAGCATAGTGCACCTGGTAGGAGTTCACATAGCAAGGACAATGAAAGAGATTCAGGTCAAGCAAAGAAAAGAAAACAACTTGAATCTGCATAAGGAGAATCCAGTAAGAAGAAGAAAAGGATATGTATTGAAACTGCTTCTTCTAGACAGCCA
Organism: Cunninghamia lanceolata; assembly: GCA_027924645.1. NCBI lineage: Eukaryota > Viridiplantae > Streptophyta > Pinopsida > Cupressales > Cupressaceae > Cunninghamia > Cunninghamia lanceolata. Next base: position 6,460,440 of record BSBN01001221.1, on the reverse strand, counting down.
GGTGATACTCCACTGAATCAAGACATAGTGGTACGTGTTGATGATGTAGTTCCAGAGACTCCAGTTGAAGAAGTGCCTTTGAGTCCACATGATACTGAGATCATTGATGAAGCTAACACCGAAGACAAGGATGAAGCTGAAGAAGAGTCATTGCCTGCACAAGGAAAGCAATTACAACAATTACAAGATCTTTCATCATTGCCAGAGTGGCTACAGGAAAGAATCAGGGAAAATTACGAAGTTGAGAAATGTCCTCCTTTTCCAGTTGATGAGTTACTTCTGGATATGTCTAATAAAAAACCAAAGAAGAAGGTCACTATCCTTTCAAAGATCACTAAAGATGAAACAGGTGTAAGAAAAGTTCATGTAGCAGTTCCAAGGCTTGAGAAGAATGTAGAAGACATAACATCTGATGATTATGATATCAATACAATCAATTTGGGTCCATTGACTGGAATGCAAGTAGAAGAAGAACTTCAAGATTCAATTGATAATGCTTGAGCTATTATAAGACAAGAAAAAGAAGGTAGAATTAAAGCTGAGCAAAGGTGTCAAGCTTTAGAGCAGTATATTCAGCACTTGGTTCATCCTATTCGTCAACAGGACAAGGTTTCTACACCTCCATCTCTTCTCCCTCCAGAGACGGTTGTGCATCTTGAGGAGTTGAAGTCTTCATCTTACAGGATGAGGGATTGGATGAAAAGATCAAAGGAAGCTACCTATAAACACCTGGAAGATATCATGCAAGTGTATGATAAGATCGCTGATCTTAAAGAAAGGGTACTTGCATTGATGACAATATGTATTGAATTCAAAGATATCAAGGAACAATACCTGCCACATTTGAAAGGCTTGATGGAGACTTCAGTTGATGAGTTGATACATGCTGAAGTGATTGAAGAAGGTAGAGCATATGACTTCTCTTCTTGGTATTATGGCTTTCACATTAAGGGACAATTGTTGGATAAGATAGAAACAGATATGTCAAGAGTAAGAATTGTACTTCAAAGGATTCAAGATGGAGTACATGCCTCCTTGATGAAGATATGTAATCCATTTGGAGAGATGACTCTTGATAACATGAAAGAACAAATTCAAGCTTTCTATTTCCAAGAAGATGATGTTTCTGATGAGAAGCTTGATAGTATATTCTCACTTGCTGTCTACCTTGGCGCCAACAAAGCAAGGATGACCGATTGGGAGAAGACACTTGGCCTCTATTCAGATGATGTACTTGAAGCTGAAGGAACCATTCAAAACACACCAAGTGTACCTTTGGATGATGTCAAGCAGATTGTGTCTAGATTCATTGAATGTCAAGCTTCTAGTGATGGATATTCACATGGAGACTCCTCATAGGCTGATGATGTGTTATCCTTATCTTCTTGGGAAGCGTGCCTTCATTGCCTCCTTCATTTACTAAAGATAGCCTCTTTCATTTAATAAAGATAGGAGTTTGTTATAACTACTTGTGATGTGGCATGATCTGGTCCATTGGCTTGGCCAATCGATCTTGGCCCTTCATTCATTTTGAGGACTATAAAAGGGCTCCTTTTGCTCTCATTTGTACGATTGAAGACTCTGGAATTGTTGCAAGAGCTCTCTGGAATAATATAAGACTCATTGTTTTGGTGACTCTATATATGTTTCTAAGTGTTGCATGGTTTGGATTTCTTCAAGCGAATATTAAGTTAGATTAAGTTTTCTTTAAGTTTATGTTAGTTGGTGGAGGGCTTCATTATTGTTTGTGGTGAAATCTTTGTGTTCACACCATTTGTAGTTTGTGGCTTGCAAATTGCAGTGCATGGTTAGTATGAACAAAACTGAACTTCAATTTGATCTCTATGTTTGTTGAATGTTTCATGAACATAAGTGATATAAATATCTTGTAGAACCTTAGAAGATTGCATCAATCCTGTGTAGTTGTTTGACTTGGCGAAGCAAGATTTGGTTTGATTTCACTTGAGCGGTAATTGCACCCTACATCTAGGATTAGATTAGTCCATTACACCTTTCATCTTTTGTCTTTTCTTTTATTAATTTGGGTTAGAATTAGGATTTAGTACTTCATTGCCATATCATACGTCGTAGATTGTAGTACTTAGATATTCCAATGTCCACTTCTTTCATCAAATCAACAACTTGTCGAACAATTTTGTAAGTCCCTTTGTGTTTACCAGCATAATCATACTTAGTCACTGAGCTATCTCTTACAAAATCATGAGAGAGGAACCTTGGAGTCATCTTGTTTGATCACTTCATTCAGCATTCGAGAGGCTTTGCTCAAGAGAGAGTCAGATACTCTGTATTTTACTCTATTGTTGACTTGTCCAAAAACAAACATCAACAAAATATCACATCATCCTACAACTACAACAGCTACCTAATAAATATGATATGTATTATGAATTTATGATGATTACCATTGAAAATCATCATCATAAATTGCATATCCATGCAAGTTACAACAATTTACAATTTCCTCTTCCCCGTTCTAGTGAAAAATTTGGGGCAAGGGCCTACTCCTTGCAATTGGTTGTGGCTCCACTCTCTCATAGTAGAAGGTTGCAGCTTCACCCTGGCTCTCATACAAATTTGCTCCTCAAATCCGCTCGAAACTTGCTCAAGTTCACTCAAGTGAACTTACAAATGCTGTGTGAGGAAATTTGTACGAGAGGCCCCCCGTTCTAGTGAAAATTTTGGGGCAAGGGCCTACTCCTTGCAATTGGTTGTGGCTCCACTCTCTCATACTAGAAGGTTGCAGCTTCACCCTGGCTCTCATACAAATTTGCTCCTCAAATCCGCTCCAAACTTGCTCAACTTCACTCAAGTGAACTTACAAATGCTGTGTGAGGAAATGGCATGGATGAATATGCTTAAAAAGACCAAAAAAATGCAGATTTTGTGTGTTTTGTGCATTTTTCAATGTATTTTTGGCTGCATATACAGTCATCCTGGCATCCAGCAAGTTTGTGTGTCAGACGTGCTGAGTACTCATGGACTTGTGAGTATTCACAGCAAATCTGCACCATGGACTTGCAGAAAATCACCTATTTTGAGTTGTGAGTTCAATCACAAGTAGCTCATTTTCATGAAACCCTCACGAGTACTTGGCAAGTTTGTGAACTATAATTCAAACAAGTTATGCATAAGCTCTTAACGAAAAATGAAGCCAATCCTAAAAGAAACGCTCTTAACCATCAAATAAATAGTCTTCGTGATCTATAAAATGGGTCAAAGATGCTAGACCATTGAGGTCATGTTTGCGATTATTAATTGTTTGAGAGTGTCGTATCTCTTTTCTTCAAGAGTTTGTTGATTTTCAACACAATATTATGCAAAAGAAACTATACTCAAGTCAGAGTCATGTTTGGGATGATACAAAGCATCTCAAGGATTCCTTGAAGCAGGGGTGCAAGTCCTTAAAATGAACAGTGTTTCAATTATTACAAATGTAATGTCCCTTTTTGCAGGCAAGAAAATTAAAATAATTAATTAAATAAATAAATTAAGTTGCCTTGAAATATTTTAAAAGCAACTTATATTTATTTAATTATTTTATTAAGGAAGTAACTTTTTAGCCAAAAGGAAATGAAAAGAAAAAATAAAATAAAAAGTTATTTTTGGGAAAAATAATAAATGCTTTTCTACAAAATTCCTAAGTGTCGGCAAAAAGAGGATTCTAGAAGAAGCCAAGAGAAGTTATAAAAGAGGCTTGGAGAAAAAGTTTTCATTATCCATTTGCTTGTTTTCTTCTTTGATATTTTTCTATTGTGGGAAAGGCTTTGAACAACCAGTTCAAGTTACTACAGCCTAAGTTTAAAAACCCTATGATGAAAGGTTGATTTAGGAGGACGAAAGGAATCTCCCTAGTCAGAGATTGGAGGTGAATTCATGCAGAATTCACAACTGGGCTTATTGCATTGTTTTAGATTTATAATTTTCCCAAGTGTGCTATTTTGATGTATTTTGGAAATATTGGTATATGCTGGTACTATTCAGACTTGGTATAATTTAAAGAATTCATGGGCAATAATTGAAATTAAATATTTCAATTATTTAAGGATTATTTATGATATTGTATTGAAATTTATAAAAAGAATAAATTCAGAATTTTTTATTATGGCCAAGTATTTCTCCCAGCCGTACCATTTGAGTTCATAGTATGCAACGGTAAGCTAACTGTGCCTTTCAAAATAAGCAGCGATCACATGGAAGACAACGATTTCATTTTATAAAAAGCAGATATTACTTCGAGAAGGCAGCGATCTCTTTGTAAGAAGTTAGCGATCTCTTTTTTAGAAGTTAGCGATCATTCTAGGAAGGCAGCGATAACTTCAAGGAAGACGTGAGGGATTTAGGAAGAAGCACTTGGTATCTTGTTGGTAAGATTTGATGACTTTGACCCTTATTTGGTGTATTGACATACATTTATATGTGGTAGCATCTGGGTGTGGGCAGTCTTATATATATATTCTTTGAGTTGATTTTTGATACTAATATTTATCAAGGGTTGAGGGAATATAAGGAGTGGATACACTGCTGGAGCAAGGAGTTTATGTGCAGAACAGCAGTCATCATGCTCATTTGTGCTGGGACAGATTTCTGAAGAAGAGGAATTCATTACAGCAGTTTATATTGGCTGGAAGCTTCATTTCAACACTACTTTCATACATTGCAGCCATAGTATTTGAGGTCAGAGGTAGTTTCAGTCTTGTTTCAGATTTATTGCTGAATGTAATACCAAATAAATTATCAGCATGTAACGTCCCCATTTTCGCGTTCTCTCACATTGCAGTTGGCACTGACCTTGTGGATGTGTGTCAACATTATCAAAGGAGTTTTTTGATGATTCCATTGAGCTCAAGTGGTCTGGAGGACTCATATGCCACTTTCCGGGGTGATTTTCGTCTTCGGGTGTGCTCTCCAAGAATCTCGGAGAGGGCGTCTATTTATAGTAAATCACCCAGTTGGCTCCGTTTATGATTATTCTTCATCGGGATCGCTCCAGCGCAATCAGTTTTTGATTCTGATGCATTCTGACAGTTTCTGCAAAATAGGTGTATTAATGGCTTTATTTTAATTATTTTACTAAGGTCGCTAAATATTATTTAAAATATTTTAAAAGAACCTTAGTGTTATAACTCGTTGGGACCGGAATAAAAAGTTTTAAATCATGGACACATAATATTGGGACCTTGTGGAGCAAATATTATCATTATTTTGATAAAAAGGTTTTTTGGAGCCAAAAAAGAGTTTTTAATTAAAAAGTGAATTTAAAAAAAAAAGCTTCTGGAAAGGTCAATGGGAAAAAAGTATAAAAGGAGGTTGTGTGAGCTCATTTGGGATATTCAGAAGTTTGTTTATTTCTCTTTGGAGATTTGTCCCTATGGCCAAACTCTTACTAGCGGGATGAAAACCCCAATGATTTCTCGAAGTTGAGGACGAAAACCCTTGGTCTTCCATTGAGTGGTTCCATTCAGGGATAGACACGGCACTGCAAAGATTTTGAAATAAGGATGAAAACCCTTGTTTTTGATGTAGAAGCGGATCCAGGAAGGGTTTGTATTTGTGCTTTCATTGTAGATTTTTTGGTGTGCTGAAGGAAATATCTTTACAGGTTTTGGAGTATTTGCTTTGCCGGAGATTTATTTGATAAATCTGAAAGAGCTACTTTGCAAATACAAACTTATATTTTGTGAGCAGATTGTATTGAATATTCAATGAAGTTGAGTTGCATTTTTATGAGGGTTTTCAATACCCTAGTTGAGAGCCTCAGCGTCTATAAGGTCAATAAGAGTTATGGAGTGGTTTTAAAACAAGGCGCAACTACCTCCTTGGTGGGTGCAACTTATTCTAGCTAGCCACAGCTATTCTAGCCAGTCATAGCTCCATTGTATGTGTTCAATGCCTCAGAGAATATTGAATGCTATTTAATCCATGGGTTCATGAGAGGTAATGCAAGGTGTGTGTAGCATTTGGGAAGTTGACGTAGTTTATTGCTGAATGTTGAATGTTTTACACTTGCTGGCCGCTGGCGTTTAAGGAGGACTATGCTAGCAATACGTGGAGGTTTTGGAGCATATCTACCTTGCCAGGAAAGGCTGGGGTTTTCCAAAACCTTAGGCACAGTCATACAGAGCTATCCTTGGCAGATTGGAGCCTTTTTGCAAATTGGTATATAGTGTGACAGCTGTTTGAAGTGATTTAGTGAACTGGCTAATGCTATAGCAGTCCATATTACCAACCATATCATATTCTACTTGCTACAGGTCTATATAAATCAGATTGCAGCCCTTGGAGCCATCTTTTCTGAGTTTGTAAGAGGTTATCCATTTTAAACAAACAATTCCTTGTATGCCTGATTTATATCTAAATCTTATCATAACAGCAGTGTACTGTTGTATGGAAAATATTTACTACCTATTTGTATGACAGCAAATTGTTTGCTATAATGTTTGAACTCTATCTTGCATTGACAATATTGTTATGCATGATTTATGATCCAAGAACATATCAATATACTATTTTGTGATCCACATTGAATATACTTGAGAATCATTCCAAAGCAAAGTGTTTGACGAAATGCTTACTTGATAGAAGTTAGAGTACTTTGTGGGTTTTGGGAAAAAAAAATAATGGTTTCAATCTAGGGTGGAACATTACACAGCAACACTTGTTTATGAATGCTAAATGAAAGTTGCCAACTGTTTGCTTAAATATTCATATGTTTTTCTTTGCATACTAAGTGTTTGTAAAAATGTGTATGTTCTGGAAGTGAGCAGCAGTTGTTATAAATATAACTTTAATGTTCAGAAATATTGATTGATTTACATAACCTACCAACTCTCTGACAAAATGTCTATGAGCTGAAAAGGTTGGAAATTGCACAGTTTATTGAAATTTCTTGGAAAGGATATTACAAAAAAACAAATGGTTTCTACAAGTAGCGAATTCGAAACAAACATAAGTGAAATTTGAAGGGTTTTGACGTTTCAATTTGCCTTTTTGATGTTTAATCTTCTGGTTTTGACATGTGGGAGATTTAGGAAAGGCATATATTCATTGTCAAACATGTTGGAGAGGTGGGGATCTCTTTAGAAACCTTCATATTGTTCATTATATGACTGTTGTATGTAGAAGAGCAAGCGTTTGAAAGTGCAAAAACAAGTTGCAGGTGTTTGGAGCTGGTTGTAACCATTGTGAAGCTCTATTTGTGCTCTAGAGGCATTGTAACACTTGTAAAAGATTGGTAGATAGTGGCATGAGGAGCTTGTGCTCACTCTTCTAGAGTTTTCTTCCCTTTTGAGGGTTTCTCTAAGTGTAATCTTAGTGTTGTTAGTTTTGTGTGTGTTAGCCTTTTGCATTGTTTTATCTTTGTTGTGCTCTCTTTACAATGTTTTAGACCTGTTGAACACATTAAAAATGTTAACTATAATGGCCCTTGTGGAACTGTTAGCTCAAATCCAACAGAAATTTTGCGATCATTCAAATTCTTACTCTTTCTAATCACCACATTCCTGGTGTGGGCAAGTGAAAGCATACAAAGATTAGAACGAAGATAGAGGAATTATAGAAAAATGTTGGCAGCTAGCCGACCAACTTACAATTTAAACAAAAACATAGAATCGATCAACACCAAAATGGCAGATAGTCAATACAAATTCCGATCAAGCCAAATTGGCTGAATGCAAGCGGATTTGCGTCAACACCAAAATGACAAACTAATTCACCCGATTCCGATACACACCTTGCAAGACGGAGAAGTACAAAAAATAAAAAATGGATCCATGTAATGTCTCTTTTTTTGAGCTATTATAAAAAGGATTGGAAAAGAGAATGTTGCTAGAGGCTTGGAGAATGGAATGTCGTTTTTATGTAGCTCAACTATTTTTCCTTGGCAAATTAAGGTTGGGAAACGATTTTATATATTTTTATAATATTTGTGGAAAAGTCAAAATTAATAAAATAATTAGCCAAGGAGAAAAACGTCCCACTTGGAGAAGAGAAACTTGGGAAAAAACAAGGAAAATGGGAAAAAAAGGAAACACGATAATAATATAATATTTTATTAATTAAAATATTATATCTTATCCCATAAAGTGAGCGCTCAAGGAGAAAAAGTGAAATAATAAAATATTATTATTTTATTGCCCAATTTTAGCAGCTCCACTTGAGAAAATTAAAAAGAAAATTAAGATAAAATATTTTCTTTTGGAGGTGGACTTCAAAGTGGATTAAATTGCATTTCATATGGGTGCCCAAGTTGAGAAGTATAAAATATGTCAATTGGAGGTCATTTGCATCATTCATGTTATTGGCAATTTGATAATTGGAGAGTTTTCTCTTGGCTGCAACTTCGTTTCAGCTTGTTCTAAGGACGAAAACCCTTAGACATTGGTAGTTTGGACAAAAATCTATCCCACATTGAGAGATAGATCCCTTCAAGATTCATTATTGAGCTTATTTGCAGGTTTATTTGATGTTTTGGAGCTTCAACCAACTAGAGTTTGAAAGGAGAAATTGATATCAGCTAGGGTTTGGAGTTTGACTGCAGATTGAAAGCATTGTGATTCAGATTTGAAGGTCTAATTGACATATTTCCTTCATTTTCATCCACGGCTAGGGTTTGGAATTGGTTTGCTACATTATAGAGGCTTCATTGGTGAAAGGCTTCATTTGTTTGTACTCAAAATTGCAGATCAGCCATTAGCATTTTTATATCAGACTGTGTAATTGAGGAATTGAGGATGTTTAATGGTCATATGTTGCATACAAACCCTATCGGCCTCTTCCATGATGGATCGCTAGCCTTTGGAGGCTTAATCGCCATTTTCTAGGGCACATTTTGAAGGGTTTGTAATCAGAATTTGTAATCAGTCAACTGCAGATCAGAAAATAAGGGTTTGGACAGCGAAATTCAGTCATACTTGTCATTAGATATTCACTATCTTTGGCCACTACACTTGGAGGAAATTGTTGCATGTTTGTGAAGGATTTGTGGTCATCTAATAGCTATTTGTATTGTCATACTCAGATTTGATTGTAATCAGACTTCACAGTGATATATCAGCTCTCATACATTGTGTGCTTCCATTGACATTTTCATCTATATACATCCGGGTATGTTGTTGTAGCAAAAGACATTTCAAATCTTTAATTTCAAATTGAATAACTAGTTGTTCCAATCATTTTCTAAAGTCTGATTTAAAATTTCAGTCATCTATGTTGTGTATTTTCCATGCACTTATGTTTCTATTTCATTATTATATCATGGCAAAACCCTACATACATTGAAACAAACAAAAACACAAGCAAAATCACTCAAAAACAAATTCAGAAAATCAAAACAGCAGTGTGAAAAACGGGACAGAATTGGTAGGGGTTCTTACAATCCAGCGGTTGAACCAACCAAGATCTTACAATGAAGTTCAGGAAGTTAGAATCCGACGGAAGACCTTCCAAATTATTACAATGCTAGAAAAGATTAATACCTGGTGGTTAAACCTTCCAGATATGTACAATAATGAAGATTAGCATAAGTGACAATATACTAGTTGCTTGAATAATAATAATATTCATGCTAGTCTGAATATTTAGCAGAGCTGGGATTAAATTATAAACACCATACTTCATAACTTGGTGCCTTAAGAAACATTGTGGCCCCCACATGATAGGACTATCCCTTAAAAGGCAATAGTATATATTACCCTTTTGACTTGGTACGGCACCCTAAGTCTCCAAAAAACCCACAAACTCTTCCCAGTCTGCAAATGCTTTCTTAGAAATGAGTTTGATATGGAGCAGTTGATGGTAAGGAACAATTTTCAACTCCTAAAAGTCTTAAAAACCTCACACCCACTTTAGTTACTTCTTATTGTACAGCAATTTAGTGTGAATAAATCCACTCTTAAAGGGCTGCGGCAGCAATATGTTCTTCAACAAATGTGGTACGGCTTGCATGGGAATAATGTATGGCCTGCCTCTTTTTTCTTCTAAAGCTGCAACATCTTGCAATAAAAAACATATTAATAATAATTCACTCATTCACAGAATTAAAACTCCATAGAGTTGATAATAATGCATCAATAATAATATTCATTCCCAAACAAATTGGAAACAACTGAAGCAACACCGTAACTAGAATATTTCATTGAACATAGTGATCTGAACAGCATACTGATATTATTTGTTTTTGCATATTTTTGGAATACACATAACAATCAACTGAATACTGAAAATATCATAGGCCCACAATCAAAATTTGGAACACACTGAAACCCGGAAATATCTCTACAAACCCAAAATACCAACTGAATACGATTTGTAACTTTTAGCACAATGGTGATTCCTGCACGAAATCACTCGAAATGAAATGAGAGTTTTCGTCCCCAAACCAATCCTTTTCTGCACACAGGTAATCCCTGGATGGAATTACTCTGGAAACTAGGAGGGTTTTCATCCTCAAAGCTTCTCAAATTCAGAGGGTTTTTGTCCTCGAGAAGGAAAGATGAATAGAATTCGATCTTCAAAATAGAAGTATCTGGCTTATCAAATTCATGTAACCTGCTCCAATGCACAAATCCTTTTATAGGCACAATGAGGGAATAAAATATTATTTCCATTTATTTTCACTTTTCCCTCCAATAATAAAATAAAATGACTTTCGAAAAGTGTCCTTTTAAAATAATCACTTTTGTACCCCCACACCTAGCGACACTTTAAAAAACAACTTAAGTCACCTTTTTTTAAAGTCACTTTTTATGACCCTTTAAATAATTAAAAATAAGTTGTCTTTTAATTTATAACTCAAAGTTACTTTTTTCGACAACTTAATTTTTAATTATTTAATTATTTCCAAGGCCTTGAAAAAGGGGACATTACATTGAGATGGCCTATTGTGGTAAGGAAAATGGTGTGGTGAAGCTATTTATAGGGGGGTTGAATTAGAATTTGTATATTGATGACCTACATATGGTATAACAGTTAGGGTTTACAAATCAAGTGGTATCAGAGGTAGGTTTGTGTTGTTGTTGTTTTAATTTGTCTTTTACAAGACAACAAAAAACAGAATAGTGTGCGAGGTAAAACCTCTCTTAGAATTATGAGGGAGGCTCCCTAGAAATTAAACTATCTCTCGACACAAAGCTTTAAAAAAATATACAATAACTAACACTATGCACAAAATTCTTCGCTAGTTTTACAATAGTGAAATGAATAAAACAAATCTCCACCCTATCTTTTCGTCTCAGGTATGAGCATAAGACCTAAAACAATTATTTCTCACAAACAAGATTTTATAGATTATCACTTACTCCAAAAAACCTTATTTCAAATGGGAAAGACGTAGGGTCTAACCTTTCAAAAAATAATAACGTATCCTCTAAACCTAGGATTCCAAGAGCCCCTTTCCTACCTAAGGAAGTTAGACCAAGGGAGGAAGAAGAAATTAATCCACCCTCAAATAGCACCGAGGATATTGCCATAGCTTACGCAAGTTTAGACCCTAAGGTTAGGAGAATTGTTACCATTTAGGGAATTTTGTGAAGCAAAGAAAAATGAGACACCTAGGAAAGAAAAGAGGCATCCAAATAAAGACTTAAGACATAAGGTAAATAAAGTAACTCTTCCAAACTTCAATGGATCGGATAAAATCACAGCCTATGCATGGTTACAAAAGATTAACACCTATTTTACCCTTAGTCCAATGACAGAAGAAGATGATATCCAATTTGCTATCCTACATTTAGAAGGATTGGCCTATGAATGGTGGCACAACAAAATCCAAACCCAAGGGCACCAAAATATAACATCCTATGATCAATTTTCACAAAAACTTATTAAAAGGTTTGACCGAATACATCCCCAAAAAGATTTTAAAGAACTGACTAAATTAAAGCAACAAGGAACAGTAGAGGATTACATATCTGAATTCCAAAAAATTTCAGTCAGGGTTTCAGGAGTTGATGAAGATAGGCTCACCTATCTATTTGTGGAGGGACTGAAAGATTCACTCCGAGGATTGATAAGTGCCCTTAATCCAATATCACTTGAGGATGCCATTGAATTGACTTTGAGACTAGAAACCTCATAAACAAATAACAAACCCTCAAATGAGCATACAAAACCTTTCCACAAGAAAGAGAGATTCCACGAAATCTTCTGTTCCAAAGATGAACTTAAGCACAAGAACTTATGCTACAAATGCAAGGAATTGTGGGAACAAGGGCACGTTTGTCATAAAAAAGAATTTGAAAAGAAAAATTTATGCTACAAATGTAATGAGAAATGGGAACCAGGGCATAAATGTGGAAAAAGAGGTCAAGCACACAATATAGAAGCCCTATCCAACGAAGAAATATGGGAGGAAAATAAAGAAACTCCAAGTAAAAGAATGAAGGAAAATTGATTCTAGAACCCGAGTACATTTTTTAACATACGGGAGAAGAAGTTGAGAAACAGAACCATTTCCGAGTATCTCGTTAAATGGAAGGGTCTTCCTCTAGATGACGCAACGTGGGAAGGAGTTGAAATTCTTGATCATCCAAATCTAAAATTGCTTGAGGACAAGCAATCTTGAGTGGGGAGGACTGTCATGCCCCTATATTATGAATTGATTATTTTATTGTGAGTTTGTTATTCATTCAAATTAAAGATATGAATGAAACTAGTAATGATAAGAATCTATTACTATATCTATTGTAAAACTTAATCATTAATATTACATGATCAGTTGTCATTATTAAAGTAAATTAAACCTTCACCATATCATTTTTATCAACTAATTCACTGCACAGTATCACAACATTCATCGGAAGCAATAAATTTATATATTTGACTTACAAGTCAAGGGAATACAAGCACTAATTTGGAGTGGTCCACAATAGCAAATTGTTGTAGAAGTGTCACGACAAACTGGGGTGAAATGCCTGTTAATAGTCGTCTCTCTGTTGATAGAAGAATAAGCTCCAACTTTGAATCGAGAGTCCCTCAACCTTGTGATAACAAGTGATGAAACGATGGAGGTTTGTGATTCAAATAGAGATTGTGGATGATATTAATGTGCAGCAGTAAAAGAGGTTAGAAATGTGCCTTAACTCAGAACCTGACCAACCAAGATGTCCTCATGAATATTAACTCTCCTCTCGTGATGAGAAAATCGCAAGTTTGTGACCCAACAAGGATAATAGCAGCACTATTGATCCAATAAGAATGTGGTAGTTGCGTAGAAGCTCCAACAAAATGCCCTGATCACACTATTGTGGGTGTACTCTTATTATAGTCATTCCTTAACGAAACTTGCAATGCAATGATAATCCCATGAGGGTGTTCACCATGACAGTTGATGTGAATTAGCTCCTAGATTGTCGCAATAGACTAAACCTCTGAATTGTGGTAAGACTCTGATCCAAGCCGCGACTACTCATTGTATCCATCGATGGAGAGCGATGAGGTGCGATTCATACATGAAAATATGAAATGCAATTTAAGGAAGAAGTATGCAATTAATAAATGTCTTAGTGAAGACTATTAATTAAATATGCTACGATTCATATGGCAGCAATTAGTATTTATCAAAGGCTGCAATTAATATATGAGGAGTGCAGAGTTTAATACATGAAAAGGTGTGATTAGCAAAGAAGTGTAATCTGAAAGATTGTGTCTATTATCATATCAATTGAGGAGATATGGAAGGTAGAAGTCTTTTGTGATTAGAGAAGGAGAATAACGGATATTACATACAGCAGTCAGCAATCGATCAATCATCAAGAGAATGATATATTTCTGAGTTTGAAATATATATATTTCTGAATATAACAGCAAAGCATGAATTGCTACAGCAGATTAAGAATTATCTGCATATTATTAACTATAGCATCAAACTGGTATGTTGTATCTCACCTTATGAACTTGTGGTATTCTTATGATTATATCATAATTGAATTATATTAAGAAGAATAAGTTAATATATATATATATATATATATATATATATATACGAGGGATTAATATATATTCATGACCTGGTCTTTAATCTTTCTCTATTGCCCCTCATGAGGATTGGTTGGGTTGTTAGGGAGAGGCGGAATTAATGTCTCACAAGGAAGGTGAGCCCCGAAGTGGTATGGACGGGTGTTCCTGAAGCTCTCAGGCCAAGTGGTGGTATTGACGGGTGTTCATGAAACCCTTGGGCCTCACTTGTGGAGAATAGTTTTCTAGCGCCCTAACATGGTTATCCCCCATCCTACGTAGGGTTGGTGATTAGGTAAGAGGTAAGATTGGGGCTTAAATATAGTAATCATCGAGTATATTGTGAATACTAATTAGTCCCTAGTTTTAATGATCTGATTCAGGGTACAATAAGTATGTTGAAGTATGTTTATTATGTAAAAACAGGCATACTCCAAGTAGGGGACATTACACATATGCTGGCCGTACCATATTGAGAACAAGCTGTACACTTTCTATAGCTGATGGGTGTTGTTTTTTAATGAAATTCTTCTCAATCTTGGCATGACATTTCTAGTGTATTGCTGCAGAAATTTCAGTGACTAGTTGTTGCAGATTTCTCGAGATTTGCTTGAGCTTTGCTGGTGATATCAGCCACAACAACAGGTCGTACAGTCCTGTTGATGTGTTTTTTATGCACAAGGCAACATGCAGAATAAAATACTAAGTACTCTATCCTATCTTGAACAAAGTCTCCCAAAGGCTGAACTATGTGATCCAGTGAGACAACTCCAAGGTTTCAGATGTCAGGTCTTGACTTGCAATAGATAGACTCAGTAGTTTGATGTGATATGTTGTTAACACAAAGGGACTTATGCTGAATTTACTTCTTCACTCACTCGACTTATTACTCCTTTTCATGGAAAGCAACCTCCTAGTTCCATTCTACAAAGAAAATGCAAAAAGAACAAGGGTTTAGAGAGAATCTACTTTACTTCCAAGTACAATGAGACAATGAATGATGCCAAGATAGACAAATTGCTTATAACAAGCTCCACTTCGTCATGATGAATTCAACAACTACGTAGAACAAGTGCAATCTCCCAAGGATGACTAAGGATTTTCATATTGCAAACACATATTCAAGTACCCACAGTTGGCACAACTTGAACAAGCATCAACAATCGAACTATTGCAATAAGTTGAGGTTCAGGCTAGCTTTGCACAATGACTTGCCAGCGACAAACCATCAAAAGTATGAACCTAGGAATTCATCAAATATCTTCACAATGCATTCACTATATCAATGAACTTTCTAATCTACTTTACTTGGAAACACATCTCAATCATCTTCGAGAAATAAGAAACCATGCAACGTTCCAAAACAACACAATTGTCACCAAGCTTCAATGAAAAATGTATTAAACTTGGAAGTGATTACAACAATTTCAAGTTCTCTCCAACAACTTTCGAAGAGCTTCCTCTACTCTACTACTCAACTTGCTATTCTACTTTCCTACAACAATTCTAATATATATATGACGCAAATGAGCCTTTTTATAGTCCTCAAAATACAATGAAGGGCCAAGATCGACTGAGCAACCGATGGCCAAGATTTTGCCACATCAACAATTAGTTACAACAACCACCTATTTTTAGTAAAAAGTAAAAGTTGACACAATCTGTGTACATAAAAACCCAAAGGCAATGAAAGCACGTTTCCCAAGGTGATAAGCATGACATGTTGGAATCTCTGGGAATCTTCTAGATAGGGCGTCCTCTTTCTCTTGGACTTTGTTGCAAGTACATTGAACATGGACAAGTGACATGGCGAGAAATGATTGGTTGATAATGCATAGACGCCAACTCAGCATTTCTTGAGCAAATTTACTTGATTTTCAACATTTTTCCAATTTCTTGATGCTATTCCCAAATTGTATCTTCTCTTCTTGGCAAAGTCTTGAACTTGAATTTTTACTTCTGGAGTTTTCAACGTGAAACTTGGAATTCTTGTCCTTGTTGTTGTCTTTGCATTCCTATAATTTGTGGATTTTCTTGATAATTTTGCTCATTCGTCTAACTTTTCTTGTGATGCTTGTGTAGGATTCTTGATCTGGACGTTGAAGTAGAGGAGATGACTTGGGCGTGAATTCCTGGAGTAGACCTCATGATATTCGCTCTTGATCTTCGGATGGATGAAATGGAAGACCCTTGAACGTGGAAGTGGTCTTCTGGATTCTTGGATGATGGAGCTTACAAGGTGATGATGAAATCTCCTCTCTGGAAGTAGGATGATGGTGAACTTGATGATATCTTGATGAAGTGCAGTGTTCTAGTGACGGCGCCTTCTTTGGATGCAAGGTGGATGATCTTGATGATGTCTCGATCCTCTGAACGCTCCTCTAGATAGCTTGCCTCTGGATTCTCACATACCTGCAAGATGAAAATTCACAAGTCATAGTACTTGAAAATGTTAAGTTCATAAATGCATATGAGAAATTGAAAGACATTGATTGAATTTTACAAAATATCAACTAATAGATCATAAGGCAAGGAAAAGCATGATGAAATAGAACTTTGATTCTTCTTCCTTCCACTAAATTCACCCTTGGTAATGAAGAAATTCTGCTCCTTAGGTGCTGCTTTCTGCTCCTTGAATCTGCCTTTTCCAGTTTTGATTTGATATGAAAATGATCACTCAACACCTCTATTTATAGCGCCCTCACCTTACTTCTTTATAGGTAGGTCGGCCTCACTAAAATAATGATTTTTTTGCTTTGTCTAAACTCCCTAAGGCCGACTTGAGTCAATGCTTGGCGAATTTCATTTGAAATAAGGCAAATTTAGGAGGTGTCGCACTTTCCTCGTGTGCATGGAATTCCCAAAATTTGGCGCATTCTCCTCATTAGCTTGGATTTTGCGAATTTTCATCACTTGATATTTTTGCTTCTCTAAGACTCTAAAACTCCCTTGGCGTGGATTTCTTAGTTGCAAATTTGATGATGCCAAGGATAACTCTAAGTCGCAATTATTAGTGGGTCTTGGATTTTGCAAGTTCATGGCTCTTGAGGATTTCGCAATTTTTACTCACCCTTGGATTGGTGCATTTTCCATTAGCACTTGGAATTTCCGAATTTGTTGTGGGATTTCACCTATTTGATGATGTCAAGGATTCATTCCTCATCGCCAATTTAAAATAAGTCAAGGAATTTCGCATTTTATCACCTCCTAGGGACAAGTTTCAAGTTGCAAGTTCTAGCTATTGGCTTGGATAAATTTTGGGGCACTCATCATCCTTGGATCTTCTACATCGCATTTTCCTCATACCTTTGGAATCTGCGATTTTCCTCATGCTACTTGTTCGTTTTCATTGATTCTTTCATGATCTCTTTGCAACATTTTGGAGGTTTGTTTCGATGATTTGCAAAAGATTAAAATAGAATTACATCATGAACACTTTGGCGCAAATTTAGGTATCATATGAATTTCGCACTTTAGAACCCTTCAAGGAATTTCGCAATTGAGAACCCCTCAAGGAATTTCGCACTTTAGGCCTCTTCAAGGAATTTCACATTTTTAAGGTCTTCTTGGATAAGTTCCTGTCGCACCTTTTGCCTCCTTTTGGAACAAGTTCACTTCGCCGATTTCACTCCCTTTTGAACAAATGCAAATCGCACATTTTGAAGGCCTATGGAATTTCACACTTTTGGGCATGTTGAGGAATTTCGCATTTTCCTCATGCACTTGGAATTTCCGATTTTTCCTTAGCCATTTTCAGTACCTAAAATCCAATATATTTCAAAATATATTTAAGTATATGTTTAGATATTGAATTTCCTATACTTTAAATATTTTGAAAACTTTCAGGATGTTTGAGATAGGTCTCGGATCCATGAGATTTAACATGCCGATTCTAGAATTTTGAGGATCCACCAGATTTCAGACTTAGTCAATTTTTCAAGATTTCAGGACATCAAACTTAGTCAATTTCAGGAATTCAAGACATCATTAGGATGAATGTATATGGATCCCTCAGTTGAATATCCATCCCTTAGCTAATTTGTTCAATCACTTCATGGATTTGAACAAGAACTTGGCGAGACTTGGACAAATCAAAACTACTAGACATACAAACTCAGAGAAAACTTGAACCTTAAAGAAAAACGAAGACATATAAAGCAGAAAAAAGAGGGGGACCCCATTTGTAATGGGGCGATGTGTGAAAACGTCACAACAAGTCCAAAACTAGGCGTGAGCCTTTTATGCATAAAACGCCTCATTTTGGGGTCTTTTTCCATTGGTATCCAGGGCGCCTAAGGTTTGTTATGTGTTGTATGACATCTGCTGATTGGAGGAATGTATACTATTGAAGTTGGGAGGTCATTTGTAGCTCCAGATTGTTGATTCTATGTATTTCAGACCTGCATAATACAAACCTGGAAATGTGTATGTTGCCAAATTAATATTTGTGTCATTTTACCATCTGGGTCATAGTAGTTTAAACTGTTTATGTTCTTTCCACATCTGGGTATTATTGCATGTTGAATATTTCCTTGTTATTCTGCAATATTGAATGTGAAAATACCAACAAACAAATAAACAAACCACACATCAGCAACAAAACAAAAAATTGGCATCAGAAAAAAACCACAAACAGGGGTGTATATTACAACCATCGCAATCTTTGTCCTCTATGAGGGATTTCGTCCTCACAAAGCTTGCAAATTCGTTGTTCAAACCAGCAGCATTTTCCATCAAAATATTATCCGTGTATGTCAAAAAGAGCTCTCACAATGTCTTATTTTCCTTTCAAGCCCTCATGCCCTTTTTGGGAAATAAAATATTACTTTATTAAAATCCCTTTTTCATCTCTTATGTTGAGCGCTCCAACATTAAACAATTAAATTTAATGTATTTTAACTTTACCTTATGTCTCCCAAGCGCTCCAAATAAAGTCACTTTAATAATATTAAATAACACTAAAGTTAAATCTTTAATTTAACATTATTTAAATTAATCCTAATATATATGTCAAACGGCCACCAAATGCAAAGACCAACCCTACCAGAGTGAACCTACTACAACGTGATGAAGTCGGTGCAGAAATATGACTCACTATAAATTGTAATATTGGGCCAAGTGCCCCAAACTGCCAAAACGAGCTCAACCCAACACCTAGAATACCGTTGACACTGCACTGCTAGTCACGGAAACCCGATGAGTTCCCTAACCCTGCCACATTAGCCTACGGGAACCCGAGGAATAGGCTAACGGTCATCTCCCTGCACCTGCCTTAGGAAGGGGACATTACATAATTTATCCTAAAAATCAGTATTTAAAGCAAAACACTTAAAGCAACTAAAAAGTAGGAAAGAAAGAACTTTAAAACATAAAACTATTCTAAACAAAAATTAAATACAAGCTAACTAAAAGTAACCTATAAATAGGCTCTCATCATCCTATCCAAAAATAGAACTTGTCTAAAAACAGATTTAGCTGAAAATAGCTACTTTGAAAATGTCTCTAAGTTTGAAGAATCTGAAGAAACTAGAGAATCTAGACTAGGTGTACTAACTTTCTCAAGTGCCAACTAAATTTTTTCTATGAATACCCTTGCAGTATTTGTTGTAGGCTTAAAAATTACTCTTTGTTGAGCTAAAGATTAACAAAACTTATGCTTTCTTCAACCATATCTCAAATCACCGACATTTCCTTTTCTTGCACTATCAACTTTACTGCAAGTTTCATCAATTTCTCCATGCTATCTGGATTGAAGGAAGAACCTCCTCGACACACCCGAACTAGCTAATCAAGTTCATCTCACTTCATCCATATCGTTTTCTATGAACATGCAAGAAATAGACAAACTAAAGACAATGAAACCTTGTCCTGCAATCTACAACTTTTCGATATTTTCCTTGACTATCTTCACCACAAGCACCTAAAGATCTAAAATTAATTGAAACACTACCATCCAATATGGAAGAAAGTACTCCTCAAAATCAACAATGATTCCTAGCCTAATTATCTTATCAACACCCAAGGGCTCAATAGGCTCCAAATGATTAATGACATTTCTAGAAGATGAAATGTCAACAATCATAACATTTTCTAACTTCATTGCCTATTGTTGAACTCCTTTGACCTCTTTTAGAAAATCAACAACTCATCAATTTCAATCACCCTCTATCACAAAACTAACCAATCCACTAATGAGTACCTCGGCCACATGAAACCAAACCATCTAACTGCTTCCTCTGATTCTCGTCCTCAACTCTATGAAGTGATGAAGAGTTGAACTCATCCAAGGGGTTCACCAAATGTTCAATATAAGCCCTCAATTCTCTATTTTCAACCTCAAGGACTGCCTTTTGTTCTCCATCCCTTGAGACCCTTTGTTTGATATTATTTGTTGCAATTTGCAACATGTCTATGTCACCCTATCTATCTATAGGACCCAAATTGGTCTACATGATATGAAAATCACCAACTTGCACTTCCTACACACTCTTATCTACTAGTGGAATGGTTGTCTCATCAATAATATGCCCCTCATTATTTCTAAACCTAATTTGTCTCTTTACCTTTTTGATTTCCTCCTTTTCAATCATGGCAGAATCAACACCCAAATTGAGGGGTTTGATGGCCACAATCTGTCTTTTCCTTGCCAAAGATGTCTTTACACACTCTGAAGCACTCTCAACTAATTTTTCAAAAATTTCAACTATGGTTGAAGTCTCTCCCATAGTCTAAATCAATGGTGGCTAAATAGGTGGAATAGATGGAGTTTGGGAAGAGGGACTAGGATCATGAAGTGGAGGAGCATAAGGTAAAGATTTGGATAGAAATAAATTGGTGAATGAAAGAACTGGAAGGAATAAGAGAAGGAATTGGTGTAGGAATATGAGAAACCAAAGGAGAAGAAAGACTAAGAGATGTACATATGGAGGATTTCACTTACTTCACAAGAAGCTTCCAATTCTCTCTCCTCTCTTCTTCATATCTGCCACTACCACCTATAGCATTCACATCTATTCCAACTGGCACTTGTGAGCCTGTGGCTGTCCTCTTTTCTAGGATACTTTGGGAATAACTAGAGGGTTTTGATCTTTTTCCTTTCGATGTCCCTATAATTTGTTCTGCCAATTTCCTTTCTAGGAAACCCTTTGCTGTATCCAGTTAGCATTTTAATTTACACCTTTCAATGTAACACAAAACGGAACAGCGTGTATAGTAAAACTGTTCTTCGAATTAGGAAGGGAAGCTCCCTCAGACAAGAAATTTTAAAAGACAATAAGAGTAACCTATCCTTTTTGTTTCTTAGAGGCACAAGCACAAGGCAATTCAAGCTCTTCTACAATCCTATAAGAAGTTTTTCAAATACTGCAAAAGAATAACTTAATCTAAAACATACTTTTGCTTTTTTCAATTAAATCCAGAGATTGAAGAAAACAAATGAACATAAGCGAACTGATTTAAAAGGAAACACAAAGAACAAAGGAAGATAAAAGACGAATGATTATGCATAAAATCACAAACATCCGCTTTCAACCTCAACACTACAAAGCTTGCACAAGGTTAAAGCATACATCTATTATCAAAGTAATAAATTACGCAACACATTTGAACAATAAAATGAGAGCAATAAAAGCTTCAACATTTACCATTAAGAAATTAAGTGTGTAGAATACACTTATTTATACGCTAAAACAAAAGGTGCATGAAATAAAAAATAAGAGTTGAACTAATACTCTTCAACCTAACCCTAATGTTGCACGCAAGCATTCGAGCTTATTAGCATTTAAAAATATAAAATAAGTCTCATGCAATTCAGTTAACTGAACTTGCATGTTATTACAAAAAGGAGTTTCACAGAGATATTTTGCATGACTTCCAAAACAGATCTAAAAATAAATATATCTTTGAAAAGCAAAGTCAATTCTCAAAATAAAATCTACTTTGGAAATCCCTCCATCTGCTCAAAATAGATTTTCCTACAAACACTGAAAAATGGCTAAGTCTAGGAATTGAGATTTTGCTCAAATTCATCAACTTTAGCCTTCTCTGGAATAATGATGGAGTCAAGGTGAACAATCTTCATTTGCAGGATGACACTCACATCTTCTATTGTCTTCAAAAGATCCATTTACTCCTTTTCAGCCTTATCAAATTTTACTGTGATTACGGCCAAAAGGTACATCTTTGCTACATGAGGATCTCCACAAAACCTCTCACGAATCAGCCGTATAATGTCATGTTCCGCTATTAGTCAAATCGATTTTTACTACTCATTCAAATTAAAGATATAAATGACATAATCAAATATAGATTTAATATATTTAATAATAAAATATTACAAATTAATATAAATATAATATATAATATATTATATACATAACAAATATAATTATTAATATATATAAATATTAAATCAGATATTATCATCGATATAAATATCATAAATTAAATATACTATAAATTAGATATATTTAACTGAATAATATAAATTAAAGTAAATAATATATATTATATCCTAAAAAGGATATATTTAAGTTAATATTATAAAATAAAAATATTAGAGAAGGAGGGGGGCCAATCCCATGCCTTTTGGGATGATTGACCCCTTCCTAAAGAAGTGCCTAAACAATAGTAATAGGCTGCAAAAAGAACAGCGATTCTAATAAGCCAGCGCTCATCCAAAAGCAAAACAGCGATCATCAAATACTACTGCTTCATATAATTACCTTGTCTTATTCAATAATACGATTATCCTTAGGCAGCGATTCTTAAGAGATAATGGTTAGGAAACATTTAATAAGCAGAAGCTAATTCAAATGTTACTAAAGGCAAGCGATCCCATGAAGAGAGGCAACGGTTGATAGAAAACCACCGATCAAGGGTATAAAAGAGGATCGGGATCATCATCCAAAAAGGGGGAATACAGCATTATTCGATCACAGCAATACCATCATCAGGAATTGGAATATAATATGAATACTAAACATCAAGCAAGCAATCATTGAATAAAGACATTATCACTGCGAAATAGCAAATCTGCAACTGATACAAAACTCATAATCTCTGTGAAGAAAGGAGTCAGCAATTAAGGAACAAAGATATTATCTCTGCGAATTAGAGAAGATTACAAGCATCTGAGTTAGATAGTAATAAGAGGGAAATCATCACGATTCAGACCCAGATCAGCAAGTTGCATATCAGCAATTGAAATAGCGAGTTATTACCAGCCAGTATCACTGAACATTGGAATTACATCTTAAGGCAAAAAGGTATGTCTTATCTCTCAACTTCATAATGTTAATATGCATGCTTTATAAACCATACGATGCATTTACATTTCAGTATATCTTAGATGATATGATGTATATATCTCATGAACAATTGTATAAGCAAGTAGTATTATAGCTGTTATCAATTAAGGAATGAATCCATTAAACAATATCATGAATATTGGAACTAAGTGATTTAGTCAAGAAGCATAAATGTATTAGTCTAATGGGTATACATGAATTTAATATTATGATCCAAAATAAAGTATGAGGTAGTGGTAGGGAATAATATAGATTCCTTATGTGTATGGATATGAGAGTATAGATTTAACTTGAAATGAATGTTGTAATTCAATGAATGTTGTAATTCAAGGAATGTGATAGCTAAAATCCTTTGACAATTAAGTGCATGAAATTGTGAAAGATATGGAACTATGAGGCACATGAATAAACATGAAAACTATGAAAGAAGGCATATGGAAAGCCTCATTATGAAATCATGGTATCTTGTGATCCATGGTGGATCACAAGATGAGAACATTGGACAACCTTAGGACACAACTCATGATCCAACCAAGAGAGGTGTTCGAACCTCCTTATTAATCGCCTTTTCGTCCATCGTAGTAGGGTGAATTAGGGATGTATATGGAATGTAGGTGACCCCAAGTGGATGAAGAACACCGTGTGTTGTGTGAAGTCCCTTGGGCCAAGAGACGAAGAACACCGCATGTAGTGTGAAGCTCTTGGGCCTATGATAATTTATGAGCTCATGATAATTGGGCCCAACGTGAGGTGAC
Organism: Cunninghamia lanceolata; assembly: GCA_027924645.1. NCBI lineage: Eukaryota > Viridiplantae > Streptophyta > Pinopsida > Cupressales > Cupressaceae > Cunninghamia > Cunninghamia lanceolata. The sequence continues at coordinate 6,436,406 of BSBN01001221.1, read as the reverse complement.
TCGATGGAATGAAGAATGCCGCGTGTTGCATGAAGTTCAATCGAGCCAAATGGTGAGGAACACCGCGTGTAGTGCGAAGCCTTTGGGCCTCCGTGGGGATGAAATGTGCCCTAATACATCCGTACTTAGGTGGAAGACGAGGATGATTAATGAGAGGGCAACCAAGAACCCAATCAAGGTGGAGCGTGGGAAGTGTATGAACAAATGAGTTGGAAACATTATATAAGGACATGAATATACAACTTGAATATGGATGAATAATGATTATATTGTTAATATGATGAAATAAAAAAATGGAACTCTAATGTTCTCTTTTGTGAGTTGAATTGTGCAAGGTTAAAGGAAAAATTGGGACTCACTAGAAGGGGACATTACAAGTGGTATCAGAGCAGTCATCCTGCCATCCTATGTGTATATTTGTAACTTATGCAACTATGTGAATATTTTGTGTATGACGTGTATTCTTTATGATTGTTAATATATGTATTAAACTCATTATTAATTATGCTTTTAATGAATCTGGATATATTTAGTTTTTGTAATTCTCATCAAGCAATCTTGAGGAAGAGCAGGAGAAATACTAGTAGGGTGAGCAGATACTAGATTCATTTCTATGTACGCCACTCTGAGCTGGCCACTTGGAGCCAAGGGGGTGAGTGACTGCCCTTGGGCTTAGAAAAGAAAATCTATGGGCCTCCTATTGTAGCATTTCCCCAATCCCCACATTGATTGGTTGTTGAAGGAGTTTCAATCATAAGAGATATGGATTAAGCAGCATGGATAGGGAAAGCAGGTACAAGTTTATCCACTAAGTACACCACCCCATGTTGGATAGTCGTGTATCTGCCACTTGGGGCCAAGAGGGATGGTATATCTGCTCTTGGGCTTAGCACGGATAGCTTCGAGCGGACCTATCATGTTTCTCATCCAAGTCCTAGTATGATTAAACTTCCACTATGCATTACAGATATGATGTAGTTTACATATTGTGTATACTTTAGTATTACAAGTGTTCACATGTATACTTGGTGACCTTCGAACGGTGGACGGATCCACGGTGTAGTATGGGATGCACCGAATCCCCTTTCCAATTGTTCGATAGTATACTTATATGTATTAATGCAAATTATGTGTATTCATTACCTTGTGACTTATGTATTCGAGTAGATACTCTACAACTTGTATTTGCATGCGTGGGTATGCTCCATGTATTTATGCTTCATGTGTATAACTCCATGCCTTACATTTGTTTATATGTATCATGCTTTTATGGGTATTACTTCATGCCTTAATCTTACTTGTATAATTCCTGTGTGTGTATTTATGTATATTCTTGTGTGTGTTCATGTATTTTACTCCATGCTTCTTGTCTGTGTGTGTTTATGCGTATTCTTATGTGTATTTATGCTTCTTATGTGTGTAATCTTGTGTATTTTCGTGTATTGCTTCATACTTGTATGCTTCCTATTGGTTGGTGAATGTGTGTTTCTCATATCTGATATATATTCTCGACGTGTATACTTCAAGCTCCATATGTGTTCATACGCATGCTACTTAGACATTCATGTGTATGTTTTATGTGTATACTTCATTGAGTGTATTTGTATGCAAATGTATACTCTATGACTTTATATTTGTATACTCTGATTTTGCATGCTCAATAATTTGGATACAAATGTATACTCTATGAACATGTATGCTCTATGCACATGTATTTGTATTTGAGTGTATACTCTATGATTGCATTTGTATTTGAGTGTATACTCTATGGCTTGCATTTGTATTTAAGTGTATACTCTGACTTTGTACTTGTATTTGAGCGTATACTCTATGATTGTATTTGTATTTGAGCGTATACTCTATGCTTTGTAATTGTATTTGAGTGTATACTCCATGAATTGTGATTGTATTTATATTTGAATGCATACTCTATGACTTGTATTTGAGTGTATTCTCTATGACGTGTATTCAATTGTATACTTTATGACTGCGTGTATTCAAGTGTATACTCCATGACTTTGTGTGTTCAAATGTATACTACATGATTTGTGTGTGTACTCCATGACTTCTGTATGTTCAAATGCACACTTCATGACTTACTTGTACCCATATGTATGCTTTTCGTGCATATACATGAATGCTTCATGCCTTATGTATACTTCATGCTTTGTGTATCAAGTGTGTGCTATGTATTATGTAAACTTGTATTACATATTATGTTCATGCTTCGTATACTTTTGTGTATTAAGTGCATAAGCCTTGTGTATGCTTCATGTATTACATGTATTTATGCTTTGTGTTTCAACATGGATCTTCTCTCCGACGGTGCTTTCTAGAGAGCCTCACTCATCATGATATAGACAAAAGTAATGTTGTTCTCTCATCATTCTTTCTTGATTAACACAATCAGGGTTCACATTCTCAAGACTATTATGAGTTTACAACACTATATATACACTATATTAGCCATTATCAGCTACAATGATCAAAACATTATGCCTTGACTTTGAAATGTAAGTGCTAGGTTCACAACTTTGCCTTACTACTATTACTTCCATCTTTCATTGATACAAGGTGATGACCTTAACCTAATCATGATCCATATTCTTCATGTCGATAGTTCATACAAACCTTGTATACCAAATGTTTTCATTCAAGTTAAATACTATAGATCAGTCACCTTCTCCAGTCATAGCAAAGTGCAAACATTACATCATGTCATATAAGGCAAAGCTAAATGACCCTTAAGACAACCATAAAGAATCAAAAGATATATTGTGGGCCCATAACCCACAAATCCCAGGATCATCCTCCATGATATCTTATCATCATTCAATAATTATTCTACACATCTACGATAATTATAGTCTTCTTGAGATCTAAATATTCTCTCCACAATTTCTCTTCAAGAACATAATTTTTTTCTCAACCCAAGGCCCATAACATATCAAGTGTCAAATTAAAATCGCATCCCAAGCTAAATTGCTTGAGGACAAGCAGTCTTGAGTGGGGAGGACTGTCCTGTTCCGCTTTTAGTCAAATCGATTTTTACCACTCATTCAAATTAAAGATATAAATGACATAATCAAATATAGATTTAATATATTTAATAATAAAATATTACAAATTAATATAAATATAATATATAATATATTATATACATAACAAATATAATTATTAATATATATAAATATTAAATCAGATATTATCATCGATATAAATATCATAAATTAAATATACTATAAATTAGATATATTTAACTAAATAATATAAATTAAAGTAAATAATATATATTATATCCTAAAGAGGATATATTTATGTTAATATTATAAAATAAAAATATTAGAAAAGGAGCGGGGGCAATCCCATGCCTTTTGGGATGATCAACCCCTTCCTAAAGAAGTGCCTAAACAATAGTAATAGGCTGCAAAAAGAATAGCGATTCTAATAAACCAGCGCTCATCCAAAAGCAAAACAGTGATCATCAAATACTACCGCTTCATATAATTACCTTGTCTTATTCAATAATATGATTATCCTTAGGCAGTGATTCTTAAGAGTTAATGGTTAGGAAACAATTAATAAGCAGAAGCTAATTCAAATGTTACTAAAGGCAAGCGATCCCATGAAGAGAGGCAACGGTTGATAGAAAACCACCAATCAAGGGTATAAAAGAGGATCGGGATCATCATCCAAAAAGGGGGAATACAGCATTATTCAATCACAGCAATACCATCATCAGGAATTGGAATATAATATGAATACTAAATCAAGCAAGAAATCGTTGAATAAAGACATTATCACTACGAAATAGCAAATCTGCAACTGATACAAAACTCAATCTTTGTGAAGAAGGGAGTCAGCAATTAAGGAACAAAGATATTATCTCTGCGAATTAGAGCAGATTACAAGCATCTGAGTTGGATAGTAATAAGAGGGAAATCATCATGATTCAGACCCAGATCAGCAAGTTGCATAGCAGCAATTGAAATAGCAAGGAGTTATTACCAGCCAGTATCACTGAACATTGGAATTACATCTTAAGGCAAAAAGGTATGTCTTATCTCTCAACTTCATAATGTTAATATGCATGCTTTATAAACCATACGATGCATTTACATTTCAATATATCTTAGATGATATGATGTATATATCTCATGAACAATTGTATAAGCAAGTAGTATTATAGCTGTTATCGGAATGAATCCATTAAACAATATCATGAATTTTGGAACTAAATGATTTAGTCAAGAAGCATAAATGTATTAGTCTAATGGGTATACATGAATTTAATATTATGATCCAAAATAAAGTATGAGGTAGTGGTAGGGAATAATATAGATTCCTTATGTGTATGGATATGAGAGTATAGATTTAACTTGAAATGAATGTTGTAATTCAATGAATGTGATAGCTAAAATCCTTTGACAATTAAGTGCATGAAATTGTGAAAGATATGGAACTATGAGGCACATGAATAAACATGAAAACTATGAAAGAAGGCATATGGAAAGCCTCATTATGAAATCATGGCATCTTGTGATCCATGGTGGATCACAAGATGAGAAACATTGGACAACCTTAGGACACGACTCATGATCCATCTAAGAGAGGTGTTCGAACCTCCTTATTAATCGCCTTTTCGTCCATCGTAGTAGGGTGAATTAGGGATGTATATGGAACGTAGGTGACCCCAAGTGGATGAAGAACACCGCATGTTGTGTGAAGTCCCTTGGGCCAAGAGACGAAGAACACCGCATGTAGTGTGAAGCTCTTGGGCCTATGATAATTTATGAGCTCATGATAATTGTGCCCGATGTGAGGTGACTCTCGATGGAATGAAAAATGCCGCGTGTTGCATGAAGTTCCATCGAAGCAAATGGTGAGGAACACCGTGTGTAGTGCTAAGCCTTTGGGCCTCCGTGGGGCTGAAATGTGCCCTAATACATCCGTACTTAGGTGGAAGACGATGATTAATGAGAGGGCAACCAAGAACCCAATCAAGGTGGAGCGTGGGAAGTGTATGAACAAATGATGAGTTGGAAACATTATATAAGGACATGAATATACAACTTGAATATGGATGAATAATGATTATATTGTTAATATGATGAAATAAAGAAATGGAACTCTAATGTTCTCTTTTGTGAGTTGAATTGTGCAAGGTCAAAGGAAAAATTGGGACTCACTAGAAGGAGACATTACATATAAACTCATTATGCAAGTCATGTACAAGGCAATTTACACCTTCGTCGGTGAAGTACCTGCAAGGGATGTGCTGAATGAAGTCAATAACATACTTCTCAGCATTGAGAAGTTTTTCCTTCCATGTAGCAAACTCCGAGGCTATGTACTTAGAGATCTGAATCAAAAAGGAATACTGATGCATCCATGAAAAGACTGTGGATCTCTGCTCTGTTGTCATGGGCCTCATGACAAGAGTTTGCAACCTCACCAAAAGCCTATCGTAGATAGGCGCCATCTCCGTTATGCAATCCATTATGCTATCAATCCCAAGGAGAATATCCTTAGAACTCGCCACTGCTGCGGTCAACTTTGCAAGAAAGTCGGCACCCTTCACTATGAAGTCTTCTATCCAGTCCTTTGTGTGCTTGTCGTACACCACCAACTGGCTCAACTGTCTCTGATCATCAAAAGACTCCATCACCTGCGACAAGAGAAGAGAAGGTTGTGTAGGAGTATGCAAAAGCTGAGAAATGCACTGCCGCAGTTGTTTGATTTCTGCTTTGAGGGCAGCCTTGTCCTCTCCATCTTTCAGCACACTCTCTCTAAGTATCATTGGCAACCTCCAATATGTTCACCGCGGCATGTCGAGTGCTTCTGCCCAAGTTGGCCTTCATGATCTGTAAATCATCAGGCTCTACATCCACCATTGTCTTATCCTAAGGAGGAATGACAGTCTCTAAAATCATATCACCCTCAGGAGTCCTCAAAATCCTTGACTGCTTCTTCAGTTTCTTCGCAGAAGGCTCCCTATATGATCTCTCAAGAGTGCTGAAATCTAGCTGATATGAAGGCCTTCTCTTCTTCTCTCCAATCATCGTGCGCAGCCAAGTGGGAGTAGCCCTTACAGGCTCTGGTTCCAGCTGGGCTTCTATCTCAACTTTTGGCTCAAGTGTAGGTTCAACCTCAGGCTCAATCTCTGGCTCAACCTCAGTCTCCTCGACTCCTAATGAGTCAAAAGGCGTGGAAGTATTAAGTACAGGAGACTCATGACGCTCAGGCACCATAGGTGATGACGGTGAATCCTCATCAGAAGAAGTAGAAGCAATAAGCGAACTCGGCTCTACTGATGATAAATTGATTGCATATGGTTGCTGCTGAACTGGTGCCCTAGACTGAGTTCTAACCTTCTGGATCACCCTTGAGGGTTCTTTTTCAGGAATGTTAACCTCCTTGGCCTTCTCACCTATCACCTTAGATTTCAATCGTGTCACTAAGCGAGAAGAAGATGGCAGCTCCACTGTAGGGGTTTTGTCCTTGCGGACTTTGGCTCTCCTTTCCCTCTGAGCATTCAGGAACATTCAACTGCGCTTTACAACTGCGCGAGTCCTATCAGTGATGGAGACTGATTCCTTAATGGACCAGTCTATCTATGGCAAAGGTTGTTGATCAATTTTCTCCTTAATGAATTTAGGATAAAGAACACTGTTCTCCTCATCCGTCAAGCCTCTAACATCCTCATCTAGGAATACTAGGATTTGCTCCAATGTGAAGCGGTTGTAACTATGTCGGTAAACCTCGAACTCATCCTCACAATTAGCCCAATAATCCTCAATGGTAGGCATATGAGCAAACTTGCCGCCAACCTTGGACTTCATTACCTCCTTGGGGTCATAGGTGCACCTTTCCGTGAAAGTCTTGAGGCCAAATCTAGCCATCTCTTCCCCAATTACCTTAGCGTCGACAGCTGATTTACACTTATAAATACCAAGTTGGATGGGGAAACCAACTCCATGCTTATGCCGGCTACGTAGAAAAGCATGGACCTCTGAACTCTAGCGCAGGAACTCCATGAACACAACCTCATTAGAAGGGTACCTCGGGAGCATGTATGGATATGAGGTGAACCCATACACTCGAATGTATGAAAAATGTAGGAAACTGTATGAACCAATCCGTCCAATTTGAGATGACGGCCTTTGCCTCCAATGAAATGCGCACATGCATCTGATTGTCTAAGTCACGTACTATATACATCAAAAATGCATCATTAACCCGACGGAAATGCCTTAGAGAATCTGAGAACTCCAACTGGGGATAGAGTCTGAATATCTTGGAATTTTGTGAGGAACCCATGAAGTTCAATGCGGCAAAGTTGCGCTGCTTCGCCACCATGTATACCAAGAATGATATCATCCTGAACTCACGAGTTTGAGGGAACTCTATGATCTGCTAGTGAATGCAATTGCTTATGAGGGAAGCCCAATCATAAGTCTCGCTGCCATTGACCACATTGCTGATAGCATAGAACATCCATGTTCTAAAACTTCGTGCTTCAGCTTGCCCTGTGATGCAGTTAAGCAATGTAATCATGACAGCGAATTCATCTCTGAATTCTCCGCTACTTGCATTCCTCGGAAGTATGCTTCTCTTCTCCTTCAACCACTTTGCCACTAATTTCTGACACTTATCAACATGTGTATTCCATACCCTATCGCACTCCTCAAGGTTTAGGTCGAGGGAGTCCTCAAAAGGCGGAATGCTGAAGGCGAACTCGATGTCATCTAATTTGAGACTAGCCAGCACTCGTCCATCCATTGCTCTAATCTCCCTCGTCTCAGGGTCATAATGGTTTATGCAAGCAAGTACGAACTCTAGGCACTAAACCGAGATAGGGAAAGAGTCGGCTTGAGTTAGCCCGAAGTAAATCAAGTTCTTTGCCGCAGTACTGTCAGTTTTCATCATAGCATACAAGTCAAAACCCTCAGGGGCAACTTGGCATAAATTTGTCTCCTTCACCTTCGGATATTCATGAATGAGTGTCAATTTGGCCTCCATGGTGATAGAAGAGTATTGCATGATGACTTTGGGGCTTGGAGAAGTGCTCTTTTTCGCTGTTCCGCACTAAAAAATGCAAAATCAGACCGTCCTTAGCTCGCTATTATGAAAAATCAGACCCTTTTCTTTGCTGTCCAACTCAAAAATTTTGGAAAAAAATGAATAATTTGCCCTTGGGAAGTGAAATTTCTGAGTTTTTTTTCTTCAATTTTGCCCCTAGAAATGGATGCAAATGTCGATTTGAAGTGTTTTAAGGTGCTGGGAAAGCACAAAAACACTAAAAATGACACTTTTAGGTCAAAATCTTGCCCCAAAAGGTGGCTGGAACTGCTCAAAAATGGAAGAAAAATGAGCGAAAAAGTCTGATTTTTGACCTTTTGAATGTTGCCCTTGCACTTTGTGATGAATTTCCTTCAAAAATCCCTTGAAACTTGACCTTTTGATGCTCAAAAATAATGAAATTTGTCTTCTTTCAAGCTGGACCTGCACAAAAATGGAAGCTTTTCTCCAAAATAGCTTCAAAATCCACCTCTATATGGCTGGGAATGAACAAAAATACCTCCTCTGTTGTAGCAATGCAAAACCAGCTCCAATCTCCAAAAATATGAGCCTCTATGGCAATAATGCCTTCACAAATGAAGTATTGCCCTTCTAAGCTCTCCAATCTGCTTTTATTCTAAAAATAAGAGTGCTATTATTTGCCCTAGGCATGCAAAAATCAATTATGGAGTTGAAGTGAAGTTGCGTCTTCTACTTATAAGCAAAAATCATGCAACACTCCAAGAGGTGCGTCCCAATGTGAAGTTGGTCAACCAAATTAGGAGATTAAATTTAGATTTGTATGTTTTTTTAGGCAAAAGGCGCCAAAATCGGCACGCTTGAGGGGTGGCAGACGCGTCCTTGGAGTGGCGCGCTCCTTTGCGCTTCTCCTTTTTGACTTTAACAATGTGTTACTTTTGGTGCCTTGGCGTTTGTCCTTTGAATGATGGTTATCTCATGGTGAAACCTCCTTGGTGGCTTTTCTCCTAACTAGCACAAACACAAGAGTCCAAACGCTCTTCCTTCATTTGCAAAAACAAAACTAAGTGTTTGATGAGTGATCTTGAACTTTATAAGGGCTTGGAGAAGGCGTGCTTCCTTCACTTGAAACGTGCCTTTTTTTCCTCACTTTTCCTTTTTATTTTCACTTTGATTTTCCTTTAGCTTGGCGCGAGCGCATGAGGCAAGGTGCTCTTCCTTCAACCACTTGCAAAGACAGAACAATTTAGTGTTCTGGAAAGCTCCTTTTATGGCCAAGGCGGAGGAGCGCTTGGAATGGCGCACTTTCTCCTTGGGAAAAACGTCTTTTTTTTTAAAAAGTGAAAATTTCCTTCATATTTTGAAACTTAGTATTTCTTGCGATCTACCTCAGAGATTTTCGCCAGACATTTTGAGTTTTTTTAAATTTGGTGATCTTCGCTAGGCGCGCCTAGGCTCAGGCACACGCACCAAAAATGCCTTAGAAATTTTTTTAAGTTTTTGACCTTTGACGAAATTTCCACTTTCGATCTTTGGCTTGTTTGGCCTTTCCTCTATCCCTTTCTCCGATCTTTTACAATGCTTCGATCTTCAACTTGATGATTCTGACCTTCGCCTTTCGACGACCTTCCATAGCCCTAGCCATTTTGGCTTCTTGAAACTTCAATTTGATTTTTCTATCCTTCAACGTACTTTGATATATCTTGGATCTGTAGGGTTAGAAGAAAACGACAAGGCAACACAATGCTTGGGACGTGGGTTTGACATCATTTTGAGATGATTGTATACATAGACAAAAAAATTTGTATGGGTACAACATATCCATAACTACCTTGTTCATCCAATCTTATTAAGTACTCTCTTTGATATCCCAATTGATTGGTGACAAGGGCTTCTGATCCAACTTCACTTGTACAAAGCAAGGTGACAAAATATTTCCCCCCTAAATCAACAAAATTCTAGAGGTACAATCTCTGAAGTGAAAGATGCCAATTGATGCAAGGTCATACAACTATCCTTTCTTCTTCAAGCCTCAAAGTCATCAACACAATTTGCCAAATAATCTTCAATATGATGCACATTGGCAAACTTTGTGCCTAGCCTCTAAGGCATAAGACCCTTTGAATCATAGACTCTACTTTTATGGTGAAGCTTTAAGTTAAAATTAGAAATTACCCCATCCATGCTTTTAACATTTAGCGCTGATCATGCACACTTGTAGGGATCGATTTGAATCAGAAATTCCACCCCTAGCTTGCACCTTCCATTGCAAATGTTGTGTACCTTAGCCAATTGTCTGCAATACTCCATCAAAATTACCTAATCACTTGGGTATTGTGGAAGCTTATAAGGGTAAGAATCATATCCTCATATTCTATTATAGGCAAATGTGGGAAATTAGATAAACCAATCAGCCCACTCCGAGAAAACAGCCCTAGCATGATCTGTAATACAAACATGGTTTTGATTTCTTAAACTCCTCACAATTTGCATTAGAAAAGCATCTTTGACCCTCTTGTAATGCTTTGTGACTTTTCTGAATTCCAACTATGGATATTGTTTATAACATAGTTCAAAAAAGGCAGACTGGGCAGCCCAAAATTTTGACTTAGACTTAGGGCTCAGCACGGACTCGGCAAAAAACTTGGCAAAACGTGGCCAAAAAAACTCATAATTACACACAAAAAAAAAGAAACTAATATATTTTAAGAACACAAAAGTCTAATTTGACTATCAATTTGTCATAATTCAAGCATTACTTATGTCATTGATCCTCACTCTCAAAATTTGAAATTTCATAGTTTCAACGTCGAACAATACACTGTTAAACAACAAAATTATAAATAATAAATGTATAACAGCACTATAACTGTTTACATATGATGATATGTCAAAAAACAGCCAAATACAATCTACATCTTCCTCGTTCCCCTCCTAATGTAACTTAATTTTTCAGACCTTGAATTAGTAGGTAAGTCGATATCAAAATGATGACTGATTGTTTCCTCAAAAGTGTCTTCATTTTCCTCCATTGCATCCAATTTTGCTGCTCCTCTCTCCAGTTCTGCAAGATCTTCATCAATAAGTAGGACATCACTTTGTTCTTCGCCAATCCATTCAGCATAAGGATCAATGTTATCCAAGTCGATGGTATCATGAGAAATACCCTCCACCTTTTTGGTTCGAAGGCGAAGGTTATACCGAACGAAGACAAGATCATTGAGGTGCTCCTGGGTCAACCTGTTTCTCTTCTTTGTGTGAATGCTCTCAAATAGGCTCTAATTGCTTTCTCACCCAGAAGCACTACAAGGCTGGGACAAAATACAAATAGCTAGCGTTTGAAGATTTGGTGTGTTAGCACCATAATTCGTCCACCATAAATGTACAAAAAAAATAAATTATTCAACATGGGTAAACGCTTTTGACCGAAGCTATGAACCGAGTACAATAACACATGGGCAAGGGGGAGACTGGACCTCGTGATCTCGTGCCTACCACAAGAAGCTCTCACCAATCAAGCCAGGACCCCTGCCCAAAATAAGAAGGGTGCAACACCAGGACTTCCCGGGAGGTCACCCATCCCAGTACTACTCCGGCCTAAGCGCGCTTAACTGCGGAGTTCTGATGGAATCCAATGCACTAATGCTAGTATGATCGCACCCCTACAAAAAAAAAAAAAAAAAAATTAAAATATAAGAATTAAGCAAAAAATTTAGAGCCAAAGTTCAAACTTTCAAGTTTATAGTTTCTACTTGTAGTATTGAGCTAATAATTAAAGGATTTTTTTTTTTACTTGGTTGTTGTTTTTCCCTCCTTCGAATTGCTTGAGCTGAAAAAAAGAACCTCCCCTCCTCACCCTTGTAGACCTCCAACTCATCAAGAACTTTGTCTCTTATCTCATTGTCTGGCACCATCTTATCAATGCATGAAACAACACCTGTCATGACCTCCTCATCGGCCTTAAATGTATTAGAGAAGTAGAAGTTTGGGTTCAGGTAGTAGGCCAAGGCATGTATTGGCTAGTGGAGTTGGTTCGTCCATCTGCGATCAATGATGCACCAAATGATTTCATATATTCTTTTGTTTCCACCATAGTAATGCAAAATGGCCTCTTTGGTCTTATCCATGGCCTCATAGAGGAAACCCATCCGCATGCCATCCCCATCCACCATACGAAGAACCCTGACCAAAGGTTCTGTAACCTAAAAGATCGAAAACAATTTTTAAAAATTAACCAAAAAACAAAGATAATTTCATATAAAGTTTATGTTTGTATTTGTTACTGTCATGTGCCCATATTAAGGCATTGTTTAAATTAAAGATTTAAACATCATAATAAGACGAAGAAGTCATATTTGATAATTATGCATATTATAATGTTTAGTAAACATGATGTTAAATAATATTATTTTATTGTATTTATAAATAATAAATATAAATACAAATTATTATAATTATAATATTAAATTCATATTATATACGCATGAAATAGAAATAATTAATATTATATTAATTAAGGATTATAAATATTGATAATTAAAGACTATCATAATATATATATTATTATGAATCTATTATAAACAGATTATTTTTAAATACTATATATATATATATATATATATACAACTCATATGACAGCTTTTTGTCTTTATAAGACTCCTGATCACTAATCATTTCTTGAATATTAATAATATAGTATTGCAAATATATATATATACATAAATGATCAGAGGTAGAAACCGATCCTATTTAAATGGTTAAAACAAACAAACCCAGCAAAGATTAGTATAAGCAATGGACAGGTCTAAAGGGAATCGTTGCAGCTATTCAGCGTTTTAAAAGGGGGCGATCTATCAATGAACATCATTCAGCATGGAAGCACCCTCAGGCAGAGCCAGCGAACAAGGAAAAAGGCAGAAAGGATTGGAAAATTCACAATACAAAAAGGAAATCTGACATAACAGGTAAGGGGTAAATAAAATATTTCTGAGTTCTTATTTTACTGCAGCAGATCTGAACTATAAAGGGCTGCCTCTGCCTAAGGGAAGAGTAAGGTCTCAAGGACTTGTAAGAATACCAAGGTAAGAATTATTAATGTGATAAATTTATTCTTATAATTTAATGTTGATAATTAACATAAGTAAGCACTAATAAAATATCAATAAGTTATCATTAAACATGAATGTATATAAGCAAATAGTATGGATGGTTACAAGGATATGAATAAGAAGTATAATACTAGAACAAACTAATAATGGAAAGAATAAATGAATCTTGTTTAGAAATGAAACAAAGCATTAGTTAATTATCTCATGCTTGAAATTAAATATGAATGATATAAAGCTATATGATAATGATGTGTAATATAAGGCCATGAATAAATGTAAAAATGAGGTTCCATGAAGGAACAAGAATAGAGATATAAAGATCTCAAATTGATAAATTGTGGCTCATGAACTCATGATGTAATCAAAGGGATGTTCAAGCTTCATCCTTAATCACTTTTATCAACATACAACCCATGAGTATGGGGTTAAGTTAAGGATGTAAAATTGGACCTAGGTAACCCTCAAGTGGATGAAGAACACCGGGTGTGTGTGAAGTCCCTTGAGCCAAGAGACGAAGGACCCCGGGTATTGGGAGAAGCTCTTGGGCCTATGGTATTATGAGCTCATAATAAATGTGCCCGACGGTAGGTGACTCTCAATGGGATGAAGAATGCCGGGTGTTGCGTGAAGTTCCATTGAGCCAAATGGTGAAGGACCCCGGGTGTTGGGAGAAGCCTTTGGGCCTCTGTGTGGGATGGTTAACGCCTTAACAAACCGTGCTCATGTGGAAGACAAGGTTGATTAATGATAGGGCTAACCAAGAACTCTCTTCAGATAATGCATGAGAACGATGAGAGAAAGAATATGAATATGAAATGTATGACCTTGATATGAATCATAACTATAAGTATAGAGATGAAATGTATGTGATTATGATTATAAGCCTTAAATACAATTGTGGAAAAATATATGAGTTTGATACTTAGTCATTAATCTTAGTTATGAAATGAAAAGAAGAATTGATTACTAATGTTCTCTTTTGGTGAGTTGAAATTTTGTGCAAGGTTAAGGAAAAATTTTGGCTTACTAGAAGGGGACATTACATCCTCTCCATTTTTGTTGAATAACTCATCAAAAATTGTTCTTGCAGTCTTCCCCGCTTCAACTTTTTTAGAATATGGAGACTCCATCCAAACATCAGACACGAACATTTGCTTGAGAGAAGGAATTGCAGCAAGAATGCTTTGCAAAGTGAGGAAGTGGCTAGCAAATCATTAACTCTTGATCGCACAAGCTCTTTGCCATTTGTGTGCTTTCTCATCAAAGAATGGACCCAAGTATGGTTGTAGATAAATTTCGTAACCTGTTTAGCATCTTCAACCACACTTTTGACCCATCCAATCTTCCTAATGCCCTCTAGCATCAAATCTAGGCAATGTGTAGCACAAGGTGTCCAACAAATAGCAGGATGCCTCTCCATAATAAGTCTCGTTGTGGCTATATATGTTGTTGCGTTGTCCATGATAATTTGGACAACATTGTCAACCACAACCTCCTAGATCACCCCATCCAATAGATTGCACAAAGTCTCGGCACTTTTGACTTTGTGTGAGGCATCTACAAAGGAGATTGTTTTCTACCTATCTCCCCTGCACTTCAAGCTCTGCCAAACGTAGGGGGGTAACCCTTATTACAACAGCATCAAATGTATCTTTCATTACAACCACACAAATATGTTCTCATATATTTGCACCAAGACTTGTAAGATTAACCCTGGACTGGCAATATTCTTGGATTATCTTCATTGTTTAGCTTGAGAACATGTAACACCTACACTAAAACAAAACAAAACATAAATTGATTCAAATGATTTGTGATTGAATTCATTATCAATTCTGGATCCTTGGGCAGGTACATTTCTTGATCGGTGCCTTATCAAGGTAACAGAGTCAAAATTCCTCATTGCAAATGCTCCTTTTATGACAACAAAACTTCAAATTCAAAGGGTATATCTGTATCAATGACTTGCAATGACACACCCAAGTAAAACTATTTCCTGCAACTCTTCTTCAATAATCCCTAATGTAATACATCACTTACTATGTTTTGCTTAAAGCGTATTTAATCCAATCCTTGATTAGAAGCAGTGAACAAAAACATTCAATACAGCAAATGTGTATAAGTGAAGTCCAGAACCCTAGATTCATTCATTCACAAAAGAAATGCATACATTCAAGGAGACAATTGCAAGAAACACACACATATAGTGTTATTCATATATTACAATATGAATTGAAAATTGTCATACAAGAATTTATTCATATGCAGGCAAAATTTTGCTCTACAATCTTGACAATACACCTACTCAGCTATTACAGAAATCACTCCCCAAGATGTGGATAACTTGTATCCAAAGCCCAGAACTGAATTTTTCCCTATTATATCTATTCTATATTCTCTCCTCTGTCCTCCTCTTCTATTACTACGATATTTGAAACCCTTTTTAACTAGGCAAACTATGTCGGCCAGGATCTCCTTAGTACAACTTTTCAGTTACAATACATTTAATGTTTGTGACTTAGACAATTACATCTTTGCTTTGATTGGCAGATACTTTCTTTTATCCAATTCCTTGTTCCAGAATGTTCTAATTGGATAAAAATCCTCCAAGGTAGTTAGAAACAAATGTCCCCTCTTTATCCAGTACTCAGGCTCATATTAAGGGTTGTTGGGAAGGCAACTCAACTCATTACCCCTTCAATCCTCGTCCACTGGAAATATAAAAGATGGAATCACCGAGGCATCCCCAATAGTTGAACCAGGAGATGTCATCCTTGTCGGGGCCAGGACTTCTTTGACTTTGTGAACAGAGTCTTGCTTTTGTATTGTGCTCCCTAGCATCAAAACATGATGCCCTCCCTCTACTGCTGTCCTTGATGAAGATCATTGTTGGCGTTTCAATTCGCACCTCTAGAATACGATTTGGAAACGGACAGCTATGCACAGATAAACTACTCTCCTATTGGAAGGGGGAGTTCCCTTTCTTGCTGATGTTCGCTGAAAAGATAAATTAAATGAAACTTCACCTATCTTTTTTTTTATTCTCAGCTGCGAGAACAAGGTTATAAAACTCTAAACGCTACAAAAGAGGTTTTTTCCTTTTTTAAAACTTCTACTACAACTAAGCAAAGACTAACGACGCTTTTAATCTCCTGAGTAAATTCAGAGCAAAGAAAATTAAAAGTGAACAAAGAATGATTGTTAGCACAAAAACTTAAGCAGTTTTCTTCCAGATTTACACCACAAGACTAAAAGTACTTTAATGATGAAAGCTGAAATGAAAGCTACAAAAGCTACACATTTGACGACGATAACTTGATGAATTGAGATAGAATATCAGAGCAAAATAGGCATGAGACTTCTATTCAGTATCATAAAGTTGGCACAACTCCAGGACAGCAATACTGCAGCAAAAGGTAGGCATACAGCAAGCGATCAAACACCGGAGAACAGATTACACAAAGTGAACAGACACTTGGAATATCAAGATTTGCAGGCTAGAAATAGGCACAGCAAATTTGCTATCACAATTACCATTACATACAATGGGCAAGGATGCCCTTATTTATGCTAAAATCAAAGGAGTAGCGAACCCTAAAATCTCCTTGATTAACCCTAACTTGCCAACTCGCAAGCTTTATTACTATTCTAAGACAAAGATACAATAAACAAATGCTTTAAAGCAAAGAAGATTCCAACTATCACAAAGTGATTTCTTTCTCTAAATATAGAATGGATGAGCTTAAGATGAAAGCAAATGCTTTAAAACAAAAAGCATCTGATTTAAAGCTGCTTTCTTTTGAAATACATCCTCATCAACATTCTTGCTTTTGGTGATGTCATCCATTGATATCTTTTGTTGATTTCTTCTAAAAAGCTGATTCTGAGCGAAAAAACTGGCACATGGGTTTTGTAGGCAATTTTGTTTTGAAGCAACCCAGATCGTCGGATTTTGAAAAAGCGGAGATTTGCCCGAAAAAGCAGGAAAAAAGCAGATTCCCAAAAAAAAGCAAAACTCCAATCTTCAAGAGGATGATATTCTGGATGGACCCATCTCGACGAAAACTGAAAAAGCTTTGGCAGATTTCTGAAAAACGATCCCCTTGAAACAAGGACCCTGAAAAAGCGAGCCTCCCTGCTTCCTCAATCCGAAACTATGAAGAACACTGAAAAAGCACTTCGTTTGGGTCTTCGAATCTTCGTTGAAAGAAAAATAAAAATCTTTCCTCTGGATGCAACCTGCAAAAGATAATGAAATAAAGAAGCCAAATGCTTGTCTTTATAGATCTTTAGGGCGAAAGAGCAGCTTTATTTGTGTGAGAATAAAACTTCACTCTCATCCATAAAGAAAGCAACTTTTAAAGCACAAATCCAAGTGGATGTCTTCGAATAGGAAGAATCCCTATTTTGTAACTGCCTATGGCTTCATGTGTAAGATGACGAAAAATATCTTCTTTTGATGATGTCATCGAACACGTGAGTTGAAAGAAGTGCTAGCCAATTTTTCTTCGTTTTTGACACTTCAACACTCGTTTTGACTTAAATATGGTCTGTCTCCGACTTCAACAAGGTGGCGAAATGTCACCGTTGACTGAAAAAGCTGACTGATCCTGACATTTTGGAGACCTATCGACTGAGATTCCATCCCCTGCCTCTAACTGACGATCTGACATCGTTTGACCAAGTTTGACCTCCCGAAAACTGCCAACGGGCGAAGATTGCTAACAAAGCATGTCAGAAAACACTGTAAATCAAGAAAAATTCTATCTCTGCTCAAGTTGGGCGCCCCAAGTCACCTGGGGCGCCTGGTTTCACCAGACTTAGCCATTTTTTTCTGAAAATTGCAACTTTTTCAATTTCTCGACTTGCGTGCACGTTCCGGTGGCGGAGGACCCCTGTTTGGCTGTCGATTTCTGTCAATTGGAATAAAACTAAGTCTGATGATTTGGCAAATAGGCAGGCCTGATGAAAACTAAGCTGATTGTACTCTCTGTTTGCCTCGAAAAATGTGCCAAACTAATCAACTCTGAACCGGACCAGGCTGACGGAAGGAGATTCACGTTTTTTGAGAAAAACTTCAAAAATATTCTAACTCTGGTGAGTTTGGGCACCCCACGTCACCTGGGGCGCCTATCCTTCCATGCCTTAGAAAATTTTCTAAAAAATTCTCTTTTTGTGCCATTTCTCGTATTCCGCCAAATTTCGAAGGTCCTACCTGACGTATATTTCAAAATATATTTAAGTATATGTTTAGATATACTTTAAATATTTTGAAATATATTTTCAGAATGTTTGAGATAGGTCTCAGATCCATGGGATTTGACATGCAGATTCTAGATTTTTGAGGATCCACCAGATTTCAGACTTGGTCAATTTTTCAGGGCTTCAGGACATCAGACTTAGTCAATTTCAGGATTCCAGGGACAGGCATCAGGATGAGGGTAGACTGGATAGCCTGAGCATATCTGAGATGAAATCCTAGCTTTGACTGACTTTTGACTGAGTTTGACCAAGTTTGACCAACCGGAAATAGGCTGACTGAAACATTTTCGACGTTTCTCGAAAAACGTGAAAAAAAACTAACACAAAAAAATGGGCGCCCAAGTCACCTGGGGCACCTAGTTTCACCAAACTTAGTCAAATTTATGATTTTCCAACCTCTCATTCCACCTTGGATCCATCTTGCATCGTTTTGTGTGCATCGTTGAGTCGACTGTTCATCGGTACTGCGTCGTTGGAACAACGTTGAAAACTTGTCGACGAGCTCTTACAGATGAACTTTCTCTGTTGATGATTTCCGAGCTCATCCTTCGCCTTCTGAAAAAGCACAAATGACCCAGTAGAGAAAACTTGATTGTTTGAAGATTCCGTCTAGACCGCGCCAATCGTGAAGCAAAATTGACCAATGAGAATCAAGCGCAACACCTAAGTCAGAGATTCTATTTTTAGAAAGTTTTGCCAGCATCCATATCTCGAGAAACCCAGAAAACCTAATATGACATCTATTTTTAGAAATTTTGCTTTTTTGGCTCTTTGATGAAAAAATTTCTAGACTTGTTTCAAAATGCCTTAATGAAGCAAAAATTTTGATTGGGTACAACAGTCATCAAAGGGAAGAATGGCGAAAGAGAAAGCTCGTATCTCTCATCCTGCACTCTTGAATGCTAGTCCTAGTCGAGGTTGTTGCAATCATACCCAATTGGTCCACCCCCGGGAAACAACTTCATGCAATTGGAGTATTTGGATGATCTGACCAGTCTCCCACCAGAATGACACTATTCAGCTATGGTTATGGGAAACTGGCAAGACTATTGTAGCCAAATACTCACATTGTTTCCAATACCTCCCATTCCAATGGCTAGTACCTGCCCTTCCTTAATTCGAAATAAACAGACCTACAACCAAAAGAACAGTGACATACTTCTTCGGGAAATATAGGATAGAAACTGCAAGGAAGTATTCCGCACAGTACTCGTGATGGCAATTGATGTGAACTACCCATAGAAACACTTCCATTTATAGCAAGAGTGAATGGAGATTCTTTACCAAAAAATTTCCATTTCCCAACAACCTTTTTAATTCCATTCCAAGTGTTCGCAGGCTCAACACACTTGAATTCATATCCGGAGATCCTTAATGATTTGTCCACACCCTTGAAAGCATGAAACAGAGGCATAGATTAATGTCACCTAACTAAAAATGCCTCCCACACGGACAACAAAGGTTTGGTTCATGTACCAAGATCCAACTAAGTATCAAGAATTACTTGAGAAATGTGTTGATTGTCAAATCACCTTCTCACATACTCGATTAGCATTCTCTAGCTCACATCAGAACATAACTGATAGTTTCAAAAAATCTGAGCAAAACATGTCGTGTTGTTGCTTCAAAATTTGAACCTGAATCATCGATTTGGAATACATCAAAGCAAAATCATCGGCTCCAATCGAAAAGGACTCTACTGGGATTGTTGAAAAAGCCACCAACCAATTCGATAATGCCAACGAAGAAAGTCTTTTTGCAATCAACGGACCACATCCTTCCCATGTGTCATCTTTTCACAACAGCACAAGCCCAACGGGGACCCACACTACTACCTTCGCGCTCACGTGCTATGTGCTTGCTCTGACTCTTTTCAAGATAAATTCAGGTCCCACCTTCCAGTTGTCATTCCTTCGCAACAACGCAAGGAATATTCCATGTTATTTCTTTGCAGTGCGCTACCACGATCAATAGGAAACAAGCACAACACAATTTGATCAGCAAGTATGATCCTGGGCCCACCAACCCGAAATCAACAACCATCACACCAGCGCAGTGCCAACAAACCCGACAAATCTGATGCCTACGATACTGCGATAGACATCCACCTGTCTCCAAAACTTTGCATGGGAAAAGTCGGTCACAAGACTCACGGGGCCGGTCATGAATGAAGCTAAGGACATTAAGTCGCAACTAAAGTTTGGGGTGACCGCTTATTACAAGTCAACTTAAAAATTATGTCATAAGCTTCTGAAGAGGCTTTAGAGCTTAGGGTTTAAGCTTCTAAGTCACAAATTAGGCCAACATTTAGGGTTTAAGACCAAAGAAAAAAAAAATCATGGGGGGGTTCCACCAAGACCTATTCCGTCCATCTATCTGATAAGATGTTGTCGTTTCTCCACCATACCTTTTTTTATCATCAACCACAAGCCGTGTATTTTTTATGGCTTCCTCTAGCAATGGCACACTCAATTCTCTAGCCATTGGAGTCTTAAACCCCTTCCTGGCAAATGTCAATGCATTCACCAACCCTTCCAATATGGGTTGTTTGCCACATTGAAGGGTAGATTATTGTAGTACCAAAAGTTTGTTGCTGCCATTCTAGCTTCATGGTGTTTTTCCTTATCCCAAGAGGTACCTTCAAGCGAGGGTTGTGCTCTTGGTACATTGTGTGGAATAAAGAAATTTGGTGATAATGAAAAAGGAATATGGCTAGAAGTAGAAACCTTAGGAGTCTCACCAATAGAGAAAAGCGGATGACGAATGTTTGGGGCAGCAAAATATCTATAGATATATTAGGATTGACATTCATCATTGTTGCCATTGCTTCCTTTGTCCTCTGCTTTTCCATTTTTTCATTTCAAAACTCACAAGTAGGGCATTCATTTCTCTCGTAATCTCTTCAGACACATTAATGCATGCCTTCACATCATGTCCAAGTATTTTAGTAAGAACCTTGCATTCAATACAATGGACTTGGCCCTTGATAGCACCCGATGTCCCATACTTCCATGCAGGGTCTTTCCTACCACTCATCTGTGTTGAACTTGACATTGTTGATTTTAACATAGAAAAAAAAAATCAACAGGGTTTGGAAAAAAAATCAGCACCAAGAAAAGTGACGAACATTTATAAAAGAAAATAGAATGCAAATACAAGCTAAAAACATTAGGAAATAAGGGGGGAAGTGAAATGAACTGCATTTCCCCTAGTTTTTCAAGTTTTCTGATTTCCAAATATGTGTGTGTGTGTGTGTACTATTTTGAATCTTTGAAGGTGACTTGAAATCTCCTTCCAATCCCTTCTCTTAGTGTGTTCTTACAATGTGGATGCTGAAGATATTCTTGGTTGGGTGAATGAAGACCAAAACCATGAAAAAAACAAGTCAAAAAGTGAAAATCACGGACTTGTCTTTTTATTGAGTCGCTAGGAGAGTCCATGGTGAAAACTCAGCAAGTTTCTACCAAAAAACGGTTGAGTACTCGGCATGACTCAACTCGCAAGTCACACCAACTTGGTGTGGCGAGCAAAAGGACTCACGAGTCGCAACGAGTCAACTGAGAACTCGGTGAGTCTTGAAACTATGGTTTATAAAACATTCATTCCTCCCTCATCTTATTCAGCCCTATCAATACCTTTGCCTATATCACGGAGTATACTAAATAAGACATGTGAAAGCTCTTAACCTAGAAGAAGTGGCTCAAATGTTTGTGGATCTTGTCATTAATAAGTTGTCCCCAATCAACAAAGGTCTTGCCTTTGTAGCTAATGCTAATGATGTAAAATATCTAATTCTTGAATGATTGTGCCTCTACCTATCCTAGTAAAGTACCCTATTCAACAAGGTAATCATTATGCTAAGCTCTTCCTTGAAGTCATTCCATAACAATATATTGGGTAACTACTTTGGCCTCTTTGGCTCAAAGCAACCACTTCTTTCCCAATTCTTTATGGCACTCCTCCAAGTTGTTATTTCACTCTATCTCACATGCTTCAATGTCAATCACTTGTCTCTTCAAATGGCTGCAACCCTAAGGCACCCTCGAATGAATCTGCATCAAGTTTACGCACATGATTATCACTTTTTTATTTCCCTTGTATTCTAATCATGGTGGTGTTCACATGCTAATACCAACTCCTGGCACTAAATTGAAACAGGAAAAAACACCATTTGAACTAGTCCATTGTCCCTTTATCTTTTAGAAAATTTACAACTGCCTACCTAACTACAGATAGAAAAGAGACACAATGGCTAGACAAAACCATTAACGGGTTGGGAGAAGTAACCAGCCCTTTGTTTGAGTCAGTGTTGTAACAATGGCAGCTCGTAACTTGAAAACCTCAACAAAATTTTCATGAAGATCTATGGTTCAAGCAAGTAGGAGTAATCATGCAGTAAGATGTAATGTTCTATTTTTGGCGCATTAATTATTGTGTGAATTATGCTTGTTCGTAGTCTTGTGAAGGCTATCCGGCATGTTGGAAGAACTCCAAAGTTCTTGGAGTGGTCGTGGTTCTATCTGCAGAGCAATTGTGTGTGTCTCAAGTCTTCATTTCATCAGGGTTTGGTCGAAGTTATTTATCAGTGCATTTCTAGTGCTTATTTTGGCTTGGGATTATTATTCTGATAATTAATTAATATTTCACTAAGGTTGCCTAAAGTTATATTTAATTATTGCAACTTACTGTAATATTAATTAAATAATGGGTTTCCTTCTGGAAAATGGATTAATTCTCTTTGGCATTGAGCTCAGTGGATGTCCAAGGTGACAGTGATGCTTTCAGAAATTGGATCGGGCTTCCGGTTTGCTCTCCAAGATTCTTGGAGGAGCCGTCTATTTATAGTAAGTCACCCAAATGACATCGTTCTTCATCCCGAACATCATAGAAGGCAGTGGTATGATTTATTTTGCAATTTGCCTAAGTTTGGGATTTTACGTAAAGCCAAGTGATTTAATCAGCGATTTAATTATTATTTTCACTTAAGTTTCCTAAGGGTGATAATAATTAAAAGGTACCTAAGTGTTATAGCTCATTAAAAAGGTTTTTAAGTGTTCTAAATGATAGACACTTAAAAAGGGGGCCTCACACTTGATATTTTATTATTATTTCAAAAAAGGACTTTTTGTGAGAAGAAATATAAAGAGATCAAAAAAGAAATAATATTATATTCTTTTCAAAAGGTTATAAATAAGGGATGAGAGCTCATTTGAGGGGTTATGTTATGCTTTTGGATTTGATATTGTTGCAGATGGATTGAACCTGTGAGTTCTTCCATATTCTCTTGAGGACGAAAACCCTCTTGTAGAATTCTCTTGAGGACGAAAACCCTCTTGTAGATTGGGTGTGCTTTCATACAGGAATCACCATTGTGCTATCAAAGAGTTTGTGCTATTGGGATTTTGTGTTGATTCAGTGATGTTATACTTGTATTGTGGTTTGATTATTGATTGATTTTCTAATGAAACCTTGGAGTTTTCATGAAGTTTGGTTATTACCTCTTGCTGGCCGTACTGCACAAAGTCGTACTATGGCATGAGGGTTTGTGAATTGTATGAAGGGAATTTATATGCAATGTTATTTGTTGATATTTGAAACTTATTTGCAGAGTATAGATGATTATTTTTGGGCAGATTGAAGAGGGAGAGTTGCTGTGTAAACTTTGTCCTATACCGATCATACCTATCTGGCCGTACGATTGCATGAGGACCTTTGTTTATGAAGTGAATATTGTTTGCAGGGCTTGAATAATGATTGGAGACAGTTGCCAAGGTGGATCGCTCAATTCATACCTTAAAACGTGTAATATCCCGCTAAGGATATTCTCTAAAAATTCTGAATGTTCACCCTTGGCATTTTGTCAAATGGTTGGCATGCAAAGCCTGTTTATGTTATCTAACTTGTTTGTTTTGAGTTTAATGCTTTGGTTCCATTGCTCAATCAGATATATAAATGCTAGAATTGAAAGAGAATATCATATGAACATAAGGCAATGATCTACTAAGGAGAAGACAACTTTATTCAACTTCAGTCAGGTCTGATTATAGTTGTTCAATAGTCTGATACGCACATGATCAGATTGATATAACCATTACAATTTCAATCCAAATTAAAGATTTGGATTACAAACATACCCGATAGTGTTGTTCCTTGATTTGGAGGATGCTGGACCTTGATTGTATGTGGGATTGATCTCCAGATTGTTGTGTACAGGTATGCTATCAGGCTGATGAGTCTTCACACAGGTCTACGAACTCCTCCTTGGGTTGCGCTAGAAGTTGGGAGTGATGGCATTGATATATTGAGTTGGACCATTGATGTTTTAAGCCTTCTATTTGATCACCAATACTTCCTTTAACCTCTGTTCATAATCAGATTGTCTGATATACACAGTATGAGATCTGATGCAGCTGTGGATGCCCTCCAAATTACTTGACTTCGAGCCCTTATTGATTAGCTGTGAGTCTGATATAACTCTGTCAGGACTGATACAGCCCTTATACCTCCGTCAAATATGGTAGATACCTTCAACAAAGTCAACAATTTATCTCATTATGATGTGCCATAGTCCAATTGCCTTAATAGAGGAGAACGAACCTCTTGATATGGTAGTCACGGCACCTTGAAACCCTTGTACGAATACCTTCAGCAATGAACCATATAAATTAGGAATTAACCTGCTCAGTCTATACCTCCTATAATGTGTATGAAAACCCTTCACAATTTCTTCACAATCATGCACAAATTGAACCTCTGAGCACAATCAAGCAATGATTCAACTGATCTTTCACAGCCTCAAGATTGCAAATACATTGAAGAATGAACATTCTCCAATGGCTGAAAAAAGACAAGCAACTGAAACCCTAGGTCTCAAGCTCAAATCCCAAGAACACCAAATAGCAAAGACAAATGATCATTCAATAATGAGTTTAATTTGTTTTTTGAGTCCTTTTATAACCTCAATCTCCTTAATAGCATTTAAATCCACTTTTAGGTTTTTAATAAAAACTTTATATTATGTCTTCAAACTTGGGCTCTCATATTCAATAAATATAAATGTACTTTAAGTTGTTTTTAATTGAGGGTCATGGCCCCATTGATTATAAAGTACACTTTACTTTATAATTTAACTTTATAATATTAAATATCATTTAGGCCACTTTAAAAATTAATAACTCCTTAAATACTTATGATTTTCCAATTTCATCTGAACAAGGAGGTTCACCATGATACCCTCTGTGCATCCAACCGCCTTACCAAAAATAGCAGGGATCCCTCTCTATCAACCACTGATTCACTATAAATAGTAAATCCCTCATTATCTAATAAAACCAATTGAGTAAGGGATCGACACTGCAATCAAGACCTATCCAAGTGACCTGCTATATATAGAAACCCTGACTTCCTGAAATAGTAACTTACTATAAATAGTAAGTTAGCTAAACAGAATCCAACGAAGGCCAAACCTGAACATAAACTGAGCTCTGAGAGAAATAACACACTGATCTCTGCCAAAAGGGACCCTCTAACCACTGCCTTAGCCTATGAGGGTCAAATGATAGGCTGATCCTCTAAACTCTAATGCTTGCGAAAATGGGGACATTATAGTCCGCCCTCCCTGAGATTGTTTGTCCCCAAGCAATCACAACTGCAAAGAAACACAACTACACTGGAAGTCCAAAGGAAGACTGCAAAATGTCCCACACTGAAGCACAACTGTCGCAACATCAGCATAACCACAACTACGCAAAGATGAACACCAAACCAACTGTCCAATCCCTGCTCACTGAAACTATGCATCTCAAACGAATCATGTACATGGGAACCAAAAGTAAAACTGCAAGTAATCCTCACCAAGTACATACTGCAATACTCCCCAATGAACCCAAACTGGAACCCCGATGCACACGAAGGATCCCATAGTGCACTGAAGAGTGTCCAACCAAAAATACCTGGATCCCAAATCCAGAATCGAAGCCTGCTAAGAAGAGCACTCTCAGACTTATGTTGCACAACATTGATTCCCACTTCACCATGACTGAAGTGGCGAAGCCATCCAACGGAACCCATCCAAACTATAGTGCCACCCCTGTCAACACCTAGGTCCCAATGCAACTGATACCCACATCCATCTGCTCTATGGAGATAGGAATAACTGAAAGTATATGCAACACCACAACTATCTCCATCTTCTACTAAGCTCCCATAGATGTGCTGACTCTACAAGTAATCCAACCTGTAGGCACTGATCCCATCTACTGCAGATGGCAAATACGCATCCCACAAAGGATGGTATAACCCCGGAGCCGATCCACACCGATGCATCATCAAATCCTCCATTTGTGGATCAAAAGAAAAGTGATGAGCACTCCTCACAATGTAGTTACGGTAGAAGGCTCCAACCTCAGTCAATAGCTCATCACTGATAACTCTGGAATCAAAATATGGCTCTAATCTCTGATCCCAAATCACTGATTAGGTAGGGCCTCTGGCAACCTACTCTGCAAACCCAACCACAAAATCTCTGAGGAAACATTGTAGTCAAAGTACCTACAATGACTCCTAGGAAACGTCTGATAGCGCGTGAACCATAAATGAGAGTATCCCTCGTGATCCCAAACGGACCCTCCTGGAACTCCGGACTCTCAAGCAGGTACTCAGCAAATGTATCGGCGTGGTAAAACGAAATAGGGTTGGATCAACGTTATCCTCTGGAACCTGCAACTGATCACTCTGAATCTGCAACACAACAAGCTGTCGATCACCATCAGCTGCATGAGATGAAGTAACAAATTTGCTTCCAGGAGAGGGAAACAAATCAACATGAGAGCCATACTCTCAACCAGATGACACTCTGTGAACCTCCTGTGAAGATGATTGAGTAGCGTCGTGTACCAACACACAACTCTCGGGAGAATCCACTATTGCCAAACAAGAGATATCGGCAATCTGACCCGCCTCATCTGCCATAGTACTGACCTCAAGAGAACCTGATGCAACATGTAGTTCTCTGCTGCTCTCAATCAAAGTACTCATCTCAACAAAGACTATTGCGCCAGAATCCGTGATGGATGTAGCCACATCCTCCCTACAACCCGTGGATATCCGATCCTCACCAACTGCTGCCATAGAACCCTGAACTGTATCTATGGATGGTGAAGACTATGCCAAACTCAACTTCACGTTCAACTCTTCAATCTGATTTTCCGCCATACGGAGAGCCACTTGAGTGTCTTCCAAAGATTTTCTAGTCTTCACTAGCTCCATAGTGAATTGATCAACCTCTTCCTCTTTCCTCTTCAATGCATCAAAATATATAA
This sequence comes from Cunninghamia lanceolata, assembly GCA_027924645.1. Classification (NCBI taxonomy): domain Eukaryota; kingdom Viridiplantae; phylum Streptophyta; class Pinopsida; order Cupressales; family Cupressaceae; genus Cunninghamia; species Cunninghamia lanceolata. The sequence goes on along the minus strand of BSBN01001221.1, from coordinate 6,408,676 downwards.
CACCCAATTCAAGTAGGTGATCTCTATCGGAAAGAAGAGTTAAATAGTTATTTTTCATAATCTCCATAGCTGTCTTAAACGCTTGCAAATCAGAGATAGATGAAGCCTCTTCAATGCCTCTATGTCTCCCCTCAAGTTGGACCTTCCATAGATGAATTTCCACCATCTTGTGGGAATGATCAAAATGGGACAACACTATAACAATCTTATCTTCACCAACCTTTAGTTGGTTCTCCAAATCAGACTTAGGGACCAAGGAAAATTCATTAGTAGAAGTTGCAGGCTGCCAATGGAGAGTTTGACTCTCATCAAAATGTTCTTCTGAAGTGTCCTCATGCTGGTTTGGAACTAGAGCAGCAGTAGTTCCCAACCCAAACTCCTCAACATCACTCCAAAAAGTAGACTCAATGGATGATGAATTGCTAACCTCATGCAGAGAGGTAAGATCACTCTTAGGACTATCAAAAGAGTCCCCAATCATAACCTCCATGTCACCAACTAGGAGACTCGTGCAACCCTGTCCTGTAGGATCTACTGTTTCTTCCTCTCTACCTTCTGTAACATCAACTGCGTGAAGATCAACTAAAATAGACCCAGTCTCAATACTGTTGGTCCACACTTCACCTGTTACTTTTTCCTCTGGATTTTCGTGAGTGCATTTAACATCAGCCCCAAAGAAATCATTAAGAGACTCATCATCACCCACTTCAAATTTTACCCTCTTTTCTTGCTCTTGCTCCTCTTCCAACAAATAGGGTCTTAGCTTGTCTTCGCATGGTTCAAAGGCACTATGCATCAAATGATATGCAGCTGGAGACAAAACCTCTTCTTGCTTGATATCTTCATGTCTACCAATTAGTGTAGGGCTGCCATCATTGGGTGATATCATATCATTGGCTTTCTCATGATCACAAGCTCCTATCTCATGAGAATGATGGGACATAATGCTGCTGTCCTCAAACAATCCATGCCATTGTAAAATGTCCCCTTCATCACTAGTACCTGCTCCACTAAGTAAAGGATCAACTTCCACATCCACCTTTATATCTTGGGCCTTTAATGAACTTTCGTAAGTATGAATAACATTCATTGAACCACAATCTGATTCTTTGCTATGATAGGATGAAGCAATGCTAGACTCACCTAATGAAGCATCACAAGAAACCTAATCTTCATGTAGCTGCTCTAATGTAACTAGTTTGTCTTCACCCATTACTTGCTCTACTTCACTCTTGAAGTCATCATGAAGTGTCTTGTGCCCAACATCTTTCTTTAGGTAAGTCTGATTTTTGCTCTCCATAGGATCAGCTATATGCTGGTCACTAACTGCTGAAAATTCATTATAGAGGTTTCTAGATACTTCCCCTGTAGAGACCTCTTGTTTCTCCTTCCCCTTAAAAATAGATGCCATATACCGAGCAAATCTATCAATATTTGCAGGGTGTGAAATCAATTCATCCAACTTCTTTTGGCTTTGTTTTAACTTTTCCAATGAGGAATACACCTGCTTTATATTCTTGTCCCACTGATTCTGGGTACCTGAAGTAACCATGATTAACTAGCTGAATCAATCTACCCAACAGGGTGGCAGGCAACCACTCTGATACCACTGTAATATCCCGCTAAGGATATTCTCTAAAAATTCTGAATGTTCACCCTTGGCATTTTGTCAAATGGTTGGCATGCAAAGCCTGTTTATGTTCCCTGACTTGTTTGTTTTGAGTTTAATGATTTGGTTCCATTGCTCAATCAGATATGTAAATGCTAGAATTGAAAGAGAATATCATATGAACATAAGGCAATGATCTACTAAGGAGAAGACAACTTTATTCAACTTCAGTCAGGTCTGATTACAGTCGTTCAATAGTCTGATATGCACATGATCGGATTGATATAACCATTACAATTTCAATCCAAATTAAAGATTTGGATTACAAACATACCCGATAGTGTTGTTCCTTGATTTGGAGGATGCTGGACCTTGATTGTATGTTGGATTGATCTCCAGATTGCTGTGTACAGGTATGATATCAGACTGATGAGTCTTCACACAGGTCTACGAACTCCTCCTTGGGCTGCGCTAGAAGTTGGGAGTGATGGCATTGATATATTGAGTTGGACTATTGATGTTTTAAGCCTTCTATTTCATCAACAATACTTCCTTTAACCTCTGTTCATAATCAGATTGTCTGATATACACAGTATGAGGTCTGATGCAGCTGTGGATGCCCTCCAAATTACTTGACTTCGAGCCCTTATTGATTAGCTGTGAGCCTGATATAACTCTGTCAGGACTAATACTGCCCTTATACCTCCGTCAAATATGGTAGATACCTTCAACAAAGTCAGCGATTTATCTCATTATGATGTGCCATAGTCCAATTGCCTTAATAGAGGAGAACGAACCTCTTGATATGGTAGTCACGGCACCTTGAAACCCTTGTACGAATACCTTCAGCAATGAACCATATAAATTAGGAATTAACCTGCTCAGTCTATACCTCCTATAATGTGTATGAAAACCCTTCACAATTTCTTCACAATCATGCACAAATTGAACCTCTGAGTGAAGTCCACGATCAAGCAATGATTCAGTTGATCTTTCACAGCCTCAAGATTGCAAATACATTGAAGAATGAACGTTCTCCAATGGCTGAAAGAAGACAAGCAGCTGAAACCCTAGGTCTTAAGCTCAAATCCCAAGAACACCAAATAGCAAAGACAAATGATCATTCAATAATGAGTTTGATTTGCTTTTTGAGTCCTTTTATAACCTCAATCTCCTTAATAGCATTTAAATCCACTTTTAGGTTTTTAATAAAAACTTTATATTATGTCTTCAAACTTGGGCTCTCATATTCAATAAATATAAATGTACTTTAAGTTGTTTTTAATTGAGGGTCATGGTCCCATTGATTATAAAGTACACTTTACTTTATACTATTAAATATCATGTAGGCCACTTTAAAAATTAATAACTCCTTAAATACTTATGATTTTCCAATTCCGTCTGAATAGGGAGGTTCACCATGATACCCTCTGTGCATCCAACTGCCTTACTAAAAATAGCAGGGTCCCTCTCTATCAACCACTAATTCACTATAAAAAGTAAATCCCTCATTATCTGATCAAACCAATTGAGTAAGGGATCAACACTGCAATCAAGACCTGTCCAAGTGCCCTGCTATATATAGAAACCCTGACTTCCTGAAATAGTAACTTACTATAAATGGTAAGTTAGCCAAATAGAATCCAACGAAGGCCAAATCTGAACATAAACTAAGCTCTAAGAGAAATAACACACTGATCTCTGCCAAAAGGGACCCTCTAACCCCTCCCTTAGCCTACGAGGGTCAAATGATAGGCTAATCCTCCAAACTCTGATGCTTGCGAAAATGGGGACATTACAAAATGTAGTGATTTGATAAAGATATTTGGCAATATAGACCAGCTGTATCTTTTCTATGAGCCGTACCAGCTTCAGGGATATATTTAATATTTGAATAGTTTATGAGAGACTCTGTTTCAGATGTGTTTGGCTTATGATGATGATGATTGTGTTTAGATCTCTATACAAGTTTGACAGCATTCTTGCAGATATAATTAGACCCAGGTCATTCCGTACAGTCAAGAGACCGTACAGGCTGAGCCACGTGTGATTGTTTGTGGGCAGGAATTCAGAGGTTTTCTAGGAAGCTTTCCAACTCAGAAGAGGGTTGTTGTGTCTGAGAATGATGGCATCCAAATCAATATAAGTGACTGCATTTTTGTTAGGCGTTTTTAATATGATGTCGATGTTGATTTCCTAGTGCTTAATGCATTTTCTGTATGAATGTCTCTTGAGCCATCTGTACAGCAGTAGCAGTCCATGTTGAGTCCTGGTCAGTGCCTCTGAAACATGTTGTTATCAAGGTTGGGTCAATCTAGTGAGGAGTAGTTTGTGCCAAGTTGATGCTATTCATATATGTAAGATTTTGAAGTATGAAACTTGGGGTTTTGACTCTGATATGAATGATTTTCAGTGCTGATATGAATGACTGCAGTCCTCAGAACAGCTACAACAATGCTTGAAGGCTTGAATTCGAGGGCATTCTTCCATATTCCTCATATGTGGTACATGTATAGTGGATTCTAAGATTCTTATGTGGGCTTTATTCATGATTCCATTTTGCTTGCTCTCTAACTGTTTGCAGCTGGACACTTTGTGCAAGTTAGGGGTATTGGGTTTAGTTTGCAAGTTATAAATAACATTGTAATCTTTACTTTGTTGCAAACACATATTGTAACCCTTGGATGGTTCAACCGCCAGTGTGGAGGAATATACTTTATCTTCTTATTTCTATCACCCACTGAATAAGCGGAGTATTCCCACTGCATAAGTGGATGCCTACTGAAAAGCAGATACCTGATGTTAGTAGAAGATTGTTCTTAGTTGCATTTGCAAAGCGTTGATTGAAGCCAAAGCACTGTATGCTCTCACCTCGCCCATCCTGGGATCTTGGTGATCAGAAGTGTGGAGGAGTTTTAATTGTGCTAACATTGGTTATCATTTGTATATTTTGGAAAAAATTTGGGGTAGTATTTTACATAAGAACTCAAGGATGAAGTGATTAATGTCAAGCGGCTCCAAATAGTAATCTTCCTCAAGGAAAAACCTCTCCTACAAGTGAAGATATTGTACCTCCCTTTCAAGATATCTAGCAAGATCTCGTGGTTGCAACACATCTATGGGAATAATGGCCTTTACATCATATCTAATTTGATCCTCTCCTATCACTTTAGCATATTTATGTACCCCAAGGATGCATCCCCTGCCTATTTTGATCCGTCCCCTATAGGGGGCATTTCGGGGATATAGGAATGGATAGGAAATGTCCCCACCCCATACCTAATTTCTAAAAAAACAAGAATCGTTACTAAAATGGGAGATTTGCTGGAAGAAATGACAAGGAGCCATCCCAAAGACGGCCAAGGGACGTCCAAATATGCGGTAGAACCACTCTTCAAATTAGAAGGGGAAGCTCCGTGTAAATTAAAAATTAACCTAAAATTGGACAATATGTACTTGCAATTTACAAACATTATAGTGGTTTTGAGGGTGATTTCATGTTCATGTTGAATAAAATATAAATATGTGATCTTTTTGGATTTGCCTAGTGTAAAAGGTTGAAACACTTTTTCAACGCAAGGCAAAAGATTTTATACTTTTTGAATTGAATTAAATCTTACAACGAGACGCTTACACCGTTCAGTTAAAAACAGAGACTGAACAAAGCAAGTACACATGGATTCGATACGCACATAAACACAAATGCTATGTTTAAATTGAATGTAGGACTCGGTACAAAGCCGCGAGCTACATCTTCAAGTTTGCCTACGATACAAAGCTTACAAATTCATTGAAGTAACTTAACCGCTAGCACACATAACAAAACATCTCAATAGATAATTAGAAGCAAGATATGCGTAATAAATTCTATCGAGCGAATAACAAAATCACAATAACATTGAATACCCAACGAATAGCAATTTCAGCATAATGCAAGCATGGGAATTATCATTCATCTATATTCATTGATACCACTAAGTGCAAAAAGGCATGTATTCATACTGTTTACAAACAATTGCATGAAAATAAATAAAGAAAACTAACTACACTTCTACCCTAACTATGAGTACTTGCATGGCATGCAAGTTTTATTACAAATTACCTAGTCCACTAATTATAATTTGACATCGTGCGACTGTCAGTTCAACTAACGATTAAAATATTACAATTATCCCATGAAAGCTCTTGTCTCTTGCATGATGAGATAAACTTTGAGCTAGAAATAGAGAATGCTAAAAATAATGGAAAGTTATAAATAGTATGAACTCTGATAAATAATTACAAACTGTGAATACGCTCTTCTTTTCAAAAATGGTGACGAACTATTTTTAGCATTGGCTAAAAATAGAATTTCTTAGAAGACGACTCTGGATGGTTCTGATTTGACTATGCTTTCCTTTGCTTTGACGAAGTCTAGTAAACCCTTTGATGAAACTTTGAAACTCTTAACAATTTTCCAATCTTAGTAATTTGAATCTAAAACCCTTTGCTTTGTAAACTCCTCGAATACTTTTATTGATCTGAAAAAATATTTGAGTTGATAATTATTTGCCTTCTACCTACATTGATTATACAACATGCACATTGATTGCGGTTTTTAATTCAAAAACCTGCTTTCCCATTGCTTGAGGTGATTTTCTGCATCTGACCACACCTTTTTGAAACATTCATATTATTTTTATTTTTTAAAGATGCAACTTAGGCTTAATTAAAAAAACTTACACAGTTAAATCCAAAAGCACTCTAAATTTATCTCAAGGGTATTGAGGATAACGCATATTCTAATTGCAGAGCATCTCAAAAAAAACATGCTTATGCCTCTACCTCCAATTATTTATGGTTCCCAACTATGTTACTAGATCCACCAATTTTCTGGTTGGATCCAAGTTTAGTTCGAACCCAGTCCGCGATTCAGTCTGATACCTCTACAGATTCAAACAAGGTGCGGTGTCATGTCCCGATGTTAAGGCATAGTTTAAAATTAAAGATTTAAACATCCTGATAAGACGAAGAAATCACTTTTTATGATTAATAATATTTAATAAACATATTAAATAATATAATATATTTATTGTATTTATAAATAATAAATATAAATACAAATACGAAATTATCAATTTTAATTATGATATAATATATTAATATATATTATATAAATTATATCTAATGATAAAATAAATATAAATATTGTAGACATGATATTTCCACAGTCCATGATATAATAGTAGAGCTTCTGGTTCCACTGTGTATTGCTTTATTTTGCATCAACGTTTCGGATCACACTCCATGATCCATCATTAGGATGAGAAGAAGAGAATGATCCGAAACGTTGATGCAAAATAAAGCAATACATAGTGGAACCAGAAGCTCTACTATAATATAAATATTGTTCATTTAAATATTATTATAATTATAACAATTATAATATAAATAATATATATAAATATATAAATAATGATAATATGAATATGCATATTTAAAATATAAATATGTCTCTCATATAAGAGGTTAGAGACAAGTCTAAAAACAAAGAAATTACATCATAAAAGCAACGGATAAGGTAATGAAAGCCAGCGAAGGTGCTGACTTGTATATAAAGACAAATTGAGAATAGGAGGTCCGATTCATAAAGGAGGTAATTTGAAAAGTATGCGATTAGTAATTCATTGTCGTATCTACAAACTAAATAAGGCAGCGGTCATAAAGACTACGATCTTAATAAGAGGCAGCCCTTAATACAAATAAGCGCTCAGCAGTCTTATGGAGGTAACAATTAGTAATGTGTGCTGAGATGAATATATACAAAGCACTAATTAAGAAATGAGTTTGGATTTGTCATGAATGGGGCTGCGTTTCATGATGAGATGCTTCTTTTATCAGACATATCACTTCATAAAGGGTACAAAGGAATATATATAGAAGATTGAAAGCATCGAATCATCATATTATCTCTTCATACTTTCGCACAACTTTCCCTCCATCCTAGACACCGTTAAGTGCATGATCAGCACTGCTCAACTCTTAGCGATCCTCCCTAGGCATTCAAAGCCCAAGAGCAAGTGGTACGGCCTGCCATATGTATAAGCTGCTACACATGTTAGGAAGACTGCACAGAATCCTCTAAAATCAGGCCTGAATTAGTACAAAAAAACAGAATCTGCAAGACAAGCTCTCAAAACACGTTCAATATGGTCGCCCAATCTGGTTACTTGATTTTATAACACTGCAATAGCAAGAACATTCAAACTCCTTCAGCAAATCGATTACATTAAATTGTGACAACCATTAAAGGTATGCATTAATGCTCTTATCCTTATAATGCCAAATCTGATATATATTATGCTTTGTCTATTAGAATAACACATGCTAAGTACTGACAATAATAAGGATGAAGAAATATATTTTGCTGACTGTAGTATCAATCCATTGATGCATTAGAAGTAGTGTTTACATTTCTGATTCTTCATATTATGAACATAAATAGACTTACAAGTTAAATGATTGCATTTATGATCATTAATTGATGTTAACCATGAGTGAATGAACATAGAATAATAGATTGATCTTGGATATGATAATGAATATGCATAGAAAGAATAGACTAACATGATAAATGAACATAGTTATGTATAAGAAATCAATAATGATGATAATGAAATATGATCATGTGGAAATATGATTGGCCAATTCTGATATAAGGCCATTATAAGGCATCATGTGTAAATGAGAACAAATATGCTATTTATGAGGAATAACATAATCAATGGAAAGACAAGTTTATGATATGTTTGGAGTTGACTAGGACTCTTCCATTAACCCCTCTATCACCTTTTGTATGACGTAGTTAGGAGTAGTTGGAATTAGCCTAGGTAACCCTCGACTGGACGAGGTATTCCGGATGCGAGTGAAGTCCCTCGAGCCAAGTGATGAGGAACCTCGCGTGTGGGTGAAATCCTTGGGCCTAGAATAACTTGTAAAAGTTAAATTTGCTCTACGGATGGTGACCCTCGTCTGGCTGAGGTACTCCGGGTGAGTGAAATCCCACGAGCCAAATAGTGCGGTACTCTGAGTGTGAGTGAAACCTTTGGGCCTCCGTAAGAGATGGTTGGACTATCTTCCTAATGAAGTCATACTTGGTGATCTAGAGCTGGTTAACGCTCAAGTCTACCTTAAGTTCCTCGCAAGCCATATCATGAAAAAGTGACGAAAATGAATAACATATATGTGAATGTGTTTATGAATTGGGAATGTTATAATGCATGATGATAAAATGAACTATATGAAATATAATGTGAATATGATCAAATGTGTTATAGTCTTAACGAATTTATATTGAAATAAAAGATGAATAGAATACTAATGTTCTCTTTTACTAAGTTGAAATTGTGCAAGGTTGTGAAAAATTTCGGCTTACTAGAAGGGGACATTACATGCGAGAAAAACAATATGGGTTCATCCCAAGCGAACCCAAGGAGGATTCAGGCAAGCGACAGTGAACCTAAAATGAAGCCACAATGAACCTGTCATTTTAGATGTGTTTTTTTTTTGCTTTTTTTAATTTTTCTATCCTTTAACTTTGATTATGAGACCCTAAAATGAATCCCTAACCCTAAAAAGGCCAACTAAAGCATTTCAAACTATAAAACAAATTTATTTTAGCTCATTTTGATTGCAAAAGACAAATACCATTCCAAAAGGCTAAACTTTCATTCTTGCTTGTCATTCAACAAAGGGAGTTGAAGATTGATCATTGAAGGTTCCAAATCAATTGCATTGCTATTCCTACACATGTGCAAGTGTTTATTAGCTTCCAAAAAGATCGTAGAAGAAGATTTTTGAGAAGGGATGTTTTTTTTTTACAAACCCTTTTGCTTTGCTTTCAACTTCTTGTTTTCCTTCCATTTTTCTTAGTTTCTATGAATATATCACTATGCTTAACATATTAAACGAGTTAGGTTTTATTTTTTTTTGTTTTTATTTGTTTTGAATGTGTTGTTTATAAAACTTGTTGCCACAAGAATTACAATGGCAGCTAGTTCTAGCTCCACAACTCAACCTAAATTCAAAACAAATCCAAGTTCTCCTCTTTGGAAATGTGTTGATATGATACAATTGGTTCTAGATGCTGGGGGGCATATTTGGATTTGCAAGGGGTGTGATGTGAGGTATTCAAGTTCATATAATCAAGTGTAAGCCCATTCGTGTAACATCCTTGGGGTGGGCATCAAAGCTTGCCCAGGAAAGCCTGGTAAGCCTGTGCCACTGCAGCAAGTGATAGCATATATTAATGAGCAAAAGCGAGTAGATGAAGTAGCAAGCCGTAAAGCAAATCATCCTTTAGCAAAGAGAAAATTTCAAGAAATGAAGCCCCCTATGCCCCTATCTAATCCCACTATTGTGGTAGAGAGCCACCTAGTTTTGGCCACTCCTCAAGAACAACCCATTAGTACTACAAATAAGAGACCAAAGGAACCTTTGAAAATGGCATTTTAAAATGAGGCTTGAGATGTTGACCAACACATAGCAAGATGTATTAATGCAAATGGGTTGCCTTTCAATGTCATTCACTCACCATATTGATAAGGAATGGTGAAAAAATTTAATGCGGCTCCAAAAGGGTATAAGGGCCCAAGTTATGAAAAGGTGCATGGTACCTTATTGGAAAATGAGGTTAAGCTTGTAGAAGATTCATTGAAGCCCATAAGGGAATCATAGGTTGAGACAGGGGTGTCCATTGTCTCTAATGGATGGAAAGATGAAAAAATCGACCCTTGATCAGTGTCATTGCATTGTCCCCTAAAGGGCCAATGTTTTTGAAAGCCATGGATTAGGAAGGGGAAGTGAAGGAATGTCAATTTATTGCTCACATCCTCATTGCAGCCATTGAGGAAGTGGGACCTTGTAATGTTATTCAAGTCATAACAGACAACGCAAAGAATTGTAGAGTTGCTCAGTTGTTGGTTGAGGAACACTATTCACACATCTTTTGGACACCTTGTGTTGTCCACTCTTTCAATCTTATGCTACAAAAGATTGGGAACAAAATTGATTGGATCAAAGAGTTGTATGTAGAGGCTAAGGAGATTTGAATGTTCATCACCAACCACCACATGTGACAAGGCATATTTAGATCATTTTCAAAATTGGAGCTATTGAAGGTAAGTGAAGCAGTATAAAATTTTAATTTTTATGTTTTAGTTTCACTTTTAGTTATTTGGAAAAAAAAATAAAGTCTTAATTTGATTATGTATTACATATTCTAATTCTTCTTTAAAGTTTGTTTTTTAATTATTTTATTTTTTTATTTTTGAATAAGTTGTTGAGGCCTGTTTTACCTCGAACACAATCGTCTTGAGATGACTTGTGAAGGTTTAAGAGGCACTTTCTAGCATGGTTATTAGCCAAACTTGGTCCATATGGAAGCAAAGCAACACTGATAGGGCAACAAATGTTAAGAGGATGATCCTAGAAGACTCTTGGTGTGATGGTGTGGAGCATCTCCTTAGTTTCACCGAGCGCGTTTTGAGTATGATTCGTTATACCAACACGGAAAAGCCTTGCTTGGGGGAGATATATGATGGGAGATATATGATGGGATATATGATTTAATATCCCTGATGGATATTGGCTCAAATTCTGATTATTTCACTATTGCACCTTTGTAAATTGTATTTGACAATCAAACCTATAAACTGAAAATGCAAAATCACTTGATAGAACAAATAGATAGATTTGATATCATGTGTTTGGAAATGATAACCATACTGTTGTCAAGAATTTCAATTTATTCCAAGACTTCAATTAGATCAAATGCATAAGTCAAGCTGGGCTGTTCAATCTTTTATCTACTGCTGATACAAACTGAAATTAAGGTGCAATGAAGATATACCAGGATGTTAAATGAGACACAATGAGTGCTACCTTTACAATTCAGATCTGTTGTGATGAAAATATTCAAGCGGGGTCAAAGTACTGAGACAAACCATACAGAGTTTACCTCTGTCCTCCAAATGATGATAAATAGATGGCCTGCTAATACAAATTGCTGCCTCTCAGGAATACTCTGACTGATGAAATTATCTCGGCTAGGCCCTAATGCAGATCTGCCAATAAAGGATGCAGTTGTCTAGTTCTTTTGAGTGGATGTTGGGTCCCACATAGCTTTAGAATCTCACTCAGCTCCTTTGAAAATTCTCACTTCAAATTAATCTTTCAAAGAAATCGATCCTGTAGCCTTTGATTATATAATAATCTTTTATTAGAAAGGAGACATGCTGGAATGCTGTCAGAGATTGTCTCCCAATCTGTAGCAGCAGATGTATATTCTAAAACCACAAATTACCAACGAATTCCTTCAAATAAAACACAAAGACTCTTTTTTGTAACTGCAATTTCTCTTTATACTTTAAACACAAGTTAGAGCTGTTGCTGGGGCCCACCGTCCACTATGTAGATCTGCAGCATAATGTCAGAAATTGTCTCCTCTCTGCCAACAACATGAGTTCTCAAACCCAATCTATTATGCAATCAAATTTCCGATTTTTGGGAATTAAATCATAATACACAATTACTCCACAATTGTTCATAAGACTATTCAAAGGAAATTGCTAATATAAATAAAACCCTATAATACCCTTATATCTGCATATAGGATATTCAGAGATATTAAGTAATTATAGAGAATATATGTTTCACTTCAACTCAGCAATCATCTCAAATCAATTATTCTGAAAATTTTATACAAAATATCTTCAATGATATCGATAAAATGGTCTCCGACCAAATATCAATTTATTCAGCAAAACACCAAACTCAAAACACAATGAAGCTCAGTTGTGAAATCTGAGATGATTTCACCTCTACAATTCACCAAGGGAACATCTCCTCGGCTCAGCAAATGCAAGGGAACATCTCCTTGTCAATCAGCTGAATATAGTTTGTCAAAAGACAAAACACAAAACCAAGCATAAGCATTTGAAAAAGCATGCTCAACAATGACTCTCAGGCTTGCTTTTAAAGCCATTACATTAATTAGGCCCAGCCTAACTTTATTAAATGAGAGTTTACATGTCCACATCAGACCAAAGCATTTTAAATGCTTTTACATGAACTTTATTAAATGCTTGCATTTGTACTTTTTAAATGCTTGTTCACAACAACATGAACTTTATTAAATGTTCGCATTTGAACTTTTTAAATGCTTGTTCCTAACACTTTTAAAATACTTTACAAAATTAATTTACAATTAAAACAATTTTAAGTTACTCTAAAATTGGGGACATGACATTATTAGCCAAACTTGGTCCATATGGAAGCAAAGCAACACTGATAGGGCAACAAATGTTAAGAGGATGATCCTAGAAGACTCTTGGTGTGATGGTGTGGAGCATCTCCTTAGTTTCACCGAGCGCGTTTTGAGTATGATTCGTTATACCAACACGGAAAAGCCTTGCTTGGGGGAGATATATGATGGGATCAACTTGATGATTGAGAGTATGAAGACCATCATAAATGAGGAGCGAGATCCTCGAGAAACATTTTGCAAACAAGTGCACAAAATTATCGAAGATAGATGGAACACAATGACCACCCCACTACATCTTCTTGCATTTGCACTGAGTCCAAAATATTATAGTGTTGAGATTCTTGTTGTGCCAAAGAGGATTGCCCCATATAGAGATTATGAAGCCACTAAAAGGCAGAATTTTGTACTCTTCCCTGATCTTTATTTACAGGATGTAGTCACAAATGAGTTCACTGATTTTGTACACTCAAATAGTCAAAGTATTGAGACTCTTCGTGATAAGTTGAAGAAAGATGCTCACAATCAGTGGTACTGTAATGCTCCATTTTTGGCGCATTGATTATTATGAGCATTTGTGTCATGTCCCCGTTTCCGGCTTGATCATCAAGTGAAGAATGGATTAGCCTATTGCTCATTCCCGGAGGCTAATTCAGAATGATAAGGAATGAATTGGTTTTTGACTAACTCCGTTTTATTGTTTTGCAGGAACAAAGTCAAAAATTTGAAATTTGGCTAAGTCTGGAAGGAAGTTGTCTAGGCGCCCATTCCAAATCATACTTCCTGGATGAGCGCCTAGCATAGAAATATCATATTTTGAAGCACCTCAAACATATCAGCTAGGGCGCTCTGGGAGGAATGAATGTTCTGATCTCCAAACTGACTCCAACATGCGCCTAGGCATTTCTGGGTGCCAACCTTATATCATTTCATCTCAAAAATGCGCCTCATGGATCAAACGGACTTCAAACCCTCCAAGCCATCTAGGCGCCAATAGGCATAATGTTCTAGACTTACCTCAATGCCTCCGGAAGTGAACACTTGAATGGAAATAGGCCGTTCAAGGGAGGGCACCAATTCACCTCTCCACAGACATCCAGATGCAATTGCAGACCAAGACAAGGTATAGATACTCTGAAGAAGGCGCTAGTTTAAAAGAGCATCAATAAGGAATGATTGCAAGTGTTTGAGAGTTTGAATAATGTGGAACATCTTCACAAAGGTGCTAGGCGCAGATACCAGTGGAAACTTCTTCAAATGTGCGCCTAAGGTGGGAGCAAGTTCTCAAGTCCAATCTAGATACAAGGCGCTCCATCAGAAGGTGAGATAATGATCATTTAAAGTCAAGTTGCTCTCAAGGATCTTTGAAAGGATGATAAGTTATGATCAAGGCGCCACTTCCTGATCAAACAAGCTACAATGAGCGCCTAGCTTTCAGGATGACTTCTGGCACTCAATAATGGTCTTGTGAAGGGAGGCGCTTAACATGGTTAAACTCTTTCAATAAGGGCGCCTAGTTTAATGATGAAGATTTGATATCTACTATGAGATTTCCACACCTAGGCGCCAGCTCCACAATGCCAAGATCAAATGAGCGCCCAAGCAAGAACAGGAGTTTCTAAAGGATGAATGAATGGCGCATTGATTGGTGAAGATATTTTTAACTTCAAGAAGCTTCCTACCTCGCCAATCTAGGATGAATTTGGCCTAGAAGACTCTAGGCGCATACTCTAACTGAAGACCCCTGTCCTAGCGCCCAGCTATAGAATAAACTAAAAGAAGAAGTGGAAGATGCCAGGGCGCACAACCAAGACTCTTCAACCTTCAATTGGTACCCACCAATGGTAAGGCGCAGTTTCATGAAAAAACTATCTCAAATGGGCGCCAAGGCATAGAAGCAACATCAAACGCTATCAGAGAACTATCAATGAGCCTTCAATTAGCGCCTAGACTCCAGAGGGATCATTTGGGCGCCTAAACTGGAATCAAGGTCCAAAAGTCTTCAGTGAATAATGGATGAGTGTTAGAGACTTCATTAGATGCATCTTCATGACTCAGATTGGCGCCTAGACTCTTTGCAATCTTCAATTTGGCGCCTATCCCTAGCAAGGCGCAATATCATCTCAAGTTGGTACTTGGTCACTCCCAGTTGAAGCATTCCACCTTCTGGAGCATCAAGACTTGAAGAATCGTCAAGGAAAGTCATTTTACATGCAAGGCGCACTCCTATCAACTTTTTCACCTCCAGAATGCGCCTAGCCTGGAAAGGCGCCTATTCATGACTCTGCCACCTCAGTTGGGCGCCTGGGTCAACATTTGGCGCCTAGTCAGAAGATAAGGTAGTTGTAACTACCTGAGCTCTCATTGGTCGACAGAATGTCGTCGGGATCCGTGTCAAGGTCTCTATATAAGCTTGCCAACTCAGAATGAGTCATCAGATGGAATATTCCCTTGAATATGCTTCTTGGGAAACGTGCCTTGGTTCCTCTTCATGCATTGAAAAACGTGCCTTCATTGCCTTTGGAAGGCCTATAAAAGGAGGAGCTCCCTCATTCATTTGGCATCGATGCATTTGACAAAATTCTCTCTGCAAAGCTGTTGAGCTTGTAATCTTGAGGCCTGCGAGTTTCAAGTGTTGGGGTGATGCTCCCTCAACAAGCAAGGTGATGCTCCCTTGTGATATTGTGAGATGATGACATTCAGTTGACATCATTGAGTTCAATTGAGTTGATCAAGTATCGGCGCCCATTGTAATCATCAAGGCTTCAGGGCCTTTCCTTTGTATTTCCATTTGAATAAGTTGTACTTCATGCTATTGAAAACATTATCTATGTAATAAGACATTTGCAAGTTGATTGAATCAAATAACTAGACAAGTACCCAACTCTCATTCAAGTAGTTGTCTTTGATGTATATCTTTGTATTGTTGCAGTAGTTGATGAATTAATAGCAAGTAAAATTGTTTAAGTAAGGAAAAATTTTGGTAGAATTAGTTGGGTATCTTACAATTTGTGCTTGTTCCTAGTCTCTTGGAGGCTATCCAACATGTTTGGGAAGAACTCCAATGTTCTTGGAGTGGTCATAGTTCAATCTGCAGAACAGTTATTTGGGTTTTCCTTGTGTAAATGGATTATTTTTCATGGCTTTGAGCTCAGTTGATGTTCCGGGTAATAGTGATGGTTTTTGAAGTTTGATCGGGCTTTTCTGGTTTGCTCTCCAAGATTCTTGGAGGAGCCTTCTATTTTTGGAAAGTCACCCGGAAGGCATCGTTGCTCATCCCAAACTTTACAGAGCATATTCGTTCAGTTTAAGTTGTATTCGGAGGTCGTTTGAGATTTTCCGCAAAAATTAATATTTAATGAGCTATTTTAATTATTATTTTCACTTAAGTTCCTAAGGGTGAAAATAATTAAAAATTTATTAAGTGTTATAGATCATTAGAAAGAGGAAAACATATTCTTTTATTTAGGCACATAAAAGTGAGCACTTAAGTGGAGGAAAAAAGAAATAATTTAAGTTAGAAGGAAAATGTTATTATTTTTAAGAAATAATTCATTTCCTTCGTAACTCCTCAAGTGCCTTATAAAAAAGATTGAGCTCTCATTTGGAAGGGTTATGTTATGCTTTGGATTTGATTCTTTTGCAGATGGATTGAACCTGTGATTTCTTCCATATTCTCTTGAGGACGAAAACCCTCTGGAGGTTGGGTGATTTCACACAGAAATCACAATGGAGCTGATTGAGTTGAAGTTTTGTTGTGTTTTGCATTGTGACCCAATTTTATATTGTTGAAAATCAATTATTAATAGTGAGGTGAGGAAGTTTGATTTATATCTCTGATTTGGTGTGAGTTTTGTGTGGATCCGTACCTCTACTGACCGTACTTGCAGGCTGGGTCGATTTGAAATTAAAAAAAAAATAGAGTTGTGCTTGCTTCCAGTCTTTTGCAATGTAGTCTTGGCGCCTCCCTTCATGATATTTATTGAGGTTTTTGGGCAAAGACTTCTGAGTTGTAATCATATCCGTACAATTCTGAGCCGTACCCTGTGGAATGGTGGATTCTTGAAATCAAATAAATATGGTAGTGTTTTGATCTGGGTTTGTTTGCAGTGTCTTTGTAATCCCAAGGCGCCTCCTTACATGACTATACATGGAGTTTTCATGCTAAGTTTGATTGGGAGTATACATCCATACATTTCCTGAGTCGTACGGCCCTTTATTGGTCTGTAATTTGACTGTGGTCTGAATATTATCTATATGGAGATTAATGGTTGTAGTATTCCTTCTTTATGAAACTGTATTTGCATGTATTATGATGAGGATTTAAGAGGCAAATATCTATTCTTTGTGCAGTCCGTACATGCTGCCCGTGGTTCAGTATCAGTCAGGGACTGTGTTTAATATCATGCGACCTGTGTTTTCTTGGAATGTCTTGTTCAGTGATCAGCATTACTTAATCTGTTGAAATGCATTACAGAATATGTTGAAGAAGACTTATGGGGTTCAAGCCATTTCTGTGATTCTTCCTTCCATTTCTGTGATTCTTCCTTCATGGCTGCCGTACAAACCTATAGATGCTCATAATTGAATATTCAGTGACTACTTATTGGTATTGGTCAGTTTAAATTGGGATTTCTGAATGCTATGGTTTTGTCAATGAAAGGTATGAAGAGTTTAATCTTGTTTTCTGCATTTATCTGTTGTCTCCTTGATTTGGCGCCTCATGATGCCGAATAGCAGGGTCATTGTTCTATATAGCATGCATTTATGACTGGATCTGAAGTTGTATATCAGTTTTTGGACCTTATTACAGTGCTAACAAGGACTGTAATAACACTGTAGTGTTTGAATTCATCATGGATATATTTATGACAGGGCAGTCATTCAGTTTGAAAGAAATCTGAGTTTTCCAACAGTGTATTTGGAGCAGATATGAAGTGCATTGTCTCAGTTTTTGATAGTGAAGATACGAGTTTCCTAACGAGCTTGCTTTGCAGGGTATTATCACATGATTTCCAATATTATCATGATGCCAAGAATCAGCTCTAATCATATTTTCTGAGTTATATTGCATATAATCTCATTGTAACCTTTATTTTATGCCAACATATTAAAGTACCCCTGGATGGTTCACCGCCAGTGTGGGCAAAGTGGTTTCTTTTCCTTTCATGTTTCTACCCACTTGGACAAGTGGAGAATGCCCACTGAATAAGTGGATGGTTTTGTATTTCTTTCATTCTTGCTCTCTTACCCACTAAAAGTGGTGAATTCCCACATCTTGTGGATGCCCGCCGCAGCGGATGAATTTTAATTCCTTGTAGCATAGTTGCTCATTTTAAGCCAATCACCGTATGCTCGCACCTTGCCCATCCCGGGATCTGGGTGATCAGAAAGTGTGAGGCTTTAGTTGGTTTATGCAATTGATGCTAACACTGTCATATCATTGTATATTTTGAAAAAAAATTGGGGTTGTATGTTACAGGGTATCAAGCTAAGGCAACCACTACGCCAAAAGCCCGGATTGATGGTGAATGGCGCCCCCGGAGTTAAGAGTGGGAGTTCATCTCCCCACCGGAGCATCCACGAGGAGACCTTGGGCCACGAGCGCTAGAAAGGGACACATCTCCCTTGAGGTGGGGCCCATCTCCCACCTGGTGGGGCACATCACCCACCGCCAGCCTACGGGACATTACAATCTGCTTGCCCTGAAGAGTCTCGACCTCAAGACCTCAACTCTGATACCAAGCTAAGTCAACCACTACGCCAAAAGCCCGGACTGATGGTGAATGGCGCCCCCAGTGTTAAGAGTGGGAGCTCATCTCCCCACCGGAGCATCCACGAGGAGACCTTGGGCCACGAGCGCTGGGAAGAGGCACATCTCCCTTCAGGTGGGGCCCATCTCCCACTCGCTAGGGCACATCACCCACCGCCAGCCTACAGGGCATTACAGGTACTTCCATGGCCAACAATTCTGACACCTACAACCTCTCGCAATCAAAGTTTTATGGCAAATTTAATTAAAAATATATATATTTAAACTTTGAGGTTTCATTTATAATTTTTTTAATTTTTATAATTTATAACTCTATCTCTCTTCTTTGTGTTCATAAGTTGTTAGTTTATCTATATTTGAGAGGAATTGGAGCACATACTCTTTCATCTACTCAATAAAGCACAACCGATTGCTCTCAAAAGGGCAAAGAACTTGGTGTATGTGCATTCCAACTTGCGCCTCCTTATGCACAAACAACATGGCTACAAGGAAGGGGACTCAAAGTTGTAGGATATGGACCCAAAACATATTGACTTGGATGTTTCCACTTCCCAACATGTTGCACTTGAGGAGTCAAAAACCGAGCACACTTTTTCTACAAGTGGCAATGGCATTGCTTGTGGTTCTTAAAATGCTCCTGCACCATCTAATGTCCATGATGTTGATGTTGTTGATGATGATGTTGATGATTGTAATGTCCCCTTTTAGGATATTCCTAATTTCTTTACTTGCATACAATAATATCGCTAGAAAGGGACATTAGAAATATTAAAGGTCAATAAATTACAATGATAATATCCAATAAGATCAATGATAATATAAATATTTCATTCTTTGTTAAAGGATTATTCATTTCTTTCTTGTCATTCACTATTGATGACTATTCTATAATATATTCCATAAGTACATTAGGGCAGATATTAAACATAATTCAAGATCCATATCTTCCCCTCCTATTCTTCATCAAGGAATTAGGCTTTAGATGACTAGAGCGCGCTAAAACCATCCCGACCTGGCCATTGGGGAAGCTATGTCCTAGTCATTGGGTCTCCCCGTGGGATGGAACTACTCTGCCTCTTCCTACAATACCCACCATTCCTTCTTGGATGAAGTAATAGAGGCTATCGAAAATATAATCTTTTATTCAATATCCCCTTGTACTATAGATGGAATTCTATTATAACATTTATCATCATAGTGTATGAATAGAATCATTCATGTCTCAAATCAGAATGCCATCATATGGTATTCTTGTTCTTATATAATTGATCATTATTGTTATGGGCAAATCTTAGGTCTGCACTTAAGAATGATTAACTATTCATACTGATGTCAATTACTCAAATGTATGGTTCATTTATGAATATTAATAGATTTTTCATTATAATCTATAACACTCATATGAGATTGATTCATATCAATTATGAAAACTAACATGATATGTGTCATGTCCCCATATTGATGATTTGTAAATGAATCAATTATGTACTATATAAATCCTAAAACAATATTACAAATTAATATATAATATATTTATCTAGATATATTATATTATAAAATACAAATAACAAAAATAATAATATTGATAAACATAATTATAAATATAAATAGCAATATATGATTATTAATATAAATATAAATAAATTATCAATATAAAATTAAATATCATTATTATTATTATATAATGATATAAATATATAAAATGATAAATATAAACATAAATATTAATAATCTATATATTATTAAATTATATATAAATAAATATTAATAATCTAAATACTTAATATAAAAGTTATTATAAATATTAAATAGTATACCATACGTCGGTATACCCCACGATGGGCAGCCAACGATGAAAGGAGCGATTCATAAATTGAAAAGCACTGTTAATACAATAGGCAGAGAATGATTAATGATAGAGGGCAGTCGCTGTTAATAGAAAGCAAACCCATTCAAGGAAAGTCACAACCGTTGGCTAAATATCTTAAAAGGTATAAAAGTAATAAGGATGGGCAAGGAGGAAAGGCACGAAGGAGGAAGCAATGCAATAATCTCAGCATGAAATCAGGAATCCATTCAATCAGCAATCGAATCATATCAGCAATCTCAACATGGAATAGTCTCATATTATCACATCGATTCAGATTATATCATCTCATTCAAGAACCATGGAGTAATCAGTACACAATACAAAATCAAACATAGCCGTCCAAAACAACAGGAGATCTGATCATCAATCAATTCATCGAATCTTCTCATGATCGAACACCTCATCAAGGAATACACAACAAAATAGAATTTAAGTGATATTGAATCATTTAAGAAGGAAGGAATGACAAATTCTGATTTTAAGAAGAGGAATAGAGGTCTGAGCAATATATATATATATATATATATATATATATATGTCTGAATTTATAGACAGGGATCAATCAAGCAATTCATTCTCATCCAAACAGATAAACAAGAGTATCAAGAAGGCATCGAATCATTCGATCACTCAAAAAACAATCGATCATCCAATACACAACATCAGCAAATTATCCATCTACAGCATATTGATCATCTCAATACAAGATAAATAAAAGGGCAGCAACCAATCACTTATAATACACATTTCTGTCATACAGATCAGGGCAGTATCAAACAAAGAATTTCATTCTCTTGGACCATCAATCTAGCACAGCCAATCAATATTCAAACAGTCTATAAGGTATCATTCATACATTTTGAATAAATGTTATCTCAGCAATATATTTAATAATGTATTGATAAGAGTGGCCATCAAGTGCCATATGATTATCCATCATGAACGATGGGACAAAGTCCAATTCCTATATGAGGAATATATTCATAAGAAGCATTACCTTTTTGATCCATGGGATCACTAGGAACAAGAAGGCAAAGTCCTTAATGGTATGATTCCTAACCTTACTCATGATATACAAGGGATGAGTGCAAGGCTGCCTCGTCGTTAATCTTAGCTATCACCCTACGAGAACGTGTGGATACTTAGGGAAGGGCGGTTTGGTAGATCTCACACCTAGGTGACTCTCAAGTGGGTGAAGTATTGCCGGGTGTAGCATGAAGCCCTTGGGCCTATGGTAGTGTAGATTAATTGTTACTAAATGGCTTACACGGTAGGTGACTCTCAAGTGGGTGAAGTATTGCCGGGTGTAGCATGAAGCCCCTTGAGCCAAGCGGTGAAGTATTGTCGGGTGTAGCATGAAGCCCTTGGGTCTACGACAATGGAGTCTTGTTATCCACTGCCCTAACGAGTATATACCCCGTCTCCATAGGGACTAATGATTAGGTTAGATTAACGACCAGGCATGTTGATCACCACTCCCAAAGTATATCATGAGGTCTCAATAGGGTAACGAATGAGGAACTTATACATTAGATATATGTAATTGTTCATTGTTATTGATTATGTTCATGATGTTACTAACCCTAATTAATGATATTGGTTTTATTATTGATCTATTAATTACTAATGTTCTCTTTAAGAAGCTATACTTGTGTGCAAGGTGAAGAAATCTAGAACTTCCTAAGAGGGGACATTACAATATGCATATATTACTAATTTATGATTGCTAATAACAATAACATACATACTATATCAACCATGATTTATGTGTCTAGATGCATAGTAATCTAACTCTTATTTAAACATACCTGATTGAAGACTCCATTTTATTCTCCATATATATATATATGCAAATCTGAGTATTCCTCTTCATATCTTTTCTCTGTATTCCTCTTGTTTGATCACTGATACATGTTTGCTTGTCTTGGACTTTATTTGTTATTCCCTGATTTCTTAATCAATAGAATTTGAATTTGTATTCTTCCTTGATCGATCTGCAGATCTTCCCTATTGATTGTCTATGTTTGAAGGATAATGGCTGCCTATATATATTAAGTAGATCACTTAAAGGAATCATTGCTTGCCATATGAAACGTTGTCCTTTTTTATTAATACCCTTGTCTTTTATATAAACCGCTGCTTACTTATATTCGCTGCTGTCTTTATTAATCAAACCATATTGTATCTCATGCAAATCTTCGTTGCTTTTTTAAGAATTTGTTTCTTAATACAAAGCGCTGCTTTTAAAAGCTAAGTGCTGCCATAATCGCATGCCTAGTAATTGGTCAGCCTTTAGAATATTTAGCTATTATAATATTTAAATTTTATAATAATATTTATTTGCATAATATATATAAATATATTTATTAATATATATATTATAATTATTATAATTGACAATATTTATATTTGTTTATTTATATTTAATTTATATAATATAATAATATTGAATTTTATATTTATATTTGTTATTTATAAATATAATAATATAATTATATTATATTTTAATTATATTAAAATATTCATATAATGATATTATTTTAATATTATTTATTAAATAATATATATATATTAATAATATATGTAATTATTTCTATCATTCGAATTGATATTTAATGAAAGCAACTACACCGTCTTTTATCATAATGTTTAAATCTTTAATTTAAACAATGCCTTAATATGGGGACATGGCAATGATTTAGAAATTCCATATGAATGATGGCATTGAAAATTGATTGTTGAACTTGAAGTTTGAACAATGAATATTTTTATGTTTTAAAATTTAAAAATTAAATGATATTCGAGTTTATGGTGGTTTTGTTGATTATATGATGCTATGTGGTATTCTACACTTAATTCCTGCTTTTAGGCTTCATATATATATATATGGTTTTTACATGTTTTTTGTATGGACTAACCCAACCGCCAAAAAAACTTTGCCAGATCCATGAACCGAATCTGTGAACTTGAACCAGGATCTAAACCAGAACCGACAACTTAGGTTATTAGGGTGCTCACACCGCAACCTCAAAAAAAAACTCTACAATAGCTTTCAAACAATTCACTACAAACAAAGAAACTTGGCCACATTATGGAAGTTCTTGGCATTGTTTCCCCAAGAGCCAAAATAAACCCTAGAGTATTGAACCAAATCATGTCAAAAGCTTATTGTAATAATGATGCTAATTTATTAAATGGAAACTTGGCGAAAATGTAGCTATGCACAAGTATTCTTCTATATAGTTATTTAAGTTTTCTCAAGCCAAACATTTATATATATATATATATATATATAACTCAATCAGACATTGTCCATCTTATGATCAGATGCTAGTTGGCTACATTACATTTTAGAAAACGGTAACCACCTCAAAACATATATTTTCCACTTTGATTGGCCAAGCTTTGCCAAGCTTGGTATTGTTCCTAATATATATTTTGACCTGATTCCATTGGCACTAGCCCTCTTTCCCACATGTTTAGGGAATGGAAAATACTAGCTAGAATAATAAGAGTAGTTAGCATGCAAACTTAAGTTTTCTTAGTCTTGAGAAAAGGGGTTTTTAGGAACTAAAGAAAGTCATTTTGTGCCCATAGCTATATGGTGACAAGGTGGAGTAAAATAAGAACTATCTACCATGTTGTACAAGAGAATGGTGATACGGACATGTTACCAACCATTGGAGGAGGGTCTCCATGGGAGACTTGGTTGAGAACATAACAAAAGAAAACTTCAAGGAGTGTAAATATTTTACGAGTATAGAATAATTGATGGGTCTTTCTAATTTTGAAGATACGCTATGAATTATCAAAGTGGAGAAGAATGAAACAATTTTTCCTTGCATATAACTTTCCCCATAGACGTAAAGCAATACTTAATTATCACAATCCTTCAATTGATGTAGAAGGTACACATACATGCTGAGTTTATGGCTTTTTCTATTTTGTGATTATGCTCAGGTGTGGAGAATTGGTCCTAAACAATCCTAATTTTATAATCTCACAAACATTAGAATTGATATTTTTCATCTGAATATGCATTTTTATAGTATATTTATGTATTTACATGTACTAAGCTAAGTTACAAATCTTGGTACTAGTTCCGGTTCAAGTTTGTAGGTTCAATTCGCGGATTTGGTCCAAAAAAATTGGGGTTTGGGTTCGTTTTGGCTTCGTCCCTACAAGAACATATAAAAATAAAAAATATATACATATTTTCAGCAGTAAATAAGTTTAGAATACCAAATATCATCATATAATAAACAAAACCACCATAAAACATTAAAAATTAAAAATATTACAATGTCAATTATTGAAACTCAAATGTCATGGTATATATTAAAATTAAAATAATAATGTCAAGTTTAACAATCAGCCATCACTGATCAAGCATTAGCATCATATGGGTCTTCAAAAATATCATCACCACCATCCATATTGGATGATGTAGATATATTAGAAGAACCACAAATAGATCCACTGACAATCTAACTCTCCTACTCGCTGGTTGGCTTGTCCTTAACATCAAGTGCAACAAATTGGGAAGTGGAAGCATCCAAGTCAATATGCTCTGGCTTGATATCCCACTTCATCGTGTCCCCTTCCTTGTATCCACTTTGTTTATGTGAAAGGAGGCACAAGTTGGAATGCACATACACTAAGTTCTCTACCTTTTTTGAATGCAACCAGTTGCACTTTATTGAGTGGATGGAGTATGTGCTCCAAGCCTTCTTAGATGCAGATGAACTAGCAACCTATTCAAACAAAGTTAGAGATTTAGAGCTACAAAATTTTGAAATTAAAATTATAAATGAAACTTCAAAGATTAAAAAAAATTACTAAACTTAATTGCGATAGAACTTTGATCACAAGAGGTTGTAGGTATGTGAATGATTGGCCATGGAAGCCACCAACTATAAGCATCAACCTTAAACTTGTCATGAAGAGCATCAATACTAAAGCCATTGAAGTGTACAAAATCTATTAACTCGATCCTAACTGCATCCCGCATATTAGGATCCTAAAAGAGTCTACGAAATGTTGCCTTGTACCCTCTGCTGACTTCAAAATCTCTATATGGGGGAACCCTCGTTGACACAGAAAGGATCTCAGCACTAAAATATTTGGGACTCAACGCGAAGGCAAGAAGATGCAACGAGGTGTTTGTTGTGTTCCATCTATGTTCAATAATTTTGTACAACTCTTTGTAGAAAAAGTTTCTTCATGATCTTGTTCTTTATTATTTATAATCTTCATCTTCTCAATTATTGAGTCAATGCCATCATATATCTCTCCTAACAAGGCATATCTATGTTGGTATAACAAATCATACTCAAAATGGGCTCCGTGAAACTGAGGAGATATTAACACAATCCCACCAAATGTCATCTAAGATCATCTACTAAATATTTGTTGCTCTTTCAGTGCTAAATTGCCTCCATATGGCCCAATTTTGGCTAATGACCATGTTAGAAAGTGCCTCCTAAACCTTCATAAGTTGTCTCAAGATGATTATGTTGGAGGCAAAACAAGTCTTAACAACCTATTCAAAAATCAAAATTAAAAAAATATATATTAAACAAAAAGAAGCAAGCTTAACTAAGAAAAAAAAATTAGTAAAGTGAAACATAAATTTTAAAATAAATCTTATTGTTTCTCTTACCTTCAGCAACTCCAATTTTGAGAATGTTCTAAATATGCCCCATGACATGTGCTGGTTGGTGATGAACATTTGGATGTCTGCAACCTCAGCATACCACTATTTGATCCAATCAATTTTGGTGCCAATTTTTTTAGCATAAGGTCGACAGAGTGGACTACAAAAGGTGTCCAAAAGATGTGTGAATAACGCTCAAGTCATCAACCAATAAACCATCTACTCTACAATTTTCGGCGTTGTCCATTATGACTTGAACAACACGTTGAGGCCCCACTTCCTCAATGGCCGACATGAGGATGTTAGCAATAAATGCACCATCCTTCCCTGCCCCTCACAATCCACTGCCTTCAAAAACATTGCCCCTTTAGGGGGCAATGTAATGACATTGATCAATGGCCAATTTTTTAATCCTTTAATCCATCGGAAATAATAGATGCCTCTATCTCAACCCATGAATCCCTTATGGGATTCAATGAATCCTCAACAAACTTCGCCTCCTTTTCCAATAAGGTGCTACAGACCTTCTCAAAACCTGGGCCCTTGCACCCTTTTGGAGCCTGAAAGTCAATTCATTTGCATAGATACATTTCACAATGTTTTGATCGACAATCTCTCAAGACTCATTATGAAATGCCTATTCCAACGATCCCGTTGATCTCTTATGTGTAAAGGCCACAATTTGTTCTTCAAATGTGGCCAAAAAAATGGGTGGCTTTCTCTAGGTTGAGGATTAGATGGGGTAGGATGGGGCCTCATTCCTTAAGATCCCTTCTTTAACAAAGGATAATTTGATTTACGACCTGCTACTTGATTTGCTTTCTCTTGCTCAATAATATATGCAATGACTTGCTCTAATGGAATGAGCACATTGTTCTTTCCTAAGTAAGCTTTGATGCCGTGTCCAAGGATGCCACACAAGTGGGCTTTCAGCCAACTATATGAGCTTGAATACTTGATACTACACCCATTGCAAATCCAAATATAACCCTGATGCAACAAAAAGAAATGGAAAGTAGACTCAATACTCTTTCCAACCATATATGGTTTGCTCTTGTATATGTCCGTACAGAACTGTACCAAACGCTACAATGGGACTGTTGCAGGAAAAATCAGAAAATTACAGTCCATAAAACACTCATATCTTTCACAAAAATAAATAAAAATGCATGGGACAAGAAGAAAATGGAAGGTGGTTGAAGGATATAACATTTGTAATCCATTATACATCCATTCAATTCTATATATGGCTGTACAATAGCAAAAGACAACAAATTTCTGAAGGAAAATACAGGAAAACATTGTTTTTTCTCATTCCATGCTCAAATCTTCAACCACCCACCAATTCTTCATGGTTACAAGGCCTTTTAAAGGCATTAAAACATGTTTCTTCAGTTCATAACTGATTTGGAGCAAACCAAGAGCCAAATGACTCTTCACCTTCCAACTTTGCATCTTTTTTCCAATTTTACATTAACAACCTTTACATGGTTTGCAATATTTTGCATTTTTGAAACTCCTAATGACCTAAACACATAAAAATTACTTGATTGACCTCATTACACTATTGAAAGATTTAAAATTTAATCAAACTCCTATAGAAGCATCAATTTATGAAGGTGCTCCTGCACCAAACCCCCACCACCTGCAACCTACTGTAGCATTTCAACATATTTCCAAAGGGAGAATTTGGCTTTGTTTTGAAGCGGGGTCAGCCCACAAAGCTAAAACTGGCTGCCATTGTGATCCTTGTGGCAACAACTTCGATAAACAATACATTCGAAACAAACGAAAACAAAAATATATATATAGAACCTAACTCATTTAAAAAATTTAAACATATGCCATAGATTCATAGAAGAATGAAAACAAAAAAAGAATTCCAAAAATAAAACAAGAGAGATCATGTTATTTTTAAAAGCAAAAAAAAAAAAAAACCAAAAAAGCTACCTCTTCTGCAAATATCTTCCTCTACAATCTCCTTTGCAATGAATGGGCTCTTGCGCACACGTAGGAATAGCAAACCAACCACTTTATAACCTTCACCATTCAATCTTCAACTCTATTCGTGCATTGGCAAAAATGAAAGTTCAGCAAGGATGAATGATATTCATGTTTTGCATTCACAATGAGGGAAATTACTTTATTTTTGTCTTTCAAATGCCTTGGAATGCACATTGTAGGGTTAGGGAGGCATTTTTAGGCATATAAATCAAGTCAAAAGCACAAAAGAATTTTAAAAAGTAGACAAAATAATAGAAAATGCATGGATTCGTTGCGGCAACCTGAAACTGTATCAAAATTCATTACAGGTTTGCCCGGGTTTGTCTCAGATGAACCCACAAAGGTTTTTCCAAACCCTAGATAGACCGAAAGGTGGATCGGTTCCAAATTCAAACCAGGTTCGAATTGGACTTGGATCCGACTAGGTTTTCAGACAAACCGGTAACTTAGGTACTAAGTATAAAGAAAAGCACCAAGCCTTTTTATTAATTAAGCTTAATACATTTTAAACTTCTTGAAGCAGTCAAAGTTACATTAATTGATTCGAGCATCTCAATCACAATTGACAACTATTGTAGGAATTCCACTATATTACAACATTATGCATTTCAACCTTCAAAGTTACAAGGTGACTGAGCATAACGACATGCTGGGATATGCCTTGTCATGGAATAAATTGTTCATTATGTAAACAAAAGAATAAGGACATGGAGAAGTAAGTACTTAGCACAATATAATCAAGGTCAAAATGATCAGTAAGGTGGTTTTCAATAAGAAAGATCTAAAACAGACTAGGCAAGTAACAAAGGGATATAAAATCTGGAAATGTAATAATGAAATTGCATACAGGGTAACACGATTTATCTTTGAAGGTTTTGCAGAAACTATCGAAGGACAGAAGCAGCAAAAATGCAGTTTGTGTACATCAAATGGTTGGTTCAACATATTTTCTAAATTAGTTTCCATCATTTAGCTCATTTTTTAACGAATGCATTTATGGCAGTCATGTCCCCTGTATAATATTTGCCTAACTATTCATTGTGGTAGCCTAAGTATCTTACATTGAACTTCCTGAAGTAATCTCAATGCTCTAATGCATTTGTGCTCCTACACATGAAGCCTGCCTAGTTTGTTAGACCCTTCAAAAGCAGAAGCTTCAAAAGGAGCTTTTGAGCTACAGAACAAACACTACACTGGTAAACAGGCACATAAACCAAGGGAATCTTATTTTTATTAGTTTATATTATAAAGATCAGGGCTCGAATGCCTAATAAGCACCTGATCTCAAAGCTCAAGCACAAATTATACACTAGTTACTGGATTGTCGGACATGGGACAATTACACTTACAAGGGAATTATACCTAATCCCAGTAGGAACACCCCCACTCTGTGAACGGTAAAAGCCCAACAATCTTGCCTCTGCGAACTTGGCACGAGAGTTTTCCCCAATCCCATTGGTGGTTCATTTCTTGAAGAAAGTCCCAGGATAGACAGAGGCTTATTATCTTAGTTATGCAATTTGTGTAAGCCCTACTGGATGGCAAGCTTTCCCTAACAACTAATGGATACTGAGTTATTTCTCAACAGAAGCTTCTACCAAGGGAAACAAACAAAATTAAACAATGGAATTCACCTACCATAAAATGAACAAATATTCCAATAATTCTATAATGCTTTAAAAACAAACCTAGTGCATTGTCCCACAAGCTACACAGATTCCACTAAAAACACATATAGTTGGCAATGGAGAGCTTTTTCATAAGTACGTGATTTAATATAAATCTGAAATGGTTATAGACTGGTTCCTGAGTTAAGTATACTTCTAATTTGGATCCATTCTAAGCATTAGAGAAGACAGAGAAAGAAACATACGTGCTGTCTTGCCAGGCCATAGTTATCTTTCTTGTTGTCCTTGGTTTGTGGCTGCCTATGCCAAAGGCTATTGCCCTGCACTTGCATTGTGAAAGTGTTGTAAATCTTTCACTGCTCCACCTTTGGAAAGGATGGACATATTTGGAAGTGGTGGGTGTTGTTGTATTTGTCCGAATTGCAGAGTGGGGAACAGTAGCAGCCATGGATGGAGAATGAAACCCACTCTCTATAACTAACAACTTCATTTCCTCGTTAATGAATGACAGACTTCTGGGTGGAGATATTATGCGCCATGAAATTTAATTTTGAATTAGGCATTTCCGTAAGTGACCATGGTAAGTGTGAGGATGTTGCACGTCAAGGACCTCACATGTGGAACGCTTCTATGAAAGCACTATAATAATAATTATAGTTTTAGTGAATTATTTGAGGAAAAGAGGCTTCACAATACGGCCCGACTGTTGGTAAAGATTCATAGAAGGCGGGATGAAATCGAAAGGAACTTGAAGAAACCCTAGCGCTTTGGGCGCTTGGTCCCATAAACTATTTTTGGTCTCGTGGACGTTATTAAAACTCATTCATTCATTCATTCACTAGAGTTATTTTGCTTCAAACTTTTTTTTAAGGCCTCAATTCTCAATATGTCGAGGTGTAACTAAAAATAAGGTTCCTTAAGTTTAAGAGTCACAAGCATGTTTGTTTGCAAGAATACGTGTAGATCAAAGATCTGGGTTTAAGTTGCTTGAAATGTTGTATTTATATTTTGATGTCGAGGATAAGAAGAGGACTAGAGCATATGCAGTGGATTATAGATGGTTGTGGCATGAAAGACTATACAGTATTAATAAAATACATCAACTAACATATACACATGCATCATAACACATCATATATATATATATATATATATATATATATATATATATATATTACAACATCAGATTGTACCGCAAACCCATTCTATTATATCATCTTCTACATATACATGTACATACATATCAATCTCTTATTTTTATCTATCTCTATACATCCTTCTATCTATCTCTTTCTTATCTCTTTATATGTTTATATCTCTCTATCTATCTCTATATATATCTATCCATTGTTATATCTATACATCATGTATTACATTTGTGAAGCCAATACTTATACCCAAGTATAAGTATCCCAGAGAGTGTGTCTACTTGTATTCATTGTGTCCTTTGGATGTGTTGGTGTCGCATTCCTTTTATGGTGGATGAAATCTACTGTAAAGTAAACTTTGTCCTACCAACATCATCCCCCCTTTGAAATGATGTCTTGTCATCAAGACGTCTTGGCTCTATCCTACAAAAAGTTGCAAAATTATGTACCGTAAAACTTGGGAAGCAACTATCTTTTCAAGGTAGAATATGCTTGTAAATTTCCTTCAGTTGGGTGTATGTACTCTCTTATTGTGTGATCTCTTATTGTATCAACAATATTTGTCTAGTTATAGTTATTAGGGTTTGCTCTCCATCTTCCAAGGTGTTCAGTACTTGAATTGTCATTTTTACCTCATTAGCTTCAATTAGCAAGGTCATCATGTGTGCAAGGCGAAGGCTAATTACTTCCTTGAATTGTTTGATTTGTCCTCTTAGCCCTTCTCGCTAGTCTTGCACTTGTTGGTATTGATTTTGAAGAGTTTCAATATGCATCTGTTGACTACCATCTTGGTCTTACTGTACATTGTAAGTACCTACTAGTTGCATGATTTGGTTCTCAATGTTTTCTAATTGCACCTTCAAAGATTTAGTTATCGCCAACCATCTGAGACAAATCCGGTATACTATGTTTATACTTGTTTGGTTAGTCTGCATATTCTTTACACAACCTCTAATTTGGTGTGTCCAATGGCGTACTTCTTCCTTATGTCTTCAAGTTGTATGCTTTTGAAATCTTCCATTGAGTTTTATTTAATTGTCTCATCTTGGTTTTGCATCTTTTGTAGCATGTTATATGTAAATTACTTCAGTTGTTGTCCTAAAGGAGATAAGGTATCCTTGGTAATTTGTGGAGATACCACCTATAGTGTGTTCAACACATTCTCTACTATATCCACTATATCCATATGTTCCTTGAGCAAATCTCCCCTTGCTGTTGACTGTAGCATATCCCCCAATTGAAACTTTGTAGTGGGGATATTTGTGTTAGGTTTGTAAGTGGAAGTTGTAGAATAGAAGGAGATGGTTAAGGTTGTAGAAGTTTTTGTTTCACCAAAAATTTATGTATTTGTTGCATTAAATCTTGTGATGGGGATGTTGATGTGGATGGTGGAGGTGGAGGCTCTTACTCTTATATCTCCTATTCTATTTTCTCTATTTCTTGTTGTTTCTTCTGTGCTGGCATTTATTCATGTTGAATTGCTTTTCCCTTTTTCTTCTCATAACAATGTGGTGTAGGCTTTGTGAGTGACCTCCATAGTTTCTTGTTTTACCCTTTCTATTGCCTCCTTTTCTTGAGATAGCAATGTATCTACCCCATGTTTTAATCTCAACCCTTGGTTTTGAAGTTGAATTATTTTTTCTCTCTTATATGGTGATATGTTTTCTACAACTTCATCTAATTTTGCTTTCCTTATTTCTTCTTTTGTTCTAATTGCTTCATCCCATTTGTGTTTCAATAGGGATGCCAATTGTTCTAGAAATCCCTCTATTAGTTCTGCCAATGTATGAGGAATACTAGAAATGAAGTCCAACATTTCTTGTTCAATGACTTTCTTATTAGTCGCACCAAGTTGTGGGTACATCTGGGTAATTATGAGTGGCATTCCTGTGTAAACAATGATATGTATAGTTGCATATTATCCATTAAAGGTTCCTCTTCTTCTTTTGTGTTTTTATTTTTTCTATTTTGTTGCTATGGGGCTTTTTCCTCTGTTACTTCTTTTGTTTTCTTCAAATGTGGTTGCTCTACTTCTTCTTCCCTTCCAACTACCTTTGTTTGTGTAATCTCCTATATCTCTTTAAATTGTGCCACAATATATTTCATTTTAGTTTTTGGTTTTCTCCTTGGGTGAGAGGTTTCACCTTTCCTTTTCTCACTGCTCATTTGTAATAAGGCCTCTATGGCCTCTCTTGTTGGTGATTTGGGTATTTTTGACTATGTTTGTGGTAAAGACAATAACAATTTTCTCCTTATTGTCATTTGTGGTGATCACTTCTCTAATTCATCTTTTCTCAATACTTTGTGTGTTTGTGAATCCTTAATTTCAAACCCATGTGATTATATTTTGAAACACTTAGATCGATGTACTTGGGATGGCCTTTCTTCTCATGCAGTGGGAGACTCTCAAATTACTGTGACCTCTAGTGTTGTAGAATCTTGCTACAAACCCCAAGTCTTATGTAATTTACCCTTTTTCTTTTCAAACTGTCCTTTATCCCTTTGCTTGCCTTGTTTGTCAGTAAACTCCTTGTATGTTCCAAACCTTTCCGCCTTTAGATCTATGAGGTAGGCTAGAAGTGCTTTTATGTTTGCTTCTGCAACTTCATCATCTACTTCATATGGGAGAGAAGGTAGCCATGAAGTCCTTGGCTACAAAGCTTCTATAAACACATGGTCTTTGTCCACCACACAGATTATTTGGTCTACATACTTCCCAACTATTGTATAGGATATTCTATCCCTTTCTTACATCCATTTTTAAGTGATTCAAAAAACACCCAAAAGACTTCAGTGTAGGAGGTACTATCTTGGAAGTTTTTCACATAATCATTGATTTGCGTAAACACAATAGTGTCTTGACTCCATATTATTCCCACAAAACTAGGTAATCTATTCATGAAATAGAATGCAAGACAAATAATGAGTGGTCCATATTGAATTGGGTAAGTATTGCTAGTATTTGTGTGCTAGAAGTTCTCGAGTAGTTGGTCTCTTAACACCTCACACAAGTCTATCTCTTTCCCTTGGACAACCATTTGGTATGCATTGAAATGGTTGTGCTAGTTGTGGATCCCTCCTTGTTGGTGTAATATATATTTTGTGCAATGTTAAGGGTTGCATATTACACTATGGTTTGTTATTTTTTGATATGTCTAGATTTCTTTCGTCTGTCATGGCACCAATTAGCTAAGTGACTTTTGTGTTGTTGATGCTCTTCTTTGATGGCAAATATCCTCTATTGTATAACCTTGTCGTTGCATGTAGTGAATCCTTGGTAAATCTGTAGGGTTTTTCCAAATATATGTAGTCATCATGGATATGACTAAGGATTATTCATACCCATGTGTGCTCTATCGTAAAGTCAAGAAAATCCTTCCACACATCCAACTTCAAGTTCATAATTTATTGATATTGTGGTAGACACTCTTATTTCCCTGTTTTCAATAATGTCCTATGGAGAGGATCGAAGGTTGTATGATCTATCTCGATAAGTGAAGTATGAATGTACTTCCTCGTGTCTTCTACATATAGGACATCTATTGGAATGAATAAGAATGCTCCTTCCAAGTCCACCTCCATAGCTTTAAATGGGTACTTCTTATACTTAGGGTGTAGTTTGTGATCTGCATCAATGAGAATAGGAGTCCTCATGATTTCTACTTGCTCAGCTTCTTTTCTCTACCTACAATTTGGCTTTTGTCAGCCATAATTTTTCTTCACTTCTCTGGTTTAACTCACACTAACAATTTTTTTGTTCTCTTTACAACATTCACTTATAAAATTTCTTAAAAGTGATTTCTCCTTCATTCTACGTTGGCTTTATAGACATCCAATGGTGTGTTTATACATTTATTACTCTTCACCTACCTAGTCCTTCCCACCAGTCTTCCTACTGGATTGCCTTTTACATCTTTACTTGGTGGTCATGCTATCTCCCCTTACACTTTACTATCATACATATGTTATACTTTTTTTTGGTTTGTATTTGTTAAGTTTGTTCATCGTAATGTTTCAATCTTGCATTGTTTATTAACCCTTCAATGGTTCATTTTGTAATGTTTTTAACTTGATCGCCCATAATTCAGATATTTTTGCAATCCTATAGGGTCATAACTAACACATTTTTAAATTTCCATGTTTCTTTAATTTGTTGTCATATAGAAGAACCATGTCATTAATTTGAAATAGTTTATGGCATATTTTTCTATCATGCCAAGCCTTATGGTGCTTCCTTTCAAGATTTTGATGATAAGCTACTAACAACCTTTTCTCATCCAATTTCTCCAATTCCTTCAATCTTTCCTAGAGAGAATCTTTTTCATCCAACCACAACTAAGTAGCCAACCTTAAGTTTGGTATAATGTACTGCACAGGTAAAGATGCATCAATTCTATATACTAGTTCAAATGGGCAAAATCTAGTTAGTCTTTTAGAAGTTGTCTTGTAAGCCCATAATACTGTTGGTATCTTAATGTCCTAGTCTATAGTGTTACTGTTGGACATTTTGGCAAGTGTGGTTCCTATAATCTTATTTAAATACTCACTTACTCCATTTTCTTGAGAGTGATAAGGGCTACTTTAGTTGTGTGTGATCACGAAGCTATCTAAATTAGGTTGTCAAGGCTGAAAAATGAGGTTGAGATGCCTTTAAACCTAAATGCCAAGAGAGATGGATCTGTAAAGAGGGCTTGGAACTATAGTGCAAGGGCTGCTAGACAATTACCAAATGCAGGTGCTAAATGTAAAAGGGTCGATTGGGCCTGGTAAGAGGGCTAAAGGTGGCTAAAATTAGAGCCACAGACTACTGAGCAAGACCAAAGTTCTAACACCATAAGAGAACATCAAATCTGAATATGGAAGGTTAACAAAATGGGATTGATCAGAGATCTATAGCAAATCAAATGCCAAACTAGAGTCGTGGTCCAAATCTTGAGACTGAGTCTAAGTTTTAGGTTCGGGCCAAATGGAGACAAAACCAAAACATGCAGAGCACTCTTGGGACCTGTATCAAGCCGAGAACAATAGATGAGGGCCTGCAATACAAATTGGGCCTGTGAATATGGATCGAAGGCCTGGAAGCCCTGCAAAACCTACAGAGAGGATGATCAACCCTAAAGTTTGCAGGGGGCAATATTGCCCTCTGTTAATTTTTTTTTCCTTTTCAACTAATAAATGTGCATAGGGGGTAAAAAATGCTAGATTTGACTGTGACCAAAGTATGTCAAGTTTACAGTAGATCTTAGTAGATTTGAACCTTCTAATCTCAATGGTGAGGTCAAATTTTCTCCAAAATACACTAAAATAAACCTACAATTTAAAATCACAAACAAGAAGGCCCCCAAACTGTTATTTATCTCAACCTTTTTGATTCTTTAGGTCATCCAAGGATCCAAGAGAAGAGCATACTTGGCTTCAAGAAAGAAAAATAAATCACTATCTAAGATCTTCTAAATGAACTAATTCAGACAATCTATAGGCTTTGATACCATGTTAGGATTAGCTCTAAAGGTAGCTATCCTAAGATCAAGATGCGTAAGAGCTAATCACAAGAATCAACAAAGATCAACATGATAGAATAATATTCTATACACAAGATAATGTGATGATATGATACAATGAGAAGTCTTGGTTATAAAGACCGAGGTTGAGAGGTAGGATGAAGTAGTCTTATGACAAGTGTTTTCACACCTCGTTTTTAAACTAATGTATTTATTTTCATTATTTTCGTAAAGACAGATAGTTAGTCAGATAAAATATTATGATTATAGTCATAATGGAAAATGCATTTTTACTTTATATTAATTTAAATGTAAGAAATAATTGTTTATGATGTCATTTTTTAAAAATGTGGTTAAATGATGAATTAGACTAACTACCCTCATGTAACTGAGGTGGATGCAAAAACAATGTTGTTTTTCCCTTCGATAAGAGGAGAGAGAGTATCACCATGGAGAGGATGCTAGATCATGTGAATGCAATGATCCTTATGCCATCTGAAAACATGCGCACAAACATATTTAGTAGAGAAGATTATGTATGTTCTTGTCAAAAGATGTCATCGTTAAAGGTGAAGGTTGAATCTTTTTTGTTGTCAAGTAAAACCTTGTGTATGCCCTTTGATGACAAGTTGACATTTATAAATCAACTAAATATGTTTAATTTTGTCGTCAAGATTATAATCGACACATGAGAATTCTCTATCAATAATTGTGTTTACTAATAAGCACAATAAGTGTTATAGAATGCGCAGAAGCGACAACTATTAGATAAGTATGTTATATATATCTATTAATAATAGCATTATCATTACTATTATTATTAATGATATTATTATATTTTATATTTTATATTAGTTAAGTCTCTCCTTATTCCTCCTAATCGCACTCCCTAGATGCCAGGGGAGTGGAGGAAGGAGCAGTTGCTCCACATACTCCACTTTCTCCAAAATTTCCTATATGGTAAGCCTACGGGAGTGGAAGGGAGATTTATATAGGCGGCACCTTTATTGTTTTCCATCATCGATGAAAGCATGGAGGTTAATAGAAGGGGGAGAAAGGACTTTAGAGGATAGATAGAGAAGAGAGAAAGCATTACAAAGAGAAGACAAGAAAGCTTGGTAGCTGTGAGGTATAGACCAGACATAGTAAGATATCTAAGTAAAGTCACCGCCTATTTGTTGAGACAGGTAAGTCCATTACTTCTTGTAGACTATGATGAAGTTTGTCTTAAATCCTTATGTTTGATTAGATCACTAGGTAGTAGAAGTAAAGGGTACTGTGTTTATTTTTTTGTATGGCATGCGGACTATTACTATGTATGGGTAAGAGAGACTTGTGGCTACGTATTTGACATCTATTTATGCATGTTGATAAGAAGGCTTGATAAGCTACATAGAGTAGCAGCTCATTCTAGTACCTAAGTACCTTGAAAACAATATGAAGCTACTTCGTATGCAACTTTTGTGTGACTATATTTACAGTCAGATCGACTGTGACAAAAGATCAATTGTGATATATATATATATAGATCAACTTTATACTTATATTTAGACTCCCTATGTTTTAAGAGGCTGGCTGACCATGTTCTAAGAGTTTGACTCTTGTGTCTAAGTTAGGCCGACTATGTTATGCATGGAAGGCCGCATATATTATTTGCAATCCGCCTATATTATGTGAAGGCCGCATGTATTATAGCAGACCATATATATTATGAGAAGGCCACATGTATTATTGCAGGCCATATGTATTATGAGAAGGCTGCATAAATTATGTGAAGGCCGCATACATTAAGCGCAGGTTGTTTATATTAAGTGAAGGTCGTATGCATTATGTGTAGGTCGTATTTATTTTTAGAAGGCTGAATGAATTATTTATACGACAGATGTAAATATATAGACATTTAAAGGGCAACTGTGTTATTAGTAGGCCGGTTGTGTATCAAATAAGAAGTCGACTGAGTTACAAGAAAGGTCGACTATGTCTTTTCAAGAGGCCAACTGTGCCTTAAGATGGTACAATTGTGCCTAAAAGCTCTATTATGAGCAAATGTAACTTAAGAGAGAAAGGCTTAAGAGATATTCGTACTTGTAAAACAAAGTACTCAAACCATAGTAGTTTCAACCTATGAAGACATAGAGTATGTTGGAAAGCTTAGAAATCTAGTTGGAATTAAGTCATTGTGTAGGAGCACTTAAAGTAAGCATATAAAGAAGAATGAGTTATTCTTAGAAGCTGTGCTAGAGTTATTTAAATTATATGTATTTGAGTTATATCGAGAAATAATCTTCAATCCTATCTTAGGCTATGAATAGCTACAAGATTGTTGAGTGAAATACTCACAATGTTAATAGAAAGTTATGTTATAGATTATTTGATATTATGAAGAAGTGCATTCAATTCATGGGTATATGAAATTATAGTTAAAATTTGATAGATTATGAGTCAAATGATTATATTCCTATTTTCAGACAGATAGAGTCTTTAACTATAAAAACCCTAT
The DNA here is from genome assembly GCA_027924645.1 of Cunninghamia lanceolata. Lineage (NCBI taxonomy): Eukaryota > Viridiplantae > Streptophyta > Pinopsida > Cupressales > Cupressaceae > Cunninghamia > Cunninghamia lanceolata. The sequence continues at coordinate 6,369,685 of BSBN01001221.1, read as the reverse complement.
GGCTTAAATATCAAAATTTTGCATGTGTAGAAGAACACTAATGAGCATGAGAATGGGTAGACAGGGCATTGAGTAGATGAGAGGATGCCATAGACTCGTGATTGCAAAGATGCAAAGAGGGACTCAATGTATGATTATAATTACCTAAGCTCTCACCTTAGACTTGTCATAATGACTAGTAGATAAGGTTTATGATGTCTTTAAGACCAATATGGTATAATCAAGTTGAAACTAGTTATTTTATTTATATGACATAGATTGAGAAATAAGAATGTTGTCTCCAAGTTGAGAAAAGAGTGAGTGAACATACGACTATATATTTATATTTATCTTTGGCCAAAGTAATACAAAAGTCACTACTTGCATTGTCGGTTCATGATGTACCAGATAGCTGAACAATCAGACTGGGTCATACATAGCTAGATCTAGACTAGAGTTGTAAACCCGATTGTAATGGATAGGACACATCACTAGTTCTCAGATGGCATAAAGAATCAGTTGATTCTCATTATCTAATACCCTCGTGAATGGCAGGGCCACTTCCAGGAGGAAGGTGTGTAGGGGACCACCAATCTATGGTTGGAGGAAAAGCACCAAGGTGATGCTCTCTCTCTCTCTTGCAGTTGACTATCGAAGACTTATGAACAAGGGTACATTACTTATTTTATAAAAGATATTAAAAAAATTGTAAGTCGTAAGAAATACGACCAATTGATATACGTGGAATTTTGTTAGTCGCATGCGAAGCGACTATTGTTTAAATATATCTATTGTACTTGAAATTGTAAATGTAGTATCTTTTGATTATAGTTTAAAAAATTTGAGTGTGGTGTTTTTCTTAATTATGTTTAAGGATATCTAATATTCTAGTTGGGAGTTATAAGTGTCTTAATCCCAAGACATGAGACAACGAGAGGGTAAGATGTCAACTAGTTTGTAAAATCACATGTGTAGGATAAGATCACATGAAAACTAACAACATCTAGAAGCTATATAAGTCAACTTAGCATGTGAACTTGTGTGAATAGGTTCTAACTAAGAACTAGTTAGATAATGTACCTAGTTCACACTACAAAGGGAAACTGGTTAGGTAATACCCATGTTCATGCCAACACCTTTGAGTGTAAGTAGGTATTGTAGAAAAATTAACTTCTCTCAACCTTTCAAAATTAGGGTCAATAATACCTCTACGTCAATCACCTTTGGTGTATCTTTTTCCTACCAGTTTGATGATTTATTGTTGATTATTTTGTTGTTTATTTTGATTATTGCCTTAACAGTTATTCTGCACAACGTGTATCTAAAAAGTTGTCTTTTCTTAGCACCACGACTATTCTTTCAATAATGAATATTTCATGGATAACTCCAAATTGTCTCTCTTGATGTCTATCTCTTGACCCAAGTCTTCTTCATTGTCAAGCACTTGATTTACTTGATGGAATTGTTGATTGGATATTCGATGTATGCATGCAAGTTTGCGCAAATTAGATATAATATCTTCTTGTTCAACATTCAACCAATTAATGTTGGGTTACAAAACAGGCCCAAAATTACATTCAAGCACCATTTAAGAAGAAAATCATGGAGAGTAGGAATTAACTGACTCACTAATAATAAGTCTCTCAATTCATTCCCCGCTAGAGTTACCAAAAATCTGTTGGTAAAGAGATTTGTCACTATGAAAATGTATATGACTCACCCAATGAAACAATGGCTATTGTCCCAATAGTTGGAGAGGTTGTAATTAAATAACAACCTTCCTCTGAATTTGAGAAGAGCAACTTCCTCTTATGATAATTTTGTGGGGTATGCTTTTACTAGAAAGTAGGAAATGTGGATAAAGTAAAGTAATAAAAGAGGAAAAAATGAGAAAAACCTAAATGGTAACACTTCCAGATTCTTAAAGATTACAAATTGAAATAGATAATAATAATGATAAAAATTAAGAATTATCCTTATGAGATAATGTGGAATACAATAAGACTATTGATATATGAATCTACTACGCTTAAGAAAGAGTAAATAACAATTTCCACAATAAATAGATCATTAGAAATTATAACACATTAACCAGTTGCATCGATAACTCACAAAGAGTATAATGGTAGACACCTCCAACTAATAACAAAGATCAACACTAATAAAGGCTAATTTTCTAACATAAGAAAGACAATAGCATAAAGAAATTGTTAGTATAGGTTTTTATTTCCTAGTTGGGTTATTTATTTTTCCCTATATTCCTAGGTTTTTCCTACACTTCTATTAATCTCGCTTAGGTTAATAAAGCATGTCTTATTAGGTGAGTGGTTGCGAAGTGTCACCTTCCTACATGTGAGCATCCATTAGCTATCTTGGGAAGATACTTTTCTATCTTTAGTCTGATAGATGGTTGCTCCTCATTGGTCAATGTTGCCACCTCCTCCCTCTCCCTAGTCTATATAAACATGCTACCTGGCTTGTATTTTGTATCTTTTGCTTTTGCATCCTCTTAATGCTATTTTGCTTCTAGCATTTGCATTACTCTCTTGGAGACTAACTCTATGTTGCTATTTTGATTTCGTATCATTTGCATTCATAGTTTAGATATCTATTCATTTGCACTAGTTTTCTGGGTTAATAATCTTTTCAGATTCTAACATGGTATTAGAGCCTTGCTATGTGCAAGAGTAGATTTTAGTTTTCATATTTGAGAGATTCCGGGGGGGGAGGGGCTAATAAATCTTATTATAGTTTTTTGAAAAACCTAGTATGCTCTTCTCTTGCATCTTCGGATGATCTTGAGAATCAGAAAAGTTTGACGGAAACATTTTTAATCTCTGGGGTTTGCACATGTGTTTTATGAAATCTGGGTGATTGCAACATTTTTGGTTATACTAGTAGCATTTCTGGCTATTCCAACTCATCCAGGAGGCTTGAGAAAGTCAGATTTCACTTTCGTTTCATTGAAATCAGAGATCGTCATACACAGTTGTGAAACCGGGGTTTCGAGCTCAAATCTAACAACCAGCTTGCATATTTGGTGTTTTCAATCAATATTGCAGGTTCCAGCATGCCATTTCTTGTCTTAGGTAGCTGATTCAACCTTTGCATGTCATTTTTTGGTTGTTGGGGTCATTTTTTGTAGCTAAAGGCATTCTATTTACACTGGATCAACATCTTCTGTACATCAGCAAAAATAATGCCTTCTGGGTTTTGTTCATAGCACAAAAAAACCATCTGGGTATCTTTCTATTTTTATATGCAGTCTATATATTTTGCAAAAACACGCTCAGAAAGCTACAGCAGGACCCCTCTCCGTTGGCAGCTGCAGTTTTGAAGGCAGTTTTCAAATGCTCTGTTCTTGCTCATACGAACTCTTTTTCCCACGATATTTTTTTTATTTTGGCTATTTTTTCATGCTCTATGCACTAGTGTAGATGTTTTTTTATTTTGATGCCGAAATTTTTTAAAAATTGCAAATTTTCAGTCGTGACATTGCATAGTTCTCGTTTTGGGAACTTCAGAGGATCATAACTTTCACATACGAGCTCGTATCGATACGATTCTTGTTTTGAAAGTGCATGATTTTTCGAGTAGATTGCAGTGGTGCTATTTATTTTTTGAGTATTGTGCCAAAGTTATATTTTTAGCATATGCTCTTCGTGAGGGTTTTGTAATGCATTGAAATCAAGACCACTTCGTATTTATTGCTAATGGTAGTTGTAAATGCACTAATATAAAGTGCCAAATCATATTTTCTTGGGGGGATTCTTTGATTAAGTGAAAAGGGGGGGTTGTCTTGGTTGTGTTCTCTTCTTTTCGACATTTCTTCTCTGCATTTCTTCATTATGGATCAAATAAATCTGCCCATCCTAACTCTATACAATTACTTTGAGTGGAAATCACGCATGACAATTCACTTAAGGAAAGCTGGATTAAATAGGATAACTATGGGACTTGAAATTGAACCTGCTAAAGATGAAGATAAGCCTAAGTGGTTTAACAAATGTGATGAGGCATATGGAACATTGTGTTTGTCTATTTCTCCTAATTTGCTCTTTCACATTGAGTCTTTGAATATGTCAAATGAAATCTGGACAAAGCTAGAAACACTATTTGGCACACAAGATTCAATGAGGGGTCATATGTTGGAAAATGAACTAATTAGTTTAAGTCCAGGCAATTTCAACACAATCCAGGATTTCTTCACTAAATTGAAATCACTAAAGCTGCAGTTAAAAGAATGTGGAATTGAAAAGAAAGATGAACAACTGATTCTTAGTATTCTCTCTAAGCTAAGTTCAGAATATTTTGTGTTTGTTTCTACCTTCTATGCTACTAAGGGTGCACTTGGTACTTAATTCACCATGCCATCTTTAGATGATTTTGCTGTCAATCTCACTTGGGAATAGGACAAGCTAATCCAGATGGGCACTCTTAAGTCCTTTAAGTCACATGCCTTGGCTACCAACCAAGGCACAAAAGAACAAAAAGAACAAAGCAGTAACAACAATAGTAAGGATAAGAAATAGAAGAATAGCAAGGAGAAGAAGGATCAGATATTGGTTGCTTCAAAAGCAACTAATGAGACCCAATCTTCCAAGGGTGACAAGCCTAAGAAAGAGAGGGTCTAATGTGCCTATTGTAAAAGACCTAGTCATGATGAACATAAATGTCTGAAGAAACAAATTGATCACTTGACACACATTCTTGAGAAGAATAATATTAGTGTTCCTGAGTCTATCAAATAGAGTTCTAATGAGGGGTCTAATAAGGCAAAAGAAAATAGCAAGGGGAAAGGAAAGGGCAAGGCCCTTGTTGCAGTTGCTTCTTCACTATCCACTTGGGTTCTTGATTCGGGTGGTTCGCACCACATGGCTTCATCTAAGGAAGAACTTGCATCTTTGGAGCCATGTATTATGCCTTCTATTTTGATGGGTAATGACACTCCTGTTGAGATGTGTGGGAGAGGGTCTATTGATGTGGGGGATGGCACATTCCATGATGTTCTTTGTGTGCCCTCATTATCAACTAATCTCCTGTCGGTATACCAGATCACTCACACAAGTTCAGGCATACGGGTTGAGTTCACACCTGATTCAGTGGAGATTCGTGAGTTGCACAGTGGTTCTACAAGAGCAAATCATCAATCACAGCTCTATCTGTTTTCTCACTTTGTTCTTGATCCTCCTTCGACTATTTTGCTCACTCATTCTAATGATGTGAGTAGATTATGGCATGAGCTGTTTGGCCATCTTAACTTCTGCTACTTGTAGCAACTCAACCAACAGAGCATGGTCATAGGGTTGCCTTCAGTTCAGTTTTCAGGTGGTGTTTTCCAAGGTTGTATTCTTGGTAAGCATTCTAAGGAAAAGTTTGACAAAGGTAAGGCATGGAGAGCTTCACAGATACTAGAGTTAGTTCACAATGATTTGGCTGGTCCATTTCAGCATCCTTCTTTCAGTAGGGCTAGATATATCCTCACATTCATTGATGACTTTTCTCGATATACTTGGGTGCACTTTCTCAAACAGAAGTCTGAGGTATTTGATCATTTTCAGGACTTCAAAACTTTTGTAGAGAAGCAATCTGAGAAAGCCATCAAAGTTTTGCACACTGACAATGGTGGTGAGTATGTCAACCATCGGTTTGAGAGGTTTTGCACTTCAGAGGGGATTGATTTGCAGCATTAGTTCCATACAATCCTCAGCAGAACGGTGTTGCAGAACGAAAGAATAGGTCCTTGGAGGAAATGGCAAACTGCATGATTCACTCTAGATCTCTTGCACCACAGTATTGGGCAAAGGCCATTAACTGTGCTTGTTATATCTAGAACCGTGTTCCTCACCGATCCTTAAAGGGAGTCACTCATTTTGAAGCTTGGAGAGGTCAGAAACCATTAGTTAAGCACTTTCAAGTTTTTGATTCTCCTGCATGGGCCCACATTCCTGCAAAGAAATGCAAGGCCTTGGATCCGTAGAGTAGACCTTGCATATTTGTAGGTTATCCTGATGGTGTGAAGGGTTATCAGTTGCTCCACCCTACTACACATGAGTTGTTCATTGAGAGGAGTGTTCAGTTTGAGGAGTGCTCTTCGAGCTCACTTTCTATCACTTCTCCAACTCCTACCTTGACATTGGAGTCACTTGGGATACATGATAGATCTTCTAATGAGTCAGATTCACTTGAGCAGTCTTCTACCTCCACTTTTGATGCAAAGAGCAATTCAGAGGACTCACCTCCTTCCTCTCCTAGTCATCATTCAGAGGTTGATGATTCTCCTCCAGATTCTCCATCTTCCAGTCCACTCTGGGCTAGACAGACCTTGCAGTCTGTAGGTGATTGGGTTGGGGATCCATCAGACACCAAGCGAACTCATTCACAGTTCTAGGATGCTCCACATGTCTTCATTGCTACTGCCTCAGATCCACAGTCTTTTCATGAGGCTTCTGGTATTCCTGAGTGGGATACAGCTATGCAGGAAGAGTATAGTTCCTTGATGAGGAACCACACTTGGGATCTTGTCCCTCTTCCTAAGGGAAGAAAACTTGTTCAATGTAAGTGGATCTATAGGACAAAATTTGCAGCAGATGGGTCGGTTGACAAGCATAAGGCTCGCTTGGTTGCCAAAGGATTCTCCCAGGTTCCTGGGATTGACTACTCTAAGACTTTTGCACTAGTTGCTTGAATGAATTCCATCTGACTTGTTCTTGCCATTGCTGCAGCTAATCGTTGGGAAGCACAGCAGATGGATGTGAAGAGTGCTTTTCTTCATGATGACCTTCAAGAGGAGATCTACATGGAGCAACCACAGGGGTTCCTTCAGGATTCTTCACTTGTGTGCCGTCTTCGAAAGTCTCTCTATGGCCTCAAACAGGCTCCTCAGGCCTGGTATGCCAAGATGGATTCCTTCCTTCTATCAGTTGGGTTCACTCGGTGCCATTCTAATTCCAATGTCTACATTCTGCAGTAGGATGATTCACTCCTATTTTTGGTGATGTATGTTGATGACTTGCTGATCACAGGGAGTTCTTCATCCACCATTGGGCTGTCAAAACTGGCCTTCGTGAAAGATTTTTGATGACTGACTTGGGCTTGTTGCATTACTTTCTCAGGATTGAGATCTACCAATCTGCTTCCGGGATCACCATCAACCAATCCAAGTATGCTCTAGATTTTCTCTCGAGGTTTCATATGGCTGACTGCAAGCCTGCTCTGACTCCCTTTCTTTCTGGAGTCAAACTTGAGGCTCAGTGTTCTCCACTTGTTGATGGCACTTTATACCGACAGCTTGTTGGGAGTCTCATTTATTTGACTCATACGAGACCTGGCATTTCATATCCTGTAGGCACGGTCTCTCGATTCATGCAAGAGCCTCATGAGTCGCACTAGAAAGCAGCCAAGCGGATCCTTCACTACATTCAGGGTTCTCACAGTTTTGGGATTCACTACGCAGCGGGCATTGAGCTTGACTTAGTGAGCTACACAGATTCAAATTGGGCAGGTGATTCTCAGGATTGCAAGTCTACTTTAGGTTACAGCTTCTTACTTGGTTCAGGTCCTGTTTGTTGGTCGAGCAAGAAGTAGTATATTATTGCTCTATCTTCTACTGAGGCCGAGTATCGGGGGGCTGTGAATGCCTCCACTGAGGCCATTTGGCTTCAAAATCTTCTCACTGAGTTTGGTATCTAGATCAGATGGCCATCAATCATATTTTGTGACAACCAGAGTGCCATTCAGATCTCACATAATCCGGTCCATCATCAGCAGACCAAACACATAGAGGTCCACATGCACTACATCCGGGAGCTCATCCATGGCCACGTCATCAGCCTTCGCTACTGTCCGACTTCCGAGCAGGTTACTGATATCTTCACCAAACCCTTCACTGAGAGCAAGTTCCTTCATTTGTGAGCTTTGCTGGGGGTGTGAGATGCTTCATCTTCTGGGGGGCTTCTTCCTCTCACTCAGAGTCCTGACTCTCTCTACTTTTGGGGGGGTCTCTTCTCTCTCTATTTTGGGGGGACTTTTCTCTCTCTTTGGGGGGGAAATTATATGTACATGGGTACCTCATCAGGCTTGATTTGCCAAGACCCATTTCTATATCCACCTAAGCTTCGCTTATGGGGGGGTGTTAGTGTAGGTTTTTATTTCCTAGTTGGGTTATTTATTTTTCCCTATATTCCTAGGTTTTTCCTACACTTCTATTAATCTCGCTTAGGTTAATAAAGCATGTCTTATTAGGTGAGTGGTTGCTAGGTGTCACCTTCCTACATGTGAGCATCCATTAGCTATCTTAGGAAGATACTTTGCTATCTTTAGTCTGATAGATGGTTGCTCCTCATTGGTCGGTGTTGCCATCTCCTCCCTCTCCCTGGTCTATATAAGCATTCTACCTGGCGTGTATTTTGTATCTTTTGCTTTTGCATCCTCTTAATGCTATTTTGCTTCTAGCATTTGTATTACTCTCTTGGAGACTAACTCTGTGTTGCTATTTTGATTTCATATCATTTGCATTCATAGTTTAGATATCTATTCGTTTGCACTAGTTTCTTGGGTTAATAATCTTTTCAGTTTCCAATAGAAATAACAAACGAGCACACATTCCAGCAATATTATTCCTTTATTGATTACCAAAAAAAAAAACATAAGCTTTCTTGCTCTATCAAAAAATGAAGGGGTCCAAAAGTCCCTTCTTTACATTCGATATTAGTATAAATAAACCTCTTTCTAATAACTATTTCATAACTCTCTTTTGTTTAAGACTTAAATGATGAAATAAAATGATCATTAATTTTATACTAAAAGTCACTTTAATAAAGTTATATCAAAATAACTTCATATTGAATGTGAGAGATATAATAAAGTAATTTAAAAACATAAAGGCTAAGATTTAGTTCTACTTTTTAGTAATATCCTCCTTAGTAGTCTTAGATTTTCCCAAAGAAGACGTTAATCCTTTGTCGATCCTAAATTGCTTCATTGCAGAGGCTATCAATTTTGAATCAACAATGGTAGTATTGAGTAATCTTATCCTCCAAGTCATTAAACTTTCTTCAATTTCTTTTATTTTCCCATTTATTGTTGACAAATCCTTATGAATAGTTGTAGTTGCATTTGCTGTTAGGGCCAATTTTTGGAACTTATTCATGTCAATCACCTTCTTATTACACAGTTCCTTCATAATCAAATCCATATAATTTTTCTTGATTATTTTGAGATCTTCCATCCCTAAATTTTCTTCCTTCAAATTATCCATCTCAAAACTCAATTAGCCTATTGTAACCTCAGATTTGATATGCTCAGACAATTTTATCAATCTTTTTAATTCAAAGATAATTTATTTTTTCACCATGGTTCTCCATTCAATACTTTTGAGTCATGCCACTACTTTGAAATCATCTGGCTTAACCAGTATCTTCTCAAATACTAATGTTTGCAAATCTAGTTTAGACATCTCATCTACATCTTTTGCTACAAGTTGTCATGCTGGATCTTCTTTCTTAAATGTAGAGAGTTCTTCATTTAATTCATTAGCCTTAGTGCTAGCTTCTTAATACAACTTCACAACTTCCTTAATGCAAACAAGACCATGAATGATTATTAATTCTACCCAAACTTCAGAAGCCTTTCCATAAGCCTGATATCTACTTATCTTTTCTATGATGTCCTTATCAACCCCTGATATATCAATATTCTCTAAAGTAGATGATGGCACACTTAAGGGTTACATGGATGTGTATACTACAGACTTGATGTATGATGTCAAAGTTTGGATTTGTTCCTCTAGTTGTTCTCTAGTTACTTTTTCTTTTTTAGTTCTTTATACCAATTTAGTAGATGAAATTTAAAAATTATGGATGTCTCCTTCACGATTTGAAAGACCAAGCTCAACACAACTGACTCAATAATCACTCTTAGTTACATCATTTTCATCTTTATCATTGACCGGTTTGGAAATCTCCATGTATTGATTTCCTAAAGCATCTATCATTAACCTGGAGGCCACCTAAGCTTTCTTAAATTTCTTTTCCTTAGGACTAGAGTCATGCAACAATTTTGCAATTGCATCAAAATCTGTATCTATATCTCCTTATACCTTCTCTTCTTGCATACAACCTCCTTCAATAATTGAGAAGAGGAAGGAATCCTTTGAGGGCTAGTATTAATCAATGGAAGAATAGGAGGAAAAGTGGTCTTAATGAAGGTATCTTCTACCTCATCATCTAGATGTGGGGATGAGGAAGGGGATTTATGAATTGCAAACCCTAGATTTGGAGAAAGTGGAGGAGAAGAAGAATATTAACATGGTTCTCTCTAGGAGCATTTGCATCTTCGGGCTGTGAAACTTCTTGTTGGGTGTTTTCCAAAGTTTTGAGGCCTTTTGACCTACAATTTCTACCTAACTCTAGTTTCATCTTGAGCACATGGGGCCTTTGAGTCTACCCCTTTCTTGGGATCTTCTCCATCATCACCACCAGTTGCATTAGATCTCTCTCTCTCTCTCTCTCTATATATATATATATATATGTATATATATATATATATGTATATGTATATATATATATATATGTATATATATATGTATATGTATATATACATATATATGTATATGTATATATACATATATATATACATATATATGTATATGTATATATACATATATATATACATATATACATATATATATATATATATATACATATATATATATATACATATATATATATATATATACATATATATATATATATACATATATATATATATACATATATATATATATACATATATATATATACATATATAGATATATACATATATATATATACATATATAGATATATATATATATATACATATATACATATATATATATATATATGTATATATATATATATATGTATATATATATATATATATATATATATATATACATATATATATATATATATAAGTAGTGGTTGCAGCTGCATGTGTTTTCCCTTATTTTGTATTGTCTAACCATTTTGGGGATATCCTTAATACAACTTGAGTTATCTTAACCTAATATCTCTAACCTCCTTTTCTTTTCAATTAAGGAGTGTAAGAGGCTAAAACTATAGTGTATCAATATACACTTTATCAATCATATCAAAGATTTCATCATCAATATGGTGCAGTCACGGTAGGAGGGTTCACAAAATGAACTATTTGGACCGTGCAACAAGAGTAAACACAATGGAAACAACTCAAAGAAATGGAACAAATGCAGATTCAGTCATTCAATATATCATAGAATTCAAATAGAGATCGGTCGGCAACATGCAGGATTACAATTAGGGCTCACAAGCTTGATTACATACATACACAAGATAAAGCTTTGAAGCTCCTTCACACAAAAATCTAAACTATCAATCTTCTAAATCATGAGAACTACTTTCCTAAGGATCTATTACATCAATATATATCATCTCTGGAACAATAGATTCCTACGCGTCGGCCAAAGAAGGTCACAAACTCCAATGAAGAGATGTAACGTGTGAACACAGATAGGTCGGACCTAAATGCATAGAACTCCTCCAGAAAATGAATGGACTAAAGTATGGATCTTCGGGGAAGGTCAGCCACGAACCAAAGATCATTGAATGATGTGTCATTAGGCTTCCAAGATTGGGAGATGCTTCCGCAGGTTTCTCCTTCAGCTGGTTGTTTGTGATTATCAAGATGCTCTGTTCTAAGAAACAATCGATCTTCTGATAGAGATATCTTTCCGGTAACGATGTGTGGATCTTTGAATTCTGGATATGACATAGATAAATGAATGTAGATGCTAAGTCCAACTCTGCAAGGTCTGAAATGCTATTAGACTAAAGTACAGGAACTGCTTCTGACTGAACTACCTGAATTGAATTGGAAAATAAAAGAAACAAACTGAACTACAAACAAATTAAAATGCAAATGTTTTTGGTTGATGCAAGATTGGTCTTGAACCAAGGATGTTCCTACATCAAACATCTGGGGTTATTGAAAAAGTGAGTCCCTCACTTTTCTGGGGCTAAGGGAGAACCAAGGCGGTCCACCTCAGCCTGAGAAATCCATGATGAATCTTCTTTCGGTCTGCCTTTCCACTTCACAAGATATTCTTTGTATTGTCTTCCTCTGGTGTTGCATCCAACTCTACTGTCTAAAATGTCTTCAATCTGCTCTGGTGCTTGTTGTGGTAACTGCTTCTTCAAGTCTACTTCCATGCTATCACTAAACTCTGCTTCATGATACTGATATAAGTCTGCAATGTCAAAAATAGGTGATATACCCAAGGTCTCCGGTAACTCTACTTCATATGCATTTTTTGTATCAAATTTTTCTGAGTATCCTACAAGGTCCAAACTTCATCTTCAACTTGTTATATGTCCCAACTGGAAATCTTTCTTTTCTCAAGTACACCATCACTTCATCTCCCACTTCAAATTCCTTATGTCTTCGCTTCTCATCTGCCTTTTCCTTATACTTGTTGTTCATATCCTCCAAATGCTTCTTCACCTAATTATGCATTGTCTTCATATGATCTACAAATTCTTTTGCTTCTACACTTCTCTTTTCTTCCATGTTGATATCTCTTAATCCTGCTACTCCTCTAGGATTCACTCCAGTCACAATCTCAAAAGGTGTTCTTCTGGTACTCCTATTTACTGAATTATTGTATGCAAACTCTGCTTGTGAAAGAATCAAATCCCAACATCCTGCCTTCTCTCCAACCAAGCATCTCAACAAGTTTCCCAAATTCCTATTCACTACCTCTGTCTGTCCATTAGTCTGTGGATGAAAAGTTGAACTGAACTTCAAATCTGTCTCCATCTTCTTCCAAAGTGTCTTCCAAAAGTATCCAACAAATTTTGTCTCTCTTTCTAAAACTATACTCTTAGGTAATCCATGCAATCTCACAATCTCCTTGAAAAATAGGTCAGCTACATGCACTGCATCGGTTGTCTTCTTACAAGGTATGAAATGACCATCTTTGAAAATCTATCCACCACTACAAATATTGAATCATGTCCTCTCTATGTCTTAGGCAATCCCATTACAAAATCTATGCTTATGTCTTCCCAAGGTCTCTCTGGTACTGTCAAAGGTTTATACAATCCAGTATTCTGACTACTCCCTTTTGCAACTTGACAAACTCTACAACTCTGCACAAATATCTAAATTTCCTTATGTATCTGAGGCCAAAAGTAGTTTTCGCTCACCAGAGCCACTATCTTATCAATGCCAAAATGTCCTGCCAATCCACCACTATGCTTCTCCTTGATCAAATTATCTCTCATTGAACTTCTAGGTATGCACAACTAATTTCCTTTGAACAACATATCTTCCTGAATGAAATAATCCAACCACTTACTCCTATCTGTCACAACATGTTCCTTACATGCTTTCCAAGGTTCTGTAAAATCAATGTCTCCCTCATACATATTCTTCAATTCATCAAAACCCAACACTTCAACTCTCATCTCTGTCAACAAGTTTCTTCTCCTACTTAATGAATCAACAACTTTGTTTGATTTTCCACTCCTATGCTTCAATACAAAAGTATAACTCTGCATGAACTCTACCCATCTCATATGTCTCTAATTCAACTTACCTTGACTACTCAAATATTGCAAAGCTTGATGATCTGTATACAACACAAACTCCTTAGGCAACAAATAATGTCTCCACTTCTTCAAGGCTTGAATTATGGCATAGAACTCTTGATCATAAACTGAATATATTCTCCTTGCATCATTCAAATTCTCACTAAAATATGCTATTGGTCTTCCTTCTTGACTTAATATTGCTCTAATTGCATTTCCACTTGCATCACAATCAACTTGAAACACCTTATTGAAATCCAGTAACGCCAAAATAGGTTGCTCTATCACTTTCTACTTCAACAACTCAAAACTTTTATCTGCTCCTGATGTCCACTTGAAATCCTTCTGGTCACCTCTCATTATCTCTGTCATAGGGTTACAAACTGAACTGAAATTTCTGATGAACTTCTGGTAGAAACTAGCCAATCCATGAAATGATCTAACCTCTCCAATGCACTCTAGTGTAGGTCATTCAACAATTGCTTTCACTTTCTCTAGGTCCATCTTCAATCCTTCCGCAAAAATCACAAATCCCAAATATTCCAACTCTTCTTTCATGAAACTACACTTCTTGATGTTTATCAGTAATTTCTCTTGTCTCAACCTCTGCAAAACTTGTCTAATATGCCACAAATGTTCCTCCTTTGTCTTACTAAAAATTAGAATATCATCCAAGTATACGATCACAAACTTACCCAAGAATTTCTTCAGAACTTCATTCATCAATCTCATGAAAGTACTCGGTGCATTTGTCAATCCAAAAGGCATCACTAACCACTCATACAATCTTTCATTTGTCTCAAAAGAAGTCTTCCATTCATCACCTTCTCTGATTCTGATCTGATGGTATCCATTGTTCAAATCTATCTTTGTGAAATATCTTACTCTACTCAAACAATCCATGATATCATCCATCCTAGGTAAAGGAAATCTATACTTAACTGTGATCTTCTTTATTTCTCTAGAGTTAGTACACATTCTCCATTCTCCATCTTTCTTAGGTGCTAACACTACAAGTACTGCACAAGGACTCAAACTTTCTCTGATCAAACCTTTTGTCAACAATTCTTGTATTTGTCTATTTAGTTCTTCATTCTCTGCCAGTGTCATTCTATGTGCTGCTTTGTTAGGCAAACTAGCTCCTGGTATAAGATCCATGTGATGACTGATACTCCTTATAGGTGGTAATCCTTCAGGCACATTATTTGATATGATGTCTTCATATTCTGTCAGCAATTCTTTTATCTCCTCTAGTTGTGTTTCTTTAGTCTCCTTCTTCAATGTTTCAGGTTTCTTAGGAATCAAGGCATAACACATATTCTCATGTCTCAATCCATCCAAAAATTTTCTTCCATCTACCAAACAGATTCTAGCATTCCCACATACTTCACTCTTAGGATCATCCTCCAAAGGAATCAAAGTAATATATGTATTCTTTCTCCCATCATGTATAGCTTTTCTATCATACTGCCAAGGTCTACCCAACAAGATATGACAAACATCCATAGGCATAATATCACACAAGACTTCATCATGATATGATCCAATATGAAATTTCACCAAACATTGTTCACTCACCAGTACCTTATGATCATCCTGAATCCATGCTATCTGATAGGGCTTAGGGTGTGTCAGTCTTTCCAACTTTAGCTTAATCACCATCTCCTTTGAAACTAGGTTATCTGAATTACCACTATCCATCACAACTTTACAATACTTACCTCCTGATTTGCATCTAGTTCTGAACAAACTTTTCCTCTGTGATGGTTCCTCATTTGCCTCTGTTTGAAATAGTGCTCTCCTCATCACTAATGAAGCTCCTTTCTTCGGATTGCCAACCGAACTGGGTGATCCAACAGGTTCTTCTTCAACACAGGCTGCTCTTCCACTAATTTATGTCCTCTTGCTAGTACTACCCTGATTACACTCAAATGCTCTATGTCCTTCACGTCCACACTTGAAACAAGTACCTCTAATTATTTTCTTATCTAATCCTCTTCCTTCTCTTTTATATCCTTCATTCCGGTATGAATTATAGTTGCCTCTGGGATAAAAATTTCTATCATTTCTCCGGTATGCATTAGTATCTCTGTCCTCCTTGAATGGGTTGTCAAACTTGTTCTGCTCCGGATGTGATCTGTCTCCTCCAGAATAAGTCCTACCTCTTTTAAATTTACCTCCTCTGCCTCTCTTCTTTGATCATGTCTCTTATTCAGCTTCTCTTCAACTTTCAGTGCAAATTGATATGCTTCCTCTAGAGATGTCATCCTTACCAGGCTTAAATCTTCTTAAATGTCCAATCTCAGTCCATTGATGTATCTAGCCACTTTCTCCTTGTTTGCTTCACTATGTCCTGCCCTTATGATTATTTTATGGAATTCTTCAGTGTACTCCTTCACATATTTCTTCTTTTGTCTCAGGTTTTGTAATCTTTTTAACAGCTCCAACTCATAGTTAGCAGGTATAAACTGATTCTTCAACTTTGTCACCATCCTATCCCATTTTGTAATCTTTTCTTTTCCTCTTCTATTTCTTTTCAACTGAACTTCTTTCCACTATATAGTAGCATGTCCTTTCAACTTTGTCTTTGCAAATTTCATCTTCTCCAGATCTTCAATTTCCTCATATTCAAAGTATTCTTCCATGTCATTTATCTAGTCAATCAACTCTTCCAGGTTCAAATTACCAGTATAGTTTGACACATCAACTCTAGGTCTCTTTCCAATCTTTGAAATCACTCGCAACATCTTTACTTGATCTGATTCTTCTTCTTCATCACCTCCTAGGGTTTCACCAGTTTGTTCAACAGATTGAAATTCTTCTTCATCATCGCTTTCAACATTAGGTCTCAGTGTCAATCCTCTTCGCCTATCTTCTTCAACAACATCCAAATGAATTTGCATTATTTTCATCATTTCCATCATCTCATCCATTTTACTAGCCAACTCTCCTCGATGGTATTCTTCTTAGGATCAAGTGTAAACTGCCTCAGGTTCGGCGATCAGGCTACAAGGTGACAATTGCCTCACGATCTGTGATCAGTTGCAACATAATTAACCTGCCTCAATTTGGTGATCTGTCCACAACAAGATCTTATAGAATTCCCTCGCCAACTTCGCTCAATTCATTCCCAAAGATTCAAACTTTCGCTTTGATACCACTTGGTGCAGTCACGGTAGGAGGGTTCATAGAATGAACTATCCAGACTGTGCAACAAGAGTAAACACAATGGAAACAACTCAAAGAAATGGAACAAATGCAGATTTAGTCATTTAGTATATCATAGAATTCAAATAGAGATCAGTCGGCAACATGCAGGCTTACAATTAGGGCTCATAGGGCTGATTACATACATGCGCAAGATAAATCTTTGAAGATCCTTCGCACCAAAATCTAAACTATCAATCTTCTAAATCATGAGAACTACTTTTCTAAGGATCTATTACATCAATATATATCATCTCCAGAATAATAGATTCCTCTGCGTTGGCCAATAAAGGTCACAAACTCCAATGAAGAGATGCAACGTGTGAACATGGATAGGTCAGACCTAAATGAATAGAACTCCTCCAGAAAATGAATGGAATGAAGTGCGGATCTTCGGGGAAGGTCAGCCACGAACCAAAGATCATTAAATGATGTGCCATTAGGCTTCCAAGATCTGGAGATACTTTCACAGGTTTCTCCTTCAGCTAGTTGTCTGTGATTATCAGGATGCTCTGTTTTGAGAAACAATCGATCTTCTGATAGCGATATCTTTCCGGTAATTATGTGCGGATATCTAAATTATGGATATGATGTAGATGAATGAATGTAGATGCTAAGTCCAGCTCCACAAGGTCTAAAATGCTATTGGATCAAAGTACAGGAACTACTTCTGACTGAACTACCTGAACTGAACTGGAAAATAAAAGAAACAAACTGAACTGCAAACAAACTAAAATGCAAATATTTTTGGTTGATGAAAGATTGCTCTTGAACCAGGGATGCTTCTGCATCACTATACCTATTATATTCCAACCTAATTCATATTATTTCGTTTGTTGGAAAGTTAATCGAGACCAATCTCTCTTCCTTACTTCAAAATCATTTTCACATTCTGCCCAATAATCCTCCAAATGTGGGCAATGAAAATAGTTTGGTCCCAGTTGTAAATGATACTTCACTTAATCTTTACTATCAAAAAGATACCTCATAATATAGAAGTACATTGTAATCTTCACTAATGACCTCTGCACATTTTGAGTGACAGTGGAAGATGGACATGAATAATAGCTTAATCCTATAGGAAATGAATATCCAGCCTTCTTATCTTTGCATTTCTTATTTACACATTCCATTGGTTTACATATCTTAATTAAGATCAAGTGATCACCTAGATATCTGGGCAGTTTATAAGGATATTCATCAAAACCATCTATCCTGATATATGTAAATTTTGGAAATTGAATAAAATAACTACCATATTCTAAGGAAATTTGTAACCCAAGATTTACATCTATCTCCTTGACTGTTAGCATGGTAAAAGCATCATTAACTCTTTGAAAATGTTTGTAGTTATTTTCTTGTTGTAGTTGAGGATATATACTTCATATATTTCAGTAACTTCATCATATACTCATGCTGCACACAAGCTAGGCCAAGAATGCATACTTGCAATGGAATAAAACAAATAAGAAGTCATGTAGAATTCCTGAGTGTTTGGGAAGTTAATTATTTTCTCGTGAAGATGATGACTAATATTTTTACCCAAATCCACAAACTGAGATGCATGACTGATAACCATAATGAAGTGGCACATCCAATTCTTAAAAAGGGCGGTGTCTTCACTCCCAACTATTCTATGTAATAAGGTGATCATATCTAAAATATCATCATTAAAGAGAGACCTTTTCATGTTTTTAGGAAGCTAAGATTGCCCTTTCTTGGGAATCTTGAACTAGATTTTGGTAATATTAATGAGACACAATGCTTTCTTTAAATGGTAGAAATCCCATGCCTATTTCTTATTTATTTTTGCATATTCTTTCCTTATTGGCAATCTTAACATTTTGCTTATTGATGGACCATCCAACTTAGCCACTACCCAATCATTTGCATATTTAACTTCCCTCGTTTCTAGTTTATAGTGGTACAGATCATATCTCAAGTGGCTTATCAGACAATCAAAATGAGAAGCCAATACCCAAACACACAACAAAATAATTCACAAAATAACAATGTTTTATTATATTTAGCAATTCATTTTTTAGGAGTATAATTTTACGAACATAATACAACTCTCAAGACCCTCGAACGAGGAGTCTTCAATATACTAATTCTCTCCAAATTTCCCCCCTCTTCTACCAAATAAGAATAATCATCCCATTTAATACTTCCCAAAGGGAAGTTAAATAGTTGCTCCAACGTCAGTTATAGAAATCAAAGGTTAGATGTTTTAACAATCACTTGATGTTTCAAATTACCATAATGGATTAATGAGAACACTGTTTGATAATCACAATAATCACTTTTTAATAGAAATCCATATCTATAATCCATTGATAGTGTAAGAATTTTATGAACTTTCATCATAACCTCTAAACCTTTGGAAAATAGCATTCAACTATGTATTGGCGATCAATGAACCTTACCACCAGCAACAAAGTGGACGATCGGTGAAGTGAGCCATTGGCTAAGAAATCCATCAGCCGAGTGAGCCATTGGACAAGTGATCCATTGGTTGAGTGAGACATTAGTCAAGTGAACAATTAGTGAAGTGAGCCATCGGCCGAGTGAGCCATCAGAGAACCAACCAATCAGCAAACCAACCACTCAGTGAAATAACCAATCAGTGAACCAACCAATAAACGAACTAACTAATCAATGAACCCTAATTTTGGTTGAAATGTTCTAACTTCACCAATTTTATCCAAATTGCACCAAACTTCAACTAATGATACCCATAAAGCTCTTCTACAAGATGATGTTCTTGATTTGATCAAAAAGCATCTAAAAAGTCTCTTGAAGCAAAACAACCCAAAAACAACACAAGAAAACTAAACAAAAACCTAAAATCTTTTTGGTTGATGTAAGATTGACTGTGGACTCGGATGCTCCTGCATTAGACACGCTGGGTAAGTGAAATGTTCCATGAGTTGAGAAACCCATGAACATTTGAAAGTTCTTGGGATGGTGATCCCATGCTTGTTCTTTATCCAAACCTCCTCTTTATCTACTTGAACTCTTCTCTTCATTACTTGCTGAAATTCTTCAACTCTACTTAGACTTCCTGGGCCACACTTTTCATGACAAAATTTCAAGTGTCCAAACTGTGACTTGTGTTGTTTCCTCTCCAAACCTCCACTTCCTTGATCAATATTCACATTCTTCACATTATTTTCCATTACTTTTTGTTGTTTTTGCTAAAATCCAATACCACTACCTTAATTTTCAACTGCATTCCCCTTCATGGGAACCTTCATTGAGTTACTCTCAATATCTCTTGTCACCTTTAGCAACTATTTGTTAGAATTGCACCAAACTATCAAACTACTATCCTTCACCTACCGTGCCTTCTCTTTTACTAAACTTAATATGTATACTTCTACCCACATTTCATAATGGTGTACAAATTTCTTCTACCATCATAGATTGCTTCCCTATCAAACTGTCAAGGCCTCCCCAACAACACATGGCAGGCACTCATTGGCATAACATCACACAAGACTTCATTTTTATATGACCCAATCTAAAAAACTAACCATGCATTGCTCATTCACCACTAATTCATGTTCCTTTTGCAACCGAGTAACTTTATAAGGACTAGGATGTTTCCTCTTTTTCAAACCTAACTTTTCTACCATTTCCTTTGAGACTATGTTATCAATACTACCACTATCTATAATTACTTTACAACACTTACCTCCAAACTTGCATACAGTTTTCAAAAAACTTCTCCTTTGAGATGCTCCATCCTTCTTCACCTCTGGTTTCATCAACACCATCTTGAACATAAGAGACTCCCTCTTTAGGCTCTTCCACTTTCAGTGATGCCACACTCTCTTCATCTTCTTGTACCATGTGATTTTTGTTCACACTTCTCTTGTTGTTCTCCTGATGTAATTGTGGACATTTTCAAAAGCTCTATGCCCAGCCTCACCACATTAAAAACATCTCCCAAGGAACCTTTTATTGTTGCTATCATGTCCTCCTGTATAGTATTCTCTTCCCCTCGTTCCTTGACTTGACTTCTTATTCCATTTGGAATTTGTTTCTTCTTCCCGAAATTGTTTACCTTTGCCACTACTTCCTTGTCCTCTCTCGTCTGAGAAGTTTCCTCTTCCTGGTGCAGGAGCACCTACCTGACAGCTGGCCTTCATAAGACAGTTAGTTGTTTTAGGTCTTGTTTATGTTTCCAAGAAGGTCTGATAAGACCAACTGCATGTAATAAGGTCATGCTGATCATGATAAGATCATGCTGACCATGCTTTTACTATTTTTAGGTAGTTTGTTAGGACAGTTGTCATGATGTATGATCGGTTGGATCTCCCAGCCGCCTGGAGAGTTCCCAGCCGCTTGGAGTCGGGTCAGTAGTACTCGAAGGCAAATCTATTTAAGCAGGAGGATCGATTGGTTTGAGATCATCGATCGAGCTAGGTTGTAGAGAGTGAGGCAGCGAGAGAAACTGATCATTGTATTTGCATCTTTTGAAATCAAATAAAGTGTTCCTGTTTGTGTTCATACTCTGTTGAATTCCATTGCTTGATCGATTTGCCGGTTTGGTGGCTGTATGGATTCACTGATCCATTCCACCGGTTGATTCATCTAATCGGTGGAATGGTTATGTATAGTAGGGTAGGTGTTAGTTTGTTTGTTCGCATGCAGGTGTGCAGGATCGCGGCTGAAAGGTGTTGAAGACCCTAGCATGGGCCGGTGCTAGGTCGAGCTGATAAGTTTGAGTTGGAAGATCACCCTGAGAGTGGATCGGGTCATCCCTGGAGGATCGGCGAATTGAAATTTCGCTAAGTCTAAAAGTTCGTGAAAACGGCATCATCAGGATATTTCTGCAAATATCCTGCAGTCGCGTTGGACATCGTCATCCGGATAAGTGGAGAAGAGCATGATGCAGTTGAGTGCATGAAGTGAAAGTGCGTCGGGGTGATCATCTTCAGGAGGAGCCGAGGAGGAGCGTATCGGGATCAGGTTGAAGATCGGGTTGATCGCGGGCCGAAGAAAAAGCTAAGTTTGGCCAACATCAGGATATGACGTCATCATCATCAGGATATACGTCATCAGGATATTTCAGAACAGCAGGATATTGAGGAGCTGCGGGTGACGTCATCGTCATCAGGATATACGTCATCAGGATATCGGGTGACATCAGCATCAAAGGGACGGTGCGAGAAGTGAAGGTTGGTCATCATCAGGATAAATGGGAGGAACCGGATGTTCTTTATCCTGTTGATTATCATGATGTTGAATATCATGATGCTGAAGGTAGTGCAGGCGGAAGTTGTCGCTGGAGTGAACAGTGGACGTCAGGAGGATGTTCGTGCTGGTCGAACATGATGATGCTGTCGTTAATCGAATAAGGTGATGTTGTTGACAGGCGAAAGGGCGAGGGCTTGTCTGCAGGAGGATATCGGTCGGCAGGTGAAATATGATGATGATGCTGACAGTGTTAAGCAAAATATGATGATGATGGTGATGATGCTGATGATGATGATGGGCTGCAGACATCCATGCTGTATTGTAAGGTTATAGTGTGGATGCCTCTGCATCATAGTGGTATCAGAGCTCAGCAAAACATCTGGGCTGTTGTGTGTTGATTCTGTCACCGAAAGGGCAGAGGTAGAGTTGATTGTGTGTTGTGTGTTGATTAAGAGGTTGACAAAATGCCTCCTAAAGGTAGTGGTACTGCAAGGGAATTGCAGGAGATGAAGGAAAAACATGCTAGAGAGATGAGGAAGATGAAGGAGCTTGCTGAAGCACTTCAAGCCAGGCTTACAGCCCTGGAAAAGAACAAAAAGAGGGAAGTGGAAGACAGTGAGTCTGAAGAAGATGAAGATACTGTTGAAGAGTATGAAGAGGTAGCTGAAGATCTGGATGCTGAAGACCAGAGATTGGCAAAATTGTTAAAGGCAATGCAGAATGATAAACCTAAGGTAAAGGTGGATGTTTCCAAGTATACTGGAAGTTTGAATGAAGATGAGTTGTTGGATTGGATTGCTGCACTTGATAATCACTTTGAATGTGAAGATGTTGCTGAGGATCAGAAGGTAAAGATTGCAAAGACCAAGTTAGGAGGTCATGCTTTGGTATGGTGGGATTATGTACAATCTGAGAGAAGGAAACAAGGGAAGTCAAAGATCACTTCATGGGATAAGATGGTAGCAAGGATAAAAGGTAAATTCTTGCCAAGGGATTATGAAATCCAGATGTTTAAGAAGCTGCAATTTTTAAAGCAGAAGGAAAGGGATGTGAAGACATATACTGAGGAGTTTTATAAGTTAAGTATGAGATCTGATCATCATGAGAATGAGGTAGAAAAAGTGGCTAGGTACTTGGCTGGTTTGAGATTTAACATACAGGATGAGTTAGTTTTAGCTAACCCTAAGAATGTGGAGGATTGTTATCAAATGGCAATCAGGATTGAAGAAAAGATGAATAGAGGACATGATAAGTCCATGAGAGGAAGAGGAAATAATATGAGGGGAAGAGGAGCAGCCCCTACACAAAAGCAAACCAATGAGGGTCAAGAAGACACTGGTAAAGGACAGGGACAGTCTGAATTCAGAGGTGGATGGAAAGGTAATAGAGGTAGATTTGGAGGTGGTAGAGGTTCTACTACATTTTCAGGAAAATGTTACACCTGTGGTGAGTTTGGTCATCCATCCTTCAAATGTCCAGAAAACAAAGGTTCATCATCCAGAAATGATAGAACTAGTGACAAGAGGGTACAACTTGTACAAGAAGAGACAGTAGAGCAAAGTGCACAGAGTTCAAACACTTATCAAAAGGATAAGGAGCCTGATAATTATGCATACCCAGAGAGTGGAGAGTCTCTGATGATGAGGAGAACAGCAACTACCATGAAGGTACCTGACAAAGAATCCCCACAAAGAAGAGCTCTTTTCAAGACCATATGCAAGAGCAAAGGTAAAAAATGTAAGGTTGTCATTGATACTGGTTCAACAGACAACATGGTATCTCAGGAAATGGTGGATAAACTGAATTTGGAAAGGATTCCACACCCACACCCTTACAAGGCATCTTGGGTGAGTGATAGTCAATCACTTTTTGTCTCTGAACAGGCATATGTGGATTTTCAGATTGGAGCATATCAGGATAGAATTTTGTGTGATATTTTGCCCATGGAATGTTGTCACCTACTGTTGGGTAGACCATGGCAATTTGACAGAAGGGTACTGTATGATGGGTACGCTAATACCTATACCATCAAGAAAGATGGGAAAACTATGAAGTTGATGCCATTACAGGCAGATGCTGCAGCACAGGGGGCAGCCAAAATCATTTTGATGGGAAAGGAGTATGTGCAGATGCCTAGAGGAGCAAGCATAAAGGCAGTTGAAGACACTGCAGGAAAAGAAGTTGTTCAGGACAACAGATTGAAGAAAGTTTTAGTTTTGACTGACAGAGGTCAGCAGCAGGTGCAGAAACAGGTTTGCAAGCAGCAATCAGTTGAGAGGAATGACAAGGATGTTGTCATAGTTGGGACTATTGTTTGTCCTATAAAGGTTGAAAGGAAGACATGATTGAACATTGCAGAAGTTCAAGAGGCAGTTCAGACAGAGGTTCTGGTCAGACAACCTGGCAAACACAGGGTATATGAGAGAAAGGCCTACATTGACAGGC